>OY292313.1:10137523-12537523 GCA_958496155.1 Sisyra nigra | reverse complement strand
AATTATTAATGAGAATCAATTTTAAAATTAAAATATTGATTTATTTAGAACTTATATCTAATGCTCCCATTTGAATAAGAAACGTTTGGCGTTAACCATAGTTTTACTCATTTTTCATTTCTCTCTTGATTGGGTTCGCAGTCTGTTACAGTGTATAATAAGTGAAATTGGTGTGCACAGGCGGCATAGTTCGCACTTCCCCTCGAAAGGAAAAAAAACTAATTTGAAATATTTGAATAAATTATTCGACACGGATTATAACATGGACAACAAATTGACACTAGGAACTACTCAAGCTTTTTCAACAATCCCCTCGTTAAAGTTTACAACCCATATGACTATCTAACAGTAAGACTTGCATTTTTGCTAATAAAAAATTATTCTAATAAAAATTATTTCACAATTATTCAAATACGAAGACAAGTTTGTTTAAAATAAACACTTCAACATTATTTTTCATCTGAATCTTCATAGAAGTTGAGAAGATTATGAGAGCTATGAGTACCTACGTAAATGTGAATGACTTGAAAGTGTATAATGTTGAATATAAGCTTTTGTAGCAGAAAAAAAAAGTTTTATACCTCATACATATTCTCCTCTAGGCGTTTCAACCAAATCGAATAAGATGACAATGCCAAGGTCTACAAATAAGTGTACAGATTATATAACATTTGAGTCAGAAGTTCAGAAGTCTTTTTTGGAGAATATTTTATGTATTTACAATCATTCGTCATTCGTTAATTAATTATTTGTTCGAACTCTGTGACTTACTTTTTGCCTACAATTAGTAGGTACATATGACTAAAATCAAAATCACTAAAATAGGGATACTGTTCACAGTAGGTAAGTATCTTATTACTTTTAAGTCTCTCTGTTGCGCGCGCATATCTCAAAGACGGTGCGTCGTAGAAAAAAAATCAAGATATAAAAAATAAAGCTGACAAAATTTTCTATAATTTTTTTTTATATTATTTGGAAAAAAAACAACCGTTTCTGAGATATCCTCTCTGGAAAATGGGAAATTTTGTGAAAATTTGTTTTTTTTGCCATACTTGTTGTCCTAACTCTTTCCAACATTTTTTTACACTATATTGTGAGTTGGAGTCATGATCAATGATTAATATACTTACATATAATATTTTTTGTGTAATTAAATTTCTTTTCCATTTAAATAACTATAGTTTTTTTCTATTTCTCCACAGCGTATTTTATTTTTTGCAACTTACAAAGTTTAAAATTTTTTGAATGCGTATTTCCTCAAAAGACCTTTTGTAACCTCAAAAAATAGACCTTTTAAGCCTAAAAAAATATTTTTGTAGGCAGTGGCCAATTCCGTTTCTATTGAGAGATACTGGGCGGTTATGTTTACTTCATTATTGGCAGAAAAGCTTTGGTTCTCATGAAGATATTCTCTGCTTTACTGTGTGAAAAAATGGACTGTCTTTCAATTTTCATTTTTTTTTGGCATTTATTTAGGAAAGACTGTTTCCTTGAAATGTTATCCGTAACAGTGGTTACGATGGTCTATTCTGTAATTCCAATTTTCGATGACGCGTTCGAGTATTTCATGTGGTATTTGGCAGATAGCGTAAGTAATGTAGGCTTCCAGTAGTTCAACTATATAGACTTTGGGCGCTGTGATGTCACAAGATCTAGGCCAGCGATCGGGGTACTTTTTTTGCCACTACTCCAAAATATTTTTGCGAAATTCGATATTACCCCTCTCATTTTGAAAAGGAGACAATCAATGTAAATTTAAACTATAAATTATTTATTGAATTAAATAACCCGAAAAAAACTTGCATGAAAGTCGTAAGTATGTAATAGACAAACAAAATAAAATTCTTATATTGCAACAAACAAAAATTAATTGAATGAAGATTTTGGATAAATGATCTTGCTTCTTCATGTTTGATACAATAATTTCAAAATTGGGGCTTTTTGATGTAATAATAATTTGAATTAAATCTTCAAAAATATCAAAAAATATCCTTACTACCCCCAAAAATTTCATTTTTATCCCATTTGAGGTAATTTACCCCAGTTCCCCGATCGCTGATCTAGGCGGTTAACTCATCATTTGGAAACGTGAAATTAACTGTTCAGTATATTTTTCTGGCATGATTTCACGTGCTGTGTTCCAACTTGTTGGTACCAAAAATCTTGGAGATCATGGGCTTCAATTTCAGGAAACAAATAGTCCGTTATCATGGCATGGTAACGGTCACCATTGACAGTTACTCAAAATTCACACCAAACCGTTGCTTTGTCTAGATGTAATGGCAGATCCTGAATCTCAACAGTTCTATTTCATCGGATATAATCTAATAATGTAAATTGGCTTCTAAACTATTCGATGGTATAGTGAATCGTGCGACCGATTATGTAGACCATAAGTAGCTTTAAGTGCACGAAACTCATGCTTCGTGGAACGCTGATTTTCATAGTACAGCTGAATAATTTGTAGACGCTGTGTCGGGCTAAGTCTTTTCATGTGGGTCAAACTATGTTGAACAAAAATACCACGAAAGGATAACACGATTCACGCTTCATCTGTCAAAAAATCCTAGACAAAAAATTATCTTTAAACGAATCACGTTATACAAAACATGTAACATAATATATATTAAGAATTGAAACCTCAAATATTTTATAATCGACATAAATTCAGTGACTTTAGTCAAAATCTTTTTATTCCCATAAAAATATTTTTATAAATTATGTCTTAAGCCATAATTATTCAAAAATAATTATGTGAAATTTAATATTAAGAAAAATTATTAATAAAAACTCTAAAATTAATGAAAATAAACAAATCATTATCTTGAGCTGCTGAATTATTACAAACAATTGTCACAAAATATTTTATTACTGATCGTATATAAAAAACAAAGTTGTAAATCGTGTTTTCTATGACAAATTCCAAATTATCGTCCATGTGTATAAAGAAATACACAATGCATAATATAAAGTTAGTAGACGCATATAAAATTAAGATTTAGGTATAAGAAATAAATTTAAAAAGAATATATATTTGAATTATACCTACTTGTAATTAAAACTTTTTTAATTTAATATTTTCCAAGAAATTTACGAATTTTTTATATTTTATTATAGGTATGTATAAATGATTTTATTCTTACAAGCATATATTACGTGCATGCATCTACGTATGTATATATATGCTGCGCGATAATTTTGAAATACAAATTATAATTATGTGCAAATACAATTCTGTTTCAATCTCTCATGGAATTACAGTTACTCAGATTTCTCTGCGTTAAATGATATTACCCTTCCAATAATAATTCAAAATCCAAATACAATTAGAGAATATTTATCACATTTCTTGATTGTGACACCACACTTGACGTCTGCAAAATGATTTATGTCTTTGGAATATTTCACAGGTGTGAAAATGCTATACTACCCAGAACATTTCAGATATTATGAACCACTTTTCCTTTCCATCGACAATTTAAAGAGCTTTTACAATAAGTATTTTATGATTTCTAAAGAATTTAACCTGATTGCATAAAAGTTTATTAAAATAGAACTATAATATTGATATTGATTGCTTAAAAAATCAATTAATTTGATAATAATTCAAGCTACAATAAATATGTGCATATGGAGTAATGTAATAGAACAGATCTAAAGAACTTTTTGTAAATGAAGGTTTTATGTACAGAAATTAATATAATAACTCAGAAATGAAATCCCACGCGTATCTTACAATTGAGTAAATGTTTTACTATTGAATTGCCACGTTATATTTCGGAAAATCCAGGACAAGATTAATCGTGTTTTCATACATTTGTATGTAGGGATTTTGCATTTAGATTTAAACGGACAGTAATTCAGATAGGTACATGTTATTTTCAAATTGAAGCAATTTTACCGTAATTGGTGCTATATATTAAAATAATGAATTTCCATGAAAGTGCGGAGGAATAAAAAATAACAAGAGTCATTTTTTTATTTTCATTATTAAAGTCAATTGCTTTTTTAAAAGAAATATTCAAATGGAAAATACACTTTAATTATAACAAAATGTTTCTTTTCAAGAAATACAATTTCGTAAAAAGTAATTTTGGTTATATTTTTCTGTTGAAAAGAAAATCTTAAAACTTTATTTGAAAATATTGATTATAAATTTATATCAGTTTGTGTATTGATTTTAAACCCGACTTGAAACACAAATTTCTTAAAAACAGTAATTAAAATAATTTAAAGTCAAAATGAAGGTTAACAGACGGACGAACGATTCAAGACAAGAAATTATTTAAGTTTGTTATTACTGAAATAAATTAAACGCCGTTAAGTATTTTATTAATTTGCCTTTACATTCATTATTTATGATCTGCGAATTAGCAAGTTTAGTAGTTAAATCTAAGAAGTTATGGCTGCAGAAAAGTAAATAAATCGCATCTATTAAACTACAACTTTTATTGGTTTTGATCGAGCCATCAAATTGAAAATGCCGTTTTGTAAGCACTAAAAAGAGTTATTAATTATTTTTTCTTATGATGAAATTAAAATTATTCAAAGTTTTCTTATTTAGGATTTATTTTTTTAGGATGAAAATAAATTTTTATTGGTACGAATTCTGTCATGCACATTAAATTGCTTATAGTATTTGAATAAGTTTGTCTTCAGTATATTTATGAATAATGCAGTTACTCGTGTCAGGTGCAGATATATGAGACGACTAGCACTAGCATAGGATCAGAAGCGGCATGTATGATAATTTTTACAAAAAGTCACAGCATGAACGTTAATCGTATCCCATACATTCAAAGATATGTAAAAATGATTTTGATAAAAAAAATATTCTTCAAAATTTTATATATTTTGTTCCCCAACAAGTTTTCAAAAAAAAAACATTATAAGTATAGGTACCAAATGTATACAATATACATATAGATATTATACTTACAATCAAATTATGAAAACATTTTTATTTCTTTTCTCGATATTTAAATACGACTTTTTGTTGAATTCGATAGTTGTTGATGAATTATTATAAAATTACATGGATTTTTATTTAAGTCTATGCTGTGTTAAATAAATTAATAAATTATAAACTTGAAAAATGAAATGAAAAGCTTAAAAATTTAATTTAAAGAGTTATTGAGAATAAAACTTTAAAATAGATACTAAATAAATCCATGCTTTTTTCAATATTGAAGAATTTCAGATTTGAAATACACTTCCAGGAATGTTGTTAAAAGCAAGGGAAAATTCAAACATATTAAATTCAGTAGCTGACTGCTTTGATCAAATTGAATAAGAAATGAATTGATTAAGTGTCAAGATATTTCCATGAATGTAAAATCATTCTTGGAAACTATACATCCATAAATTTTAAAGTTTCATGAAAAGTAGTTTTGATAAAACGGAATACATATTTGAATTAAACAGAATTTGAATTGTAATTTGTGCTCCGGGCAACAATCAGCTTTGTATCTATCGGTTATACAGCATGTATCATAATTTGATCTAGCATCAAACGCCTGTGGCATCCCATAAACGTTGGGTTATGGTTTGTGACTCATAACCCGTAATATGATAGACAAACTACCGCTACTGGCTGGTTGTATATACTTATTATTAGAGGGCAATAGAAATATGATGGCATAGATTTATATCTAGTTGTCCTACTCACATTTATTGGTTGAAAGCTGCTGTATTCACAATCAGTTTAACAAATTCCGAGTAAGTTCCATTAATTTGAATTCTGCAAGTGGCTTCAATCGTGACGTTCGTCCACTTCGTGTCACTATCGATTCTATGTTCAATATCAATTTTAAAATACACCCAGTCATTATACAGCTTTAACAGTAAATTGGCATTAACATTTTTATTATAAATAATATTTACTATAACATTTCGAGAATTTTTTATTTAAAAAGCAAAAACTTAATGCAAATTATAATGTTTCGTAATATCAAATATTATTGAATTACAAACGATTTTTTTGAAATTGGTTAAGGCTATACATTGATCAGCAAAATACCATTACAATTATAGTGACATTGATTATGTAAGGCACTCAAATAATTATCAGCCAATTGTTTCTACAATTAAAACAAAGCTCTGAGCAAATCGCTTCTTGTCGTTGAAATCAAACCAAATAATTATTATCAAAGTAAATGTGTGTTTGTATGAATAATGCACTCATAACGATATTACGGACAATTTATTGTTGCATTAACTCATTCTTAACATTGATACATTGATGATTTGAAAATGTATTGTTTGCCAAATATATGTAATACTGAGTTGCTATTTTAAATTAAATAATTTTCTATGTAATCACTGTTCTGCGTTTTTGAACTTTTTTGAAAATTTTGAAGACATATATAATTAGGTATTTTTTTATATGAAAATAAAATCGTTTTGTTTATAATTTAATTTAATAAAATATGCATATATTATTAATTAAATATATTAATCACTGCCTAATAATGTTTTTTTTTTATCATATAGGTATGATATAGGTATATGGATGTTAGGGTGTTTCAAAAAATGTTTTTTTTCTCATGATGTCCAAAAATTGAAAATATACTTTAAAAACAAAATTTTTCGTGACAAAAATAGCTCTTAATATCAATATTAAGATTTATTTCAATTCATTGTTTCATTTTTCATTTACATACCACAGGAATTTTTTTTTTAATTTTTATAACTTTGGAACAGTTTATTGTAAGAACAATCTGAAAACAGGATTTAAAGAAAATTTTATCCTGTACAAAAAAGATAAAGAAACCAAAATTCTTCAGATCAATCGTGTCAAAGATATCAGAGTATAAAAATAACACTAATTAAAAACTTTAAAAACTTTTCAACTTTTTTCTAAGGATTTTTTTTTTTTGTATAGAGAGTGGCATTTCCTTTAAATCCCTTCTTTTAGATTGTTGTTACGATGAACTGTTCCAATATTCTGAAAAAAAAAACTATGTTATTTAATTGGAAAATGAAAAGATGGGCTGAGGCAAATCTTAATGTTGATATTTAGAGCTCGTTTTGGTGCCAAAATTTCTGTTTTTATATATATACTATCAATTTTCGAACTTCATAACATTTTTTTTTTGAAATTGGATATTCAAGACTTAAAATATGTTATAGTTTTTCAAAATCTAAGTTTTTGCTTTGCTTTTTTTTAATTGTTTATATGGACTGTATGTTCACTACACTAATTATCTGCATACTCTTTAACGTAAAGTGTAAAATATGCTTTCAACTATTTGAATATTTATTCGATACATAAACTTTTTAATTTATTACACTTGTAATTTTTTCTATCTACTGTTATGTTTTGTCAGAAATATTGCTCCTTTCTTAATAACATTAGAAGTTTACCAAATATATTTCGGTACATTGAGGTAATACGAGCAAAAATAATTCGGATAAAAAAGACAGATCAAAAAAATTTAGGCCCGCAAAAAACTAAATCTGAACTGAATGCGTCTGAACGTGTAAACTGAATCGGAGTATTTTAGTACTATTATAACCAACAAGAAAACAAGAACTATAACCAATTCAACATAATCATGATTACACTCAAAAACTGCTTTTAAACTATGCGATATTATTTAAGAAACAATGACTCATTCCAACTTTTCATTAAAAACTTTGTGTAATTTTTCATCAAATTGCATTTTCTATTTTTCTAATAAAATAACAAACCTAGGTTGATGAATTACCATTTTATAATCATAAAGTTGGGTCAAACTGAATTGAGTCATAATACGTTTCAAGCTGCTACATTTTGAAGAAGTAAGTTACTAATCCTGTGATAGTTATGATTCAGAAATATCTAAGCACCAAAGATACATTTTACTCTTCGAAAATTAATCAATTCACCAATATTATTATAACCCCATGTGATTTGTATCATCATAAAATTATATGTAGAGAAAGTGTAAATTTCAGTAACAAATTATTTTACAAACAAGAATAGCTTACAAATATAACAACGAACTGCTCGTCATCCATTAGTGAATGCCCTTGATACGGGAGGGACACTCACTCATTAACCCTCTTGAATACAAAGCCGCCCTCAACGATTTAAACCGCCTGGAAGAGATTAAGAACATTCTATAAGGTAACTTCAGCTTCAAGACCTACAGAGCTCCCTAAATAGACAGTCGCTAAGACCTGTAAATGTTGACACGACTCAAAAAAAAAAAGTATAACTTAACAAAGGTGCGTGAGGAACTTATCAAAATTATTCAAAGGATTATGTGACTTTCGAAATATTGATCATTGTATGGTTAAGAATATGAGTATAACTATTTTCCTAAAATAATGTTGTGAGGTTGAGTTTGTAACACATGTACTTATGTTAATACAGAATGTACTCATGCTAGAGAGTAATTTTTTCCGGATTATTTTTGTTCCCGGGAAATTGAAAAAATATTAAATTTTAGGTGTAAATTGTAAACATTTTTAGGAAAAATTAAATAAATGTTGTTTTTCCAAATAAAAAATAAATTTAACTTAGGTAATTTTAAATAAAATAGGTAAATACAGTAAGATATAGGAGTAATATATAATCAATAAAATATAACATAAACATAATTATTTTCATTTACTTGTTTAGAAAATAATATTTAGAGGCAATTAAGGAAAAAGTAGCTCACAGATGATCTTCTCTTGAAACAAAAATTGAATGACACAGAAGATTTGTTCCAGTCATCCGGTCATGGTGATCACAAACACTACCAACAGATAAAGAGCAAGACAACATTGACCAAAAGACCAGAGTTAGTGAAGAACTATTTCATCTTAAAATCGCTCGACCGCATTAGGCCAAAGTCGACCCATGTCCGTATATTTTCATGACAAGCGCTTATATCGACACTGTTTTGGCAATATTTAAGCACTGGTTAACCGGTTTGTAACTCAAGCGAACTTGTAACTTTATGTTCTTCAATCTCTCTTGTCTCTTGGTCAATGTTGTCTTGCTCTTTGTCTATTGGTCAATGTTTGAACATCACCAGAAGGACAATTGGAACAAACCTAGAGAATACATTTTATTTACCGAAGCAGGACATTTTGGCGCCACTGAACCACTAATGTCTTAAATGAGAAACCGTAAGTTGATACAAAAAACCACCCCCGCAAAGTCTTAGGACCTCGGTATAATGTACACATATAATGTGGGATGTATAGTCTTTAAAGCACCCAATTTCTTTTGCAGATTTGTAGCAATATTTCAGCATTTATATCTCTAATGGCATTTTATAATTTTTCCCCGTAACATAAATAATCAATTTATGTCTGTTAAGCGATTTTTTTGTTTATAAAGTGATGAATGCTGATTTGATAAGTTCGTTAATATTAATTATGATTATGACATTTTATATTTTTTTACGATTTATTATTTCAGTTTACTAAACAAAGATTTTGGTATCGGTATCGCAATCGGCAATAATAATTTGGTTTTTTTTTTCGGAAAATGTTTTGTTTTTTCTCGGGAAACGGGAAATAAAAATTAAAGAATTTCCCCGGGAATAACTCATGCTTTAATTTTAATGGTTCATTCACGATAAATTTGAGTTAGTTGTGATTTTGATCAATAATTAGATACATTAATATGTTTTAACAATTTAAAACCTGTTGTGATCTACCTTTTAATTCTTTTTCAATAATTAATTTATTTTTATTTCAAAACCTTGTGTTATGTCAAATCATGTCAAAGATTGTTAAGATTCAAGATATAATAGAAAGTAGTGAGAAAATAGTCGAGTGAATCAAAAAGACGTTAATAGTGAACACATTAATTAAGTGATAACAAATCACCTGGCTATATATAACCTGCCATAGATTTAAACGTCATTTGAAAAAATTTTTGAGCTATACCTATCATATAATTCTAGCAACTCCTATTTTCAGAAAAATATTCTTCATTTTTTAATGATCTTTAGGTAATACTAATAGTATTGCAAATTGTAAAATAAGAAAAAACAAATGAAAGTTTTTAGGCTACGTTTATATTAACTTTCTAAGCTGTTCAATATTTTAAATTCAAAGACGGCTACATAGACTGGCTTATAAAAATATTTACAGAACCGTGAAAATTAAGTTTTCAAAAAGTAATTATAATTCAAGAAAAAATATTTAATAATAACATTCTTATGGATATTCTATTTGCATCAAATTATGAATAGTTAAAAAACGATCTCTCAACGCTAAAACTTAATATTCATAATCTAAAGATTATTCATGTTCTTATCACAAACGTCTTGCAAACTTGTCGTAGGCAAGGATTAACTTTGGAGACATTAGATGTAAACTATGCGTCTTTGCAATGGCAAGGCCAAAGCGACATGTCAAGAAATTCATATACATACAACAAAACAGATTTTGATACATACCTAGATTACACGTAGGTACTTACAAAAACATTTCAACCGAGTGTAATCTATATAAAGTTACTGTAAAGTAACTTACACTTTCCTGAAGAACATAATTTCATTATAATCCTTCTACGGTAAGATAATTAGCTAAAATTAAATTTATTATATAACTAATATAAGCAAACATTTGGATTTATCTTTATAATATAAGTCTGTAGTGTTAAATCTCTTGTACTTAGTAATTACTTCGACATACATTTGCACACTAAAACCATGTTCTGTTTTTTTTTTCAACTAAACACGCATTTAGCTATTGAAACATTTCACGTAAAATAATTAAATATTGCTTGAAAAATTATGATTTCTTATTATAAACTCATTATTATTTTTTATTTTTTTTATAAGTCGCTAATGACTTTGGAGTTGGAGTAACTTTTAACAAAATAAATAATTACTTATGAATTGTCATATTGGTTAAAATATTTTTTTTATTATAGGCTTACACGTGTGTGTATTAAACTTAAATGCGATAGTTATAAAATGTTCTAATAAAAGTGGTTATTGAACAAAAAAAACTTACTGAAGTTTATTATTTGATAATATTAACGAATTAATTTCTTAATGAAATTGATAAAATGACAAAAAGATAGTTGAAAGTAATGCGCTGTAGGTGGGTATATTATATACGTATGTAATAACTAATATCAGAGGTAATAATGTCATGACAACGTTTATGCTAATCGATTAAGTATGACATGTTTTATCAATATTAATTTAATAGTGTTTCCGTCTGGGTTAATCATCTTCTGTACTATTAAACGTAGGTATGCGTGACACACACATATAAGATATTTGGGAGTTCCTTCTAATACAAAATGATTAATTGTGAAGTAATCAAATCGCTTTTATGACAATTTTATTTATGATACCTTTTGTATATTTTTTGTGTAAAGAAGTTTTTATACCGGAGAAATTAAAAAAAAAATTGTAAAAAAAAAAACATAAAGTAAAATTATTTTTCTACGTAATTGTAATAAGTAGTTCATTTACTAATGTATTTATATGAATTTTTACGTATTCGGTTAAAAAAAAAATGGATATGTGTGTGTAACATATAGGTACCTAGTATTCACGTTTAAAAAAATAAGAAGATAATTAATAATTCATAAACCCAATGAAAAAAATGTAAGTATATCGTGTTTACAAGCAATAGAGAACAAAAGTATGTAATGCTTTATATTTTCTCCATTTTATTATACAGGATTTAAACCACTTTATTTTATTGTAAAATTAAAAATTTAATTCAGTAAGAAAGTAATTCATAAATGCTATTGTAAAAAAATAAGAAATCAGTTTATCGACATCAATAAACATGCGTTATCGATTTAATAATCTCCTAGTTGGTTATAAAGCTCGTAGCTTAGTAATATTCACATCCACTAAGTCTAAGCTTACATAGAAACCCAATAACTCCAACCAAAAAACTATGGACATATGTAAGATAAAAAAAGCTTAAAAATAAACATTCTACGTTATAATAACCTATTGATATTGAATATTGTATCTCAAGCTAACTGATGAAGACAACGAACTAATTGATAAAGAAGCTACAAAAGCTGCAAACGAAAGAACACCATATCCACCAATTATGTCAATCAAATAAGATAAAAAAAAGAATTGTGCTATTTGAGAGTAGAGATTAATCAAGTCAAGAGGCAGACCATTGTGTGGAATGAATTGAGCTTAGTATTTCAACTTTGAAATAAAATAACTTGTAAACCAATGCTTTAACTTTATCTCATATGTAAATGTGAGCATTTGATTTCAGTTTGACTTGATTTTAAGATAAATTAAAGTCAGGTAGCTTGAAAAGTAAAATTGTTAGAGTAAAAATTTTGTGGTAATCCTGTCAAAATCAAATAGTCCAATTCGTAGTAGGAAACCAATATTTTACCTATTTTATTAATATTTTTCCTACGTATTCAAATAGTAGGTACCCAAACAAATAGTTTTTTATTCTGTTGTAAAGTTCCAGAAATTACTTCTTACATACACATACACAATTGATCTTGAAGTAATAGTAGGTATATTATAGCGATATAGATGAAGTACCTACTTATCCAAGAACGAGAGAAACTCTACTGTAGTCTGTATTTCCTAAGGCTCTGCTAAGTAATGCCAAAGTGACTATCAAAAAAAAGGTATTTGAAAATTTTTATTTTTTTAAACGACCTTTTTCTACGACAAAATTAAGTAAAAATAAAGACAACCCTTAAGGGGGTAGAATTTTGATTTTTTTTTATATTTCCAAAATTTAGACATTCGAAAATATGCCATTAAAAGGATTTTTTTCAATTCTTATTATTTCATGAGTTATAGCCGTTTTAGTGACGTAGCATCGGTTCCGGTCCGACTTGCTCAAAACTATAAACGCGTTTTTCTCGAAACTATACGTTTTTCGAGCTGGCGGTAAGGATATCTCGAGTTCTAATGAACCGATTTACTTCAAATTTGGAGAGGATGTTTTTTATACATCTCTTAATCGCGTGGACCTTGCCCAAAACTATAACTTTTCATTGAGAATTTTTTAAAAATTTGGAATTGTTAAAAAATTATGCAAAAAATTTTTTTTTCAAACAGCCACCATTTTGTAAAAAAATGTTTTTTTGACTTTTCAAAAGATCATACGATAGCGGCATCTATAATAATTAAGAATTCGTCTATTTTTTATTTTTCAAATCACCAGGAGGGTTGGAAAAATGCACGCCAGGGCACCCTATTTTTTAGGACCCCCCCCCCTCTCTTTGACTGCTCATAACTGTGTCAATTTTATTTTTTTTTTGGTTATTTATTTTTGGTTTGTTATAATAAAACATCAATAAACAAATTATAAAAAATGTATGGTAAAAATATTTTTTGTTTCCTTTGTACCTACAGCACTTCAAAAACTGGGCGAAATTCGTGCCTCTACATTAAAGTACCCGCTTAAGACACTAACTAGAATTGTAAGAATTAAGCCAAGACATTGTAGAAGTAAGACATACAGAAGTAAAATACCTACAGACTATTGCATTGTAAAAGTTTTCTATATTTTTACAAAATAGAAAGTAAAAGCCCTGCAAACAATATAAATGAAAAAAAATTTAAAATTACGTTGTTAACTATAAAAATTGTTCTTTAATTGAGATGAAGAAAAACTTTACAAGAACTCCTCATGTTTACAATATTTTAAGGTAAGTGACTTTTCGCACTTTCTTAAGAAAAAATTCAACTGCTAAAAACTACCATTTTAAGAGTGAATGATTGATATGTAGACATATAGTTTCGGCAACAGCGAAAAATTGGTCAAATTACTTGTATTTAAAGCCTTTAGCTTGTAAAACTTCGTTGGCGTGAGATAATAGCAATTAAAAGTTTTAATCATAATACGCTGTGTGTTTCATGAGACTGCTCCCAACTTAAACAATGATCGTTGCATTTTTTACTACGTAATTTTTAATTGATGTTTTGCCTGGTTATATCTTTTTGAATATGTATTATTTTTTATCTCCATGTTATAAAAGTATATAGAGCGAAATTGTGGATTTTTGCGTTTAAAAGAAAATTATCGTTAAGAATTGCAATTCCACTTATTGACGCTGTAGTGGCAGCAGTTCCCATACAAAGTCGCCGTTAATGACAAAAGCCCCGTTTCTCGGCCGATGTCTGGCTATCAACGCTCGGCCTATTAATGGGAATTTGTTAATGGGACATATCTGGTTAATTGCCGGTCGCCGTCTATTCGATCATCATTCAATATTCGTTCGTCGGCCAACAATAGGCCGAAGCCTGGCTAAATAATTTTTTGCTCATGCGCAAATAATTAAAAGTTAGATGCCTTACTATAAACCCTAAGTACCCTGAGGGGGCCCTAAGTCACCCTGAGTTATACGTCGCTTTGAGTCTATTATATTTGACTTATGTTTAGGGTGTAATATGTTTTAATATTATATAAAATAAGTTGTGTAAAAAGAAAAATAATTGATATTGGATCAAGCGTTTTTTTTTTAAATAATGTGCTGAAAGGGACGAAACGTAATATGACGATTTAATAAAAATCATTGAACATTAACTAATATGCTATATTCATTCACAATACCATGAACATTTAAATTATAAATTAATAATGAATATGAACAAAATAAATCTATTTGAAACATAAATTTTAAATGCATTTTTTTTTCTCTGCAATTGCGTCAATTATTTTCAAATATTCGCACCATATAAATACTTTTCAAATGTGTTACAAAATTAACCAATGAACGCAAAGTATGAATATATCCTTCTTTTAAGTGCTATCTGGCGGTAAATTATTATACTTTTAACGGGTGAACAGGGGCAAGAGGATTCGTTTCGTTAACACAGAAATTGTCGTTAACACAATACAGTCGCATGGTAGTGTTTAAAGTGTATTATTGTATTTCAGAATAGTTCGTCTATTACTATATCGCCTGTTGATAACCAGTCTATTAAAGTCTCTGACTAAAGTAAGTAGTTCTATTTAATAATTGAATAATAATATATTCTCTCAAATTAAACTATAGATAATTTATATTTATTTACCTGATAATCTAATAGTTTTCTCATAGTGTGAAATAATCAAATAAAAAAATATTAATAGTTAAATTTAATGTTACAGATGGAAGGATTTTATGGTAGAAACTCTACGCAGTCGTTGATTTTTTAGAAAATGTTGACGATACAAAAACCATTGATCTAATTCCATCCAAGTGGATTCTTATAGAAGAAAATGGCATTTTACTTTGTAAATATCCACCGGCTGATGAGTATCCTAAAGTTGATAAGTTTGCTGCAGACTTAAGCGATGCAAATGAAAATTGGGATAAATATCTAGTAGAAATTCTCTATTATGCAGGTGAGTCATTTAGTTATTTTTCTAGAGAATTTTTTCTCATCCTAAGAATGGTTTTACAGATAAAATTTTTTTTCATACCCTTATGAAAATAAATCTCCTTTTTTCACCTCTTATACTATTTTAGTTCTAACTCCTTCACTCACAAATATTGTGTCTTAAAAACAATTTTATTTATAATTGATTTTGCATATTCTAGATGTTGTAACTGAGAAGTTTGAGGATGCAGAGGAATCTAAAAATTTCACTGGTAAATTAGCCCGATGGCTTTCTGGTTGGGTGGACCGTGAGAATGGGCGATAAGAAAGAGGATCTTCATTATAAACCACCAAAAATTCCCTTTTAATTTTAGAGTGCGTGTTATGTACGCCAGGTTTAAAATTCTACTTTTGTATTAATTATTGATTTTGTCTGATTTTTTACTAAGATTGTATGTATTATAAAGTGAATAAATGATTGTATCATAATAATCGTTGAGCTGATTTTATATCATTTTTTTTCAGTATTTAAGTAGTTTTATTAATTTATAATATTTGCCATTAACGGTCCAGTAATTTTTACTGCAGTCGGCCGATTGTTGGTTTCTATTAACGGCCCTGTAACCTTTGCTTCAGTCGGCCGATTGTTAATCGCCATTAACGGCCCGGTAACTTTTACTGCAGTCGGCCGATAGTCGACTGCCATTAGCGGCCCGGGGTTATCATCCAGCCGGCAACCGTAGTTGGGCCGTTAACAGTTGCCAATGTTAGGCCAACAACTAGCATCTCTGGCTAAGCAATGGGCTATTAATGGCCCTGTCGCCAAACTTTGTATGGGTTGCTCTCTCCATCACTCGTACATCAAGTGATACTGGGTTCGATTCCTGTAAAATCCTAGATATAAGGTTTAGACTACAATGGATCTCGAGGACATTAGGAGCTCATTGAGGCTCCTGGGTGTCCTGAAGGATGTATTAGCCAACCCAGTCAACACAACAATTGTCGCTAAGGACAGAAATGTTGACGCGACATTAAAAGATCAGTGAAAAAAAAAGATTTATACCTAAGATTAAAATGGCCAACAGAAATATTCTGTGTGTAGACAGTCGTAATATGACCTTAGATGTTAAAGCGACTTAAAACACACAAAAATGCACATAAAATAGACCGTTGTTTATTTCTTTGATGTTACTGTTTTTAATAACCCAATCTTTACAATCCCCAAAGTCTACCTCACAAGCAAATGATATAAAAAACTTCTGTTACCAGCCTAGTAAGCTTAATATTTTTCCATAACAAACATAAAAATTTCAAGTTTTCTATTCTAAAAATAATTTATTCTCATATCACAAAGAAAAACAAATAGAACTAGATGCGAAACGTAAGATATTGATGTATTTGTGAAAATGAAATAAGAAAAGGTAATTAAAAAATATAACATACCTTTTCTATAATATTTATAAGAGGATATTAAGCGAAGAAAATGCTTTAATTGGCCAAATAAATTTTAAAATAATATCAATTTACTAGTACATAGTTCATCTTACACAAATCCGATTAAACTGACCAATGATATTGGTTTATGGTCATAGATTTAATTTGTATAGAGGTTGATTTCAATATCCGTACAATAGAATTTCACCATCGCTATATGTATCCAAGTTGTACCATCTATGTTCTATTTCCATTTAATATTGTAAAGTAAGAACGTGATTTTCTCTTCGAATAGAGAACAAAATATTTACAAACTTTAGTATACATGAAAGATCAACTGAGTTTGTCTTCTGTTAAATATTTATTTAAAAGCTATGGTCAATATTTGTGTAAATGAAATGCATTTTTTTTAAATAAATTTAAAATTAAATGCAACGGAAAATAAATGTAAATTCAAATTAAAAATTTTTAATTTAGGTGAATGAAAGAAAAAAAAAACTCCACCCAACTCGTACAATTTCTTTAATAACAAAATTGACGTGTAATTTTATGCACCCAACGCGTTGAAGTGAAATTGTGTAAAACGAATTTATACGTGCTAAGATTATAATAATTTTAGATTATCAGATATTTCAATATTCTGTTAATATTGAACCATAAGCTCTTTACACATCATTTATCGATTGCTATTGTGCTCATGGTTTTTTCACGTTTTATTCAATGATTCCATATTTCCCTATCTTTTAATAAAACGATGCATGTTTTTATTTAAAAGATGCGAGAGAATAAAATTAATAATAATATTTCACTCGTTTAAACGAGTAAATTCAATTTTTTTATTGCGGAATTAGTAAAGGATTGGCGCAATTATTTAAAATAAAAAAAATAATCTGATAATTTATATTTCATATTTTATAATAAGAATTGTTTTCAATTGTTGAAATATAAAATATTTTTATACAAAACCAAAACTGGAATTTTTTTTCCATAAAAACGAGAGAATAAGCTGATATCTATTTTATTGAAAAGACTCAGCTTTTCATTCAATTTAATTTTAATTGGGTAACAGATGTAATAAATTGAACATATTGACTTCACAATGATTTAAATTATTTCACATGATAAGACAGAGAATTTATTAATTCATTATTGTTATTGAAAATAATTCACAGGAAAAAAAATACTGCTGTAAAATGAAATATTTCTTGGAGAAGGAAGTGGTTTATTGCATATTTATTGAATTTGATATAATTACTTTTTTGTAATATTTAGCTTAGAGCTTTTTTTATAATTTATTTTATGTCGCTCCAACTACTTGGTTATTTTGTGACATCATAATAACTTCATTACAGGTGGTTATAGCAAGTGCTCTTCTTGATAGTCCTCCAATAGTCGTCAAAGCCAGGGCCCTCCGGATTCAGTATGTCCTTCACTTGTGCTGTCCCAAGATTTAGAATTAGAGCTTTTATTAACGAAAAATTTAAATTAAATAAAAATATTTCTCGTAGTTTTCTTGTACGAAATATGTGCACAAAATGGAAACTGATAATTAATAATTATGTAAAGCCATCAATTAAAATCGATTAAAAGACTTGATGAATGATGAATATGTATGTAAAATTCAATCAATTAGCAAAAAAATATTTTTTCATAAGAAAATGAGTCATGTTTCTTTAAAATATCGTTATCAGCCGATATTGAAAACGAAATATTTATGTTTCATCTTTTCACATGGACGATGACACAAATATAATACATATTTTATATAAATGGTTATCTGAAGTTGAAATTTTCAACTGAAAATTCAAATATATAGGAAAGATGTTTTCTTCTTATGCAGTATTTTTCTTAGAGCAAATATGAGTATACAACTTCCGCGGTATACGCATATAATATAAAAGTTAAATTTATTGAATTCAATCAGATGTAAAAGAACCAAAACGATTATTTTAATTGAGATTAGAAATAAAAAATTTTCATTTCAAAATTTTTTCCATTTTCTTTTATATATATTTTTTCTTTCAAAAAGATGCTCTTTATTAGAATTTTTAGTCTTTATTAGTTTTGTATGATGCCCATTAAGTATGGCGTGTTTGTTACTTCTCTTTGATGCCATTAAAAGCGGATTCTTCTGTTCATACCTACATATGTAGACATAAATTTATCATTTTTATAGTCTTATATAAGTGCGTTACTCAGATAGAGATGAGACTTTACTAGAGCTCCTCATGTTTACATTATTTTAAGGTTAGTAACTTTTTCGCACTTTTTCCCAAGGAAATTTAATCCAAATGCTACGTAACTACTATTTTAAGAGTGAAAGATTACGTTACTGTTCACTGCAGGCAGATACTAATTGAGGATTGGCAAAGGAAGTCGGACTCTGACAAAGATTTCTTTAAAACATTTTAAAGATTCTAAGGACTTTCGTAGGACAAGACTGAGTCGCGCTGACCAAGTGACACTATCCAAACCAGTGAAGGCAGATCGTGGGATTTCTTTACCCCCACTTAGCAGCACATACGTCATAAATTGAGGAGAAAAATATCCTTTCCATATGACACGGATAGGTAACACACACTTACAAAGCGTTGTATGGGTGTTGTTTTACCTATCCGTGTCATATGGAAAGGACATTTTTCTCCTCAATTTATGACGTATGTGCTGCTAAGTGGGGGTAAAGAAATCCCACGATCTGGCTTCACTGATCCAGACTACGGACTGGTCATACCTGAATGACCCACGACTAGCTCCTGGGACTGGGAGGAAGACAGCCCAAAATGTGCGAGGTATGTCATGTAACGCTCTTTGTCTTATACCTCTCCTAGTTGTGCGTAAGGGCGTATTCAGGCAACATGGAACTTTGAATGTAGAGGATTTGGCGCTTACGTATTATATAGCCTAGTAGCTGGGCGCTGATAATTTTTAAATTACAGAACAAAAGTTATAACAAAATAGACAACCGACTCCAAAAAATATATCCATATTTTCCAAAACCAAAAATTCATTGGAAAGTTAAAAATAATTGCGAATCCTTTTACCTACAACTTACAATCATCTTATCAACTACAAACTATTGTCAAAATATTTACTTATAGTTCACCTAACAGATCAGGGTCGTCAATTTTTGAACCCAACACTGTTGTATTAACACTTTTTTCACATAACGTCAAAATTTATGTGAAAAATTCCAATAACCAAGATTTTGGTTTCTTATTTTATCATTTACAAAAAAAAAATATTTCATGAAATTGGTAAACACTAACCTTTTAATGTCCCAAACGCACTGTAATTTTTAATGGCTTAATATCGAAAAAGCACCCTGATTTTTAATCGATAATTCTCACGTCAAAATATCTACTTTTTTTTAAAAGTCGGTGGGCTTTTTGTTTGTTGATGCAAAAAATATACATAACAATGTTAAATGTTCCCAAAAAATGCAATAATTAAAGTGTAAATTTTAATAAACTGCTCAAAGTTGTATATTTGTACAATTGTATGATGAAGGTACAATTTTGAGCAATTAGAGTGCTTTTTCAATATTAAGTCACAATAAGGTAAAAAAATAAAATATTACAGTGTATTTGAGACATTAAAAGGTAAATTTTTAACAAATTTCATAAATTTCTTTTTTTTTTTTGTAAAAGTTAAAAATAAAAAACCAAAAACTTAGTTTTTGGAATTTTTCACATAAATTTTAAGGTTATGTGAAAAAGTTTTATAACAAAAGTTGTAGATCTTCTTATTACCCACAACTTTGTCTTTAACTTTTTTCCATAAAACTTGTAGTTTTGTCAGAAATCCAGATAAACAATTTCTAACCATCTCTTCCCCCCTCGGCTTTCCACTTCCCGACCACAGATCGGCCGTAATTTATTTTTCCTTTCATTTTTGTTATATTCTCTTCCTTTTCTAATGGGTTTCATCCTACTATAATTTTTTTCACTTTTTATTATTTTCAAAGGTTTATTTCGCTCTGTTCCATAAGAAATATTATAAGGATAGTAATATAATGTAGAATTGTTGATATTTTTGGAGTCGGTGTCAGTCAAGAAAAAAATAACATTATGCCTAACAGATTAATTGGCCACAAAGTATTTATAAAAGACAAAGCCGAATAAATACAAAGAAAAAAATGCCTAGCAATACCTAAGCAACGAGAAGACGTTATGAAATCTATTTTATAAACGAACTTTATTATATCTACATGCGATAATGTATATTATCGTATTTCCTATCCAATCAAAAGTTAATATTTCATCCCTAGTTTTTCAACCCTTTATAAGCCAACGTTTTCCTTTAAATTAAAATAGAACCACATGAGAAGCACTAGCCTTCAAATTAAAAAAGAATCATTAAAATCGGTTAGCCCAAAAAAAAAAAAATGCTGTGATAACACACTTAAAAAAATACAGACGAATTGAGAACCTCCTTCTATTTTTGAAGTCGGTTAAAAATAAGTGATTATATAAGATTTTCTTTTACTAAAATGAGTTTTCTTCAGAGTATTAAATTATTTAGTTACTAAATACTATGTATGTGGTTTTAATAGGTATTGAAACAATCACAAATACAAAATGTATAAGACCTGAAATTATCGACAAAAATACAATCAAATTGAGAACCTCCTCCTTTTTAAAAGTCGGTTAAAAAAAATTCAAAGCATTAATAATTCTTTAATGTATTTGCAGGATCATTATACATAATACTTTTAAAAGTTTGGTATTTCAGGAAAATGTTAAAATAATTTCGTTGGGGAAGATTAAATAAGAAAAAAAGTGAAACCATTGGGTTATTAACTTGATGTAGATTTACATAAGTATCTTTGTTGGATGAGAAAATAGCTTCATTAACAACTTTGAAGTAATATAAAGCTAAATTAAGCACAATTCATCCTGTATGTAGCCGAAATACTTCAATGAAATAAACTGCGATAATAGAAAAATAAAGTTAAGTAGGTAGATATATATATATATATGTGTGTGTGTGTGTGTAGGTACTTTTTATACGTACCTATCTAAAGGATAAAAGTGTGCTGGTAATAGTGGTGAGGTGAATACAATCACGCACTTGAGTGACTCACAGACAGTTCGCACGAGCAACCCTTTTTCATAGCTTTCAACCCTTCAATGTTAAAGATTACATATGGAGAAAATGTTGACTCAAAAATATCAAAATTGAAAAGGTGAAGAAAATAAGGGTCATTTAGCATATTTCCACTAGAAAATATTACATTATCTTTCCAAACAATTAAAAAGAATATTAAGCCGTCGCTGATTCCTGTGATGGTGGGCGGGTGCGTTTGCGCGCGCATCCCGCATAGTGGATGGATCAAGTCGAGGCCTTCAGTTCGCTGATAACTGTGCTCGTGTTTAGTTCGTGCTATTTGTATACACAATTTATAGCGCCGCGCTTCACGTTCGAACGTGCGAGAGAAATATACAAACCGATTGTAAAGCGTTGAAACGGTTGATGTATGCAACACTCGCTTCAATTGTGAAAGCCTTTCTGACCATTGTGCGCTTCCCGTAAAGCTCTTCTCTTCTCTCTTTCGAATACAATCTCATTTAATTGACATGTTATTGTGCTTTTCTGTGATTTAAAAAAAAATAAAATAAAACAATACATTCCTTTTATTTTAATCAAGAGGATTCACTTATCCCTCATTAATTCAGGTAAATTATTAAAATTTTTCATTTCACTTAGTTTCAAAACTGTGTAACTCGTTAAAAAGTAAAAATTTTAAAATGAAAAGTTTAAACATTTTTAATATAGTTAGTGGATAATTTTCTGGATGCACTTCCGAACAACTTCACCGAATTAGTAATTTATATTCAGCTGGGAAATTCATTCGCTCGTTGCGCTTTATATACGATAACACTCATTATAAACGATATGGCTCATAAAATTGTGACAGCCAAATTATATACACATTTTAATATATATAGATATATAAATTGTATACCTTAATTCCAAGTTAAGGTTTATTAGGATTTTAATTACAACCTTAAGGTACCTTAATGATTTCCATCATTTTCTAGCACTAAATTTACTAAACGCAGCAAACTACAACAAAAAATCAAAATATCTTTGAACTTGGTTGATTAAAACTTAATTAGCGTGCATATGAGCTTTCAGAAAGTAATTAATTGTTAAAAACACTATTTTATTTTGTTGAACTTTGACAATGTCAAAACTTTAAAACGAAACTTTTTTTAACTATCGCATATAGTAACTTCGAAGAAATTTAAAAGCTTGAGCTTTCTAGTTTTAGTTAAAGTTTAATTAAGGGTAAAAATTTTTAAAATCAATTTAATTTAATAAATCTGGCAGAAAAAGTCAATTCTTGTTCTGTGGAAATATCAATGAGCTTTTTTAAAAGAGCTTGCGGTTAGTTGTATATATTTTTATGACAGTTTTCAAGTAATGTTTTAATTAAATTTCATCCAGATAAAATGTGAAAAATAGTTATTTGTGGTGATAAACACGAGAGAATTTAGTGCTTGTCGAAATTTAATGGTGGAATTTATATTTAACTAATGCAACTGTAGTATATTTTTGAATTGTTGAGTGTTACATGGAATAAAAAATGTATATGATTATTTTTAAGTGTTATTAATACTTTATCATCGAATTTTACTGGAAAAAAAATGCAATGAAATGTTTCCAAAACGCAAAAATAAATTAATACCTTTTGATATTTTGGAATTTTATTCAAATAGAAGTTGTTTGATTTCAAAATATAAAAAAAGGGAACAATTTAAAACTCAAACAAGTCCAAATTTATTATTGAGCTTTATACGATAAATATTATTATCGAATTTTATACGCTTAATAAAAATGGATTTGAAAAAGTTTTTTTATTCTTCGATTTTTATGCCAGAGTAAAATTCAAATACCTTTCACTTTTTCTGCAATATTTGGTTCCTTATAAATTTACCAAGGTGTATTGTATGGTATTGAAAGTATACGGTGTTATCTTTGCGTGGTAGTTTACCTACATTACGTTTACCGCTTTTATCTGAATATTGAATTGGAATTTATTTCAAATGAAATATGCTTTCGTTTTATTTCTTTCGTGTGTAGTTTTTACAATTTTTATTAGCTTCTCTATTTTATCAAACAGTTTCATTTGTATTAATAATAAGTTTGGGTTTTAAGGCACTATTTTTTAATCAGACTAGGTACCAATATGAATGTTTTTTTAAAAATGTATAAAAATATGGCAATAGATTATTTAATATTATTATTATTATTATTATTTTTTTGTGTTTTAAGTCGCTTTAACAACTAAGGTCATATCACGACTGTCTAAACACAGAAACTTTCTGTTGGTTAGTTATATCTTAGGTCTATAATCTTAAGTCTAGGATTCAATGGGAATCGAATCCAGAACCACTTGACGCATGAAGTGGAGAGAACTACTGCTCTAGCTACTGCGCCAATAGGTGGCTTAATATTATTATTATTTATATAACTAAATAATTTCTTGAGATATACCCTATTAGCCGGAATATAACGCTACCCCTAATTGAACGCGACTCCAAATAATAATTCTCATAAATGAATTCAAAAAAAGTAAATTTCAATCAGATGAGCATTTATTTAGGTAATTATAGGTAATAGAGGTTACATTCATGCCAATTAAATAAAGTAATTAAAAACAAAATATGTCGTATTTCAACCTCCGTAAGAGATTATCCTTTTTATATTTCATTCGGAAAATTCATAACGGAAAAGATATGGTTGCAAAATATCGCGTTATATTTGAGCTAATACGGTAATTTTTGGCGAAGCTATTTAACATTATAACTTGTAGGAAAGGAATTGTTGAGATTTTTAAGTGGATGATTTCATAAAATATATAGTATTTATCTATATATTAATACGTGAAGCAAAATTTTGTGGTACCTTTGTATCGAAAATTACACGGACGGAGGAGTATGAAAATTAGCACAATTGAAGTTTATATGGGAAAGTTGTGTATATTGATAATATTTTTTTTATAATAGCTTTTCAAAATACTTTAAATTAATGAAAAAAGACGTAACACACACTACCATACGTTTGACACACACACATACACACAATACACACAAATATATAGATATTTCAATCTCAGCTGTTCATTTTGACCACAGACTTCAAAATATCACTATCGTCACTACCAAATGCCATTATTTGAATAAAATATTGTGAGAGGAATTTAAATTTTGAAAACAAATTAAACAGATTTAGTAGAAGGTCGGAACCTACATCGACCTTCACCGAGTTGATAATAGAATGAAACATATTTCATCATGAATTTAGTAAATTAGAAAATATAGGTATTAAAAATGGGTTGGCTAAAAAATCCTGGACAGCCTATTTTTAATTATTAAAAAAAAAATGACTTTTAATAAAATATAGTGCCAAGTTTGAAAATTATTGATGAAAAACTTTTTGAGCAGAGTGTATACAAATTAGAAAAAAGTTATTTCAAGAAAATGCGTTTGAAAAAAAGTTATGAGGATGGCAATCGCAATTGCTAGTCTATAACTTAAGAACGAATTGAAATTTAGTTTTGAAATTTTTAGAGAATATTCTGGAATAGTTTTATAAAAGATTTAAGGAAGAAAAATAATAAATATTTTGAAACCTGTAAACCTATTTCCATCCTTAATAAGTTAAAATAAATATTTTCATTCATTATAACATATGATGGACTTTCCTCAAATGAACCTTGAAGAAAAATTAAGTCAAGGAATTATTTTGCAAACACTTGCAAATACAATTCATCATCTGCTATAGTTAGTTTAGGAGCTAAAGTTTTTGAAGCAGTTACAAGTGAAGTGTACCATTAGGCATATTCAAATTTAAACTAATTATTGTCGAATTTCGACCACTAGGCGACCACTAGTTTCTATAATTACACGTTCTTATTGTTATTAATACTATGTCATATCGATACTGTAGACACTATATACCCATAAATTTTTAAATTAAGTTCGCAATTTTTTTGTATGTTATCTAGCATAATAAATTTATTTTGAAAGTAATATATGTACATAAATTGTTAAAATTATTCGGTCTGAAACACTGAATATCAATTATTTTGTTTTGGAGACCGCAATGGCGTTTAAGATACTTAAGATGTAAGATAGTTTTAAATAAGTCTATGCAGCGCTTTGATTACATTGAGAAAAACTCATATATTGATTTTAATTTGATACCTGTTATAGAGACTAATGTTGAGCATCTGAATTCAAAAGTAATACGAGGTTTTGTTGATCACGTCAACTTTTCAAACTTAATGATGTAGTTTTTATTAAAAATGGATTATTATGTTTTTTTTTTTTATTTATTCAGAAGATGGTAATGCAAAACGTACTCATACAGTAGAAAGAAAAAGTTTTTTTTGCAGAGCTTAATTTTCTGTAAAATACTTGATGTTATGTTATAAGCACATGATAGTGCACAATATAAATTGTACAATGTATCATACATTCCACCATACAGACATTCCATACCTATTCGGATACTATTTAGGTATTTATAACTTATATTTGTGTAACCTAAATTCTTACCATGTTTTTTGTAATCTAAATCTGCTAAATGCTATAGAACAAGAGTGCACTCGAGATCATATTATAATAACTTAAAGTTTTTTGAAAGAAACGATTGACTACTATGAAGTTTAGTTCATTGAGGCTGTAGAAGGAAAAATGTAGCAAAAGTGTACAAAATCACTAGGTCCGCAAAATCGTCGGAAAATACGGTGTCAGTTTTTTTATATAATATCTTCGTGGTAGTAGGTACTAGAAATAATGTCATCTATTGCAAGGCTCTTAGTATCGTGGCAACACCCTTGAAGTTTAATAAATTGTAATTGTACTTTGTTGAAAATTCTACCCTCAATACCTTGTTAAGTATTAATTCTAGAGAAAAAACGAAAGGAAGGAAAACTTAAGGAAAAATTAATTTGCGTTAGTTCTTGGTCTACTATATTAAATTTGCTTTCATATATACTAAGTATTTATAATATTATATTATATTCTCTTATATAAATTTTTTCTAGTAAAATGGTTTTTAATAACTTAATTTTGCTCCCCAAATTGTATATAATCATATTAAGTCCTCTTATTAGCTTAGCTAAGGACAGTCGTGATACGACCTTAGATATTAAAGCGATTTAACACACAAAAAAATTATATTGAACTCTAATCGCGTGATTTTGTTTACTTAAGTGTATAAGGCAGTGATTCCATAAGTGTGAGCCGCGGTCTCGTTATAAGGATGCCGCAAAATATTCAATTAAACAATTTGGCATATTAATTCGGAATTTTAATTTATTTTTAAACTATTAAGCTAACCACATTAAAGTGCACTTTAACTGCGTGTCGAACCCTTAATGACTGCATTAGGACAGACGACCAGCCACTGCAACTAAAACCATGGTGGTTGTCCAGTCTCAATATGGATATTACCTAAACGGTTAAAATTATATATTTTAAATTATCCCAAGAAAAATAGTACCTATCCGTTTTTGATTTTTCGCTATTAAATGAGTAATCCCTTATGAAAATATTTTTTAATATCTCAAGAAAGTCAAAAATTTTGATGTATTAAGAGAGCCGCAAACCAAAAAAGATTGTGAACCCCTGGTATAAGGCATTATAATTTATATGATAACTAAAATATAAAGTTAAAAATCGAATTATTTCACCATCTTCAAACGTTTATATGTTCCTAAAAGCTTAGACTTGTTAATATAAAAACATAAAATTTAAGCTGCTACTTTATTATATATTGTCCCATTAAAATTCTTCTGCAATATCTTAACCTTGACAATTAATATTAGAACATACAATTTCAATTAGTTTTTCTTTATAATTTTATACCCTTAAACGTTTTTAGTAACAAATACAAAATTATATGGGTTTACCTTTTTTAATCATGCTCGACCAAGGTAAATATGATAAAGTAAATTAAGTTTTAGAAAAAAAAAATAGGTCGAAACAGCAAAAGTAACAACAGATTTGGAACAAAGCATGAAAATAAAAGTAAGGTAATTACCTGTAGAAAATGTTCAAAGTTTTAAAAACGAAATATGGTTTTGAAACATTAAGGTAATTTAAAACTGTAACTTTAGTTTTGATGGTTGAATTTAGTTTCTGTTTTTCAGAGAATATTTATAAAAAATTGACAAGATAAAATATATTAATATTATAATATATGAGCTTAATGATTTTGATCTTAATAAATTGTTTTTAGAAATGTATTAAAATTGTTTAATATGAGATAGCTAATTTTTATAGGCACGCATTTTATGGAGAAATATGCTTACGCCTTGCGATTCATATTGAATCTAAAATTTTTCCAATAAAAATCAAATTAACATCGTTTGCATTACTCAGATATTCCCATATATTCGCTATACGCAGATTGAAAATACGGGACTCCCTTTCAATAAGGTTATATTTCGTTCGTCTTTCATTATTTGAAATTGCGGATATTTAATTAAATTGAATTACTTTTTCATGTTTTATTCCTGTATATTTTTTATATATTTTACTGATTTAAAATTGCCAAAATATTTTACCAAAATAAACAAGTATCGGTCACTTAATGGCGTGGTTCTCTAGATTGCGCCCTATCCTTATGAAAGCTTAAGATTTTTTATGGGTTTTTGGATTCGCTTGTCGCTAATGACCATAGTAGTTGATGCGACTTTAAAAAACAAGTATAAAATTTTATAATAAATAATAATTTTGTTATAATTTTTGAAGAATTTTGACCTGTGTTAAAGTAAGATATATGCTAAATTTCCTGTAACATATACGGTGTGCATTTTTAATGTATTTTTAGTTTTATGAATACGTGAGAGCAAAGTTTTTTTTTTTGTCTGAAATAATATTCACGGGACTATTCCTGTGGGGTTTCAAATGTACCTTTGTAAAGATGGATTATTCATTTACATTTTAATTCACAAGTTATTTATGTTACTATGAGTAAAAAGTATAGATATTAATCTTCATTTTCAATTTTGTATGTTACGTTTCCACAAAATCTGGTTGTTAGTATTCTTCGAATTATTCATTCTAATTCAGATATGAATTGAAAAATGAATTACGCTCATACATAAAGTCGATGTTAGGTGTAGGTATATAAAATGTATACTTTACAAGTAAATATTTACAAGTTTTTAATATGTTGCTTGATATAATTGTGGAAAAGGTCAGTGAAGTTCACAAGTAATTTACTCGTGGTTTGCGTGGAGCTTCACTCAGGTGAACCACGTTTAATAATGGCTAGGTTATATGGTTTTTATCTTACGACAATCTGTCCTCGCTTATTGTTGGATGGTCAAACCTGCGTGTTTTTCTGCTACATATTATTCTAGATTACCTATATTTTTATATTAATGTTGATGGATTTTATTTTTTTTTTCATATTTGTTACAAGTAAAAATTATAATTAAATCAAACAATATAGAAATAATAAGCATGGCATTACTTACCTAGTTTACAGAATAAACATTTTAAGTATTTTATTAACAGACATGTAAATACGCCGATTATAATTATAATTGTTTATTAAGTGAAAGAAATACTAAGATTAAAAAAATCTATACAGACACATTAAAATATGTAGCAGTTTTTTAAATAACGAAGTCTAAAAAGTAGCAACCTAAAATATTAAATTTGAACGATACAGTATTTGAAAACAACAAAAATCAAACATTTATTAATCGTTAATTCAAACGTAATTAGTTAATTAATTTCTTTGCTGTATTTTTTATAAATTTCAAATAAAAAATATTTCAGATCAGCATATTATGTTAGGTATATTGTTATGCATATTCAAAATTATGAGGAATTTGATTTTATTAGTTTCTTTTTTTTAAGAAGGAAAATCAACTAATTGGGAATTTTTGATATTTTTACGGGTTAAAAAAATTGGCATTACATTGCATCGAATATAAGACGCACATTTTATGAGGCCATATTACGACTGTTTTAACACAGAAAATTTCTGTAGGGTACGTGATCTTAGATCATAAATCTTATATCTGGGTTTCACCGGGGATCGAACCCAGTATCACTGACGTATGAAGCGGAGGTCAACTGATACAACCGCTATGCCATTAAGGGGACTTCAGTGTATTATAAGCACAGAGAAGATCATATTAGTAGATATTTTTGACTTAAGCTACTTGATTTTAATTTATATTGAACTCAAGTCAGTCTTAAGTCAATTGTTAATATTTAAACATAAAGCCAAGTGAAGAATTTACGCAAGTTATTACTACACGGAAAAAATTAGTTGTAGATTTAACAACATTTCTTGTTAATTTTACTACATTAACTAGTATTATATAGGATGACACCACGAGTGGTAACGTTTACCAGTCAAGTGTAATTAAAAAACTGTAGTATTATTTACAACACGAACTAGTAAAAATGTAGTTGCATTTTTGACACTTGCGTTTATGTGTCAAAATTATTGGTTATGTTGTACGCCGCATGCGCAAACGCCAAAATTTGTTAATTGTGCAACACTCAGCAGTTGTAATAGCTACATATATGTATAACACTATGGTAGTTAAAAATACTATACGTTAGAGCTGAATACAACAGAGTGTGTTATCTAATGTTACATTTGTAGTTATAGTGAACATAAAGTGTAGTAAAAATATTACTAGTTTAGTGTTGTAAATTTTACACAACTATGTTTTTCCGTGTACTTTAAAGTCATAATATTAAACATAATTTATTTTTCAACATAGTCAGCTGCTTGATTTGATGAATCCCCGCGTTTTAAGGAACTTTAAAGGTGATTCTGTCTTAAGGTATCAAGATAAAACACTTTACTTACCAAAAAGTAAATCTTCGATATATCCATCGAATCGATACTCCATGTCTCAGCACCAATGAGAGCACGTCTTAGATGTCCTCGTACACCTACAAACACATTTTCGCAACACTATCTTAATTTGTCGCTTATCATCGTTGCGTTTATGTCGTTTTTTTTTATTCTACTTCCGAGTGGTGGAATCTTACCTATCTTACACCTGTAAGTATGAGATTTTGCAAATTCACTCCTAATCCTCTACTCGTTTGCTTCTCAATTATGATAACGCCGCTTAAGTAGTTTTACTTTAAAAGCTACATCCATACTTTGCCATACATGCAAAATATCGCTTTCAAATTGATTTGAACTTATATTTATGTAGAGTATAAACTTAATAATTTTATATTAATAATAATAATAATAATAATAATAATAATAATAATAATATATATATATATATACTAATAATAATAATAATAAAAATATAAGTAGTTTATCACAGCTAACAAAATTTTGATGCAAGTCTTATACATTTCTAGCAAATTAAAAAAAAACTTGTGTTTGATTTCTGAAACAATTCAAATATTTTTTTTTTTTTTTTTGGGGGGTGTTTTAAGTCGCTTTAACATCTAAGGTCATATCACGACTGTAAAAGTACAGATAATTTCTGTTGGTCAATTTTTACTTAGGTCTAGGATTCAACGGGGATCGAACCCGTACCACTTGACGCATGAAGTGGAGAGAACTATACTGCTCTAACCACTGCATCAATAAGTGGTTCTCAATTCAAATATTGTTTTACAAAAGAAGCTGCTTTTCAAATGAATTTCGTGAAAAAAAAAATTATTTTTAGACTGTGTCTCATAGAGATTTGAATAGGTGTAAAGTAAGGTGAATAAAACATAAATTAATTTGTAATTTTTAGTGAGTTAATTGAATAATTTGAAATGACTTCATTTAATTATTTTTTCTTTGTCGAAAAACATATTTCTTAAAGATAAAATGGCCCGTGAATTGGAAGAAATTGTAGGCTGTTGATATAAATTATTCACTTGTAAATGGAAAATGAAACCATACCTTATGAAATTATGTGTATATTATATAAAAATGGATCTTTATTTTGGTTTAATGTCTTCATTGTTAGATCGTTATTTATTCTAAGGTTGCGTTAACATTCTCGTCTGATTTAAAAACCACGTAAAACCGACGGGCTTTATCAAATTATTTTCTGTTTTATCGTTGAAATAAGATTTATTTATTTTTATATCACAATAAGTAGCTCACACAAACATTAAGGCAAGTAAAATGAGACAAATTATAAATCTTAATATCATTTCTTTCAAAAAAAAAAAAAAACAATTTCAAAGATTTAGAATTAAGATGGTGAAAATAACGAAAAAGTATAAGTAGAGTCTTACAGTCAGTCGACATGCAATTATTATTCACGTATTAGTTAACAAAAGGTTAACTATGTGAACCTCTTGACCAAGGTTGAAACATCAGTTAAATATTCAGTATTACTGGTGACATGATTTTTTGTGAGTTTTCAAATTATAACTGAACTTTTATTTAATATCTAAATGGTTTTTAACTCTCCGTCACAAATACAAATTAAAACAAATATAAAAAAATAATAATATGTGATAAGATGGTATTAGAGCATTTTATAATACCTGCTCGTATTAGTTTAAGTGTGCTTAATATCGATATGAATCGTAACTTTAAATTGTAAAAGTTGTGAATATGAGTTTTATTTAATATCATTCCTCTTCAGTTAAGAGAAATATTTCTTAGTATTGGGGCACATTGATTTTGGTATAAGAAAATTTTTGGTTTTATAAATTATCCGTTCAGTTCACAAAGCCTAAATTAAAATATAAAGTATATTGAACAATAACTTATATTACCTTGACAACTTTTTTTTTAACATTTGAGAGACAATATTTTGAGAACTATAACGATAGAGTTCTAACCTTTGAAACTATTGAAAATAGCCAACGTTATCCGTAATAAATAAAGTCATCCCTTGATTTAAACGTTCGATTCTATATAAATATGAAGTGTCGTTCAAATTAAAACCGCACAAAATAAAGTGTAATTTCTTTAAAAATTGCCTCTCTTTCTCTTGACCATATAACATCACCATATACACTTGCGTGACCGTATCGCGTAATTTCGAAGCTCGTCCGTGCATTTCTCAAGGGAAAGAACTTCTGTCCGCGTAAATATAACGTGTAAATTTAAGGGATGATTATATTTTAATACAGTCACGTTACTGATAACGTAGCTCTGTTTAGGCAAACCATTTCAAAAAAACATTTACATACAACATTTCTCTAAATCCTGATTATAAATAATTTTTGCGTTCTTCAATTAATTGGTTGAAATTATTATAACCAAAGTAATGTTAAAAAATAAATGAACTTTATAAAAAATATCACTATTTTTAACATCTGATAATAAATAAGCCATTATAGACAGTTATATATTTAATAGATAACTTTGAAGTTTATATTTTTTCAAGATGAAATATGAGCTTTATTTCTATTATATGTATAATGTGTAAATAATTACATATTTTAATGGTATTTCAACTACGGTAATACGAGGCTTTCGTAATCACTTCTAAGAATTTTATTATGCATTTATGCCTTGCGAGAAGATAATATTCTTCGATGTTCTGAGACACTTAACATTTTCCTTTTAACTTTTTGTATCCTTGGCATTCTATCAGAAAATGTTTTACTTTTAAGTCGTCTCTACAACTCCCATAGCTCGTTTTCCGGTTATTAGATAAAAGTGGGTCAAATATTAGGTTTGCATTTCTTAGCCTGTGTAGTTCTAAGCTATTTCTCTTAAGTAAATCCCACAGGGGTATACTTTTTCAATATCGAGGGACTAATTTTTCGTTTTTAGCAACTTTTTTTTAAAATAATTGATACAAATGTTAAGTCTTAACGTAGGAGGCGAGTTTTATAAAAGATCAACGGAATTCAGGGTTTTAATAAAACTTCGGTTAAACTATATAAACAAAATGATAGCTCTTTTCTAATGTTCGCTTTTAACTCAAAAACTACTGGATAGATTTTGATCAATTTTTTTTTGTTTTACTTCTTATATACTTGGTCCTTATCTAAAAAAAATTATCACGATATCTTCATCAAAAACAAAGTAATTGAAGTTTTAATAAATGCGATTTTTACAAGCAAAAGCGTTAAGTGGAGGATTTTTCGTCGCTTTGATAGAGTGGGGCAAACGGTTTATTGCGCATGGTCTGCAGAGACATTGTTTTTCCTTCCACTGCCTACTGATTATTTCATATTTGAGCCGCTCAGTGCACACATCGATAAACTCCCTAATGCAAAAAGTTGAGTAAATTGATAAAATAGACTTCTGAAATACATTGTCTCTTATGGAAAAGCTAAAAAGCAAATTGTCATTTAGAGCTGTTCTTACTTATTATTAGAAAATTTTTTTTCGGATATATAAAGTTAGGAGTCAACCAAGTGTTTTGACATGAAAATTTGTAAATGTTGAAAAAGTGGAGTTAATCGATGTATGCACTGACCGGCTCATTTGAGCGTAGACTTAAAAGTTAATGCAGTTCAGCGAGATATTAGATTAATATAGTTTTTTTTTAAATTTTCCTTAAGCATTTCTTATATTTTACTGTCAATGCAAATTCAGAATACATTTTTAAGTTATAACCGTTACAATAATTAAATTACATTTCAACACTCCCTTATATTATTGCATATATCTTTTAACCAGAAAGAGCTAAGTTAGCGAGATTAATTTTTTTTAAATTGCTCTTTAAATGCTCTTTTCAGATACGCAATTGCTCCAGGTGTATAGTTAATAGTTAATTAAATTTTCCAAAATTTTTCAATCTAAAGAACTAAAATCGCTATTAAACCAAAAATAACTTTTAATTGAATTTTTTTTTAAGCTCTCTATCTACTCTTTTCATTACGCAAATAATTGATCAAATTTTTGAAATATTTTTAATAATTAATTATTTGTAACTATTTATACATGTGTTGGTTCATTATGACGTCATTTACTGCCGTTGGATCTTATAAACATGAATAGTTTAAATATTGAATTACTAATTAACTAAACACCTGGAGCAATTGTGGACCCGGAAAGACCATTTAAGGAACAATTTTTTGAAAAAAAAAATTAACAACAGTGATTATTTTAGATTATTTAGCAGATTTTATTTTTGAATTTACAAATTTTTGAAAAATTAATTATTAATTAACTAATAACTATACACTTGGAGCAATAGCGGATTTTGCAGGAGCAATTTTTTGGCATATAGTTAAAAATGTTCTACGCTAAGTTCTTCCCGGTTATTTTTAATATATTTTTGCTTTCAATTTTTTAAATGTTTTTCCTCTGTAAATTAAATATGTTCTTAACATAATAACCTACGCAGACGACGTCGCGGGTATCAGTTAGTTCAGAAATATTTATTTGGATGTTACTGGATTAGGGATGAACGTACTATTTCAATACCACTAATTGCTTAGGTAAATGTAGTAACTGAAATAAGATTATTGCATCGTTATGTTTGGATGACTGATTGGGACTTAATGTTAATGTAAGGGGAGGGGGTGACCTTAGATTGAGCTATATTTTGCTATTAGTATTTTGTTTAACGTTGTATCCTTGTAAATCCAACTACTTTTTCACTAAAGAAGAAATAAAATTTGCGTATGATATAATTTTTAAGAGTTGTAAAAAATAATTCAATGTTTAAAATTGTCATTTTACAACTACTTATAGCTCGAAGAAAGATTTGAAGAAGCATATTCTTTATTTGAAACATACGTAAGTGATAAGCACAAAACTTTACTTGAAGTTTTACGTCATATAATAAAAAGTATACCATCTTTTAAATTTTCATTTTACAATCCGTAATTTCTTTGAAACTAGTTTCTTATTATTTCTTTTGTGGTTATAATAAGCAAAATTGTTAACGTTCTTCAAGTTTTTTCTAATATTTACATTTCTTTCAATAAGAGTTTGAATTTCAATAAAAATTAAAAAAAAAACCTTTTTCAAGTATTCTATGAAGAATGTTTTAAATCATTATGCTCGTATAAATAAAGTCAAATCACTATTCAGTAGTGCTTAATTTATTTATAGTTCGTGTTTATCTTTATTTTCATAAGATTTTATCTTTAATTAAGTAGGTATAAGAGAACACATGTGTGTGATGTTCACCAATAAGAAGAAGTGTTCTTGTCCAGTCTGATTAGATTCAAGTTTTTATTTTGAATCTATAAAAATTTAAATAAATATATTCATGAGTGATTAAAAGTTTATTTTATACGTTAATAAATCAAAACAAATTTCTATTTTATATAGGTATGTAGTTATTTGAGAATATTGTAAGAATTAATCAGAAGTGTCGGCTAATACCACCTTATTACGTCCTTATTTTAATAAACATGGATTTTGGTGTTGGTGAGCATGTTGTAATATTTTAAACTTGAATAAATATCTTTTTCAGTTAACCGTGGGTAGAAGTGATTAAAGAAGGTGCTAATGATAATGACATTATATAGATTATATTTATCTGCCTTGTTATGTGTAGTAATTATCTTTAAAATTATCCGTTTGAGAATATTAACATTATGTTTCTCATCTTGATACCAATATGATTTCAGGTTTCTGTAAAAGAATGTTTCTTAAAAATATGAAGAAAAATTTAAAACTTTTATGTGGATATTCTTTCGGTGAAACATCTATAAACTTCAATTTATCTTATATTTAAATTGTTGGGTTTGAGTAACGATGAAACATGGATCAAAAGAGATCGAGAAATTTTATGATAGTTCACATATTTGACCGTATTCTAAATGTTATCCGTAACATTAATCATCTGTTCAATATATGAAATTTTGATAAACATGAGTAAATAAAGAAATTGAGTTATATCCGTCGTTCAACCAGTTTATATTTAATGTTACCCTTTTTAAATTATATTTAAGCTTTTCATTAACTTTTGCGAAAATTAATAATGAAATTTTTTTTGTATAATTTCACAGTTGTCTCAAATGTAACATTGAGTGTGTAATATCAATAACATTAGAGAATGCGCGACTTAATGTTTATGAATTATTCAGATGACTACACCGACGCGTTTATTTTCACTGAAATTTTACAGTGTTATTATACTGCATGAAATTCTTTTTTGTTTCCAATACGTGTTGGAGAGCTTATTTTATTTAACACCTTTCAAAACCAATAATATTCAACTCCACTGTAACAGTTTAAGTAGAATTATTGTTTCATTTATGTGCTACAAAGTTAATTTTACACTGATTAATTGATTTATTTTGATTATATGATGTAAATTATAGCCCTTAAAATCTGATTTTCATGCGGAAAAATAAAATTACAAAATTACAGAATTTCATTCCATTACTTCATTAATTGAAAATGATTAATGAATGTGTGCTATTTTAATCTTTTTAAAATCTCAATATGGCATGTCTGAAAAATGATTATTTATAGAATTTAATTTGTAGTTTATTAATTTTTGAAAACAATGCTAATTTTTAGCAATAAATCAAAACAGTTTACTTACAAGCAATGACATATTATAAATAATAATAAAATTAATTCAATTTTAACTTTTCTGAAATTATTGAATTTTCATGTTAAATTTTTTTGATTTTATCAAACTTATGGTTACGTAGGTACCTATAGGTACGATAGTAGATATATGACAGAAAAATTAATTTTAATTATTTTGATTTTATTTTTTATTATTCATTATGTAATTTATTAATTTAAAATACTTGTTATTTTATTTTTATATAAAAGAAAGACTTTCATTACTTGTAATAGGTATATACCTGCGTTATTTGCGCTTTTGTTAACTATTTGAGTATTTTGACGTATCAATCAATAAATGTCCATCAAAAGAAATAAACATATTTGTGGGTGCTTTATTTAAAAACGTACCACTAAAATTTAAATAATCAAAAATTCAAATTAAAATTTATGGAAAAATGAGTACTAACTAATTTTGTTAACTCTTTTGTATATTATATAGGTATATGGCTTTTGAAATGAATGAAAAATAAAATCTCATGTCTTTCGTTGAAAATATAGATAGTTATGTTGGTACATTTGAAGTAAGTATCAAAATGTTCAAAATGTATTGTTTTTAATAACATATTATACATTTGACTAGAGCACGGTTAGGTCTAGATAATACAACTAAAATTAATGATGACTAAATGATGACTATTTGAAAACATGTCTTTTGGCATCCATTAGTAGATGCGGTCCTTTTTTTTTGCTTCAAGCATGTGTATGAAGTCTACGTAGCCTAAAATCTATTTGATGTCTTTGATTGGAGTGATATTCAATTCTGTTTGACCAATATTTGGTATTACTACGTCCAATGGCTTTGATTTCAAATTACATACACTCGATGTATGTATAATGTATTCGTATATTTTATGTATATAGTCGCATTTTTATAGGTGGCAGACATTCAAGCATTCATATTTTATAAAGTATCAGAGACATTGCTAAATTGAAATTCTATTATACTTATGACATTGAAATATCATTAACATTTTTCACAAAATAGAACTTACTCAAAATTATTTTAGGTAACAGTCGATGTTAAAATTATAATCAATATGTACATTGTACTTATTATTGAAACAGTGCTTTAAATAGTATCTGCAATCATTTATTTAGAAAAAGGATAGTGTTCAATTTATAACTCAATATGACAAATTACTTCAATTCTGAAGACTTAGTATATAATTTAAGAGTATGGACAGTATGAATTCTTCAAAATGTTATTATTAAATTTGAAAATAATGATTTTCCGATTTTTCTAAGGAATCGCAAGAAAAATAGAAGTAAATATAATTAATATAATTATATTAATAAAATTAAATAAACTTTTGCAAAATTGTTTAATAAAACTAAAATGATATTACTTGAAAATTTGAGGCATTTACCATGTTTTTTTTACGTTAGTTTAAATAGATTAATTAATTAAGTAAATAAATCTTCATAAGTCTACTTATTGGCGCAGTGGTTAGAGTAGTAGCTCTCTCTGCCACATGCGTCAGTAGTAAGTACTTCCCGTCAAATCCCTAGATTTAAGACTTATGATCTAAGATTTAATGCCTGCAGAAACTATGTGTGTAAGACAGTAGATAAATGATAAAAAAATCCTCATAAGAACGTCCAAAGGACGGGATTCTTGAATTGTTATAACTTTTAAACAATCTTGTAGGTAGTCATGCTTTTCATTCTGAGACCAAATTTAAGTCAAGTAGCTTGAAAATCAAGTCAAGTATTGAATCCTAAATATTTACTAGCTCTTCAGCTAGTTCAGTGTTTGTTTTGGCTTATTTGAGGTCGCATCAACTTCTATGGGCATTAGTGACCATCGAACCCGAAAACCTATGAAAAAAATCTTGGGTTTTCATTGGAATTCGAACCCAGGACCACTGGCGTATCTAGTCAACCACGCCACTAAGTGACCTCAGTTCAGTATTGTTTTTAGATAACTGACTTTTTTGTATCCTTAGACCTTCCTCTTCCATATAAACTCTACGAAATTAATTATTGTAAAATTGGAGGAGGTTGATTTAAGCTTTCCCTATAATTGTTTAGTAAATTTAACTTTTCTTGAATTTCAAAACTGTTTAAAGGAGCTCGGATCTAATTTTATTATGGAATATAAACTTAATTACTTTTTTATTTATTTTATATCTAAAACTGTATTCGATTTAATATAATTTACTGTAATTGTTTATCTTTAAATTTTTATCCCTGATAAGGTTGAACGCAATGACGGATAACTAGTGAAATAATATAACAAAAATATTTAAGATATAATTGTGACAAGTTCAAAACTTTTTTTCATAAAGACGTGTTTATATTTTCATAATATGAAACACGAAATACATTTTTCAAAATTTCAAAAATATATTGATAGTTTTAATATTAAGGCCTTACAGTTTCTTTTAAATATATTGATATATCTCGATAGCTCTTAAAGATGAAACTATAGTAATAAAATACGAGATATTTACAAGGTAAATTTATTCGTTTTCTATATAAAAGAAGTACAATCTTTAAAAAAATAGTTAAAAGAGACTTCTGTAAATATGTACGAGATAGAGAACGAATTCAAAACTTTACTGCTCATTATCTCGAAAACAGTTGGTTGCTCATAAAAAGCAAATAACCTTTCGTGTATAAAATTGTTTAATCTTGAATTTTATTTTGGCGTCAAAAATAACATACGAACAATAGAAAGCGCGGATATTCATAAAAATATCTAACAACTTCATTTACTTTCATTAGTAAGTTGACTTTAGTAAAGAATAGTTGAGAAAAATATGATTTCTATCATTGTTTTAAGTATAAAGAATGCTTTAGTAAGATGTTAACGATATTTTTAAAATAAAATCTCTTTCTAAAATATTGAAGTATTAAAATTTTATCTACAATTTATGTCACAATAGTGGTTTACATAAAGTTTGGAAAGTGAGGGAAATCTGATAAGCAAGCGTCAAATTGGTGCATGAAAGAAGTTAGCTTCCAGTACATTCCAATGGATAGTGCACGAACCGTCACAGGCGAGTGCAGTGATTCACACGGGTTTCTGATAGAGTGGTTCACTTTTATCCGATATCCGATAACTGTAAATCAAATTTTAAAAGTTTTAAATTTAAACAATAGATAAAAAATTATTTACACAATTTTATGCAGAGTGATCTATTTTAAATTTGCACTTAAAAATATTTTTAAATTTAAAATAGAGGAAGGAGATAATGTTCAGGTTAAAATGCGTGTTTTAAAGTTATAACAAAGTATACGATTATTATATAAATGGTTAGTAGTCCATTTCCTTTTCTATTTCGTAAGTTTTTTTGAAAATGGCTAGTTATAAAAGAATTTGTCAATAAACAAACGTGAAGGAAATCGAATAACTGCAAACCGTTTCACTTCCATCGTGTGTACATTTTTGCACTTACAACTTTTGACGTGATAACGTCTTATAAATTGATGAACTACGGCAGCCAGTCTGAAAAAGAACGTCCATTTGGTCACGTTCCATGTGAGCCTGTGCGTGCAAGCGAGAAGGCGATATAAATGATAGAAAGGCACGATATTATTGTTGAACCTTTGACAACGTGTTTTGTGTTTTTCTTTTACAATTAATTTAATAAGATTTAATTGATTTTCCTTCATAATTTTCAGTCTGATTTCATGTTGAGGAAATTGTTAATTTTCAATTAACTCCTTTGTATTATACAAAATGATAATTTAGTGATAATAATTCAATTCATAAAAGTACGCAATTTTTCATCAATTAGGTGTTCTTTATGACGTTATCACGTAAAACTATCGTCCGTAAACCGACTTTACAGACAACCAATTTTTTTTTTTTTAGTAAAATAAGGGTTGTAATGTAGTCGATTTTTCAGTTAAGAGTTTTCACTGGGAATACGTATTTTGAGGTCCCCTGAGTTTGAAAAAGCGGTTCTTAGAAATATGTCTCATTATATTAGTTGCGTTTATTTTATTTATTATTATATATATTATATATATTATTATTATTTTTATTATTTATTTATTAGTTATAAGTGGATCACAGCGACATTGCATCAAAAACTTCATTCAAAATTCACCAATCTTGGAATGTTACTTTCATATTTCAAATAGTTGTTCCACAAAACTTTAAGTTGAAATCTATGGCAGGAAACCTTTTTTTATTCTATGGGCTTTTGGGTTTTTTCAGATTTTTTCGAAAATGGTTTTAACGATTTTTTTAAAACTTTCTATTGCTTACTAATATAAACTCATTAAAGCCTTCAACCATTTTTTCAGTTTTTATCCTGGGAAAATTCAAATAATGAAGGTTCTGTGGAAGAAGGTGAGAGTTTGTATACCTATAGAAGCTATATATAAATAGTTATTTTTTGTATTATTCAATTTACATTTTTTAGCTAATCGTGGGTGTTATGCAATTTTAAACCAACAACGGGTGTAATGTAAAAGGAAGCTTTATGACGCGTCGTATAGTAGATATTTTTTAAAATGTCAGGGGGTGGTAGAGGTAACAAATACACTATAGTATCACCCACGTTTATTTATCTTTAACAACACAATAAAACGTATTTGTTATAAATTTTACGTTCATAATTTATTTATACAATTTTTTAATGTTGAAACAAAGAAATGATTTAACACAATTTTGCTTGTATAAAAACAGAAAGTTAGCAAATTTATAAAAAAAGTATATTGTATTCAAATATCAAATATAATAAGTATATAACATAACCATATATTTATACTTATTCAATTGCATATTTATTTATTATATACCTACCTCATACTCATACATACAAATGCGTATGAGTTAAAAAACAGAGTAAATGTACATAATACGTTTCCCATATAATTATATAATTTCAATCAATAACGTTCTAAGAATGCTTTGATTAAAATCTCCCCTGTATAAATATAGAAATCAATTTTCTTAAATTTAAATTAAACGTAACACAAAAATATGAAATTAAGTTAATAAGGTGAAATTTACTTATTAATACTATTGTTTTGAATATGAGAAGTTTTTAATTGAATAACTATAATCAAAACTTATACCTATAACAATCTTATAAAGATTTTTCTACACGTCATATTAGATCCAGTTGTTTTCAATTTAACGATTGTACATATGTGCCTAGTGCCTACTATACTATAGTATGTAAAAGAACTAAAAAATGCATACATAATAACTTTTACGCCAGTGTTTGTTTCTTCCTCTTAATAATTGTAATGAGCATTTAAAATTCTACCTGACTAGGTGCAGCTTTTAATATGACTTAACGAAATATAGTTACCAAGCTAGACCTATGCGAGCTTTTATATTGTTTAGAAAGGGTGGACTTAACTATCCTGTCTGAGAGGGAGAGTTGCGCCAGGCAAGGGTTGAAAATACGGAACTCTCGGCTGTAGTTTCTGGAGTGGCGCTCGCTTGTTTGCCTCAGATTTACATATTATCAGTAAAGTTGTCGTTCATATCTGCGTCAGGTTTTAATTAGCATAGAAATATGTAACAAACATACAAATGTGATGCCATATATATGGTGCATGGAGAACCTTTCTATTTTATTTCTCATTCATATAACATTTCAACTTTATCATTTCGAGGATAGAATAGACAAATTACATACCTTGAAAAACCCCTCAAGGCTGTGCTGAATATTTGGTATGACCGCAAGTATTTTTCCAGGGAGTGGAGTTCAGCAATTTGTCACAATTGTTTTGTTTGAAGGTTTACTTTTTATGTTCAATTATTTGACAATTGTGAGTTTAATTTATTAATTTAAAGTGTATTAAATTTATAATTATACTAACCATTGTTATCGCACGAATAAAGCTTGATTATAATAATTTTTATTCAATATTTTTATAACTGCACTTGATTAGAAAAGATAAATTGAAAATAAATTGTTTAATGAAAAATAAATAATTAATTTTCATTTTCAATAGCTTTAAACGTAACAATCTCTTTACGAGCAAATGGAGTTGTATATTTATAAAATGCAGCTGTAAAATGATAGGAACATGCAAAATTGCGTGCTTGTAAAATTTTAAGTGAAGTGTGAACAGGTAAATATATTTTATAAAATGAAAAAAAAATTCAACACAAAACTCATCGTACCTAGTAGATAGAATACAAAATTTCGTTTATTTTTTGGAAATTGTTTTTTTATTAGTATTCAATAAGTTTTTTTTTTGTTGTAATAGGTGGAATACTTGAGCTATAATTTTATTTTTAACAGTAGGTACATCATAAAAACTGTTAATGATTTACAATAATTTGAGTTTAAAAATTTTTTTCATAGTTGTTATTAGAGAACGCATTTACTTTAATATTTAGGGAGTAAAAGAAAATAAACTTGGACATTACGTAGAGAATTTCAATTATTTAGCGAAAAGAAAATTAATTTTGTTTAAATTAAGTCTTATATTAAGATGTGATTTTAGTTTCAATGGAAGTTTTAGGATGTTTCAAGTTTTAGAATAGACATAAGAAGCTTTAATGTGTTTTATTACAATATGTCGTATAAATTAGTCGTAAAAAATACTTATAGGTACATATAATAATGAAAGACTTATTGATCCACACAATAAACTTAAACGCTTTACTGATACATTTCAAAATCGTTATTGTATCATATCTGGTTACTACTAAATTAACCGAGCAAACGTTTATCTTCTGCTTGAATACCCGTACAAAGTTTGGCGACAGGGCCATTAATGGCCCATTGCTTAGCCAGAGATGCTAGTTGTTGGCCCAACATCGGCAACTGTTAACGGCCCAAGCACGGTTGCCGGCTGGATGATAACCCCGGGCCGCTAATGGCAGTCGACTATCGGCCGACTGCAGTAAAAGTTACCGGGCCGTTAATGGCGATTAACAATCGGCCGACTGAAGCAAAGGTTACAGGGCCGCTAATAGAAACCAACAATCGGCCGACTGCAGTAAAAATTACTGGACCGTTAATGGCAAATATTATAAATTAATAAAACTACTTAAATATTGAAAAAAATGATATAAAATCAGCTCAACGATTATTATGATACAATCATTTATTCACTTTATAATACATACAATCTTAATAAAAAATCAGACAACATCAATAATTAATACAAAAGTAGAATTTTAAACCTGGCGTACATAATACACACTCTAAAATCAAAAGGGAATTTTTGGTGGTTTATAATGAAGATCCTCTTTCTTATCGCCCATTCTCACGGTCCACCCAACCAGAAAGCCATCGGACTACTTTGCCAGCGAAATTTTTAGATTTCTCTGCATCCCCAAACTTTTCAGTTACAACATCTAGAATATGCAAAATCAATTATAAATAAACTTGTTTTTAAGACACAATATGTGTGAGTGAAGGAGTAAGAACTAAAATAGTATAAGAGGTGAAAAAAGGAGATTTATTTTCATAAGGGTATGAAAAAAAAATTTTAATTGTAAAACCAATTTTAAGATGAGAAAAAATTCTCTAGAAAAATAACAAACTAACTCACCTGCATAATAGAGAATTTCGACTAGATATTTATCCCAATTTTCATTTGCATCGCTTATGTCTGCAGCAAACTTATCAACTTTAGGATACTCATCAGCCGGTGGATATTTACAAAGTAATATGCCATTAAAATCCTTCCATCTGTAACATTAAATTTAACTATTAATATTTTTTTATTTAAATTAAATAAATATAAATTATCTATAGTTTAATTCGAGAGAATGTATTATTATTCAATTATTAAATAGAACTACTTACTTTAGTCAGAGACTTTAATAGACTGGTTATCAACAAGCGATATAGACGAACTATTCTGAAATACAATAATACACTTTAAACACTTTACCATGCGACTGTATTGTTCAACGACAATTTCTGTGTCAACGAAACGAATCCTCTTGCCCCTGTTCTACCATTGAAAGTATAATAGTTTACCACCAGATAGCACTTAAATGAAGGATATATTCATACTTTGCGTTCATTGGTTAATTTTGTAATACATTTGGAAAGTATTTATATGGTGCGAATATTTAAAAATAATTGACGCAATTGCACAGAAGAAAAATTCATTTGAAATGTATGTTTCAAATTAAAGATGTATCGCTTTGTCGCTGTTTACTATTGTCACTATCCACATTATTTATAAAATCTACACTACTTACAAGTTTTTTTAATTGTCGAAATTTTTTTACGCGTTTATTTGACATTGTAGGTACAATTATTCTGAACGTTGATGCTCAATAAATCTTAAAACACTAATCACCTTAAACATAAGTCAAATATAATAGATTCAAAGTGATGAATAACTCAGGGAACTCAGGGTGACTTAGAGCCCCCTCAAAGTATTTAAGGTTTATAGTAAGTCATCTGACTTTTAATTATTTGTGCGTGAGCAAAAAATTATTTAGCCAGACTTTGGCCTATCGTTGGCCGACGAACGAATATTGAATGATGATCGAATAGACGGCGACCGGCAATTAACCAGATATGGCCCATTAACAAATTCATATTAATAGGCCGAGCGTTGATAGCCAGACATGGGCCGATAAACGGGGCTTTTGTCATTAACGGCGACTTTGTATGGGTATATGGACGCAAGTAGGTAGGTACTACCAAATTCCAAGTAAAATTGAAGTAATTTTAACTGTCATGGAACAACTAATTGCCATAACATATCTCATAACTACTCATTTATAATATTAAACAAAAATTTTATTTTACATACGAATAACATTTTATATATAAATTATTGATTTTTACTTTTTCTGATGAAATACGTATGCGATTGTGCAAGAATTATGACTTGTGGAGCGTTATTATACGTTGTAGTAACTAAATCAATGATGACCAACCTATTTTAGATATTCATAATCACATTAGATATACCTACATGTGAAAATAATTTTATTTTTTAAAGTGTTACTCCTATTTTTTATTTGAAGATAGGTTAATTCAAGTCAACTTTTTATATTTAAACCGCAATTTTGAAGCTCTCACTAAAGGTATTATTAAAAAAAAAAACATTGTTTAGTTAGTTATCAAAAACGCTCCTTTGAGTTAAGTATCAGACATGTGTTATAATTTCATAACTAATAGAAGTAACATAGCGCGATTCTAAACATTTTTGGCGATCAACCTTAATGGAATACATGGATCCAAAATAACCAAACTTTCATTTTATGTTTCTTCTATGAAGTTCCACAAATCAAATCATATAAAATAGGTACTTCTTTTGGTACTGTAAAGAATTCATTTTTGATTGACGAAACTTTAACTAGCATTCTTTTCAGGGCCCATTCAAAATTCCACTTCTGTGAAGTTTGTTTTAAAGATGATTGGACTAGTATTTATAATAAGTACAACTAGTGGCTTGGCCCGTGAAAAATCACGGGTAGATGTAAACTACAATGGTGGCTCATAAAATGTTTAGACAATTCTGCTGTTTCCCAGACGCCATAATATGTTTCACGGCGGATTCGTATAGATATCGCTAAAATAAATCGAAAATAAAGAATACAATTTTGCGAGTTTTTGTTTAGTTTTCTGACCAATGAACTCAAATAAAATCGCATACGAATAGAGCCGAGATTCGCTGTGTATAAAAAAATAACATTAGTTTGTTTTTCGGACTAAAAGCGCACACGATTTAAAATTCTCGGGATATTTTTTGAAATAAAATCGCATACGGTTTAAAATTCTTGAGGTAATTCCTTCATATTAAGATAGGAAAATGTGTACAGAAAACGACCTTTAAACTCGTAATTATTTATGTTGATGATGTTGTAAAAAATGACATTAATTTTGTTGCGATTTTTAATATAATTAACTTTGTTGTTTTCTGGAATAGTACCTATTTTTAAAGTTTCTTTCTTGAAACCGACTATCGAACTTAAATCTAAGCAAATATGATATTTTTTCTATTCCTGTTGCTGTCGATGGTGAAAATCTTAAAAGAAACCAAAACTTTCCTAGCAACAGTTAAAGAGAGTCGAAGGGAACCAAAAATAATAAATTTAATAATACTTATATAAAGGAAACAAAATTTTTTTTAGATTTTTTTAAGAAAATAATTTGAAGAGGTTAAAAATGAAAAAGAAAAACAACTGGTACTTAATAACTATAAAAACAATACCATTATGGACGTAGTAGGTACTATATAAAATATAATTTAATATATCAATTTATTTATCAAATGGATATAAACTTTAATTTGCCTTTTCAAAGTTATTAAGACTAAACAAAACTGAAGACAAAAAAATTAATTTGTATAAATTTTTTAAGTTTAATTTTACAGAATTTAAAAAATAGATTTATTAGTTGTTTAAAAATTATTACTTGAAGGTTAAGATTTTAAAAAAAACATATAGTCGGTTTAAAAAGTATCTGGAATTTAATATTTTCTACTTTTTTTAATATTAAATATTATTTTTCCGTTTTGTTAAATAAAAATATTGTGAGATTTCAAATGGATTTCGTTTTGAAACTGATCATGCATTATATCCAGACGTAAGACGTTATCAGACAAGATGCTGTACTTCTGCCTATATACCGAAAATTAGTACAAAAACACCATCTGGTAGCAATTCGTTGACCACTAGCTTCTTCGGATATTAAATTTATTAAATATATAGACCCCAATCAAAACTAAATTTCAGCATGAGCAGCATTACAAATTAACAAAGATTTGCTTTTGTTAGTTTTACAGACTATCACTAAAAATTATGGCAGTGACTTAATTTCGGGTGTATTATGGACATTTAGTTAAGTGCTTGAAATTAAATGCAGGTTGTGTAAAGAAACAATGGTTTGTCATTCAATCGATAAAAATAATTATCAAAAAATTAGAATTGTGCTTCTGTTTTCTGAAACATGTCTAAATAGACTGTATATTAATTGTTAAAATTGCCAGTTAAGCATTAAACACGAATCTTTATGAAATAAATTGTTTTCAATTTTCAGTGATGAAATCTAGGTTTTACTATATGTAAAACCAATTTAAATTAACGATGAAATTAATATTTGCATAAATATGTAGGTACCAACTCTAATATGTTATGTTATTACGCATGTATAAACCTTAAATGATATGGATATATTAATGTTTTGAGCGTTAATTAATAATATTATTAATTAGTTGAATTAAAATTGTACTGTATTTGAAAACCCACATTAAATATTAATGTTTAATATTTTCTCCAGTTGTTTAAAGGAGTAATCAATCATTGTCAATATTGTTTTGATTGTATCACATTCTAATTGATTTTCATTTTTGTTACAGATTGAATCAATACTCGGTTACGACGAAATTCGGGGTCCGAAGATTCAAGTGATTTTTAACACCATTTATATATATAAACCGATGTATATATGTTTACGTATATACTGGGTTATATATTTAAAATATTGCTCGGTAAAACTCACACAGGTTCTACTTTCCATTTACATTTGTATACAATTTACATGTATAATCGGAAATCGATGAAAAACCATTTAAAAAGCTATTATTGATATGAATTTCAAATATATTTAAAAGTATGCTTACTATAGGTGAAAGGTAGTGAGATATTTTATAAGACATAAAAATAATGGAAAAAAAAGTAATAAATCGAAACTTAATAAAATAATTTCTATAATTTCATAATGCTATATTATAAAAACTTTACATAAACATACGGAATAACTTTTTGATAGATATATTTTTAAAGAGCGCATATTAATTACAAAACTGTTACGTCTGAATATAAGTACGCCTGGACCGCAATGGAATTAATTAAATTACAAAACTGTGACGTTTTATGAAAAAACCGCAATAATACAACTTTTCAGAAATATAAAAATAATAACTAAATTAAATTATACATTCATGATTATAACGTTTTTCTGTGAGCATAACTTTTTGTTTCCCCGTTTAAAATGAGTTATTTTTGTTGCGATGCACGTTTTGCAATAAGTAACTAGAAAGGCGTAAAACTTTTTTCATTTCCATCTTGAACTTTGAATGATTGTTAAGATTTATAATAGTTGAGTATATACACGTTTATATTATCGCTACATTTTCTAAGACTTGAAAAAGCTGTGAGATTTAAATATACAAATACATAGATACAAACGCGTATATTTCTTCGTTTTGCCCATTTTGCCTGTCATCAGCTTTTAAGTGTTAGCAGTGAAAAGTAATTGCTCGAGCTTAAAAGATGTAGTCTAGAAAAAAAGAATTGTTTAAAAACAATTTGGTGTAGAAAGGTGGTTTGCGCTCAAACTACCAACTCGCAGAATGGAAACATGTAGCAGATATGTCTTCGTCAGCGTTTGAAAGCGCTAAATTTAAAACTAAAACACGACTGTCATTTATTTAGTTTCCAGCAAACTTTTTTTTCGTGTTTAACCCAAAGAATTCATGTAGATAAAAATAAAAGTAATATTTGTTATACTTATGTTCCGTCTCATTCGGACGAAACGTCTCTTTTGCGCATTGCTTCGTTTTTATTCTAGTCAATTACTTCTATTTGCTTGAATTATTTTCCTTTTACAACTAAATTTTTCTACAAAGGCTTCATTTCAACCTTCATAAATGCTATATAATAAAATCAACAAGTATTACCGCTTTGTTTTCTGATTAAAATAATTAATCTCTTTAATTAAAAAAAAGAAGAGAAAGAAAAAGAAAAGTAATTAGACAAATAGAAAATACCTTATATAAAAGAAGTAGGTACTTAATTACGAATCTTAAATTCTAATATAAAATTGACTAAACTTTAAATTATTAATGTTTGCTTCGAATTGAAAAATATATTTGTATGTAAATTTTTGAAGTGCGTTTTGACTATGAATAGAATTTTTACTTATTTTAATATTTTCTACAAAGCGCCTCACTGTTTTTTGCGTAGCTTTAAAAAGTGAAAAGTTTATGTTAATAAAAACATTAATAAATAATTGGTACTTTAAAGAATATATTTTTTGTCAAGTATACTGAAAATGAAATACGAAATAAAATAATAGAAGATATTTTAATTCTTAATTACAAAATATTTTTATAGCTAGGCGTTAATTTTAGAATCTTTTTTGGTTTTGTTTTCAGTAGATGCTAATATACGCATTTATAACAAATAGGCCAGTCAAAATCAACAACAAATTAACAAAACATGATGTATTTTTGATTTTTTAGTATGTTGTTTAGATCCTTTATGGCTATGTTTTCTATGTTCTCTTTTGGAAAAATTTTTATACAGAAAAAACTGTAAAATTTTTGAACTTTTTTCTGATTCTGATCGGTATCTTCAAATCCATGCATTTTTGTTCGAAAGCTATACTGCACGTTTTTTAAGAACATGTAAGAGCAGAGCGGTGTCTGCAAGCCTATTAGTTCTCTCAAAATCTTAAAAAAAAAACCATACCTATAAGGTAGAATTTGCATTTTCCCAGAAATGTACCTAAACATTTTTACTGTACCATCCACATTGCCAGTCAGCAAGCTCCTGCTACCGCAGAGCTCTTAAAACTCCTCTTTTGTAAATGCAAGAAGGGGTGCAGGAGGGCTGCACTTGCCTGAAAGTAGGACTTAGATGTTCTGTAATGTGTGCTACCTACTCTGAGGAAATGTGCAAAAATGTTGCCCTTATCATCATTGAAAAGGACGACGGTGACGACAGACAACCCTGACGATCCACCAATACTGGAATACCCACCCAAATGTGATTTTACCATCTATAGGTTCTCTAAGTTTTTAAAGCAACTAGGACGCTTACAGACCCCGTTTTGCACTTAATTTAAAGCTAATTACACTGCCTACACATTATATTCAACAGGTTCTGCTCGAAGGATCAATGGTTTCGATACAACTTCAATCCAAAAAAGGTCTAAAACTAAAATTGCCTTTTTTGAAAAAACTGGCTTATTTTCAAAGTGCCGTTACTTGGTAACTCATTGACGAGTAGAGCTCCAGTTGGGCTTAACTTGTAAAACATTTGATGCTCTTAAAAAACGTACAGAATAGCTTTCGGATAGAAATGCATGGATTAGGAGATTCCGAGCAGAATCTGAATCAAGTTCAAAAATTTCACGGTCTTCCTGTATAAAAAAGTTTCCACACGTTCTTGAGAGTTGCAAACTTGAGAATACATAGCCCTAATGTGTCCAAACAACATACTAAAAATTCAGAGATACATTATGTTTTGCAAATTTAGCGATTTTTTATGTCGATTTTGATTGGCCTAAATTAATAAATTTTGATTGTAGTTAAGTTATTCAAGATGATAATATGTTAGTTTATCTAAATGATTTATTTAAGTCGCCTTGATTACTTTGGCCCTGTACGACTCTTTGGGCGGTAGTTTTTATATAGGATTATTAGGTGCTGAAATTGTGGTGTTGCATTTTTTTTTTAATTTTGAGTTTTGTTATAAAAGATAGTGGGCTTAGAGTAGAGAAATGCATTGTTTGTAACTGCCGCTACCTAGCGTAATAAATTACAATTGTTTTGGTTTTTAACCATTTTAACAAAATGGCCAAAAATAGTCTCCGCTGTACAAATTTACATTGCACATTATACACATACCTATACAGGATACGTAAAATTAGACGTTAACAACCCTTTAAATACGTTGATACGAAACATATTGATTAACAGAAAAATTTATAAAATTGTTCAAGTATTAAATTTTTGAAAAATTTATTTCTATATTGAAGCTTTCGAAGCGAAACACATGAAACGTAATTTATTTTACTTCTATAACGTTACTTAATTAAAGAAATAAATAAAAGCTCAACAAATTGACTCTGCTTTTTTGTTCGTCAAAGTTAATTCTTAATGTACCAAACAAAATGAATATTGTAATTAAAATTTACGTGATTAACTAAAAAGGCTATTAATTACATGTACAACATAAGTTTGTTCAGAAATAACACATAGGTATGCAGTAGCAAACAAATGTATGTGAGAGAAACGAAGACGGTATGTTGTTCTGAATTTAGTTTAGAAAATATAAGAGCGAGAACAAGAATGGGTTGTTTTTAATTAAAGTTCATCAGGCGGGTCACATTGGAGACGCCACAAACCCCCAAACCTTTAATTACGCGGATCTCCTGCATTATTTAATTCAACTATAGGAATTCTGTTGTTAAATATTTAAATTCAATTTTATTACATATGTATGTATATCATTTATGCTTTCCGAATTACATAGAGTGTTGGTTCTTTTATATGCGAGAATTACAGAATCTCATATGAAGGAAATTCTATATTTCATTTTATATATGAAAAAGTAATTGAAAGTTATAGTTTTTATTTTTTTAATTTTGTCAAATGTTTGCAAAATCATATTTAATAATTTTCATGGTAGTTGCAGTAAATTTCTTTTCTCAAATGGTATTTTTCAAACTAATTTATTTAGTACCTAATGTTTCATAACTAAAAAAGTATCAAACAACCCCTGGTTATAGACCCTTTAAAAGAAAACTTAATTGAATGTTACAGAGGAAAGTAAAGTTTACCTTTCTCGTGAGCGTTTGGCTGAATCAAAATTTTTTTTACAATCCCCTAAAATTTTTTTGGTGACTCTCATGGGAATTTCTGGCTTCTTAAGGAAACTCAACCCCTGTATAGCAGTATTATTTATTTTTAGGTAAAAAAGTTATTCACAACTAGTACTAAATTAATAAAGTGAGGTTTCCTCAGATTAAAGTTGAATCTATAAAATTATTTATTTGAAATATTTGTAAGTTTATCATAGAAAATTAAGAAATTTTTAAATGAATATTCTGTTGCCTTAAGTTAAACGAGAGTGTGCACAATCAAAGAGCTATAGTCGATTGACACTGTTGTGTAGATCTTAGTATTTTATTTTTAAACTGACAAATTGAGATGAATTCGAACTTATTAGAAATCAAATCCCGTATCACTGAGTGTGTTCAACAAACATACCTAGTATCAACAAACGGCTTTTAAAATTTAATTTTGTCAAGAATCTCCATTTTTAGAATAACATTTAAAGTCGTTTGCATTCATTCTAAAGTAGAACAAATAATTTTTCTATTTCGAATGTATTATGTTAATATAACAAAGTTGTAAAAATTCAAAAATTTATTTTTATAGTTATTTGACCGATTTGATTGGATTTTTACGTTTGTTTTAGTTTCGAATTTAATCTAAAATTAAAAATTGGTCGGAGCTTTTCTTTTCTGAACATCCAAATTTTAAAATTGAAAAGCAACAGCCATCAACATTTGAAGAACTTTGAAGGCAAATGTTTCACAAGTTTATTTTATCCTCAATAAAATAACTATAAAATGTCTAAGAAGTTAATTTCTAAAGACACAGTATGAATCTATTTTTGAAAAAATGATTTAAGTATATAAATTATTTATAAAGTCTTGTGATTTGGCAATTTAAAATGAATTCATATATAATTTGATATACTGTAACAGACGTAATGTAATAAATAATTCCCTTTGATATTTACAATTTGTACAAGCATAACTCAATGAAATAAATAGATAAATACTGATATTTAAAATTGATCGATTGTAACCGTTTGATTTATTGAATGATTGTAATTTGTCATGATTCCTAATTAATAGGAAAATACAACGTATACCTATACAGATTTGTATTGAAATTCATACTGCGTATAAATACGTTTAATTTATATCATATTTGCATATTTTTACTGAGATCTAACAAAAACCGTTCTTACTTAATTAATTTAGATAAATATAAATTATGGTTTTTTATCGATTTCTGAAGTAATCAAAAGGAATCCACATTGAATTTCTTTTAACTATATATGGTTTAAAAATTCCAGTGACATTTATTGGAGAATAAAACATTGTACTAATAACTGTACAACTTGTGTAAATCAAGAAGTTATAGATTTGATAGAAAACAATTTGGAGAGTGATGTAAAATTTTCTTGGAGTTTTCATATATTTGTCGTGTGATTAATATAACATATTAACAGCTATGTGTCAAATAAACTACCTTTAAATGCAATTTAAAACATAAGCCGAATATAAAAAATATTTATAAGTAAAAAGAAATGTTCAAGGAAACTGGTTTTCTTTTAAAATTTAATCGTTAATTTACAAAACTGTAATCAATATTAAAATTAATCGATTGTGTGTTTTAATAAATTTGATGTTTAAGATTTCTACTTAGTGTCTATATGTGTGTCCAAGTATTTTAATGTGTTATTAAGTGATTATAATCGAAATTGAAATGGCTGATAGGATCACCTTTTATAAAATTTGTCTGATGGCTGCGCTGCTGATTTTCAATAATGTACACATTCAAGGTATGTAACATGTTTTAATTAGTTTTTTTAATGTTAACTGGTTTTATTCTTAGGATTGCATTTTCTCTGTACCTTAATTGGTTTATTAATTGAAATACTACCCCAAGATAATAATACTTAATTCGTACTTAAAAAATCATTTAATTTTTTTATACTTGTTAGAAGTTAGGATTTTTATCAGAATTCCGTTATCAAATTGATTTTTTAATGTTTCTTATTGTTTGACCCTCTGGCTGTATGTCATAGCTATTTATTACCTACTATTGGCACTATGAAAATTAAATTTCGAGGATACATGTTGGAATCCAACAAAAACACAGTTTTCAGCCGAAACCGAAACCGTAAGTAAATATTCACCTCCTCTTTTAGTTTTGGCCGAAGCTGAAACTTACGTTATTCGTATTTAGTTCAAGTGAAGAAAGTTAGGAACAAATTATTATTCCATAGATCGAGAATAACTATATCACTTCAATTTGTTGGGAAATAACTTTATTTGTTATAAACAACGTAGATGCAAGATTATTGAATACATACAATGATTTAGTCTTGTCTATTAATTGACTAAGTAAGTTTAAACTCAGCAAAAGGAAAAAAAAAGAATAAAATCCCAACAGTGATACGAAAAACGAATTCAGTCAATTTTCAAATGGAATTGAGAGCACTGCTGAAATCAGCCTTTCTGAGCGAAACTCATCATAATTGAAAATAATACTGAACCTTCAGTCGGTTTTTAGTGTGTCAAATAGGTGCCTTCTGTAAACTGCTTTATTGAGACGCAGTTAATTAACAAAAAAAAAATAATGAAAGGTGGTGTCTTATTCATTTCACTAAAATATTAAAAATAATTACCGCTTCTAAATGTGGGGAGTTTTTAATTACAGTATTTAAAAATTATAAAGTTGTTTTAATTTTTCCAAAAACGAAGCGTGTGCGGAGTTTGTGCCTCTTTACAGCGCATAATGCTGATGCTAAATTGGAATAAGATTAGCGTAGATTAGTTTGTGAATGCTACAGTTATAGAGTGCGTAGAATGCATTCGTCTGACTGCGTCTGACTAGGTTTAGCCAGGTTAGGAACCTTAACACTTTTGTGTAATTAGATTGTTTACTAACTGTACATTAATTCTTTAGTTTTTTTTTATATCAAGTTTCAAGAAGAGCTGTAAAATTATTTCTTTTTTAATGGAATCGTCCTATCTAGATGATAATGACATGAACATGGCCAATAATGACAGATGACAAATACATTTCAGTAATGCCAACTTATAGTTTCATGTTTACTTGTTGGCACCACTGGTGCATAAAATAAGAAAGCGACACTTTTTTCGATGCTCTAAAGTGCAATGCGTATCTGTATTTGGGCGCTCGATGCCACAAATAATGCCGCATTTTATGTTAAATGCGGTTATTGGAAAACGGTCATAGTCTCTAAGATATCCACTTTCAAAATTTAAAAACGTATTTCTCCCTCTGATCCAACTGTAAAGGTTCAAGTTATAAAACAGGAATGTTTAGGCTGTGAAATTTTGGATCTGGATAAGGAATAAAAATAATGTTTTACCTGTTTCGGGTAAGGTTATGGGTATGAAATTAATTTGGATTATCCGTTAGTTTCGGTTACGGATATTAAGCTTTAAAGAAATTGTAAAAGTAAAATATATTTTATAGGTAATAATTTGACTAAGTATTATAATTATCCTTACCTATATCGTAGTCGTTATCAAAACTTTATTAGGGCGCCTTATTAGTACATTATTGTTATTGTTATTAGTAAACTATGTAATTATCAGTCGCTAATGACCAAGTTGTTGAAGCGACTTTAAATAAAATTAATAAAAAAAAATAATTGACTAAGTTATCATTTGGTGTTATTTAAGTAATTATGACAGCTACCTACTCAATTTTAAGTGTGATTTATACTTAAAAACGCAATAGTAGTTATAATTATAATAAACAAAGACTCCATTACTTCTCTTTCCATTATATTATTCAAAACCATTATAGAAACTATCCGAAACTTTTAAATTTGATTCGATTACGGTTAAGGATAAATGTTTATTTCGGATATCCAATAGTTTCGTTTACGTTTACGGTTACATTTTAAACAATTTAAACTAATTTAGTTTTTGATACATCAAAGTTCATCAAATAAAGACATTTTATTTTTGGAATTCAGCAGGTAGTCATATCACAACCTCAGATAAAAGGTAGCAGAATACAAACGATTAAATATAATTTTTTCATAATTACTACTCTAATTTTAAAAACTGTTAAGGTAGCTGTTACTTGGTATTTTGGTGAAAAGCAATTAAGACGCTTGCCTAAATTTAGCTTAAACCATAACAAAAAATCCTACAATAAGTTGACACTTACCAACTTTTAATTTTTTTCTTACAACTAGTATAATTTCCTTATTAAGGTCGATCTACCGACATCCAGTTTCAAGATCACATTTATTTAGTAAAATAAAACGTATAGCTATATTTGTATAATTTATTGTTTTTTTATCCTTATATGGAAATTATGAACTAAGGATAGCTAAGTTAAATTATATCAATTAACCGTGAAACTCCTTATGCAAGTGATCGCACTTGGTGGCGTTTTCTAACATCACATCTAATACTATATAGAAAAATATCTCTTTTCAACTTCTTCGTTTGACTTATGTAGGTATTAATTTTACAGAGTTTTTTTAAGAACAACACTTTTTTATAAAATTTATTTTTTATCTCAAATATCATTTTATGAGGACTGTACATTTGCTATTCCAAAATAAGTCATATTTTTTTATCCTTGTCACTGTGATTAAAAATAATATTCTCTTAGGTTTTACAAGAAGACGTTCATATAAATATTATTTTAGAATAATAACCACATTATTCGAGATGCACATATATTCCTGAAATAAAAATGAAAATATTGTTTTTAGGGTGTAGAATCATAACTGAAAAGAAGGGAAGGCTTTTTGATATGGTTGCATAGGGACTGCGAACAGAAAAATCTCATTCAAGGGATGTGAACTTTTATGAAATGTGATAATCGTTCCCGTATTAAGGCCATTTGCTTTGTGTGAAAATTATGCCCATAAACCGTAATATTCATTCGTATAAAATGCCTAACTAAGATATAATTTGTGAAAATGTAAAAGATTAAAGGGTAATTAAATCAAAGTAAACCGTAAACCGAATTCATTATGTTCAATAATTACTGAATATCATTTCAGTGGGTATTAATTAAATTACATGTTATATATCATAATATTGTTAAAATTAAAACAGTCTTTTATTTTCTGACCAACTGTATTTTTTTTTTTTGAACGATTGTTTCATTTTTAAAAATTATTTTAATCATCACGAGGCGTTCAACTATAACTTCTGAAATTCGTTTTATGTTGAAAATTGTATTTAAAAATTGATTGATAAATTATCCTTTTTACTATACTTTCACATATATATCGTAAGCATGGATATGGAAATTAGATTATTTGATTTATAAAGACACTTTCATACAGGTAATATAAAGGTATATATCTTATTTTCAAAACATAATTCTACCCGTATAGCTATAAATATAGTCGCGTATAATACACTTGTGATTAAAATGCAATGTATTTGGTATAATAAAGCTTTACCTTTTGTGAAAAAATTATGATGGAAAACGAGAGTCAACATTTTTTATGAATCCTTTCAGAAATATATATGTATATTACTGAGAAGTGAGAGCATAATGAGAAAGGGGGTTGAAAAAAAGCCCTTTTGGTGAGCGACTAATATCTATTTAAAAAAGAATATAAATATCGTTAAGTAGAATGATTTATGATTTGGTAAATTGTATTTAGTGTGTGGTGAACCCCTTGAATTTCTTATATGGTTTTGATAATAGGTTACTTTTGATTTAAAATATAGCGTATTTGTTACCTTAATAAAGAGATGGAGAATAGCGATAAGAGCGAGATGGGTCGTGCCGGTGTCTGTGATCCGTCTGCCCATTTCCTTTCTTTAGTGATTAACTGCTTAAGTAGCCCACCATAACCGAGCACATTACAACCTTTTACATGTTCTCAATACGAGTATACCTACACTGATACCCTATATTTCTTACTGCAGACTCTATTTGACTCAAGTTACGCCTTTTATCGTCAACACCTTTTTAAGCTAGTGCTATCGTATTAAATTGCTCAGTTTTGCGTTAACATCTCCTTTTTTATTTTAATTATTCATCTATTACATGGTAATGCTTTTCTATGGTACACGTACATACTATTCATAAAATTTTTAATGTTATTTTACAACTTGAAGCTACATTATTAAACACTGTTGAAACAACATTCATTATCTTGTTGGTTCATAAATTAATGCGTTTTTAAAGTATCACCTAAAACTTTCTCAATTAAAGGGTTGCTTTAAAATGCCCGTCCCTGAAAATATTCTTCATCAACTACATAAGAAGTTGGTCCCAGGTAAAAAAAAAGTTTGTTTTTAAAAATATTTTGTTCGTGAGCAATATTGATTAATAATAATGCACGTAATTTCCATTTTTATAGTCTTAATTTGTCAAATTACTTGATACGTTTAAAATCAAATCGGAGCATATTTTTATAGGTCATATAACTAACCCTTACACTTTTTAATATGAATGATGTGTACAAATTGATATAATGTAAAATCGAAGGAGGTTTGTTAGTTTTTACAAGACCATAAAGTTATGAAAAACCCCTAACGAAGTTGCCATAAGTAACTAAACGTCCAACCAAGCGTAATTTCTTATTTAACAACCAACCCAAATCCCTTAGTCTATGATAATGAGATCAATTAAAGGAAAAATATGAGCACGAAAATCAAACGTTATTTGCATAAAGACTGTTTTAGCTTTTAATTAAAATCAAAATTAATAAATAATACTCTCTAAAATATGTTTCTTAAGTAACTTAAATAATAATAATTTTCTCATTTTTTTTTAAATATTAAAATGAACTTATTAATAAACAACAAAAATAAGTTTAGTTGTACTTTTGAGTTATCTATCAACTTTTAATGAAATATTGACGTATATTGTCTGTTTTTGCATTTCCCTAATTGAAATTGGATTCTATTCTGCTCTGTTTATTACAATTTAACTATTTTAATTACTTTCAAACTGAAATCATATTGCATATCTAAAAAATTGTTTATACGTATATTTTTACTTTTTTAATATAAATAGATGTTATCATCATTTTTGAGATAATTTATTTATTCGTAAGTAATGGGCCCGGATTTCTGTATTTACATGTTTTTTCAGGAGTTAGATATCACAAAATGCATTATACGTTTAAAATACATTTTAGAAAATTATAACAATATGCTTTTATACAGCATATTTTTACATATTTCATTATAAATCCATATTTTTAGACAATGCATCTATTATTACATATTTTCTACATATGTCATTTTTATTACTACGATAACAATCGAAATTGTTTACTAGAAGTGTGTTCCACTAAAGGAAGACTCATAGCACTCGCAATGCTTTCAACAATGGCAAAGCAGGGCGTGAACGAACTTTTTAACTATTTCAAGCCCTTAGTGGAACGCATCTAAGGTTTGTTTTAACTAATAATATAGAATAAAGACAAGCTTCAAATTGTGTCTGTGCTTTTGATTTCTAGTAGTTCCTGCGGATTTAGCACAGGTACGGGGAGCTATTATTTATTGTTGGCGGCTCAATAATCCTGGGAGGATATGCTTTCTATTGCTTTCTTGATTGCATACAATTCCTCCGAGTAGATGGACATTTATGATAGAAATTCATATGAATCGTTGCAATTTTCAGAAGCATAGGTATAAAGTTTCTGAACATTTTTTGATTCATCAGTGAATATTAAATGATGTACGAGATGTTTGATAGTTTGAAATTCCTATCTGAAGGCGGTTAGATGGTTGATTCCTTTGCCCAGTTTGATGTTATTTCTGCGCCATGGCGCTTTCTAAGATTTAAATGTTTTCTTTAATCTGTCAATATTTAGAATTATTTGGTTGGTCATTTCTTTACCGTTACTATAAGAAGTTGGTTTCCTCTTGGCTTATGATTATACTTTATTATATCTGTTACACAGTTCTACAAAAAATAAATAAATTTTCTTGCTCTGGATATCTGAGAATTTCTATACTTTCAAGTGCACATATTACGAATACATTTACAAAAGTAATGAATGTGCTCTAGTTTTAAGACCTCAGCGTATCTAACTAATTAGTAGGAAAAATTAATTACTCGGAGCATTGTGTAGATTTGAAAATGGTTAAATTTTTATTTGGTCAACAAAGTGGATACACAAAATACCCTCGCTTTATTTGTCTGTGGGATAGTAGAGCAAAGTAACGTCATTGGGAACAAGATTTGTGGCCTTTGAGAAAGTCTTTAACTGTTGATAGAACCAAGTGCCAACATAGTAAAAAAGCCGTTATTAAACAGAGACAAAATCATACTGCCACCATATATTAAATTAGGCATGATAAAATAATTCGTACAACCGTTAGACAAGGAAGAAGATTGTTTTAAGTAAATTTTCAGAAAATTTCTTAACCTCAGCATGAAAAAATTAAAAGGCAGAATATTTGATGGTCCTCAACCTCGGCAATTGATGGAAGATTTAAATTTTATCAAAGTTATAACAGTTCCGAAAAGTGAAGCTTGGAAAGATTTTATATTGGTAGTGGACAATTTTTCTAGGTAACTATAAAGCACCAAATTATAAGGAAATTGTGCAAAAATGTTGATAAAATTTAAGAATTTAGGAGCAAAACTATAAAGTATAAAGTTGCATTTTCTGCACAGTCATCTGGATAGATTTTCTGATAGTTTGGGAAATTATAGTGAGGAACAGGGAGAGCTCTTCCACTAGGATCTTAAAGTAATGGAGGAAAGGTATCAAGGTAGATGGGACCGCCACATAATGGCAGATTACTACTGGCCTTTAAAAAGAGATTGTTCCCTAAAAATTATAGAAGAAAATCTTATAAAAGGCGTTCAATTGAAGTATAACATTGGTTTTTAACATTTTCTTGTCTCTTTACTTCGATGTATATTAATTTAAAAAAAATCACGTTTTAATATAATTTTTTTTTTCATATTTTTCGAATCTTGTAGTGTAAAATTAAAATAAAGATTTAGAGCAAATCTCCCAAAATTGATAGCTTCATGAATTGTGAGCATAAATATATCAGAAATCATTCTTAAATCAAGGGCGACAAAACAACTGTTGACCAGTGTTATTATACCATAACTAATCGTATGTGAAATATTATATACACGTGGCAGTAGATACTACAAAGACAATAGACGTAACTATAGTGTAGTGGAGTGGATCTTTTATAAGATTAAAAAAAAAAACTGAAAATGCTCTATTTAAATTTTTCTACCTAAGTGTCTTAAAAAAGAACATTATTATAAACGTAATGACTAAGAAGAAACATTTACTAGTTTTAGTTAAACACGTTATTATGTAGATGGATTTTTGGTAAAGTTCTTTTTATTTTGACCTTTTCTTAAAAAGATAAGAGATTGATGGAACGGAAGTATTCGAAAATATAAACTGTATTTTTTATATTTTTGCATGTTTTACTTACGTTTACGTTTATTTTATGAGGTATTATTTGATATCAACTTCAAAAAGACAAGAAAAACATAACTACCTAAACATGCAAGCAGTTACAACAGAAATAAGCGATGATATAATTTATTACTAAACAATTGATTACCTGAATGGAATCTTATTATAAAACCAATTAGATAACGATATCCTTTGACTAGCAATTTTGAAATTGGAATTTATACGTTTGATTTATTGAAATTAAATAAAAAAGCAGTATAATACTCGATTTACGATTTTATCACAGGTGAAATTGAATGACAATACTGCACTTTTATTAGTACTTAACGTGTTTTTTTGTCCAGATAAAGGAATGAATTGCTTTTTTTTATCTAACTTTCAGATGGAAGGTTTGAAATATGTAATCAAACAGAGTATAATGAATGACATTTTATGGGTTGCTTGTTTTATTGCCTCGCTTTTACTTAGAAAATTAAATTTTATGCGAAAGAAAAAAAAATGTGAATATTCTACAAAGTTGGAAAGTTATGAATATATAAAAATACGCATTAATTAAGTAAATATAAATAGCTTGAACTGTCGGTCTGACCATTTATCAGCTATTTAATTCAATTGAAAGCAATTTGTAATAGGTACTTATAAAATTTTATTCATTGTCTGACTCATTATTATTTTTTTATTTTTCTTGTCAATCTTATTTAATTCAAATATAATTTTTTAACTCTTTAATTTCTTTTTTCATTGTTGTACTTTTACAAAAACTATTGCATTTTAAATAAAAGAAATAGAAATTATTCGAAGTATAAATAAATATAAATTGAAAGGATTTCAATTGATTCTTGGTTTCAATAAATTATTTTAAATCTGTGTACGTACGTAATTGGTGTTTCTTAATTATATTTTACGTATTCCTGAATAAAAACAATGTTTAAATAATTTTAAAACCAAAAGAAAAATTATGTTTTGAAAAGAAATGCTGTTCTGTTTCTGAATAGGTACAAGTGAATTATCTACAGGAAGAGTTCCAAATTTAATACTTATAAACACAATTATAAATTGTTCATAAATAGTTTTGTCGACAAAGTTTTGAAAGTTTATTATAACCAAAATTCACAATAAGAATTCTTACTTAATTGTCGAATATTAATGCTTGAATCGTGACTTTACAATCTTCCACTTACTATAGATAAATGTTCATTTCAGACAATAACACAAAATGATAAAATGGAATTTCTGAGGAAAGAGAGAAATTTATCTATGGCAATTTATAATCAGAGGTATATGTTTTGACTCTATAAATAAATGCCCATATAATGTGATACCGGAAAATATATTATAATTATTGCTTAATATTAACTCGGGAGCCACATATTATTTGTTTCAAGTATATATATAAATATATATATAAATATATATATATATATATATATATTATTTGAAATTTTTGTGTGGTGCACATGGAATTATTTGTAAGCATTACCCTAAAGTAAAACGTCAAGTGCGGAATGAATTAGAGCCTCTTATCGATTAACACGTATGAATGGAAGGTAGAAAGGATTGGACTGTACATATATAAAATGCTTACTAAACGAAACATGAAATAGAGCCATATGAACTTTTCACATTTTATTGAAAATCCTGATACAGATAAAATCATTCCGCTTGTAGTAGTGTCCTACAAAATATGAATTTTCACTGAAAATTTACTTTTCCGACGTAAAAAAATAAATAAAAATGTAATACTTGTTTTAACTCTAATGGACTTTTTTAGTTTTATCAATTATGCAAAATTTTTTACCCTTTTTTGTCAAATCATATTAGTTTCAAATGATATCTCTTTTGTTTAAACTCAAAGAAGGTATTAATGTTTTAAAATAATGTATGCTTGAAACCAATACAATGATATATGATAAAAATTTAAAGCCAATACGTCCTTTATTATTTAAATGCTTTATGGGTGTGAATGACCTTTTTGCTGCATTAACTATTTTAATTATTACCAAAGTATGTTTTGTATTAACTTGTCTATATCTATATAAATAAAATGATAGCTGTTTTCCAATGTTCGCTTTTAACTCAAAAATTACTGGATAGATTTCGATCAATTATGTTTTGTTTTACTTCTTATATACTTGTTTATAAAATAATTATCCCGATTTCTTCATTAAAAACAAAGTAATTAAAGTTTTAATTAAATAAATAAATAAAATTTTTATTACACTTAATTTTACAATATTTTACAAATGTTACGTTTATTAATTATTGGTGTTCCAAGAATTAAAACCACCATCATATTTGATATAGTAAATTATTAAATCAATTAATTAACAATGATAATTTTTTTTTTTTTTGAGAGTGTTTATCCTTCCACTGGCTACTGATTATTTCATTTTTGAGCCGCTCAGTGCACACATCGATGAACTCCCTAATGCAAAACGTTGACTTAATTGATAAAATAGACTTCTGAAATACATTGTCTCTTATATTTTATATTTTACTGTCAATACAAATTCAAAATAAATTTTTAAGTTACAACGGTTACAGTAATCAAATTACATTTCAACAGTCTCTTTTATTATTGCATATACTTTTTAATCAGAAAGAGTTAAGTTAGTGAGATTAATTTTTTTTTAAATTGTTCCTTAAATTTTCTTTCCGGACCCGCAATTTCTCCAGATGTACTCAAGAATTAAAACCGCTATAAAAACTATTTTTATAATTAATTATTTGTAACTATTTATACATGTATTTTTTTTTTTTTGGGTGTTTATAGTCGCTTTAACATCTATGGTCATATCACGACTGTCTTACACACAGAAATATTCTGTAGGTCTTGAATTTTAATTTTTAATCTTATATCTAGGGATTCGATGGGGATCGAACCCAGAACCACTGGCGCATGTAGCAGAGAGAGCAGTTGCTCTAACCACTGCGCCATCAAGTGGGTTAACATGTTATACATGTTATACATGTATTGTTGTATTATGACGTCATCAACTGCCGTTGGATCTTATAAACATGAATAGTTTAAAAATTACTAATTAACTATACACCTGGAGCAACGCGGATCCGGAAAGAGCATTTAAGGAACACTTTTTGAAAAAGTAATTATTAATTAACTAATAACTATACACTTGGAGCAATAGCGGATTCTGCAGAAGCAATTTTTTGGCATACCTACAGTTAAAAATGTTCTACGCTAAGTTCTTTCCGGTTATTTGTAATATATTTTTGCTTTCAATTTTTAAATGTTTATCTTCTGTAAATTAAATATGTTCTTAAGATAATAACCTACGCAGACGACGTCGCGGGTATCAGCTAGTAACAAATATTCTACAAGTAGTTTTTGTAACTTCAAGGTTATACTTGCAATAAAATAAGACAGTGAAACATTTTAAACTGTATTGTTTAAAGCATTGTCTTCAGTTTTAATTTATAATGCTTTTAATATTATCGCATTATGGTTTCCATGAAACTGAACAGTTTTTTTACAGCATGGTAGGTAGTATTATAAATAATTTAAAGTTTTTTTAAAGCAATTTTCACTAAGCGAACATATTTCAAACTAAAAATATTATTTTTAGAGAATATTTGCTGTGAATAAGTAATAAATTTTTAGAAATACTGACATTTTTATGTATTATTACTTCTATTCATACAACGAAAACGATTTAGACATTTAAGCAACTGGCAAGTGAAATTCTACACACGCCACTAAGGGTTGAGGAAGATTTGAAGTGAACATGCCACAATCATTGAATTAGTCCCGGATTTTCGTAACGTGAATCTAATTTGCTTTTGTATAGCACGTAGCGGATTTGTAACATACAGAAATGGAAATAATAAAAATAATATTTTTTATTAGTGGGTACAATATTATAGAAAATAGTAATCACAATCCAATTTCCTATTCAAGATAAATATTATACCTTTTATACAAGTGTGAGTATCAACTTTTATTTAATATAATTTAAGCCATTTATTCTCACAATCACAAGACTGTCTATTAATTTTTTTATAGAATCTGTTTTATTGAGTTTCCCTTTTTTGTTGTGCAAGTAAGTTCTAAGGATGTATTGCTTCAGAAAATTAATTTTCTTTCTTAAAAAATGCGCACAATTGATTGTGTCTTTGTGCTCGTACCAATCTTAAATAAGAGGGTGCAAGAATATTGAATTGAATACATTCTATTATGAACGACTTATAATAATCTATGCAAACAATTTCAAGACAGTTATTAATGCTTAGAATGAATCATTTAAGTGGAAGAATTAAGGGGTTCTAGTTGATATTAGTTTGGCAAATAAATTATTTTACAGAAACTTAACTCCACATAATTAATGATAATTAGGTTTGAAAGTGAGTAAATTAGGTAAGTTTTTAGAAAAAACAAACTTTTGTTATCACATTGATGGGTACCTGAGAAAAATGATACATTTTAAACTTAAAATTTTTAATTCTCTACTCGAGGAGAATTTAATAAGGTTGATGTTCGCAATAATTCTTGATTGCTTTAATTAAATTGACTTCAATTGATATTTATTTATGAAAAAATAGTAAAAATAAAAGTTCTTCGACAACTGTAATGTGTTGCTTGTAAGAAGATTACAATACAATTGACTTTCACTGAAAGAAGATTTTTTTCTATATTTTTTTTTAAATAATAATAATAAGCAAACGTGAACTCAATTATTCTAAGTTTTCATTTCAAGTTTTTTTATTGAAATATTAATTATTTCTTATATTTCTTTGAACATTTTTACTTTTTATTATTTGTAACTTAATTATTAAAGACTTTCAATGAAAGCTTTTTGACAAATTATATTTGAAATTTTATGTGAATTAGTTTAGTTTATTCAATGAAAACATTTCGGTATACTATAAAAGTAAAAAATACACATAAACCAATTTCATTCTATTTTATATCTTGTCCTATTAAATTCGGAGCCAGTTCATATTATCCAATTCACTTTTTATACTTATTTTCAATTTATAGTAAATATAATTAAATTATCAATTGTACGCTTTGGCTATTTGCATAAGGCTTCGTTTAATTTGGAGCTGTGTGATATGTGTATTACCTCAACATTTCTGTTGGGGTTACCACAATAGCTCCCTTGTATAGAGGCAGCAACCCTTAGAGTCATGAAAATGTAGGTGTCATGGGCGTGAGATTGGTAACAGATTGATTTCAGATATTGATCTTTGCCAATCCAGTATTATCATAACATATATATTGTGCCGAAATGTTACTGTAAGTTAATCGACATATAACTTTTGTTTAAACTTACTGATAAAGTTTCAAACTGAATATGTTAACTGACTTTTATTTAAAGCCTACAAAAATTAATTATACAGCCAAAAGCTGTGACATTTGAACGTAGAATAACGTTTGAATTTTATTGATAAGTACGTTTTAGAATTTATTTTTCAAACTGATTCCATTATATAAATTGAAACATGATTGCTTTGTTGTATGTACTTGATTTTACAAATATGTATTATTAAAGACAATATTTAAAATGACTTTCATTTTATATATTTTTTTTTTCATTTTCTGGTTATAAATGTCATCATTCGCCCCTAAGAAAAGTATGCTATAAATGACAATGTAGTCATCCAACTCATGATAAATACAATATAGTCATCCAAGACATGACAACGCATAAGTGAATGGTCTATGTCACTTATGATCTCTTTTCAGTATGTAAATTCATATGATGTAAGTACTTGTATTTTTATACATGTGTAATATGAGATAAATTATATTTTATAAAATTACTTGAAACGTTTTTTGGTTTTGTTTGTTTGAAGAATAGATGTTTCAATGTTCCTTTTTAAAATGTGCAATTTTTGGTAGTGTTTTAAATGATTTAAATTATCTTATCTACTATTTAGAAAAAAATTTGTTCAATATAAAATTGTCAATTTATTTCACCGATTAGTAAATAGTTTTTAAAAATTTATTAATAATTAACTAAAAATTAAAACATTAAGAAACATGAATGAATTGGATAATAATAATTGAGGCGTTGACAATAAAAAAGTAGTAATTAGTATACCAAAAAATAAAAAATAAAAACTATTTTTTTTTCGTTAAAATAAAACTACCTATGTTCCATCGCCTGTGTTCTAACTAACTAACTAAGTTATACTAAATAATACTTTTATACTAAATGTAAACCCACTATTTCTATACCTCGTTTTGGTTTTTGGCTTCACCTGTAAAATTTGAATTTTGGCACTTACTACCTTTTCATTGTCAATGCCTCAATTATAATAATAGTAAGCTATACCTTTTCTATAAAAACTGTTTAGAAATTCATATGAACAAAAACAAATTCAAAAGAAATATTTTGCTTTAAGAACCCTTAAAATACCTACATGATAATGATCTAATGGTCTCCAGAGCCACGTACATTTTTTAAGGTCAATTTAGATCTCAAAATACTTAAAGCCATACACAGGACCTTATCGTATATTCGTGATCAAAATATTCGTCAGAAATCTCCAGTGACTCCCAAAGTTCCATCAACGCTCTCAGGGGAAATAATGATTAAAATACATCAAATCACTTATCTGGCAGCTAAGTCCCAAAATATCCCTACATGGACTCCAAGCATCTTAGGTATTGAAGAAAATGAAACAGCCAACCAAGCAGCTAAATGTGCCATCACTGTAGGAGTCAAAGATGACGAAATTACTTACCTGAGCGCTTTAATCTCCATAAGAAAACGGCTAGCGTGAAGCTGGCAGAGAGAGTGGAATGTTTCATTTCACCAGCTGATGCAGGTCAAACTTGAGGTGGGGAGGCTGACAGTTTCGGTTGCCTCAGTAGAGCATAGAAAATTGCTCTTACTAGATTAAGGATCGACCACACCAAAGCCACCCATTTCCACATCTTTTCCGGAGAACCTGCACCGATCTGGCCAAATTGTAGAACCTGGATAGATATGCTGCACCTGGTTTTCCCAGGTCCCAGCTGTAACTTATCTTCCAACCAACCAAACATGAGAACCTCACTCGACCCGGAATCGAATAAAAAACTCCGTTTCTCACAGAAATCTTTGACTAACCTCCCTAACTGGCGTACTTTAGAAGTATAGAGTATAAACCATTCAGTCGTAAAATGACCCAGTAGTCAAAGCGACTAATAAATTAAAAAAACTAAACTTTTGCTTTATTTTAAGGGACATGTATATTTATTTTTTAAATAAAAACAGTGGTTGCGTGTACTTATGTACGCGCGTGAGAAGTTATACTTCTTTGGTATCACCAAAATTAGTTTTTATTAATTTTATTCAAATAATCAATTTTAAAAAGCTGTAATTTAATATTTAATAATAATAATATATACATTTAAATATATAATTATTAAAAATAAAATTAAGAGAATTATATTTTTATTTGTATCAATAAATAATATCCAAAAAAAGCTGCAAGACGTTTATAAAATTTGTCAGGATCATTTTTCTCACAATTCATGTATGTCATGAAAACGAAGCTTCATAGATATTGCGAAATAAAGTAAGTAGCTACTTGTCAAAGTAAATGTCTTAATCTTATTCATAACTTGTGTTACTAAATTATTATTCTAAGATGGTTGAATCATTTTAGAATCCCAGATTTCGTAATAACTAAGAATATGCATGGAATGCAGACGTCATTTTCATCATTAAATTTCAAATAGTATAACAGCTACTGCAAAATTCGAGAAAAGTAATAACTTATTTATTAATAATATGTGTCATTTGTATATATAATTATTTTTAATTTAAATATAAAAATAAATAAATTAGAAAATAAATACAACAAAAATTCAAATTACGCGCGCCAGGACACCCAGTGGTTTTGCGACTAACTTCATTTTGTTAATTTTTGGCTGAAAATGCGCGCGCATCTTAAAATTTCACTCTCATCATTTTTTCATAACGCGCCTAAAGGAGTATAACTTCAGAAAATCAAATCAAGTTTTTAAAAAAATTCAAGCCAACAGTTTGTTAATTTATGAATTTATTATTTTACATAAAAAAGAAACAACAATCAACTAAGTATTTTGATGTTTTTTGACATTTTATATTATGAAGAGATGTAGAAATTCTAATTTTTTCTTCACCATATTTTCCTTGTTATATTTTAACTAGTGTATTTGTTAATAAATGTACCCGAGTCTGAAACTTGCAAATACATACGAAAAGGTTACAGTTGTTATAATCGAGTTGCTAAATTATTGAAAAATTTAATTTAGACTAAGTTATGATATACCTCTGGCTTAATATAACCAGCTTAAGTAAGACAATCAATATGCTTCTTAATTTCAGTGCCTATTTTGCAAGGATTCTACTCGATTATTGTTAACTTTTTCACACAGAAAAATATTATAGTTGTAAAAAATAATTTTTAACCAAATCAAAATATATGTAGATACCGTATAGCGTAGTTACATAAACTTTAGAATCCTTTATTTTCAAATTTTTATGTTGTAATAATTGACAAATTATTTGCCATAGAGTCGGTAACGAATTTTTAAACTCTTAAACAACATATTTCACATAGAAAATATCACAATTCATATAATAGAATTAATTTTCTTTGTAACGAATATTGAAACATTCAATAATGTACATATATACACGTACCTACCTAAATAATTTTTTTTGACACACCATGTATTAGTGAAACCCATGAAATTAGCTTTCCTAGCTGTCGACTAATATTAGCAATTCGTGAAGGAGAATTCAATCAAATTATATTAGAATATTATCTAAATCCGATACGTTGGAGGCAGGCTTAGGTGGAACAGAGATGCTAGAGATAATTGGCTGTTGATTTGTAATCAATATTGACTGAGATAGATAGTAGATAAATAAGAGGAGATTGGTGATGTAATACACTTGCTCGACGGGTGGTCAGTTCCGTTTATAATAACATTCGTGGTCATCATGCTCATGCTTTTAGCGACCACATACTCTCCTAACATGAATGTTCATTATTATTCCACATAAAGAATAAAACATTGCAAGACAACATGATTAAGCGCTGTAGGTACATTAAAATCAGTTTAAATATAGTTAAGTAATTTGTCAAAACAAGCAACTAAAACTGTCAATAAACATTCTCATTATGTCTTTGAAAATTAGGCTCATATGAAAGTAGTCTTTCTACTATCCACATATGAATCATATTTGTAATGAAAATAAATCATAAGAAACTACGAAACATAAATAATTGTAAAAATTGAAATTTAATAAGAAAATTGACTTTTATGTCTCATAAAAAACAGACAACAACACACACCCATTTGCTTTCATTACTTGTCTTAAAGAAAATTAATGAAGAACCACTCAAATAATATTGTAATATTTAAAATTTACAAAGCTAAGAATTTATATACAAACACATATTTTGTAATTTATTTAACACACGTTGAAATCTACGAATCATATGAATAAATAATACACATTTGAAACAATTCTTACTTGTTGTATTGTAAACACAAAGAGTGTAGGCTGAAAATAATGTTTACAAAGCTTAAGTTAAACCAGGACAGAACAGCTAGATTAGAATTAACTCTTTGAGTGGTTAGTCTCGATCCTTTTCAATCTCATTTCCAATCTGTGATTATCGTGTAACTCTCAGTTAGAAGCAACAATTTCAGTATGGAATAAATGACAGACTTTTAGCGACGAGTGTTAACTAACAAAAAAAAATCTTTTTCTATATGTTTTATTCTTGTAAGAAGAACCATGAAATTTATATATATACCTCAAAAAGTGTTCTTTGTAGTTTCAGTTTCTAGTTTAATTCATTCACTGGAAATACGTTTAAACTTGTAATGTATGTAGATTTCGAGTGATGGCGTTAACATGTTATAAATGAATCTTTGTTTTGTCTATGGTATATAATTATTTTTATTTAACTTAATTTAATTTAAAACTCCAAACTTGTCTATCAAATTTAATTATACTACCTACCTATATGTGACATTTATAGGCAGTTGGAGCAGTTATTTAACTTGTTAAAGTTTGAAATTTTTTTAGCTATTGTTTTTTTTTACATCTTGCTCAAATCATATAGCCTAAGAGCCCGCTGCATGACTGCTACACTCATAATGTAGCTTAACCATTTATGCATCAAATAAAAGCTATTTTTTATGCATGATGATATAAGGGTGCCAATTTAAAAGTGCCCGCTAATAAGCGAAAATAGCTGTTAAAGATGAGATAAAGTGAGGGAGAGTTAACGCGTTGCGACGTTTGTCAGACGAGAACAACGAGTGTGGTTTAAAAATTTGCCGGACTAGTTTTCACCTTCCTTGTCTGAAAAATATCGTCGCGCGTTCTCTAACTTTATCTTTTTTTTTACATCCTTAATAGCTATTTTCGCTTATTTGCGGGCACTTTTAGATTGGCATCCTTATATCAAAATGTAAAGAAAAAACAGCTTTAATTTGATATATAAAAATAAACTGATTATGTTAATACCTACCAAAAATTAAAAAATATTTAATAATCTTGCCAAATACATTCTTAAGAAATGAATAACAATTTGAAATGAACCCAAATAATCTTTACAATAAACTATAACAGTTAAATTTAATTGTCTTCCTGAGTGTTTGTTTGATAGTTCCATTTTTTCTCTTGGTTATTTAAGTAAGGTTTTTTACGAGCTCGAGTATAATGTCTGTATGTCGTATACATATTAATGCAAGTAATTAATTATCATACATCATATATCCAGATTATACTATGATTTGTGATAAGTACCCACGGTCAAAATCGGTGGAAAAAAACTCGGAAATGAAAATCGTGGATGAAAGTATCATTAATTGAGAGCTTATGTTTGTCAAAAAAACATCGGAGGGATAAAACATAATATTAGTTATTTGTAGTGATGAAATAATTGACTTTTATTCCCTTGGACTAAGTTTCATCATACATTTAATCACGTATGCTTGATGTATTAAATAATAAATTACTCATATTTGTTGTCAGTTGAGAGTCTGTTGTCACAAGGTATTTCATGTAATTGGGATTGTATTTTATAAAGGTAGTAAATATCTGTCGAAATGTATTCGATTCTATTATTTTGTATTTATGTATCAAATATATTTATTATTAATCATAGTATTTTTATTTAATTGTACGATAGCTGAGGTGATACCGTTAGTATACTTTTATCGCATATAAATTATTATTATGTAGTTACATAAATGAAAAATTATTGGAACTAGAACTTGAGAAAATTTCTGTGTTCTGGAACTTAAAAATTGAAATTTATGCTTTTAATGTTTTAAAGTATTTACCATTATCGAAAGATATTTTTACCTCTTTTTGTTATAAAATAACGTAGACATTTTTCAAGTCAAGTATGAAAGTTTTGTTATATTATATTCACAGAGCTAACAGAGAAGTATCTTGAGAGACTTCTTTAGCTAAATTAGAAAAACATTTAAACATTTACAACATTACATCAAGACTACGAGTTACGCATTTACATTTGAAAATTTGTATTATTTACAAGTAGAGTTTACAATGTTTTAGAAGCTTTAAGATCTTTAGGTATTCCTTGGCAACAGACAAAATAGCTTACAATTTGGAAAGGCACCTGTGGATGGTTCATACTAGTCTTTTTAGGAAAGGATGAATTTTAATTACCAGGTCCTTACTATGCTAAATGACGTGGTTATAACTACCTTGTCTTTTTTTCGGTAATAAAACTCTACTCCAAAATATCAATTAAGTCGAAATCCTAAAAGTCTGTAACACAGAAAACTTCATTTTTTTAAATTGTAACCACGAAATAATTTTTTCGGTTATTTATAGTAGCTTGGAACGTCCAAGGTCATCAGCGACTGTTCTAGTTATATAGTTTCTCACTTTTTTTACTCACTAGCTTCCTTATGATGTAGGTACATTGATTGCATTCACACTTGATCATATTAATACACTCACGGGTTATTTTCACTCACAAAGTTTCACGGTTCTGTGAGGAGATTGGCATTTAGGAAGTTCAGGCATGCTGTAATTTCCTGCTCAGCATTCAAGCAATATTTCAAGCTTTATGGCACCGACCACCTCAGTCTGAGGCTCTCCATTTCTTCACATTCCAGCAGCAGGTATTTTACGGATAAATCGTATCCACTACTGCATCGCGTCGCTCTCTCACTGAAAAAGTGGCTGTGGGCCAGTCTTGTGTGACCCAACCTCAGTCTTTAAAGGCTTACCTCAAGTTTCTTTATAGCTCTTGCCCAGCTCCCTTGTTCCATTCTTACACTGCCTCAGTGCATTCTCGACTGACAATGTCAGTTCTGGTCTTAGCTCATAATTTGTGGCTTTTATTGCTGCTAAGTCCGTTGAGACATTACCAGCGATATCTTTATGCTCAGGAATCCATACGACTTCTGTATCCTTAGTGAAGAGCTATCTTAATTTGTTTTCAATTTGTCTCACTATCGAGCTTTTATTTCTCCTACTCTTTATAGCCTTTATGCATGATAGAGAGTCAGATTCCAACGTTCCCGCAAAGGAGCATTAGGCTATTTTGTGGTAGCTGGTAGTGGTGGGATGATCTGGAACTTCCTTATTTACTCCTTAGCTCTTGCTCATATTGGTACTTGACGCCCTAGGCTATATCTATAGACTTCATGATTTATCCTAACGCAGTCACTAACTCGGTTCGTGATGTCTTAAATTATTAAGTTTCAATAAGATCCAACTTTTCGAAATTACAAAATGACAACTACCTATACCTATCTTTAAAACCAATTACTCGTACTGAAATATCTTTTTATTAAATTTATTCTCATCTTCTAGTTGGAGCACATGAAAGCAAGGTTTGCGCAAAAAAGTTGCTTATGTTACCTTATTAAAATATATTTTTTTTTACTTTAAGGCTATAATAATATTGTAAATAACAAATAAAAATTGATTATGGAGACGTTTTTCAATGTATTCCGATGGATAGTGCTTAATGAATGTAAAATAAAATAAATAAAATTTTTATTTTGAGAAAAATATTTCATATTAAGATTTCTAAAGTGATAAATATGATAGATTGCCATCTTTATGCTTTATTAGATGTTATTTTTGAAAATATACTTCATTTAGGACGACCATTTATCTGTTGGTATCCAAAGTTGTGTGTTAGTAATGTAAACCAACTGTTGTCAAATTCTTATATATATGATTCATATTTATGCATTTGGACGTATAAATATGCAAGAGTTTTACACATATCGATTGCACCGCTGATTGTACAAGAGCGGAAACTTGCAGAATCGTTTTGACTCCATTTGCCTGCAGTGCATTTGAACGCTTTCGAATTCGTGGTTACGCCCTAACTCGAATTGATTTAGTATGGAATAAACGCATAAATTTCAATTCGCCAAATGTGACAATTTTGATCCCTGATTATGTTCACTTTATCAAGTCGAGTTTTACAGAGATCGCACTGATTAAATACATTTGTATCCCTGGCGTGAAAACCAATTTTTTGATGGGAGATCAAAAATAAGTTTAATATAAGTAAGAATTGACAATTATTTACAACTTGTATTGAAATGATTGTTTTATTTCTATTGAAATCAGAAAATCATTTCGATACAAAGGTAAAATGGTTAGGAGATAATTATCATATGTTAGTCAACTGAATTTATTGGAGATAAAAAACCGACACGAACTGTTTTTTGATTAATCGTTAAAATCAATCGTTAAATGTACCATTTAATTTGATTCAAATAATTTAAAAATGCTTGTTTCAATAATAGCGAACAAATTAAAGAATTGAGATTTTAGAATTATTTCACGGCTGTGATTTTTGTTAGCACTGATGTGATGATGACAGAGCACCCTTTGGTATGTGGGTCTTATTCTGTGACCTCTTTGTAATTAACGCCACCTCTTAATTTGTGTCATCTGTCTTATTACTATCATTGCTAATGACAGCTCATTTCCTTTCATGCAATGTTATCAATTCTTTCCTTTTCTTCCTATTTTCTTAATTCATACTCATTTACTTCTTCTACTTTAAAATATATCTAGCATTTTGTTCATACATGAATGATATGGTTATATATTTTAAAGATATCGTTCATATTTCTAACAGATAATTTAAAAACCTATTTAGCGGTCTCTGCATATTTTCAAATTTAAAATATATAAATTACCCAACTATTTATAAGAATTGCATATATTTTCATTACAAAAAATCCATTGCAACTTGAAAAAAGCTATTTTTAGGCATAGAATATCTAATACATACTGAATAAAGTAACATTTATTCTTAAAAACTTGAATACACAAACTCACACAAAGATATAACACATTAAATTGAAAGTACGTTTTTAGAAAAGAAATATTTAAATGGGGTAGATAAAATAAAACGAATAACGTTTCAATTAGCATGTTTAATTAAAACGTATAGTTTCTCAATGATTTCAATCATTATATTGGTTAATTGTCTGTGTCTGTGACTGTCTATTTTTAAATTAACATTATTTGTATTTGATAAAAAATATTTTCGAAGACTGAGATTTGGATTTGTAGTTAAAACACACGAGAGTAAAGTAGAGCCTGATTGGGTTCTTTTTACATGTTATCCCGTCTTAAAAGATCAACATAAAATTGTTTGATGGGTATTTGTAAACGTTGTTACATTTGAAGCTTTAATGATTGTCCTGAATTTATTTATTTTAGATTTAAGTTTTAATTAGATACCGAATAATGAATTCAAATTTATTTTGTGAGCTGTAAGGAAGATTATTTTTTTATATTTGTTTGCGTATCGAACATTTTAGAACATTTAAATTGCTTTAAAATATTGTTTAAAAGTGAAAAATTATTTATTTATAAAGTTGTTAAATAACATGTTTAATAATTGGAAATTGATGAAAATAATATTATTTTTTCACATTCTTCAAATCTGAAGTAGGTAAATATCTAGAATCTAACAAATAGATCGTTTAAAATAATTAACGAAATTTCAGAGGCGACTTAATTTATTTTTTGAATACAAGTTTTGTACATTATCCACTTTTCTTAATAACTGATTTTGTAATGTATTCATTCATTCGAAGTATTTTTGAATTCTTATATTAAACAGAATCATTGGCGAACAACGTTTTCCTATAAATATTTTTGAAGACTATACATGTTTCATGTAACTTGTTGGTTTGCATTATTATGTTATACCTACATTCTATAATGCTTGAGATATTTATATATAGGTATTGGATACCTACTTATATTTGAAATAAAATATATATCATTTAATTTATTTTTTGTAATATAATTTCTAAAATTAGGTCATACTCATTATTAAATGTGAAAATGAAACATAAAATTATTCCAAACTTAGCACTTAAATTATGGTATTATTGATATATAAAATGGTAAAATTTCATGGAGCACATTTTAAGCATTTTAAAGTGGAAATATTATATATAAAAGGTTAAAAGCAATTAATCATTCTCATTAAAATATCCTTAATTTACATAAATTTATTATCTAAGCATTGACGATGAAAGATTTGGATTATTGAGAATATCGTTAAGGGGTTTTATTCATTTTATGTGCTCATGCTACATAATAAAAGCATATTAAGTAGACCTATATAAAGTTGATTCATGAATAAAATGTTTATGTATACATAAGTTAATTCAATATTTTAAATGAGTCGATTTTGAAAATTAATTGCTTAGAAATATTTTTTTCGCACATTGTTGAGAGTTTTATCTTTATTGAAATTTAATACTTGAAAAGAGATGTAGGCATTTTTATGTCGATGTTATTGATAATGAGAAGTGAATATAATAATTTAACGAAAGAAATGAACCCGTCCGTTTTTTTTTGTACACCTTTAAAATCGAAAAAAAAAGTAAATAGGTAGGCCTTTAGAAACGAGAAATATTTAATTGGATTTATTTTAGCGAAAAATACTTTACCGGTTATATGAAAAGACGGTTTGTGAAGCGTGAGTTCGGTGAAGGTGTTTCAAGTAATACACTGGGATCAATACAACATTATCTACAAGTTGCTTTTAGTTGGTGGGCAATTCATTACGTGGTGAAAGCTGAGCTTAGTCTCTGTTATCTTTACTCCACCTTATTTCATCCTAATCCATGTTCAAAAGAGAAATATTCGCAGCCAGAGGACGTCGTTATGGTCAAAGTACCAATAACGATTATTTTCATTCATTCAAATTGTACCGATCCAATTATTTCAATAAAAGAGACATTTCTTTTAACAAGTCACAGATATAAGAAAGTAAAATCGAGTTTTTATTATTTGTATTTTAAAGAAACAGGAAAGCGGCATGGCGGTAAATATCTTATTAATGTTTTTATGAAATGTAAGAACACATCTTTTAAGTTTTATAATTCAATAATTATTTTTACATAAAACGAGATATTTTAGCTTTACATTTATATTTTACGTGTTTTTAAATGATTTACGATGTAATCTTTTCTTACGTTAATAGGCTCCCATTTTCATGCAATTATATGATTGTAAAAAGTTAGGTAGATAGATACCTTGTATATATTTTTTTATAAATTTTTCATAATAGTCGTTAGTTTCATGTGGTATGTATAGCATTTAACCTCCTGCAGTGCTCGTACAAGATTCTCACTAATAAAATTTGTGTAATTCGCAACAAATTTATAAAATATGTACATGTGAAATATGTACATTATACCATATTCATACGAGTACTACAATAAAATAACTGTATATAAAATATAAATAGTGTTAATCATGTTCTCTAACAATAAAAAATATTAAACATTTTGATTAATGATTAAAACTTTCCTGATTTGTGAATTGAAAGCTAAATTTTATTTTTGTTCCATTCACTTCAAATCGTTTTTCTTATTTTATCAAAAGTTGGTAATTCGAGTTTTTTTTTAATGTCAGGTATCTTTGAAAATACCTTTTCGAATATTTAAATATTATAATGAAACGAAAATTATCTTAATTACAAAAATAATTCAATCATTGATTTTTTTTAAACTACAGATGAGTCAGAAATCAAGATTTTATGTAGGTGGATTTCTGATAGCCGAAGAAAAATAAAGATAGACAAAATAAAAGATTGCTCCTCTAAATGTAAAAATAACTCGTAACGAACTACAACTTGATTTATAAAATATAACTGAAAATTTTCATGCTCTTGGAAAATTAAATTTATAAATTATAAAATTAATTTGTTTAAATATTTGATTTAGTTTGTTTAGTTGTACCTGAAAGTTTAGAAAAGGTACATGTTTATAACCTCTCGAGGTGAATATCTTTTAGTTTCGATAAGAGTCGAATAATTTTTATCCGAGTTGATTTTTAAAGATGTCTTAAGATATTAGAATTTAAATTAAGACTGAATTTTTGACTTGGGTTTTTAATCTATAAAATTTCTAATAAAATAAAAAACATGAATGAAATCAAAAAAATCTTGATATTTTATTTTCTTATATTGGATTTTTTATTTAATCTCCCCGTAAAAACAAGAATAACATATAGTTCAATTAAAATTTCAATAAAGATATCGATCGTTAATTTTACTAACATTACTTTCAGAAAATGATAAAATCTTGCAATTTATTTAAATTTTTTGGTTATAATTTCAATGACTCATTGCCAGTCAAGATCAAAGAGATACATAAAATTAAACGATTCTTTTACTTAACTATACTGATTGCTATTTTAAATTCAAATTTGAAATTAAAACATTTTCAACAAATATAGTTACTTGGTATATTCTATTGATTATATATGTTTGATAAAAAAATAGTTATTTAATTAGTTGCGATAACGTAAAATGAGATTTTTTATGGGAGAAAAAACGTGTTCATAATTGCAAATCAGTGTTGATGAAATTGTTTTGTATTGATTTAAAACTATTTTTAAAACGTTTAATTTTTTTTTGTATAATAATACTGAGAAAAAAAAACGCGATTCCTAATGATATAAAATGTTATCTCAAGATTTATGAGCCATGAAACTTATTTGACGCTAATAATTTATATAAGCATATATATTTACCTACAATCTCATCGTTAATGCCATATTGTGACGTTCCATTGGAGAATAAAATGATTTACTGATAAAGTTTTGCAAAACAAGAAATCAAAAAATGCACATCGGTCATAGATTATCAATTTACTTTATTGAAACTAAAGAAACATTACCATTGAAATATTCGTGACAAATTGCAAAGTTCTGTATGCATAAAATTTTCCGCTCGTATAAAAGAGCTAACAGTGACAAATATTTAAAAGAAATGGAAAAGCAAAATGATAAAATGCATGTCATAATCATCAGTTTGCGTGTCGTGAACAACCATTGTCTAATTAGGGATGCAACAGGGACTAGAAAAGCAGAGGGATGTTAACAAATTTACATACCTTATGCTGATGTACGTTATGTGCAAGTTGCAGGAATAATTAATGATGACTGCTTCAGCTGACAATAGTAGAACTTCTATTATAATCTCATTTCCTCAAATTTGAATATGAGTGCAATATATATTGAGATATGCGTGAGGTGTACCTACTAACAAAATTCAAAGCAAATCCGTTCGGATGCTTATTATCGTAGGTACAACATACGAATCTATCTTTTTTAACATTTTATCAATACACCAATTTATATAACTTACAAAATTTCTTATTACAATTCTTGATATTTACGAATATCTGAACACCTGCAAAAATCACTCACTCAAATTATTGACAAATTATGCAAAATTACACTTTTTCTTGTATTCATATAATATATTATCATTATTACTTATGTGATGCTGGGTTTTATGATTTTAAATACACTTTTCAAGCGCTCGCTTCTTGAATAAGATGTTTGCATACCATTATAAGACGAAAGAAGCGAGCTCTACCACATTTTTGAATATATATATGTTATTAAATTAAACTATAGAACTTTTTGTTGTAACAAATAAAGAGTTACATCATGAAGTACTTCAAAGGTTTCTTCTGTGTATTTTCCTACAAATTGGGATAATGTTTTTACTGTTATTGTATGAAATGCATTCAGTTCATAATATTTAAAACATTTCAACATTTGTTTAGTTAGTTTTTAGCTTTTGGCAAGTGGAACATAACGAAATACAAACCGAAATATAATAAAAAGAAGCATTTTTCCAGCTTTTCAACTGCGTACCCTAATAATGACACTTAATTTGAATAATCAATTTATTTATGCAGCAATTTCCATAGTACGATCAAATCGAGTTCTGCTTTCTATATCCTGTATATATTTCTATTAGATAAAAGGGTGTTTTCCAAGGGACAAAACGTTGAATATTAAACATTGGTTGATAAAATAATCAAGGTTCATTTTAAGGGGTAGATATGAATCTGTCAAAAGATATGTATTACTTTTACATAGGCCAGAATAATTTAAAAAAGATAAATGCTTTGAGATTGGAGAAAAGTTTATTATTATTATTGTTAAATGTGAAAAACACCAACAGTTTTCTAGTGAAACAAGTGGCAAGATCCTTAGAACTAGAGCAGTCGCTGATGACCTTAGATGTTCCAAGCGACTTTAAATAACCCAAAGAAAAAAAAACTAACATTTTTCACTATGTGAATTTCCTACACGTCAGCAAATGTAAAACGCTTCTTTTTTTAATGAATTTCATCGAAGATGTCAACGTTAAATTAATTATTTCAATTTCGAAAAAAAAAACATTTTCTAGGGAAAATAACTTTAATGAACTAGAATTCAAAACTCATTTACACCTTAAAAGTTTTCACTGTTTTAAATGTTATTTTATATATTAAAATATGGATAAATTATGCAAACGATAGATTGGTGCGGGTCCATTATCATAATTTAACGATGTTTAAATTAAGATATTTACAAATATTCATTATGGAATGTGTCAGTTTTATTATTACTTATCACTTTGAAATCTTCGGGAAACATAAATTTGTACAATATGAGACGTTTGAAATGAGGTTAGTGACTTTAATCCTTCTCCATATCAACCTTAATAAAATTACATTTATGTGTGTGACTTGAATTATTTAATAAATTGAGCGGAGAGGACAAAGTATTCACATATTATTTCTTTCGTTTCCTATCATTTTTTTAAATATTCGTTTCGGTCTTTTTTGGTATTAACCTAACGTTTATTTTTTTTTTCATAATTTTCAACCCATTAAGTCCATCATAATGTTGGATAATTTATCGTATAAAATATTAAAATTGTAATAAAGATCAGTTAAATTCCAATTTTAATGCATATTTAATTTTTTTCTTTTATATTAAATAAAAAATAAACTACCTTGGAGTCAGAATGAAACTTTAAATAATTCAATTTTAATTTAGTGTGTTGTAAAAACTAGTGTGGTATAATTCAAATATTAATGAAAATTTTAATCATACTCAAGCAACCTTACTGAAAACTTAAATTAAAGTTACAGTTTATTTAAACGTTAATTTTGTAACAATTCGTTTTTTCTAGAAAAAGGTGCTAATGAATCTTAATGAATATTTTTTAACTTTATTATAATTGTTTCCTTTTTTATATTAGCGGCTTCTCAAAAAGCATTTTTATGCCTTTATAGATCCTGTATCCTTTATTAATTCTTGTCGACAGTTTTGTATAGAAACTTAGACTTTTTACATTTAAAAAAATAATAAATGACTTGTACGAAGAGTGAAAATAATTAAGGTATAATTATTCTATAAATCTATAATTGATTAAAAGCCACTGATCAGCTATATAAAAATAATCTAATATAATCAGTTATAATTCAAAGATAACATTTTTTTCTGAACGAATCCTATATTGTTTCCTTTCTTTAATTAATTTTGAAAAAAGTTTTTTTTTACTTTTCGATTGTAATAAAATTTTATTTCTGTAATATAAAATCCCCAAAATGGTAAAGGCTTTTAAAACTAAAATCAATATGATTTGGATTTGACGAGGGTTGAATAGAAAGAAAAACAGTATTCAACGATATGAAAGGGGTTTTTAAGAGGTGTAAAGTTTTTTTTTTTAAACAACGAAATGTGAATATTTGATTGGTTACAAAGTTCCTTAAATAATTTATGCAAACTTATTTATTGATCATGAATCATACGTTGCATGGTATATGTTTAATTAAATATTTTTAGTTTATGTTTTGATTAGGATGAGTTACTTCACAAGAACAATATCTATATGAGTAAGAGGAATAAATCTATGAAATACGTTAAACCAAGTGCTTGATTGAATGATTAGTTAATTCAGGAAATGTGGCTAGACATATCGTAATCAACAGAGAAGACGTTGACGGCACCGCTTTTCTACCATAATATGATAACAGTGTGGCTCACCGTTTTCACAATTTATGTGAATTAATTGCACTAATTAGGAACGTTTAATATCTATTCGTAGAAAATCAAGTAAGTGATAATTTTTGTTAAAAATTTAAGTAGATATATATTTTTTAATTCTTTCTAATTTTTGTGCAGAACAATAACGAGAAATAGAACCTCAATTTTTGATTAAAAACATTTTAAGAAAATGCCTATTAAAAATATAAACCTTAGTAAAAAATAATTGTAAAACCAAACTAAAAAATTCCAACCGTTCCTTTATATATCTCCGCTGATACTTATTATCTGGAGATACAAATGGTATAGGTAATGGTTTGAATATTTTGGTTTTGTCTTACATTTATTTTTTAGGAAGGTTTGCATTTTCAATAGGTATTTTTCGTTATAAATATAATTGTTTATTTTTTTAATAAAATAATTTAAGTCCAAAGTTAGCGAAATTAAAAATTTTCATAGAACCTCAATATTTTTAAATTTTTATGAATATCGACTAGCTATTATAATATAGTGTTTTTAACACTAAAATGAAGGCAATTTTTAATTTCACAGTTAATATTTTTACTTTAAAATAGTTCCTTCGTGATAATCAGAGTTGAAAGTTTCTTCTTGTTAAGTTTTGTAGTGTTGATTTTTAGTTGTTAACTGAAATATTTGAAGCGATATATGTACATATTTCACATTGAGAATAAAACAATAAAAAATTTGAGTTAAATTTATTTGAAAAATAACTAAACGAGTTTTTAATAATTGCCATTAATATAGATACTTGCTCATAGTATGACAACTACAATTACTTTGCGCTATAGTGAATAGCGTTATAAAATGACAACGAAGCCACTGAAGTTGATCGTACAATATAACTTATTTTAACTTTGTAATATTTTTTTATTATTTCGATTGTTTGAGATTGTTCACTTAAGAAGCTTAAAAAGGTTATTAATGTAACATCCTTATATAAGAAGTTTATATTTAATATGAGGGCCGTTGAAAGATGAAACTCTTATATAATGCTTTATCTACATATGTGTAGGTATGTCACAAATCTTTTACTCGAAAAATATCAGTAAAAATTAAGAATATGGCATTTGAAAGATTGGTACCCAATGTGAAAATTGCTACGTAGTGAGAAAGTGAAATTAGAAATAAAATAATTTGATGTGATAACGATTATTTAACTTTAATGAAAAATTTTTTGGATAAATCTTTAAAATTACCCTGATGTTTTTAAATATTTTTAAAAAAAGTTTCTTTAGATCATCGATTTCTAAGATATTTACTTCAAACGTTGAAAAAGTGCGGTCTTCTTTCTTCTTATTCTTCTATTATTGGTTTAGTTAAAAATTCTAAAAAAAAATGAGGTTATAGAATATATAGAATATTTTCCTAAAAGTTATTTTGCATTACATAATCGTGTTTCTGTTAAATCATGATTTATCAATTGGTAAGTTATATTATATTATTATATTATATGTAATAACTATATTCTATCTGAAGTAAGCATTTAATACTTCTAACACACCACGAAGCATATTTACAAAACGTTGAAACCTATTTTAGGTTAAAATATATTCATTTTATGAACTTTAATTCCGACAACGGAACTTTTCATGTGCTTTGGTGTAAAATGCACTAAGCCTTTTTTGCTTTGTTTTACATTTGAGTGTTCCTAATAATCATAGTTTGTACGACTTTAGTTTACTTGTTAAAAAAGTTGTAATTAATATTCCTTTGTTGGTAACTTCACTTCATATTACCTAAATTAATTTGATTTTAGTTTTCATTTTTGACTTATTTTGTTCCCTATCAGCTATGAATGAATCATCAGTAATGTGTTACGGGTCATTATTCACCTTTTCTTTATTATAATTACACTGCTACATAAAAGAAAGTACCTATTTGACATAGAGATACGATTATATGGCTTCTGTGGTCAGTTTTCCTCCAGCAGCTTTCAGTTGTCAAAATGCACATTCAATTTCTAATATACGAATAGCACTGCTATTTGTGTAGCTAGAGTGAAGTTTAGATTGATTTAGATTGATAATTTTCACTTATAAGAGCCTCCAAATATTCATGATTCGAATATCAATACTGTTAATGATAATTTATTCGAATATTTGAATTTATTCGTAAAATTTTTATGAAAGGAATACTTTTTTCGGATGATAAATACAGATAAATACATTCTACCAACCGACGATCGGATCAATGCCTGTTGATCATATTAAAGGATATAGCACACGCGGCCTTCACTCATCGACACATCTTGGAAAAGACAACCCCAAAAAAGTGCCCCAAGTCTGAAAGTGAACTGACAGTAACATATTCAATCAGTGGTTGCCCCTTTTTAATTGCACCAATCAACTCCACTGATCTAAAAAAGATGGATCTCGAGGACATTAGGAGCTCATTGAGGCTCCTGGGTGTCCTGGAGGATGTATAAACCAATCCAAGCAACACAACAATTGTCGCTAAGGACAGAAATGTTGACGCGCAATTAAAAAAGCAGTGAAAAAAAATTCTACAATATACATTATATATCAAAGTATTAAAAATAACACCAAATTATTGTAGAGAATTTTTTTATATTTTTTTAATTTAAGGTCGCAACAACTACTATGGTTATTAGCAACCATCGAATCCAAAAACCTTAAGCTTTCACTGAGGGATTTGAACCCAAGACCACTGGCATATAGGGTAACTATTTAGTCAACCACGCCACTAAGTAACTTCATGTAGAGAATTTATTTAGATGTTTAAATTTTAAAAATAAGTATGTGTTATGAAAAAACAACAACAAAAAATATATTGGAAAACAATGTTATATTTAGAAATACAAATTTTAAAAACATATTTCAATATTGTATATAAACATTTATAAAAACAATCAAAAATGGTGAAAATTTAATTTTTAAAATCTAAATGGCGGTACTTCTGGAGAAAAAAATTGTGGACCTGAATGAATTAATCAATGCTTGCATATGACTTCCAAAGTTTTTAAACCTTTGTTTCGTTTAGAAAAATATTAAAAATCTTATATATTCGTTATTCGAATACTTTTCAAAGTATTCGAATAACAAATACCTAAAAACAGGCGAATATATTCGGGGTTCGAATATTTGGATTGGAGGCTCTATTACATTCATGTAATTACCTATAGTTAAGAGTAATAAATAAATAAATTATAAATGCAAGGATAATATAAGCATATAGGTATACGCTATGGAAGTAAAATGGTTATTTTTCCTTCAAAAATAAAATAAATAAATTCAATAATGTTATATTACCTACCTACTATCGTGTTTTGATTTAAATCAACAGTGAATTTCCTTGTGATTTAATCATAAAAATATCTTACATTTCCAATTGTTCATGTTGTTTTACACGGGATAAAAAAATATATTTTGAACAAACACAATTTGTGAACTTTCTGTTAAAATAATAAGAGCATTATTCAAGAATGATAAAACTCGTTTGTAAGCAGTCTTAAGCAAATAATTCATATTATTTATGACATGTATAGAAAAATTTATGTTACCGTTGCTTTTATTTATACAACTTATATTTTTTGCGTATTCTTCCTAGTTTCTTAAGAAATACAATTCCGATAAAAATAAGCAAACATAGTTGAGGATAAGATGAAAAAACAGAAAGCTTTTTTTTTAGAAAATAATTTTCTATGTTATTTTGTTTGAACATTAAACGTATGTTGAGGTTGATATAAATGCACCATAATGCTAAGAAAACAACGCATGCAATTTAGGAATGAATTACATGTGCGCACAGTAAATACACATAAAATTGTCCCATTTATGTAACCAGCTTGTAAAATATAGTCATATAAAATTCTATGGTTTGTGACGACATTGCCCAGATTTTCTTTAGTAAAAGAACATTTAGTGGCCGATATGCAGCTCTTTTCCGTTTGTCGGTGAAGCAACCGGCAGTATATTCTTTCATTCCGGAAAATTGCCGTGGATACGAAGAGTATATAGAGGAAGAAAAAAGAGTTTTTCTTTTGTGAATTTATTTAGTTTAAAATCTCTTATGTGGCTCGATGTAAATATAACCACATCCTTGATACAAACATTCGAAATACTCAAATGGTTCATACTACGTTTCCAATATTACTGAGCTCTAATAATTTGTTTCAAAAGTTTTGAAATATTATTATTTCATCCCACGAAAGTAAAACCGTAAGTTTAATTGTTATCTGAAACAATAATATTATAAAATGACTAAAGTTTATCGCGTTAAAACAGATAGTTACTTATATCTGTTTATGGTTACTAGAACATTTTTATCTCATTTTAGGAAGCTTTTCAAAGTATTTATTTTATTGAAGTTTCAGTTGAAGAAAACCTTAATTAATCAGTAAAAATTAGTCATCCTACTTGTTTTTTCAGTATATTTTTTTTCAATTTCTAATAATAAATTCATGGACATGATCTTGTTTATGGTCTGCCATAGTATTTACTATTTAGATCATATTTCTATTGGAAATACTACCAGACCGTTCAGAGCATATTGTAACGTTTTTCGGGTTCTTAGGTTTGTGTTGATTGACGACAAATTTATCTTTAACAAATGTTTATTTATTTATATTACACTAATGACACTTATAAACTACACGTTAACAATGAATTAATTCACTGTTTAACTAGTCATTTTTTACAGTCACTTATTCAATAATTGTCACTCACTATTGCACTGTTACACTTAATTTAACAATGTTCACAATTTATTTAACACTGTTCACTTCAATATTTATTTCAAGACTGACTTGCCCATGTTTGTCCGGGGTTTATATAGGATTTCGGAATCCTTCTAGTAAATTTGATGTTATTATTACTTGGTAGAAATTTCCATTCTTTTATCTAATCTTGCGTGCCCGGTGGTCTTAAAGATGAAGCTTTTAGAGAAAGAATATTCTGGAATTACACAAGATCTCTCCCATTCTGCGACCACGATGCTCCTCCATTGGCTAGTGATTGGTTCGACCCACCCACGGCCGAGGGCAGGTGACATCACCCCAAAGTCATAAAATGGCGGCACTCCCCTTGACATTATTAGACTTGTGACAATACATATTGTATTGTCAATAGCAAACAACTAAGACCTTGGAAGAAATAATAGAAATCTAAGAAACCTTCAACGTTTTGCTAATGATCAGGTCAAATCTATTAAGTAAAGATTTTTTTTTTGGTGTTTGAAGTTGCTTTAACAGCTTAGGTCATATCACGACTGTCTAAACACAGAAAATTTCTGTTGGTCTATTTTAATCTTAGGTCTATGATATTAAGTCTTGGATTCAACGGAGATCGAACCCGTACCACTTGACGCATGGAGTGGAGAGAACTACTGCTCTAGCCACTGCGCCAATAGGTGGCCCTATTTAGTAAAGATTGAGGTTGATAACTATTAATTATTATAAAAATATTTGAAGTAATCAAGGCCTTAAGTTTTAGACGTATGTACAAACACAATGTTCATTATCAATAGATCATCTTTGAAGTACGTTTAAGCTTCTAATCGAAGCTGAAATTAGCAAAATGCAAATCAATATTTATATGCAAATACCTTATAGTTCATTCCATTTGAATCGTAAATTCAATCATGTAGCTATGTTTACGAAGATGCAAATGACCACCACCTTTTACTTTTAAAATTAAAACGCTTTACGTTTGAATTGTATTTATAAATTTTTATGTATTTCTAACGGTATACCCCTTGTAGGTACCTAAGTATTTTTGTTTTGTAGTTTATAGAAAACGTTTGTAAATCAATATATACGTATGTATGTATGAGCTGTCAAACGAAAATAAAGACAACAGGAAGAAGAATTTGAAGTTTCGGTAAACAAGGCCTTAAATTATTAATTTTGCTTGGAAATGTTATCTCAATTTTTCGCTGTCGTTTTATATAATAATGCTTTAAATAAAGGTAGCATTTTGTTAAAATTGTTTTTACAAATACATTTCCCTCAAACACAAAATAATTTCCTGAATTGTTTCCGAAGGTAGAATGTACATTAGATATTTAAAAAAATAAGATTTCCTCTGAGCTTTTGAGCTTTTGTGTATACATAAAACAAATATGTTATTATTTCTGAATGTAAAATAATATTATATTTAACAATGAAATTAAGATGTTCTTGTTTGTGTTGTTTGGCTGTAACATTCGAAATTTATGTTCGTATTTTAGCATGTTGAGCTATTTGCCTAGCTAATTAACCAACACAAGTAACAAAGGCGCCGCAGACATTATCTGTAGAATCTAAATAGTTATACACGTCATAAAGATCTATTAGTTTATAATGAACTCGTAAAACACTTTATACTAATTGAAAGATGCCTATCATTGTTTGTCTATTTCGATGAAAGTCTTTCTCGATGTAATACGGAAAATAGATGTCGCTATTATTGTGCAATTACTTACATACATTGTCTATTAATTCAAAACATAAACGTTCTAATCTTTGAATTAAATATTTATATGTATGCTATTTAATTGATAGAAAAATATTATTTTTCTTACGAGTTTTTATCAATTGACAGGTGCCATTGAAATATTATTTTATAGGAAAACTTCTGATTAATAATATTCCTTCAACATGAAAATCACATGTTAGCACTTTATTATTAAAATAAATATATGTTGTATGCACGTAGTGTTATTTTTTAATAAAACATTATTAAGATTTATAAAATTTTTGTTTAAATCATTCTTCCATGGAAGTCTGCAAAATAACTTTATTCTGTGTAATCGATTTATCTTTTTGTATTTCCCATTGTGCCCATAAAATATATTTTACTTATAAAAATGTTATGAAATAAACATTCACGCTAGTTTATGACATTTTCAAATTGCTTTTTTAGGCAGTAGAGACTTAAATTTTAACATGCTAAAGCAGAATAAATATAACTTTTATTCTAGTTTATGCTTTTTAAACATTTGCTTCTATTTTAAATATATGTATATGTGTATAATTTTTAAAAAACTGTTATGGAAATATGTAAAGGTATGAATATATTTCATACTCGGTTGTATTTAAAGTATTAAGTATTAAAGTACTTTAAAAGTATAGTTACGTAAGAAACGTTAAATGCATTAATGTTATGTATAATTGAAACGTATACACCTTTGATATGTGATGTATATCAAGGTACATCAAATATCATGCATAACATAAACGCTGTAATTCAAATAAAACTATTTCCGATTTTAAAATAAAATTAATTTGCAGGTACAGGCAATAAGTATACAAACATGTAACTGTTATGAAATATAAAAAATTAATATAAGTAGAAACAATTTTTTTTTGTTTACAGATTATATTTTTTGCTTCGATTGAATACTTTTAGTTAATTTGGCCATATGCGTAGCTATAAGTGAACTTATTAGTAATCATTAACAAATTAAATGTACCTACCTAATTTAAAAGAAAGTTCCAAGGGAAAATATTTACGCAAGGTTTTTATCAACTACTAATGCAAACCTCAATTTCGGACTCTGAATTTATTTAGTCGTTAATGATTTTTGATATTGAATCAACTTTACAAAAAAAAAAAAAAAAATATATTTTTGTATCAAATAGTTTTAGGAATTAGGTATGTACTTCAATAAAACACTATTTCCTTTAAAGAATCAAGTTATTAATGAAAATCTGTGAACAAGATATGAACCAATTGCTTCAGAATAAAAATTTTATTATATTTTTTAAAAGAATTTGTTTTCTCAGAAAGTGAACTCTAAGCATATTTTGAGGACTTACTCGTTCTAGATTCACAAGCAGTACAAAGTAACGAATATATCTGATTGATATATAATTAACAAGCTTGATTAAAACACTCGTATCTTGGCATAAGATACGTTTAATTTAATAGACAAAGCGTACATTTTCATATGTTTCCTTACATGAGTGGTAAAATTATGAAAATTAAATCTGTGACGTTTTTTGGATGGGTGAGTTTATAAACCAGATGACCTCGTGATTTTAAATTGTACGAATCTGATCTCGTACTAACCAGTACTTGGTCTCCAGCAGGTATCGATTGGTTATCGTTTAAAAACACCCAAAACTAATCTAAGGATCGACTTACGTCACAAAATAAGAACACACAGTTCTATTAAATGCGTTACCCTACAGATGTACGTCATGTTAATATTAAATGGAACGATTCTATTAGTTGTTCACTTTGTACATACTTATGTATACTTGAAAATATTTTCGAATATTTTTAATCACAGTTTGATTATCTCTATTCACCATTAACCTTGTTCGCCTTTTTGAAAAAATAAATGAACAATCAACATTATGAATTGTTACAATATTTAAATTATAAAATTTGTTATAATTTATAAAGCACAAAATCAGAACAGTCAAGCATTGGAAGTACTTCTTCTACGATTTCTATCAAGAAAAACAAGAATTGAGTTATAAAAAATAATTTCAAATCATCAAAACCAAAAATTTAATTACGTAATGTTATTTACATACATACCACGTAATTATGTGATTTATTAGAAAAAAAGTGTTTCAATCAACTTTCGTGCAACCCATATAATTTTTAAAAAAAGAGAAGTGTTGTTCATATCTATATGTATGTTGCTCATTACCATAAATTTATTAAATCAAGTAGAGCCTTTTTATAGCAACTTTTTTACTCTTGTACAAATTCTTTTTTCAATTAAAACAATTTTTCCAGTCCACCTAATAGTGCAGTGGTTAGATCTGTTAAACTTTCGCTTCATGCATCAGGGTTTGATCCCCGATGAATCCTAAATATTTCTAGACTAATAAAATATTAATGCATCTGAAAGCACAAATTAAAAACAATCAATAGTTATATCCGCTCTCAAGAACTACTGGCGGAGGTGTAATGATCCCTACTAAAGTCGCTAAGGACTCCCAAGTTGATGCGACGTTAAATAAATAATAATAAAAAAAAACTTTCTACTTTAATGAACGTAAAATGTAGTATGCTTTTTTTATTAAAGCATATGACATATTTTTCTGCACATACTATCTATCGCACTGCATGAATACAAGAGGCAAAACTCATAAACTAATTAGATCGATATTATATTAGTTTTAATGCAAAAAATTAAAAATAACTGATACACGTCTTTCCAGTTTTGTGTCTCGTATTCTCGCAGTGCGTTTTGTATGACTATAGAATATTCAGATTAAAACCTAAACTAAGATCTTATATCATTGTGGTGTTCTAAAAATAGTGTGGTAGTTCAAAAGGAAATAAAAATTTCATTCCGTTCTCGTTACGTGTGTTATATTTTTTTTTTTTTCAAAAAAAAAAAGCATAATTCTAAAAAACTGACTAATGGACAGTGCTTATATTTTATTTAGATTACATAGGGCAAAATACGTTTTAACCCTGGAGCGTCAGTCTTTTTGAGATGACAATTTTTATTGAAGCTTTATTATTTTGTAATTATTCTTCTTTTACTGGACATCCAGAGGGTATCTTTTTATGAAAAGATGAATTTCTTTTCTCCAATGGTCGCTGAATATCTTAAAATGGCTTTGTCCAAAAAATGAGCATTCGTTATATACGAATAAAATAGTTTTGATAAATTCCATACTCTTAATTTTACCTCAATTAAAAAACGACTCGACATTTTATGAAATCTATACCTATATACTTGCTATATACTTGTTCAGCAGCATTTTCAATAACATTAATTGCATTTATAACAAAGATCTAGGTAATTAAATATTTTATTCGTAGATGCGTTTTAATACAAACTTTCAAAAAATTAAAAACTTATATAAAAATTATTTTTGACTATTTTAAATTTTACTAAAGTCTTTGCTGGTTATAAATGCGAACGTCTGTTTACTTTGCATTACTGAAATATGTATGCATTAGGGCTAGAATCGAGCAGGTATGATTAACGTGAAATGCTTTTCGTCTGCAATAGTGCTCTTAGTTGAGGACAGTAGAGGGATGTACTGTTGAACTGTCTGACGCTTTTCTATACAGTGTTGCCTTTGGATTCATTTGACGTTTTGTACATAATAAACGGACGGGCGCGTTCTCGCAGACGTGCCCTGAATTGTTTCACCCAAAATCGTTCATTCACTCGTGAACAAGCCACAGTGTTCACAACCGCTTATCCTGAACTATGTTCACGTATGTGAAGGCAAATGGACGATATATATTATTCCTTTTAGCATTTCTTATAATCAATATAAGCTATACACATCGATTGCTTAAATGCAGGTTTGATGAATACTACGAATTTTTCTTACAGTCGCAGAAATATGGTATTGTATATCGTCGTTATTGTTATTAAATAAATATCTTTAAATTAGAAAAAATATGATTTCAAATATTTCATTTAACTTCACTATGATATTTCCTTATAAAATTTTAAATTCTTTTCACGTTTGTAGTTGACATCATTTGGTGCGATCAAACAGCAGAATGTCACAGTAATTTTTATTTTAACATCAAACTGATCTTTATGCAGGCGCATAAATATATTTTATATACATAGGGAACAGATACTCAAACAATATTGAATAAATATGAAATGATAAAACGATGCAGTTTTATTATTTTTGTTCAATTTACTCAATATTTCATTCTTTTTTTGTTCAATTCAAGAGAAAACGTAACAAAATACTTGAATTGTTGTACCTACTTACTTGTAAATTCCATTTCAATAAATAAACATTCGTCATTTTATTTGACTTTAGTTTGACCTTAATTTGAGACTATTGAAAAGTTAATTGTGTAAGTTTTAAAAGAAATTAATTGGCTCTTTATGTTAAATATAAATTTTTGTAATTATAATACAAATTACTTAATATTTTACACAAAAAGCATACTGATTATAATCATTTATGTTGTCTTTTTCGAGCGTTATAACGAGAAGTAATTATTATCTACTTTTAACATTAACTGTGCAAAAAAATGCATTTTAGTATCCCATTTTAAAGGTGTAAATGCCTTTAAGTTCTTCGAAGATTTGTAACTTTAATGTTTCAGGTAAATGTAAAAAGTTGATGTAATTCTATACCAACACTTGGTTCTACTATTTAACTTACTTTCATAGTGTTAACTTGATGTAAAGAGTTTTGTAAGAAAAGTAAAGAATTTAATGATACATAATAGTCTTACGGAAATCAAAATCTTTCTTCTTAATTGCTCCATCAACATGCTCTTAAAATATAAGCTTACAATTTTATATTTAAATGTTTACTTATTTAATAAAATTTATTAACTATTCCTCTAGAGAATTAAAAAAAATGTATAATTTGTATATGCAAGGTTACAAAATGACAAGAATGCTGAGCATGCATTAGAGAGCCTAATGAAGACCTGATATTCTGTTTGCATTCATTGTAAATCCCGATCCATTGCCCATCTATCAATACGAAATAAAAAGGATCTGAATAAATATTAATTAAGAATTAAAAATATATTTTAAATGTGATTATGGATATTAATAAGTGAAACATGGTATTTTTAAGATAAAAATTATCACTGCAAAAATCTTTTACTTGTTGTGTACCTAATTGTAAAATAACTTTTTGGTGAGTCGTCATAGGTAAGGTTGAAGTGTTTGAAGGCGGCAAGAGACCAGTTGGCGCGGTTGTTTGTGAAGGGTTTTGAAATCTCTTTAGAGTCGTTACTTTGCGAATTAGCCTGTATGTGTGATACAGCTGAATAGATACGATGTCACCAGGGTATCGTTCGTCACGCGGCGTCGAACTCGAGACCAAACCACAGAAAGGCCAATCTGATCTAACAATCAACCATCGCTATCTGCCATCCACGCTTGAACCCTTCTGTCCCAATCGGCACATCCCTTTTACAGAGAGCTCCATAGAGCACAGGTAGTACATAACACATGAGAAGATAATGAACATACCTTATTGTTAAAGTCTTCCTTGTTTGCTATGCAAATACCCTATTACTAATGTATTGGATCAACCAACATCCGTATTTTAAAATAACCGCAATATTTGCGACAAATATTTTTGGTTACATAATTGAAATTATTAATTATTCAGATGAGTACATACCTATAGGTGAATTAAACAAAATAAGTTTGTTTTTTTAAATTATTTAATATATGTATCTACACATATATAGGTACATATTATATTTACTTTCAAATTTTGCTCATGTTATGTTTATTTTTCCCGTTTTGTTTGATATACGAATAAATTATACCATATCATCATGGTTCTTAACGTTAATTTTAATTATGAAACAGTTGAAAAGTAGTAATTATTATACGATCGCTTGTATGTAGTTTGTAAAAATAACTTTTTCGCTAATCAAAACAACTAAAAATATGAAAAATTGAAATGTTTCTAAATTTGGTAGTTCTTGACTATGTACCGACTATGTACATGTTTTGTGTTGTTTTAGTAACCTATTGAAATGCTTTTTGACGTAGAACCTATGGAGTTGAACATTTTAATTTACAACTAAATAACAATATTTGATACAATTTGATTTTTAAAGATTTGGGTAACGCGTAATGACAATATATTTACCGCACAACATGGATCACTTTTAAATCTTATATATTACCGAGGTTTTTCTCTATTAGATCTGAAAAAGTTTCACTTAACAATTAAATAAAAATTCACGAAAAATCTGTATTTTTTACATTTTTTTTCTTTATTATTTTGAAACTTTGACTTCTTCAACAGAAAAACATGAAACTTGAAATATAAATTACTAGTAGCTACCCGTGAAATATGCACGACCACACTTTAATAATGTAACCAACATTTCAGTAATATCGGTACTTGCAGAGTACAATTAAAATTTACAAAAAAAATCAACGATTGCGGTATTTGCCCCTTAGACCTCGTGCATGTGAGACCGTCACTTTAAGCGCTGGACCACAAAAATAAAATTGTGTTAATTAATAAATTATTAATAAAAACCCTCTCCAGATTGTCGATTTGCATTTATTTGCATATTTGTATTATGATAGTAACTTCCCGTGAAATATTCACAACCGTTAGTTGAAAATACCGAATGTACAATTAAAAAAATTACGATTGCGGGTTTTATCCCTTACACTTCTCGCGTATAAGACTGTTTAAGACAGTCACTTTTATCGCTAAACCTCAAAAATAACATTAAAATCTTAACAAAACATTAATACAAACCGTCTCCACGTGTCGATAAATGCACATTTACCTATTTTTTTATATTATTAGTATTTAAACTCGCTTCAACTTCCCAGGTTATTAGCGACTGGGCATAGTATCCAACTATGCCCGATACATAGTATGGTTTTATTATTATATACTAAATTTTATTATGGTGATAATGACGATTCTGTAAGTAATAAAACTACTATTGGAAAGTAAAAGCTGGGTACATCTATAAATATTTCGTAATTGTAAAGTTGAGTAAAGATGATATGGGGTTGTATTATTACATGAATACTTTTATTTGCTAGGTATATATGTTTTTATCATTACCTTAAACATTATGTTTCTTCAATATTGAATACATTTTCATATTTAATAAATGAGTTAATAGACATTTTAAGGTGCTTTATTTGATAAGAAAAATGATTTTACTTATGGCTATTTTCAACTAATGTTGGAATAAAATATACCTACCAGTGAATTTATTACTACCTAGTGCCGTAAACAGGACTGTGGAGTCGGAGTCTGAGTCGCGGTGTTTGGGCCGGAGTCGGAGTAGCAGTCGTAAAAAACGAGCGACTCCAACTACTTTTTCGTTAAAATTTAATATACATTTTTTTAAAATTATTACAATGACCGTCTATTGTGCACGAATATTAAACTTGCAGGTGCAAAATGCGTGGATATGGTGAATCACGAAGATCCATTTAATGCATAAAGTCTACAAAACATTGTGTGGTTTAATTTCTTGAGTTACTTATTATCAGGGCTGAAGGGTCGGAGTCGTGTTGTAGGTGAAAATAGGAATCGGAGTCGGAGTCGTGTTATTTTCTTTCGACTCCACAGCCCTGGCCGTAACAAGAGGGCGGTATTGCGGCAAAATGCCATGGGCCCCCGGCCGCAGAGGGCTCCTGATCCGAAAGTGTCTTCAAGATCCAAATATTTATTATTATAAAATGTAGCCAATTTCATTATTTTAGTATTTTATAAATATAGAAATAGCACAGTTACAAATTGAATAAAAATTATATCAAGATTTGAGTGCATTTATTAGGAAAAGGATATCACTGTTTTAGAACAAATCCAACGCCATCCAGCACGGGATTGAATCTTCACCAAAATTTCAAAATAAAATTGATAAACCCATTTTAGAAATTCTATGAAAAAAAGAAAGATTCCATAAATTTAGGTGTTATAAACTTTAACAACCTTATTAACTTAGCTATTCTATATAACGAGTGTTTTATGACTCAAAATATGAGTCTTGATGATGATATTAATGCTTTTGATAAAGAGGAAATCCAAAAAATGTGTACTGAAACTAAAATTACGATTTCAGTCCAAATCGTTCATTGATTAAAATACATTTAAAACTAATAGAAAACCAACACATGGTCACAGTTTTTTAACATTAAGGGAAGGACCCATCTGATAAATTGACCATGGGCCTCAAACGGTATAGTCACGGCACTGTTTATTATAACAAACTCTTTATTTTTGGAATGAAAAAAAGGACATCGCCTAAGAAATTCCTTGTTATCAAACTGCAAAAATAGAGAGTGAAATTTTTTTAAATAAAGTTAAAATAAATAAAAATTGTAGACATCATCGATAAAATGATAATTAATTGAGGGTTATTTTTAATAATTATTAAAATTTTCATGTTTATACAATTCGTTTTTGTAGTTTACTTTATTCAACATACTGATATAAAGGCGATTGAAAGTTTCAAATAAAATACGAAGTTTTTGTTTTAGTTAGTACTTGATTATATAAGAAAACAGTTTCAGTTTTATTCAAAATAAATAAGAACAAATAAACAGAAGAGGATGTTGCAAGCTTAAAAAATTATCTTAAATTATATATAATAATAAAAATGAAATACTGAGGTCTGAGGAATATAGAAATTTTCAATCACAAAGTAATGTTATCTTTTTTTTTAATTTGTAAAAAATATCAAATAAACTTAGTATTTAAACGGAGAGCGTAGCACTGGAAAATTCTCCGTTTTAGCTATATATCATCTTGCATGAATCTACTATAATGAGGACAATTATTTGCATGTAGTATTGCTGGGACAATACCTCGCTTGCCGTTCACAACTCGGCATGTCGTCCTTTTAATGTAAGATAATATAACGACGGAACGTAATCAATACTTGTAATCTCAACTATTATTACTCAGAACATCTTTGCCTTTACGTCATTTATGTGTGATGCTGTAATGGCTTTTTCAGATTTTTTTTTTATGATGTCGAAAATTTATCTTTAGTTATAATATCAGATTTAAACTTATCTCATTTTTCTAAAATATTTTATTTAAATGAACGAAATTAACAATTCAAACAGTTCAAAACATTAAAAAATTTATCATGTTTTTGCTTTCTACTTACTGTTTTGTTTGAATTTGTATTTAAAGTCTATTCAAATGCTACAAACTAAATAATTAATTTTAGTAATTAATTATTTAATTAATTCTCTTGGGCTACTAAAACTGATGACTTTGAGATAATAATGTTCTAAGAAAATTCCATTAACATTAATTTAAATTACTAGTTTTACTCTTTGTATCCCATTTAACTTAGTGTTAATTTTAACAAACAATGACATGAAGCTATAACGTAAAGAAATAGATATACGCTGTGTATATAAGGAAAAGAATTTATACAAAGTATTGACTTTAAAACAAATGGCTCAAGTATTGTTCGTTTTAATTTTCTTTTGTGTTCCATGCTAAGAGGTATATTATTTGTGTGATTTGTGTCAGTGATTTATTATATATTTACTGTAGATATTTCATGAATGAATGATTTTAAAATATATTTGAAACAGTTATTACTCAGAAACAAAAATTTAATGTTTTTTAATATTATTGAATTTCTTTGTACCTCCAATTGTACAGAACATAAAAAATTACTACAAAAAAGCTGTATTATCTTTTAGTACTGAATAATCAATTCGGTTAAGAAACATACCCAAAAACTATTCAAGTTTTTACAATGAGTTTGTATATTATAGCTAATAAATATAATACTTTGTAAACCAAAAAGCTAAAGTAGTCTTGCTGCAAAATTGATTTTTTTTTTACAAAAAAATAAATTTTGAAAATGAGTAGCAAATTCATTGTTTTATATTATATATTGATAAACACTTGTAAGCCAAAATCGGTAATTATCCCTTCGATAACCGTTTGAAGTGGAATCAAAAATTAATTTTCTTTACACTTTGTCAAACTATCAATGACAAATTTAGCAGAAAACTTTTGCTTAAGCCATTTGTCATAGAAATATTTATAAAACTGTCGCATTTTCTAGACGGCACAGATTGTTTGAAGAAAATATTTTAAAGACATTGAAAGTGTGAACAAGTCTGTAACAAACAAACTATTTTGAAGATCGTATAAGATTCTAAAGACAAAGTGCTCGTACAGATTTATTTGACGACAAGATCGTATATCGTATGTGAACGTGCGTGAATGTATGTAATGTACGTGTATACTCTGATAGGATATAACGCCGTTATCATACAGCGAAGTTTTACTTGCAAAACTTTGCCTGGAATTACTAGAGATAATTTTCAACCTGGTGAAATATTTCCGTACAGTAAATTATTATTTGTCAGCCGCACTCGCAGCCACAAACTATGCACCAAGGGTCATATATTCTTTAATTTCCCAATTTTATCGACATGTTGTAATAAGAAAGATATCTCTTGTGTACCTTACAGCATCGTTTCTATATAAAATTTATCTTTCTATTTACTTTTAGAGTTTTAAGGTAAAAAAGTTTATTTTCAAGAAATATACGGTGTATAAAAAGAAGTTAAAGAACCCATATATTATCAAACTATCTCACAAGATTAAATAGCGATGGATAATTTTTTGTGAACATTAGATGTTAACTAATTTGAAAATACGTGTATTTTATACGTGTGGGTTGATAAAAAAGCAACATTATCGTAGGTATCTGTTAAAAAATTTCATATTTAATGCTTAATCTCAAATGTTCCATTTTTAAATTTTTGGATTATTAACACAGACAAATTAATACCTTAAAATTTCTAAGTTTTGATATCAACAGGAATTAAAAACGTTAACTTCATTATGACTTAAAAATATAAATATTTTGGAAACTTATAACACATTTTTTCCGTTTTACAAGTCTCAGGATATTTATTGCCTTTTTTATCACCGCTACCAATGAGATCTATTGTGATGCAACCCTCTGTATTAACTAAGGAAGCATCAAGATTTTAAAGAAAGCTAGCACCTGCCTAGGGGCTGCCATTGCTATCTCTCTAGGCGTCATGTTCATCTTTCCAAGATGCTGCGGTCTTCTTTTGAAAGCTGCCTCACATGAGCACAAAATTTAATCTGCTGCTTTAAAGCAGAGACGACATATGTTGGTGTCGGCTTTACCGATCTTGTGAAGATGGTGATTTAGTCCAGTGGCCCATATAGAGGCTAATTAGGAGCCTAACGTCCCTTTTGCCGAGTAACAATATGTTATGAGTTCTCATCTTGGAGTACTTTATGAATTTCTTAGCTTGTCTATGCCCCGGAGTATTCCTCCAGGTCTTGGTTTTGGTCTCCCAAACTAGAATTGCGTTTCTGATTTTGCTTTTTGTGATTCCACAAACACTATGAGAACTAATAAGGCGCCATTTTTGGCCTTTTCATTGCCCTTTATATCCTCATGCCCTGGAGCCCACCATAGGTAGAGCTTGTTGCAAGCTGCCAGCTCTCTGAGAGCTTGTTGACATTGCCAAACAAGTTTAGACTTAACTGTCTTAGATAACTTGACGTTTTAAGGGTGTTCCCTTATCAACTGTTATCATAATAAATGCTAAAATACAGCTTACTGTCGACGTCGCTTATATGTTAATTGTTACTTGTTACTAGATCAGAGTCCGCACCTTCTCTCATCCGTTTGTTTAAATTATTTTTTCTCTCTCAAAGTATGTGAACTTTTTTATAGTATTTGAAGATTATTTTATTTATTTAACACACCCCGTGATATCCTGGGGTAGAAGAAAAAACATTACTATATATTTTTTTATAACTTTTCTTTTACTTACACAGTTTCATCGATTTCTGTAAATTTGTTTTTATAAAAACGTTTAGTTATTATAGTTATTATACGTTTAGTTTAAGTTCAACATAATTTGAAGTATGACAACAAAAAATGATAACTTTAAAAAGCAAAAACACAATTTTTTTCTGAAAGTTTTAAAAATGAATACAACTGTTTTAATTTGGGTTATCTTATTCTAATCTGCTTTTTAAGTTAACCTATCGTTATTCCAGAAACGTTCAAAAACTATTAAAAAAATGATTTTACCGTCAAAGAAAGCTTCAATATCAGAAGTTTCACTGACCAAGATACTAATACATTTTAAACTAAAAAGCAATAAAAATAATTTCATAAACCTATTATATTTTACTTCAGTATTCTAATTATAGTTAAATATTTTTTTTAAAGATTAATTTTTTACAATCATATTTTTTGTAAAAGATTTTATTTTTAGCTATATAGCTTCTTTTTTTGCTACTTCGTTAGGCATTTTTAAATTATTTTAAGAAATTTTACGATAATATAATTATAATTATACATTTTATACGGTTATTAACAGACGCAATTAGAGCTTGTTAGAATTTTATACCTCCAAAAGGTGAAAAGTCCTATTTTTAAATCTGATTTAAAGGTTTTAAAATCATCAACAACAAAAATGATTTTATAGTTGAAAAGTTTTAATTTAAAAAAAAAATGTTTTTACTATTTTTACCAAATTAAAAATATTTTAATGTGTATTTGCCAGGGAAAATAAAACATGCTACAAGTACTTGAGAATTATAAAGTTCCTTTAGTTCCTCATCATTATACACCTGTTGTGCTATAACTACAGTTTGCCAAGAGTTTATGAATCGTATAAGTATATGGAAGTCAGAGAGTAAATATTTCATATCCTCATTGAAACTAGAAATTTTCGAGTGAAGTTTCTTACTTCACAAATTTCTTATTTAAAAGGAATTTCATGATGTTTAATACAGTATTATAAATATTTAATATCTTCTATCGCAATTATCTTTCAACTTCCTGTCGCTGTAGTAATCTATGTTATTTTATATTAACTTTTATGTGTGCACCCTTTACAAAATCGTTCAGATTTAATCATTGATATATGTAGGATACAGGATAGCTGAAGGGAAGCTTTTAATTATATTTGGCTTTATTTATTTAAGTTTACAGTTTACAGCACAATTTTGAATTTTTATCGCGACACAATTTCGCTTTTATTTAAACGTTTGGATTAAGTACTAAACCAATTTGTTCTAGTTGCACATTTGATAAAATGTTTTGTTTGTTTCAGGTCAGTCAATATGAAATTTCAACTGCGTTTTGTAAGTAAACACAAATATTCTCAAAATATCATATAAAACAACTTTGGTTTACTTTTAACCTGGTGTAAACTTTGAATATTATGATGGAATGAAATGTACAAAATTGATATTTGTTTTTCATTAGCAAAATGATTTTTGTGTAATTTAGCTTTGTAAATTTTTTGTTTTGCAAATTATTATGTACTTGAATACGATTCCACACATACTTTTATGATTTTTTAGTAAAATAGAAGGTTTAAAAATATTTCTGTAAGTTTAACATAAGGAAGACATTTCAATTTAATGCAACAATCTGCAGAGGTACATGGAATCATTAATTAATAATGTGCATGCCAGGAACAGAGTTATCTAAAATTCTATCTAAATTCTACATATACTCGTATTTCTAATTGAGAATCACTGTGTTTAACCTCACTCACGTGAATTTATTTATTTTTTTTTCTCTTTAATAATGAAGTAACTTTTTCTGTAATGAAATTTTATCTTGTAAGAAGTTAAATTTGTTCCACACGTAATAAATTTTTATTTATGTTACAAGGAAAATATTCTTATGCTGCATATATTGTCTCTCGCCATGCATATTTCCATCTCGGTTCGCTATTTTATCACTAAGCACATTATATAATACCAGTTATTTGCAATTATTATTTTTGAATCATAAAAAACTCGAGAAAATGTTTAAATTATTCTTGTTTTTCTTGTACATCCACTTAATTCAAACTGTAGTGAGAAAAAAAAATTATCGTAGTTGTCATTGCTAAATAAAAAATATTTTACGTTCTTTAACTATTTGATTATTGCATAAGATGAAAATTCGTTTTAAAAGTAAATAGTTTTAATTAGAAAGCATCTAGAAATATTGATTTTAGTTCTCTTTAAACTAGAAGGAACCCACATGCAGGTAATATAATGTTGTCGTAAAATAGGTTAATTAAGTACGTAGTTAAACGCAATATACGCTAGATTTGTAGTGTAATGACTGAAGTTTTGTATAATTTATCGAACCAATCGTGTTCGTATTCTCGAAATTCTCTACGTTTCTATCAAGTATTTTATACCGTAACATTCAAATTTTCCAGAAAATGTAGTAATGTTAGTAATAGAAAAAAGTTTTTGTAATTTGTCTCGAAATCCATAGAAATATTAATGAAAAGTACGAGAACGGTTTAAGTATTTATTTACTTTTTTTATGTAAACATTATTAATGATTTACCAACAAATTTGAAAAATCAATTGAATACAAACCTTAAGTACCTCTTTGTCCCTCCAATAAGAGATAGTATGAGTATGTTAAAAAAATGTCGACTTCTGAAAATATTTGTTTGATATATGTATATTTACTTTTATATTCTTATTGTAAAGGGTGTTTTTTTAAGCCCGATAGAACTTGAAATTGTAAAAAATAATACATAAAATTAAATTTTGGTGAACAATGTTTTTATATTCGAAAGATCAATACATGGCATTAACATTTGAAAATAATTTCGGACATATATGGACACCGTGGTAGTTCTTGACGAAGCGCATTCGGAACGTCCAATTTTGGGCCACTTTTTCGAGCACTACTGGCCATATGTCACGAATAACACGAACAATGCTGGTCTCCAAGGCGTCAATTGTTTCTGGCTTATCAGCAGAAAACAGTGTCTTCACGTAGCCCGAAAACAGGAAGTAATTGAGAAGTATCAAATCGCATGATCTTGGTGGCCAATTGACATGTCTATTTCTCGAAATCAACTTATCGCCAAATTTTGATTTTAATAAATCGACGGTTGCGGTCGCCATATGGCACGCAGCGGTATCCGGGTGAGATCACACCTCGTCCGGATAAATATATTCCATATTTTCAAACAAAATATCATTGATAATGGTGCGGTAACGACCTTCGGTGACCGTAACGTTAGCCTCGGCCTTATTTTTGAAGAAATAAGGCCCGATGATGTTACCAGCGTGTCAACCGCACCAAACGTGACATTTTTCTGGATGTAATGGAGTCTGTAGGATCTCTTGTGGATTGGTCTCCTTCCCTATGCGGCAAATTTGCTTATTATCTTATTAAATCCGCTAAGCCAAAAATGAGCCTCATCGCTGAGCACAATTTGGCGATAAAACAACGGGACACTTGCCAACTGCTTTTAAACCCAATGGGCGAAAGAACGGCGCATAAAATGGTCTCGTGGCTTCAACTCCTGCACCAGCTGGATCTTATACGGGTGTAAGCCAAGATTTTTGCACAAAAGTTTCCACGCAGTGGACGAACAGAGCCCCAATTCCTGCGACCGATGACGAATTGATTTTGGATCTTCTTCCACACTTTCGTTTACAGCGGCGATATTCTCTTCAGTACGTACATTTTTTCGACGTGTTGATGTTATTGCATCATCTAGAGCAGGGGTCGGCAAACTCTTTTTTGACTGCGGGTCAAAATCAACTAATATTTGAGTGTTAAATACACCCTGGGGTCAGTGGTATTTTTATTTTAAAAAAGTTATTCAGTGAATAAAAGTGTATCAGGCGTTTTGATCCCCGGACAAAATACCCCCATGACAAAAATATATGCGATAAAATATTTAATGCAATTTTTTGAGTTTAATAGCTAAAATTTTATATTTAATAATTTTTGGTAAAAACGTGTTAAATTGACCTCCATGTGTTCATGTTAAATCCGAAAAAACTGTGTTGATTAATGCCAATAGGGTCCAGGGGGTCCTCCAGGCCGAGGATTGGGGGTGGAGCCCCTATCAAAACAAATTATGGTCATTGTTCGTTTACCCGATTTTCATTCATTGACTGAATGTGCACTTCTTGACACCGCGAAGTTTTACACAAAACTAAATGTTTTAAAATCAAAATTATGCAACAAATACGATTTGCAGTTATTCTATGAGGACTTTTTGTCTGAGGATATTTTGTCTTGGGGATATTTTGTCCGGGGATTAAAACGCTGGAAGCAATAAAAGATACATTGTAAATTATTTCAAGAAAATAATAACAATACTTACGCTTAAAATTTTTTTAAATATTTATTTATTTATTTTCCCTATATTATTTTAGTGGAACTAAAGTGGGTCACTTATAATTATCAAACGGGTCACTTGGTGACCCGCGAGTTATAGGTTGCCAACCACTGATCTAGAGAGTATGTGGTACGAAATTTATCCACAGTTCGACGGATGACTTGCTCAGATAGACGATTGGATGCGTCATAAAAATCACGAAGTCGTGTACAAGTTTCGCGTTTCGACGTCTGATTTTCGAAATAATTTTGAATAATTAATAGCATTGTTCATTTTTTACAATTTCAAGTTCTATCAGGCTTAAAAAAACACCCATTATATATTTGTGTGAAGTAAAAATAATCATTTTAACCAGGTTCTTGATTTGTATCTACTGAAAAATTTTCTGAAAAAAAAAAATTCTTTGGTTTCACAGTTTGAGATTTTGTTTCAGCAGAAAATGTGAAAAGTTTATACTTTATTTGATTCTTTTATAAAAGGTTCGTGCGGTGCAACAACGATAACAAAGTAAAATATTATTTGCAATGAAAACTTTAACCATTGATTTTTACCAAAGAGTGTGGTTTCAAGGAAAAGAACGAGTACCTATATTTTATTATTTGTTAGTATTTACTCAAGATCAATAATAATATTTTCGAAACATTGATTTATGCTTGTCATTACATTTATGTTTATGGAAATGTAAAGTTCTTAAATGCTCTTTATACTAGTGCCATTTAATTGACTTTCTTTCAGGGTTTATATTCTCTATAAAAATGTTATTTCACATGTATGTAATACTTAAAACTTTGCGTCACTCTTAAAAATACAATTTTGCATTCTCTTTGAAGAGATTTTAACATATTGCATATAGCATATAGCATGCTTTATGTTGAATATAGTATCGATTTATCAAATGATTTTCAGTTAGGTATAATATTGTTGTTTCAGATTATAATTAAATTAGTATTTCGTCATAAAAAATCTAGTTTAAAAAGCAAGACTGAGTTAAAAGGCTGATAGTATTAAAGACAACTTTTTATCTTGTTCAATGTAAAAAATGACTTTATTAGATTTGATTTGGCAGTAAACTCAATTGAAACCACTTTGTCTCTAAGAAAATATATTCGTTTTTACATGAACAAACGCCCTTTGTAGCAATTACCACGCTTCATTTCATCTCCAAGTTAAGCTATTATCTAGTTGATTTCATCTGATCCCCTAATTGTGTGCAAATGATAAAAAGCGTTGAAGTAAAAGTGTCTATATGATGCAAGTGTTTGCTAAAACATACTTCTGTATGTACACAAGCAAAAAGCTCGCCATTTTTCGTGATTTCAAAAGGAAATGACGAGGGGTCATGGAAATACTTACAGGAAATGGAAAAATAAATTACTTGTTAAATTTTAATTTTCAAAAATTTTCCGTAAAATATTTAAGTTGATGGGTATAAACATTTACATAGCGATCTTTTTTTTGTGTTACATAAACTTTGGAGGAAAAACAAATTACTGTAAATTTTATGAAAGTTTTTTCTTGTTGATTTAATTATGTGGATACAAACTTCTACTTCAGTTAAAATTTCTTCTTTAAAAAAAAAACAAGAAAAATGGTTGAAAATAATTAATTGGATTTTGTAGGAAAATTTTACGGCAAACAATTTAATAAAGTTTTTGTTAAATAAAAGCTCTAAAAACATTGATATTCATATTTGAGTAAAACAGTTTAACACACTAAAACCTTTAACAAATAACTTAAAATAATACAAGCCAAATTTTATGTAAACAATCGTAAATAAATAGCTTTTGTTGGCATTTAAGATAATTTGTCAGCTCAACTTAGCTCAATGGTTCCTAATATTATACCCTCCATGAAAACATACTACGAATGTTGGGACAGTTTTGCGACGATAGAAAGAGAGAAAGAGTGTCTTCTTTCAGTCTTTTATCCCCATAAAACGAGTGACATCACCCATTCAGATTCAGGGGAAAATTGTTACGTCATATCACATACATAAAGGTAATAGCATTGTAGTCGCAAAGAGTCATAAAAATTTGTCATCTAATCAAGATCAGGAAGAATGACTCATGCCTAAGGGTGATATTTTTCATTGAAGGGCTCGCCTAAATAAATATGTGCTGAATTTGTCTAACCAAACGCCATTTCCGTTAGGAAACTGTGACTTCAATATCGTAATAGATTTTTGTCGTGACTTAGTTAGAATAATAGAATTATTTTAAAATACATTACGAAATATTCATATTGAAATCCTAAGAAGTATGCATTTGTATAATTAATTTTCTTTTTTACAATTGTAATAAATTAATCAGGAGGTATTAAATCGTTTAGTAATCTCATAGTGGCGGTAATCGTTATAAAGGTATTATTATAAATTAAATTAGCTAATTGATTATTTTTGCTTGTATAAGCGTTTACTGTATTTGACTAATTTGATAATTGAGTAACCCTTATTTTGATAGAACTTAATTAAAGTAGATATTAATAAACTTATGAAATTAATTTTTATTAATTTTTTTAGTGACTTATACCTATCTTAAAACATAATCATTTTAATTTAATCGGTTTTACAGAATAAGACATTGTACACTTTTTGAAAACCTTTTTTTGTTTCATTAACGGGGTATTTTAGTCTAGAGGCCCGAATTTCGAGCGTTTGTTGGCAATTGATAAAAAAAAGCATTAGATATTTTTACTATACATTTTTTATTATTTGTTTATTTATATTCAGAGAGTACAAAAGTTAATTTAAAAAAAAATTCATTGAGTTATGCGTCCTTGAAGTAGAGGGGAGAAAAAAAAGAACGTGTCCTCGTCGCCATGATTTCTACCCTTGTGGTCATCTGAAAAATAAAACAATGATGGATTCTTGATTAGAACGAATGTCGCTATCTCAAAAATTTTTTTATAAAATGGCGGCTTCGCAAACATAAAGGTCGATTTTTTCACTAAATTTTTAACTTTGTCGATTTTTTTTAAAAATATAACAACTTTCAAATTTTAACTTTTTAATGGTTCATGCGATAGAGAAATATTTAAAGAATATTCATGCCAAATTTCAAGTAAATCGGCTGATTAGATGTTGAGATATTGTGGCTACCGCATCGAAAAAAGTAGTTTCGAGAAAAACGCGTGTAAAGTTTTACGTTAAGTTTCCTATTGTTCAAGTCGTCCGCTCTACCGGTTTAGTTGCCACGACACTAATACGGCTATAACTTCGGAAATAATTTGAATTTCAAAAAATCCTTGTAGGGAGATATTTTTGAATAACTTAACTATCGGATTAAGAAAAAAAATTTTTTTCGATTTTTTCAAATTTCTAGACTATTGTAGAATACTCTCTTAAGGTTTAAACATCAGAATGGTTTTAATTAAACGACAAAATGCATATAATAGAAGATCCAAACCTACATCGACCTTCACCGAGTTGATAATAGAATGAAACATATTTTATCATGAATTTAGTATATTAAAAAATATATTAATAATTAATGGGTTGGCTAAAAAATCCTGGACAAACTGTTTTAACAATTTAAAAAAAAATGATTAGTTAAACTAATAAAAACTGATGGATGATATGGATACGGATTTGTTGAAACTTGTTTGATGTGTATAGGTACGGTTGTAAGCACTCACTTTAACTACTTACGTTTTATACAGAAATTTACTGTTAAATTAATAAAACTACAGTTAAGTGAAGATATTGGTAATTTCAACTTGAAAAATACACAAAATACATTACTAAGTTAAAAAAGAAAATCGGAAAATATTTAAATAACTTTTCAGTTTAATAGCACCGAACCTTTTAGAGTGAAGATATGTTCAAGATTAATGATCAAAATCACTTATGCTCTTGTTTTTCCATTAATATCTATAGAAAAAGTCTAAACGTTAAAAACGAGAACATGAACGAGCTTAGCCGCAAAAGTAGGGTATATCGTTGAACTAACATTAAAGAGAACTACCTGTCTCTAAAGTTAAGAAGAGCGCATGAGAGACTACGAGAGTGAAGTTCCAGGGACAAAGTTCTACCACCGTGGCATCCGCTTTTGGAGGTCCGTTGACTTCTCCAACCGCTTGCACGGCACGTACTAAATTTATTGTGGTTTTACACAGAAATGTGTGTAAAGTTAGTGAAACCCGATATGCATACATCACCACAAACGTCCACCTTCGTAAAACATTTGAGCGTTTAGTGCAAACACTTTGAGATTTTTCCGAAATTGTTTAACTATTAATTTGAATGAAAGTTACGAACATATTCTAAATATTTCACACCAACTTTAAGAAAACCAATTCTTGTCTTCAAAGCATTTCCATCCAGAACTTGATAATTACCCTTTATTAAAATAATTTTAAATTTGTTATTTGAAGTACTCACTAATAACTATTAATTATTATCATTAAGATAAGTTACATTAAATTAGAAAATTTTAAGAAGTTTGTATATATAATGAACAAACTTTGAGAGAGGTTAAGATTGTATAGTGGTAATATACTTTAAATTAGTGAGTTGAATAATGACGGGGAAGCCATTGCTGATTACTTAGGAATAGCATTCATAGTGACTCCAATAAATACAAAAAAAAAAAAAACCAAAGCAAAAATTTTAACTTATTGCTGTGTACTTCCGAAATACTGTTATGAATCCATTATAATTAGCACATTAGACGTCTCTATGACATCTACTTGACTTCGTATTGCTAAATGTTTAAACTTATACTAGTTCTTAGAAAAATTATGAAAATATAGTTGGTAAATATTATAAGTACCTACAGTTTGTTAAGTAAGAACATGTACAGCATTACTCGTAGGTGGTAAATGATAAGTACGAATCTAATTATTTGTATAATAAAGGAAAATAGAGATTTCATCTTTGGCGCTTTAGTGAAAAAATGTTATATTAGTTTTTTATCAGAAAAGCACATAAAGGTTGGAGGCAGTGTTCCTTGCGTGCATTCGAAAGAACCAATAATATCCTACACAAGAGCAGACAAGTATGAAAATAAGTCGATAGCCTTTGTTAAGAAATATGTAAACGTTTTAAAAAATTTCAAAATGTCGACAACTATAAAAATCATGGACCAAAAAGCAAAGTACCCAAAAAACACCAAAAATTGATAGTGACCTTGTATTCAAAGGATACAACTTTGGCCTTAGATCAAAGATAAGCCAAATTTTAGTAAAAAGAAGGAAATATGTCATACTTAAATATAAGTAAACATTTACAAGCGAATAATTTAAAATGACGGAGAACATACTGGATATTCCAAGAAAAATAACCCAGCTGACTCAGCACTGATGGGAGACTGGAAAATAATACTGTCACGCTAGTTTGGGCTTCATATTAGCCGGATACTAAACAATAATTTGGAGAGCAATTGGCCTCCCCTCGAATAGGCCGAAAAAATGATAGAAATTATTCCTCAATAATATTAAGCAATAATAGAATTGGATGATGACTATGGGTTCACTACTAATATACTTTTTGATTGCTTCTAGTTATGCATAATGTTGTGAGTGAAAATAATTTTTTAATTGATTTTGTTTTAATAAAAACTCTTTTACTTAACTACCTGTACAATTATAATCAGAAAAATTCAAATCTAACGTTTTAATCAGAAACAGCTACCAATTCATCCACTTATTGGCGCAGTGGTTAGAGCAGTTGCGCTTCACTTCATGCGTCTGTGGTACGGGATTCGATCCTCGTCGAATCCCTAGATTTATGGCTCTGAGATTTGTAATCTACAGAAATTTTCTGTGTGCAGACAGCCGTGCTAGGAACTTAGATGTTAAAGAGACTTAAAACACAAAAAAAATAAAAAAGATAACAATTCAATACATAGCCACATCAAGAAACATATCAAGAGAAAATTGATTTCTATAGTTTTGAAGGTAATTTTTCATGCTTAGTATTAAAAAAAATCCAGTATGAAAAATAAGGTTCAAAAATACGGAAAAAAAATTTTCCTGATATGTTTCTTGATATCACTTTGGCTTCATATTGAATTGATACCTATATATGTTTCTGATTAAAACGTTAGATTTGAATCATCACGAAATGTTGCCAAATACACTTCAATTACTTGTTTAGAGGTATAAAGGTAATGGTTTTGATTTTTTTAAACTATAGTTATTTTTGAACATTAATATCTTTGGTCATTAATAATTAATTGGAATAGTATTTAGTCGTACATAATATATAGATTTCTTTGAGGTATTTTATAGCTTGGAGGATGCCTTTGTCTGTTTTGAGGCATTCCTTCATTAGATTTGAATTTTGTTATTTATGATTTTACAGGTAGTTGAATAAATATTTTTGTTAGTTATAAAATGTATGCTTAGTTAATTAATTAAACATTTCATTACGATTCTTTAAACGGTTTTGTCTTCGGTTAATTTTACGTCTACACTCTGCTATTACATATAATGTTAAAAACAAATAGTTTTTAGGTCATTGCAAAAATATGATATTCTAGCTACAAGACATGATAGCATAAAAATCAAATAAGAATTTGCATTTTAAATACTTCAACCGAAATCTTTAAATAAGTAAACTATTTCGTACTTATAGTTAACATGTTTGTGTCAATATCTACTCTCTTAAATCGAAATAGTGACTTTCGACTATAAATAGTGACTATTCACTATTTTGTAGTCAAAAGTATACCACTATTTGAATTTATTTATTTATATTTTGGTATACTTTTCACTACAAAATAGTGAATAGTCACTATTTACAGTCGAAAGTCAATATTTCGGTTTAAAAGAGTAGTTGATGCGACCTTAAATAAACAAAAAAAAAACTACTTAATTAGTTTGATTAACAATATAAAGTTTATTCTGTTTTACAAACACATTTTTAGCGTCAAATAAGTTTTTATACTATTCATTTCCTTACTAAAAAATTAAAAAGTAACTTGAATAAATTATGAAAACAAAAGCATATTTTTTAAAGAATAACTTAGACGAGTTTCACGTTGATTCAGTTTTCATTGAAAATGTACAAAGAGTAGTGTCGTTTGTGCTCTGCCTTCATTTTAAGAATTGTCTGAGAGATTTAATTAATTAAATAATAAATATAAACACAAAAAATTAATCTTAAAATGTTCATTAACTAGAGAAAATAAAAAAAACTTTTGAAACTTTTTTTTAAATAAAAGAACTAAGTAAATGAAAATAGAAATGTTTTTTAGTTTTCAAATACTTTTCAAACAAGATAGATTAATATATTTACATTTATGTAATTACTTAAGTAATAATAATGAATCTAAAAACTTCAATAAAACAGTCAATCAATATTTAAATATTTCACAATGAAAATCAGAACTTATTGCAACTGTTAATATTTTTCTGCGAACGTTTTATTCTAAAGAATTTCTTCTTATATAGTTATTTCCAATATTAGAAAACTAACAGCAATAACTTATCTACTAAATGTTACAATCGTAAAAAATATGTGTTCAATAAACTGTTAGCAATAGATGTTAAATGTGACGTTTAAATGTGAATATAATGGGAAATAAATAAAGTATATTCCTATATTTTATGCAAATATGTTCGGACCTAGACTGATAAAAAATAGGAACATAAATATCATTATATGTTTGATATGAAATGGCTATTAACTAGGTGCATATAGGAACGTGGATTGTAATATGAGAAAGATATTATTATAACCCCATTTATTGCCAAATGATGATCATAGTGTCCGCCATTATCACATAACATCACTTTTGTTACTGGTTTTATTGTTATATCCTTTGCGATTATTCTCATGTATTTTATTACGTTCAAAGGGCACTGTACATTAAATGTTCCCAATATTAGATACAACTTCATTTTTATTTTTAGTGGCAAAGACAACATTAGTGCCTTGGTAAAATGTTATTAACTGTTAATTAAACTTTGATAAATATTGTATTAAATTGTTAACTTTTGGTTATTGGCAGTTTTTCTTGGGTATAATGAAAATGTTTACACTACAATAAGTGTAGTATGTTGCATAATTTAGCTGTACATTATGTTTTTATTATTACATTCGTATATGTAGCTATGAATATTAGAGAAAAATCGTTTTCGTAATAGGAAAACTTCCCGACAAGTTTATTTTGTGAACATATTCTACAAAAGTTAATTTGTTTTTGTTGCAACATATAATATTTTTTATTGAAATACATATTTTTTTACTAGCTCTTGTTATTAAATTGGAAAATAGTCTTTTAAATAAAGAAAAATCGATTAACGTTCTTTATCAGCTATAGCATAATTCTACTCGAAAAGCGTAGTAGCTTTATTATATCGTTAACATTTTCAACATCTGTTTTATAATTAAAATCTTCTTTTCAAAAAGAATCAATATTTTTCTTAAAAAAATAATTAATTTTTTCGTTTCTAACTTTCCAAATCATTAAAATTAAAAGCAGAAGTATTTGCTAAGTTGGAGATTTTTAATTTTAATGTTTATATGGTGTTAACTTTTATATTTTGTAAATAAGAATTAAATAAACGTATTCATAAATCATCCCTTTTGAAATAACCTATAAATAAGACCATAAATCAGTAAATTTAACAAACTATGAAAAATGATTGTGAAATAAATTCTATTAGTAAATTTCACGGAAATACAATTACTCCACCTACGGAAAACACAAAAAAACATTAACTAAAACTAAAAAGTGATATCTAGGTACGTACAGTACCTAAATGAACACATATACGATAAAGCTATGTATATTCCCAAAACTGATAATGTGAAAAAGCTTCAAATTCTTTCCATCAAAAAATGTTTAATGTTCATTTTATATCTGAATAAAAATAATTAAATGAAAATAATTAGGACATTCTTTTTCTATTTCAAGGTTTGTTATTTTAATTTTAATTTGCTTATTTAATTAAGAAAAAAATAACGTACCAATATTTTGATAAGATTTGAAAAGTTAAAAAAACCCGAACGAAATTAAAAGAAACTCTGATAAATCTTTAAAAGAAGGATTAGAAGACATTTAATCAAACTGAAAATTAAATTTGAATCGTTTTCCTTTTAACAAAACAAAACTACTATTATAAATAAAGTGTATAAAATAGAATTATAAATAAGTTGAGCTTGTATGTGGATAATCTTGAAAAATTGCTTTTAAATATTCAAAACGTAAGACTGTCTATGCTCAATATTGACCAAGTCACGATTTAAAAATATCCCTCAATCTCAGAAAACGTTTCATTTATACTTAAAACATCTGACATAGTTTTTCAGGACAAAATGCCTGGCTTTGTGCTGAGGCAACGATAAGGCAGATATCGTTAATCATAGGCGTGCTTAAAACTGACATTTCTATATGGAAACGTCATTATGTAAAGCTCACTGAGCTTGTGTCTAAAAGTCTTCAAAAAGATAATGAAAAATGATTTCATTTCTTTTATTTTATTTCAATTATTTTCTTTTTTGAAATAATAACATATCAAATATTTTATTTTTCAAAACTGAACATTTTTTATAACTTTTATTATATTATTAAAACATTTAACTACTAAAAAGAACAATTTTCTCTATGATTCTAAGCAAGAAACATTTGTATACTTTTTTGAACATATTATATGGAATTATTTAATTTTATTAAAAATGTAATAGTATTTGGTCAGATAGCTATACTTCAATACTACAATTTAAATGAAACGTTTCAATTTTACCACCTGATGGCTTACTTGTTTAAGTCAATTAAGTACTCATTCAATTTATGAATTATTATATTGCAATTAATACTACATTTTTCAAAAAATTAATTTTATTTAATTCAAAGGTTTTAAGATTAACTTTTCTTCAAAAATTCATAAATATGTATCTTAGACAATCTTTAATCTACTGTAAAATTTTTAAAATGATTGATTACACCGTTTAAAAGTTATACCAATTTTAAAAACAAATTAACATACGTTCTTTTAAATATTTGTTCACTCAATTGATTAAATTTCTTTAAACTAAATTAAATAGACTATATTTATTTTTTGTTGTGTACCTGTACATATAGCTGTAATTTATTTAGAGTAGCTTCAATGGTGTGGTCTCTAACGACTAGTCAATTTTATGCTATAATGCAATTATTCTTTCTAAAGAATAAATTTACAAGGGTATTTATATATATCATTAAATAAACATAGTTGAAAATAAATAAATAAATAAATTTTATAAAATGTTGCAAATTTAGGTAAAACGAATATAACTATTTTTGTAAATGTATTTAAAATTATTAGCTTTTCTTTTAAAGCTGGGTGATTAATACAAACGGAAGAATTCTATGCCATTTCATGAACCCTGGTATGTGGGATTAATTCATTGATATAAATAATGGAAAACTGAAATTTTCTTAAATATTTTATTGATCAGAATAGGAAAAAAATTCAAACCTTCAATCTGACAAGTTAATTTGAAACCCTTTCTATCTGAAAAAATGATTTCAAAAACTTTTACAGTTTACATGCATGTATTGAATTGTTCATCTTTTGACTCTCTTTTTTGGTTAATTATTTTGAACTTAAAGTAAGAACAAAGGTGTTCCTATACCCATAGATATCAGCTAAAAATAAGGAAGAAAAACAAAAATGTATACACCTATACCCTCCGATTTACTCGGTTCTTGTTTTACACGTTGGCACTCTAAGACGGTTTTGAGAATACATTCAATAAGATTATTTGAGTTCTTATCCATAGTTAATAAACAGTTAAAAGTTATTTTTTTAATGGTTATTTTTTATTATTTATTTGATTGTTTTTACATTTTCGTACTATGCATTTCGTTACTTCGGTAGCTTCTTCTGGTACTTAATTATAAACACCAACTTTTTTATTAATAATTTCAGTATAACTTTTGAATGTGTTGATAGTCTCTGAATAATTAAAATATGTAAAACTATCAATCACTCAAAAAAAAATTTTTTTTAAATAATAAAATAATTATATAAACATGAAATATAAGTTATATAAAAATGTTTATATAATTATTTTATTATTTAAAAAAACATTTTTTTTTTTTTTGAGTGATTGATAATTTTAAATATTTTAATTTTGAGAGACTATCAACAGATTCAAAATTTATACTGAAATTATTAATAAAAAAGTTGGTGTTTTTAATTAAGTACCAGAAGAAGCTACGAAAGTAGCGAAATGCATAGTACAAAAATTTAAAAAACATCAAATGAAGAATAAAAATATCCATTAAAAAAAGAACTTTTAAACAATCAATAAGTAGGTATGTTTTAAAAATTTGCTATATAACCATTTTTTTATTTCTATTCGCTTGATGGAATTAACGTTTTTAATAAAAATTACCCCATATATCCTATTTAGTACTTGAGCGTCAAGAAAATTGGATAAGTCAATAATTAAATTTAAAATATGTACGATATACCACACCTATAATGTAACCAATACGTGATACAACACAGTTTCAATTACAATTTTATTTCAAAAAATGTTATTTATTTAAGCAAAAAGTTAAATAAAATTGTTAAAAACTAATCATAAAAGTGCACAATATATACACAAAAATAGTGTTTAGGCCTTTATGAAAAAAATATTATGAAACTAATAAAACATTAATAAATTAGGTATATATTTTTTTGATTTACACGGTTTTACGTTTCAAACTTTACGATTTCTATTTACACGATTTTTAAAGGAACTTATCTTCCGAATTAATCGAGGGATAGGTGTATTATAGCAATTTAGTTTTCGTACAGGTACGAAAAAAAAATTAATAAAAAAAATCCTAACCTAAAGGTATGTTAAGTACTATATTGAGATGTTAAAGAAATTAAACGAGTTTTTGGTTTATCAGTCACTCAGAAAAATTCCTATTGAAAATTTTAAAAATATTTAGTTGAAATATATTTATAAGTTTGCGTAGCACAATCAAAAGTTACTTTAAGTAATTTCGGAAATGTTATTGGGATTTTTTTTTTATAACAGAAAAACTTATCAAAGCCTTGCATAGTTAGAGAAGTTACAAACAAAAAATGCTCACATGTACCAAATACAATATTATATATTTGATCAAAAGCGTGTTTATTGATTTTTTAACTTCTTCATTAATTAAAATAAAATAAAATTGAAATTTTATAAATAAAATATTTTCTTAGTGACAAATTTAAAAAAACATTTTCTTGAATATTATTTTATATACGTATTATGTCTTTGAATACCCAGTCAGAGCTTTTGATTATTTATAATGAATTACAAAAGAAAGTTTTTATTTTCTTATTTCCTTCTTAATAATTCTTAAGAAGTAATGAAGAGTTTGAGATAAAGAGAGAATTTTTTAAGACTTAATTCTTTTATTGAAAATGCAGATTGAGCCAGTTAAATGACTGTAGACGGAATTTAAAATATTCTATACCTATAACACATATATATATATATATTCGAGTAGGTTGAAGAAGGGTGCGTTTATGTCCCGAAGCGCTAGAAAAACAGAATATCGTGTGGCTGATGGTAACACCCGTTCTGTAATGATCCTTTAACGACAACGGTTCAACTAGCTCGCCCATTTTATGTATTTTAGGTATTTTGAATATACCTCGATCTTCCTGTGTAAACGTTTAAGATAATAAAGACAATACAAACGTTTATTGTGTACACTTTTTTCGTTTTGTCTTATTTTATTTTCTAAGTGAAAAGAATGGAAGTATAAAAAATGCGAACAAATGTTGGTATGTTCTTTTTCCTCTGCGTTTAATACGCCTATAAATTAAAGTAAATTTTTTATCTAAAACTATTTTATATATTCGAGTAGGCATGTTGGGACTAAGATTATTTGCTGATATAAGATGAAAAGAAATAAAAATTATTTATCGTCAGTGAAAAAAATTCAATAGAAAATATGCTGATTGCGTAATCGATGTGAGAACTGAAAATCGTTTTTATTGTGCTTTTCAGTACCTATGCTTGTATTTTCCGAATTCATTTATTTGAAGGCTAATCTCTTGAGAGACACTGTATTTTAATATAGGTAGTCGAAATATTGGGGTATTTCTTAATATTGGTTGATGGGCTGAGAAGCCGCAGCAAAAGTGCTAAGGTGGCATGTATTTCATTATTTCGCGTTTTTGTTATTTTGCAACATTGCTCGCTTTCTTGCTCTTATTAAGAGCATTTGAAAGTCGACGCACGGAAGGGATCAAACAAAACATCACCGAATCCATTAAAATACGCCCCCGATTCTAATAATACATCTCAAAAGTAAACATTTTAGCACGAAGATAATAATCCATCTGAAGTTTCAAGTGCACACGGTATGAAAGAATTTTCATACAGATGTCGAATGATTTATAAGTAAATTTTCTGTTTTGAGAATACTTTTTTATACGTATACACATTCACAAATCTAAATAAAAATATGAATGATATTACAGATTAATGATGCAACTGGGATGAAAATCTTTTTTCAAGAAAGCACCAACTTAAATTAAAATACGTCTAAGAATGCCTTCTTGTAAATCTTCGTATATTTCGTCATATATTTTCCAATTCAAACTTTCAAATATAATTAGGCTTGCTTGAGCACTGAGTACTTTCTTCTATAAACTTGTGTAAATAAGATATTTTTAAATAAATTAAATTTTATAAGAAATTATTTTACTGCCTTGAATATATTATGGTAATAACATTTATTGCCTGTAACAGTTATATTTAAAAGCTTCACGCACATACATCAAAAATTTTCCATACCTACTCACAATGTTTATGAAACTGTTTATATAATCAACATAGAAAAAAGTGCTTTTAAAATGTACCAATCTCAATTACCATTTAATGTTTGAGTATATGCTTTTATGTATACCTAATATACGTAGGTATACAATATCGAGCTGAGAATAAGTTTCAAGGGTATATATACTAGATAATATCATTTTTTTCATATATAAAAAATCGTTTTAAGTTTACGTTAAAATAAATAATTTAATTTTTATTTTTATAAACAAAGCAAAATTACTCTATTTTTTTTAAATTTAGTGTAGATATGAGTATGCGGTGTACATGTATTCGATTCTTACGATATCTATATAAATAATTCGCTTTTAACTTAAAAACTACTAGATAGTTTTTGTACTTTTTTTTTGTTTTACTTCTTATATACTTGGTCCTTATTTAAAAAAAGAATTATCACGATATCTTCAATAAAAACAAAGTAACTAAAGTTTTAAAAATTGCGATTTTTACAAGCAGACCGCGTATGCTTTCGTTGTTCTTTCGTTGCTTTGATAGAGTGGAGCAAACGTTGTTATGCGAATGGTTTAGAGAGATAATATTTCTTCTTCCACTGCCTAATTATTATTTCATATTTGAGCGTACGCGGTACGACTTCATGCAGCTAAGCGAGATATTAGAATAAAATATAAATAAAATTTTTTTAAAAATTCTATTTTTTTCTGATTTTAAAATATTTTTTGTACCTTTTTTTAAATTCTCTTTTAGCATTTTTTATATTTTACTGTAAATACAAATTCAAAATACATTTTTAAATTTTTAAGTTATAACCGTTACAATAATCAAATTACATTTCAACATTTCCTTTTTTTATTGCATATATTTTTTAACCAGAAAGAGTTAAGTTAGCGATAACACATTTAATTTTTTTAAATAAACTTTATGCCCAAAAATTGCTCCTTTAGAATCCGCAATTTCTCCAAGTTTATAGTTATTGGTTGATTAATAATTAAGTTCTCAAAAATTTGCAAATTAAAAATTATAATTCCTGTAAAATACAAAAACGTCACATTTTTTAAGTTTTTTTTAATTGGTCCTTAAATGTTCTTTCCGAATGCGCAATTGCTCCAGGTGTATAGTTAAAAGTTAATTATTAATTAAATTTTTAAAAAATTTTAAACTAAAGAATTAAAATCGCTATACTTAAAATCCAGAATAATTTTGAATTAAATTTTTAACTAAACGCAAATAATTGATCAAAGTGTTGCAATATTTTTAATAATTAATTATTTTTAACTAAGTATTTATACATGTATTGTTGTACTATGACGTCATCAACTGCAAAAATTAAAAAAAATAGTAAAAATAAAAGTGAAAAGTGTTGATAAGAATTTTTATTAAATGAATCTCAACTTCGATAGTTTTGTATTAAATAACTCTAAAACTTTTTCAAAACACTTTTAATTTTTATTTATTTGAGCATTGCAAAACTTTTGATTTCATTTTTATTACAAATAACGAAGCCTGCATCAAAGCATTATGTACTATTCTTAAACAGTTCCATTGAAATTAAATACGAAATATCGTACCAGGCATCAAAGGCCTCATAATCTATTATGGAATTTCCGTTGAAAAGCTCTTAATTTACAACTGCAAAGGTTCTTTTCAGTTTTAATTAAATAGTTGAGTTACAATGATAATTTAAAGAACTGATTAAAAAATAACAAGGCTTCGTTTGAAAAAAAATCGAATCGATTCTTTATCGCGTAAACTGAATACGTTTAATTATGGATTCGCATTGTTTTTATATTCAATTCACTTTATTGAGTATAGAAATTCTCTGTCAAAGACATTTTTATTGAAGATTGTGAAAGTCATGAAGATCAAACTAGGGTTGCTTTTGCCAAGGGGTTCGATAAAATAAGCTTCGAACTTGCAGAGTGTAAATGTCAGATAAACGACAAATACCTATCAATATTTTATAATAGTAGATTTTCTAGATCTTCGCTCACAATACAAATATCGTGAATGATTGTGTGGAAGTGATTACTCTATGTATGTAATGCAAAATAGTAGTATGGCGTTTATTAGATAAAAAATTAACATAACATTACTGTTTACATATTTTATTACTAAAAGTATTTTTATCTTTTGCACAGTAATTTTAGAGCGTGAAAATATGATTGATGAGGTTCCTTTTGTTTTTTTTTTTTGTCTGTAATTGCAATAATTTTTACAGCCTCTTAATATAAGTAACTAAGTATTCTATATAGTTATTACCTTTTTGCAAGTTGAATATTTGTCTTTTGAATTAGTTTGCTTTAAAGAATCTTAAAGTAAAAATTTAAATCAATAATTATATTAAAGAAGCACGTATTGACGCAGTGGTTAGTGCAGTTTAGTTCTCTCTTCATGCGTCAAGTGGTACGGGTTCGATCCCCGTTGAATCCTAGACTTAAGATCTTAGAGCTAAGATTACAGTTTACCAACAGACAGTTTCTGTGTTTAGACAGTCGTGATATGACCTTAGATGTTAAAGCGACTTAAAACACAAAAAAAATATATTAAAAAGAATTTTATGGGTAACTTTGTTTTTTTTTTATATTAAAACTTTATTTAAAGATTTTTAAAAATTTGTGTTCCAAACCTAAATTTTTGTTGACTATAATATTTAAATAGCTTAGATATGCCAACTTCAACAAAAATGAAAAATGATCACAATGAATGAAATTGCTAATTATGCTATATCTATATTAATGTTGTAACTATAAAGATTAATTAATTAGGTAATGTCTAACAAAAGTGTAACAACATAACTTTACCAAAAAAAAAAAAAAAAAAAAAAATGCAATTGAATAATGCGTCAAGTATTGCTCTGTTCGAATATAAATTGTTGTATTTCAAAAAGTTCAGCTGGTACACTTTCACAAAAATATGCAGTAAATTTGTTTTTCAATAGTGGAAAATTGCATCGTAAAATGTTGAATCTTTGCTTTGCATATTTATTTTTTTGAATACTCTCATTCTTGTTGAATCACGTTATCCAGTTCAACGACTAACCGGATTTATCTAAAATTTATTCATTTTAAACTATCCTTTTTAACCATTAAAGCTCCCTTTTTTCTACACTATCGTATTCCGCTATTCTTTTTTAAATATTGTAAATATTGTAACGTTGACGTAACTCGGCAACACGTGGAGAGGATGTTGTCGAATTCGTCAAGTTCAAAATAAAAAATTAAAAAATACAAAAATAAATGACAATGGAACTAATTAAATGGAGTCCCTGAGATAAAAGGGGGGAATTCCTGTTTTTTTTCTTCTTTCGTACCCAACACCAAATCGGGAATCTTAACGGGACTTACCTTACGGAGTTCCTCGTTTCTCCTCCCACGATTACACGCAAACACAATAAAAAAAATAAAAAAACACGAAAAGTAATTTTATGAAATTTATTGTACAAAGAAAAAAATAATTCTCAATTATTGATTCGCGTGTTGTACGGCCGGCGTTTCGAATCGGAGTCCTCTTGGCCTTGCCAAAATTGATCGAATCGGGGCTCCGCTTCTCTGTCTGTCCCAGCATCCATTCGGTTGTCTCTCTCGGGATGTTTTTCAAAGTCGCAGGCCGAATTTTTCCAAAACAACGTTGACCGACGACTCGAAAACATCACCGCTCGAACTGGATCTGAAACAGACAAAAAGAGAACCCCGACTCGATCGAAAATTCGCTTGGCCCCATATCGCCTCGTTACAATCCCCCCCACTAAGCCGAGCTAATTTACAAAATTTTGGTGAGGAGGAAAAAAAACAAAAAAAAATATTCCTTCGGTAAGCCCCCTCCAAAATTCCCGAATCCCCAAGACAACAGCACAAGATTAGGGATTGGGAATAAGGGTAAAAGATGAGATTACCTTTCGCATCACATCCGTTGGAGGCGTTTTGAGCGTCGAACCGGCTTCAGGTCGCTGATAAAGTGCTTCCCCAGGGACCTCCCCCTAGCGTCTTCTAACTCCACAACGAGTGGAGATAAAACAGTTTTTACTTTAGCCGGCCCCCGAAACCTGGGAGCCAACTTGGAGCTAAAATGGTCTGCCTTATTGCTTAATCGGCGATTAGGGAAAAACACCTCATCACCAACCTCAAAACCTCGCCATGTGGTTGTCCGCCGCCTCTCATAAACCAGAGCCTGCCTGTCCCCAGCCCTTTTCATAGTGGTCTCCACCAAATGGCGTAGCTCAACCAACCTATGAGCTCGTCTCTGCTGCTCTGCGCTTGTTACTCCCCGCTGAGCGAAACCCCTCCGGCCAGTAGGGCATAATTCCCTACCCAGGTTCAAATAAGCAGGACTAACTCCCAGCGAGGAGTGAACCGAGGTGTTGTATGCATGCTGCAGCTCCAGTAATTCAGCGTCCCATAACCGCTGATCTTTGCCTACAAAGGTAGCCAACAGAGATTTAAGGTTTCGATTCACCCTCTCCACCGGGTTGGCCTGGGGATGATGCACGGGAGTCGTGGTTATGTTGACTCCACGCTCTTTAGCTAAAGCACGTACGTCCTTATTGAGAAACTCTGTTCCATTATCACAGATTAAAGTTTGCGGGGTGCCCCAGTGTGCAAAAACCCATCGCAAGCACTCAACCACTTTTGCTCCAGTGGCCTTACCAACCGCAAAACTTTCCAAGTATCTCGTGAACAGGTCCTCAATAACAACAATAAATGTTTTTCCCGTCTTCGAACGGGGAAATGGGCCCACTGTATCTATCGACAGTACCTCCCACGGGCCAATCAATGGTCTCCTCCCCATAACGCCAACAGGTCCGGTATGTTTTGGCTTGACCAGTTGGCATTTTTCACAGGACCGTACGTAGTCCTTCACATCCGCATACATTCCGGGCCAATAATATCTCGTTGAGATCCGCCGATATGTTTTATCAATCCCGAAATGTCCAGCAGAAATCTCGTCATGCCCCTCTTTCATGATTGTCTGAACCTCTTCCTCCCGAACGACCTCCTTCCATTCGTCCAGATCCACCATCGCTCTCTTAAATGGGTCGGGCCGACGATAAAATAATTTACTACCCTCTATCTTCCAATCCGTGAAGATTTCAGGTGATTGCATTACCTCGGAAAATTTTCCGTCATACCAAGTTTGCGTATAAGTAAAATTTAATTTTAACGGAACTTCACTATAAGTTTCTCCCAAGCTCGACGACTCATACATCCGCGATAATGCATCCGGAGCTTCATTTTCGGTACCCTTTTTATGTATTATCCTGATATTGTGGGACAATAACTCGGCCGCCCATCTGGCAACTCTACCCGTGGCGTCCTTAAGGCTCCGCAACCATTTCAAGGCGCTATGGTCGGTCACAACAGTAAATTCCACTGCCTCCAGGTAGCATCGGAACTTTCTAACTGCCCAAACAACCGCCAGACATTCTTTCTCGGTGGTTGTGTAGTTTTTCTCACTTCCCCGGAGTGGACGACTATCCAGAGCGACCAGATGATCCCTCTCGGGACCACGTTGAGTTAATATGGCACCCAACCCAGCGTCAGAGGCATCTGTATATAAAACAAACGGCAAGGTAGGGTCTGGCATAGAGAGTACTGGAGCATTGACTAACGCCCCTTTTAACTCTTGGAAAGCGCGTTCCTCAACCTCAGTCCACTTCCATGGGACTTTGATACTGGTCAATTTATTGAGTGGACCCTGTACACGCGCTACATTTTTTAAATGTCTGTGGTACCAGTTCACACATCCATTGAAACGGCGTAACTCCTTTCGGTTTGTGGGGCGGGGGAACTTCAAAATAGGAGCTATTTTTTCAGGATCAGGGCGTATTCCTTCCTCATCAATAAGATATCCCAGGAAACGTACTCTGGTCTTTCCAAAACAACTTTTATCTCTATTTATTAACAGACCAGCCTCACGGAAGACCTCGAAGGTTAGACGTAAACATAACAAATGTTCTTCCAAATCGCGAGAGATTATGATCCAATCATCAAGGTACGCAAAAACTTTATCAATCAGATCACCTCGATCCACTTTGTGAAATTTTTTCATCAACCGAGAGCGAATGGTGTCTGTCAAACGCTGAAAAGTAGAAGGGGCTCCCGTCAATCCATATGGCATCCTAATAAACTCAAACAACCCCATTCCTTCCACAGCAAAGGCAGTAATGGGTTGACTGGCGGGGTCCATACACACTTGGTGAAAGGCTTCTTTCAAATCAATGGTCGAAATGAGTATGAGTACTATATACATAGTCGAATAAAAAGGATGAAATACAACGCAGGATCACTAAATAGTCGGATATTTAAAGCTTGATACAATAAACCTTTCAAACGGAAAATTAAGATGCCATACTAGACTGAGCAATGTCTTAATGTAGAAATGATATGTTTGTACATAAATTTTAAATTTGGAACAATTTATTATTTACGAGAAAACCGCTTTATCCGTTTCTGCTCCTGTTCACTTGCTTCTAGGCTCGGCAAAGCTAAGTGTTTTGATCGAATTTTCTGGGCTTGTTCGTATAATTCGATTGATCTTCAAAGATTGATAATAAAACAATAATATGATGATGTTTGAGCAGTTTTTCTTATTGCTAGTGCTCGCTTCATTATTAATTCATTATTTAACTTTTCAGTGGTTGATTTTGATTGAAAAAGTATGACATTTCTGAAAAGAACTTTTGTGTTTTGAATTTTAAATTGAAATAATAAGTTTTGATTGGCATTTACAAATGCTACACTTATGTAGAAAGCGTAGATATAAATTGAAAAGTAAGAAAAATTTCAATCTTACAAAACTCGAACGACTGCGAATATTTTTGTGAAAATTGCATGCTTTCTTATTATTATATTTGCTCGTAATGTCAAAGATAATAAATGTTCTAGCTTTGATAGCCTTTTTAAATTAAAGCTATGATATGAAAATAATGTGTCGTTATTTTATACAAGGCTTTACGAAATTTGGTTGGTTTTATTTAAAAAACATTCTTTTTTTCATAAAACGCAAACAGTTTGAATAAATTGGTAATGAGGCGACTATAGAAAGTCGGGGAATTGAGAGTTAATACTCTGTGTGTTATTATACATGACATGAGGTGGTTATGTTGGCATTGTGGAGTTTGGTATGTTCGTGTGAATTGAATTTAATTTCGCGTGCACCACTGTTATTATAATCACCCGTAACGGTTACAGTAGGGAGTCACGTGCACGCCGACGCCTACCAAACATTATTCTTTAAGTAATAATATGAAAAAAGACCCGATTTCCATTATTACCGCGTTGCGTCATTGACTTTGAATGTACCTACATACCTAAGTTAAATTGCAACTACCCTTATAAAGAACTAAATAAAAAAAATCACAGCAAGAGATGGGTAAGAAATAAATAATGATGTTTGTTCAATTTCAAATAAATTGTCACTTTGTATCCACTAATAACCCATCCTTAGATTTGCGTGATCTTTACGCAAACCTCTTAAAATATCTAAAAGAATTAAATCTAAAAATATGAAAGATAACCCAATTTTATCAAGAGAATTAATAACCCGAATAAAATGTTATATACTCAGCCTAAAGGAAGTTCATGACAAAAGTAGTTTATTGACTCACTAATATAAAATCACATTTAAAATTTATCTATGTATTACTACATTAAATTAAAAAAATCTTATTTATATTGATCATAATTATGATTAATTTTCCTTTGCTTTAAATGAAAGTAAGTTATAGTGTGTGATTACTATTTTATTATATTTTTGTTATTGATTGTTTAAGGCACGTTATAAGATTCGTTTTGACATTGAATAAAATATATTTCAAATAAGCAAAATTCAAGCTTTTCTTGAGAATAAATATCAATCAGAAAAGATGAAAAACAGAAACTTTTCATCATACATTCAGTAAGCATTTTCTTTTCTTGAATTTCTATTTTTAAGGCATTATTTACCTTCTTATTATTTTTAGTATAAAATTGTTTCTATCAAAAAAGTTTAACACATTAAGCGTTCTTACCATTAGTTATTTACAAAACAATACATTATCAAGTCTTTGTTAGACCTTCGCTCAGTTTGATTCCCTTGAAATCCTAAATATTTCTAGATTTGTGAATTAGAGAAATTTTCTTTGTGTAGATGGCCGTTATATGAACTTAGATGGTAAAAAAATTTCAAAGAGCGAAAAAAAAATCCTAATCTAGTTTTTCCAACAAACTAGAGGAGTTTGATGATTTTTGGTAGGTACCTACTAGAAATATTATTTTGAAAAGTTAATATTTCAAAACTTGATTTTAATGGTGCTTGGTAAAAAGAATATAATTGTGTTAAAGTAAGAATTCTTTTTATATAGCATAGACCAAAGAGACTTGAGATTTTTAAAATACTATTGTGTCGAAACTCTGTGAGGGAGTGGTGCACGAGAGGGGGTGTGTGTAGCTTGGTTTTTGGAAATTTATTTACCATGTAACGTTTCACGGGAGCACAGCATGCGATTTGAATAAAATATTATAACAAGAATGGCGATTCGTGCATTGTTGTCCGGCGTTTATTTCGATCTGAGCTCAAACTGCATTGCTATGACAGTGTCCCAGTTAAAATATGATTTGATTGCGGATCAGAAAATTGGAATGTATTGGTTTGGTTCTCAAATAGAAACCTACAGGACGCTCAAGGTTAACAAGAACAGAGGAAACAATTAGTAAAGTTAGAGCTTTCGTACAACGTGATCCTGACTTGTCAATTCGCAAACGGTCGGCTGAACTTGCTGCATCCTAAACATCTTTACTGACATTTTAACGTAAGCTTTTAAACTGCTCTTGTATAAAATTCAACTATTGCTAATTTTGAAGCCAAATAATCTTAATTTACGTTATTTTTACGTTGTGGGCCCAAATTGTTGGGCCCACTTTATACCTACCATCTCTTAGGACATAATACTTTAGATGACATTCTCTGGAGTTCTAATGTTTGCAATGAGGCATTTTTGTGTTTTTTGGTCAATGAAAAAAAAATTGTTTTTAACTTTAAATAGAACTGTGGTTACATTATTGAGCATATATTTCGTGAACGAACTGACGGGTAACTAGCGCCCACCTCTTGTATACAGTGCGTAAATGTTAATTGAGAATCTTTACACGAATTCATGTGATTTGTATTCTTTTCTTAATTGATTTTTATTAGTTAGATTCCTACCTTAATTCAGATTAAATTAAAATAAAGATAACTAGTTCAAGCATGGAATGACTATGATATAAGATAAAAGATGGATGATAGTAAATAATTAAGCAGGGCAAGTCTGCTGTGTCCGGGGCGATGGACTGTGTTGACGACGGATTCTTATACTGGAAGCTCTGCCTCCAACCTCCGCCGGAAGTTGCATAGATACGTAAAAAAACTCGGTTTTTAAACGTTCTAAAATAGTAGACAAAGTGTCAAAACTACCTAGTTCTGAAAATAACAGCATTCACCAAATTTATCTCCTATTAGAAATAACATTGTAACTTTCTCGAAAACTAAGTGAAAACTCGGAAAATTGAACTCGTAATTTTCGTCTTATTTCAGCGAAATCTATAAGGATCCGTTGTCAAATTTTGGCGCTCCGGAAACAGCTGAATCCCCTTCAACAGTTAAAATTTAGCAATAATTGTGTTTACCAACATTTTTTTTTCGTTTATTTAAGGTCGTATCAACTACAATGGTCATTAGCGACCGTCGAATCCGAAAACCCTTGAAAATAATTTTGGTCTTTCATTGGGATTCGAACCCAGTACCACTGGCGTATAGAGCAACTATCTACTCAACCACGCCACTAAGTGGCCTAAACAAAAAAATTAACATCAATTAAGCAATTTGATTGTTCGTAATATTTTCAGTCAATATTTCATCAATGTTTAAAGTTACCATCAAGCTTTCATTTGCAGCAGAACCATGATAGTGTAGTAACAATTCACAACGCGTGAATTAACCAAGCAATTTATTTATAAACTACAATTTTATTTTTAAAAGTTTTTGTGAATATGGGCTTTTGGTTGCAAAAATATGGTAGATGCAAAATAAAATATTAAAGAAAAAAAAGGTATTTTTCATTACTATAAAAAACATTAACAGCATTTAATAAAGTTTTCATGTTTTTGATGCAAAGGTTAGGTAAACGTGGTTTGTATTTTCTAAGTTTGGGAGTTGTGCTGTGTTATATATTTTAAAATGAAAATTTTGCTAGCTTACTTCCATAAAATTCTGTTTGAAAATTAAAAACAATATTTATGGTGATTTTAATCCCAGCTATTTAGATAACAGACAGTAGCTAGGTGGTGGCGTAGTTAGAATATGAATATATTATTATGTAAGTATGTCAAGTAAAACAGAACAAGTTTTCCTGTCGTAACATATACAATTTATTTGCAACATCGGAGATAAAATGAAATTTGTTATTGTGAGTTCAGTTTAAGAACATTTTTATATAAATGCAATTATCTAGAATTGTTCTTTCAGTGTAGGTACTCTAAACAAAAAACTTTTACAAATGAAATTTTTTTCAAATTTAAACATTATTTTTTACTTCTTGTTTTGATGGGAGGATTAACCTAAATAACTTGTTATTAAAATTATTTGTAATTTTTCAAGAGCTATCGTTATAAAGGATTTTATTTAAAAAAAAAAAGATTCTCTAAAATGCTTATATTTGTATGTTACACCTAAAAATATATCACCAAAAATGGAGGTCTCATTGAAATTTTTTGCAGCAATATTTATCCGTCGCTTTATAAATGATATAACAGAAAGGGATAGAATTTTTGAACACTTGTAATACATATTTCATTATGCTATAATTCCATTGGGAGTGAAAAAAATATCTATAGCATCTATTTCTGTATACGAACAGCTTCCCCTATTTATATTTTTCGCTCTACAGTATGGTCAAGATTGTCGTTTTATCTTTCTTTACTACCTTTTCTTATTCAGTGTAAACCTCTTACAATTACGTCTTGTCCACCTGTTGTCTTCCTCTGCCCTAGAAAGTCCCAATCTAAATAACTTTGCGAAACAACAAGGCCGTGTGTAAATTCCGGTCGAATCATGCAGAATTAAAAATCTGAGGTATTTTCCGGGTATACAACATTGTGAGTAAAAATGAAGAAAAAAACTATTGGCGCTAGAAAATTCACTAGACGTGAACAACTCATGGGAGCTATAACATCCGTTTAAGAGTTAATTTTTATTTATTAATTCATTTGGTTTTGAATAAATAATATATGTACATAATCTGAAATTGATTTTTTAGAACCAGATTTTTGAGACTTAACTTCATACTATAACAAATAAAAAGATAACAATCCGGTTTAGTGTTATTTTAAATGCATGTGCATATTAAATAATACTTCACATAACTATTTTAATAACTCTATTTAAAATTGTGGTCGTACATAAACTCCTAAACTTTCAACAACATATTCGTATAAAAGGCAGTAAAACTATGAATAAATCCAGTGTTAAAAATAAAGACAGTTCGTTTAAAATGTTCTGATCATCGTCGGCTTAACATTGGAACGGTCTCTCAAATGCTGTAGCGAACCCTGTGTAACCTTGTGGGTGTTATTTTCCATCTTAAATTCATAATACTAATTAATATACGAATGTATAAGACGACTGATGAGCTGTTGATACAGCGACTTGATAGTAACAATGAAACCTATTCCTAAATGAAACTCACTTATATTTGTCTAATTCTTTTTTAAAATATGAGTCGGATAATGTAATTTAATACACGTTTTGTGACGTTTAAAATCTATCATAAGGGCCACCTATTAGCGCAGTGGCTAGAGCAAGTTCTTTCCAGTTCATGCGTCAAGTGGTACGGGTTCGATCCCCGTTGAATCCTAGACTTAAGATTCTAAACCTAAGATTAAAATTGACCTACAGAAATTTTCTGTGTTTAGACAGTCGTGATATGACCTTAGCTGTTAATGCGACTTAAAGCAACCAAAAAAAATCTATCATAGTAAGGGAAAGGTGTACAAGATGATCTCATTGGGTAAGATGATTATTTTCGATTCGCCCAAACAGCTAACGCTATCTAGTTGAATTTTTGACAAAATATAGCCTCGAATACTTCCCCACCACTGTTCATTTGCAAGACAGCATAACCAGCGTGTTGGATTTTACAGAAAAAAATATTAACTGTGTTCAGTTAATAAAAGGAAAGATTGAATTCAATTTTACATTACTTCTATTACATACTAGAAAGCGCAATGATTCTTGTCTTCGTGACATTCTAATACGCCTAATTTTGATTTTTGGGTTACTTGGAAATGGCGGCGTGACTATGGGTTATGTTAGTTAACTTTGAATAAAAAAGTTGCACTTGGGGTAAGATGATTCCCTTCCTTGTGTACAAGATGATCCCCAGGATTTTTATGTACTTACATACATTAAGTTTAAGAAAACATCATATTTCTCGTCTGAGTCATCTGAGGTAGATGACACAGAATGCCTTTATTGCACGGAAAAGTTTTCCGGTGATATCAAGGGTGGAGGGTGGATCAAGTGTTATGCTTGTGGAAAATGGCGGCATGAAGCTTGTGCCGGAATTGATAGCGATGATACAAATCCATTTATTTGTGAAATGTGTAGCACAACACCGGCCAAAAAGCGATTACACTTTTAAGAAAAGTTGCATAATGAAGCCACTACTCAGAAGACTGGATTAGTTTTTTTTAGAGTTTATTTTGTTGAGTTATAAATCTGAGTATATGTTATGTTGAATTACAAAAAGTGTCTTAAATAAAAACGTTTTATAGTCTTGATTTTCGCTTTTACTTACTTTATTCTTGAAAAACTAAAAGGTTGCTTGACATTGGGGTAAGATGATCATTGGAATCATCTTACCCCAACCATAGGGATCATCTTAGCCACCCGGGTGTATAAGATGATTACTTTGTAGAGTTTTAAAAATATGTATATATTATTATGTTAACTGAATTAATTAGAAATTTTGAGTATGATAAAAGTTTGATAAACAAATATGGCAGTAGTAAATGCTATCAAGTTTGTTTCATAGGGAAATATGTATATTTTATTTTAATTCTTGCTTAGAGGGATCATCTTGTACACCTTTCCCCTACTTCATCTAGACTTTGTCAAAGTAGCTTCCCTTGATTTTGTTCTGAATATTTATAGCTGAATTTCACAAATATACCTGGCATTCAATAAATGGTTTTTACTGACTTATTCTAATTGATTATATGATTTTCATTAAATTAGTTTATTAATACGACAATTTCAACTATGGATATCAAGTAAATTTTTTTTCCCCACTTGGTTTCATGCCTGAGAACTTGCTTTAAAATACGTTTTTGTGGTTTTGCTAATGAAAAAAACTATATCTAAATATTTTTATTTAAATAAATTATTATTTTTTAATGTTTCACGTTGAATTTTGACTTTAAAATTGATAACGGTTATTATTTTTTAATTAGTGTAGATATATTTAAGCTTATTAATAGAATGTCATCCATTAGCAAAATCATGAAAATAGATATAATAGAAATGCAGATGTAAATTTAGACAATAATTAATAATATTCATAATTGAACATGTGTTGACAGCTACACCTGGCGTTAAACGTAATATAAACAAATATTAATATTTCTACAGATTTAATATGGTTCTAGATGTCAAATTGGAATTATATTGCAGATATTAGGTGAGAAAATATGAATATATAGTGGCATGTGATAAAGCTGGCAGAACGTATTCGTATATATATTCAGACATAGTTCTCTAATACGCCATCAACGTCATGTCACTTGTCATCCTTACTCAAAATCGATGTCTTGGTATCATTTGCATACTGTCAATTTCACTCCCATACTTCGTGCATTCCTCCATATCTTTCGTAAAACATTTGAATGTACCACTGGTACATCTCTATTCGTCGCTGTACATACTTTTATGTGTATTTATGCCAGACATGTTGCAAATTAAAATTCCAAGCACTTGCCTTACATTGTTGTATTCCTATTTACTTATTTAGTGCAAAACATTCCTTAAATTAAATCTCTACTCCTACACAAGTACAGACAAGCACTCGCAATACATATCTGTGATTCGTTCAAAACAAACGAAGCTTTTAATCAAAACTTGGTTTGTATACTTTTTAAATTTAATGTTTATATTGGAATCTCCCACACTAACGATATATGATATCTTACGTAAAAAAATATTTGAAAAGTTTTTATGAATACATTTATGTTATATAATAAAGAAGAATGCTTCTGTTACAATTTTTATAGTATAAAATAAATCAAAGCTCGTATTTATGATAATTTTAGCAGGTAAAGTTAACACAGTAATTTCTATAATAAAGAAACATCTAATACAAAACGATAAATACTTAATCAACCAACGTTATTATCATGAGAGAATAATTGATTCGGGTATTTAAGAATTAAAAAAGTCATCTTATAACCTCTTTTTCATCTTGCATCTATAAAAACCCTTCATAAAAATTATCTAAAAATTAGTAGGCATATTTTTTAAAAATCCATTTTTAGAAAAAAAATTATATTATACCTACTTAAGTAATTGTAAAATGTATAATTTTTTCACAATCGACAATTATTCCTTACAAATAATAAAGGTTTTCTCTGTAAATGTTCCCCAGTTTAATTTTATTATGTTTTCAATCTTATTTTATCATTTTAGCAGTCAATCTTATTTCATTTATGCTTTACTTTGATGATAGTATTTGAAGCAAGTTTTGTCATGTACGTAAGTGAGTTCCAAAGGACCATCTCTTTCACTTCTGAACTTAAAGCTGTAAGAATAAAAGTTGATGCGTACCGAGAAAACGCAATGTAAGCTTTTATGAAAATTAATCATGTTCAATATCATAAAGTGTTTTCTGTTTTGCATTGATAAAGATGTACCTACATTTTTAAAATTGTAATCTAAATTGTTGTGCAATATTTTATAGATCATTGTTGTTGGAAATAAATTAATATATGTATACTTTAAATTTCTTCTTCAAATTTCTTTGTATGAAAAAGACAAAAGCGATGCATAAAAAATTAATTTTTATATTTTTTAAATTAATTTTAACAGATTGCCGGTGTAGGTATGTTATTATAATACATTATCTTGTGTTTAACTCGATTCGTTCATTGAAATGTTTGTATTCACAAAATGAATCACTTAAAATTGATCCATTCGACTAGTCTTTAGTTGTTTTTTTTTATAGGCAACTATACTCTCGAACTTTCTAGAGAGCTGCCGTAGTTGCGCGTCGGGAAAGCGCCAAGTCTATAAAATGCCTTCGAGATCGAAGGTGCCCACAAGAATTGTACTATCTGAATCGTCTATAATTTGTGGTATGCTGTAGACTGTAGTATAGATTAAGAGATCATGAACTTAAAATTTAAAAAAAAATGAACTAATGTTTTCCTTCATCAGTTGTTGACAATACGCTTAACATATTACACATGTTACTTTTGAGGTCGCTTTTGTTATTTGTTACTAGTGCTAGTTTTCTCCTCTCTTTTCTCTTATCGTTCGTACACTTTATAGTATTTGAAGAATATTTTATTAATGGAAAACGTTATTATTTTGTTTTTAATAAAATTTAATTTTTCATAGTAAATTTTTCTCTTCGGATATTTCCATTTTCCATAAGAGCCCATGTTAAATTTAACTTTTGGGGTTATTTTTTTTTTTGTTATATCTTGATTTAGAATAATGCTCAACTTTTACAAATTTAAGATTATGTTTTTCACAATATTAATGATATTTGTGTTAATTTTCATTAAATTATGTGAATAAGTTTAGTTATTGGAAGCAACCCTAAGTGTTTTCACTTAATTTTGTGTGAAAATCAAACTACTATATTATTTATTATCTATATTTAGTTTATAAATATAGTAAATACGTTATACTTGAAGATAATTATTTCAAGTAACTACAATGAACTAAAATAATTGTTAAAAAGTTACAAAATGTAGTTAATCAAACAAAGTTAATGCTAAGTTTACGCTGTATTTAAATAAATAAAATATGAAGTTCGGATTAACGTAAGTAAGCTTAATAAACTGATTGAGTAAAATAAAAAAAAACATGATACAAATTGATTTAAATTCGAATGTGTTCACGTTTTCGCTAAGCTTTCGTCAACGTTGTTAGGTTAATTTAAGGTATTGTATCATTTTTGTACCTACGTCTTCTTCAGTATCGTTACAGTAATAACTTTATATTTATTATTAAAAATTCGTAGGTTTTTGTTTACCAATGGAAATCTGCGAAAAGGCATTTGTGTTAGGTTTGATTCAGATCAAACCAATAACATTTATTTATCAAATTTTTGATTTCGATGGTCATTAATAACTACTTTTTTAACTAAAATAAATATTATTAATCAGCTATCAACTGTTAAATAATATGATTGCATTATGGTTTTTTGCATTCTCTTTTCTTGTAATTTATTTGAAATAAATAGATGAAAGTGAATACATTATATTCCATCTTTGACACCTTCACTTAGTTATGTTATTTACCGTTTATGAACGAGTTGAAGAGCACTTTAAGTTGAAGCAGTATTTGAAAGAATGTGAGAACAATTTCTTAGCGATAATAGATATTGAGAAAGTAAAATAAACGCAGCCTTAAATTTAGTATTATAGTAAACAGTTTGCTTTTCTTATTGGTTTTATAAACGAATGTTACTAAGAAATCCTTGATATATAACGCCATTTTCTACACCAACCATATATAACAAATCCTAATCAACCATCCACATAAAACATCTCAAGTGTCTAACCATATATTTATTTTCACAAGTAGGTGTATCTTTAATCTTATTTTTATTTCTCACTATATATTTTCAAACTCGATAGAAGCTTAATTTTTTTGATTGCAAAAAAATTTTTATTTTGCATTTTATGTTATGAAATTTTTTTAAAATAATATATTCGTTGATTTTCGATTATCAGAATTATTTGTCAAAGATAAATATTTTTACAAATTAAATCTACATCGAAATGGAGTTTTTTTGAACATTTATGCATTTTTAATAATGAAACTTTTCTATTATCGTATACATTTTGTATAAATTTCACTTACGAAACCAATAAAAATATTGAGAATAAGCAAGTTAAAGTACAATACATTAGTATAGGTACTGATTTTTATCTAAGTTCCTAATAATAAGGAAATAATATGTAGGTATTCATTTGTTAAAAAAATTCTACTTATTAGTTATCGTGACTTTAATGTATGTATTTAGAGATCAAATTGTAACCTAACAAGGAAACGTATAAAGTTTGGAATTTCTATTAATTTTTTTGTTTTATTTTCGTGACTGGGATACCAAAAAAGAATTTTCAATTTAAAAATGGTGATTTATTTTTAAAGGATTATTTATGCCTGTAGAAATATGGCATGATGAAAATTTTGATTATCATAAATGTGTTTTGATTGAACATTGTGTAATATTGGCTTTTAATCTGTTATAGATACGGTGTGCATGTTTGATGAAATTTATGAAAATTTAATGTCGTAGTGAATAGGTAATGGCTTATTATAAAGTGGAATATTCAATTACCTATTGAAGAAGCACAATAGAATTATATAGTTAATCTCTATTTTGAAATGAAAAATTAATTAATCTAAAGAAATAATTTACTTACGCTCTCAAACATATTCGGTTAGGTAGGTACTATTACCGAATAGTATCTTTTAGAACTCTTGAATTCTTTCATCTTTAAAAAATTACCAAAAAATACTCAACATAATTTTGGTAATTAATTATACGCTACAACTAAATTATATAAAATCACTCTATACGATTTTGAACTAGTTTTTATTTTTTCAAATAAAATACAAATAAAATAACCAGCTCGTTACAACTCTGTTTATATTTATATGAAATTATGATTGGGGATTTTAGTAACTGTTTGCTAAATTAACCCTATTAAGCTTGTGTAATTAAATATATTTTATAATTTCATTCCATTGTGACAATGATTCCATAATCTCTTTTTATTAATTTAAATAGTTCAAAAATTTTAGTTAACATATTGTAATTAAGTTTTAAATGCTTCGCTTCCAGCTATATATATTATTTCAAAACATTTAAATTAAAAGGGGTGACGTTGAAATCATAACTAAGGAAAATTAAATTAAGATTTTCATTTTGTTAATTCAGTAGACGCTTCAGTGATTTTTAGTTTTGCAAATAATTTCAATTAAAGTCAATTTTTGATCATCATGCAATTTTGTGATGCACAAACGGGTATCCGAGAGTTATTTAAATGAAATAAAAAAAAATGAAAAAGAGATTCGATTTGAAGCTATTGCTTTCACTGTAGTTTCTTTCGCTGGCTGCATTTAATTAATGAATTGATAAGATTTTAATTAAATGTAATAGAAAGCGCTTGTGATTGTATTTTGACTAGACTTGAAACAGAAAAGTAAAAAAAAAAAAATAAATGTTATTCTCAGCCTTGTCTTTTATGGTACATTCGTTTAACTTTAAACATTTGGGTAGCTACGTTAAAAAATATCAACTAATTAAGATATTTAAATTCTCTTCTTTATCAAAATTGTATGCACTTGTGAAACAGACTTCACCCGTTACATTTAATTTAAATGCGATCGGTATCTTAAATTTCACTTAGAACAGCAAAATTAATTTGCAAATGTCGAATTGCACGATATTTCCTCAACGACACCCATTTTCTTGGCAATTGAGTTTAATGGTAATCCTCCATCACTAGATTATGTTCGTAAGATAACCAATGTTAACTCTCTTAAAAGCATTATCATCTTCGTTCTCTATAGCTCTTACATACATTGTATCTATAGAAAATATATATTTGATATATCGATATAATCGCAAGTCTAGAAAATAATTAAGTAATGCAAAATTGAAAAAATATTTTTGTTCATTGCGATAAAAATAATCAATTCTGATTATATATTGAATTAGTTGAAGTTTGCTGTTATTACAAACTAAATGTTAGTTATTGAAAAATTGAAGGTATAAAAGGTAATCTAGCTTATTCTTAAAAGACTAGTGCTTTTAGCCTTTGAAAATGGTAAAACGTAAAAAAAATTATAGTAAGATGAAACCCATTGGAAAAGGAATAGAATATAACAAAAATGAAAAGAAAAATATAATACGGTCGATGGGTGGCGGGGAAGTGGTGGTGGGGAGCAAGGGTGGAAACGGAGTATCTCCATTTTCGAAAAACCTACAAGTACTATGGAAAAGTAGTAGAAAAGTTGTAGATAATAACTACATCTACATTTTTTTCACATAACCTCATAATGTATGTGAAAAATTCAAATTACCAAGATTTTGGGTTTTAATCTTTTAATCTTTTACAAAAAAAAAAAAATTACACGAAATTTGGTGAAAACTTACCTTTTAATGTCCCAAATACACTATTTTTTTATTTAAAATATTAATTTTTTACCTTATAATGACTTAATATCGAAAAAACACCCTAATTTTCAATCGAAAATTATCACGTCTAAGCATTTGATTTTTTTAAAAAGTCGGTGAACTTTTTGTTCGTTGAAACCTCTACTTTCTGATGGTGCAAAAATATGGACTTTAAAATGTTAAATATTCTCAGAAAATTCAATAACTAAAGTGGAAATTTTAATAAATTGCTCAAAATTGCACATAATACAATTGTAAATAACACAATTTTAAACAATTTATTAAAATTTACACTTTAATTATTGAATTTTCTGAAAACATTTAACATTGTTATCTATATATTTTTGCATCATCAAAAAGTAGAGGTGTAAACGAACAAAAAGCTCACCGATTTTTTAAAAAAATCAGATGTTTTGACTTGTGAATTTTCGTTTGAAAATGAGGGTGCTTTTTCGATATTAAGGCATTATAAAGTGAAAAAATTAATATTAAAAAAAAAGCTACAGTGTGTTCGAGGCATTAAAAGGTATGTTTTCACCAAATTTCGTGTATTTTTTTTTTGTAAAAGATAAAAGTTAAAATCTAAAAACTTGATAATTTGAATTTTTCATATAAATTTTGAGGTTGTGTGAAAAAAGTGTGAGCACAAAAGTTGTAGATCTACTTATTATCTACAACTTTGTCGTTGAATTTTTTTCCATTTGACTTGTAGTTTTGTCGAAAATCATGATAAACCGTTTCTACCATTAAAAACACCCCCCTTTTCCACTTCCCCACCACAGATCGACCGTAATTTATTTTTCCTTTTATTTTTGTTATATTCTCTTCCTTTTCTGATGGGTTTCATCCTACTATAATTTTTTTTTCTGTTCAAAATTATCTACCCTGGTCTATAACTTTAAGAACATTACTTACATTGTAATAATTGTTTTTCCATTTTGTGATATCAAAAGAATATATTGAAAGCAAAAAAGTGACAATTTTGGTTTCAAGACGATTTTTATGCATTTAATGTAGCGATGCTAGAAGTTTTAAAGACTCATCTTTTAAACTTAAGCTTTTTTATGTTTAACACGAGTGCAGAATGTAATCATCGCATTGGCAAAAGTAGTACAAAGGAGTGTTATTAGAATATGTGTGACTACGACACTTGATGACGTTGAATGTTGAAGATATCTGTATGCACTCTTTATTATATGCAGGTACGTGCACCAGAAGCGCCATAAAAACAATTCTATTTACAATTGTGTAACAGCTACAACATACAGAGTGTGTTATAAAGTCCTTAAAACGAGCGTCGTCTAGTGACGTTCGCTACACATGCCCAAGGGATTGTGCACCCAACAACGATAATAAAATCTTTTATTCGAAAAAAGTTTACATACAAATATCTATTTCATATGCAACATCAAAATATATCGTGTTCAACATTTTTTTCTATAGATGCGGATATCATTTTCAACATCAAACATCATTGATTTTATTGGTAATTGGGTATCGAGAATCATTTATCTGTTCCTCTTTTTTATGAATAAAACATATAAGTTTTTTGTCCTTTTGTTACTGAAACATAAAAATATTTCGCTGATGAATTTTCAGCTGAATAAAATTGAATATAAAAAGAATCCATTTTTTTATCAAAATACAATATATCTTTTAAGTATTATAACTTGGGAAATGTTTCAGATAAGTATTATATTATTCGTCGATGGAATACAACAGCTCTATTAAGTGTATTATATTTACAAAATGATATAGATAAATTGGATTTTGGTACAGTTCTTAGACTCCTTATAATAAAACAAATTTGGAATATATACTTTTAAATGGTATCAACATTCTTGCAAAATACTAAAATTTCATCAAATATATATGCTCAAAAATTCCACCTTTGCTAATCACATGCGTAATAATATTGATATTCCATTTGTACGGCACATTTTTATTGTAACCATGCTGTATTTTATAAAGTAATAATGTAATTGAAAGAGTTTAGCATAATCATTAATAATAACTTCACATCATTGAGTAATTAAAAAATGTGAAAAGCTCTTGAAGAAGCTAATTTAAGCGCATTATCCTGCCAATCATTATGACTCAATGAATGAAGTTAAATAGAGAGACATAGTTAATAGTTTTCACGGAAACACATTCACTAGAATGGCAATATTATAATAAAAACTGTATCACGTAATGCTTTTCTTAGTTTATTTCTATTTCGTATTTAAACCCGTAACATCAGAGAGTAGGTAGCTATTTAAAATATTGATTATTTTCAAGGAATGCATGTGAAGTATTTTTTGTATATGTAATTTTCTAATCAGTCTAAATAATTAAATATTTTTATGTAAGCATGCAAATAGGTTACTATTAGTAATGAACTCGTAAAAAAATTCAAACAAGCTTAGCAAAAACGAATAAAAGTGTAAATTCATTCCAATCATAAATCAGTTTACTAGGGTAAAATACATTTTTCAATAAAAAAGACAATTTTATATTCTAAAGATGTGACTATTTGTCTGAAAAATTGCAGCTTTACATCTCTTCAATGAATGTTGAATTGCATGGAAATATTTTATACTTGAAAACTCGAACACTAAAAAAAGCATTGAATTAGAACTAAACCTAGATAACTGTAGTAAATTTAACATATTCAGAACGACTTATAATCGAACTCTTCATTGATTTTCGTAAACCAATAATTTTAAACTGCAAGATAAGAACATATGTTTCGCGTAACCAGTGAGAAATATGAATCATGTTTTATTTGAAATTAAACTCATTCATCATGTCACTGTTAATTTAAACTTTACTAAATTTTGTACATTGAACAGTTTTAACGTTGTACATATTATGTAGACTGCAGAAGATAAACGTGTTTCAAAAATAAAGTCGTTGAAAAAGCCGTGCAACCCACGCCACGATTAGTTCTTCTTCCAGAGTGACCTTTTGAATAAAAATTTTTTTTTTTGTTTCTCTTCGGGATATTTGCTTGATTAAATATTATTTTAAAAAGTTTAATTAATTGTATTCATCATCAATAATAGAAATTAATCAATGGTCGTAGGAAGTTGGAAACAACAAACTTAACTTATTTTTGAAAAAAAAAAATTTCAACTTCCTACAGATTATTATCGATTTTTATCATACAGATCGAATTATTGATTATTTTTGCCTAGTTGAGTCTAAAAAAAATTGTTGTGAAAATCCAAATGCAGCAATTTTATTAATATATACACTCCCTTGAAAAACTTTAAAATAGTTAACCAATCCCGATTATCTAAACTTGAATCTCGAATTCTATTTTTTTAACAATTTTGTAAATTTTGTAACGTTACCTAGTGGAAGTATGAATATTTGGATCTTGTATTTGTCATATCACAATTCACATATTATGTAGCTTCGTTCTTTTAATTATTTTTTTTTTGTAATAGATTTTATTGGCAGTTATTGAATCAGATTACAGAAGTTATCTCTAACAAAATTTATTGAAACTCTTAAAACTAGATACTATGTAGTTCCTTGTCTATACCAGGAGTCGTCAACCTACGATCCGCGGGTCACTAAGTGTCCTGCTTGATAATTATGTGACCCACTTTAGTTCCGAAATGCAATTATAATAGGTATATAAAATAAATAAAAGAATTTTAAAAAAATTGTTTCAAAGCGTACTTTGATTTGTAATTATTTTCTTGGTATAAATTTTTTTTCACTGATTTTTAATGTCGTGTCATTTGAATTTTGTCTTAACAGTTCTGTCTTTAGCGACTATCGTTGTGTTGACTGGGTTGGCTTATACATCCTCCAGGACACCCAGGAGCCTCAATGAGCTCCTAATGTCTTCGAGATGCATGGTAAAAATTATAATGTATCTGTTATTTATTGAAAGACTTTCAAAATGAAAATACCAATGCCCCAAACGTCTATATTTAATACTCACATATTAGTTAATTTTGACCCGCAGTCAAAAGAAGGTTGCCGACTCCTGGTCTACACCATTTGTAGATTCGGATGTAGAATGTGGGTCCAACGTTGGCCGCTTTAGTTTTTTAGCTCTCGTTTCAGCTTTGCAAATAAGTTGGAGTTTTTTAACAGAACCCCTTAATTGAACTTAATATGTCCAAATGGGTTTTATAATCGCTTCCTTTAACTGTAGTTTTATTTTTAGACTTAAAAGTCTACAATTGTTATCATCAATTTAATTTTTATGCATGTGTTTATTTTTTTTTTGCTGAAAAAAATCTATTCATCAACACTTATTTGTTATCGAATACTAATGGATAACTTGGTTTGCAAACATAATTTTATTTCCAGAAAAATATACTTTCTGGAAAAGCACCTGCATTATGTCGCCTTAAGTAATAATTTAATCGATTTTTGTTTGAATAGAATGTCCGAAGTCAACAATAACAGAAGGTAGTGATTATAATGATGACGCATACTGTACAATTTATATGTGCACTGAGGCAAACGACAGACAAATGCATTTGAAATGTCACATTAGATGTCCATCCGCTTTAGTAAACCAAAATGCACTGAAATCTGTCGTGATGTTAATCATTATATGAACATGCAAGCAGATCGAGGTTGACAGTGTCGAGTCTTTTGATATTGATTAGCATTGTCAAATTGGATGAATTTTATTTCAAATTGATCGATTTTCAATAGTTGCTATTTCAGGTTCGTAAAAATGTTGAAAACTTAATTTAGACGATGAACTATGCTATTTCTTCCTGACACCTACTTATAGCTTTCTATTCTGTTAAAAAAGAAATTTAGTTTGGTTCAATTTCATTGCACTTTTTATTACTTCCTTGATCTGTTTTGAAAAGAAACAAACTATTTTACTCAGTATTTTTAAGTATTTGTTTTAAAAATATGAATACCTGTATATCACAAAAGCATTTTTGCAAAATGTAAAATTAGATTAAATTAGAAATTGTTTCACCGTATCACCATACTTTTTGCGTCATTTAAAGATGACAACCAATGTATTTTCTTTTCTTTCTTCATTTCCATATATTTATTACAAATTCTTTTATTTAAATAACTTTGAAGTTTGTTTTTAGACTGTTATTGAGTAGGTTGTTTTTTTATTTGATATAATTTTCATTTGAAATGTATAAAGAAATATTGAGTAGAGAAACTTTAGCGTTTGATATTTAAGTAATGCTAATAATAATTATTAGGCTTTAACGTTTAATTGTTTCTTTTCAATTTTTTTGTAGTTTAAAATACAACCACTTGGTTGTGTTAAAATAAAAGAAATTTCTAACAAAATCTCTATTCCGTAACCACCACAGCTCTATGATCATTTTACGTTGTTAAATTTAGCATTTCAGCTGAATTTTTAACTTTTGATGTTGTAATCGATTCGAATTGTAATCGGTTTTATACATACAAAGCTCAATCACAATTCGTACCGTCGAGTTAAAAAGAAAAAAAATGAAAATCGATTTAGACTAAAGCTTACCATTGAGGGACATAACGTGGATTGATGAGTATTATCACATTATGAGTGACCACGTACAAACCTATTTGCTACAATCAATATTTTAAAAGGTGCATTTTTTCTCAATTTTAGTATTAAACAATCAGCTGCAAACAATATGCTCTGAAAAAAATTCGTTGTGTTACATAAATAGTTTATTAAAATATTTATTATTTAAAGTGCAAATAAAAACATTTCTGGTAAATCATATAATTACGTTTTTTTTTTTCTATAAAAACATCAATAAATACTAGAAAAGGTGATTATAGCTATGACATGAACTTTAATTGACGTTTTAAAATATCGCATGTAGTCTTATGAGGTTTTATATTTGGAATATTTACTAAAATTATTTTCTTAAAAATTTTTTCAATTTAATTATTTTTTCTTTGTAAAAATTAATTTTTCTTTAGGTAAATACATTTAATAAAAATATTTGCTCTTTAATAACTGTTTAGTTTGATTTTTTAAAAAGCAAAACATTATATGTTTAAATATTTTTGACGTGATAACGTCTTATAAAGTGATGACCTACGACAACAAGTCTGAAAAAGTTCGGCCATTTTGTCACGTTACCTACATTTGAACCTGTGCGTACAAGCGAGAACGCGATACAAGCGATAGAGAGGCACGATATTATTGATGAACCGGTTGAATCCTAGGCAACGTAGGGATAGGAAAATGTATAAAATATATCGATATATATCGTATTGATGTTTACAAGCAATATCGATAGATGCAGAGTAAAAAATATCGATATCTCAATAAATTGATATTTTCATCTCAAAACGCAATTACTTGGAAAATTGTCAATAACTATAAGTGGAATAAATTATAATTATTATGAAATATAATAAAGATCTTAAAAAAAATATCGAATTTTATATTCGGAAATAAGTATCAACTATCGATATTTGGATATATCGATAGTTGGTGCCCTTATCTAAGACAGCGTGTTTTGTGTTTTTCTTTTACAATTTACTTAATAAGATTTAATTGATTTTTTCCTTCATAATTTTCATCTGATTTCATTTTGAAAAAATTGTTAATTTTCAATTAACTCATTTGTATTATACAAAGTAATGATAATTCAGTGATAATAATTCAACTCATAAAAGTACGCAATTTTTCATCAATCAGGTGTTCTTTATGACGTTATCACGTAAAACTATCGTCCGTAAACCAACTTTACAGACAACCAATTTTTTTTCTTTAAGTCAATATTTATCTTTAAACAGAAAAACGTTTTTATAGAGAAAAATCTTAAAAATTAATTAATTTTCTGAATTTGTCATCAGATACTTGAGTTTATTATTTCTTGGAATACATTAACTGGAAACCATGTAAAAAATTTAAATTCGATTTTCTGTAACCGAATCGCTATTAACATCCCGTATTTGCGTGTTTGTTAATGATTTCAGATCAAAAAGATAAAAATATTACAGTTCTATTATTTCGTTGAATGCTATTCTAAATAAAAAAAAAGGAACGCTTTTCTCGCTTTCTTTATAAGCACTGTAACAAGACAAAGGCTTATTTTAAGGTTTATTTAAAATGTAGGTAGCTGTTATTTTATTTAAACTTGCAAAGAATTCAAAATTAAAATAAAAAGGAATTTGTACGTAGGTACTTTAAGAAATATTTTTTATGTAATTTGTATCTTTTCTCTCTTTTTGTTATACTATAGAGTAATGTTTTAAAGGGAAATGAGAAGTAACACCAATGAAAAGTTAGTTTCGTGCGGAGTACGGTAAAAGTATTAGAAAATCTTGTAGTTCTGATGTTTTATACTAATATGGATTCTATTCATCTAAATCTTGTCCGTGTGGCAAAGATAAAAAGTGGATATATCCTGTGCATTTATATACCATACTCTTCTTGTGCTTGTGTATTTATTGAGATGAGAAGCATTGTGGAGAATTGTAATATAGTGTAAGTGTTGAGATATATCTGATGTGGATAGTGATTGTGATCATTGAAGCCTTGCCGAGTAAGTAGTATGCTGCCATCGTCATCATGGAGACAACTCCAATATTGAACCTTTGAGCATGGTGGCGCTTTTCTCTCCCCTTCTCACACCCAGTGAAACATTCAGATCTCTACGTCGTCACGTTACACCGCAAATCTGTTCAAGTGTTGGCACCCAATTACAAGTTATGACGGGTATGCGAATTGAAGGATTCTCATTCAATATCTTATCATTTCTCCATTTTATTATTCGAACATACCTATACATGTATGTAATATTAAACTAGAGCGATTTTGAAGTTATTTCATCAAATATTTGATATTATCATTGTACTCATCGCACATTTAAATAAATTTTAATTAAAATTTTATATTGATTTCAACTTGAAGCAGAAACATAAAAAAATAGAAATTCAAATTAACTTACTATTACTATGCAGCATTCGTATCAAATAGTGCTTTTCAATTGAAGTTTAGTTACTCAAATTCTTACGTGCAGTAAGTTTTATGACTAAAATTCCGACCGAAAATGTTTGGTTTTAAATAAACTCATAAAGATTATAACCACAACTTTGCACATCAAATTAAATTAAACCTGAAAATTGAACAAAAACTGAAATAGAAATTGATCAATTGTATAGTTTATAAAAAACAATAATTTTAAGTTAAGTACATAAATCAATAATTTCATTTAAAAAAAATGAACCTTTTATCAGACATGAAAATCGTTATCAAACTTTCAGAAAATTGAAGAAATTGCCAATCGCTTGTAATTGACATACGACATATAGTTTTCGATGTATTTTTGGACACTGAACACAGCCAAGTGATCAGTTTTTCTCCAGCATCATTCAGTTTCCAGAAAATTCTGGATCAGTTAATTTTTTTGTGGCGGAGAAATTTTTTCTCGATTTTCTGAATATTGGAGGATGCTAGAGAAAAAGTGACCATGGTTTCGTGTTCAGCGTGAAAAAAAAAAATATCGGAAATGATATAATGCACCTCTGGGTCAGATACTTTTCATTTTTTTTTTGTGTGGCAGTCTAATTGTTTACTATCTACCGAAGGCAAAGTATGCAAGTTTATTCAAAGTATTCACTACTAAGGTAGTGAATATTTGGGATATTGATAAATTATGGAAAACGTAACTATTATTACCCAAAAACTATTGTCAATTTCTAAGTGGCTTTCTAGTTGGAGAGCTCGAAATAAACATGGTCCAACTTGTCTTGATGATCTGTATCTGTCTACTAGAGTTTTCTCGTTGAAAGTATCATTAAATTGTTTATTTTTGTTTGTTTTCTATGGGGTTCTTCAAGGTAAGGTAATCTCTTCGGTTTTTTAAGCTTAATTGGTCAGTTTCAGCTAATTAGCTTTTAATTGGGCTGGTTCTAAATGCTTCTGTTATTATTTTCATTGTATTATTTTATATTACTGCGAGTTGTTGTAAGGTTGAAACTGTTAAAAGTGAGTTGTATCGTATACTATTGCCCCATATTCGATTTTAGATCTTACTATATTAATGTAAATAATTATCATTGAACAGACATTTTATGTCTGTTCACACTTCAAACAAAACCACGGTGATTCAAAAATTTGAAAAAAATTTAAAATCAACAAAAGTGTTAAAAATAAATTCTCCAAGTATAATGACAATAAATATAACCAATCTAATTGTAAGATAAAAACATGTATAGCTAATCACTGGTCGCTAATAACCCAAGAGTTAATGCGACTTAAATAAATCAAAATAATAATAATTATAACTACTTATTGTAATTTTTTCAGTAAGAATTTATTTTAAATCAGTTATATTGTAGTTTAAGCATAAATAAGTAAATACATAAATAATAAATTTATTTCGAATGATACTTAAATTCCAAAAAGTGCCTATAGGTGACCAATTCTTAAATCTGACCCTATGTGTATCCAATTTAAAAATAAGTTATTTCTTCACATTAAGACTGTTCTGATAAAAGTTATAAGTTTTATGTATCAGAAAAATTATAATTTTTCTTTATATTGTAGGTTTCTATATTAATTGTAATTGGGTGCGTTCATAATATTAAGCTAATATTTATGTGTACAACATATTTTTATTCCGAAAGCTACTTTTAACATTAATTCATCTTGTTTATAAATACTTAATCGTTTGCGTTCATCATAATATAATTACGAAAAATTATTTCAAAATCAAATTAACTTACCTTAAGACTGTTATATTTATTTCTTCATCATAATTTTGTTATGTATTAGTTGGTACTCATGCCTAAGTATAAAACATCGCTCTAAATAGTATAATGAACGTGAGTCTTGTATTCAAAGTCTCGACAGATAATTAGTAAAATTAAATTTGCTCACAAGGAACCGCTGCGTGATAGTACTATATATGCATAAACTTGTCTTGTTTATATTTAATTCTTAAGAAAATTATATTATAAGTACTAATTTTATACAATAAAATAATATTTTCTAAAGTTTCGTAACGCACAATTATTTTTAGTGAAAAATATTGTTTATTATAGCACAAGTATACAAATTGCAAATAACTTAGAGAGAAAATTTAAGTGTGTATAAAGATAGATATTTTGAGCCAAAAAATTCAACACATCCTAAATGTTCTGTTTTAGTGTTTCATACATTTCTTTGTTCTATTTTCTTATTACATGATTTACAGGTTTCCTTTCACATGTGAGGTCAATATTTGACGAAGATATCTAATAAAGTTAAAAATAAAACGAATATTAAAACCTTCTATTTCCATATTCTTTCACATCCAGTTGTACATTTTTATCATAAAAATACCATCCCTTTTTAATAATACAATTTTTCACAATTTTAATATAATTAATATAATATTATTATTAAAATATTTTATGATATTTAATTTAGAAAAAGTATGATAAAAAATATGGACAAGTCAGTAGTCCTAAATGTGTTAATGTTCATATTATTTTGTAACGATTATTTGATTTTGTAAAACTGAAATTTGTTTCACTCACCAAAAAACCCTTACAACACATAAACTTATACCCATTGTTGACAAAAATAACCAGTTTGCAATTGACGGGAAAATACAGTGTACAGTTGTAGTTAACAGCTCGTTATCAATGATACATTCAATTAAATTTTATGGCAGAGTTGCTTGTTTGTTTTGCATGATGTCAATGCAATTTTTTTTAAACTTTATGCAGAAGTAATTAACGTTTTTTTACATTAATAATTTTGAATACTTTGATTTAAAAAAATAGAATTGTAAATTATAATTTTCATTTTTATATACTACATATTTTTTTAAAATAAGGTCAATATTATAATGGTAGCCTATTAATTAAAAATAAAAATATTGATCTAGAATTTGAAAGACTTAGTTTAAAATTTAATTTAAAAATCGTCATTGTTCTGCTTTTATTTTTGACAACAAATTAAACCTAAATCAAATATAGTTATGTAAAATCGCCAAAGATGTAGAGGCTAATCTTATATAACCTTGTTGTATTACAAAAATAGCAATAGGTATCAAATAAAAATATTAATTTTAATTTTTCCTTTCATAAAAGTAATATTTTATAAAATTTCAATTCATTTTTTTTAATAATAATTTTTTTTAATATAATATGCAAACATTGGAAATTAATAACTTACTTAAATTAATTTGATCAAAAACTTACCTACCATTACTTCTAAACAAATTTTTTTAACATCAATATTTAATTAAGAAAAGTTTATATTTTGGAAAAGTATGTTACAAAAGTTGATTTGATAAAATTTTTTCGAATTTCATTTCTTAGTAAAACCAATTTCATTATGTTACAGTTCCGGAAAAATTATTTACCAAAGCATCACTTTTGAAAATTAGAAATGTTTTTCTTCCATTATATTAATGGTATCTATGTGGGTATATGTATGTCTAGTAGTACAAATGTGATGTTAAATATTTAGACATTTTCTTGGAGACTATAAACTTTTTTGTTTTACAATCGTAATGAAAATGGTGAAAAAATGATCTACATTATATTTTGAATAAAACAACGATTCTGTTATAAAACGTAGATGCATTTTTTTTTAGTATTCTTTCAAAGAAATGAAAACGTTTTTTTCCTTTGATTTTTAAAAATAAACTTTTCTGCTTGGTTAGTATAAAAATTTAGAAGTGCGCGATAATGGACAAACTTACGAAATAAAGTTAAACGTATTTTCTCGTACAATCAGATTAGCAGTTTGGTCCCTGACTGACTATTTCATTTGAATTAGAATTCATTGCAACCCTAAAAGAAAAACACAAAAAAATATCACAAACTACATTAAAACAATTGCAATGAATACAAATTAGGGCATACTAAGCTGGAGTAGAGGAATATATCCCAGTGGAATTTCGCAAACTGTAGGTTCCGTAGAAATAACGTTGGCTAATACACTTGCGTTTTTGTTTCATTATTGTAGTCAAGCTTGATTTGTATTATAAAATTTGATTTATTTTTTATAAATATTCTATTGATTTCCTTTTTAGCGGATAAAAAAGAGGGGTCATTAAAGAATTTGAAAAAAATTAAAGCTAAGATAAAGATACGCATATATATGTTCAAAAGAAGCTTATGCCGATAAAAGCTCGGGATTAAAATTAAATAAATTAATTAAAATTCCATGAAAGAAACAACGAATATTTTGAAAAAAATAAACTTTGGAGTTACAGCGGGACTTGATCCTAGGACTAGCGAAAAGGGCGGCAATTTAGGAACTACGCCATTAATAAGGCCTAGAATTAAAATTATAAATTATTTACCTGATTGCAGCACTGTTTGCTGCAAATGGTTGTTAAAAATAATATTAAAATGGAATTGGTAATAAAGTTGCTAAGGGCGTTTGTTCTTGTGGTAAACTTTGAAAACAATGAAATGCAAAACCACTTGTGGCAATGTCTGCCAAACCGTCAATACAAAGTTGTGTGCAGTCCTTCAGATTGTATGTGGGGAACATTTTTGTGAACATCTTTGAAGGAAGAAATCTGTTTGTTTAATAATTCTTCCTTAGTATTGTCACAAATCCAAGACACCCATTTGTGTCTGGCGCCTGAAAGTCGAGGATTAACCAATAACCAACAATAAGAATTGCACAAAAGGATGGACCCCTGAAGCGGTCTTATGACCAAAGGATTAACAGTACAAAGGATTAGACGAGGAACGAGTGTTCTAGTATTTTCTACATTAATTTACCAATAGAGGAGAGTAAGACAGGCGCTAAGATTACCAATCGAAAAATCTAGAAACGGATGATTTATGGTTTCGAAAGTTCTAGGCTAATGATCGCCTACTATAAATAACCCGAAAGGTGAGCCAACAGTTCAGTATTCAAATAAACCTCCGACGAGTATTAACATAAATCATCGAGTATTCAAATAAATTCCTCGAAGTGCTTAGTGAAAAGTGATCAGTGCATTGTTAAATAAAGTAAATAGTGAATCGCGAGTATAAATAAATTGTGATTATTGTAAACATTTTTTTTTTTTTTTTTAAAGTGTTTATTTAAAGTCGCATCAACTTGGTAGTCCTTAGCGACTTCTGTTGTGGTAGTTACACGTCTTCCAGTACTTCCAGAGATCGAAGGAGCTTTTTAATCGAATTTGTTTATTTTATGATCTGTCGCAGTCTGAATCAGTTATGTCTTGTTCTGTGTTACTGTCTCCGGATGGATCGGTTAAACTAAGTGAATCTGTTGTAGCTATGCTGAATTCTCTTTTTAACTTATTTCTAAGTTTAGAAAATTTGAGCTTCATTGCACGAGTATTAAGCAATGGGTAAAGTGTGGTTAGTTGATTGATTATATCATTTGGTTCAGTGTTAAATTCTAATATAGTGCTTTTTATGGATTTTTGACCATTAGTTTTGTCAAGCATATTTTGTAGTTGGTTAGCGTTGCATTTGTACTTCGTTGGGTTTGTTTTGAGTTCCTCTTTTATTTCTTGGTTTAACTTAGAGTGGTCATTATTAATTTTCTCTGGTTCAAGTTGGTTTAAGTCAGCGTTCTTTGATTTTTTTGGGGTTTGTTTTAGGAGCCTGTTTTTGTTAGGTTGTTTGAATTCCATTGAAGAATTTTGGAGCTCATTTGACTCGCTTGTGCTTTCGGAAGAGTTATCCGAAGGTGTTAATGGTCTTTTTTTATTTTCGGGAATTTGGTTGTCTTTTGGTTTTGTCTGGTTTGGGATTGTTGGATTCGGAGAATGTTGATTGTTAATTTTAGTTTGTTCTTTATTTGTTGGGTCAGTCAAAGCATTTTTAGCTGCGTGATCTGAACTTTGAAGAGCATTCAAGGCTGGTTCATTTTGGTCATTTTTTTGAGTTTGGTTGAGTGGTGGGTTTATTTGCTGTTGGCTTTGATTGAACGTTAGTCCATCGCTCAAGAAAATACGGTAGTTTTCTTCTTCAAAATTAATGAGGATTGTGTCTGGGTGGTGATTTTTATCAAATTCCTTGACGTATATAGTGCGTCGGAAGCTCCAAATATGCTTATACGCGTCCTCTTGTATACCCACCTTAACAAATTGCATCTTGGAGAGAGGTTTGAGGCCCTCTTTTTTTAGTTCAGAAATTATAATATCGTGAGGTATAGAGGGGCATACATTTGAAATAATTATTCTTTTTGAATTTGATATTAGTTTACGGCCAGTTAATAGGGTGTTGTTTATTGCGATATTTTTAAATTTTTCCAAGTATTGATCTGTAATCTCAGCTGACGCCAAATATATACAAACTCTATTGTTGGAAAGTCTTGAGGCGAACAAAATATTTTGAGGACCTATTTGTGAACCAACCTGTTTTATGTAGTCCACTATTTTGGAATTTTCCACACTCTCAAACACGATGGCTTGTTTCTTCGTTGGAAAGCTTTGGATTAGTTGCTGTTGAGTTCCTGCCATTTGGGCGTAGGTGGTATTATTGTTTAATGAAGTCATGTTTAGTTTATTTTGCTACTAATGTGAGTTTGTTATGATTGTATTGGTTAATTTTATAATTGTTTTGGAATTTTATGTTGAATTGAAACGCGTGCTGATAGCACGTTGAATCGAGAAAATTTGCTTGATTGTTTAATTCTGGTTGGATTTGTTTTGAGAAATTAGAGTCAAGTCTCTTGCACACACGCTAGTGCAATCACTCCCTATCACACACACACACACACACACGCACTTTCACTCGCACATACAGTTACATCACATGAAATCCGAATTGACAGTTGCACAATAATAATTTCTATTTATATTTATTGTTTTCTTAATATTAATATTGTCTTTATTTTTAAAACTAAATTACTTTTAATATTATTGGTAGTAGCTTATTATGGAAAATTGGTTATTAACACTTTAACAATGAGATATATATTATTTACATTTTTAAGGTTAACTAATAATTTTAAGACCGTACACAATAACAACCGAACTCGTCGGAGGTAGGTATGGGAATGAATATTGTAAACATTGTAAATTGAGTTAACAGTGTAATAGTGGAATATAAACAGTACTGTGACTATTGTTGACAGTGAACATTGTTGTAGTGTATAAGTCTTAGATAAATAAATAAACAATTGTTTAAAATAAATTTGTAGTCATTATACACAAACCAACGAACCCGTAAAAACGTTACAGTATTCATACAACCACCTGCAGCTACAAACTGAACGAGCCATTTTGGTTAGTTGAGTATGCAGCTTATATATGATTGACCGATAACTAATTAAGTATATTGTGTTTCTTACGATTTTAAAAATTCATCTTCTGTAAACCTTAGTTTATAATTATATATTTTACGGGTTTTCTTTCAACAGCTGTTCAGATATATGCATATACACATATTACTTTCAATGTTGCTTATGATAATTGTTACTAGATCAGAGTCACACCGTCTTCCTCTCGTTCGTTTTCTTTAATATTCTCTTTCGTTGTTTGAAAACTTTATAGTATTTAAAGAATATTTCATTTGTTGAACATATACCACGATATTCTCGGACAGTAAAAAGTAATTGTTATACTCTTTAATAATTTTGTCTTTTTCCTGTACAGTTTCGCCAACTTCTGTAAATTTGGTCTCGGTTCTAAACTATCTTCAACCCCTATTTTTCTTATACTATCAAGGACATGAAAAAACTACATTGCGAAAATAGGCAATTACACGAAGGACACGTTTGTAAATAAATACAAAAGATACAAACATAAAATAATAAAACATTTGCTTTTAGGTATAAATGTACATAAATAGAAAAGTAGGCTTTTTTTACCTGTCTGTTGCATATTTACTTTTCCCCTATCAAAATCTAAGAACAAATAAACTAAATTTACCAAATATTATTGTTAATTATTTGAATTATTAATTTTCATGTCAACTATAATGGAGGTTTTTATATTTTGGAACACCAATTAATAAATTTGATTATTTTATAAAATATACTTAAGTGCACTAAATTTTTTTATTTATTAATTTATATTTATCCTCCTCAACCCTCAATTTAGGGTTATGTTTTTAATAATATTGTTGATTTTTCTGTTATTTTCATAAAAATCTATAAATAAGTTCGGTGATTTTATGAACACTCTTAAATTATTAAAAACATCGAATAAATCATCACTAAGAGATAATATGATATCAAGTAAAAGACAGTCAATACAAATGCACTGAATTAATATGAGAAGGTATACATATTTTAAAAATATCTTTAGTATAACTGAGGGATTATTTTTTACGAGTAAATTATTACAGAATGAATGAATTTTTTACCTAAAAACGGAAAATACATAATAAATAAAAATACTTTTCAAAGGACTAAAAATACTTTATATAAACTTACATTAATAACCTTTTCTTACGGGTATCAAACTATTCTGAAATATCATCAAATCTTTCGGGATGCCGAAAATAACAAAGTCTAGCCAAGTTTAGTTAAAAGTTTTTATTTTTAAAATACTCCTACTTAAAATATAAAACGAAGTTTTATAGTGTCTACACCTAATGTTCCAAAATATCCTTCATTACACACCTTTATTTATAGGTTCAAAGCTATTCTCTATCGTTTTAGTCAAAATCATTTCCTGTCTCCGCCATCATTTCACTCAGTATGATTTCAATCAAAATAAATTGAATTTTTTCCCAAAACTGTTACTAATTCGATAAATTGTTTTTCCTTATAATTGATTTAAGACTTTTACTTTTTTTTTAATTTAAATAGTGGTTATTAATTCCTACCAGATTTAACAACGAGAGCCACTAATTGAATTTTTACAAAATTTAACAAAAACTCCATTTAAAACTGTGTAATTAATAAAATGAATACAATTTTATTTTAAATAGTTTTTGCTGACTGGTTTATGACAATAGCACCGAGATAATGTATTAGAACTTGGCGATGAGGAAAATTTAATATTTTATAATTTTTCAGTGATACAAATGAAATTGTACCCTAAATAAAATGATTTCTGCTGTTGGTATAAAATAAATATCACGATTTTGTTGTTTGAAATATTTTTTACTTTATATTCAAAACAGTTTTATGTAGCGTAATTAATATTGTTGTTTTGTTTTTTAAAATTATTAATTAACTTATTAATTACTTTCATTAAAATATATATTATGAAATTGTTTTTGTTTCATTTATTAATCTGAATCTAAGGTTTGTGAGTAAAAATTTTATTTTTGACAGAAATATTTAATATTCATATTAATTTTTTTTTATAAATCTATGTAGAGATATAGCAGCAGACTTTTCAAATTGATTTGTTTGTGGTTCATAAATATATATTTTTTTTATTTTATAATTGATATTACGAAAATAATGATTTCAAAGCTTTTTTATCTTAAATAACTTGACCTATATATTTTTTATTTGTTTTCGGAAAGTCAATGTGAAAAAAATTTGAAAGGAGTTTAAACAGTAAAATGTATTGTAGGTCGGTAATGCTTTTTAAAACCACATAGGTTTTTTGTTTTGATTCTTTAAACTAATTTTATGTTTCAATATGTAAAACTGAAAGCATTTTAAACGTGAAACAAAAATAATCATAAAGTTCAAATTTCTGGGAATTGACAAGTTCATTGTTCTTTTTTCGGTTGTTCTCGTTGTAGCCTGTCCATAATTAACGCTATCGACTTTCTCATTATTTCTAACTTTTTCCATGACACATATAGACATGAGTTCGAGTTAATATTTCTTGTATGTCTAATAGAGACGCATTGAAATTGCTTGCTTGACAAATAATATTATAACAAAAGCACATATTCACATACGTATATGCATACGTGTTCATAGATTTTATGTTTAACGCTTCACTAAATTGAATATTTTAGCAGGTATCTGTGCTTTGGCATTCTAAAATGTTTGTTCAACAGCCATAGCGTGTACCTCTACCTATTGTACACTATTTAGAAATTAATGTATATTGTACATACACGAATCGAGTGTACACACAAGATTTAATACATATGCCACTATGGAAAATCTAGAGAGACATGTTTACTTAAAGTAAGCAATGATTGGAAATATTGATAAAATTATTCAGCCATGAAAAACCCATTCCTCAAATCCTACGTTGCTAATTATTTTACCCCAAAGCGACATTTAAAATGTGATGAGTATCGTATACTCAACACTCATATAAATCGTTCCTTTTTTATTTTTTATAATTACATCACATCCTAAAAATAAACCAGACAAATTAAATTATAACTTTTTTCTTGTTACGTTTTAACATTTTTGCATGCTTGTAACAGAGTTAATATTCTTATTATACTGTTTTATGAAAAAACTTTAATATTTTTTGTTTTTTTTTTAGGTAAGGGGCGCAATAATAAAAATCCAAAACGGAGCAGTAAGTAACTTAACTTAATATTTAAGTAATATTTTAATAGCAATAATCAAAATTATATTTAGTGTAATGTGCATAATTGATAAAGTAAATGAATGATAATAACTTATTAAATTATCATTTTATTTAAAAAAAGGTTAGTTATTATGAAGATAACTTTTAGAATTTTATACATAAATTCTACAAATAGATTTGAATTAAATTTTCAATTGATGTTAGCTATAAAAAACAGTTTTTTAAAACTAATTTTGGAACATGTAATTTTGTTTATTTTATGTTTAGGAGTATGTGTTTTTCGAATGAAAGAAAAACAAGAAAAATTAAAAAAAATTGATTCCACACTTTACAACTTCATCGAACTAGTTGTAAAGAGACGTAGAACTATTACGTTTAAAAATATGAAACGGTTTTGTGGATACGAACGTCATTAGCTTTAAACTGCCTTCTTTGTATACATCGTACCTTGGCAAACACGATCAAACATGAGCTTGGGCACGATTCTATTACTTCAAAATTATTGAGTTCGGTAAATGTTTTCCAGTTATTTCGTATCGATACAACAAATTATGGCTTAAACAAATTATTATATTAAAAAAAAACTAATATGTTGTGGTTTTTTTCTTAAATAATCAACTAAGGATATTAAATATAATGTATAAAATTATTTTTTTCCATTTTATAGTCTATATTAAAATCTATTTTTAATTCTCAATACGAACGAATTTGCAGGAAATTAGTAAAAGTACGTGCACTAGTAACTTAAAATCGGAAATTGAAAATTTTTCATTTATAATAAGTATTTTTTTTTTAAAGTAAAGCGTGTTAACTATTTTTTTTTCAATTAACATTAAACTTTTGGTTTATCATATTTCATGCAATCGGAAGTAGGAAGAGCATTAGTTTTAACACAGCACCTTTTAATTTATTTTTAATTAAAGACGGTTTATACAATTCGAAAGGGTCCAAAAAGCCATTGTTTCGTGTTTAACGGAATACTGTTTATAATATCAAAAAAATTAGTCATTGTTAAATCTCAATTTTGTTTTTGTATTTCACATCATCGATCTACTACTGTACAATGTAATACTGTTGCACTTTTACTATTAACTGACATAATACGTAGGTACTGCAAAATTGCATACTTTTATAAATTGAATTATTATCACTGAATTATCATTATTTTGTATAATACAAAGTAGGAATTAACTGAATTTTTTTCTATTTTAACTACTAGATCTTTACGACTGTGCATTTACCCTTATTGATTTGAATTAAAAGAAAAGATTTTACGTGATATTGGGTTGGGATCATAGTGTTATATCGTGTTAATGTTGTTTATAGTCGCTTGGAACGTCCAAGGTCATCAGCGACTTATCTAGTTTTATAAATTCTCACGAACATGTTTCAATTTTTTAAAGTTTAGGTCACCTAGTGGCGTGGTTGACTAGATAGTTGCCCTATACGCCTTTGGTCCTGGGTCCGAATCCCAATGAAAGCCCAAGATTTTTGTCTGGGTTTTCGGACTCGACGCTCGTTAATGACCATAGTAGTTGATGCGACGTTAAATAAAAATAAAATTTTCAAAATATATTAATACGATATTTCTTGTCTCATAAAAAAATGCACTTACTATAGTAACTTCTTTACATACTCATTTTTAAAAACAGAAATAACTCGTCACGAATTATGATAATTCTATGAAAAACCACTTTAATTTTGTTAACATGCGAAACGAATGACAAAATCGTAGTCTTTTTTACTTTCATGTGTTTTATTCAAGATTTTTTTTCGATTTTAGTTTCTTTCATGTGTATAGATATGGTTATCTATCTATCCTATGTTTCATACGAGTATCTGTGTCACTATTAAATAAACTAGCAACTATTTGGAGTTGTTTTATACTAATAATAGTAGCGTGCAATGTCACTTGAATGTACCTAAAGAGAAAAGTAAAATTATTATTTTGATTTATTACATAAAAAACAAAAGGTAAATTATGATATACTTGAAAATATCTTCAAAATGTATTTAAAATTATATACAGATTACACATAATATGTAAGACAGATAAAAATTTAATAAATACGAAAAAAATTTATATATATATTTATATATGTTAATAAAATGTTTAATTTTTATTGTTATTTTTTGAACAAGGAAGCGACATAAAATTTTTAAATTATTATAACTTGCCGTACAACATATTGTGTAAGTTTTGCTTTGTTACGGATTCAAAGAACTGAAAACCAAAAAAAAAAAAATGAAAAAGCTTTGATAAAATCATTTTTAGAATTACAATTACTAAAAAAGGAGCCCTGTCGCAGAATGCTTTTGAAGTGCTTATCATATTTTCAACCGTTTTTCTGATCTCATTTTATCAATAACGCAATATTCAGCCATTGTTTCACATCAATATCCATTTTTTTTTCAAATATTAACTTAATATTTACGCAAAACTCATATAGAACCTTTCTAAAATTGTATGATTCAATTAAAATTGATCAAGTACTCAACGATAAATGAATATTTAAAATACACATGGATGTATTATTTAATAACGGAACGTATAGTTTATCGTTTAAAAAATACCTCGGCAACTTAAATAGATTAAAATATTAATGAAAAGGGTTTCCTTTTAAAATTGTTTTAAATGGAGTATGGTTTCAGCTATACCGATATTTACTTTAGCTGAAGTCTAACTGCATTTGTGCAATTATATTTATCGCTATTTATTTTTAATTTGGTAGTAATTGCCATTAGTGAAAAAAGAAGGAAAGGAACTATTTCCGTTTCAAAATTTTCATAGCATTCATTCAAAGTTCATTATTAATTTAAGTGTGATTATGATTAAAACGCGCAAAGATTTCTGAAACCATTTAATTAATTAAAATTTGTATGTCCCGAATAATTAAACATTCTCAATCAATATTGAAAAATTGTGTAATTGGAATGAAATATTTCAGTTTATGAAATTTTTACCGAAGTAAGCAAGCGCTAAAGTTTAATTCAGAGAAATAAACATTTTTTAGAAAGTCTTATTTGAAAATTAAAATTAATTTTTTAGTCGTTGAACAAGACTAAATTGTAGTTCCTAAATATATCTTAATTTAAATTAAGATTCGTATTATAAACCTTCAAGATGTATAAAAAAATTTTTTTTTATTGTTCCTGCCGCTCTAGCATTTAAGGTCATATCACGACTTTTTAAACACAGACTTAAGTTTACAAATATAGAAATATCTTTGATTCAACGGGAATTGAGTCAAGCTTTACTAGTACATAAAAAGCGTAGGTCCAACACATCTAACCGATATGCTACTAAGTGGTTAAAAACTATCTTTACTTTTATACATGTTTTAAAAAAAAAATATTTAAAAAAAAGTTTATCAAATTAAATACATTATGTGTTTTGCGTCTGAATTAAAGTTTACCTAAAATGAATCCAATAATACCTTGAAACTATTTAAAAACAATCCAGGGACTTAGTTGCTTTTGTTTAGCTTGGAATCTTACATATAATACCAAATGCCATATTTTATATTGCATTATAACTCTATTAGTTATCGCGTAGTAATTCCCCGATCTTAGAAAGATGTTAATTAAACAGTTATATATGCAACTATGGGCTAGCTACTAAAATACTGAACACTTACATCATAAATCAGGAAGTGTATAATCTATTATGATCACGACACCAACAGAACACTAGTATACTTTATGGATATATCACTATCCTTTTAAGGTGTTGACAATAACAAGTTTCCAAATAGTTATACAATTAATTTCATTTTTAATTCTCCTAATCATACAAAAAAAGCCATTGACTCCATTGATTATAGTTGAACAATTTTACTACTACCATTTAACAAAATCCGAGTCCCCATATTTTTAATTGCTTTTTATTGTAAATAACTGTTGAATACATTGATTCGTTTGTGATGCGAACATATTAAATTCAGTAATTTGTTCAACCAAATACACATTTAGTGACTCCATACTAAACACGTTGTATTTAATTTCTCGTATATATGCTACAATACTTTTAAAATAGGGATGTTGACCAACCCGTTCGTATAGGCTTAATAAAATTTGTTTTTGAAATTAAGAAAATATTTGAACTATATGTCTTTGTTTATATATAAAGCGTCGTATGTTTTCTCACTTTCAGGTAATTTTTTCCCTTTATTATTAATATGCAATCTGTATACACATTCATACAATGAGAAAATGGGTTATAAGATCCAAATTAAAAACCTTTTAATTAAAGGTCAAATATAATATGATTATGTAGATGAAAGCCACTAGCCTGGAATTCTCTAAGAAATGATTTTTTTTGATGTTATACTTCTTTAGGCGCGTTATGAAAAAATGATGAGAGTGAAATTTTAGGATGCGCGCGCATCACTGAGAGACAAAATTAATAGGATGAAGTTGGCTGCAAAACCGCTCGGTTTTTTTAACTAGGCGCGCGTAATCTGAATTTTTGTTTTATTTACTTACTTATTTATTTATTTTTATATTTAAATTAAAATAATTAATGCTTTAAATAAAGATATTTTTAATATATTATTAAGAGAATTTTTATATATACAAATGACACATATTATCAATAAATACGTTATTACTTTTCTCGAATTTTGCAGTAGCTGTGATCATGCTATTTGGAGTTTAGTGATAAAAATGACGTCTGCATTCCATGCATATTGTTGGTTATCACGAAATCTGGGATTCTGAAATTATTCAACCATCTTAGAATAATAATTTAGTCAAACAAAGCATGAATAAGATCAAGACATTTACTTTGAAACGTAGCTACTTACTTTATTTCTTTAAGATTTGAAATTTGAAAAAGATGAAAATAAGATAAAGATGATTAATCAAATTTTTTAAATTTAATAAATTTCTCGTTTTATTAGGTTGGTCCTGATTTTGCTGCAGTTTAAACGTTTAAACTATTTGGTTCCTTTTACTCCCAACATCTTTATTGTTTCAAGAATTTTAACTTGTTTATGTTTTTGAACATTGAAAAATAAGAACATGACCAAGATACAAACAAGAAATAAAAGCGATGCTACGTTAGTACTGTACATTCAAAAGTATCGCTTTGTAAAGGAACAATTTACATTTAATGAGCAATGTAATTATTCCCAATTACAGTCTGATATAAAATTCTCACTTTTTTTGACAACGATTTCTTTGTTTTGACATGTTTTGTTGAATAAGTTGTTAAAATGTAAGTCGAAGTACTTTGCGTTGTTCATTTGTGGTACCGATATCTATGTTGTTTAAAAGATACGAACAATTTTTTATTATTCTTATTAAACGTAATTTTTCTTCCTTAGCTTTAATTTTCTTTGTTCCGAGTTATTTATTACACGTTTTAAGATTACAGTGATATTTCTTTTGTAAGTAGTTGAGCTTTTCAGAGTTTGAGCTTTTTTTAGATCCGTGATTTTAAATTTCAATTGGACCTGGATTTCTTTTTTATGTAAATTTGATTTTAATATTCCGTATGATATTCTTTAGGAAATAGTTTTTATTTAAATCTGTTGGTTTTTTACTTGATAAAGCGTTTGGCCAACATTTAGACATGTAAAAGGATTTCTTCTTCTTAACCTCGTTTTATAATTTTGTTATCAATGTGTTTATTGTTTTAAATTTGAACGATGACAATTATTATTTTGAGAAATCATTGTTTCGAGAATTAGCCACACATGGGATAGGTTCAATTTCCAACTGATCTAATTGGAGACATTGAAGTAGAAGAGACTCTATCATTCATTGTTGTCTATGTGGGGGGATTGGGATGTTTACATATTGAATTTATTGATGAGCATATACGTAGGCAGAACCGCTGTTAGATCGTTTGCTATTCCGTTTGACTAGATCTAAATATTAAAGTATTTATCGTGGTAACATCATAATGCACTTTTTATAGCTAATTAGTTCATATTTAAAATTAATTCTCATTAAGATTGACACCTAAACACCGTTTTTAAAGAGGTATTGCACAATTGTACAAAAAAAAAGCATCTTTTGTGCAATTTAAAAAAATATACTGAAATTTGAAAGGCCCAGAAATCAATCGCCATTCAAGCTACGAAACTAATTTTACCTCAAATTAAAGAGAATTTTAACCTTAACCTTTTGCATAAGAAAGTGTACCAATTCATTGAACTATTAGTTGAAAGTTTGAAAGTTTAATTAATTCTACTTATCTGTTCTAACATTTTATGCTATTTTATCCAAACGAAAAAAATCAATGTGTACAAAGTTTAAAAAACAAATGTGTTAAAGGTATACAATTTATTTTAAGTTTGGTGCTTTTAAGGTTAACTTTAACTATAAATTTTTCTTTAAACTAAAAATAAAGGTAGTTATTTTATACACTTATTATTATGACTATAAAGCAAACCATTAAGGTGCAATAAAGTTAATGATTCACAACATAATTTTCCAAAAGTTTCTTTACAGGATAGACGAGGAAATTATAATTTTCGTAATCATAATAAAAACAGCGTGTATTATAATAATGATGATTAGTAGAAATTTTCAAAGATTAAGATATTTCTTCCGAGACTTCTGTTACAATTCTGTTATCAAATAAAAATATCTAGAAATAAATTGGCAAGATTCACACATAAACTACCTGATTCTTAATTTAGTTGCTTAAAAATTTGAATTTCAAAAGTTTCAGTTTAATTTTCGTTTGATAAATATTTAAAGGTAAAAAGGAGTGGAGGTAAAGTTGATTTTATTCTGAAATGGACATGAATATTGGTTCCCTTGCGGGTAAACGCGGGTTCGCGATGCTAACTTAGGCCTACTTGACAATAAATTAACCAAGGATTAAAATATCTTCTTTTCAGTATTATGTTTTGAATATAGTTACTATGATACTTCATCCCTACGGAACTTTTAAATCCTTCGCTTATTGTTCATGCACGTCTCAACTTTTATATATAGGTATAGGGACTATAACTTAATATATTCCGACTTTTATTGGATGATTTGATCATAAAACTTTCAACGATTATTATTTTATATTAAATTATTTTGTTTGATCATATAATACACTTTTTAATAGAGCTTTGAAAGTTTTATACTCTTCCTTCACAGTCTTCCAATTCCTATTAGCTGAATACATGCAAAGAACTTGATACCTACGTATTGGTATATGAAGAAGCAAATATCTAAAAAAGAAACATTATAATAAATTTACTTTTCCAATATAATAACATTGATATTGCGTTTATATCTTACTCTGCCATATTCTAATTTTATTAGTTGAAAATGTTATAAGGGTAAAAAAAATTAATATTTCTCATTCTGGTATGAATTTAACGTTGTATATTTTCTTATATTTTTTTAAGTAAGATAGTTATTCATATACCTGTAGACAGTATAGTTGAAGTGGATTTAATTTTCAATTTTCGTAATTTCAACGTAAAGTTCAACAGTAACTTTCTTTATATCAATCGAAAAGTTATTAAATAAATTTGTATTTATTTTAATTTTACTACCTACAAACGTATTACATCATTGTTTTAATTCAATTTCAAACAATTTATCGTTGTTGTGTTGAATAGTTTTGTTAAATAGCTTCACCAACTTCTCCTTGTAAAACAACACATCATTGCATTATTACATTCGTTGAAAATGTAAACACCACCTTAAGGTCGGTAAATAAACATTTTCTGCCGGTGTTTTATATACATAGACTGTGCTCGCTAAAACATTCGTGTTGTTCAACAATTGTTACTCTGTACGACATAAAGAAAATGTCGCGTGTAGACTGTTTGATTAACGGCGTTGATTTTCCAACAAGGTCAGTATGGTAATTACGAGTACGTACTTACATTATATATTTAAGCTTAAATCCATCAAATGAGCATATTCGCAAACGAAAATGGCTTAATGGCCTTTACAGCGTAAAATACGGCACGACTATAAAAATATTGTTTGAAGAATTATTATTTGAAAGTTTTTATCTTGTAATGAAAATATACCGCTTTTATGAATTTGAAATAATATTTTATTAGTTTATGCTAAACGATTTTTCTTTTGCTTTCCGTATAAAAAAGAATATTTTCAACGTTTGTAACACGTTTTCTTTAAATTTATTGAGGGAAATTAAAGAATTAAGCTTTGAAAAAATTTATCTCTTAATGAGTTTTTACCATAATTATTTTGGTAGGTTGGAAATCTCTATGTACGTAGAATGTAGGTCATAACATAGAGTAAAAAGTTCTGTCCCAAGGTTCTTGAATTTGGAACAAACAGCACGGGGCCATGTTCTAGTGGCTACAATAACTTTATTTTGGTTTCTATTGAATGACGATGAAATTAAAAAAAAAAAATAAATAAGCCAGCAATTTTTGCAATCTCACATTTATTCGAGTTTTCAAAAATTATTAAAGTTCATAAACGATATACCTACTTCAATTTATTCAAGTAATAGAAAACTAGTCATCTTCAAGACGTTTTTTTTTTTTACAAAAGCACAAGAAATGGTTTTTTTAATTTTATAGATATATAATAATTTTTCCGAGTAAAATTTAATGCAAGGACTTTATCAAATTCAATAAGTATATCGATTGCTTTATAATAAAACCATGTTATTTAAGCTTTTTATAGGATAACAAACAAAAATTTTAATTCAACTATCATGGTTTGCTAAATACGGAATTATACACTTGTATATTTATTTTATAATATTTAAATATTTTTTTTAGGTAATAGACCAGGGTAGATGATTTTTGAACATAAACAATATAGTAGGATGAAACCCATTAGAAAACGAAAGAGAATATAAAAAAAATGAAAGAAAAAATAAATTACGATCGATCTGAGGGGGAAGTGGAAAAGGAGGGGGTTTTTAAGGGTAGAAACGGTTTAACTCGATTTCGACCAAACTACAAGTCCTATGGAAAAAAGTTAAAAGGCAAAGTTGTAGATAATAAGTAGATCTACACTTTTTGTGCTAACACTTTTTCACAAAACCTGAAAATTTATGTGAAAAATTAAAATGATCAAATTTTTGATTTTTAATTTTTTTTTTGTACAAAAAAATAATTTTGTTCACTTAAAAGATCTATTTACGAATTTTTTAATAAAATAACTTCGCTTTAATAAAAAAAAAAGTGTTTATCATATCTATCAATTTTGGTTATAAAAACGTAAAATTAGTCGATTAGAAATAATTTTCTTTTAACACTTATATAAATGGCCAAATGACACTTACATTTTGTAAAAGAATGAGTCTATAATACGTAATAAATGCATTTCTGGGCGATTTTTCATTTGATTTCTGAACTGCAAGTATGATTATTTGTTGACTAAAATTCCAATACTAGATAAACACGAGTCTTATCACTAAAAATCTTAACTCTAGGTAAAATTGCTTATCATATCTTTCATAATGTATCCTGTTATTGCACACATACTTTAGGTCTGTTCCAGTTAATAGAGAAACCGTACATTTCCATACATGAACGGCAAAACAGTGTTCCAATAATCTGTAACTGTTTCTGGGTGGGTGATTTAAAGTTTGTTCCACACGTTGAGGCCAAACACGTCCACGGAAGACAAAGAGCAAGACACAATTACCAAGAGACAAGAGTGAGTAAAGAAATCTTTCAGCTGACAGCCGCTTGGCCGTTTTAGGCCCAGAGTCGAGCTATGTACGTACGTTTTCGTGACAATCGCATAAATCGACACTGATTTAGAGCTGTTTACACACTGCATGACCGGTTTGTCAACTAGTGGGAGAAGTTCCTCTAAGTTCTTCACTCGCTCTTGTTTCTTGGTCAATGTGCCAAGTATCGTTTGAAAATTCCCAAAACGAAGCTAAAGGTCACTTAGTTGCGTGGTCGACTAGATAGTTGCTCTATATACGCCAGTGATCTTGGGTTCGAATCCCAATAAAAGCTCAAGATTTTTTAAATTGGTTTTCGGATTCGACGATGGCTAATGACGATAGTAGTTGATACGACCTTAAATATATAAAAAAAAACTAAGCTAAGGGTAGGCATGCGCACAAAAAAGTACATCGGTAGAGTTCTTTTATCGTCGTGTTTACCTACAAAATATGTAAAATGTCACACATGTGTGTATTAAATTTTATAAAAAACACTGAGTAAGATTTTTTTTTTTTGTATTAAGAGGAAAAAATTTTGTTTATAACTTTTGTTAAAAATTGACTCATAATGCGTGTTTTTTAATCATATAAACTTTATGTTCATTTATAGGTACCTATTTTACACTTTCAATATGTGTATAAAATCTCTTTTGATTAATTTTTTTTAAATTTCATATTTAAGCTACTTAAAAGGACTTACGTACGATATGCTTTCACAAAACTGGTGTATGTGTGTGTACAATATACATTTTCATTATATTATATAATTATATATATGCGAGTATGTGTAATAAGGTACAAAAACCAACACTGAAACAATACAATTAGATAATTAATATAAATTCTTTAATTTTATATAACAACTTAAAACAATTAAAAAGTTTAAGCACTCAATATGTCAATTAATAGGTATTTATTCTATATCATCTGTGTATTATCTGTATACTTCTAACCTAATTTTATTTACATTAACAATAAACAACAACAAAATTCGCATTAAATGAAAAGCTTATAAAGTATTCTATAAAAAATACTCTTATAAGAAATCTTTTCTTAAATTGACCGGTTAATTTGTAAGATTATTCGTTATTATTGATTCTTTTTATTTTGGCAAAAAGATTTCATCTCTGATATACATTATACTAAATGATATTACGTTTATCAATGGCTGTAAAGAGAAATATTACACAGAGGCAAAATCGTAATTATTAACAGAATTTTCCAGGGTGACTATTATTTAAGTAAGAAACACGTTGAACAATAGCTGTGGAATGTTTGTTGGGATTTGTTCCATTTTCACTTGGGCAAGTTTTCGTTACAAGTGACAATGTGACATAGATATTTGTATTTTGTACCCTTCGTTGAGAACAATGCGGCTAACACATGTACTTAATAAATGGACTCTTTCCTTTCGCAATTAACAACTGGACCGGATATTCGGTACGAACAAGTCGCGTACATATACTTTTAATATAAAGCTCACTTGCTCACGTTACAAAACGTTTCGAACGTGGCTTGTCACGCCTTTTGTCATTGCTGTCGTTTTGGGAAAATATATTACATTGGATGTGCGTCTTAGGATAATATCACATCGCAAAGCCAATACGAGTATTTTCCATGACATAAATATTTCATTTTTTTTTTCTCTCGGCTCAATATCAATCACAGCTCTACTTTCTTTCATTATTTCACTTTTTTCAATTATAAAGTTGGAAAGTTAACATCGTTAATTTAATAATTAAATTAATGTCACTTTTCTCGTAACTTCCTAATGGTTTCTCTTGATATTTATGTTTAAATAATATTTTAGGGCAGCAAAAACTTTTCCCTGTTATGACCATTTAATTAAATTAAATATTTACTTTATAAGTGCCGATAAGTTGCGTGAGAAGTAACTACCCTTCATCTAACACATTTAGCAGCTGATATCGATTACTAAAGCTTCAATTTATATTATTGCTTTTTAAAACTTCCTCACAAACAATTATTTTGTCTACGAGAATTATTAGACTTAACGTTTTCTCATTATATCCTTTGTTTTGTTATGAACCATATTATTTAACTGAATGAGATTTACACTTTTATCAACGCTTAAATACCGAATTGTAATGGTTTCGTGACGCAAACTCGTTAAAACCTTTATTTTTCTGGTTCATTAAACTTAGCAGCTCAAATCATTTCTAAATGTAGACATAAGAAAATTAAAAAGACTATTATCTTCAAATCGAACCAGGAAAATTAGTATAATTATGAAAAAGAGGGGAAAGCATTTCAATATATTTCATCTACTATAAAAATCTATATTGACAGTTTTGATAGGATAATGAAAGATTTTTATGAGACTTCATTTTCATTAAAATTCCGTATTAATATTAAATTCATAACAGATTATCTATTGTACAGAATTTTTATCTAGAACTGCGTATATATTATAAAATAATTATATCTATGAATACTTTTTACACGTTCACACGAAAAGAAACACTTTAATTTGATTCAATGTGCGAAGAAATGTATAAATAAACCTAAATATTTTTTTTACAGGGGCTGATATAACGCAAAACTGTAATTTTTAAGATAAACCAAAAATCCAAACTAACTTTGTTTGTGTTACGTTTGAAACGTACGTTACGTGAGCAATTTACTTTCGCCATATGTAATTCTTTAAATTACAAAAGATAAAAGCAGAAACAATAGCGTTAGAATGATTTTTGTTTATTTTTATGGCCCAATAGGGCTCTCGCACAACGATCAGTTATAGGCGTTCACATCAATGAACGTGTTTATTGATAAAATAGATAAGATGAAGAGAACGAAATACAGGTTGATCAAACTAGCATAGCAAAGCTTTTCAAAAGGCGACAAAGAGGAGGAAAATGTGGATGGGTTTTCTGTTCCGCCCCTTAGTTGAGAGGTTTCTCAGATCATGTGATCAGATAATGGAGGTTTTACCCACGAGAGGGTAAGCGGACGCTCACAGGAATGCTTTCTGGTTACAGGACTTTGTGGGGGCGATCTTTACTCTGTTCACACAAAGGTTTGCAGGCTGATGCTTAAGCTCTTATGTGTAGCAAAATTTCTCTATCTCCCTTGCTTATTTACACATTTTTATATTCCATAACTTACTGAAAATATTTACACATTTTTTATAAATAAATGGCACGAAATAGAGTAGCTATAGAACAGCTACGTAGGTATAAGCCATTATAATTCCAAAGAAAAGTTTAGTTGTTTTACTGAAATTTACTTTCTTTCTTTGCTCTGCGTTTAATTGAATATCAAAGTATTATATTTTTTTTGTATAGATATTAATTTGAAAAGAAAGATTAATTAGTTCAAATAAATTCTATTCACAACTCTTAATATAGAATACAATTAATTTCTTTATAACTTTTTATGAACAAGTCTATTATATAATATAAAAATATTAAAAAGGTAACTCTTTTAAGAATGCAAAAGCCAACTTTAAAAGTTTATTGTAAAAACTTTCTTTTTACTTGTTTCAAAGTTACGCTTATTTACCTTCAAAATAAAAAAAATAGATATTTTATAATAAATTCTTCAAAACTGGAATTTGGAAGAACCCTTTACAAATTTTAAATCTGATGATTTTAAAAGTAAAATTTAATTATTAAAAATACATTAGTAAAGTTGATTTCTAAACGTTTATATATATAGGTAGAAGTTTATTACTAAAGCTTATACAATTATTCCATCGTGCAATTCTATGCAATTTTCAAGCCAACCTCATATTACGGTAATAACTACATTGAAACAAGTTCAAAATAACCACAATACACACTTTGCTTTTACCAAAGATCGCTATTTAATTGTTCTATAAATTACGACGACGGTAAATTCGAAGCTATTTGCAAATTTGTTTGGTAAAAATTACATGGTCATGATTTCGCAGGAAGTTTATAAATACTTCATACAACATTAGTACAATATCATTGATGTATTTCAAATTACATCATATATTTAAATCTTAAATGCTTTAATGAAAGTTTAATCCAATTTTTTTCTATTTTCAGAATAATTACGTACCTATTTATTGCAAAAATAATATTTTCCCTAGGTTTGATTTATTCTTGCGCTTTGCGAGATGAAACTTTACAGTTGAATTATGAAGCACTACCACTTATCCTTTTGCTCTGATATTTTGTACATAAGTTCGGTTTGAGGACAATAAATTCGGTAAATAAATTGTAAAGGAGGGTCTTATAACAAAAAAAAAGTTATATTCGTATAAAAAACTGAAATCTAACTACCGCAAAATGGTACTCTAAAAAGTACAAGATACAAAAAATTTTTGGAGACAAATAATAATAAATTTTAATTTAACACATACCTATATGTTTTCGCTTAGTGGTTCTTAGTGGAAAGCACTCGATCATCAGCTAAGAGTAGCTGTATTAACATTACATTTTTGGGTTTAAACAGAAGGTGTAATATATTTTTAAGGTTTATAACAAACTTTTTTGAGAATGATTTTTGCTTAAAAAATAAACTTTGGCAAGATTACATGCGACCACGGCTATTACTTAATCATTACGTACATAGGTAAGCCTGCAGAAATTTGTTTTTTACTTCACTGAGTGCAATTAAGCCATACTTGGGTTTTATTTAAATACATTTAAGGTACTATTATTTTTTTTAAGTAAAACTTTGTTTCATGGACACTCAGCAACTACTTTGTGGACCTCTGAGGGTCGAAGAAATTATTAGAATTATTACGAATTATTACAAAGAATTATTATGTGAGGCCTAATAAGGCCTAAATAACCTATCGCTCCGACATACATAAATCAACTCACCAGGAGCCTTTTTTCTGTCTCTTTAAGCACTAACCTTGTCTTTCTCTTACGGCGTAAATTTAATTCACCATCGGATATTTTCGCACTTTTCTCACTAGCTATATCTTTGTCTATCATGATAAGTGAACAGCAATATTTATATCCATATACTGATCAAAACACATAAATACCAATACAAATATGATTGACAATTAATGACAACTTATAATATACTAAAACGTTGCGTTGTGATGGAGAGGAAAATAGCCATTCAGCATTATAACTCGCGCAACAACCCTGGTAAAACAACATGATATATAGCTAACAAGTTTGCCGATTCCCTGCCAAAAATGTAACACACATTTAGCGACATGCTAAAGACAGGCCAACAAATTTGAGACGATGTATAAAAAGTTTCACTTTAAAAAAAGTATTAGTGACCTAATAATAAGTGAAACACAACTAAGACCCCAGTAAAACAAGAACAAAAGACGCAAATAACCGTGTAGTTGAGCGTATTAAATAAAATTAAAGAAGAAAAAGTAATAGAAAAACAAACTAGTTATATGTTAACTCGTCATTTTTTATACCAAATATGTTTCTTATATAAAAACTAAAGGAAAGTATCTACAAATATATAGCGATGATGATGATGATGATATATAGCGATGATATATATCTACAATATATAACATATAGCGATGATGGCTTGGTAGAAGTTTATTCATCTATAGTTTCTTTACGGAAAATAGTTCATAAATTTTTTGCAACTTGTTTCTTAGCAATAATAATTATGGCATTTTCATAGTTTATATTGTTTTGATTGCATTTTTTAGAACACATTTTGAGTTATTAACATAACGAATACATAAGCATTAATTAAACGTTAAATATTTTAATTTTTGTATTAATATTAACTGAATACTTTGTCATTTTATGGCACCTAATTAATATCAATTAAAATAATACTACAAAAGGTATTTTATGTGTATAGTTTTTTTTAACGTCGTTGATTTAACATGTAAATTATTATAAATGGAGTTTTTATTCGTTTATAAAAATATAATAAATAAGATTTTAACGTATACAGGATTAATAAAATAACATAAAAAATGAGCTTTTCATTTGGAAAATTTATGGCAATTTTAAAAACGTTATCTTGCCAATATGAAAGAATTAACGATGATATGGTTGAGCGCTTAATGTTTCTTTTGTAAAACGTAACAGAATCAAATTATGCATAACCATTAACGAGCGTCGTTCTTCTTGATTTTCTCTTAAATTAAGAGAATTAACTCGTCCAGAGATAACATGACCTCAACGTAAGTTATAATTTAAAATTGTAACAAACAGAAATAGTGAAAGTTAAAGAGGGTTGGGCGCGGTGTAGACACTGGGTTGTAATTCAGTCATGGTTGTGAGGTGCATTGTTAATGAACTGCTACTGGAATGAGCTTTTAACGCGTATTTTAACAAAGATGAGCTATTTTGACCAAACTAACTTTATTTATTCACAAGCGCAGTATACATTTTTCATACTTCAACCACGAATAATATTAAATAAAACATAAATACAGTTAATCCGCAACCGCAAACACCAGACGGCACACTTCACACAAGATAAACGCTTGACATAATCACATATGCAAATTCAGTTTATTTTTGTATCTTCTTTCATCTCAAATAAGTATAAACTGAAACATGTGTAGTCTTTTACCAATAAATATTTTTTCAAACATGAACTCAAAAATAGTAACATTGTAGATAAGAGCCAAAGCTTTGTTTTGACTTTTGGTTAAGACAAAATTGTAAATTATACTCCAATGGTAATTAAGATTTGAAGATCTATGGTCATTAGGACCTTTTAAGTTAATGCGCTATATTTCTTGGGTAAGTTGAACTAAATCTTGCATTGTGCATATATTTTGAAGATGTGTACATCCGATAACTTAACGTTCTGAATTCAAAGCTATAAATTCATCTTGAATTTTTCCATATTAAGTATATAGAATTGTGTGCAAGCGATAAAAGAATTTAATTTCAAAGAAAATTGTTTCGATTTATTTTAATCGTCTCAACACGATATAAAGTGAAGTGTGTAAAAATAAAGTTAAAAGTATATAGTTAGTTAAAGCTTTTGAGTATCAATGAAGAACATAAAAGATTTTCTTCAGGGATATGAAATACAAGTCAGAACGGCGAAACTATAAAAAATATAATCTTGACGACATAACTGGGAAGTACGTTAATATTTGATGACATCTTGGTAGGACCAGTCTCATCCTCTCATTTATTCTAAGATATTAAGAATGTATTGTGTATACGAAGAGTATACAAAGACAGGTCACCTTCTGTCCGCCATCTTGATAACATCAAATAGTACCTCTGGGGCTGATAAATAGTAAATAGGTCTCGACTAGATGTGCCCCAAGCAAATGCTCCTCGTAAATATTGTCCCATATTGTTTCCACAAACATCACAAGAGCTGTATTTTGTGTAATGCTGAATCGCCTTACGTTAGATACCTTTTAACTGCATTCACCCTCTTTATCCAAAGTAGCTCTGTATGTTATATTTTATAGAGACGGAGATGATCATAGCTTTGTTAGCTAACACCCTCTATGATACAAGTTTATCCCTGGGTTTTAGATCCATTTTTATTTAAAATTGCATAAGCATTTTCTATGTTATACCTCGTGATATATCGTTACTGTATTATTTTCATGAAAAAAATAAATGTTGGTAAGACAACGTGAGCCGGGTTATATTCTATGTTTCCGGGTGTACGTATAAATAAATACATAAATGGATTTGATTATTTCCTAAGTTGGTTTAATTTTTTCTTTTTATTATTTTTGACTGGCGTTAATATTAAAAAAGGCAACGAGATAATCGTTATAAAATTAAGTTATAACATTTGTTCTTGTACAAAATTATTGAGCTTGAGTATGAGGTTAGTGCAACTGTAATAGCCAAAATAAAAAAATAATACCCATGAAAGAGTGAATAAAGATAAGGCAAACAATTTTAAATTGTTTTTTTGCACTACATTTTAAATTAACTTTATTTAGTTAATTAATTAAATTTATTGATAAACTTTATGCATTGAAATACCTTTCCATTTGCATATCCTTTGATAAAACCGCACATATGAATATTAATATAGAATCTTTAAAGATATTTGATTGGAAATTCAAAAATAAGGTGTGCAGCTTCCGAATTAACTCTTCAGATTTAAAGAGAATAATTATTACAAACGCAAAAACATTATTTGTAAAGAATAGGGCTATTTAAAGCTGATTTTTTATTGGAAAATATGTTTTAATTAAACGTAAAAATTTAAATTATGTTAAATGAATTCACGTGATAGAAAAAATTAAAACCAACTATTAATATTTGCGACAAGCCTAAAACAAGAGGCATCTCTTTGAATATAGTGTTTTTGTGTGTTGAATACGTAACATAGTTGAATGTTATACGATATACGTATTTTCCACACACACAGCTCCTGACTGCGGGGGAGATTAAGTTATGACATTGCAATTTATGATTATAACAGCTACTGATAAATAGCTACGGGCGACGGTAGCAGTGGTTGCATATAAAACAAGCGACTTTGCCTTTAAAACTTATTTGTAATATTCGCGGTTTACCAGCCTAAACAATCTATCATTATTATACACATCGTATAGCATTAAATTTAATTATCTAAATGTTTGTTAGTCATTTTAATGCTTTTTAATTGAATAATTGCTACAATTTTTTGTAGTTGGGAATAGTTTTTCCTTTTCGGTTAAGTTTTTTTTTACCTGTAGACTCAACAAAAGTTTGAAACTTAAAACCTAAAATCATAATATGAAGATGAACATTTTTATATTATTTTAATAAAACAAATGTTATCAACTTAAAAACAAAATTGAGTTTTTTAGGTTTTCATAAATGTACCCATATAGTTTTTTAACATTAAAAATATTGAATTTCATCATAAGTTTTTTTATTTGATATTATGATTTGGTTATAATTAAAAATTGAAGATATAAGTGTTATAAAAATCACGATAAATTTTCCGAAAAAAATTTAATTTTTATTGAAAACTGTAAAAAGTGCTTATAACATTGATTTCGTTTTCCCTAACATTTAATGTGTAATGGTTATTTTTACTTTATAATTAGGTTTTATTCTACAAATTGGACAGTTAACAAATCAAATTGGATGCTTTACTCGTTAGGTGTTTATTGTGAAATAATAATTAAAGAGTAATTATTGATGAAAGTCGTAGGGGAACAAATATATATATAAATACTTATGTGCTAATATAATTTATAAATATTCTTTTACGGTAGCTGCTGGCAATTTTATTTACATATTTATAAGATATTGATAACAATACTTCGAAGTGATGACGGTAATAGACTGATTTACATCTTCCAAAATTTAAGAGTTTTTTTTTTGGATCCACTTACAAATTCCTAGAAGAAAATTTAATTTTTGAAAGTACCTCTTCGATAGGATTCATCATTGGTGAATAAAACAATTTTTACTACCATATGGTGGTAAAAATGTTATGTATGTCTTGTTTCAATAAGCTCACGAACTTCTTGTGTGTACTTGCGCTGTCCATAATTTACCATTAGCATTCAAATTTTTTGTCTGGTAGTTTTTCAATTAATTTTTAAAGGAATGTGCAAAAATATTTGAATAAACGGCAGACTCAAAGTGAGAAATTGTTTCATCGATATTCATAGCCGCAATAAGTGAAACATTTCGTTATTTCACTGTCGGCCATGCATGCTGTTCTAACTCTTCTGTAAGATTAATAAGTTGTCCAATTTGATTTGCAAAATGTCTAATTTGGAGTGTAAAATCTGTAAACAACTGTTTTTTAATGGGGGTTGTTTTTAAGTCGCTTTAACATCTTAGACCATATCACGACTGTCTTACACACAGACAATTTTTTTATAGGTCTTAAATAGATAATAAGTCTTTTAATCTAGGGATTCGACGAGGATCGAACTTAGAGCCTCTGACGCTTGTAGCAGAGAACAACTGCTCTAACGCTGCGGCACTAAGTGGACATACAGGCTTTATTTTACCAGTTAGGGTTTCTAATAGTAGCACCGTTCAAAAAAAAATGTTGAAGTTAAACTTCTTTAGGCGCGTTATGAAAAAATGATGTGAGTGAAATTTTTAGATGGGCGGCTATCTTGAGACAAAAATTAACAAAATGAAGTTAGCCGCAAAACCACTGGGTTTCTTCGTGCGCGTAATTTGAATTTTTGTTGTATTTATTTACTTATTTATTTATTTTTATATTTAAATTAAATATAATTATATATATAAATGACACATATTATTAATAAATAAGTTATTACTTTTCTCGAATTTTGCAGTAGCTGTTATAGGTACTATTTGAAGTTTAATGATGAAAAAGACGTCTACATCGCGGCGTGGCTTAAGAAGCATTCGTAGCGTTCTATTTTATCATCACAAATTAACAAGATGAAGTTGCCCGCAAAACGGCTCGGTATTTTTAACTAGGCGCGCGTAATTTGAATTTTTGTTTTATTTATTTACTTATTTTTATATTTAAATTAAAAGTAATTAATTCTTTAAATATATTTTTTATATTTTATTTAGAAAATATTTTTATATACAAATGACACATATTATTAAAAAATAAGTTATTACTTTTCTCGAATTTTGCAGTCGCTGTTATACTATTTGAGATTTAATGATGAAAATGACGTCTGCATTCCCTGGCATATGCATATTCTTAGTTATCACAAAATCTGGGAATCTGAAATGATTCAGCCATCTTAGAATAATAATTTAGTAACACAAGATATGAATAAGATTAAGACATTTACTTTGGCAAGTAGCTACTTACTTTATTTCGCAATTTCTATGAAGCTTCGTTTTCATGACATGCATGAATTGTTAACCAAAAAAATGATCTTGACAAATTTTATAAACGTCTTGCAGCTTTCTTTGGATATTATTTATTGATACAAATTAAAATATTATTCTCTTAGTTTTATTTTTAATAATTATATCTTTAAATATATATTATTATTATTGTTATTATTAAATGTTAAATTACAGTTTTTTAAAATTGTTTATTTGAATAAAATTAATAAAAACTAATTTTTAATGATACCAAAGAAGTATAACTTCTCACGCGAGTACATAAGTACACGCAACCACTTTTTTTTGAGAAAATAAGATAGATATGCTTAAAAAAATTAACCATTATTACCTTTAAACATAACTTGAATAATTGTTTTTAACGCATTTTTTAAATTCCGTTTTTAATTATAACATCATTTAGGTATATATAATACCAATATTATCGCAACCAAAGAGCGGTATTTTGTGTTTCTGTTGCAATTATGCTCATATATAATATGGATTAAAATGTTAGGGAGTCTTTTAGAAATTGTCTTTGATGATGCGACCTCAGACGTTTTCCATCTGGGGTCTTGTCTGAATGAAAATAATTCACCTATCATAAATATAATAGAGGTCACTTAGTGGCGTGGTGGACTATATAGTTGCCTTATACGCCAGTGGTCCTGGGTTCGAATCCCAATGAAAGCCTTAGATGTTTTTTCTGGGTTTTTTTAAACTTTTTAAAAAAAATATATATATAATAGGCAATATAATAATCCTTTTATTATATTATTATAAAATGTATTAATTTCTTTTGTTCTTTTTCTTTATGCTTTTGTGGTAAATGTACAATTTGATTTATATTCAAATCAAAATTGAAAAAAATTAAATCTCACATTGAAAGCATGTGCTAAATATTTTAAATGGTGCAATATCTCAGTCACAGGTAGAACATCTGTTAGAATTCGAATAGAAGTTCCGTTCGCTGCCGCTGTTAAGCAATTTTTTTATTTCATATTTATTTATTTACGTTTGGGTGACAGATGCACTATGTGAATATTCCGAACCCCCCTGAGGACACTATTGTCGAGAAATGGGTTCCAGCGCGGTTAGTGGCGTTACGCGTCACTTGACACTGCCACACGACATATTATTTATTGCGTATTGCTATATTGTTTAATTCATGCTCATTGCTCAGTGATAAAATTATGCTCCATGAAAGCATTCGTTTTAGCAAACACTCGTTTAGAAAATATCAAATCTATTATACGAATGAGTTGTATTTTATGAATTCATTTATTATTTTTGTGATTTATTGAAACACACATGTAATAGTTTTCAAATGAATATTTAGTTACACATCACATAATTTAAGGTCGTAAACGGATTTGAAAATTAAGTTTAAACTTTAGACTATATACTTTTGTCATACCTACATAAGTAGCCTTACAATAGAAACTTGATCCTTTGAACCATTACTAATAAACCCTCATTGAAAAATGAGGAATTGGAAAAAAAAGAAAACAGACTCAAATTTAATAAGCATTAGGTATATTAATGATATTAATAACTCAGGATTCAGTAGACCAATAATTTAGCCATGTTTTTTTTCTTAATTTTAATTTGCGACGTTTTCTCGATGTTATTCCAACTTCATCAGGCAGCTTGAAATATCTCAATAAAACACATAGTATGATAATACAAAATGATCACGTCTGACATTATAAAATATAAACAAGAGTTAAAGTTTAAAAAAAGGAAAGGTAAGAAACTAACATGTCATTTAAATTTGAATCACAGACGTGATAATTTTGCATCACCGGACTATGTGTTTTACTGAAATATTTCAAGCTGCCTGATGAAGTCGGAATAACACCGACGAAACGTCGCAAATTGAAGTAAATAAAAAAAATTGCTAAATTGGTCTACTGAATTTTGACTTATTTACATCATTAATTAATTTAGACCTGAAAAAATAGAGATTAAGTATATTCCTATTTAAGTGAAAAAACCTTTTTTAATGTACATGTGTAACAAAGTAAATATTATAAGCAAATTATTTATCCAAACCTAAATGCCTATTGATTTTTTATTCTAGGCTTGTATTTGAATCAAATTCACAAAATAGGATCATTCTGATTTTTAAAAAGTTGCTTATGAAGTATGACTATTACATAATCAGACCGATGCTACTAGAAATAAAATATGTATAGAGTTGAACCAAGAGTCATACATCATGTAGCTTTATGCTTTAAAATTTTGTATTTTATAACGTACTTTTGTACTTAATTTTGTCTTTGCTGCACATGCAAATATTACAATTTAACCATATTAATAAATTTACCATGTTTTTTGTTTGTAAAAATCTGTTTTCACCGTTTTTAATAGACTTAATGATTACATAAAATTATTTCTCTTAACCGTAAGATGTTCGTTTCTACACTTGCAGTACTCCACAGTGTCACTCGTGTAAAATAATTTTAGTTTTTATTTGCTTGCTTAGTAGTAATTTAGGTTAATAGTATTATATAAAAAAGAAAAAATTTATTTTCTATATTCCAACACTTATAATAAAAGTATTGTCATTTGAATTATGATCTTTAAAATAACAAATAATGCTATTAGGTTCTACTACACTGGAAGTAGATGACATCAAATATTAAAGCTAATGGGAGGTATATCACCTCTGTGTTTGATGACCACGATTTGATTTTATTATATTAAGTAAAGGGTAATTAACATCTTCTACATTTATGTTTAACATTTTAAAATTAACGAAACTTAAAACAAAACAGCAGGAGATAAGAAATCAATAAACTCTTTGTTAACATATAAATATTTGAGTTATGTAAGATTAAATTTCAATTAAAGATAGCAGACCTAGAATATTTTTCATTCTAAATGAACGGTTTAAGGAGAAAGAACGTATGCATTGCTCTTTATAAATATGTAAATTATTAAAAAATTTAGATAAAAGTGGCCAGAGTTAAAACTAACTAAATTCGAATTTAAAATCGAAGAAGAAAGTTACGTTTTTTAATAGTTTATAGTCTGATCAGAATAATCAAAATTGATAAAAAAAAAATTTTAATGTCGTACATTTTAGTACTAGCGATTAACGTTTTCAAAAAAATAATTTTTCAGTTAAAGATATATCTGATATATTCTGTCTTGAAAATGATTAAGTTTGCATTACTTTATATATGATCAAAAAAATTAAATTATGCTTTTTGAACTGGACATGTTCAAAGGAAAGTGTAGTAGGTATGTATTTTTATTATGCCTCGTCCTTCCCCAAAAAGTAAGTGTAAATAATTTTAAGAAATAGTATTGTTATCCTTATAGCCATATGAGGCTTCAAACGTTTTAGAAATATACCTTATAGTTTATAAATAATTTGCTATCAATTTAATTTGTTATTGTATAAAAAAAATTAAAATATTCTCTGTTGTAATTATAACGTATAGAATTATTTTGCTGCATTTATTGATAAACTAATTTGACTTGTTCAGTCAATGCATATTTTATTAAATTTTATGACAGCATAAAGTGCAAACATTGTTTAGAAAGAAGCTAGCAAACTAAATAAGCTTATTCAATACAAAGCGAAGAATAAATTTTAGAAATTAATATAGAACTTACATAAATAGAAAAAAATTATAATTGCAATTCGTGTACGTAGTATATTTTGCACAGTTTTACCATCCTAACTTGGTATTAAGTTAAACAGAAAGTTTTATTGAAATGTTTGGTGTATAGGGGCTAGAAACTTTTATGACGGTCAAAATCAATGTGTATCATTCAGCATTTCTATTTGTCTACCAGAAACTGTGATAAAAACCCATAAACCTACATATTTAAAAATTTTTTCCCATATAGCGATATGCCTGTGATTTTGCTGGCATATTAAATATTCTATCATGTTTCAAATACCATCACTCAGCTTCGCTTTAATTTATAAATCTTATTTTATACAACGTATTAAGATTATTTAAAATTGAAATTTTTGTTAAATTTGAAAACTCTATTATGAGTATTCGTATTTACTGAATTATCTTGTAGGTACTATAATAATATTTGATTTTAATTTGTACTTTAGCTATACCTAGTGTTTAAATTTACGTTCACAGAGAACACTCTATTTTCTAAGTGTAATTGATTTCGTATTCACCTCTGTTTGAACTATGAGTACTGTACTTGCCTTTACTTTATTACGATACTCTATATTCAAAGACACGATTATTTCAAATATTATAAAAGACGTTCGAATTAAGTTAAAATAAAACATGAATTCAGTTTGTACGATTATATCATCCCAAGGTTCTAAGGGCTTATCTTTAATACGCATTTTCCTTTTTTTTGTAATGACATTCAAGATGATCTTTCCAAATACTTTTAATGGAATCGTACTGAGGAAATCTTAAAGATTGAAGCATAATTTTCATATGCCTATCTAAAACTAGTTAATGTACTTATATATATATGTCTTAGGAAGATATAGCTGATAAGATTGGTTTAAGGTTAATGTTTATCGTTTTCATATACATAGATATAGGTTTGAAGACAAAATATGTCGAGCAAATCTTGAGTAGGATGTTGTGTTATAGGGGCAAGATAGATCCGACGTAGTATCATCTAATTACAGCCGTTATTACTCCAACCATTCAACTCAATTTATGTAATAATGCCCGTTTACTCTGTCTCGTTTATATAAAATGCAAGTGCCGTATCTTTGTTTGTTCGCCTATAAACCGAACTACCCTTCGGTGAGTGTATTATGCTCAAGTCGCCGGGGTAATTTAGACGACAAATTACATTAAATTATAACTGGTAATGTAACATTTATTTTTCATGACTCAAATGCATTTTAAGCAGTTTTATCTTAGAAAAAGCTTAAAGACGTATTATGATATTCATACGGAAAAATATGAATTAGTGAAGTACGTTATTATTATTATAAAAATTCTTCATCCAAATTACGTGACGGGATTAAGCTCAAACAACATTAAATTTCATTTCGCTCGTCGTTTTATTTTTTCCACTTTTTTAAAAGCAAAAGAAAAAAATTATACTTCTTATTTTATTAATCAGATGGTATAAAACATATTATACTCTCATACTAGTTATCTTAAGAGATATGTAGAATAGTGAACTGTAACTAACTATATAAATAAAATGATAGCTATTTTCCAATGTTCGCTTTTAACTCAAAAACTGCTGGATAGATTTCGATCAATTTTACAATTTAACTTCTTATATAGTTGGTCTTTATTTAAAAAAAAGATTAATCACGATATCTTAATTAAAAACAAAGTAATTAGTGTTTTAAAAAATATCATTTTTACAAGCAAAATGCGTTAAGCGGTGAATTTTTTGTCGCTTTGATAGAGTGGGGCAAACGATGTAATGCGCATGGGCTAGACAGACGCTATTCCTCCTTTCACTGCCTATTGATTATTTCATATTTGAATGTAGATTTAATGCAGCTCAGCGACATAATAGATTATTAAAGATTTTTAAATTCTATTTTCTATTTGTTTAGCAGTTTTTGAAATATTTTTGTAGCTTTTTTTTATATTTTACTATAGAGATATACAGATTCAAAATACATGTTTAAGTTACAACCGTTACAATAATTAATTAATTGATTATTTATTAATTTTTCAAAAATTTGCAAACGAACAATTAAAATTGCTGTGAAATACAAAAAAGTAACTTTTTTAATTTTTTTAAAATTGCTCCTTAAATGCTCTTTCCGGGTCCGCAATTGCTCCAGGTGTATAGTTAATAGTTATTTAATAGGTTAAAATTTGAATTACTAATTAACTATACACCTGAAGCAATTGCAAATCCGGAAAGAGCATTTAAAGGAACAATTTAAAAAAATTTAAAACACTAGTTATTTTGGATTATATAGCAATTTTTATTTTTGAATTTACAAATTTTTGAAAAATTTATTAATCTACGCTAAGTTTTTCCCGGTTATTTATAATATATTTTTGCTTTCAATTTCTTTAACGTTTTTCCCCTGTAAATTAAATATGTTTATTACATAATAACTTACGCAGACGACGTCGCGGGTATCAGCTAGTCGAATTATAAAATATTTCTTTAATTTAACATGAAAATTCAAATGTATATTCAATTCTCTTTGCTTATACTTTGTGAATGAGATTAAAATTAATAATAGCAAGCAGTTATTAATTTTCTTTTTTATTAATTAATGTTTAATTAAAGAAACTATTTATGTCGAAAAAGTTTTAATAATTTCAATACTATTGCTGTGCGTAGAACACGATAATTATTATATTTGTTCAATTAGCAATTAGGAGCAATTAGAAGGATTATTAATTTGCAAAGGTTTCAATCAAACTTTACGACGCGATAATTAAACGTACAAATATAACCGTTGTAAATAATAATAATAACAACCAATTCATAGGTATATTGAATTAATTTAAAGCGCTAAACCAGAATACAACTAGTAAATGAGTAGTTATTGTTAAAACTCCTACACGTACATATTTATACACGTTTGGTTACATTCAACTTCTTTGTTAATTATGAGACAGTGAAATAATTTCACTGTTGAAACCAACTATAGTTTGTTTATAGTAAATTAGATTCATTTGATTAATTATTATTCCCTGAACGAACTCTGATTGTCCACTAACCAACGCAACCTGCACATCTATCGTAAATTCTATTACGGGTATTGAATTCACATAACCACACACATTAAATTTGCAATTGGTTTTATTCATGTGGACCATTATTACATTAATCACAATCCTAAATCACTAAACACATTTAAATAATAGTGATTGTTGTTTATTTAAATATATATACACCTAATTCTATGATGTGTTTTAGTTAATGTATATATTAGTAATTATGAAACGTTTTATAGCTTATTTGATAGCCAAACGGGGAATCGAAATCTGATTTTGTTAACTGGATGCCCTAAAGGCCAACCAGAAGGGTTATTATTTATAGTGAAAATTAATCATTATGTTTATTGTTTCCTGTAATTTCTTGGCCACAAATTGTGTGCTTTTTCCAATTCGAAATTCAACAAAAGCGATATTCATAATAAAAAAAAATTATAATCCACTTGGGTTATTGAAGTGTCTTTAATAAACTTTATAAAACTAATTTTCAAGTCTTAAGAGTTTAATATTTGAAGCAATTATTAGATAAAAGGACCACTGTTTTCTGTTTTAACAATTTATTTTTCTTTTACACAACGTTTCGTCGATGTTATACCGACTTCATCAGGTATCTTAAAAAGTCTGTTAAAATTATCATACCCTATTTTATTACGGCACAGTTTTTTATTATTAACTAATTTTATATGTCTAAATTATAGTTAAACATGTTTAAAAATGTTAAATAAATTGTAAAAACAGTAGTCTTTTTACCTGGTAATTGCTTCAAATATTAAACTTTATAACATTTTACAATGAGGTTTATACATCTTTCAATTTTTGCTGACTGTTTATATGTAAAAAAATTCAAAATTTATCTCTTGATCCCTCAAAATAACAATTTGCACTTTTTTTTTATAAATTCGCATGTATTTCTATTATTTATTGTTTATCATATTTTACATAGTTCCATTCTGTTTTAATAATTCTTATACTAAAATGTATACGATATTTCTAAATGATGAACGAAAAATAATTTTTAAAATAAGTGACATATATTTATAACAAATGTTATAAACAGCATTTTACAGTCATAATTTTGTTCAATATGATAACTTAATTTAACTCACTTTATACAAAATTTTACTTTTCCCTCCAAGCACCAATAAAATCTTTAAAGTTTTTATGTGGTACAAACTTTAAGTCCCTAGTTTACAAAGCAATAATAACATTTAATTAAATTAATAAGATATATAGTTACCTTAAAGTTACCATAACAAGTACAATATACTTTTACATGCATAGATAACATAAAGTAAGAAATTAAAAATTATTCATTATCTAACATTTTATACGTTTACCTATATCTAAAAGTTAGCTTTAGCTTATCATTGTGGTGATATAAACTTTTATTTGAGAAGTGACGTTGTTTGGGTCAAGATGATTTAAAGAGGGGTTGGAAGGTCGAGTATTCGTTTACAAGATGTCAATTCTGCCAACAGACACTCAATTGAAGAGATACATTTAAAATGCTGATATTTCTTATAGTATCTACCTAGTTATACAACAGACCGTTTTATTATTTTTTTCCTTCCGTTTCGTTTTATTGTGGAATGTTTAATCAGCTCTCAAAATTTCTGCAGATATAAGACAAATTATTAAAAAAAATTTAAATAATTAATTTTATTCCTAAGAAATTTATTTTGAATCATATTTCTACTAAATTTTATACCAAATAAGGTTATGAAGGTTTATTTTATTTATCAAATACTGCATCCTTTAAATTTTATTTTAATATCATCGTTGATGCATTATTTATGCATGTTGATCTGATTTAACTTTATACTTTAACTTTGAACTGCCATTTACATAAACCGACCGAAAATATTTAACGTAAAACATGGTACAAATCTGAATTCTTCTATAGAAATATGTGTAATCGCATGCCAACCTTGTTTGATTTTACATTCCACAAACGTAAGACAGAATATTGATAAACGTTATGCCATTTATTGCGTCTTCCAAACCACATCAAACGTAAATACGCATTTTTATCATGTAGGTTAACGATCGTGGAAAACCATTTTTGATTATTTTATAATCTTAACCGAGTAAAAATATTTTATAATTTTTTCCAAATTTTTTTTTTAGGTTCACACTTATTATCTTTAATTCAAATAATTGTAATGTACTCGTATAATTTCAAAAGCCATACCTTTAAATGAAGAGTATCTGATCAAAATTAAAAAAAAAATACAGATAATGAAATAAAATAACAAATATTTTCAATAATTGTAAGAACAACTCATTAAGAAAATACTTAAAGAGTTTAAAAAGGAAAAAAAATATTAACGCATAATACCTACTGCAATATGATAAGTGATAAATTACTAGAAAAAAAATGGCAATAGAGATCAGTAGGTATGCCAGCCATAAGTATATAAATAAAATTTATAAATAGGTACATAAAACCTTATATCTTTAATCATTCTACAGACGAATGACATATTTGTACCGTGTGGATACAATTATACGTAAAAAGCCATAAAATCCATGTATTATATGGCATATCAACACATTTTTTCGTGTTATAAAAGTTAACCGAATATTTCAAGCATATAAGCTATAGAATAAAGTTTGAATAAACGTACATTTGAACCATTTTCAAGATAATAAAAATATTTAAATAAGAAAACTGAAGAATATAAAATGAGACGTTGTCAAAATATACATAACAATATGTCATTTTATTTTACTATTATACGTACAAAATGTATTCATATCATTCAATTCAATTTAAGAACTGTGAAATTTGTCCTCGTGAATAAAATGAGCTGTTCGAGGCTGCGAATCATTTTTTTTATTTATTTTTATTGTATTGCTACCTGAAATCAATTCTTAAGCTAAAAGATTTTCAGTTAGTTATCTAATGAAATGTTGTGTTGCTGTAGTAGTAATAAAAAGGATAACTTGGTGTAAAAAATTGCTTCGGAAAACCAAACAAAATGACAGCGAAGTGCTAAACAACATCGATGATTGTTCAGTTAAGCTGAGATTAAAGAACGCTTAGTGTGCTCTAATGGTTAGATGGATGATCACTAATGTAAGATGCAGCTTTTCTGATATTTTATATTCTGAAAAATAACGGTTTTGGTAATAAATGTACGACCATTTCATATTTAAGTATAAAATAAGTAAAAAACACTTTATATTACAGCTTTTGCTTTTGAAAAATATTTAATATTACGAAACCTAATCTAGGTTTTTGAACTTCTGTTAGTTGCTATTTACTAACATTTTAAAACTGCTCTTCAAAAATATGAAAAATGATATTTCAAAATAACCACCATAACATTGAAGATACGCATAGGTATATTCATATACCTTATTCATATACCAAACATTATTTTAAAATTAATTATAGCATTTTATTTACTTATGTAAGTAAATACTATACATTCCAAAATACAGTCATACAAATATACAATTTGTAATATGCATTTACTGTTCATACAATATTTATATGAAGTTTCATGAAGTCATTAAACGGACAAAAAAAGTAAGACAATAATTTATAATCGGAAATCTATGAACTGGAATCATATTGTTATAGATCTCTTTTATACTACGTAAATATGTTCAAATTTTTACGGACAAGAAAAACTAGATGAAAATGAAACCGTTCCTCCTTGGACGGCAGAAGATATACACAGTGTAAAATAGCGTTTGTACGGGTTAAGTTTTGTACCACATGAACTTGTAACTTTATACCGTAGGTACTATTCGGATACAATAATACCAGTATTTAGTCTCGAGCAAGTATCGTTATGACAGACTTGTAATTGTAGCATTGTAATTGTTTTTAAACATTTCATTAATTTCATTAAAAGCGTCTGTTAAATGGAATTTCTCATGAACTAATTTTGGATTAGTTTCAAGTTTGGATCTCAACTACACTGCACTACACAGTCCAATAATTTCTATATTATTCTATCCATATTTTGTCATTCAATTACCAATGCGTTCCAGATGCTTAAGCTTTTCAAAACTGTCCAAAACTTAGTTAAGGATTAACATGCGTAAAAATAAGGTAGATACATCCAGTTTTTTAATCGTCGTTTTAACTGAATATCGATTTTATCGAATTTAACTTGAAAAAATCACCTGGAACAAAATTATGATAAACATATCTACCTATATCTTAACCTGCTATTTATAATTAAAATTAATTAAAGTACAATTAAGTTCAAGTTTTTTTTTAAGTTATACTTTTTTAGGCGCGTTATGAAAAAATGATGAGAGTGAAATTTTAAGATGCGCGCGCATTTTAAGATAAAAATTAACAAAATGAAGTTAGTCGCAAAATCAGTGGGACTCCTGGCGCGCGTAATTTGAATTTTTGTTGTATTTATTTTCTAATTTATTTATTTTTATATTTAAATTAAAAATAATTATATATACAGATGACACATATTATTAATAAATAAGTTATTACTTTTTTCAAATTTTGCAGTAGCTGTTATACCATTTGAAATTTAATGATGAAAATGGCGTCTGCATTCCATGGATATTCTTAGTTATTACGAAATCTGGGATTCTGAAATGATTCAACCATCTTAGAATAATAATTTAGTAACACAAGATATGAATGAGATTAAGACATTTACTTTGACAAGTAGCTACTTACTTTATTTCGCAATTTCTATGAAGCTTCGTTTTTATGACATGCATGAATTGTTAACCAGAAAAATGATCTTGACAAATTTTACAAACGTCTTGCAGCTTTCTTTGGATATTATTTATTGATACAAATTAAAATATTATTATCTTAATTTTATTTTAAATAATTATATCTTTAAATATATATTATTATTATTATTATTATTAAATATTAAATTACAGTTTTTTAAAATTGATTATTTGAATAAAATTAATAAAAACTAATTTTAATGATACCAAAGAAGTATAACTTCTCACGCGCTAACATAAGTACACGCAACCATTTTTTTTTCTAATAATTCAATCCAAATAATTTAATGGTTACAAACTCTCATCAATTAATATTAAATCTAAAACAATATGAGTAGGAAGCACTTGCATAATATCAAAAATAGTGCCGTTATTACCTCATAATTTCTGAAAAAAATAGTTTTAATAGTACCTAATATTAAATATTTAGTAAAAATTAACGCATAGTTTAAACGGTTTCCAATAAAATTGAATAAAATCATCAATATCTGTAATATTCGAGAAATTTATTATTTTATATAAGTATTTAGTTAGAGCCTAATTTTTTTTCCAATGTTTGACTTAAACTGTAAAATTAATTAATTTAATTTAAAATAAAAAAAAGTTAAATTCAAGATAACCCAAATTGCAAAGGTGGGTAAATAATAAAAAGAATTTTGAATTTTGAGATTTTTGTTGCAACGTAGAAAATTACAATTTTAAAAATGTTTAATGTATTATTATTTATATATGTTTATTAAACTAATGATAGGTACTTAAGTTCTAAATGTTTAAGTTTGTTATAAAATTAAGCAAAACCATGAATAAAAAAAATGATTTTACTTTCAATTTCAACACAAAAGAAAAAAGTGGAACACAAAATGCTCAATTATAATGCACAAAAGTAATTAAGTAAAAATAAATGTTTTAAACTCGACGGCTTTGTGCATAATATTCTCTAATACAGGCAGAAAAAAAAACAATGATTTTAATTGTAAGTTTCCTCTTTTTTATCTTGCATCTGATTATTACAAATAAAACCCATTAACCAAGAAAAGATTGTATTAACGATTGAACATTTTCTTTGAAATATTCACAGACGAGATTGACTAAATTTCCATTTCTTAAGTATCGCAATTTCATGAGAAATTGAAGTTATGTTCCGTTCTTATGTAAAAGATAATAACATTGCACACTTGTATACAACATTATCCTTAGATATATACAAAAGCAATAGCGCTGGTAGAAGGACTTTAGAAAGTATGCTTGCGCCTCCCTTTCAGAGAAAGAATAAGAATATGTAATACAAAAAAGGACTACAATTACATTTTTATTTTTAAATTCACAATTTGAATAAAATCTTAAGGTTTCTAAGTGACTATCTGAAAATTTTCTAACATTTTATCAAAGGGTTTATTGTTTTCTTTTGTTTTTTTTAATGTCTAATCCAAACTTAAATACTGTTCTTTAATTATTATTGACCAAATGTGCTTTTAGGAATTATTTATAGTTCACTTAATGACGCAGCAGTTAGATTTGCTAAATATTCGCTCCCTGCGTCAGTGGCATTCGATTCCTGTTGAACTCTAACAAGGCAATTTTTAAACGGAATATAGTTTATAAATTCGATTGTAACATTTGAAACATATCTAAATGTTCTTTCTTGTGGATAAAGCGTCGCGTTTTCTCTTGCTCTGTTAAAACTTAAAAATATTATGAAGAAATGGCATGACATTCGCTGGTTCACCTAGTAAATAAGAATTCAAAACTTAAAAAAATAAAAAAATGTTTTATTTTAACCTTATCTAATAAAACCGGGGTTTTCTACTACCACACACGTAATTTTCAAATTAAATTTTCTTCCGTTAAACTAAAATAGCTTCTGGTGCTATTCTTAGGAATCAGAGACTTTGAGCACTGTATACGCATGATGGGAATATTATTTAAACCACAAATCTAATTTCTCCAGCCACAGAAAGTGAAACGTAACAATTTATGAGGTAAAAGTTTATCAAAGATGTGAAAATCAATACCTATGCAATAAACGAGGCACATTGACAGATTCCATGTCATTTCAAGTATTGAAAAATATTAAAAACCAACAAAAAACGTAATTTTCCTGATTTTCCGGATCTTCCTGATTTATCCTGATTTTTTTGTTTTTATTTTAGCATGCTTAAAATAATAATTAATATTTTGTTACTACAAAATTAAAATTAATCTGTAAGAAGTATTCTTTAATGTGATTTCATTCGTTGAAACGATTTGGCGAATTTTTAAAATTACTATCTATGCGTAGAGACAGATAGATCCTAGAACTAACAAAACGAAAATTAGAAAGCTGCTTTTATAAAAAATGTAAACAGCGTTGAGTTTTAAATGCTACTGTGATTCAAATCATAAAGAATAGTCGACATAAATATTCCTTCGAAAAAAAAAAACTTTTCAAAATAAGTCGATATCAATGAATATTCACATGTTTTATTGTAAAAGTTTTTATGTTATATTAGATATTATATGAACAAATTTTGAAGGTTTTCCAAAATTTGAAAAAAATCGTGTTAAAAATTAAAATAATAATGAACTCATTTAATGTTGTGAAATGCAATGGTTAAATAATAAAACCGTTCGAAGGATAAAAAGTGCCGTTTCCTTATAAAATGCTAGTGTTTTTATTGTTGATTTCGTTTCGATAATGCTTCATAAAGTGTGTATGTGATCTAATCAGAAGAGTTAAACGATGAAAGTAGTGCTTTCGAGTTGAGAAATAGAAAACAGAAACGAAGGCGGAACGGAAACTAACTACGGAACTCCCTCGTCATCAGCCTCATCACCGACTTTGTGGTTCAAGGTTCTAATTTAATTAGCAAAGTAAGAGAAAATGCTAACGGAAAAAACTGCTTTTTCCTTCCTTTTAAGTTTCAAGAAGGGGAATCGAAAATGATTCTGATTTGAATATTTAATGGCTTTACAAAAGCAGGCGACGTCGCTTAGAATAATTCCTTATGGAATTTTTCAATTTATTTCCTCGAGCTGTCACAAAGAATTCTTTCTTTTAAATGTAATGTTTGCATATCTTTATATTCCTTTTTCTACTTTATCATTATTTATTTATTTGATGATAATTAATATTACTGATTTTATTTTATTTTCTCAGAAAAAACATGGAAATGTACAAATGAATATCTTTAGTGATTAAATGAAATTATTTTGAAACCCAATCTCTTTTCAACAAGAAAATTCTTTCACACAATTTATTTTTCATTCCTTTTCTTTATTTTTTTTTCAAATCATTAAAAATTGTCATTATTACATGAAAGAAATTCATTTTTTTCATAAGTTCCACGTACATAGAACCAAACTTTGACGTTAAAATTACTGTTAGTACAATAATTTTCTTATGAGTTTGAAAGTTGAATTTAAGTTTCATTTTATATAATATTTTATGTGTTCTTGACGAGTTGTCGAAGGAAATAGGTAATGAAAATATAAAATCAATAGCAGCATGTAATTTTAGTTTTGAGACATTATCGAATCACAGAAATTATACTGAATTATAAAATATAATAAAGGCGACACAACATTTAATGAAGCGTTTTTTTCTATTTTTATTCGATTATTATTTAAGTATTTCAGTATTTCAAATACGCTTATGTTCATATTTTTGAAGTTATACTTTTGTAGGCGCCTTGTGAAAAAATGATGAGAGTGAAATTTTAAGATGCGTGGGTATTAGGGTGACACAAAATTAACAGGATGAAGTTGGCCTCAAAACCGCTTGTTTTTGTTTAACTAGGCGCGCGTAGTTTGAATTTTTGTTTTATTTTTATTTTTATATTAAAATTAAAATTAATTAATTCTTTAAATATATTTGAATTTTTTATTTAGAAAATATTTATATATATACAAATGACACATATAAATAAGTTATGACTTTTCTCGAATTTTGCAGTAGCTGTTATCATACTATTTGGAGTTTAGTGATGAAAACGACGTCTGCATTCTATGCATATTTTTGGTTATCACGAAATCTGGGATTCTGAAATGATTCAACCATCTTAAAATAATAATTTAGTAAAACAAGGCATGAATAAGATTAAGACATTTACTTTAAAAAGTAGCTACTTACTTTATTTTGCAATTTCTATGGAGCTTCGGTTTCGTGGCATGCATGAGTTGTTAACCAGAAAAATGATTCTGACAAATTTTATAAACGTCTTGCAGCTTTCTTTGGATTTTATTTTTATTGTAAACCATAGTTTTTCACAGTATTTCAGCCATTAAATAGTCATAAAAATACAAATTTACTACACAAACGGTGACTCGGAGAAAACGTGTTAAACGTCAGATCAGATTACTTTTAGGCTATTAGTACGACGCGTTGTTCTTAGAGTTGTTAGTATCGGTCTATTTTATCATCACAGCGCAAGTCCGTTATGCTTAAATACATTTTGGACATTCCCCCGTCATCTCTGTTCAACGCGCCGTACTTAAATTCAAAAGAACCGCACCTCTCGTAAAAGTGTCCGCTCCACGAATAAATTATATTAAGAAGTGATTTAAATTGAATATTTTGATTAATATTATTTACTATTCGTAAGTATTAGTGAAAAGAAATGCTTATATTATATACTTTTTCAAGTGCTTCAATATAATTTAGGTAAACTATTCGTATGTATTATTTATTGATATAAATTAAAATATTATTCTCTAAATTTTATTTTAATTAATTATTTCTATGTAATTAATAAAAACCTATTTTTAATGACGCCAAAGAAGTATGACTTCTCGTCTGCGTACATAAGTACACGCACTATATCATTATATTAAGATTTTTAATTATTTGTGGAACGTTTATGTTTAGTTTTAAAAAGCTTTGAATAATCTAAATTTCCATTGCTAACTATGAATCCTTGTTCGTAACAAAAAAAAATTCAAATATTCTATTTTTTATGCATTTCATTTTGCAGACATGAGAAAATTAAAAATACGAGTAGATGCATGAGTTCTATTTAATAAATGATTGTGGTGATATATTTTGGTTTCATTAATTCTTTCTACCAGTAAACTATGTTCATGAAGATTGCATTTAGAAACTCCAAAATCTTCATATAAATCACGAACTTTTTCCAATTGCGTTCATCGAGAATAAAAAATCCCATCATTTGTTGGCTTTGTAGCACTAGTTGAGATATTCTGCTTTAAGCAATCGTTAAATACAATGAAAATGGTTCCCATTTATTATGTAAATTAAAACCCACTCTGACAAGTGCAGGAATGAAGAGCGTCAAACAAAACACAAACAGTATTTCCGCATAAAGACGGCAATAAACAACGAAATAAATTGCGATCGGAAATGACATACACCATCTCGACAAAGTCATTTATTATAGAACTGTTGGTGTTTGAAAAAAATTATTTTAGTTTTAACTCGCCTCTATCTGATCAATATATAAAAGACACTGAGGGAAAACCAACAGTAATTTGATTGAATAAAGCATACTCAGTAAAATTTTAATTAGAAAAAAAAATGTGAAAATATTAAATTTACTCTTACGTCTCCACATCAAATTATTAAAATTGTTAACGATACCTTTAGTTTTGTAAATAATAAAATGTAAACTCGATCTCTTTTGGTATTTGGGAGGAACATTGATGTCAACGTTTAGTGGTTGCTGTATTGAATTGATAGTGACGTTGATGTGAAAAGGCACCATTGGAATGAGGTGAAGGTACGTTATTTATTACTAAACGTTTTATTTCGTTAAAATAACCATAGCGTTCCACCTAACGTCACAATTTGTTTTATTTAACTAATCTATTAGTTTCTATGTTTTGTATTGTGTTGTATTTTATCTATCGTAAAACTGCAACTGTGCTTTGTACAACCAGTGCAAACTGTAATAACAAAGCTTGATTGTGGATTCCGAAACTCGGCGATATTTTATTGCATTAAACAAATATTTTAGCAGCAACTCTAGATTTTTAATTTTCTTTACAGTTGATGGACACAAAATGTAGGTAACAAAAAAAGCTCCAAACAATGGAGTTAAATGAGAAATTAAAAAGCCACTGAGGTTTTTGATTTAAAACTGATTTACCATACTAATTCATCTCTTATGAATTTCATTACAAAAATAAATTTAAAGGTGGGTATGCAAACAAAGAAAATAATTGTATGTCTTTGAGAAAAATTTCCGCAACTCTTTTCGGTTGGAAAGATGAAATTTCAACTTGATGTTGTTGTGTATCAAAGCGTGAAATTATGAAAAGTTTATTAGGTAGTGTAACGCAAATTTCAATATTGGTTACATTACATTTAATCGTAAGAGTTTAGTCTTTTCAACTTTACGTTGAGCCAAAACAAACAGAATGTTTCAAAGTTAAGACTCTTACAATAATGAAATATAAACAAGCACGCACACTGAATGTACATAAGAGAAGGGTTGTTGAGCCGAGGGTAGCGGTTGGATCGAAGAAAATGCGTTTGTCGCATTATTATTCTTTCAATGTGTCAAAACTGTCAAACGATTGTACCGTAAAAAACTGATTGCAACACGTACAATAAAAATATAACGCATCATGTGAAAATTTATCACCAGCTCCGGTTCAGTAGAACACAGCTGGAATTTGAACGGCTTTTAGCATTTCTCAATAAACACATTATAGTATTAACATTTAATACAACCACAACGAAATAAATACAAATATTATTTTTGTATTTTTTTGAGAAGAATTTTAGCAAATTTTAATAAAAATCAAAGTTATATCATGTTTATTATCGATATTATAATAATTATAAACTCAATTTGTTTTGATCTTTAAATTTATTGTGGATATGGTTCAATGCAATTTCAACACTATAGTGTTAAGTTTATGTGAATATACTATGTGACATACTTATAAAAATTATAAATGAAACAAACTAAATTACTACAGTGAAAGCCAGTGACGTATTTTCTTAAGACTGTAAGTTCGCCTGGAGCGGACAATTCTCGAGCGGTAGCCCTCCGGTTGCTCCTCTGGGGTTTCAGTGTTGAGATATTGAGCCCTTAAGTGACTAATTATATTCACCTGAAGGGCAAAATATGAATAGTTTTTATATTATATTTTGTAGCTTTGTACCATTTCATATTATAAAAAAAACATTTTTAAAATATTAAAACAGTTTAATTATTTAGGTCAGTGAAATTATGACTAAATTGTTTTTCTATTTGCCAGTGATCCTAGAGTTGTATCCTAATGAAAACCTGAACTTTTTATGGGTTTTCAGATTCGCTGGTCGCTAATGACTATAACAATTACAACTACAAAAAATATAATTATTTATTAATATAAGATAAAAAAATTTAAAATGTTGAATATTTCTAATCATACATTTTCATTTTGTAATCAAACATGTTGGCAAAAATTGGTTGTCTGTAAAGTCGGTTTACGGACGATAGTTTTACGTGATAACGCTATAAAGAATACCTAATTCATGAAAAATTGCGTACTTTTATGAATTGAATTATTATCACTGAATTGTCATTATTTTGTATAATACAAAGGAGTTAATTGAAAATTAATAATTTTTTTCAAAATGAAATCAGACTGAAAATTATGAAGGAAATCAATTTTAAATCTTATTAAGTAAATTGTAGAAGAAAACACAAAATACGTTGTCTAGGATTCAACAATTACATCGTGCCTCTCTATCACTTTTATCGCGTTATCGCTTGCACGCACAGGCTTATCACGTCAAAAAGTATCCTCATGCTGAAACACTACAATGTTGTAACAAATTTTTGTAACAAATAATCATTAAGAATATGCAATATGATTAGAACTAATGAATTTTCTAGTGAAAACGCAAAAAAAAAATTGTTTAATTTTAATTTAAAAAAAAAACTTACTGTTCAAATATATTGAAACGTACAAAAGGTAAAAACAAAAGCTCGAATGTTCTATGACAGGGATAGTCAACCAAAATAATCTTGCGGGCCACTATAAAAATGCATTAAAACTCCATGAGGGGTGTATTAAATTATATAATCCATTAGAAGCAGACTCACTATAAACATTTTTTCTAGCAAAAAATGAAAACAAATTCATCAAAGAAGAACGATATTTTTAGTTTTTAATTAACGTATTAGCCCGAATATAACGCGATATTTTGGACCATTTATTTTCCATTAAAAAATCGACTCGCACTAAATTCGGGTTTTAAGTAATGAAATGTAATATAGGTAAATAGGGACATTCTCCTACAGAACGAGGTTGAAACGTGACTTATTTTGTTTTATATTGCTTAATTTTATTGACATGAATGTAACTTGTGTTATTACCAATAATTACCTAAATAAATGCGTATTTGATTGAATTTTACATGCATTTGAATTATTTTATGAGTATTATTTTTTAATATCTTTATGAAAATTTCGGAGTCGCGTTATATTCGGGCTAATACGGCATAAAATTAAATCAAACTAAATTATAACAATAATGAACTTTTGAAATTTCTTTAGATGTGAAAATCAATCTCGATTTTAACTTAACTTGAGCATAATTTACGTTTATGGCTCTCTTAAATCTCTCATTTATCGAATTTTGTTTTAACCTTGGTTTCTTAATATATTGGAAGACCTTTCAACATTGCTATTAAAATATTTTTATTTCTATTATGATTAGAAGTGTCAATGTATTAGAGAAAGACTTTGGTCAAACTAAGATAACATAAAGCTCAATCAAAAGTTCAATCTTAACTTTCTTATTTATAAACTTTTTAATTTGGAAATGTTGAATTTAAAAGCGCTAAACTAAAGGAAGAAATAAAAAAAAAATTTACAATAATGCCACCGCAGTTATGATATTTAAATTCAAATAATTTTTTTTTGTACAAATATCCACGATTTTAAATCTAGTTTCATTTATAAAGAGAAATAAAAAGTGAAATATAATGTGATGTTAATTGCATCTACATATTTTGCTTCATTATTAAAAATAGTAAAATTTTTCAACAATCTTATGTAAGTATTGTTCTGCATAAATTCTTCTAATTTGACTAAAAATATTTAAATTCAATATTTATTTCTCGACGTCAGCTGTAATCCATTTTATGGCTCAATGGAGCTGGAAGCAAGTTTCAACCCGGAGTCACCTGGACTCAACGAAAAGTAGGAACGAATCAAAAACTCGACAACTCTTCAGAAAATTTCTAACAAATCTGACCACCTGCATCGTACTAGAAATCAATTAGTCGCGATAGTAGTAAAATATAATGCAATAATAATAAATAATTGGGACATAATATTTTTGGTTTTATTTTTATTGCTTTAAAATATTTTTAAGGGGGTATATTAAAAGTGGAACGTTTTCAGCTTTTTCATTTTGTGCTTATCCAATGAATATGTGGCGGCTGGAAATTGGCGGCTGAAAATGCAGTGTTTATCTCTCGCAGCTGACTTGGGAAAAATATATGATATACCTTTATGATGTGATCTGCTCTTGGCCAGCGCTGGCATATGTATTTGTATATATATTTATGTAAATAAAAGGTGGGTAACCACGCCCACCATTACATTCTGGTGACCCCGACGTGATCTAAACACGCAACAACAGCGAGGACCAGTCATTCTGCGTGGACCTGCCATTTCGCCTCATTATGGACGCCGCCAGTCGCCACATACATCCGGCCCCCTCACCAGGGAATTCAACGGTGGAGTAGCTGCATCCTCATCTTCGGTTGAGCTACTCCATACTCGTCCCGCGTCGTCTTACGGACTCGAGCCCAGCAGCTCGTTCAAGCGGTCTCTGCTCCACGACGGCCCCAGCAGCCTAGAGTCTCACGACCCGACGACAATCGTGACCATCGTCACTAGGAGGGGAGTGATGTGGCGGCTGAAAATGCAGTGTTTATCTCTCGCAGCTGACTTGGGAAAAATATATGATATACCTTTATGATGTGATCTGCTCTTGGCCAGCGCTGGCATATGTATTTGTATATATATTTATGTAAATAAAAGGTGGGTAACCACGCCCACCATTACAAATACATGGGGTAGGAAACCTATTTAAGAAACATTACTTTAAGAAGATATTGAGAGAAAACATCAGCACAACTACATAATATTCTTTATAATTATGTAGAAAATGTTATTATAGGTATAGTTAAGTGGGAACCAAAAAAATTAGGAGGTTACTAAAAACACTAAGTATATTTATTTATTCCTAAAACTTTAAATATTATAAAAAATTTAAGCATAGTTTCTACAAGTCGATATTCAAGGACAATTCGGTACGTCATTTTATTCCAAACATTTTTTTTTATAACAAACTGAATTAGACTGATACAGTTTCGTGATTTTTTATAAGATAAAAAGTGATTTATAATTATTTAAAAGATGCAAAAAATTATTAGACATAACATGAACTTTAGAAAGTAATTGTCACAGATACAAATAGCGAACCGAGTAAAAATAACTAAAATTCAAATATTCACTTAGAATGTTTGTTATTATACACTTGACTAAAATGTTTATTAAAGTTCTTTAAAAAAGCATTATATGAGTGATTAAATACATTTTTTAAATATTTTCCTCACTCGTCCTTGAAAAGTGATTACTTTTGTATATGTATTGTCAAACTTAAATTTACAATATTAAAATTACGGTTAGAAAAATATTTTTTCAAAAATATCTTTCACTGATTTTTTTTTTGGTAATATGTCGATAGGTGTACTTTAAAACAGAAAGCCATTTGTTAATTGATGTTTGGTTATAATCTTTAATTTAACAATTTAAAATGATTGTTTATTTTGAATAATTGAAAGGTAATTAAATAATAGTTTTATTGCAATTTTGTATTATTATAATGACTTTTCTATTTGTTTACAAAACTTTTTCGGATTCAACGAACGTCATAGTTGTAGGCTTGTTTATAATATTTTGAAATTAATTAATATGCATGCAAAATACATGAGATTAATGTAAATAATGTCATAATTTATGCAAGGCAATTAAAAATCTATAGCCGATTTATAATTAATTTATAATTTATTCAGTTATCAGATGTGTTACAAAAGTAAATAGCTACATATTTAAAAAATTAAGAAAATTTAAAAGGATATAAACATGTAGTTGGGTTTAACTTGAATAAGTTATAGACAAACAATAGGCATCTGCCGCTACCATAGTGTGGTGCTTTTTTAATTAGATTTTCTCAAAAAATTATTCTTCAGACAAAATTGATTGCAATTCATTGATCCCTGAAGAATTTTAAAATACATTTTTTGATGTCTTAATCACATTTGTGGTCTGTGGGTTGGTCCCATTGCAATGAATACATTAACGCACAGAGTACTGTTGCTGAGTCATACATATAATACATGTACTAAGGGTAAATATTCATTCGCATTCACTTTCCCGTCCTTGTATATTAACAGATATGCACCTTCATCCCTTCAAACCCTGTTTTTGTAAATAGAGTATCGCCCAGTCGACCCCCAACAGTGGTTTTGACGCACCCCGTACATTGTACGGGAAAGGTATGTTTATTATGTAATAGGCGTGACCTAGTTTCGTACCAAAAAACGTGTATATTTTTTATATAAACTACTTTTCTGTATAAACCGAGAAATAAATATCCGGTTTTATAAGTGAATTTACAGATCCATTTCCATGATTTCACTCAAAACAACAAACGAAATAAAAATCGTAGAAATAAAGGAAATATAGGTATATGAAAATAATGTATTACTTCTATATTTTTCTTCCTCTTTCCCGATTTTTATTAAAAAATAAGCGGTACATTTACTGCAACTCTAACACAATCCATTAAACACAACTTAAAAATATTGATAGTTTTTAATAATGAAAACAAAGAAATATTTTACAAGTGATAATTTTTAGACGTTCTATTGGCATTTTTAAATTTTCTCATATCCTTAGAGAAAATGACAATAGGCTCAAGCTTGGCCTAATATAATTATAATATATAGGTACATAAATCTCTTACGTACAATATAATATACTATTGTTTTATTTTTTTTTAAATGGAAAAAAAGTTATTAAAACAAATATTTAAAATCGTTAAAGTAATCAAATTAAAACATGCTTTTAAAAAAATATACGCTGAGTGAAAACTCTTTTTTTCTGTTTTCAATTAATTTTTTGATTAATGCATTTTTTGTTGTTAGATGTGAGTATTTTCATTTAAAAACAATTTTCTTAAATTAAAACTTTGTCCATTCCAAACAAAAATTATTTTCAAATATAGATACCTACACCTATATATACCTATACACATTTAAGAAATTAGATTTTCATTGTTGATTCTTTTTCCAATGAACTGCACCAAATGTTTGTTTCAAAACCTCTCATAAAATTAATCTTAACTTCTGCTTTTACAATTTTTTTTTTTTTTTTTTTGAAATGAAACTTTATCTTTTGATTTGATACTTGTGTTTTACTCTTTTGTTCAAGAGATTTTTCAAAGTACAAAATTAGAGCGAGCTTACTTTCAAGTTTTCAAATTACATGATCAAAGTATAAAATATTTGAGCGAAATGTTTGAAAACTTTGTCACAATAAACTGCCTCAAGTACTTAGCTACCAAATGTCAGCTAAATCATTATATCGCAAATCACATAGGTAAGTATATTTTGTACCTCAAAAACTAGTAAGGAATAGTGAATCATTTGTGTTTCATATGAAGCAATTTAAAACAACAATTAAGAATATGCATTTGACTAAATTGAGTTTTTGATTTTATATGTTATACTTTTGTAACTATTGATTTTGTTGATAATTACAAAACTGATAAATTGTTAAACATTAGTTGTTGTAGTTCCCCCGGGCTTTTTCGATTATTTAAATGATATTTCTAGGCTTCTATATATTATATAATTTAATTGTATAACGTACGAGTTTATTGTTATTATAGAGGCGACAAATTTGTCAGATTCGAATTTCTTTCTCTTCATATAATATGAATAGAGTTTATACATTAACACGTGATTGTTGTATTTATACAATAACAATAGAAATCTACTTGTATATACCTAACAGATGTTCGGTGATTAGTGAACACAGTGTGTCAGACAATACTGTCAAGGGATGAGAACGGGATTATCGGGAAATACAAGGGAGACATTCTCCAGAGATCTATTTAATACACATGAGCAGCTGCGGAATGTTAGCGGGTGGTGGTCCTCATATAAGAGAGCTTCCTGAACGATAAATGGGTTTCCATCACATTATAATAGGATATAAACATTTCAAATGACTTCGTTTTAAAATTCAAGATGAAGTCAAATGATCAAGCATGATAAATAAAAAGGTACGCAAAATCATTGTGAGGGTAAACGGAAATGAAGAGCAAATAAAACAAGTGACTATTGGGAATTGAAGCATCAATATTATATGACTTGATGTGACTAAAAAATGTAATGTGTTAATAAAAGCTCAAAATTAAATTAAGTATATTAACAAACTAAAAGAACAGAAAAAAATTAATTAAATATCTCCTTGATTATTTCGGGGGAAATTTCAGTATTTTGCAGAAATTATTGTTTAACATATTTTTTTGTATATTTAATGAAGAGGTTGGGGTGATGTAATTATGTTATTAGTATAGATCACACAAAGTAATACGTCAAAAATTATAAGAAATAAAAGTTGATGAGTGTTTGGAAAGGTAAAAGTTCAGAAAAATAAAGCGTATACTCGAATATCTATAAGCCAAAATGAGAGATACTCATTCAATCTACAGATTAATTTGTAAACATAATATAATATATTGATTTCAAGCTGGTATACTTTTTATTTTTGAAATATTTTTTTTCGATTAAATATTGAGAGTTAATTATCTTCCATGGAAACTCCAAAAGTAAAAAGCGTTCCATTTAAAAATAAAACAAATGGTAATACTAAAATATTCATACAGAAATAAAATGAAGAAATTAAATTATGTTTACTTTACCCTCCCTTATTTCATATATTTATATACGAATACATATAATACAATAATTTAAATACTCGTAATAATTATATACTGCATACAATTTGTTTTAGGTCGCCTCAAAAACAGTTATCACTTAAATATGAAATGTTTAATACTTTTTATAAGGCTTTTATAAAAAGGGTCGTGTATTTTTTTTCCTTTACCTGCATTTTCGTTTTTGTAAACAAGCGATCTGGTTACTGATAAATTTTAATTACGCATTCTAAATGAGTAAAATTTACATTTGTGTTTCAACAAAAACAAGATATATCGAAAACACTTACGTTTGCATTTTCGATATCAAAACTGTATTTTGCAAAGTAGGCGGACTTGTTTCAAATTTAACTTCAAAAGCAATTTATTCATACGAGCAATGCTAAAACAAATTGATTTATTAAGTACTACATAATTTCATTTACTGCATAATATTATGTTTCAACGTATTAGAAAAGCTTAAGTCATGTGATAATCCTCTCAACTTGGAAACTAATAGTAGAGAAATAAATAAAATGATTTGACGCAAGCAGATATTATGCAGCTTAAAATATTATTCAAAAGTGCTTCTTTTCATTTTGTAACGATTAATATTTTAAAAATATAATATTTAATACATTTTGATGGTTTATGTAACTTGAGTTCAAAAGATAATGATGACTCAAGTACCTACTATTAAAACCAATCATATTTTGCATAATAATAAAAAAATTGAAAATATTTACATATTTGTTTACATATTTTGGTATTATACCATTTTAAGTTAATGTGCGTTATTAAAATACGAGGAAAATGCATCAATAAATCATTAATTATAATAACATGTCATATCATGTTATAGTTGTAAATTGCCTTTGAAAAAAGCTCGTCGCTAATATTGTTAGTAAGTTTCATTTTTTCCTTGAAAACAGATGGGAATGTGACGCATTGTCACGTGAACATTACTCCTCCGGGAGCTACCGTTACAATATTTATGTGGTGTTACGCATAACGTACGTTAATACAAAATGAACAGCATGTCGTGCAAACATCCCTTTTACAATGTCTGAACTGTCTTTCTAAATGTATCGCTCTTACACACTTTTTACAAAGTGAGTATAGTTGTCAATAAAACACAAACGAAAAATCTAATGATACTAATAATTTTGATTGAAAATATTTCGATTTCACATTTGTTTAGTCATGTTTTGCATAATATTTTTTTTTTTTTTTTTGGTGGTTTAAGTCGCCTTAACATCTAAGGTCATATCACGACTGTCTAAACACAGAAAATTTCTGTTGGTCAATTTTATTCTTAGGTCTAATTGTAAGATCTTAAGTTTAGGATTCAACGGGAATCGAACCCGTACCACTTGACGCATGAAGCGGAGAGAACTACTGCCTCTAACCGCTGCGCCAATAGGTGGTCATAATACATATATTATGCATTGTGATAAACTATTTGAATATTAAGTGAATCTAAGCAAGAAAAAATGCGATTTTTTACGATCATCCTCGTTTTCAGCTTGTTTCGTTAGGTTTAATGGTAGGTGTATGATGGTTTTAGGTTTAAATGGCTTAAATACGACATTTTTATATCCGCTGAACATAATTCTATAGTATATAAGCTTTAAATATGATATATGTATAATGATAAATAAATAAATAATAATAAATAATAACTAGATATACTAAAACTATCAGTATCCAATTATCTTAAGGCCACCTATTAGCGCTGTGGTTAGAGCAGTAGTTCTCTCCGCTTCATGCGTCAAGTGGTTCTGGGTTCGATCCCCGTCGAATCCGAAGACTTAAGATTCTAGACCTAAAATATAATTGACCAACAGAAATTCTCTGAGTTTAGACAGTCGTGATATAACCTTAGATGTTAAAGCGACTTAAAACACCAAAAAAAAAATTATCTTAGTTTTATTTTTGTAAGGTGATTATTAGAATTTAAATTCATTTTAAAGCGTAATTGTTCTATTGACTTGAATTGCAATCGAAACTTTGTCTTAATTGTTAGTATTGAAACACATTTTAATATTAAGATTAATTTTTTTTTGTTGATTTTAACAAATCATGAAGGAGTACAAGATACTGTTTAAAAATACAAGAAATATTATATTTAATTATTTAAGAGCACTTTCATTAAATATTTTTATGTTGTGTAAGATCTTGGTAATGTTAAGTATCTACAATCAATTTTAATGACTGAAAAAATTTGAAAGATATTTGACTGAAAAGGATTTTATTTTAAATTTATTAAAATTACTGTAATATTAAATGGAATCTCTAAGATCAAACTTATATTTATTTTTTTTTTCTAATTGATTTGAAAAGATTGTTTTCGTATCACATTTTTAATATAAATTTTGTACATTTTCTTACTAATTTTAAACGTCAATTTTATTTTTATAATTAAATGAAATGATTTGTATAGAAAACAAATTTACATGTTTTCCATTTCAGTGTTGGAATTGTGAGAATGAAATATTTAATACGTGTAAATGAAAATATGTGTAACGTGGATAGTATATACATAATCTCAAGCACTATAACCTTAATCTTAACAATCTACGGAATATATTCGTTAACGACTTTCGTCTCCATTTACCGTTTATTAACGGGTGTGATAATAGGCATTCTAAAGATGTCTTAATTTGGATTGAGTTTAATAAAAAATTCTTCAATTGTAGAAACATATAGTAAATGGTATATATTTTTTAAGGATGTTTTTAATTCTTTGGGTGTTAGGTAATGTTAATTTAACGTATATTAGTTAAACTTATAATATATTATTGAAAAAATTAAATCATATTTTTGAAATTCTAAGAAGTTAAATAATTGTTATTGTTCTTTTTTGTGAGTGTTAATCGTAAAGTTGACATGATTAAAAAGATATAAACTTTAAATTTATGGAATTAAAATGCCAATTTTTAAAGAAAAAATGTTGTTAAAAACTGTTTTTAGCTCTCAAAATAGAAAAAATCTGCACATAGTAAAAAAGGTGTAAAATATAATCAATGTGTTATATCAACTTTCAATTATAGTTTCTAGTTTTAAGATTATTATGGATTTGAGAAAAATTTGCCAATTTTTATTATTTTTTTGAAAACTTGTGAAACAGTTTAATATAAATGATAAAAAATTTTCATTTCGACTAAAGTCTGCAGTACAAGAATAATTAAAACTGTACTCGAAAAGATTTCGAACACGCGAGTTAAGTGATGAAACTTATTGAATACAGCATTGAATGTGCAATAAAATATATTTAATTAAATTTTCAAAGAGAACTTAACATTTGTTGGAAAATGTTATTATCGTTCAATAGTCCTCAGTACACGTACGAAAAGCATAGCTGTCGTTCGTCCAGCTGGTCACGCTGGTTAATAAGTTTGCCTTGTTCTATAATATATAAGTGGAAGTTATATAGGTGGTGATATATTGTATAGGTATATAGAAAGATACACTTTATGTATGAGAACGTATAACATTCTGCCGATAAGAACAGGGATGAAGACAGGACAGAGTTGTATTTATCGCTTTAAGCAAAAGTGTCGTGCGACGTCACATTGAACTGTCAACCGCCTCGACGACCACATAAAAGTTAATACGAAGGCGTCCTTATTGAACATCAGTCAGAACGCCACCTCATATAGACAACGTGTTCTATCTGTTTTACAATCACACTTGTCCATTGTTTGTGACGAGTATTCCTATGAGACATTTTTCTCATTCTTGTCTGACAACTTTACGAAAATCATTGAATCAACTTGACGTTGTAATGAGTTGTAATTTTTCACAACATTTCCTTTGATCATTTCACATACGTTATTAAATACTCGTCTTTTATTATTAATTGAAAACACTACTATAGCAAATGTAATTATTGTTCGTTTTTCTTTTTATTTCAATGCTATTTTGTGATTGTAAAAAGTATAATAAAGCTGCTCTATACAATGTGTCATTCCTAACGCAGCAACCACGCCGATTTCACGCTTGAGAAATTGTGAAAACGATTTGTTATCACCTCATTGGGACTGTAGGGCTGTTGCAAATAATTGTTGACGCTTCAAATCTCCTCATGAATAGCTTTGTTCATTCAGGCAATCGTTCGTATTTAACTGATGTTAACCTCACTTTGGGGAAAAAAGATTTTTCCACGGTAATCGCACCACGTACGTACCAATTAAAACTATAAGCAGGTTTATTTTTACAGCTATATTATTTAGGTATCTATATAAAAAACCAAATTAAAAAATATTTTTTTGATGAATTTGTTACAATAGTAGCAATATATGCATTATATAAGTATATATAAATTAAATTTACTTTTGTATGTAAATATATTTTCATTTTATCTTTATACAAAGATTAAAACAAAGTTGCTCCCGCTGTCTGTTACCTTAGATCTTTTAAACTACAAAACGGACTTTTATGCAGTTTTTAGTAATCGATAGAGTGATTCAAGAGGAAGGTTTGTAGGTATTATAAATGTATATCATAGTAGAGAAAAGTCGGGAAATTCAAAGATTTGTAATATGATGTCATAAGAAACATATTTTTGTGCACTTACATTGCAAACGCTGGCTAAACCTTACGAGATAGATCAAACTTATATGCGACGAAATTGTGTATCTTAAAAAGATTGATAAAAAAGTCTCCGACGGTATATATCTATCTCTTAAGGATAACCCACAGGAACCTGTGATTGATATTTTTTACATATAACAAAAAAATGATTAATTATTTACCAAAGCTATTTTAAACAACACATAGTATTCCTTATCCAATTAAATACATTGGATACGTTGTGCATTTCATGTAGATCAAAATTGCCTTTTACAGCATATTATAAAAATTAATATCTTTGAAGATATCACAGATTTAAAAAGCGTTGGCACAGCGACTGGATATTGTGCGTCGTGCGCAGTAGCTGTTTAATTGCTACTTTTTTCTTATAAATATAAAAATGCTATGTTGGTCTTTATTTAGAACAAAAACTGGAAAAATTCTACACCAATTAGGTATGTAAAGTACCTACTCTTCAAAGAGTTAGGTTGGTCGCCCTACATAGGATAGCATAACAATTGAATCTTACAGGAACCGTGTATTTTCGTAGTATTTTCGGTAAGTTTTGTTAAAGTTCGTGAAATAGCATTTTAACGCATTTTCTTCAAGAAGGCCTGACCAATTTTACACAGTAAAGAAAGAAAACTCTACAAAGTTTTAATTAAAAAATTGACAAAAGTTACTGGAAAATAAATATGAATTTAAATTAACTCCCGATAAAGTTAATAATGAACTTTTATAAATATATTTGAGTTTCTTTATTGTTCATTGTCGAACATATTAATTAGAAATTAACGTATTAAAATAATACACTAAATTTTAAAATAATTAACAATTATTTAACGGAACTAATTTTAATGAATATTTGTAAAGACACCTCAGATCTTAACGTATTTAATACCATTTATCCTAAAAAAGACACGGTTCTTGTAGAATAGCTACGAATCTATTCTACTGAAATAGCTGAACGGTTATAAATGGCATTGGAAGTGAAAAATTTTTAATTTCAAAGGAACATTTTATATTTAAAATTGTATTAAACCTATAAGATAGCTAATATTTCTTCACTAAAAAGTCGGATAAGTCGTTAAGGATATTGATGAACTTACTTTGGATCTAAAGACTGAAAGTATCTATCATCTTTTTTGTCAAAATAGATTAATACTTTTTAAATTTCGTTGTGAAGGGAATCAATTAATCATTCAATTAAATTTAGATTATCTCAGCAAAGCGAGCGGGTATCAGCTAGTAGTTAAATATATAGCTGTATTTATGCAGACGTCAGAATAACATCAAACTTTCATATTTTAAGCCATTTTTAGTTCTGAATTATTTCCATTTTCCAGAAGAATTTAATCGGTATATAAGTTTCTTTTATATCTAGATTTCACCGTACATCAGATATGAGAGTATGTAGAGTTAACCGTACAAGTACCTAGGTACCTTAATAAATGATGGGCTGTTTAAACACACCCATACAAAGTCGCCGTTAATGACAAAAGCCCCATTTATCGGCCCATGTCTGGCTATCAACGCTCGGCCTATTAATGGGAATTTGTTAATGGGCCATATCTGGTTAATTGCCGGTCGCCGTCTATTCGATCATCAATCAATATTCGTTCGTCGGCCAACGATAGGCCAAAGTCTGGCTAAATAATTTTTTGCTCACGCACAAATAATTAAAAGTCAGATGACTTACTATAAACCTTAAATACTTTGAGGGGGCCCTAAGTCACCCTTAGTTCCCTGAGTTATTCATCACTTTGAGTCTATTATATTTGACTTATGTTTAAGGTGATTTGTGTTTTAAGATTTATTGAGCATCAACGTTCAGAATAATTGTACCTACAATGTCAAATAAACGCGTAAAAAAATTTTGACAATTAAAAAAACTTGTAAGTAGTGTAGATTTTATAAATAATGTGGATAGTGACAATAGTAAACAGCGACAAAGCGATACATCTTTAATTTGAAACATACATTTCAAATGAATTTTTTTTCTCTGCAATTGCGTCAATTATTTTTAAATATTCGCACCATATAAATACTTTTCAAATTTATTACAAAATTAACCAATGAACGCAAAGTATGAATATATCCTTCATTTAAGTGCTATCTGGTGGTAAATTATTATACTTTTAACGGTAGAACAGGGGCAAGAGGATTCGTTTCGCTAACACAGAAATTGTCGTTAAACAATAGTCGCATGGTAAAGTGTTTAAAGTGTATTATTGTATTTCAGAATAGTTCGTCTATATCGCTTGTTGATAACCAGTCTATTAAAGTCTCTGACTAAAGTAAGTAGTTCTATTTAATAATTGAATAATAATACATTCTCTCGAATTAAACTATAGATAATTTATATTTATTTACCTGATAATCTAATAGTTTTCTCATAGTGTGAAATAATCAAATAAAAAAATATTAATAGTTAAATTTAATGTTACAGATGGAAGGATTTTAATGGCATATTACTTTGTAAATATCCACCGGCTGATGAGTATCCTAAAGTTGATAAGTTTGCTGCAGACTTAAGCGATGCAAATGAAAATTGGGATAAATATCTAGTCGAAATTCTCTATTATGCAGGTGAGTTAGTTTGTTATTTTTCTAGAGAATTTTTTCTCATCTTAAAATTGGTTTTACAATAAAATTTTTTTTTCATACCCTTATGAAAATAAATCTTCTTTTTTCACCTCTTATACTATTTTAGTTCTTACTCCTTCACTCACACATATTGTGTCTTAAAAACAAGTTTATTTATAATTGATTTTGCATATTCTAGATGTTGTAACTGAAAAGTTTGGGGATGCAGAGGAATCTAAAAATTTTGCTGGCAAAGTAGTCCGATGGCTTTCTGGTTGGGTGGACCGTGAGAATGGGCGATAAGAAAGAGGATCTTCATTATAAACCACCAAAAATTCCCTTTTGATTTTAGATTGCGTATTATGTACGCCAGGTTTAAAATTCTACTTTTGTATTAATTATTGATGTTGTCTGATTTTTTATTAAGATTGTATGTATTATAAAGTGAATAAATGATTGTATCATAATAATCGTTGAGCTGATTTCATATCATTTTTTTCAATATTTAAGTAGTTTTATTAATTTATAATATTTGCCAGTAACGGTCCAGTAATTTTTACTGCAGTCGGCCGATTGTTGGTTTCTATTAACGGCCCTGTAACCTTTGCTTCAGTCGGCCGATTGTTAATCGCCATTAACGGCCCGGTAACTTTTACTGCAGTCGGCCGATAGTCGACTGCCATTAGCGGCCCGGAGTTATCATCCAGCCGGCAACCGTACTTGGGCCGTTAACAGTTGCCGATGTTGGGCCAACAACTAGCATCTCTGGCTAAGCAATGGGCCATTAATGGCCCTGTCGCCAAACTTTGTATGGGCAGTTGCAGTAATGTTTTATAACATTACTATTATAACAATTATAACTTATGGTTTTGAGTAATTATGAGCCTATAAAAATGTATTTTGATTGACTAATTTGTCAGTTGAAACTATGATGTATCTACTCATAATCACTGTCACGCGAGAAATGGTGATATCGATAGTATCCGTTCGGACACTTACAATATGATGCACGTATTGGAAACTAATCAAGGCTCAGCATAGGCCGAATGACATGGATAGTTGAATGATGGCATTACTAGTGTGTTTACACTTCATTGAATAATTACGTTGTTTGCATAGCTAATTACGTCACGTTCTACTGCCCATTAAAATATCATCCACCCAACTCACCCTATAAAGTTAGCTTAAAGTAATGTCTGACCGAATGAATAAGTGACACTTATCTGGTACAATGTTAGTTGGAAATTATTAACATGAAAGTAAAACTTGAACTATTGAAAATAATTATAAACTTTAATTAACCATTAAAATATATAAATAAATTCACAATTGTAAGATTTAATTTTTGAAAAGCATTGGACTATTTAAACCCCTCGTTCTCGGAATATGATGAGAATAAGCTATTTACATCGGAAGATATTTTTAAAAAGTTCTTAAATTTTGTGTTAAGCTTTATTTTTTACTTACTCTTAAGTATATTCGTGCACTTCCCTCGTTTATTTCCCTTCGTTATTTCGTTTTATGTAAATATAAAATGACATTTAACACATTACTCATTACTCAATGAACTTTCACATCAATCATTTCTGCTTGAAGAACTATTAACGACAGAATAAAATCTCGCTTGTGCATATGCGAGAAAGTAAAGTTGTTATCGGTTATTACGAATTTCAAGAAAGTTTAATGTGTATATGAGTTTACCTTAATTTGAACATATCTCTCGAATATACTCACTCACATATCTAAATTGATCTATTTTATAATTAATGTTTAGTTAAGATAAACACATCGTAATCAACTTGAAGAACCGATTAAGTTCTAGTTGCTAATATCTTATTATAAAATTGAGCAAATAAAATCAATTGAGTATATTCGAGTAGTCGCTTCCAATGTAAACGTTACTGTGTTTCGTTGTAATATAAACCCTTAAAAATGAAATATTATATATTATCCTTTTTAATTAATTTCAATGCAAATTCATTTAATTTAAATCACATTTAAATATTTCTGGAGCTTACCGTCGTATTTCATACTTTTCATAAATTGAAGAGAGTTTTATTATGTTCGACAAATTTCTACGTTTCAATGATTTTTATGAATGGAGTAACATTTTGCTTTTCACTGAGTACTTTACCCTTAGATATCAACAAAACTGACTAAATAAGCAAATTCCTATGAAGTCTTTTCAATTGAGAATTTCGGTTAGAAACTTAGACGTCCGATTTATTTCATATTAGAAAATTTACAATTTTTAGATTAAACCATATTTATAGATCGAACGTTTTTATAAATTATTTCAATCAATAAAACGCTGTATTTCTAATAGCATTGAGAATTGAAACCCCGAGGCATAAAACATAGACGTAATATTTTTAAACTGGTACATTTAAATCCAGACTGCAATATGGTTTATGAAATATAGAGAACTACCACACTGTGATGTGTAGACTTCGTACATATTTTAATAGAAACATTTTTAATTCTGGGTTTTTATGTGAATAAAATATTAATTTTAGAATTATTTACTTTCTTCGCAATATTCAAAAGTAAATTAATTATTGTATATAAGTAATTATCGTTAAAACATGTCATAACAATTAAGAAACTATTATTTCCTTATGCGCACAGTGCCATGAAAACGTTCCGACATTTGACGACAATAATAGAAACGGGATGAAAGGAATATCACGTAAAACGATGTAGCATTTCTGCTTATTAAGCGTTAAATGAAATCAGAAATCAGTGAGCTACACTTTGTTTAATATACCTTCCCCAACACTCGCTAACGCAATTTAACATTTCTTATTAAAGTTATATATTTGTCCTTCAAAATAATATACCGAAATCATAAGCTTATGAAATTGTTAAATATAAACACAAACGTTACATATATCTATAATTGTATGTAATAAATATTATATTAGCTTAAGTACTTTTAAAACTTTTTCAATAAAGTTCTTAATGAAAAAAATAACTAAAACGTAATTTTTCATTTAATTATTTATTTGTAAACAATAAGCGGCTTAAAAAGTTGTTTAATGGAAATTAATTAACGTAATTTGGATTATGGATTCTTTGCAACATTATAGGTAGGTATCTAAATGTATTGAAGTCTTTATTTTTATTTGAGAAATGATGAAGTGATTATTTAGTTGAAATATTTAAATTAGTTAGTTCTAGTTTTTAATAATTTGAATATTTTAATTATAGCGTATAATGAAAGCTTGATATTATCAAATAGTTTGTCGAACATCTATTAACAGATTCTAAGCGCAGCATATTGAGCTTCCAAATCTTATAACTTATCGTTAGTTCAGTAACGACACTCTTCAGTATTGATTTTAACTATGATCTAACTTAAATTAAATAATTGCCGAAATATTGGTCAATAGTTTACATTATACTTCTGCCAAATGTTAGTTCTATTGCTGCTAATATACAGTGTGCTATACTTTTTAAGGCATTTTTCTTTTAATTTTTTATGGTTGTATTGTACTGATGTACTGAATCGAATGACCAAAATGTGTTGTACTGATACCATACTGATGTATGTATATGTCGCTGATTCAAATTCGTCCTCGATGGATTACAATGTTTTGTTGTAATGAAGTTCTGATTTATGTCCTTCACAGGACCAAATAAATATGCGTGTGTGTTGTAAAAATATATTTGTAATTCTTTTCTTTGTTTATAACAAAAAATATGTGTTGACAACCGAAACAATTAACCAAATGCAAAGACTGCTTGGAGTGAACTAAAACATGGAAATGACATGCAAAGCCCGCTTATGGTCGCTAATACTTAACAATGGTCTTACTTTTCTTTTAAAAACTCATAAGACTTAACTATTTTTTACCATAAGGAACAATGTCTTAATGATGAAAAAATTATTGTGTGGTTTTACGAAACCACGATGCAAGTGAAACTTTTTTTTCGGATTTTAGGCACTTAAGTAACTGAAAATTTTCGGAAAATTATTCGATTTAGGGTATGAAAATAGAATAGAAAGAAAGGGATGTGGCACGAATTCACTGTCTGACGTGACGCGCACCGTTGCAACTATTTTTGAATTTCCATTATTGATGTTAATCCTCGAATGTTATTTTCATTATTGAATTTGTTGATTATTGTTAAATCGATCATCTGCCTGTTGTTATCTATTGTAACATCACCGTCGGATATTTTTGCACTATTCTCACTGGCTGTATCTTTGTCTATCATGATCGAGTGAACAATAACATTTATATCAACACACTGATCAAAATACAAATACCAATACAAATATGACTGACAATTAATGACAACTTATAATATTGTATAATAAAACGTTGTCATGAAGCAAGGTTGTCATGAAGAGGAAAATAGCTCATTACATTCAGTAATAGCTCGCGCAACAGGCTTGGAAAAAACGACATGGTATATAGCTAACAATGTGTATACGAGCTCTGCCGAACACTTGCTGATTCCCTGCCAAGAATGTGTTACATTTAGCGACATGCTAAACACAGGCCAAAAAATTTGAGACCTGCTTTTGGTTCATTCCACTAACTTGGAAGTATTTGAGCGGCGTTCATCACTCTGATTCATCTCTTAAGAAAGGTATACGCGGTATACGTGTGCGTTAGGACAGTAATGACCTCGTTGATGACATTTTATGCAATAAAGCAACCATGTTTTTTTTGTTTTTTTTTTTTGTTTTTTTTAATGTCGCGTCAACATTTCTGTCCTTAGCGACTATCGAATCCGAAAACCAAGAAAAAACATCTTAAGCTTTCATTGGGATTTGAACCCAGGACCACTGGCGTATAAGGCAACTATCTAGTCCACCACGCCACTAAGTACCTCAACCATAGTTGTTATAGATAAATGACTGAAAGAATGGATTTCAAAGTTGTTATGACTTAGTGGAACCTAGCCATAGAATATCTTACACTTCAAGTGTTTATATAAGGTGTTTTTGATTTTATACTATTTGTTCAAGAAATTGAACCAATGTTGTTAGCTTATAAAGCTTATGGAATCAATGAAAACAGATTCTGTAATTAAGAAATGTAGAAGGTAAAATACGTTCAGCATACGGAACACACGAGTACGAGTGGTTTTGTTACGATTGTAACATTAGAAACGATGCACTTTGTGTGTATTACATGTCTTGGGTTCACTAATATGATAACGAACCGTGTCTTAGAGAATGGGAAGTGTATCCATACATAGGATCTGCATAGATAGAAATTATGCAGATGTATTTACTCCCCCGCTAACATGTAGTTCTGTGACGCTACCTACATATAATACACGTACAGTACGTGTACAGTTCGTATAGTATTCTGAGGCATGTAATCCTTTCTAGTTCAACCCGAAACACTACACATCGCTTATGAATGGGTAATGTGTGACGTCATATTCTAACAATCGTCATGCATTTATAACATTGTCTCCAGAGCGAATATAACAACAATGGTCACTAACAATAGCCGCCAACAATACAAACGTTATACATCATGTCAATGTTGTATTATTTACAAAGTGACATTAAAAACATACAAAACCTGACATAAATACAAACAATATGGATACGAGTGTTTTAGAATGTATGGGAAATGGTTTGCTACATCGCGCCTTTCCGTCTATTTTCATGCAAACAATATCAGCGTTTTCCCTACAACCGAAAGAGATATAATTTATGTACCTAAATGCAGGAAGGCATATTTCAATAACAAAATGAATTGATATATGATCACGATTGCAAATGGTTTTTTGATTTGGTAAATGACATTTGTAATCAGACAAAATGACACAAAATTTATTTTGTTTAATTTTAATGTCTCACGGCCAACCCCTTTTTGTTAGCCAAAATTACATGTCATGAACTGTATTGTTACAGTGATGTTATTAATTGCTCAATATAAAATTAATGAACAATTTTTGTTGCCTAATACGAACAATTTTCTATTTACTGGCGGATTCAATATAACTTTATTAAGTTTGCAGTTAATTTTCCCATTATAACTTTTGTGTTTTAAACAGATATTATTAAATTATTTATATCTCTTTTAAAATGACTTTTTTTTAACTTCTTGATAAGTTTAAAAAACTTCACAATTTTAAAATTATTTCTTTATACTTTATTTTCAATTATTATATTATTTAAAGTTATGCTGTAGGTAGGTACTCACTTTAGATGATCAAAGACAATCACATTATTGATTGAGGTCGTTGATCATTTGCTGCTCTTCACATTAGCAAATTAATTGGTCGCATAAGAAGTTGTTTTTATTTTACATTGACCAAGGTTCATTTATGTTCTTTCTCTGTTTGCGCTTTCATCCGTCATTGATAACTGCCAAATAAAAATTGTTTTTTCTGATTCCTACTGTTTCCAATAATCAATATTCCTATGCTATAAATTTTGGTTTGGTTATTCTGTGTGAGCATTACTTTTGTGGTTACTTGAGGTTAACGTATAATATTGTAACGTTTTTACGGGTTTTTAGGACTTGTGTTTAAATTACAACAATTGATTAGCAACAAATGTTCAATTATTAATACTATTTATTAACAATTATATTATTATAAGATCACTGTTACAATAGTGACAGTTACTTGTTCACTGATTTTCACTCACTATTTATATTTCACTATTTGCACTGTTTATTTAGAACTGCACTGTTCACAATTTATTTAACACTCGCGATTCACTGCGCATTCACGATTAATGTATTACTGCCTGACTTAGCTTGTTCTCCTTATATAAGAAGTTGGCCATTTTTTTGGAACATTCCTACCTCACTTCTTCTATTTCTAGAACTTTCGATTCTATTGTCTTACGACCTGTTCTTTTCCCATCCATGAAGAATAACACGTAGAAACTTCAAGAAAGATTGGCTTCTTCGTCATCCACCGAGTAATCCTTTATTGGTCAAACCCTCGCAGGTGGTCTCAAAGACGAATCTTTTTAGAATGTTCCAGAAGTTCCTATTGTTTGTCTCTTTGTTAGCCGACACCCCCTTCTTCTATCCTTCATGCTCACACAAGCATATGCCCAACTCCTCTGATTATCAAGTCCGTGACAATATAAGCAATGCTTAACCTATAATATAAGATATGAGTGAATAATAAAACCCATAAGTAAATGAATTATAAAAACATCATACATTTTTTTAAATAGATCCATCTTTTTTCTCTAAAACGATAAAATAAATAATACGTAAGATTCATTTTTAATTTTTTTTATTTTCCATTAATTCAACCAAAGAACCTAATTATTATGAATTCATGGTAATGAATTATTGAGCTACAATTTACATGATCAAAAAATTAGAGAATGTTGTCCCAAGCAGTTGACATTCAAAAAATAAATCAAATACCTACTTATAAAAATATAGTATACCTTTATGTATATGCACACGTTTATGTTTATTAATTTTGTGTATCTGTGAATTGGGAGATATATATCATACCATTTCCTGATTAATCAACTCATTCAACTAGGGTATAATTTGTCACCTTATGAATGTGGTTCCACAGCTTTAGATTCGAGCGAAGCTTTATGTTTTCAGAATGGATATGTTTGCAAATTTGCATATATATATGTAGATATATTAACTCCAGTACAATTGTTAATAATAGTGAAATTGGGAATATTCACGATGGCGTTAATCAATTTTCAACAAAAGATTTTGTGAACGAACCACATTGATTTTAAACGCATGATTTCTCTTTGTTTCACTTATTTCTCATGTAATAAAAATAATATTTCCATTAAGCATATATAAAAGGTTCCACTTATACAATTTTCCATATTGAGCTGTAACATTTCCTTTCTGTAATGTGGATAAATTTTACTTTTGCTGTATTTCAGAAGCATTAAACATACTCATGTATGATTTATTTCTCACCTTAACGTTAGAATAACTTTTTTTATATTATTCAGACAATTTATGAGTAAAACGTGTCGAAATTGAATTCTTAGGAAACTATATTCGTTTAAAGAAGGAGGAGTGATTGTATTAGGTTTCGATTCAAATAAAAAAACCAAAAAACGTTACATTTTTACGCATACATACACATATAGTTCTATGTACATACCTATGAATGCATAAATTTTTTAGGAGAATAAGATATCAAGATATCTACATATGAAGTAGGCGAGACGGCAGCAAATTTATAATAGAAAATCGCAATTCAAGACACAAGGAAAAACTGTTTGAAGTTGCAACTCAAATACAAGAAGCGATGTCTCGAATCAATCTCGCTCAACAGGCCATCTGCCTGAAACAATATTCAAGCCCTCTTTACTATAAAAATGTTTATGAAACTTAAAAAGAGCAAGAGGTAAGCATTGAAACACGTAAGTCGATCTTTGTTTTCTACATGAACGATTGGCTTATTTTCAGATATGGATTCACTCTTTTGTCAGAAGTATGAATATTTTAAAAATCTCCTAAAGCAAATTCAGAAGCGTGCCATTGAAAAATATGAATGAGCAAATAAATCTTATAAACGTTAAAAAGGATCTATTCTTTTCAAGAATGCCAATCTTTTTTAAGCTGAGTGTAACTAGAAATTATTTTTTCTTATTGTTTGGTAAAATTGTTAAAATTAGTTTCTTAATTAGATTCTGTAGGGAAATTTGTTCATTCAAAAATCATTTTGTCAAAACTGCTTTTTAAGCCAGAGCAATAAGATTATTAAATAATATATGTGCAACTTTCGTAGCCTTTTTCGTATGAAGTTCTGGCAATATTTCACTGTAGAGTTGATATAAGGTGGCAGAAAAGCTCCAGGGAGGATTGTTTGGTTGGATTGATGTTGATAAAGAATAAAAGTATTTTATATTCTTACCGTATATATATCTATACCCTTATAGAGAAGATGGTATAGCTTTATTGTTACTTCCACGAAAGGCTTCATTTCGTTATAAACCTTCTTATTTTTCTTCAATATGCAAAAGAAGTTTACTTTGTAGTTCAAGTAGTTTTTTTTTGTAAATAAATACTAAAAGCATTTTGAATATATCTCTTGCATCATTTATTTATCTTAATTTAAATTTAAAAAATAAGGCTACTAAAAATGTCTTACCAATGAAATTTGTCATTATACTATTTACAAATACATACTTTATAATATGTAGGTATATACTTGTTCCATACGGGCGAATAAGAGTTAAAAAGACCAATAAAGACAATTTGGTACAATATCATTTAAATTTTTTTATGTAAAATCAATGTCAAATGTGGAAGATAATATCATTTTGTGTGTTGAATTCAGATAATGGAATACAAGACTATGATATTGCAATTAAAAGTATGCGTCAGCGTTCATTCATATTCATTGCATGAGTTTTTAAAAATGCTGAATTTCCATAATTATTAAATTCCCGCAGTGACCAATATAATCAAGTTGAAAGTATACCCGTTCGAATTCATGATAATGAAGTTTGAATTTATATTTGATGTAAATACCAATTACAAATTGCTTTATAATCCAATATTGCTTCTTGTGAAATTTCCTACTCCCACTGATACTTCTGTCATAATTGTTCTGATATTTATAATTGCTATTAATGAACATATCTCCTGTAGGAACTTTGAATTTAAAATAAATTCAATTATTGTATTATTAACGTTTCGATGTTTTCTAATATATGTACCCTATGTACCTACCTATACACTACAGCCGAATTGTTCTATTAAAGCACATAGATATAAAGCTGAATATTGAGTGTTCGTGTCGTTGAAGAGAAACATCTTGTATGATGAGACGTTTATTATTATTCCAAATATAGATCATATTTATTTTCAACAAAATATACGAAACGAACACGAATTACTTTATATCGAAATTATTTAGAATCTTTTTGATAGATAGAGCAGGTAGCAAATGTAAATTAACAATAACTGAATATAGCAGTGTAGACATTACATTTTTTTAAATCGGCTGCAAATAAAAGCTTAAAGAATATAATCGGTTCGTAAATCATTAAGGCACCGGGTTAGCATGGGAAGTTGAAGTGTAACCTTTCATCAAACAACCGATAATATAATAAATTCGAACCTTTTTAAATAGACGCAAATATCTATGAAACGTGTATTGTTGCACTTTTGTAAAAAATGTGAACATCTCTACTTTAAATTCAAACATCTTAATATCGTGTAATAATGAAGTGTAAATAGTTAAAATTAACTATGAATGATTTCGTTAATAATGTAATTTATCGATGAAAATAAAAGCGTAGGAGGTCTTTAATGCGTATCTATTGTATATACGAAGAGTTTTTTTTTTACTTGAAATATTAATATATATTAAGTAAAATATATAATATTAAAAGCTTCTCACTTCTAAAAGCTTAATGACTACAACAAAGAACGTAAAACGTTAATATTTTCGTTGAATGATCAAATGAATAGAGTGTTAAATCATTATCAATTTAAATATAATATAAATTTTTAAGCTTAAATATTAAAAAATTTTGTTATTACATCAAAAAAGAAATTAATCTAAAGTTTTTTTACGAAGAAATTTGATAATTTATTTCGTACGTGGTGTTCGTAACAAATATTGAAACGTATTGTATTTACAAAATCAATAAATATACCTGCCTACAATGTTCATTTATTTTTATGAACCTTACTTGAAAAAAGCTCAACTTATTTTATTTAAAGTTTCAATTACATACATTGTATATATGTGTAAGTATTGTTATTGTATGAATTTCAACTAAACTTGTGCTTAAACAATTTACGATTGTGAAAAAGTGACACATTCTACTTTCTAATTAATGATAATGTTATTCCAGGTGGAAACTTAATAGTAATAGATCAGTGAATGAGAAAAGTTGGTGAACTTTTTCGTTTGTTTTTGTTTTGTTTTTAAACAATTGGTTTTCGTCTGGTTTTGGTTGAGTTCCAACGGTTGACAGCATCTGGATGAACGACAAAAGTGAGGTCAACTCGCTTTAGTTGAACTGAATCGAAAATAAAACGGGAAAATGCATTTAATTTTTCAAGAAATTCAATATTTCATAATTTTGTTCGAGTTGAGTGAGTGAAAAATTGGTATAATCCATTTAATTTAGACAGTCTATAAAAGATATCTATAAGTATATTTTACTTCGAACTCAAGAAAATAGTAATAGAAATTTAACACAAAAACAGCGTTATAACACAATAAAGTTAAGACAAAAGTATTGAAAAATCATGTAAGAATATCGTAGGTAAATATCTGTTAGCAATAAATTACAGTTTATTTTAATTGTACATTCTATTCTATGTAAATCTGGCAACTTACTTTCAAGCTTTTAAAAGTTGGTAAATACCCGTTTATATCACTTTTCTTTTCATTTGCACCCTAATGGTTTCCGTTAAATAGCTAGCCCTTAAAAAGGCCTTAATTAACCTTAATGTAATTGCATAAAATTTTGCACATCGCATATACTGATTTAGACGTTAGTGAGGATTACCGTATGATTTGTTAAACAATAAAGTATTGATTGGTTTCTTTAAAGTTAAGTTATATGGGATAAAAATTAAAATTGTTAAAAATTATTTATAACAAAAAAATATTTTTTTGCAAAATTTGTAAGATTGAAAAATTCTTAACAGTCTCTAAAATCATTATTATTACTTAACCATACTTAAAAAAAACGACGATTGTCAAAAATCAAATAACATATTGGTTAAAGAAGTATAAATTTCTACTTTACCTCTTATAAAATCGGGTTCTATGGATTGCAAGATAGTATGCGAAAACAGATTTTTAAAATTCCTTACTACCTTACTAGTTTTGAAACCCGTTAATTTACAAATCTTAACATCTTTTATAAAGAGGGTTGTTTTTTCAGAAACCGTTTGAATACAAACGAAAAAAAAAGTGCAAGCGATGTGCGAAACAGTTTCCAAAAATTTGGAATTAAACTTTATCATTTTTTTTTCGTTTTTACTCGCTTGAACAGTATGGTCATTGCACAATTCGGAGACCGTTTTCCAATTAAACCATTATAGCATTAATGCGGCATTATACTTTAGTATCGAGTATTCCAACTACAACAACGCATCGCACCTGAGAGCATTCTAAATAGCGTTACTTACGAATTTAATGCGCAAGTGGTACCAGCAAGTGTAACATAAAAATATTTCAAATTATATATTTTCATTAAGTTGGCATTTTTGACATGTATTTATCATCTGTCATTATCATCTGGGTAGGACAATTCCATTAAAAAGAATTTTTTGTTATAGCCTAAATTTAAGAATTAATTTATATGTACAATTAGTAAAAAATAAGAGTACACAAAAGTGTTAAGGTTGCTAAACCTGACTAAACCTATAAATTTTTCTTTAAAACCTGAAGTAAGACGAACGCAGCCTACGCGTTCTACGGTAGTATTTACAAACTAATCTGCTTAAATTAAATATCAAAATTATGCGACGGTATGGAGCACAAAACAATATCATGCCTTGTAATTGAAAAACGGTCTGAATATTCCATACTTGTTGTATCTATTTATCACATTAAGGTTTATAATGTCACTTAAAAGAAGTTTTGTAGAACAGTATATATTATTGATTTTGTATTAAAAAAAGAACAGTTGTTCTAAAGATGACAGTAATTTTAAGATTTTTAAATGTTTGAGCTTAAAAAATATGAAATGAGAAAGTTGAAGTGAATTATCTTCTGTCATCCTTGACTAGGAGTTATACATATACTATATAAAAAAAGTTATCAGAAATATTAAAATTGATTATAAAATACTCTAAGTTGAGAGATGGAGAAAGTTGAAGATAAAATAAAATTAAAATGTCTTATTTATGCCAAACTGTTACAAATAACTCAGTTATATCTTGTACCCAATAAATATACGCAGCATTGGTGCAACTTTAATTATGCTATGCAATTAAGGCTGAAAATCCGATAATTCTCGACTATAGTACTGTTTAATTATATAATAACACTTACTGATATAATTGGATAATGTTTCAATGCTCTTAAAGTTCATAGTTTAACTATCTTAACTGCAATTGACATTCATTATTCTCGGCTTCATATTAGTTCACACTTTTCCGCATGATTATGGCTGTCAACACTATAGTAAGCGCGTTTAGAAGCACCCTTCATCATATTTTATTATTTAATTAAACCTACATTAATAACAGAAAATATCATAAACCTTCATAAGATGTCTGTAAAAAAAGATGTGTAAAGTATTTCTAAGAGAGATAAAATTGCACGAGACACTAGAAAAAATAAATAATATTTATTCTTTAACGAAAGAAAAAAAAATTAATTATCTACACTCTACAGTATAACCGAAACTCAACGAATTAGTCAAGAAAAATTACAATAAAATATAAATATTTAACTAAAAAATCGGACAGCGATAAAAGCTTAACACTCAACAACTTCTTATCTAAATTAATCTTTGTTAGAAGAAACCAAAAATTTTTAAAGTGACAAGATTTTAATTGGATTGCAATCTGATCAATAGAACCTTAAAGATTTTGTGAACTTATATAGGATAGTGGTACTTGTACTTTTTACAGCTTTCTTAACATACATTTGGTGTGAAAAAGGAATTTAGAGTTTTCGAAGAGAAGAAGGCAAAAGGTCAAAGTACAAGAAAAGTATCAGACACTTATTCTCGTCTTCGAAGATCTGTATCGCATTAAAAAAAAAGGTTGGTAATGTCACAGAAAAAAATTCAATGAAATTTATGTAATTTGATTTGATACTATCCAAATTCAGGATTTCTTAAAAAAAAAGTTTCAATAGTTAAATTTTGAAAAGCAATTGTATTTAAATACATTTTTTATACAATTATATTTTTAGTTTGTGGGATGCTGAATACTGGTTTGTCAATTCAGCATATCAAACTAAAATCTTCAAAAATAAACGATTTTTCCGTTTATTAAAAAGGACCAATGTGGGGTGCCAAGTTTTGATGTATGCCTTAAAATTGTTGAAAGTTAAAAAGAAAGAAAATCAAAAGATCAATTTCCTTTAAAATGAAATAAAAGTTTTCTGTTTTGTGAATAAAAGCTCAGGTTCAAAGATCACATGTATGGAGAATGAAAACTAAAATACGTAGTTTTTACTTTGACGAAACGCCTCGAGAAATAAAAGTGGTCTGTTTTGAATAGAAAGTAGCAGACATGAAACAGTTTGACAATATCTGGAAACGATTTTTGAAACGAAAATTGTTAAGTAAATGTTGAACAAGGTTTGTATCGATATGGAAAAGTTAGGGGTATTTGCAGCATGAATAACTTCGTGATGCAACCAGGTGGAAGTTTAATCAAGGATTATTTCTACATCTTAGCATGGCGCTCTTCAATTTATATTATCGCGATATTGAAATCATCTAGAAGAAATCAAAGCTTTCTCAAGTACCATTGATATGTTGTCAACGACTCTGCGAATATCTAAATTGTAATCATTAGTGAATATTTTCTTATCGTTAACTTTTATTTAAAAAGTTTTACTAAAATAAAAAAAAATATTAGAAATTTTAATTTATTTTCCATTTGACTTGTCCAACTAATAATATCACATTTTTTTCCATTAATACTTTATTGATTTTTACAATTAGTTAATTTATTTGAAAAGAAGCATTTATATCCGTTGTATATAAACGTATTTGTCGACATAAAAAATTTACGCAATCATAAAATGGTAGCTCTTGCTCAATATTTCAAGCAAAATGCGGTTTGTATGTAATAAGCTATTAATTTTTATTACCCCAGTTTTTGGTTCAAGTAAACATGTTACCCTACTTATTTATTACTTCCCGGATTTCCAGTTAAAAACTCTCTCAACATAATGCTTCAAATTTATATCATCAGTACACCCCTTCATCCAGATCAGTTTTATAAAACAAAAAGATATTCAAATCTTAAAATGATTTTAATGTTCCTATTAAAGCATAATAAATTCAGGATAAATGTTTTGAAAATATGCTCTATAATGAAATCAAACAATTATAAGGGTGCCTATTTATTTTTAATATTGAGTATGAACATTTGTAAGAGTACTTACATAAATATGTTTGAACTACCTACGGTATCTGCTCAAATGTTCTTAGGTTCACATTTACTACATTATTAAATACAAGTAAATACGTTATGGCGTTTTGTCATTTTACTGTTGTATTTTTACAATTTTTCCATTTAAGTTTTTATAATTAAGGGCACGCTTTGAAGTCTGAAATGATTAATAATTATATTATTAATAATGAATATCCATATTTTTTAATAATAAATTCTTTTATTCATTTCATATAAAAATTTTGTACAATGATGAAAAATGTCAAAACAAAGCTGAAAAGAAAAAAAAATGCTTAAAGTCAAATATTTTTCTTTTTCATGAATCGTAATTCATTTCAATTAAGAAATAAAAAGATTTATGTTCAGATGTATGTTTACTAAAAAGTAAATTATGGAGCATATATTTTATGCGAAAAAGCAAATTTATAATGCCTGTAACTCTATGTATTTTAATTTCATTCTCATCCGATTCTATAAAACTTTCTTTTATAAATAACATAATGAAATATTTATGTAAAAAATACGTCGGTTTTCAATTTAAAAATAATTATCAATCTTAACATTAACTTAAAAGTTTATATTAGAAATATTGGAAGAAGATTATAAGTTTACTTGTATAAGCGGATCGAAACTTTCCTCTCATAGTTTATATAAAATCAATAACTCTGTAATTCTTTCAAGTATTTAGGATATAATGATTACATCAGATGTATTTATAAAATTTTCTAATTATTTTAAGTAACGAGCGCTGCTTATAACGCTTTTACCTCTTTATAATTAGATATAATAAAATATTGCCATTTTGTTGAACTTTTTCTTGTGCAATCGTGGTCGTAACTTGGTCGTATTGATACTGAACCTATATAAACTGCGTCTGTGTATCTTCACTAAAGGGTCGTCCTTTCCCAGACCTTCATCTAACCGAATCAGAGCCACCTTTAAAACGTGCAAACCATTCAAATGTTCAAGTAGTTGTTTTTTAATACGATTTGAAGCGGTTTTTACTGCTAAAGTTATTCTCTACCATTTAAATATAAATAGAAAGTAGTTTTTAGAGAGATAGTATAGCACTTGCATTTGAAAATAGCAGTCTTTAAAAGCTTTGTTATTGAAAGATAAAATTATAATCAACCTAAAAGTACAGTTTTAATATTTATCATCACTTTTTTGCAACTAACTTTGTTTCGGATATTTATCAAATGTTTACAGTTTTATTATTTTAAAGGGGACATAGAAAAGTTTTACTTCCCTTCAAATCCCATAAAAATATTAATGATATTTTTTTAATCGAAGAAAATACTAAACATTGATGATTTTGTAAAAAGAAAATGTATTTTATTATAATTTTGTAATGGTGATAATTTGATTTTTCGATAATACTTTTTTAACTAGGTGACGTTTATTGCTCGCGAGAAAAACGAGAAATTTAGTCTATATTGAAACTGTATAGTCGAACAGTAAAATGTCGACGACGACGGCGTCTTGGATAGAAGTTTTATAATGGTCTTGTAGAAATTCTGTAGGAAGCCTGTTTGAGAGGGTGTGATATAAGAATGGGAGATGTATTATTGTTGCCTCGGCTCATAAGCAATTCAGCAACTAATAACTGTAATTAGAATAGCGAGGAGTTGGTAATTATTTTCCTTAGCGGTTGTTTCCACACGCACGCCTCTATCGTCAACAATGAAGGAGTTTCATGTATCTTCACTTCAAAGTTTTCGTGTATTATAATTATCTATTTATATTGTTATTGTCATTAGAGCTTACATGTTTGGTAACTTAATTATTTTGCTGAAAATTTAAAAAAAAATTTTCGCTTAGGTTTATATAATATAATTATGTACATATAAATTAAGTTGGGTTTCAAACTTTTGGTTTTTGAAACATTATTTTTTTAATATAATTTATGACTGTAATAAATTTAATTTCTGTTTAGATGAAAATTCGTTTTTTAGTTCATTTGATTTATTTTAAGTTACCTCCACTTCTATACTTCTTAGCAACTACTATATATAGTTAAGTAAAACTAAAAATAAAGTGAAAAATAGAAAACTTTACATCTAGAAATTTGTTTTCGATTGCAATGTACTGAAATCGCAAAAATAAGAAATATAATTTGAATGTTTAAATGTACCTATTAAGTATATAGACGTTGAAATCATAAGAAAACTTTTCTTCTTGATCTAAATCAAATACATAAATAGTTTTGAATTTTTCTAATTAATTCTGTTGGAGTTAATATTAATTCAATATAAAATATTGTTAAGAAATAAAAAAATAAAAGTTAACAAGCGATAAAACCCTAAGAAAGTGTAAAATTATTATATCTTAATAAACAAATATTATATTATGAGAGATTAATACATTTACTTTGTCGACCAAATTTTTCAATTTTATTTACTTATATGTTTCAGAAGACATTTTCACTTTTAAAAATAAAAAAAAAATGTTAAAATTTATAAAATAAACTAGAGCAATTTCATATAAAATAAAATGCACTTACTCTATAGTAGTTATTCCTCAATAAGTTATGTTCAATGGAAAAATCCAAAATTACTGTCGCTATTTGAATATGCTATTTGCTGTGCTAGGTAGATACTCGTGCATGACTTTACTTTCATAAAAGCGATCCTTTCTTGCTCAACGTTAAAAGGGGTGGATTTTTATTCACACCTAAGATTGATGTAAATGCATGATTTGAAACAGTGTATTTTGCTTTTAAAATAACAAAAATCTGAAAATTCATGATTTTTTTTAATAGACTAACGAAAATTTATGAACACAAACCAATCATGTACATATTCGGCGGTTGAAGGTGAGCCATCAAACATTTTAGCGTGTCTGAAAGCTGTAAAATAAAATTAAAATTCATCATTCATATAAATCACTTGAGAAGTTAAAATGCAAATTGTATTCCATATATAACGAAATCCGATATCATGTTACATTATATATCGCATAAACTAATCAGTAAAACTCCGTTTCTAGTGATTGAATATATCTATTTTCCGGCGATAAAAAGAAAGCAAAAAATTATTATCACGTCTTGAGAATATAATACCCTTATTTCTTGAGAGTTATTGCGTTTTAACTTGAAATAATGACACTGTGAACAGAAAAAGCAATTTTATTCGTTTATTATGTAATTTGATTAATTTTTATTCATAAACACGTTACATTTTATGAATAAAATAAATTAAGAATGAAAAAGCCGTAAAAAGAACTATTGGTTGCGAAAAAAGCAAATTTTCGATAGCATACACGACAAAAGCCTTAGAAAAAGTGATTTATGAATCACACCTTGTATGGTTCCGTTTCCGTTTCGTGCCGTTACAGCCAGAACTGTTGGGGGTAGATCATACCGGTGCGGCGTTAACCTCACCAGACAGATACAGGTGTGAAACTAATAAATTATTGTTGATTCTCGCCGAGGACTTGTATTATCCTCCATACACTTGCTCTGTTTTTAGAAAAAGGACAGTAGCATTAGATCGTAATAGGAGAAAATAACGGTTGAGTGTAGAGTTACGAGAAAAGATAAATACAAGGATATATACCTCGGCCAAAATGAAAATAATTAATCATTTCAAACGTTTATAGTAGCAAAATGAATGAGAGATACATTTCTTGAAATTATTTCTGATTGAGATTTGTGAGGTTTCTATGTCGGCTATAAGATTGTTGGAGTGTCTTGCAGATTGTCACAAATCTTAAACATATTTTTTTTCTAAAATATATTTGAATTTAAAATTTTGGTTGTAATATCTAACAAGACCACATAGTAATTATTTCAAGTAACGTTATGCGTACTTAAACTAAGCAGGTTTCTTATTAAGCGACGGCTTCAAGTATATTGAAAGTCAATAACATAGTTTCCTTGTTCAAAACTAGCTGGAGCTTTTCTTTACTTAACAAACTTTGGTTCTCTTGTCAAACTTTATTTAACTAAATTTCCAATAAAGCATTTTGCACTAAAACACTGTTTTGGTTTAATGTTTCATACAAGTATATTAAAACAACGCTAAAAAAATTTAGTTTGCCTTCAACTATTAAAAATTTCATTAAAAGTATTTTTAAATTATTGTTATCCACTACGATAAAAAAAAACGATTGTGTAGCTACTATTTCACTTATGGTATATATTACAAGTAGGTACCTACTTTTAAAGATGATATTTCGACAGTAATTTGTTTTAATATTTTTAAATAAAAATTAATCACGTTTGTTAGGTCAGTATTGTTACATATTTTTAGTAATTGTAATTGTTATAACAACAAAGCAATTGCTTTAGAAGCAAATTTTACTATTTTTTCAAGAAAAACCAATAAACTAACAATTTCCATTAAAAAATGTATTTATCATTTGACTACCTGGATTGCTTTAATACTTTCAGCACATCCTTTGTTTACCACATTGAGATTTATTTAGAACCCTATATTACTATTTTCATGATGCACATTTTTTAATCTACATTTAGCTTTTACATTGTAGGGGAAGCATGGACAAAGACCATAGCTGAAGTAAAGCATATGGTGACTTTAGCAAAAAAAAAATAAAATAAGTTTGATATTACTACGTCGGTTACTTACTAAGAAAAATGCTTGTAGATATGAACACCATTTTTCAGTTTATTATCGCGAAGAATATGTTTTTAACTATGGTATAATCGATTAGATGTAATAATATTTTGGTTTGTTTATATTTAGTGTAAGCAACTGAAAAGGACAACGTTTAATAACTGAGCGAGGATAGAAATATTGCTTATCATTTTAAACTCAACAGATATTAAAATTTGTTTTGTAAACTTGGATCAGATATTTAGATCAAATTAAATCTTATAGTTTTGTATATTGACAGTAAAGTGAGTAGCGCAGAGAACACAATAAAATGAACAAGATTTTGCAGTAACAAAAAATTATTAAGGAAAAAATTAAATATTGACGTTAGCCGATCTCAAAACGCTTGAATAAAAAACCAGAAATACCAAATCATATAGGAAGGTAACGAAAAGACAGTTTTCATATCTTTTATATGTACCTTTAGAAAAATGCACCGATTTAATAAGAAATATTGGATTCAAAGTATAACCTAGTAGAGGCAGTTGATTCTTCAGTGGCTGAAAACTAATATTTGTATATTGTTGCATTTCCTATTTCCTTATAAAATATTTTATTTGGAACTGATTTGTTTTAAATTTTACTTAATTTTAAAATTAATATTTTCAATACTTTTAATAGTGTTTAAAAAACGATTCAAATAATTACTTTCACTACGGTTCTAGTTTTTAAATCTAAATTTTTTGATTATTTCTGGGTTATAAAAAGGCTATGTAAAGTTGTTTATTTTTTAAAAGTATTTTATTAATAAGTAATATCATTATAGTTTATTTTATTAGTTACTTAATTCATTATACTTTCTTATTTTTTTATAATTTGTAGGCCTCTTAGGCCTTATTCGATGTATTTTTGGGTCAGATTTATGTCAAAAATTGCCTATTTTTAACGGTTCTTAGTTTTTATCAATTAATTTCACACAATCGTCGTTGTAAAATGATTAAAAATCATATCATTTACTTATAGAGAAGAAAAATTGTATAATAAAAAATGTATTTACAAAATAATAAATAAATAAAATTACAAATTGCATGATTGTTTAACGACTTGATTTTGTTCTTTAAATTTTAATATAAGTCTGTGTTGGGGAAAAATTATCGGCAATGTTTAAAAAACTTCAAATATTGTGTCTATCTTTAGCTTAGTAAGACATGTTTTGTCCTTTTATGATCATAATATGAACATTAGAAAGCAGCTATCATTTTATTTATATAGATACCTACTTACTGCCGTGGTTGAATAGATTGTTGCCTTATACGCCAGTAGTCCTAGGTTCGAAGCGAAAGTCCAAGATCAATATCATGGGTTTTCGGATTTGCCGGTCGCTAATGACTATATAAGTCGATGGACCTTAAATAAACCAAAAAAAAAGCTTCATAGAAAGTGTTTTTTATAAACTTTTTCAGTTTCAAACTTATGTTAGACAGGAAAAGTAATGATTAGTTTTGGGTATAGAAATATAGTTATTGATAAATATTAAATAACCTTTTAGGTAAAATATCACACAGAAATTCCAAATATTACTCGGGGGAAAATATTTTATAAAAATTACTTTTTATTTTTATGTAGGTGTCTGATTTTTTTATAACATCTACTTCATCAAAAGTTTGAAAGTATAAAGACAAGAAAATTGTATTGTTTGTTTTTTTATTAAATCAAATATATTGCAATAGAAAAAAGTATGGTAAAAATTTTAATTTCATTTAAAGAAAACTTATTCCAATTTCTTTTATACCTATATCTATAGAAATTTTTATTTTTCTAAATATATTTGAATAGTACAATGAACTGTTTGACCTAGAAAAACTTGTCATGCAATACGGTTACTCTATGCTTTATAACTAGCGAAAATGTCTCCAGAGTATAAAAGCTGGGTCACCCATATCCAGACAAATCGACAGAACCTGACAAACTGTGAAATACTAGTGGGAGGTTTTTTTGGGAATTTGAATTATAATTTTATGATATAAAAACGACAATTTTTTTTCCATTATTTAAATGAATATCAGATTGGTAATTCTAGAAGTCATATTTTTGTTTCAATAAAATATCAAAATGTTAGAATGCGAACTGCGCAATTAAGAAGCTAGAATAGTTTATTTTTTACATACCTACTGATTAAATAATATTTATTAATATTTTCGAGCTCATACTTGTTACTACTTTTAAAAAAATTCTTATGTTTAAACAACTTTGTAAAAAAATATCCGATGTAGGTATATGTATATAGCAAGAAAACTACTGAGTCTTAAAACTTATGAAATTTAGAAAATAAGTGTTTACTATGAACGCTAAGAGTGGTGAAATGAGATTATGAATAAAGTAATAATGGGTTGAGCTATTTAACCAAAACATTTTAAAAAATTTTGTACATTACCAATTAAAATGTTTTTGGATAGATGTTCACAAATTAAAAAGTTAAATAACAATAAGTTTTTATCTAAATAAATATTAACTTTTAAAATCGAAAAAAATGTGCACCTCTCAAATTTCTTAACTGAAAATTCTAAAAAAAAGTAAGGTTGAAGAACATTTAGAAAATTTTCCTTGAAAACTATTTTGATCACAATTTATTGTGTAGTTTTTGATGTATCAATGTTTTTCTGTTGATAAATGTAAGTTACATTATTATCTGGCTCTTTGGTAAAAATAATTACACCAAGTTTGAAAATAAATAATAACTATTTCAGTTACTGTTATTTCTTCATTAAATGGATTTAATCATTTTTATCAAAAAGTTTGACGAAATTTTGTTCAAAAAATTTCCTAGTTAATGTATATTTAACCTGACTTAAATCAATAATCAATTCATATGTATCTCGAGTTGCTTATTATCTAATATATCTAATAATCTAATGTCAAGTAGATTCATTACACTATTTTTGAATCTAAAGAAATATATTTATGAAACTGATTTTGATGATTTTTTTATAAAATATAGTTTAAAATTATGGTATTTCGTCCTGACAACGGAACTCTCATTTGCGTGGTGTAACACGCAATTGGCCAGATTTTTAAAACAAATTTTCTTTAAAAATTATAAAGCATTACATTCTTTATTCATTGAAATTAGAAAACCCCGTTTGTTACTAAAACGTCGATTGCTTTTTATTTTAAATACAGGGTGCGCCATCTAGACAGGACTTATTGAAATGTTGAATAACTCCGCCATTTTTCAGCCGATTTTGGAAAATGAACAAGATTCATTTAGGGTATACAATGCCATTTATTGACAATTCACTCAGAATACAATATCGATCAAATGACCGCCTCCATTAGACACACAAAAAGCGGCCCTTTTTTGGGCATTTTTCATTGTATTTGACAACATTTCGGGCGTAATAGCAGCAATTTCCGCTTTAATATTAGCTTTTAGTTCTTCAATAGTCTTTGGTTTGCTGGCATACACCTTACTCTTCAAATAGCCCCACAGGAAAAAGTCTGGCGCCGTCAAATCCGGCGAACGAGGAGGCCACTCCAAATCACCCTTTTTTGACACAACGCGTCCCGGGAACTTGCTCTGCAAAAACTTCATAGTAGCAACTGCGGTGTGACAAGGTGCGCCGTCTTGTTGAAAATAGAAGTTTGTTAGACGGTGTTTCCGCATTTCCGGACAAACAAAGTGCGCCAACATCCAACGATAGCGTGCACCGTCGACGGTTTCTCCAACTTTGAAAAAAAATGGTCCAATAATCGTTTTCGAGCACACTCCGGCCCAAACAGTAACTCTTTGGTCGTGCAATGGTGTTTCGTGAATGATGTGTGGGTTTTCTGTTCCCCAAATTCGACAGTTTTGTTTATTGACCCCGCCAGAGAGCGTAAAATGAGCTTCGTCCGTCATCAAAATTCGGTCCCAAAAATCAGGCTCGGCATCGATCTTTCTTGCGATCGTATTCCCATATTCGAGGCGACGCGGCTTGTCCGTTTCCAACAATCTTTGGGTTAGTTGCACTTTGTATGGAAAAAGATGGAGATCATCCTTCAAAATTCTTCTTAAAGTGGTTCCACTCACATTCAGCGCCTGAGAACGACGCCGATACGACACACTTGGATTTTCGGCAACACTCTCTCTCACCGCTTCAACAACTTCATTGGAGCGTCGCGGACGCGGTCGAATGGGTCGCGGGCGAGTAGCTACAGACCCGTGTTCAAAGAAATTTTTCGCCAAAGTACGAATTGTCTTGGCGGAAGGCGCCGAATGTCTCCCATATTTCTTACGATACGCACGCACAGTTTTCACAGTTGAACGATTGTTTTCAATGTACAGCGCTACAATTTCAGCCCGTTTTTTTGGCGTAAACCGATCCATGACTATAATGGCATAGACTGACGTTTCAGAATCTTGTTCATTTTCCAAAATCGGCTGAAAAATGGCGGAGTTATTCAACATTTCAATAGGCCCTGTCTAGATGGCGCACCCTGTATATATGGAACATTGTATGTATTTATCTTTCAAAGTAACATATCCAATGTGGCTTATGTGATATATGTATATACTATATACATACGTACTCATAAGCTACATTTAAATAAGTATAGGGTCCAAATATTTTCCCTATAGAAATATGTTGTCACGACATCAATTAATGTAGGTATATGTACCTATTAGCTTTTCGTTTTCCTTATAAAATATGTAAGGATTTGTTTTTTACATCCCTTTTCTAAAACTCCGTTTTATGTTGCCTTTCAACAAAAGCCATACATATTAGTTTATATTAAATAATCATTAAAGTATTCGTTATTTTCTGTTTAATCTAATTGAATGTGCTTGCATTTAATAACATCTAAAGTTTTATTCTTTGTCAAAAAAATTTTAACAAGTTCAAGATTATACTACTTGTACCAATTTATGAAAACTATTTCAAAAAAATTTTTGAGGTTGACGCGTTCTAATTGTTAATGCTTTTAAATTGCCAAGTAGCAAAAATAAGCGGTCTGTAACCATTTACCAGTGATTAAAAATATGTCTTAAAAACGTCATTCTGGCCTCTTAATCTAGCTTGTCTCCTTACTATTACTCTCCATCCTTTTTTGCTAAGAGTGTGTTCTCAATTATAACACTTGGATGGCGTCAGCTCATACCCACAAAGCAAATACACATGAATGGTTTTATTTCATTCATATGATTTAAATTAACTTTAATGGCTTAACCAAATCACTGTCTAATTCAATAACAGTTTTTATATTAATTCGTTTATTACTACTATTAGCAATATGATATTAAAAACTATGCTTTTCAGTATTTAAAATGTTAAGAGAATTATAATTTCTCGTTTTCTTTTTTTTTTTTTTTTTGTAAATTTTATATTTTTCTTAAAACGTTATTTTGAAAATAAACATTTTGTAAACCGATATTTGATGCTATTTTGTTGAAGTTCTTGGAAAGTTTTATAAATGCATTATTTAAGGAAGATTAGGTAATCTATAAAATACCACATTACGTTGAATTCTCACCATAAATAGTAATTAATTCTGTTGAGTAATATTGTTATATATAAATTTCTATTGCTAATTTCGTTCTTTAGAGAAAGGAATATCTTTTCTTCATTATTTATATTTGATTCATCTGTCATCAGTTTTACCGTTTCTACACGATTTTTTTTATTCGAATAATGGGCATTGACCAGTAACTTCTTCAGACCTAAAATAAAAAATAAATATTTGTTATTCATTATAGCGCGACCATTATTTCATCTAACTATTATAGAACATATTTCGTTATGGTTTCTGCAACAGATACTTATGGTCTCAAAACGTGCGAGTATATTTATAATTACCAGTAATTTGTACTTTCCGACATGCAATCAGATATTTTGTTATTCATGCAATAGCTGTTAGTTATCAATGTGCATTTCTTAATTACAATTGTAACAATATGATCCATGATATGTATGAATAAGACAATTTTAAAAATATATATTTAATATTTCTTATATTTTTAAAAATAAAAGTAGGAGTATAATATATAAATATATATAATTTATTACTTCAACAGCAAACTCAATAAAAAATTTTTGAAATTTATTATCAAACCAATTTGTGATTCGTTCAACTAGTTTACAATCATAAATTATGGTCTTTCGTTTGCATTCAACCGTATAATTATTTTTTACATTTTTTGCATAAATTTTAAATGTTGGAATAAAAATTATAAAATTACGCTCTACTTAAAAAACGACTTCAAAAATTTCCGACATTAAGCTTAGATATATTTTTTACATTTTAATGAAAATTTACTTAAAAGTTAATTGAATTATATTAAAGAAATAATTAAATATTTAATTATAATTAAATTTTCGTAAACCATATTCAGTTTTGGTAGTCTTCAAATACCAAATTAAAATAATTTCCTCTCGTTAATTCATTATTTATAATTTTATATACAATGAGAGTGTTCAAAGACTTTTCCCACTTTTACGTAGCTACTTTTGCTTGCTTCCTAAATGAATGTGACACCCAAATTATCCGCTACTTCTCATTTTTATGTACCTACTTCTAATTTCATTTTCAGTCTTTGTACTTTCCAAGAGACTTTTGAACTTAATAATAAATAAAATGGAATTCAGACAAATGCCGCATTCTGATATTATCCCTATTGGTCAAATACACGCTTTTGCGTTTTAACATTTTTTTATGCTTCTTAAAGAAAATTCTTTTATGGAATTTTAATTTTTTGACAAACTTTTTTAAACTTTTTAACTTTAAATATACTAACTTTTTTATTTTTTTCCAGGAAAAATTATTCACCATTACTCCAACCAAATTGGATCTCTTCGTTCAGGAAGTATGTATTTAATCATTATACTTATTTTAAAAGTCATTTTTTACTGTTTTTTTTTTGTAACACAGCTAAAAAAATTATTATTTTTTATGTTATTTAACTCTATTTGGAGTGTTAAGACTTGTAATTTTGAAGCTTAATTTTTCAGCAAAACCAATATAATAATCGTGTCAGAGAAAGGCATAGTGATGTTTTAATAGTTAAGAGAAAAGGCAAGCGAAAAATAAAAAAACAATTAGGTTAATTATAATTGGCTATGAAAATCATGAAAAAAAGAAGATTTTTTAATATTTTTAGAATGCATGTGATGTTTACATCCTGAAATTCCCTAATAATAATAATTTAGATTTTTCTTGTAATATAATTTCATTAAACTTTCATTGTTTAAATTTTTGATTTTAAAAAGGCATGGATATTGCTTTTGTCATTCATATACTTAAGTAGTTGTACTGAAACGACATAAAAATTATCTTTCAAATTGACCAAAAAATGTATCTCGTAACTAAAAATCGTGAGCTTTATAGTTTTGGGCTATTTGTTTGCGTTGCACTAATTTTAATGCCAAGATTTTGTTCTGTCATAGAAAAATACTAACAGGAAAAATTATCAAAAATTTGCAAGCCAACTTTTTATTTTTCAATAATTTTTTAACAACGATAGTTCGATGAGAGGGAATTTTTGGCATTAGTTATTTAATGATACCGTTCCAGTTAAAAGATTAACTAAACGTGATTTTCAAGCTACATGAATGACCTTAATTTAACTTAAAATAAGTTAAGCTCAAGTCAAAAAGAGTATTCTAAATCTCAAATCAGGCCAATCAAAGTCTTTACAAGTTATTTTATTTCCAAGTCAAAATATCAACCAAAATTCGTTAAAAAATCTTCACCTTTTTACATGACTTGAGAAATTCGTAGCTCCAGTATCTAGGTATATAGCATTCTATCTTGTATGCTATTGACGTTTTCAATCATGATGTAAAAGTTAAAGAAAAATTTTTTACGAAAAATTCATATTATATCTTATCTTATCTTATCTTATTTTCATTTCATTGTTACGGGGTTACATGTGATTTGCCTCTCATAAATCCACAAGTATTTTTATGAATAAAGGCCCCCACTAACTCAATGGTATCTACCATCAATATTATCGTGAACGGAATTCCATAATTATATACAAGAAAGCAATTGTAACTACACTTTTAATTATTTGTTTATAATATAAGTACATTGTTGAGATATTTATAAATTAAGTATTTTGTTAAAAGATCAACTAGATTTATTAGATAAATAAAAAACATTTATCTGTATTAAAAAAAATATCTTTAACTAAATATTTTTGCACAAATAATACCTTTTTTATTCCAAACAATCCATTTATTTCCCGCATAAAAATGAGAAAATTTATTCAATGTTAGATAAAATATAGCACCATTACATTAAAAATACAATTAAAACGTTTATTTTTCGATCGTCCAATAACATACTTTAATAGGTGAGTAAAAATAATGTTTTCTCTGTGAAGCTCGTGCTCCCTTATACAGGTTGTTTGATTAACTAACCAATTTACTTGAAAACAACGTAAATTTATCAAAGGGCACTTTAATTGAGCTACAAGCTACCGCTCTAAATGCTAAGATATATAAAACCATCGTCGTTCTATTATCCTCTATACACAACGTACAAAAAATTATGTTTAAAAATGTTTGCATGACGTGTTTTTAATTTACTTTCTGTTAGAAAAATATTTTTTGGTTTTTTTCATATTTATGTGAATTGTAAACGAAAAATACAAGTAAAACTATTTTTTGTTTAGTATATAATCTCTTCATTATATACATGTATTAAAAAAGGTAATTTTTTCCAATAACAAAAACGTGTTAACTGGCATTATATAAATATGAATGTGAGTGGGTTCTTTTTCAAATTAGTTATTATTACATTTTATATTGCCATCGTTTGAAGGTTTGAAAAAAATATTTTTGCGCCGTTTAAATGTTATTTTAATTTTTGTAGTTGAAAAAGTGTGACGAAATATTGCGTATTATACTTGTACATGTTTAAAAATATTTGTAATGAGATTATAAAATTTATTTCAATTTTATTTAATTTTTAAACTTGTCTTAAAAACGAAAAAATAAATATTTTCTCTTAAGCTAATTTGAAATTTATTTGTAAAAATTTTTGTTCCATAATATGTACCTAAGTTAACTTTTGTGACAGTTTAGTGTTATAAATAATCCAACTCAAATAGTGATTTTTAATTTATGTACGTTACTTTTATTTGTATTTTATTAAAATGTGTTATCAAAAATTTGTAAAATATAATCCACAATAACATTCACACTTTTTGGTCATGCGTTAAGTTTAAGCGGGTATCTAAAAAACCTTTCAATGAGTTAGTTCCTATTTATTTTGGATGTTGATAATCATATTGGCTATAATCACATGGTTAACCATAGCTTTAAACTTTTGTGTCGTACTTATTAAAAACCAAATCCGCAATTTGTTAAGCCATAATAAAAAAATGTTCAATATTTATAATACAATGAAATGCACTCGGTTTAGAACTACCTTTGCAACTCTTTTTCAATTTAATGAAGACCAAAATACTGTTTTAATAAAGTTTTATGTAAAATATCATAGTTTCTCTATTTCATAATGTTGTCAAAAAAGTTAAAGAACCACAAATGTAACAGCTTATAAAATAATAACAATAAAACGACCATGCCAGCTGCTGAACTTTGTAATTTTCATTTATATACCAGTTGATTTTTATGTGGATTGTGCGTGGACCGATCATGTAGAGAGAAAATCCCGGCTTCAAAGCCAACACTTTCAATCAAGATTTAATTATAGATATCAACAATATCATCAACCCCAAACCTAGTTCATGGTTAGCTCGTCGACCGCGTAATGAGGTGCCGTTTATATCTTGTGTGTTCGTTTTGACATTTTTTTTTACATTTTCTATTTTACACTGGTTAAATTCATTTGCATTTTTTTTTCAAAAATTTTTACCAAAAAAGAAGATTTCAAAAATTTATTTAATGTGTAGGACATTAGCAGTTTATTATTTTATTGTTTATGCAAAAAAATTTTAAAATACTCAGGTTTGAATATTTTAGTTTATTATTTATTACTTATATGAATAATTGTATTCGTAATTAACATTTCTGTTCTGATTGTAATATTAATTTTTCATTCGTTTTTATATAGGTTTGTTACTACAATACATTACAGAAATTTATACACACATCTAACAATTCCCTTAAAATGCATACAAAAATAGAATTTCAAAGTGCCAAACTTCTTCTTACGTTTTTTTTTTTTTTTTGGCAATGGCAAAGCAATGGGTGAAAGAACATTTCAAGCGTTATAAGCTCTTAGTAGATTAAGCCATAGGGTGTTTTTACCATAGAATATAGAAATATAGAAAATTTTCAAATTGTATCTGTGCTTCTGATTTTACTGGGCTTCTGCGAATTTAGCAATGGTACGGCGAGCAACTATTGGTAGTTAGCGGTACAATGTTATCAATTTTCTCGTGAAAGTATTAGTATACTTATTCCGCTACAATCGAAATGATCTGAACTGAATTACATAACCACTTAAACGCAGTCCTACAAAAACGAATTGAAACCGACCAATTGCAGCTTTGCTTTTTAACTGTCCTGAGAAAAAAAATTGAAACATTTATAAAATGAACGATTTTAAATAGTTCTATAAGTTGCAAATAATACTTTGTTTTTAAAACAATAGCAATATCTTGTTTTAAAACAATTTAAGCAATAATATTAGTCATTCATAATGCTTAAGGTTTTAACATTTTCTACATTTTTACTTAAATGTTTTTTTTGTTGCGTTTATTTAAGGTCGCATCAACTAAAATGGTCATTAGCGATCGGCGAATCCAAAAACCCATGAAAAATATCTTGGGCTTTCATTGGGATTTGAACCCAGGACCACTGGCGTATAGTGCAACTATCTAGTCAACCACGACACTAAGTGACCACCTTTTACTTAAATATTCAGGAAAAGATTAAACTTATAGAAGTACATATTTTGCAGTTTTTATTATATGTAAATCCAGACCTTAGTTAATAGCTTTAGATAGTCTGTAAATCTGGTAAACAGTAATCCAACTTAAAGTATCTACTTACCTACTAACAATTAACTATTTGAAATTTAGGAGAGAAAATCTTAGTTTAAATGTTAACTTAACTCAATACTAACCTAGCGAACATACATTTACATTGCTGTTTTATGCAGGAAAATCAGAGTACTACTGGTGTGTTGTTATAATATAATATAATATATAATAAATATAATATAATAAATATATAATTTATAATAAATATAATATAAGCAGTGGCGGATCGTCCATATGCACTGCGGAACTGCAGCACTCCCAAACAAATTATGTAAAAAAACTGTTTAAATTCATTTTATATTGGTGGAGTTATATAACACAATAAAATTGTTAAAGATAATCAATTCAATCAGTAGTTCTCTCTGCTACATGCGGCAAGTGGTACGGATTCGATCTCCGTGTAATCCTAGACTTAAGATCCTAGACCTAAGATTTTAAAAAAAATTGACTAACAGAAATTTTCTCGGTTTTGACCGAGATATGGCCTTAGAAGTTATAGCGACTTAAACCACCAAAAATAAAAAAAATTTTATGTAAACGAACTATTTAAATCTTACTTAGAATACGTTGAAATATGTACTGTGGTTTTCTCATTGTCAATTCAGCCGGCTTCGTTCAGCTCCGTCTATTTACGCTTAAGTTTGTGTACTCCAATCTGTGCATGTAACAAGCAAAACTGACATTGCGATATCGACAGTCCTGGTGTTTTAGGAGGCTAATTAATTTTGTCGATACTATCGACTCTACTTTACAAATACATTTAGACCCTACACTAAAACGAAAACGATATGAGTCATTGCTAAGAAATGATATGGATCAAGACCGATTAACTTCTTTATCTTGCTAAAAGCTAAAAAAGTAGAAAGGATTTGTAATACAAATGATACAAAAAATACATAAATTGAATAGATACATTATGATTTTTATAAATGTCACGAGCCGTCACTGGTTATATGAAAAACAAAGTGAACATAATATAGTTGTATATAGATGTGTTATAGAAAACGTGAAAAAGTGATGCATTTTTGTAATTAAATATTTCCATTGTCAACTAAATTTTATTAATCAATGATTAATTACGAAAAATCGTTCATATGAAAAATTAGAGCCGTGTAACTATAGTTTAATATGATTTATAAATGTGTTTGATTTATATTATTTATAATAATATGTATGTATACATAAAGGAATATTATAACGACAGGTGAATATAATAAACGTTCATATTATGATTATGTCATACATATTCATTATGTAATAAGCTTATACTCATAAAAACGTCAACGTAAAACGTTTACTCAAGTGAATAATAGTTTAGTGTACCTATTGCACTTCTATTTAAAGGTAAATATTTACACCATTTGTTTTAATTTATTATTGATGTAATGTTTAATTTTTTGTTATTTTATCCTGCACATTTTAGAAGTAAATTAGAAAATTACGTTTTATCAAAAAGTAAAACCCAAAATAGTCGTCAAAGTATTATAAAGTTTTTTTTACTTTGCAAAGAAAATATTTTCCTTTTTCTTTAAATCGATTAAGTAAAATAAGTTTTTGTTTTTCCAGGAACAATAAATATAATTTATCTGTAACAGCTCCGGTGTAAAAGGCTATATTATGTCGATATATAGCACAAATATAGTGGAAAACAAGAACTTATATTTCCGTTCTTTTCTCAGATAGGAAAAGTTATTAAATTCGTACCACGAGAAACATTCTGCAGGTGTATACATCTGCCTTAAAACTTATGAGACGATAAAATACGCATTTTAGTTAAAGACGATTTTAGATTTCTTATTTACAAAATACGAAATTTATGGGGTTTACATATTTTAAACATCATTATCTCCTAGAATTTGAATTTTTATTAAATTTTAGAGTGAAACAGCTCGACGTTGTCGTTTCATGCGATTTCTCTCTAATCAAATTAAAAGTTTAGCATAGTTCTCATGCTTTTATTGATTTAACATTCTTTGTAATCGATTAACAAAGTTTTTTAATTCGTTCTTTTAAAGAAATTTAATTATTTTCAATTTTCTTCAATTTCTCTTTAATCATAGTATTGAAATTATTGCAAGGAACGGGTTTAATATTAATGTTAATTAAAACTCAGTATGAACGTGGAACAAAAAATGACTTAGTTTTAAAAGTTTACGTTATATGAAGGGAATAAATTTAAAAACTTTCAATTATACTCAATTGAGAAATCCAATTGTGCCATCCAAGATATTGTAATGATGAAGCTTTAATAAAGCGTAACCATTATCAAATAATATTATGAATGTTAGGGAATTTAACAGCGAATAAATTTGATTTATGATACAGAAACGGGAACGAGGTCTTTATTTACAACACTTGTGGATTTGCTACGAAGGAACCCGTACATTTTAGAGTTTAGTTTCCTCTCTAAAGAAAAATGTAGGTAGATATATGAATGTTATTTGATGGTAATGCTATTTGAATAATTGAATTTTAGATATAAAGCATTTTGCGTATATTTCTACTTAATTAATTCAATTTATTGCGCGTATTACATTTGTCAAAATCAAAATGATTCAAAATGAAAGCGATACTTGCGTGACTTTGAAAATATGAAATAGATAATGAACCCTTGAACCCTACCACTCTAAAATGTATATGGTTAATATAGTCTTCAGATTGTATTTATTCTCATCGACGGTTTATTTTTGATCTATCAAACAAATGTACCTACGTACTAAGTTTAGCTTCTACTTCTATTTTATGTGTTTCAATAATTTATTTACTTGTTCTTTGAATATTTCATCAACTACCATAATTAAGTATATCATCGTATTTAGCAAGTAGTGTGTTGTAAGTTAAACTTAATTTCTCTATCGAGTTGAGAGTTGAATATTAAATGTATGAATAGATATTTTTGAATTCATAAAAATAAATTTAATGCATAGTTTAATTATAATAATTTGTAATTTAAATCTTATAAAAGGATACTTTGCAATAACATTATATAAAAATTTAATAATATGTATAAAACAAACTTTTGATTAAATAGGTCATTCTAGAATAGAAGCTTTTTAGTTGTTTAGAATCGCATCAGTTATCTTCTTACATATGGTATAAGCAGCTAAAGTGTGTACCAGTTTGTCACCGATAGCTTATTAGTTTCTTGCGTAACAGTGCCAGCCAATGGAGTGAAGTTGCCACGGAATTCAAATAGTCCATATACACTGATTCATAATATCTTAGTCTAAGATCCGAACCTGCATCGACCTTCACCGAGTTTATAATAGAATGAAACATATGTTATCATGAATTTAGTAAATTAGAAAATATATTAAAAATGGGTTGCCTAAAAAAATCCTGGACAGACTATTTTTAATTATTTAAAAAAAAATGATTTTTAATAAAATATTGCAACATCAAGATAGTAGAAAAATTTAATATCATCATAAGCATTGTTTTATTGCGAACACGTTGATACAGGTTTGTCTGCAAAAAGTTCGGTCCTATTAGGGGTTAGCGAATTTTAAATGTTTTACTATCATAAACATTCACTTTACTATCCTACTGCTCCGTTTGCAACGCATCTTGACCTGCGGTCCACAACAGGTTTGGATCTTCTACCATCTAGAACAGCAGTCAATTCTGTTAACTGCCAGGTTTTACTAGTTATAGTAATAAGCGATTATTGAATACAAAAACCCAAGAAAATTTTTAGAAGTTTTAGTCACATAAATTTGAATAACATTTATTTTTATGAACTTACAATGTTGGTGTTATTAAAATGTTTCAACTATATTTAAAGTGTCCCATCTAAACGTACTTGTGCCGCGTCGGTACCTGTATAGCAAACGTTTATATCAGTTTTAAAATAAGTTTAAGTTTTATTTTAAGTAAAATAGGAAATTTAAAGTAAATGCATTAAGAACTTTAAAGGAATAAATAATTTAGATAAGTACTTACATTTTTTTTGGATATAATAATGACAATAGCTTAGCACATTTTAAACTATTAATATTGAACTAATTTATTTATAAATATCAAAAGTAATATTTCTGCAAAGTACTTTGTAAGTATTAATAATAAGTTTGAATAATCAATGTTTTATTCATTTTAACGATATATATAAATTTTGTTCGGCTAATATACCGAAGAACCAATCTAGGGAAACTACGGATACTGAAACACGAATAACAAAGGAAATTAGAGAATCTGACCAGGGAAAAGATCTAGTTACGATACACACAAAGAGTAAAATAGGCAAAGTATCTTGGTTGAATAAATGGATAGGGCTGCTAAATAAAGGGAAACCACGATTCAAAACATTTATGTGAGGGATACAACAGATAAAAAAACTAACTTGAAAGGTCGTTTTTGAAGGGTTTAAGGTAGAACGAATGATAAATCAAGAAAACAAAATTAGAAAACGAATGAAAATCTCTTCTACGGATAGTTGTTGGTAGCAAATGCATTTTTCTTTTATAAAATTGAGGGCTATTAAGTGACCACTGGTGATTGTTTTATTTTATTCTATTGTAAAAACAATTTTTCAAAATATTTAATGTTAGGTACTCATATTTTTAAACCAATAAAATCAATAAAAGTTTTTTGAAATATTCATTAAACTGTGGTTTATGTTTTTACCTATTTAAGTTAAATAAAATAAATTAAAACAAACATACTTAGTTTAGAAGGATATATAGATTTTTTATTTTTTATTTAAGGTCGTACAAACTACTATGGTCATTAGCGACTGGCGAATATAAAATTTTATAAAAAACAACCTTTGGCATTCATTAAGATTCGACCCAGGACTACTGGGGTTTAGGACGACAATCTAGCCTACGCCACTAAGTGGCCTAAAGGATATATTAATGTACATAATTTTTAAATGTACGACCCTATTTAAGTTTTTGATATCAATTGAAATTCTTATAAATTAGTTTCAAAATATTATGGCATTATGTTTAAAAAAAGTATGAAAAGTAAAATGTTCCAAAGGGACATTTTATACTAACGTATACACAATTAAATTAACATTGAAATTAGCTCTTTTAAAATATTATACATAAATTGGTAATTTACGTAATATATTTGTAAAAATTGACGCTACATTTAAATTAGCAATCCATCAGAATTTCTCACAACAACACAGATCGTGATAAATACAAATTTCCTCATTTCAATTTTTGAATACAAATCACAGTTATTTTTTATAAATAAATTTGCCTTTTTATAAATATTTATTCCAACCATAACGATCGCACTCAATCACAGAATGCAGTCATTTGTCATAAATCAAGACAAACTGACTGATGTTTTATTGAACGTTTTTTATATATTGCAGCAGTGAAGGAATTAATTTTTTCTGTTGACAAACCTATATAAAAAAGTTTATACCCTTTTGTGTTTTAAAATAAATTGAACGCTTATACAGCGGAAAAATGGGAGAAAAACAACAAAGAAATAGTTTTTGCGAGATTAAAATTAATGGCGTAGACAATGTGTATCAATAAATGGATTGATTTGTTCTGAAAAAAGAAGAATCGTAATAGTTTTATATTATCCAACTGAATGTGTTCATTTTTTCTTCGTTTTGTTCTCTAAATGATGCTGCATCAGTTTAATAGCTACTTTTTACTTCCTTTAATATAATCCTAATTGACTTATATTTTTACTTGAATTATCCAGATTATAATTGTTATTTATCAAACGTTTTATCATCTATTTATTCAGATGATTGAAGAAAAAAATTATGGCAAAAAGTTGCTAAATGACTTTTCATTTGATGCAAGCTTAACTAAACAATGCAATTTTATATTTAGTAAACACTACAGATGCACTTGACATGCTCTATTTCTCTCAAGTTTTGCAAACAAATGTTGAAGAATGAATAGGTACAATAAAATGCAATTAGAGTTGTCTACTAGAGTTGTCGCGTACTGCAAGAAAACTAAATTATTTATTTTTCTGAATACTTAATATGCAAATCAGTTGTAAAACAATAACCATATAAGTTGATTGTATACGTAAATTGCTATTTTTTGTTCATTCATTTATTTGTTGAAACTCACTTAACTCACTTAAGTACCTACTATAAAAAATTAACTGCACATCTAAGCAAAAGTAAAGTTTTAATTAAATTAATTCGACATACATATAGTGGTAATTCGGAAAGCTGCGATTGACACTTGACGAGGAAGGAGTAGTGGGATAGGGAATTCCAGTAAGGGTTCCCATTTTTTTTTCTTGTGCTTTATTTTTTGGAAGTACTTATTATAGGGATGCCAGTGGATAATGTTTGCGATGTGGTTTTGAGCTGATGTAATTAGGGACATAAGGGTTGGCGTTTGATTTAGAGAGGAACCAGACTTAGCGAGTATGTCTACTTTTTAATTTTCCATAATATACCAACATGACTGGGAATCCATTTTAATCACAGGTGCCAACCTGTTTTAGTGAGACTGTCCAAGGTGGCTCGACATTTGTTTAGTACGGACGCAATCGGTGGAGTAGTTAGACGATAGTGCAGCTATTGTGGCTTGAGAATCAATAAAGAAGACAGCTTTATGGTATGTCTTAACTTCGTGAAGAGGTAAACAAGAGATTGAGTCTGTAAAACTGCCTCTACTTCTCCATCAAAACAGCTTAGAGGTTTTCCAACTGCGGCGCATTCTTCAAATATATGGCTGTAATAACCAGCACCAGTCTTTCCGGATCCTGGGATGGATGAACCGTCTGTATAGATGTGAAATTTTATATTTAATATTTTATTTATATGTATTATACAATTAAAGTTATGACAATTTTATATACAAGTATTCACGTAACACCTATTTAACATAATATGAAAATCAATAGTAGTATATATAATCATCCAAATTTTTAAGTACGTCTCACTGTATCTATTTACCTATTTTTCTATTTAAAAATCGTGGTTGCAGTTGATTATTTTTCTAAGGGTTTTGGACCGGAATAATTTTCATATTAAAATTTGATACAGTGCTCTACAGTTGTTTTATATACATTAATATAGCTTTACTTTTTATGCAAAGCTCATGGGCTTGTTTGGATAGTTAGAGAGTAGAGACGTTTTTCTGCCAATTCACATTTCAAAATAATTTGTGTTTTTTTGAGGTAGTACTAGGTTATCAAATGTAACTGGAAAACAAATTTTTTCCTTGATTTAAAATAGATATGAACGCATTTGGTGTTATTTATATCTATCTAGCAACTAATTATTGATCCAGGTTTCTTCATGGTTAAGATGATCTTAGAGCTTATAGGTAAATTATTTTGGTTCATTCACTGGGGCAACTATGATTATATCGTATGCAAAGGTGACTACTATAGAATATATTGAGTATAGCAGTGGTCCAATCACTCTCTCTGTCTTGTAACGCAGTTCTAGTACTAGTCCAAGTAATTCTAATGTACTTAAACTTATATTTCTGATGTAGGTATCAGATAAGAGTTAAATATGTATTCAATAAGACGTCACCATCGTGTGTACTACTTTATGATGTCTTTTTGACTTTTTCAATATAGCTTCTTAATTAATTATGTATAAGTATACAGAAACAGATTACAGATAGATTTCAAATTGTAATATTTTTGATTTTATATATGTATGTATGACACTATTAAACAAGGCCAAAATTGTTTTCTTATATGCCAATAACCCTAGGATTGAATCCAAATGAAAATTTAAAAATGTTCATGGGTTTTCGGATTCACCGGGTGCTTATGACCGTGGCAGTTGATGAGTCTTAAATAACAAAAAAAAATAAACAAACTATGTAATAAATATTTCATTTTATTAATGAATTATGCTGTTTTCAAAATAAAAATTAATTTACAGAACAATTTTACAACAGCAAATTCGATTTAGTTATTTTACTCAAATATAAGACATACTCGTATATAAGAAAAAAACTTACTTTTTGTCAATAATAATCCCTGTCTGCAATCATAGTTATTTGGTGAAATGAAATAATGATAAATCGTCCTCGTCTTATAATAGAACTTTGTAATACTTTCCTAATGCTACAACAAAAAGATTGAATGGTTTAGCGTTCTCCACTTGTATTGATCTTAGCAGTAACTACAAATAAAAGCGTCTTTAGATTGGTGGCAAACTTTGTCGGAGATGAATTGGTTGAAAATTGCAAGTTGTCACATTATTACGTCTTTCTCCCTAATTTTTTCTCTCAATGATCATTTTGTGGCAACGAAACAAAAACATATAACAACATGATTGTCTTCTATTTTCTGGTATTAACTGCTTAATGTCTTAATTTCATCTTTTTGTTTTTTTTTTAACAATATTTTATTTATAGTTTTATAAATTGATTTTCTCGAAACCTATTTATGAAAATTCATTTTTCTCAAATACACCTTATTGAAAACGGAAAAAAATATTATGCTTTCGATTGTTTTATTATTATCTACCCAAGATCTTATCTCATGGGAGCATTGATACACATTGGCATATTTCTTTATATAAAGTAATACTGACGAGATCGAGCTCAATTTTTTATACGACTTATGAATAAAATATAGGGGTTAGCTCTGTAAATGTCTTTTCATAAAATGTTTATCATCTACATTTTCTGTGAAAAGTAAGTAGATAAATTGACTTAAATTGATAATTCAACATGGTTTAGATATATATCAAGATGCTAAAGCTTTAAGATGCGCGAAATCTAATTTTGTGGATTACTTTTCTATATTCTAAATTCTCAACCGAAAGTACCTATACGTAAATTGTTATATAACTTTTGAGATTTTCTAAAAAAAAAAAACAAATATCCATCATTCAAAAATCTAGGTTAATTTCAATGACTATACGGCAATATTTCATTTTTTCCAACCGAGTGTCAAGTTTTAATGAGGAAAATAAGATATCTCCTTTGTTGAATGCATTATATATATTATTTATTACATATCGTAACATAAACAGGGTAACCTCTAAGGTATACCTACCCGTACATTTTACAATCTTGTTTTATAATAATAATGCAGATTTTTCCTTCACCGATTGGAAGTCGTATTAAAACACTCGTTTCATTACATTAAGTATAGTCGAAATGTTATAGTAAACAGTTAAAATAATAACTAAATTTATATTTGGTCATAGAATTTTCTTCTCGGTAGAGTTACATATTTATAACATTTAGAAAATTAATTTCTTTATGAAACAATAAAACTAGAGATTTATTGTTTCAAAGTTCAATTCCAGTAAAATAAGAATTTTATAAATGATTTCAGATTATTTTGTACGTATACACTTAATATTTATAGAACAAAAGAAACAAACTTCTACTCTTCAAAAACTATTTATACCAATAAAATGAAAATTATTGTTACCACAAAGATTTAAGTTTGAGCAACTTTTGTTGTATGCACTAATTTACAATCAATGAGCATTGTACCAAATTTAAAACAATTCACCTTCAAGACAATAGGAATTTGAGAACGAGAAGAGAATTATGTATTTGATTTTACTGCAATTTATAATTTTCACGTATTTAGTACAAGCAAAAGTAGTTAAAACAATAATAACGCCACGAGATGCTGAATTGAACATGGTTTTTGCTGATAAAGTTTCATTGTTTCCTGTTCCTGTTTCTTCCAATAAAGAATTACAAGGCAATATTTCGTTATACTTTTTATATATTTTCATACTTTTTTATACTTTTTTTTTACTTTTTCATAATAAATATAACTAAGTTATAATTATATGGAACTTGTAAAGAAATTTGCTGGAAATATGATAAGAAAATTGATCAAGTGCGTAAAACACCATATATACTCACAGAGATTTGATGTTGAGACAAAATTCCTAAGTAAAATGTATTATAAACTTACGCTTTAAGAAAATACTAATTTCCTTTAATATTTACTAATTAAACAGTCTTGTCAGTACAGAGAAGACAATTTATTCACTGATAATCTCAATGTCAAAAATTATTGCATTTTCATTTATTTTCTTATATTTTTACTGATACTGTAGTTCTATTTATTTAGAATAGATAGCCAAAAATATATTGCTAACAGTTATCAATTGATAAATCTTTATTAATATAACATGAACCCAAGCCTTTTTATCTTAACCAATTTTCAGAGAAAAAAATGTTTTTTATTTTTAATCATACCGCTCCCTTTTTTAAATTTCTTACCGTACAAATGAGAAGTTAGAAAGGGAGAACTACTATTTCGACAATAAAGTGACAATTTTTTGGTTTAAGTCAAAACAAAATGTTCTTAAATATTCTTTATAATTTTTTTGGAATCTGTTACAGAACGTTTCACTCTTACGTATATTAAAATTTGTTTTCAATATATATTTAGCTAAATGAATTATTTGAATTTATATGAATTATTTTTACCTTGAATTATTTTATTTGTGATTTTATTTCACCACTATTTAGTGGTTCCTTATCTTCCATGTTTCATTTTCATATAGTTAATGCTAATATTTTTTGAGTACAATCGCTGTAGCATAAACTACAGAGGACGGACAGGGCGAGCTAATAACAGTTTCATTAAAAAAGGAAAGTCATCTACTGAAAATTTGAAAGTAGTACAGCAATAATATAAACTAACTTGAAATTGCAAAAAAAAATATTGGTTACTGTCTCTGTAAAACAATCATTGAGAAATTGATGATCTTAAACTTACCTTCAATAATAAATAAACTTAAAAGATAAAACGAATTTACCTAAAATTTTTCATGTTTTCATCAACTTCGCAACTGTATTGAACTAACTCCATAGTTATTAAACTCTTGTTATGTATTATATAAGTCAAGATGTAGATATTGTTATTTGGTTATAGAGCTTTGTACGTGTTTAAACTTACCTTGAATAAAGTATTATTATGTAAGCAACTTACAAATTTACCTTTAAGATGGCATTTTATCATTGAATTAGGAGTCAGTTTATATTATTTTTTTTTTAATACTTAACTAAAATTTTATAAAATAGTAATCAAATATTCAATCTGCTCTTAGTTTTAGTCGGAAAGCAACTGAAATCAAAACGTATTATTACAACTACGTTTTTAACTACATTTTCATTGTCATTCTGAAATTTTTTGTTTTATCGATATTAATTACAAATATTTCGATAAGAATAATTACAAGATTTCAATTTAATTTATTTTTATTTTTTGTTTTACGGGTCCTAAGATATTCTTTCCTTTTATCACTACGATCAAGGAGGTCTATTGTGATGTGACCCTCTGTGTTTACTAGGGGAGCTCCAGGCTTTTAAAGAAAGCTAGCACCTACCTAGGGGCTGCCGTTGCTATCTCGCTAGGCGTCATGTCCGTCTTTCCGAGATGCTGCAGTCTAAACTAAATTTTTCAAAAATTTACTTATTGTTAGTAAGGGTATGAAAAAATGAATTGCCGAAGATACCTACCAGTATTTGACGTAACACAAACTTGTATCAGCTAAGCTAAACTTTTGGTAAATTTATGCAGAAACTGATACTTAACATTTGGTCGCTCTTATTTAAAAAAAAATGAATAGTTTAATACTATATGTTTATAATTGTGTTCTTTGAACACAGAAAATGTTCAGATGCAAGGTGTTTGGCTATAAGTTAACAGCAAAAACAGAAAACAGTTATCAGTGTGTTAAAATCTTTATGAAAAAATTAATAGTCTAATATTTATGCCTTAAATAACATAAAAACTATTTTTAGTGCAAAGTAGTTTAATAAAAGTTCTAAATCAACATTTTCAGCGTTTTAAATTGTCAAGTATTGTCCTTACTTCTATATTCTGATACAGTTCTATTTGTACTCACTCAAGTGCAAATAGAACCGGCAAGATATTGTGAAGAAAAAGTTGAAAACAAAAGCGTCGTAAAATTTTATTTTGCTTTGCTAACATAAGAGTGTAATAGGGAGACCTAAATTGAAAGTTATTTAGTCAATAACTTGTCTATTAATATTAAACGCTTAATGCTAAAAATAATCTCTATATCAATTATAAGTATACGTATTCAGATTGACCAAAAATTATCGCTACGACCTATTTTTTTCAACTGAAAAAAGCTTGTTAAGGTTTGAGCGATTATATTTCCTAGCTGTAACTTATAATTATTATTTGACAACTTAACTACATACCATTTGGGAAAAAAAAACTCAACTCCTTATTTGAACTTATATTTTACGTTTTGAAAGAAACAACAAGGAAATAAAAACTATACCTCAAATGAGTATATATTTTTAATAATTTTTTAACACTTGAATTATAATTAAATTTACTATTATAAAATAATTATTAATTTTTTTTATTCAACATATTTCATATAAACGATTTATATTAATGTTATTTTTTTTAAAATTTTAATTAAAAACGTACTAACGTTTCTGTAAATTATATATGATGTAACACTTAATTAAATATTAATACGATATTTCTTGGTGCTTTTAGCATTCATTGTTGTTGGCATGTAGTTGAAGAAATGATTCAGCGTGAATAAAAAGCGAAACATATAATACGACACTTATTGGTCAGTTAATATACGGAGGGAAAATTTAATCAGATTAAAAGTAATGAAATGAGTGGCCATTTTTCTTCATAAAAATGAAATATACGTAAATACGAGAAGTTATGTTTAGTGAACATGAAATACACGCCATGTCATACAGTGTGGAATCTAGACCTATGAGTATTATAAATGGAGATTTGCAGCAAATAAAATTATGAATGCAAATTTAATTCAAGGCTTCAGTGAATTCAGCAAAAAAGAAATCTTGAGAAGGGTTGAGTACCATAATACCTACTATGCTTTAAGTGTAAAATGTAATTCATTCCAGGAGGACAAAACACACTGCTTTAATTTTATATTAATGTAGTTTAGAATATAAATTCTTGTTTACATTTATGTTACACCATAGTTAATGGAATGTAATGGATAATTAACTTTCATATGACGTTTGCATTTTTGTTTCTATTAGTAAAAATAAAACACAATCCTGGAAGAAAACTTTTTCGTTAAAAATATAATTGTAAAGTAAGACATACTATTTTAAATTCAGTATTGTAACTTATATGAGAATGAATTTAAGTAAAATTGATTATCCAGCTGTGCATTTTGTTAAGCACTTCTTCAAGAGAAGAAACTTCAAACTTTCGTAAGAATCGCCAACTGTAATGTTACTTCAAAAACAGATAAAAGACAACGATAATGAGTAACAATGAAATTATATTATTATTTTTTTTTAATATAAAACTTCTTTGTAAATTTAATTATGTATTGAAAAATGTTAGAAATTCTTAGCTTTAACAAATGTTAATTTCTTACTTTTATTCAAAATTTAAAAAATGATAACATTTAACATTCATTTGATTTTTTTTGAGCAAAGCCAATTTTTATTCTTTAAATATATATTTATTTTTTTTTTTGTTAGCTTTAACAACACTTAGAACACTTGATGATTGTTTTTGGATTTGTAAATCTTAATTTAGCGACCTACTTTAACGATTTTTCAAATAACTACAAATCCTTTTTTTTTTTGAAAATTTAGTAAAAATATATTTTTTTTTTTTTAAATTTCTATGGAGCTTCGTTTTCATGGTATGCATGAATTGTTTATCAGAAAAATGATCCTGACAAATTGTATGAACGTCTTGCAGCTTTTTTTGGATTTTATTTTCATTGTAAGCCATAGTTTTCACAGTATTTCAACCATTAAAAAGTCATAAAAATACAAATTTACTGCGCAAACGGTGACTCGGAAAACAAGTGTCAAACGTCAGATTACTTTTAGGCTATTAGTACGGCGCGTTGTTCTTAGAGGCATTAGTATCGGTCTATTTTATCATCACAGCGTAAGTCCGTAATGCTTTAATGCATTTTGGACATTGCCCCGCCATCTCTGTTCAACCCGCCGTACTAAAATTAAAAAAAATTGCACCTCTTGTAAAAGTGTCCGCTCCACGAATAAATTATATTCAGTAGTGATTTAAATTGAATATTTTGGTTAATTTTATTTACTATTCGTAAGTATTAGTGAAAAAAATGTGCTTATATACTTTTTCAAGTGCTCCAATATAATTGAGGTTAACTCTATCCGTATGTATTATTTATTGATATAAATTATATTTTTATTAATTATTTGTATGCAATTAATAAAAACTAATTTGTAATGATGGCAAAGAAGTATAACGCGCGTACATAAGTACACGCACCTACTTTTTTTTTAAATCTGGTAAAAATATAAATTTTTTTAAAAAAAATTTAAACTTTTTCGCATTGCTTAAGTACTGAATTCAGCACAATTTTTTAATATATGTTAAATGCATTAAAGCATTATTTTCAAAAAATAAACAAAAACCGTTTAAACTTTATTGTTTCGTAAAGAATGATACGAGTACAATATTAAAGAATCCATTTATCATAAAAAAAGAAGTTTCAATTCTAACACATTTGAAAATATTTCAATGCTTTATCCTTGTTTGGTATATGCAGTGCCATACTTTTTTTTCTTTTACATACATTGAAATTTTAAAGAAATACAAACATTAATTGATTAATTTTTTTTTTGGTTTATTTAATGTCGCATCAACTACTTTGGTCATCCGAAAACCCAGAAAAACATCCTAGGCTTTCATTGGGATTCGAACCCAGGACCACTGGCGTATAAGGCAACTATCTAGTCCACCACGCCACTAAGTGACCTGATTAGTATTTAAAACAATGATTAAATTATTATAACACATGGGAAATTTAAAAGCTCAAAAAATTTTAATTACTATTCATTTAATTATTTAAGTGTACAAAAGTGTTCCTTGAATATTAATTTACAGCTTAAAAAAATCTTCAAGGATTTTTCAACATTTCTACTGTGCTATATACATTCATTTTCTTTTATTAATTGGTACCTACATTTTCAAAACAATTAAAATATATAATAATGGAAACGCAGGTAAAGAAGAAGCACTTAAATTTTTTGTTGTTAATGAGAGGCATATTTATATCAACTATGCAGAAAACAATTAATCAATGTAGTGCTATACAAAGCTAGTTTCCGTGAATGCAATTTCATTTAAGTGCCAAACACCTAAGGGGTTATAAATGGTTATGAAAGATCATTGCATTTATGCCTTTTAACTGCATGTCATTTTAATTTACACAGTACCTCTATGTAATTTACATTATTATGAAAACACTATGTCTAACAAACTAAAAATCGTCTCTTTGGCACAGTAAACATTACGCAAACAGCATTATTTAAATATAAAACATATTTTTAAAATTCTGCTGTTTTAAATAATTGCATTACACCCTGTACTCCACTTTCATCATAAACTTTTGATGAAAAAGCAAATGTGCAAAATGAAGTTATGCATACTAGTATGAAAATACACACAAAAAAAAAAACACTCATGTATGTATATATGTGGTTACACTTGGCTTGATTTTAGCAAAAAAGTTTATAATTTTACATCAATTAAAGTAATTAATCTGATATTTTTCTTGATGAGAGTTTTCAAGTAAATTGAATTTGCACAAAATAAATTGTTATGTTTGTCATTTTCAAGAAATGAAAAATTGAACACTCATATTTATATTTAAAATGAAAAACGAGTACATAGTTTCCTTTTTAAATGAATATTTCTTGCTTTTTATTTCAATGAAAACTTAAATTACAAAACAAGACCAGATGTAGTTATTAATAGTTTGAAATAAAACTAGAAAACACTTACGTGATGCAATATCATTTTATTCGAGAAAAGTTGATCTTGCAGTAGCGCATTCTATGATATTACAAGATTAAATTGCAACTTTAAAGTGTTTCCTTGTTTTTGTTTCATATTTATGTATTTTGACTGTGAAAAAATTTTATAGGTAGTTCCATTTTTATAAAGTGTTAGATAGAAGTTTGGTGCACTGTATAAAGTTTGTATGATTGTGAAAAATTGAATATTTAGATGAAAATTTTTATCGTTTATATTGATTAGTTTTTTTTTTCAAACATCGATCAAAAGGAAGTATTTTGTTCAATATAGACATTCTCATCACGCTTGACCTAATTTTATCATAAGTTTTTTTTTTCTAATTTCCAGTACCTAAGTTTTTTGCATTTTATTAGAGAAGGTGAATTATAATAATATTTTTTCTCCACAAAGTCATCTTTAATATCATTTGTCAAAGTTTTAAATTGATATTTCAATTGAATAGGCTGATATTGGCTAATGTAAGCATGGGTAGCGCACTAAGATTTAGCAGTTAGTTTCTTTAAGTACACAAGAATTACTTTTAAAAGTGCTGACAGAATGAAAATGTTGGAGATGATTTATAAACCGAGCAATGGAGAAATGTAATTTGACATTTGCATAAATCATGACTATACATTTACTGTAGAAAGAATTCAACTGCTTGTAAAATTCGTTAATATTTTAACACATTTTTTACAATAAAAGCTGAATTTAAAAAACTTTTCCAAAATAGATATTTAAGTTCTTAATGTACAGAACGATTTTCAATTGATTTAGGTGTAACCTTATACGAATTATTAATTATCAGGTAAAATTTGAATATGTAACTTCGGATTCATTTTTTTTTAAATATAAAATTTTTACTTATTTAAATATTATTATTTGACAAAAAATAATTATAAACTTTCGGTTTAAATAAATACCGACCTCTTGTTAAACGACGAACAAAAAACAAAGACCGCTCTAATTGAATAATGATTTTATATAAAAAGTAAATAGTACCGAGAAGAATACACAAAAAGATTAAAATAACTTTGACTCTTCAATTTGCGACCCTAAATGAATTCAGAGGTTCACCATTAAAACAGAAACCTTTCAGTCAAGACACCAAGTAATTTAAAACTATTTTGCATAAAAGTTACAAGTTGCTATACGATGGTTTTATTTTTTGTTGAGGAGGGCTGGACTCGAGTAAAAGTTAAAAGATTAGATATTAGCGTCATGAAGTCAGAGTGAACAGAGATTGCAGAAGGTCGCTACTAGGTAACTAAGAGGTCGTACCTGAACTCCTATGAATATTAATGTGAGCAGATTATACAAATGTCGTAAGGGGGAGTGCGTTGTTCATTTTTAAAGAAATGTCGTGTTTTCTTTTCTTGAAAAACTAATCTGAAAAGTATTCCTCGGATTTAAGAACATACTTGTCTTTTATACAATTCAGTGTACCTACCTATGCAATTTTTAAAAATTTTATCAAATTAAAACTTCTTTTTGTGCAGTGTTGTAAACAAAGAAATAATTTTCTCTTTCGATAAACATTAAATATTTCGCAGCTTTTAGTTGTTTAATATAAATTTACAGAGTTGATTATTAAAGTTTATTTATTTAAATAAAGTTAGTATTATTATTTAGAAAAGAAAAACATTGTAAAAAGAATGAAATATATATGAGAAAGGAATGAAAATAAAGTATTTTTAATTCTATTTTATGGCACTTGGTCATTAAATGATAAAGAAATAACTCAGTGAAATTTCTATCTTGTTTCTATGTTTGTTTTCTAGGCGTTGACCGTAATCTCACACACTATTTTTCTAGCTAAAACATCACATGAATCACAAGGGCCACAGATTTTTACTGTTTCCATGCTATGTCGTGTAAAAAGAGTAAAAAATCGCTACATTCCATATGTGTAGAGAAATATTTCAGCCGTATTCGTATATTTTATTTAAATTCATCTTTTATCGTTTTGTGCAGTCTGATGCTATACTTTTTTGTTCAATCCAACACATACTTTTAATTTATATTTACTTCAATTTAATTAAAGAAAATTATGCTGTTTTTTACTTTCAGTCGAAACTGCTTAGTTAAAATAATAATGGAAAAATTGTTTTGATATAACATCTATATGATTTCACACATTACTATACGGTGTCACTGCATATAATAATAATAGCTAATACCCGCGACGTCGTCTACGTAGGTTATTATGTTAAGAACATATTTAATTTACAGAGGAAAAACATTTAAAAATTGAAAACAAAAATATACTAAAAATAACCGGAAAGAACTTTGCGTAGAACATTTTTAACAATATGCCAAATAATTACTCCTTCAGAATTCGCTATTGCTCCAAGTGTATAGTTATTAGTTAATCAATAATTAATTTTTCAAAAAATTTGTAAATTCAAAAAAAAAAGTTGCTATATAATCCAAAGTAATCATTGTTTTTATTTTTTTTTTTCAATAAATAGTTCCTTAAATGCTCTTTCCGGATCCGGAATTGCTCCAGGTGTATAGTCAATTAGTAATTTAATTTTTAAACCACTCATGTAATAAGATCCAACGGCAGTTGATGACGTCGTAGTACAACAATACAGGTATAAATAGTTAAAAATAATTAATTATTAAAAATATTGCAAAAATTTCATCACTTATTTGCGTAATGAAAATAGCAGATAGAGAACTTAAAAAAAGGAACATAAAAATTTAAATTAAAAATTATTTTGTGTTTTAAGGCGATTTTAATGCTTGAGTTTGAAAAATTTTTAAAAATTAATTAATAATTAATTAATAACTATACACTTGGAGAAATTACGGAAAAAAAAAGTTTTTCGCTAACTTAGGTAACTCATTCTGGTTAAAAAATATATGCAATAATGAAAAAGAGTGTTGAAATGTTATTTGATTATTATTACGGTTGTAACTAAAAAATGAATTTAAATCTGTATTTACAGTAAAATATAAAAAAAGCTTAAAGAGAATTTTTTTAAAAAATCTACAAAAAACTGCCAAACAAATAGAAAATAGAATTTTAAAAATCTTTATTAATTTAATATCTCGCTGAGATGCATTAAGTTTACATTCATCGTTAAATATGAAATAATCACTAGGCAGTGGAAGAAGAAACAACCTCTGTCCAGCCCATGCGCATTACATCGTTTGCCCCACTCTATCAAAGCGACGAAAATATCACCGCTTCACGCGTTTTGCTTGTAAAAATTTCATTTTAAACTTTAATCACTTTGTTTTTAATTAAGATATTGTGATAATTATTTTTTTAGATAAGGACAAAGTATATAAGAAATAAAACAACAAAAAAAATAGTCAAAATCTATCCGGTCGCTTTTGAGTTAAAAGCGAACATTGGAAAACAGCTTTCATTTTATTTTTATAGATTGTTGATGTTTAATAGTTTAATTAGTAATCAATTAAGTCAATAGTTACGGAGTTAGATTATTTCCCAATTTTCAAAAAATTATTTTAATAACAGACCCTCAGTTGGATGACTATACAATTTATAGTCTTAAATAAAAAATTATGGGTTACTAGAAGTTTGTTCCCTTTGTCCATTTGATGATGTTCAAACACGTCCACCGAATGACAAAGAGCAAGACACATTGACTAAGAGACAAGAGTGAGTAAAAATCATAAAGCAAGAACTTCCCCTAATTTTAAACCAGTTTTGCGGTGTTCAAAAACCTCCAAATTCGTGTCGAAACAAGCTATTGTCACGAAAACGTAGGTACATAGCTCGACTCTCGGCCTAATGCGGCCAAGCGGCTGAAGGCTGAAACATTTCTTCACTCACTCTTGTATCTTGGTCAGTGTGCTTTGTGTTGCTCTTTGTCTTACGTGGACGTGTTTAGCTTCAACGTGTGGAACAAACCTTAGTTTTAATCACATTGAAAGTGTTTCACGCATTTAATGGTGTAGCATAATGTTTAATTATTTCACGTTAAAATTTAAGCCAATCAACAAAGGACAAAAGCGTTTATCACAATGAAGTGAAAAAAAATGGTTAAGGCTAATTAAAGACATTAATTTTGGGGTGAAGAATTTGCAATATAAGAGACAAATTTTACTTTTATATATGCTAAAGAATAAACTTGCTTCGGATTATAATAAATAATATAACATGGTTATTGTAAAATTAAAAATTCTAGTATTCGAAATTAACGCTTTCAAAATAGAAAATCAATCAACCTTGTCAAGTTGTAGGTACAGATTAAACGATCTAAATTTTTTAGTTCTAATCCGGTTTAAGTTGCATCATCTTTAATTGCAAATCAGTTTGTATGACTTTCGTGTAAACTTTATCGCAATTACATTTACCTATAGGCAAATAAATGGATTATTTAGATCTAAAATAGCTATTCAATAATAAATCGCCGTTTGCTCTGTACAATTCGGCAAATACAATTGAACTTTGAAATAAACGTTAACGATGTAAATAACGACAGCAGTGCTTCGAAGCGAACATCAAATATATTACATTTTGGTGGTTGGCACAAATTGTATGTTAAAATATAGACAGATTCAATTGAAATCGTTAGTCTAAAAACAGGATTTAACGTTCGTCTCGTTTGTATGTTACGCTCTTAATTATTTTTGGATTCAAACGAAAATATTTAAACTTCGCTTATATATTTGAACTTTTTTTATATATTAAAAGAATTTCTGTTTATCTCCATATGAATACAAAACAGATGCGTTTTATTTGATTATTAACATTTTATTATTTAAGCTTATATTATTTCAATTGCAGGTAGGTACATGGGGAAAAATCTTTTGACGATTCATAAATATTAAACCTGCATTTTTTCATATAATTAAGGGTATGGTAAAACGTTTAAAAATGTTTCACTAGTTAATTAGATTTTCCACGAGTTTTCTAGTTTTCTGGTTATTTCCAATTTATTTCATTTCGTTTCCCTCGTTTCAATACTAATAAATCAATACTTAATTGATGCATTGACGTGTTATGAACTTTGAACGTATGAGGAAATTAATGAAGTATGAGATTTTGAATTTGCTTGAAGCGAACGAAATCTTGATATTGATATAGCTGTTTTGGTGAAAACACGGTTGACAAAAAGGGACTCGTAAAGAAGGAATAATTTCTGTCCTGTCACTGGTGTTGTGTAATTGCATGTACGTATATATGGGGGCATTGTGTTTATAGTAGTATTACGTAGTATAACACACTTTAATGCGTTCTACAATAACTGAATATTTGTGTTATTTGGGAGTGACATTAAAGCATTACAACGCTTTTACATTCACATCTTGAAATTATGTTTTCACTGTTACAGGACCGTCATTTAAATAAATACTTGCCAATGAGTTATACCTCGTTCACTTTTAATAGGTATATCTACATGTTTTTTGTATATTCAAAACTTGTTTATTTTGTTTAAAAATCTAATCCTGTAAGTGAAAAACATTACATTAGTTAACTTTTAATAATAAGGTATTATTGAAAAGAATTTTTTTAAATCACTGTTTTTGTAAAAAAAAATTCTTTAAATACTTATATTTGTAAAAATTAATATTTCTTCAGATCCTTGTTATTTTGTATAAAATAGTTAGACATATATAGTTAGAAGAGCAATACATCGGGATTTACAATGAATGCTACGAGACTATCAGGTCACGACGTTTCGCCATATATTACAGCTTCATCAGGCTCTCTGATCTATGCTCAGCATTCATGTCTTTCAATAGTCTTGCATAAACCAAATTATATACAATTTTAAAATAGAAAAAAAAACTAATACTCTCGTAGAATTCATGTAAGTTTGCAAAAATTTTAGAAATTGTTTTTATTTAAAACTACCTAAGTCATAATATAATTTACATCCATAAATAAAAAATTAAAATTTTCTTAAGATAAAAGAAACACTTCAAGTTACTACATTTTGAACTAAATAAAAATTTTCTTAGAGTAGATTTTTTACATCAATTGGGAGTTGTGACGAAAATGTTGCAAAACTCATAGCATCAAAAATAATTTAAATCCCTTGAAACAACCGTCACTTACGCATTTATTTTTTGTTTGCTACTGTCTTTTTGAAAAGAAAGATTAAATGCGATCAGAAACTCTTTAATATTCAACTTAACTTCTTTGACAGCTTGTCAATTAAATATAAACTTTGACTTTTTCTCAATGATATGTTTTGGTGGCATTTTACACTTCATATACGTATAAGTTTGAATATTTCAAAACACTTTGCAACTTCTAACATTTTTTTTAAAACCTTGCGGTAAAATTTTAAGATTGAATTTTTTTCGTGCTTGCTTGATTGACTAGTCTAGAAACGTTACAAATGTTTTTAAGGCAATTACATTGCTGAATACGTTTCTGTATTTTAGGGGTAGTTTTAATAGCAAAAGATTGTTGATGTTAATTCATGCGGTATGTTTGTATTTGTAAATATGTGTGTGTACATAAAGATAGTCGACATACTATTTGCTTTTAGCGGAATTTCTCGTTCTTGTTGAAAATATTCTAAAACCGCCGACATCAATGCAATAGAAGTTCTCATGCTTGTTAACAGAGAAGTTGAACTTGCTTGTAATAACTTGAAATAAAATAATATTTAAGAACATGTACGGTAAGCGATAAGAAGACACTTGTTCGTTCCATTTTGTAATTTATTTTCTTAATTTGAGATTTGTTTACAACATTTACAGTAAAAAGTATTTTTTTTAATTATTATTGGTCAAAATATTCTACGAAAAAACTAAAACTTTTGTAATATATGTATTTACATATTTAGATTAGTCTATATTATAGTAGTGACAGAATCACTGACATTAGACATGGAGATGATTATAGCTCTTGAAAAAAATGGCATATTTACAAAATATTATAACATATATGAAGAGTTTTCCGTTTCTCGAATAGTTAAAAATTAGCACAAGGATTTTTTTTGTATGAGACTTGAATATTTACAGGGCTGAAAATCATTTACAGTAAAAAGTTTTAATTTAATACAAATAAAAATTTTATTATCTTAAAAAAATAAAATTAAAAATAATATTTATTATAAAATACACCTTTCCCATCACTTAAAATAATAATATTACTATAACTAAAATTATTTTTATTGAATAAAATAGATGATACAGTTATTTCCTTGAAGCTCAGAAAAGTGTATGACAGATTGTGATGAAGGACTTTGAAATATTTCCAGCGGTTATCCAAGAATGTAAGGAATATTTTTGAGAGGATAAAACATATTCTAAAACTGTAGGTAATGTATTGATTTGAGTCGAAACATTTTCTTTTTATTCTTATTTTCTTATAAATAAGAGAATCAAATGTGAACAATGCTAGAGTTTCAAGCTAGAATAATACGAAATAAAAACACATTAAAAACTTATCGACGTATAAGTAATGTACTTGCATTTTATAAGAGACGTAGAGAAAACTTAAATGTCGTAAATAAGACGTGGAGATATAAAGACGAGGTAAAAAGGAGCTGATGTAACTTCAGCTATTTTACGCTTCCGTTCATGCGATAGTGAACAAGCAATTTCCAAACTGACAATTTTAACTGCAGTGATTACATCTTGTAGACTTTAATCGATCGATGATGGAGATTGCTAAGAAAACTCAACGCTTATTATATTCCCGTGCTTAAGGTTACAGGTAAAGCTTTGAATAGTTTCAACTGGAAAAATACTCTTAGTTTATATTTTAACAAAGAGCGACTTACACGTCTTCAATACAATAGAATGAAATTAAGGGTGAAATTTAATTATGAAGATTTAGAAATGGGTTTTGAAATTTATTGTTGTTTTGATCTTTCCTAAAAATCTGTAAAACAGCTTTTATACATAGCGATTAATTTGATTATTTATTTATTTTAAATAAAAAAACAACTTATTCGATATAGACTTTATTAAAGAAATTGTAAATATTTAAACTCATACTTTAGATTACTCTTTTCGGTCTTCACAATTGTTGAAACATAAGGTTATGATAGGTTCATGATAATCTAAACACAGAAAATTTCGATAATCTAATAATTCTAGAAAACTTTTGAATTCAACGGGAATTGAACCGAGCATCACGAACGCATGAAGTGATAATCTAAAAGATTTAAACTCTACGTCACTAAGTGCGTATCTTAAAACTGTTTCTCTGTGTTGTTTTCAGATATAATTGTAAGAAACAACGCATCAGTAATAATAGTCTTGAAGTAAACACAAAGTTTATTGTTGTTATATTACCAGTTACTAAGTTTTTCTAATTCAGTTAGTTATAACTATGTGGATAGGTATAAATAACTTAATAAACTGACGCATTTAAAAATCCTTGGTGTATGATCATTTTGTAGAAAAAAAATTTTAAAAAATTAAAACCGACTTCAATATAAAAAAAAAATCTTAAACAGAAAATGCACTTAAAAGTAAAAATATAATTGCGTATCTTTTAGAGTTCACGTAAGCAAAAAATGTTAAATATATGTTTAGACTGCTTAATAGACAATCAAGTTATAAGCATGATATAATGCACAATTATTGTTATTTTTGGAGTCGGTGTCAGCCAAAGAATTACGAAAATATAAGTACCTAGCGACAAACGAGAATACTTTATGAATTTATTTTCAAATGAACGTTTAAACCTACAACAATATACTCGTACTGTGACAATATCTATCGACTTTGAAACTACAAAATACCAATAATTAACCTAATTAAATTTTTTTTCAAATGGGCATTAATACGAAAAAATATGCTGTTACAATACAATATGTTAATGAAAAAACTAAGTGGAATACTCTTTCTAATAGAAAAAAAATTATCAAAATCCGATTATTCGGTTAAACTTCACTATTTCATCCCCTATTTTCATTCTAAGGTGGTGGATTGTTTTCTTCAAATTGAAATGTTAATAATTTAAAGGTACGATGAACGCAATAGAAAACAATTATCAAAATCGGGTTAGCCAGGAAAAATTTCCAATTTCATCCCTAATTTTTGACCTCTTATGAGTGGAGTTTTTTGTAAAATGGAAATGAAATTAATTTAAAATTATGTTCTACAAAAAAAAGAGAATTATCAAAATCAAGCTATCCAATAAAAAGTTAATATTTCATTCCTTAGTTTTTAACCTCTTAGAAGTGAACGACTTACTTCAAATTAAAATGAGACCACACGGAAAACACCAGCTTTCAAATAAAAAAAGGATCATCAACATCGCCCCACCCAGTCAAAAATTCTGAGGTAACAAACAAACAAAAAAATAAAGTCGAATTGAGAACCTCCTCCTTTTTTGAAGTTGGTTAAAAAACACTTTGACTTGTGAAAATCTATTTGTATTTACCTGACTGTTAGTATTAATTTACTCAGAGATTTGTCTTCAATTTCAAGCATTTACAAGCTCTACTTACTTTGCAAAATGTTAAATATATGAAGAAAAATCTAAAAAATAACTATTTACATTAATTGAATTAATGTTTAATTTAGTTATATGATAATTAAATTTAAGTATAACTGAACAAGTTTTTCATGCGAATGCTTCAGCTGTGGTAAAAAGGGTGTAATACTTCGAATTTTGTTGCAGTCTCATATGTCTCATATATATCAGAATTCCTAAATATTTCAATATAAAGTTTTGTTATAAAAAAAATTAAATTGAACTAAATTTTTTTTTCTCCAGATTTTCAAACTCGTACAAATTAAAAACTAATTTTTTAAGTAACGAATGATATTAACAATTCTTATTTTTTTTGTTCTAGGTAAGTAGCCGCCTTTCAACTTATCAAAACTTGGAATAAGTAAATGAAGTGTGGTAAGATTAGTAGGTATTAACAAAATTGTTTTTAATTTTATCGAAACATCCAGATATTAAAAATGAATGCTTTCTATTACAAGAAATTAATGATTGAAATTTTATTAAAATAAAATTTGTTTAAATTTTAAAGCAAAAAGGATAACTGATGTATACTCTATTTATTATCCATTACATTTATTTAAGAAGGTTATATACATTCACGTTATTTATAAAGTTGCTTTATGTTCTTACGAAAACAACATAAAACATTAGAAATATTCGAGCAAGATTTATTATATTGTATCAAATTGCTCAAGTATACGACACAATTCTGTAGCGGTTGCTATCATATTTCCGTTCTATATGGTATGATGCCATTTGATATCGTTTTGTTTTATAATTTTTTTTGGAATAAATTCAAAACAGCAAAAGTCAGTTACCGGTCTTGGTTTTCACTGGTACACGGGAGCTTATAATTTATAAAATATCTGTCAAATACACATTGAATTTTTCAATCACCCTTTGAAATGAATAAGAACAGAGACAAGAGTTAAGATTTTGTTTTACTGCAACATGCAACGCGTTCTGCACACTGACACATGAATTATGCGCTTGATTTATACTCAACTGATATATCTATGTAGTATTTATTGTAAGGTTCATTGTGAATTGCACTTTTGTAAGACATTTATTATATCAAATGTACTAGTTTTTCGTATATTATATACATATGAGACCATATACATTTCATTTTGATTTACATTTGAAAGAAATGAAACGCTCATCTTTGTGAAAATATTAGTGTTTTTCATCATGTTCAATTGAAAAAAGATTATTACATTTGTACCTTTTCTAAGACATAACTCTGTTTATATTCAAAAATAATAAAACATCAAAGAGCGAAACGAAACTGAAAAGGATCAACGTTTATTTATTTCTACACAAACTTTCCACTAACGTTCAAAGCGGTTTTATACAAACGTTATACGTAAGAAAAAACTCGATTTTCATTCATTAAATTTTTAAATATGTTTTCACGATATCTCAAAGGCTAAATCAAATATTTTCATTTAAACAGTATTGAAACATTTGACTCAGATATTTTATGTTTTTTTTTTATCCGTCGATATTAGATTGATTAGTTCAAGAAAGGCTGAAATAAATATCAGCTCTTAGAAAAAAGATCAAGAAAACCGTCGATAGAGAAGAGAATGAATGACCTACTTTAAAGAGCTTTCAGTTCCTCATAGTTGGTCAGCTATTGAATGCATGTATGCACAATGAAAATAAGAACAAATTTTGTGCAAATAGTTATGATCAAAAGTGATGCTTGAACTTTAACAACTATGTTCAAAGAAAAAGCTCACCAATTTTTTGTTAGATATGCAAGTAGTTTAGGAACAATAAAGATTTATTGACATTTTATTTCATTGAAATCTTTTCTATTTTACCATGACTTTAAATCGTCAACCTTCACTAAAATTTTTAGAAATGCATAACCATGTCAATAACACTGATTTGATAGTAAACTGTAAATAATATGTTTCGTTTTTATTATTTCAATGTTAACTGTATAGTGACTTGGCGCAAATAAAAGATTTTACTTTGCAATCACCCGTATGATTGTTTACTTGTTCTACTGCACTAGCCAGAGAACTTTCAAACTTAAAACTCATACAGGATGCGATGAACGGAATGGTCGAGGAAAACTACTGCTAACTGGTTACGATGGTGGTGGCTAATGCCACCCATTGAACGGACTAAACTCTAGCCCGTTTTCACCCTCAAAGAGTAGCGTACATTTATATGTAACAGAAGAGTTATTGCTGCATCTTACATAACAATAAGACGGATGGTAGAAAATATACGTACTTGGACGGTGAAAATGGTGAGAAGGCTGGTTTTGCGGTGGTGTGCTTGTCAAGGAAACTGTAGCTTTATTCCCGCACCGCACTATGTGTAATTTGATATAGGTAATCATATACTGATAAATCATTGTAATTCTGTTTTTACAATATTTCATACAGAATATCCGTGTTCGCTATTTACTACGTGACGTCATCAAAGATCTGTTTTATAATTTTTTTCTATTTCTAGAACATGATAACATCTGCATTAAAAACCAAACTCAATTCAAGGATTGTTTTATATCACAGTGCAATTTTTTTCTATTAACACATAAAGTAGATTTATATTGTGGATACTTATACATAAAGAGATGGTTTTTATAATATAATCATAATTTAAAACTAATCAATTTATGATCATAGTATCACATAAAGTTTTGATTTTTGAAAATTAAGTAGTCAAACTGTTTTAAGGTTTTTAATAAATGATTTAAGAGATGAAATAATTGGCAATCGGCATTCATATTATATCTATATTTTTCAAACCTGTATTAAGCTCCCGATAAGGGTTCTTTTGTTCGAATGAAATTTTATAAAACGGTTCTTAAACTAAACTACTATATTTATTTCAGAATTCAGAATTTATTACAGAAATCACTTTGCTTCAATAACTATTTTTATCACTCGTAGGTATTAGTATTACTTGAATCTAATTGTATGTACAGAATAAACAAATAAAACCTATGTATGTTACATCCTCAGTAGCTTTATATAGGCCAACCATTTGTTCTCGAACATTAGAGAACCTTTGATTGCTAAACCTTCTAAGAATTCTACGGCCGTTGAATAATCGATATTGGATATTTGAATTTCCATTGCTGACGATGGAACATTCTCGAAAGCTCCATTTTTTCCATCGCTGTTCATTGTCATTGTCCGTTACAATATTTATGTTCATTATATTGAAGAGTAATTAATTGAAACAGTTTTAAATTGAACCTTTCTTACGACTTAGGGTTGTTTCCCTCATTTTTATGACTTTGTTTTAACTTTTACTATATTTATTTTATTATGGTTGGTTTATAATATTGTTATCCCGTAAATTGCTTTATTTTAAATAAATCCTTAGTTAAAATTAGTATGGGATCATGCGTTTCGTTTCCTAGCATTTTTGTATTTGGCTTTTCGATAGGTACTTCTATGTATATAACTGACTTATACTCGAAGGTCTTAGTCAAAACATTAAGGCATATTTGTGCATTTTCTGAGATTTCGCTCTTATAACTAGCTAATCAATATATTTATTTTTTCTATGTCATCTTTATTTATTTTGATAACACCATTGGAAAAAAGTATTTATTCTAAAATACTTCATGTGCTACAAACAAACTTGTCGTAAACGGAAACGAGGATACTTAACAATTTCTTGAGCTTAATGGTGCATAAGAACTCGCATTAAAAACTCCATTACCTAATTCAATATCTAGTCAAAAAACAAATTATTTCTAAAATTTTGAAAGAAAGGAGTTGAGTTTTTATTTTAAAAATCTACCAGCATGATTTATTCTATTATGATTTCAATAAAGACAAAGAGAAAATTGAGTAAGTGGGAAAAAAGCTAGCATTTTAAATTTCGTTATGTTTCGTGTCTTAACTTTTTACTTCTTAGTTTTTTTATCATTTTACCAAAAATACTCCTAAACTCTACCTTTATCATTCGCTTAAATTGTTTGATTGACGAGCATTCAGAACGTTTTAATTCAAATGTGAATGTTTTGTAATATTACTAAAATATGTGGGTGTCTATTTTGACACCTTGTGAGCATCAAGATTAGTTCAACTTAAGTCGATGTTGTTTTTGACTGACAAACATTTTGATATAGTAAGCTTTGTGAAAATGTCGCAAAGTAATTTTACAATTCAAAAACCCCAGAAAATTTATCTACGCTTTCATAGCGATCTAATTTAATTTTTAGGTTTTTTGTCAACTAAAATAACAGAGGTTTTGTGAACCCTTTGTAAAATCGAATTTACATTTCTGTTTTTAGCAATCGTGTAAATTGTTTTGTTCGATACTCAAATATTTTAATTAGGAGATTTTATTTCAAATTGGAAAATAATTTTATTTTGAGTAGGTATACATTTTTATAAAAATTTTGAAAAACTCTATTTAATTTTAAAAATATTATATTTATAAAAATATTTAAAATATTCTTTACACTAAGGTTTACAACCGAATTAACATAAACGAACATATTGAACCAACGAATTACATAACTTGTTTTATAAAATTATGATGTTAAACGTCAGTTCCAATTGAGAATTGGTTATAACCAGACGTTCTTTAAAAACAAGCTAACCAATTGTTGTTCAGTCTTGGAAAAACCTACATTAGTGTAATTGACGGTGTTATTGTAAACTTTGGCCATAAAGGCCCTTGCCGGTCAAGCCTGTGTTTAGTGGTAAAGATAAATTTAAATTAAATTTGATAATTATAATTTTTGCAGCCGTCTGTGTTCATTACAACACAGAGGCGTACTAAGTGCCATGAGCCTTGTGCTCAAAGTAGATTCAATAGGCCGTTACTCAAAACGCAAGACCATGGATCCCACTAAAAATGGCTTATCCCAACGAGACATCAAAAGGATGCGACCTGCTTCCGAACAGGCAAAGAGTACTAACACAAAATTTAGAGTTAATACTAAAAACAACTACGCCAGTCTTACGGACTACTCCTCCACCGATGAAGAGGACGAGGACCTCATCCGGAGACACAACTCAAACTCCATCCCAAAAGAAACCTCGAAGATACCCCCAATTGTTATTTATGGACTACTCCATGAACATTCAAATACTATTAAAAACATAAAAAATATATTACAACACAAAGAGGTCAACATAAAGTACAAAGTGAATAGAATTCTTCTATTCACGAAAACAAATGTAGACCACTCAACCGTAACAAAAATCCTTAAAGATAACTGTATAGAATATCACACCTATACACTAAATGTTGATAAAAATCTGAAACTTATTATTAAAAACCTGGCACCAAACATCACTGAAGCCGAAGTCATGGAAGACCTGAAATCCCGAGGACTAAACCCCATAACTGTCAAGCAGATGAAAAAGACAACCACTGATGGGACAATACATCACTACTCCACCTATCTGGTAACCTTCCAAAAAGATACTACTATTGAACAAGTGTTTCGCTGCAACAAGGTATGTGATTACATTATTAAGTGGGAAAAATATATAAACTCAAGGGGCATCACGCAATGTTACCGCTGTCAAGCATTTGGACATATTGCACCAAACTGTAACAGAGCGCAATCATGTCTAAGATGCAATGGTCAACATAATCTCAAGGACTGTTGCACCACATCAAATGAAGTGACACCTAAGTGCCAAAACTGTCTAGGGCCACACCGAGCAAATGACATCACATGCCCAAAGTACCAAAAACAAATAGAATTCAAAAGAAAAAAACATTTCACACAAAATCACAATTACCCAAAAATTAATCATGGATTCCTCAATGATCAAAGGGATTTTCCAAGTTTACCTGGCACGAGTCAAAATCAATCTAACATTCCACCACCAACTTGGCCTCAATACGCACCTGGCATTCAAAATCAAAACAATCAAGGAAACGTTCTGTCTGATATTATCAGTGAAATTAAAAATTGTTTTTCAGGTTTAAATCTCCCAAAAATATTTTCGGAAATTAAATTATTGCCAAATAAACTCAAGCAGCAAACCGACAATATTTCAAAATTAATGGTTATTCTTGAGTTCATAACAAGCATATTTTAAAGTTGAAACAATCAAATAAATTATTTAAATTAAAAAAAATAATAAACAAAAATAAACAAATGAATAGAAATCAAAAAATAAACATTATTACATGGAATGCAAACTCAATTAAATCAAAAATAAATGAATTCACTTACTACCTAAATAAACTAAATGTTCATATCGCAGCTATTTCCGAAACCAAATTAGAAAATAAAGATAAATTAAAAATACCAGGATATACTATCTACCGTAAAGATCGAAATAAACACGGAGGAGGAGTTGCGTTGGCAGTCCTAAATTCAATTAAACATGATTTCTCTAGTTCAAGTTTACAAACTAAAATAGAGGCTATTGCAATAAACGTTAGAATAGAAAACCAGGAGACCACTGTAGTGTCTGTTTATAATCCCCCAAACCAAACTATAACAGTGGATGACCTAAAAAACATCATAAGGCTAAATAAAAACATAATTATACTGGGTGACCTTAATGCGAAACACAGAATTTGGAATTGTAGAAGCACAAACAAAAATGGCGTTCAAATTGCAAATTATTGCTTATTAAAAAACATAGAAATACATTATCCTGATGATCCCACTTGCTTTTCTGGTCAGGGTACAAATCCCAGCACTTTAGACCTCATCCTTTCCAGAAATTTAAAAAATGTATCAAAACCATACTCAAGTCCAATATTAAGCTCAGACCACAACCCAGTCCTCGTCAGTATTAATAGCTATATTGAACCTCAACACAGGTATGTGCGTCTGTACAAAAAAACCAACTGGAGGTTATTTAAAAGCTTAATAAAGAATTTAATAAATCCTAACACCGAGATTAAAAATAAATCCGAACTGGAAGAACAAACAAAAAATCTCACAAAAATCATTAAACGTGCAATCGATAGATCTACTCCAATTATTAAACTAAACCCCACTCCGCACTATATACCTGAGATTCTCAAGCAACAAATAAGACTAAAAAACTATTTTCGTAGACAATTTCAAAAACATCGTAATGTATTCTACTTGGAAGTTTACAATCGATTAAATATAATAGTTAAAGATAGGCTCAACACATTCAGAAATCAAAACTGGAACAATTTCTTAAGTGAACTAAAGCCTCAAAACGGTACACTATGGCGTGTCACTAAATTCATGACCAAAAATTTTAAACCCATCCCCCCTCTGGAGTATAAAAACAACCTCACCACAAATGATAAAGAAAAAGCAAATTGCTTAGCTGAGCATTTTGCCCTCATCCACAAATTAAATGAAAATTTAGGTTTTAAAAACCACAATAATAAGATAAAAATGGAGGTCACAAATTATTTCAAGACAAACATAGAAAATAAAGCAAATAGTGCTATGTTCACCACAGTTGACGAAATAAAATCACATATAAAAAAACTCAAATCTAAAAAATCACCAGGCATTGATAGTTTTCAAGGTATATACATTAAGAAACTACCAATATCTGCAATTAAAATGATAACAAAATTAATTAACGCCATACTAGAGTTCGGTCATTTTCCCACCACTTGGAAGCTTGCCAAAATTATCCCTATATGTAAACCTGGTAAAAATGCAAATCATGTGACCAGTTATAGACCAATAAGTCTACTTAACATATTGGCAAAAATAGCAGAAAAAGTAATTTATGCTAAATTACTCAATCATCTCGAGGAATCAAACATATTAATGGATGAACAGTTTGGCTTCAGATCTGCCCACTCAACAACTGCTCAACTAGCCAGAATAACAGACTACATAACAGATGGGTACAACGTTCGTAAACATACTGGGATGGTTTTAATTGATATCGAAAAAGCTTTTGACACAGTCTGGCACATGGGTCTACTATATAAACTCATAAATACAAATGCTCCCTACTACCTAATAGCAGTCATAAACTCTTATTTGTCAAACAGACGTTTTATTGTTAAAATCGGCGACACATTTTCCAAACCATTTAACATCGATGCTGGTGTTCCACAGGGCTCTGTCCTAGGTCCCACACTCTTCAACCTATACATAAATGACATCCCAACACAAAACAAAACCGAACTTGCATTATATGCGGATGACACTGCCATTCTGTGCCAGTCTTGGCGTTTATCGGCAATCACAAATCAACTGACGACTCATATCAGAAAAATCAAAAAGTTTTTTACAAAGTGGAAAATTCGAATAAATGACAGCAAAACTGAGGCTATTCTTTTTTCAAAACGAAGGCCTCAATCATTGGGACAGGGTTTAACACTTGACACCATCAATGTTAACTGGTCGCCTCAGGTCAAGTATCTGGGAATTGTTCTAGATCGAGGACTCACTTTTACAAAACAAACTAATCAATCTAGAGCCAATGCGTTAAAATCAATTTTTTCTCTCTACCCAATTTTCAATAAGGAATCGAAACTAAGTCCATCTAATAAACTACTCTTATACAAAGCGGTTATTCGCCCAGCATTGACATATGCTGCTCCAGTATGGTGCTCAATGTCAGCGACAAATCTAAATAAGCTCCAAAGAGTTCAAAACAGAGCGCTTAAAATCGCAGGAAACTACCACTGGAGGTACAACACTAAACAACTTCATGAAGAAATGGACATGGAAACAATTTCTGACTTTATCTTGAGACTGAGCAAAAAATTTTATGATGCGTGCAGTGATAGTGATAACAACGTGATAAAATCAATTGGTGATTACTCATTATCAGATCTAGTGCAAAAATACAAAAAATACAAACATAAACGCGTAAAACATGTGCTTTTAAACTAATTGCTTACTTTAAAAAAAATAATAAGAGTCAAATATTTGTTCTATTATCAGTTCTTTTATTTTTCTTTAATTTTATATTTTATGTCTTATACAAACCAGAATTATATATTTATCCTTATTTTCTTTCAGTTAACAATATATAAGCTATAAGATATGCGTATGTAAGAGAGTGCGGATGTGAATGATTGTGTGAGTGGCTATCTGTGTATGAGTGATTGATATAAATGCGTACGTAATAATGTAAATAAATATTTTACTTATTGTTATTTATTACTAAGTATTGTAAATTTCTTTTTTTTTCTTTTTTATGTTTTAAATTTCAACTTTGTTTGGGTTTTTACATAGCATAAAATTTTTCCCAAAAAATACTAAAAGTAGTCACTACTTATACAAAACTTCTTACAAAACAATTAAAAAATATATACTGATGGTTGTGGAAGCTCCGGTACATCAGATATCTTACTCCTTTTGTAAACTTACGCTGTAATTACCTATTGAGCTAAATAAAGATTTATTATTATTATTATTATTATGATGTTAAACGTAAAGTTTGTTTAATTTACTGAAATACTCTCATTAATCTTCTCTAGAGGAAAGTCTAAACAAGTCAATGTATGTGGAGAGTGTAGACACAGGATGTCTTGCAGTTAATTGTCGACATTTCAGTAAAATGTAAAGTGGCTTCTAAACTAGAATACGAAGAAAATAAGCAATTAGATTCATTCAGATTTAGGATGATCAATACGTAAAACTTACCACATAATTTTATTCTCTTTTAAATATGCAGTACATAATTTTCTTTGCGTAGATAGGTAATATTGGTAGATATAATCAATTTTTCTATTACATTTTTTCGTGATTTTTTACTTACTTAAAGTCGTACAAACGTTTAAAGCATTTCTCCTGAAAAATTATTTAAGAACTGTTGAAGAACTACAAGAGCTTGAACTATAGAAAAATACGTATAAAAAACGTATAAATACGTGGGTTGAAGATATAAAATGTTGCATTAAATTTAATTAAGTAAGTTTATTTTTCGGTTATTCAAGTTTTTGTTGTTTGTTTGTGCGTAATATGTATGTAATATTGTGTTTAATATTGATCATTTTGTGTAATTTTTGCTTTTTGTAATGTACTTAATTATTTTTATTGATTTTCGTAAAAAAATCAATTCATTATTGGAAATAGAAAACAAAACATTTTAATTTAATAAAATAAATATCTGACATTGGATAGTTGTGAAGTGTTTTCGAAGCACGTTATGTAAGATAATTTTGTTTTTGGTTCGCTATTACATAACTTTTGAGTTCCTCAATACGAAGTTATAACTTACCTTTGTGAGCAAGTAGTTGCAAGATAGACCATTGATATCATGTAGAAAGTCAGAGAAACGGAAAGTTCATTGTTGCGTAATTCCCAGTTAAATAACGAATTGTCTACCCCTAGTTATTGAGGCATTCCAAGCAAATATCGTAATTTAATATTTAAGATTACCAGTTCGGAATTTATTCGTCTTGATTGGACAAATAAGTTTTATTTTTGTGAAACAAACGTTTTTTTTAAGTAACTTTTTTAACGTTTTACCTGTAAAAATGTATCCACATATGTTCCAACATGCTTCATTATTTTATGTTATAATGATCAATTTGAACATTTTCGTGTAGTTTTAGAGATCTTAATATCAGTATAATTCTTCAATTCCTGTAACTTATATTATTTTCAATTTTTTCTTAATATTTGTTTAAAAATGGCAGTTTGAAATAATAACAAAAAAAAAGTTTAAAAATTTATGAAGGTATATCGGCATATGGTATAGCCAACTTATAGCCAGTACTACAATTTCTAGAATAGCTTAGATGTTATAACTCGTGCAGTTCTAATAAATTATTGACTTTTTTTTCTGTAAAAATAACATCATCAAAAAATATTATACTTGAATCTAATTTTTCTTCTTAAATATGATTTATATTTTCTTAAGAAAGATAAAGAAACACGTTATAGTTATTTGCAAAATAAATTTATAGCTATTAAACGCGTTGATATAAACTGTACCGTTTCACTATGTACTTACTTGACTGTTCAATAAATTCAAAAGTTTTATATCTTTATATTGTGCATATTCTATGACTAGAATAGCATGCAATATTTTCAATAACAAAATGAAATTCACAACTAGCTTATGAAAAGTTATAGAAGTTTTACTAGTTATTAAGTCATTTATGGGAAATTTACACACCTGTCATGAAATATAAATGAAATTTGTTTTTTATTTACTCTGCAATGAGATTGTTACCAGTACATTTTCGTTATTACAAATATTTGAATGCAATTCTTAATTAGAAGGACGTAAGACCTAATCTCTGTTTCAAAAGTTTGTAATTACTGAATCATTTATAACAACTTGTCTTGAACATTTAGAAACTCCTATTTGTAACGAGTTGAGTTGGTGTAATTTCTATATTTAATGAGATATATTTCATTTTTGTTTAAAGTAATTAAGTTTTAGTTATATTAATTTTTTTTTTCTTTAACAGTAGTTTGTTAAAACGTGTTTAAAATATTTTAAAACTGTCTGTTAAATTTTGTTATAATTAACATAAAGTAAATAATTGATATATGTACAAATATTTGAAATCAGAGAAATAGTTTTCTGTTTTAGTTGTAACTCTGTACTCTATATCAAAGAATTATTTCAAGTCCCTCATCAAAGTGCAAACCGTTTTATAATAACTGACAGTGAGTGATTGCTTGTCACGCCATATTACCAATTCACTATCTTCGTTCCACATCACCAAACTGAACGCCAATTAAACCAAGTAACTTCTAATTTACGTTAACATATTTGTCAATATCCATTTAAAAGAAGATTGAACAGATTTTTGCCAATTTTGTTTATTAAATACACCATATTTTCCTCTTTTGCACGAAAAATGCAACTAAGTTTAAATTTAAAAATCACTCAACTAAATTATGAGAAATTTTCTTAAGTAGGTACCTAATTAGTATACCCACTCTTCTTAAATATAAAGTGGACTATTTGAATTTAAAAACATTGAAGACCAACGATTATAACGCATTAACGGCAACGGTATACATAATCGTAAATGGGTATAAAACATTTACTGTATCTCTTCATAATATACTTATTATTATATCAACTTCATCACATGATCCCTTAAAAATCTGATGCTAAAAAACAACGACAGCTTGCGATAATAAATTCTATTAGCCGTCGGAGGTAAGATTAGCAACCTTCATCTGGTCACAAAAAAATTATTTTTTAAATACGAATAAATAAAAAAAAAACCTTTTTTTTGTTTTGCGGGTCCCAGGATATTCCTTCCGTTTATCACTGTAACCAAGGAGGTCTATTGTGATGTGGCCCACTGTGTTTACCAGGGGGGCTCCAGGCTTTTAAAGAAAGCCAGCACCTGCCTAGGGGCTACCATTGCCAGGTGTCATGTCCGTCTTTCCGAGATGCTGCAGTCTTCTTTTGAAAGCTGCCTAACATGAGCACAAAATGTTATCCGCCGTTTCTGCCGCTTTCCAGCAGAGACGACATAATATGTTAGTGTCGGCTTTACCGATCTTGTGAAAATGGTAATTCAGGGTACAGTGGCCCGTATAGAGGCTGGTTAGGAGCCTACCGTCCCTTTTACCGAGTGACAATATGTCATGAGTTCTCTTCTTGGAGTACTTTATCAATTTCTTAACTTGTCTATGCTCCGGAGTAATCCTCCAGTGCGAGACCTTGGTTTTGGTCTCCCAAGCCAGAAGAGCGTTTTTGATTCTAATTTTTGTGATTCTACAAAAAGGTTCAGGTCCCATGAGGTCTGATGAGGCGCGATTTTTGGCCAGTAGGTGGGCCTTCTCATTGCCCTTTATACCCTCATGTCCTGGAGCCCACCATAGGTAGACTTTGTTACAGACTTCTAGCTCCCTGAGTGTTTGTGAACATTGCCAAACAAGCTTAGACTTCATCGTCTTAGATGATAGTGCCTTTAACGCTGCTGTCACTTACAATATTGATGTGTGCTCCATTTAAACCCTTTGCGAGGTTTAGTCTGGCACATTCATCTTTTGCAAGCACCTCAGCCTGGAATATGGTAGTGCAAGTCCCAAAGGCCTGTTCAATTTGACCATATGGCCCATAAATGCCCATCCCTGCTCTGCCATCCATAACTGAGCCGTCGGTGAACCAGACCGGCCCGCCAAAAAAAAAACCTTTAAACAAAATAAAAAAATAGCGCAATTTACTCGTTAGTAGTCAGAAGTTTCAAAAAAGCTTCGCTTAGCTATATTCGGTCGGTGCAGTTTTGCAAAAAAGATACAACCAAAATTTTTTAATTTTTCGAGTTTTTCATGTAATTAACTGGGTTTTGTCATCTTTTTATTAATAAGCTGAGTACTTAGTTTTAATCTTTTAAAAGCATAAATTTCAATAGTAATTTTGACTATTGTAATTATTAATTATAATATATAATTATATTTTTCAATCTTATAACTTCAAATATCAATATAATGTTGTAAGAATAAATTTTAATTGTATATAAAAAATATTTTTGTTTGTCAGTATTTACAAGTCTTACAAAAATATAATACATATAGCATTAATTCAATATTGTTGTTAGTGAAATAATTCTGAGTGAAATCGTCCCATTCTTCTCGCCTTAGGTATTATTTCTCGAAAATGTACGATTTTCGGTTTTGATCATCTTAATAATATAACATTTCAAAATACTTGATTTGCTACATTATTTTCCCATTTCTCTTTTACGTACCATGAACGAGTTCAGCAAACTCGAACGATATGACAACCTATCTGCTTTAGTGAAGATACTTGTTTATTTTCTGATGGTTACGGATCAAACTGTCATTTTATACAGGTATACAGACGTAACTAGTCGTAAATCAAGTCTTTGAGAAATTAAATTATTTAATTAGTTATAAAAAATATGTAATTGAATCAAATATCACCTTTTCTCTTTGATTTTCGTTAGATATAGTCCATATTATAATTGGTGAATCAAAAACGTTATTTATTAAAAAGTATTTTCTATATAAGTAACAATTGTTTCTTAATAGTCTTAAAAAGTAAAAGCTGATTTTAATTAAATTATAAATTGCTTAATATTTCTATTTGTATTTTTAATATTAAATTTGTTTGATATAATTGGTTGATCAAAAGTTGTTATAACATTTTACCTTAGCCAAAAGTTTTATTTGACTTTTATGTACAAATATTTCGCATGCCTTAGACAAACCCACATTTTTCCAATAGCCGTTGACTAAAAAAACTATTGGGATAAATTCTTTGTCCTCGGTGCATTCTTTAAATTCCTCTTTGTATCGAAATGGATGAACATGGGTGAAATGTAATAACACTTTTATTATAAATCACTTGTGTGTGATCAATAAAGTCGATTTTTCAAAACAAATTCACACTTCAGGTGAATCGTAAATAAAAAAAGAAATCAACTTTGAACTACAACTTATTTTCAAAATATTATTTTGTAATAAAACTTTGTTTAATGCAAAGATATCACATAATATAAAAAATATTATTAAAATCTAGAGCAGTAACCCTTTTAATAGCATTTTGCATAAATATGAGGTTTTCATCAAAATACAATTCAATATAATTTTCATTTAAATAAATATACATTTCAAATGAATTGAATTTTTAATATTTTATTTAGAAACGATCAAAGCGAATTCTGCATTTCAAATACGCAAAAGCTTGTCCTTATATGTAAAATCCGAAAACTCATTGGTTTTGTAGGAGATAGTTATAAACTTGAATTTTAGATGGTTTCAGAAAACTAGTTGGTGTACTTTCAACTTTGAAGCGAAGGGAACCTTGTGATATCAAACTTTAACCAGTGTTATGGGTGGAGACTTTCGTTAACTGTTTTCATCAAAGGGTAGCTTAAAACGAACGTTTTACAAACATTAAAATGGTCATTTTATATTACGTTTGAATTTGTGTCGTTTGCTTCGTTGCTCACAATCGGTGAAAAATAATTTCCTGAATAAAATACAAATTTTAAATGTGAAATATGAAATATTATGGATATTAAATTGTGCTAAATATTGAAATACAAATTAGTTTATTAAACTAAACCACAGAGAAAATTGCTTATTGATGTCTTGTTAAATATCTTAGATGAAATGTCTCCAAGTTTAGTGGTAATTAACTGTCGGGATCAAGTTACGATACTGTTGTAGACAGAGCGTTAATCACTAATTTTGATAATGTACTGCATTTCGTTAGAATTAATAATTTATTATCTTAACAGAAACGCCAAAGTTTGAAATGGGTGAGCGATCTTTAACTTCTTTTTGTGTTGCAGATATAATAAAAACAAATTTAATTTATTCAACATGAATTAAATTTTTTCTTCAATTGTGCAGGATTATATTTTTCTGTTCCATTACAACATTAAATTATTTCTTTTTTTAAGAGCAAGATTAAAATCTAAATTTACAAAGGGTAGTTAAATATAAATACGGAAATTCACAAATGAGGATGTGTTCGTAATGAATTAATTTTAAACATGTAGGTTTTGGAGATAGAAGAAGTAATGAGGAATGCAAAGAGACGATAAGATAATGAATGTAATATGTATGTACGTGCAGCAAAAAGGGTTAAGTGTCAGGGTCATTAATGGCGCTATTGTCAATGTCCGACAAGAGATCTTCGCCCACGGAGACCTATCGTCTAGTTGCCACAGCTTATTAACTCTATCACGACATGTCTTTAGATCTACACAAGTGAGTAGGCCTAAATTATATTAATTAGTTCAATTGCGGTTCGCATTATTACCAACCGTATGGCTTATCAACAAATTGAGATAGGTGACACATCGTTTGTGTCTTTATCATGCTAAAATAAGCCTTTAAAGATGTAAATTGGGACGGGTTGGGATAGTGAAAATGATTGCTTTATCATTAAAACAATCATTTGTAAGAAGATATTTAAATTACTAATGACAACATAATTATGCTTAGATTTTCTTCAGAACTTTCAATAATTATTGTTTAACTACAAAAGGTAGATTTTTTAAATTGTATACTTAACTTTTTCATACCTTATAATTTTCAATTTGTAATTTTTAAGACAATTTTTCACCAATAAAATTTTGATTGATTTATGGTACATATTGATGTTCATTGAAACTTCATGATGTCGTTAAAATTAACAATTTTAAATGGAGTTTAATAACAATAATTAAAAATTACAATAAAATTTTTTGAAAAAGCATTTGATCTCACATTGTTTTATTTTAATTAAAACACAAAATGATTTTGATGTATTTGATCTTAATTGCTTAGAGTGGTCTGACCAATATGTACTATTTTTAGTAAAAAAAAAAATCTTTAAGACTTAAAGCCTCATAGAGTAACAATATTTTAAGTTACATTGTAATTATTTTCTCCTATCTCAGATACATGATTTATTTATTATAATATTTATACTCTAAGTCAAATTTTACTTACCTCTTAATCATACTTTTACTAAACCCCCATATTTCTTTATTGTTCACTCTAAAACTAAAACTTTTACATTAAAATATTTTTTGTTATCTTTTCGCACTAACAAAACGTGAATTAAATTCACTGAATATAATTGAATTAATTTAATATGTATTATATTAAATTATAATCTCCTATAACTAATTTATGTTATCTATATATTTCACTTAAAGCCCATGATTGGTTATCGATTTTGTTGTTAATCGGAAACTGAGCTTTTGCTGTTAAAATTGTAACTATGTTAAATCAGTGATGCAAACGTTCTGTAACATATTTGAAAAATAAACAAAATATAAAAATATACCCAACCTATATAATTAAAGATATTATTATCAATAGTTTTGACAGTAATATTTTTACCGAGAAAAAAATGGAAAGAATGTTTTTCTTAGCTAAAAAAATTAATTATATAATAATGCAGTTATTTAATTATCTAAAGGTATATTAATATCTACAATCTAAACTATCATATATATCTTTCATATTGTGTTAATAAATATGTATATTGCATAATATATGTGTTATATAAATATATAACAGGATGGAAGTGGATAAAGGGAAGAAAAGGAGGTTGTTTGTTGTTATTATTTCCTGTGAAACACTGTCTTTGTACAACATCCCATTAAATAAACATAATGGTATATGTTAATCAAAATTTATGAAAATCTTGATAACTTGAAAAGTTGGAAACAAAAAACAAGGCATACAAATTAGGGTGAAACACTTCATTTGTCATTCGCGCGCCTAATTTATCATTTATTTTTTAGATAAGCTTTAAATTGTCAAATGATAATATGATTTGTATACAATATACTATGCTTTTTAAAAATTTTTTTATAGTAAGTCGTTTTTAAATTAATTTACGTCTTATAATTTAAAACATTTTTAATTATAGCAGATTTCCAGTTTTATTAACTCGTTAATTTTAAGAAGAAGATTATTAAAGCAATCAATCAAATTATAAAATTTATCTTTTAGGTTGAATTTCCACAATCATCGTGCGTTTGATGCGATAAATTCTACTGAAGCACCATTGGAACCGTCAGAAGATAATCATACTATCGCTGATTCTCGTATAACAAACACGTATCGGCGAGACACAGCATACCATACTCATTTTGCATCAAACGTATGATGATAGTGGAAATCAGCCTCAAAAGTTGGTTTAGTATGCACATTCAATACGAGAATCTAACAATTTATGTCAAGAGATACATTTTAAATTTTTTTATACTTACCTACTTTGAAATTGACTTTTCAATTAGGCACTTATGATGAGTAACCTAATAATTGATTATTCATTTGAACTTTTATTTGTAATATTCAAGAACATTGAACATGCATTTGTAAATAGTTAAATATGCAATCATATGCACATATTTGAGACGTCAACCGAATTATGTTATGTTATGTATTAATGTAGTTGAAACTATAGTTTGTCACAATCTGGTTGCAAAATTAGAGAAAATTGCGAATAATTTTGTGCAGATATAATAAGTTTTATTTGTCTGCCAAGATAGTTATTAAAATGTTTAAATTGTTTACCAAAAATTTAATGAGATTGTGGTTATATGCTCTTTTATGTGAGATTACAAATTATATTATTGACTTTTTTTCTACGATGGTGGATTTGTTTTGGTTTGTGATCTCTGTTTAGCAAAATTATTAAATAGTAAATGTAAAATGCTTCTAATTCAGGCTCAATTTTTTTTAATTAAAGAAAAATTTTTTTTTTCAGGAAAACTTACTGTCTTTCAATACACTCAAATATTTAAAAGGCTCTAGTTTTGTTCTCCACAAAATTAACTCCGATGGATCCTTGTCACTCCAAAAAGCGATAATTTATTTTAGCGATTATTATTTGTAATTTTGCAATAGGTACTTATGAACGTGATAGATTGTTTAAGTTACTTCCCACAAAACTAATAAAAACCTTATAAAAACTATACAACAACTTATCTTTTATTATAATTATAATATAAACACACGGGGAGGTCATTTAGGGACAAAAAAACGGCTAAAGCTAGAGCTATGATTTTTGAATATTAGGAATAAAAATACCTAAGTTGGTAAAAAAGGGCTTAAAAAAATGATAACCTATTTTCAAACTTTCAAATTATTAATTAACAATTGTTCAACTAAGTAAGTTAATTTTGGGAAAATTTCTTTAAAACCCTCAGTTAAACGTTGTAGAAATTTTCAATAGTCAAAGAAATCTCTTTCATATAAATTCTGTGAAATGAATGAAATTCGAAAGGAGAGGGGTTGATTGGAGATTTCATTTTACTGCACAGGTTCTTTGCAAAAATTGCATAATTTAATCCTCAAAAATTATTTTTTAGATGCTAATTTAGTTTTGGTATAGATTTCAACAAAACCTTAAAATTTAATGAGAATATTAATCGATAACTTCTACATCTATAATCATTGACAAAAACCCATCGTTATCCTGATTTAATTTCAATTCAACTAATTGTTTTTTATTGCGTAGACTTTTTATAATGTTAACTATTCTAACTATCAAAATTAATGACGAATATTGCAAGTTTCTTTATAAATTAGCTTTATATGAAAATTATTTTTGGTAGAAGAATAATCACCCAAATGAGTTAAAAGAACGTCAGTTAAATTGACTCAAGATAAGTTGTGTTTAAACATAAAAACTATAATCTAAAACTCCTCATCAATAGTCGCTTATAACCTAGAAGTTGATGCGACTTTAAATAAACGAAATAAATAAATAAACAAATAAGTTGTGTTTAAAAAAAAATAAAACTAAACATAATGACAATATACACAGAATAAATCTAATCTAAGGTCAAAAATCTACTAGTATTACTAACCACTATAGTCGACTATAATCGCTAATAATCTAGAAGTTGATGCGACGTTAAATAAATCAAATTTAAAAAAAAGGTTGTGTTTCTACCTGTCAAATCGAAACATCTAATAACATTAAAGATTTAGAATCTGTATGATAGATATGCAGTAAAACGCAATACGGAAGATTACATCGTACATGGATACTAGCTGCAAGCACAATGTATACTTGTATTGTAAAACTTAAAGACCTACTACATCGAAAACATTGTGTTTTTAAAGGAAAACAATCTAGACTAAGTAATTTTTCAAATATGTTAATTCTATTATTGAAAGTTTTGCTATTTAACTGCACTTGAAATTAATGATATTAACGACATCATGAAGTTTTAAAAACGAATTGCTCGTACATCAATGTCAACTTTTCGAAACTGTTAACAGGTCTTTTCATTTATTAAAGGAAACCAGCATTCTTTTATTACTTGTATCACGATTCATTGCTGTTAAACAATTGTAAAGTAAGAAATATCGAACAGACTTCTCTGCTGCTATTTCAGGCGTTAAAGCTGAATACAAACAGGAATGTTTATTTAGCGTAGTAAGTAACAGGATATTGGTATGGTTTTTAAAATTCCAGAATTTATCATTGAGGGGAATATTCATTTTATTAGCGTTTTCTTTTTCCCTATGAGGAATGCGTTTAATTTAAATTAAATTGAGAAAAATTTATTGTTTATTTACTCCTATTCTCAAAAGTAATATATCTATCTAGTACTTCTTTTCTGGGTAGGTACACAAAAGACAGTTACGTATTAAAATTTAAAAAATATTTCTAAAAGAATTTGCAAACTGTTACATTTGAATAAAGTCTATTATGGAAACATGATAAAGTTCTAATATTAGTTTACTTAAATTAAAAGTTAATATATACCTTATTTTTTAAGAACTCGTTTGTATAGAAATTGTCATTGTGTAGAGTAGGTAACCAAATTTATTTTTTTTTTTTTGAATTAAGAATAAAAATTTCATTTTGAAGTATGTTATGTTCTATGGTGTTTGTAAAATATTGTTAAAATATTTTTGTTAAACTCAACAAAACTTGATGTTTTTTTTAATCACCTAAATTAAACGTTCGTAGAAAGAATAACAAGTTTTTCTGCATATTTCAATCAAGCTTTCGATAATTAAAATTATTTATTTTTGCATAGGGTTGTATTTTTTCTAATTTAATTTTAAGTACGACATTGAAAAAACTGCTATCTGTGAGATTGAAGGATAGAAAAGAAATTTAATAGAAACATCAGCACAGTAACATAGTTGAAAAACTGTAAAAGATTTTATATGTCAGAGCCTATAAGAAATTTATCGCCCATTTGAAATTTAATAACCAAGCAAAATAAGGTGAAGGATAATAAAAATAAACAAGATTTTAGGATTCCCGTGGCGTTTGAACTAAAATAATTTTGCGTAAAAAATACAGTAGAAGCATTTAAATATACATGAGTTGTAAAGTTGACCTTTTTATTTGGAGCTATTTTTAAAGCTAGTGGTTTTTAATATTACTGTATGGACATTATAATTAAGTCACGTTTACGTACTAACGCTTGATGAAAGTTTTTTCAAGGATGAGTATTGGGCATATGCTTGATTTATTTATAACAATATTAATTTTTTATATTATTAACTGTGTGCATATTTTTGATATTTGTTACAATTGTATCTTTTTAATTTAGCTTTGAATAATTGTACCAACAGATTATAATTAGATGGAATTACCTACGCCATAACGGCTTAACCAAAGAAAAATACAAATTCGAGATTTTTTTGTCAATTCAATTTCGTCTGTCACGAGAATAAACTTCAAAATTCTCATTTTTTTTTCAATAAGTATTGTTGTGTTCTAGAAGGAAGAAATACGAAATATTTAAATTTAAAAATTAATATTTAATAATATGACTAAATGAAAGAGGGAATATTATATATTATTTTAAAGTGAAAACTTATTGCAAAAAAAGACTAACCAAGTAACTATCCAAATGGTTGATAATATTCAAAATTAATGTATGCCATCTTCAGTTGCCTAATTTTATTTGCAAGCTCTATTTGAAAATCTCAGTTTCCATAATATCTATCAACATCTTCTTCTATCAGGCGATATGTAAAATTTTAAAATTAATTCATTGGAATAAATTCAAAATAATTGGTAGATACGACGTTATTGCGAAAGTAAATTTTTAACTAACACTGTAAGCAGTAACGACAATGAAGCGACAAATGGCGTGAGCCGATACATTATATGTGAATCAAATAAAATATTTTAGAGCTTAATTAACTGAGTACGAGCATCATAATTTTTTTTTAATAACAAAGTTTATGCACAATCTGCCTCTTGGCAATAATTGAAATGTGTCTACGAATACACTCTTGGTTGTGTTCACCGACACAACTCAATTGCTTTTATTAACATCTTTGTGATGTCTACTGAAACCTATTGGTCAACTCCAGAAAAGTGTGTCTTTTCAATCTTCAGTTTTCATTGTTATTATCAAGCAGATTGATAGCAAGCTGGTTATGCTGGTTCTCCAGTCTTACCTGGTAACGTTGTGACCGTTACGTAACCACCTTTGCCTTTTCAATTCCCAGGTCCTCATGTACTAGTTCGTTTTTAATCTACCACGGTACGCCTATTATTGTTCGGAGCGTTTTGGATTAAAATCTTTGTAGAATCTCTATATTGGAATTGGATGCCAAGTTCCACTACATATGTCCAAATAGGTCTTAGTACTGATTTGTATAGCAGCACTTTATTTTCGATCGTTAGTTATGATCTTTGTCCAAGGAGCGAGCACATTATTCCAAACTTTTTATTAAGTTGTTTTCTTTTTTCTTTAATTTGTATGGACCAAGTCAGTCTTCTATTGCTATACATTCCCAGATATATTGCGTGGTCGGATTGAGGTAGTTCGACGTCAATTTCACCGGAGGGTAGTGCTGCTGTCTGGTGGTTAACGTGATGTGTATGGGCTTACTCTCGCTGATTTGTATCCTCCATTTATTACCCCACAGATTAAAGGTGTCCAATGCTTTCTGGAGTTTTTCAGAAGCTGCCTCCGGATCCCTTGCAGTTGTCATCATTGCAGTGTCATCCGCATACGTAGCGGTTGTGACCCTTTCGACTGTTGGAAGATCAGCTGTAAATGTAAGGTACAATAAGGGTCCAAGGATAATTTCCTGAGGCACCCCTACCCGAATTCATTTAAGATCGCTTGCTACGTCTTTTTGTTTGACTTTAAAAATTCTTTCGTCCAAGTATGATCTATAATCACTTGGTAGTAAACGTTCGGTAAGGTTTTACGAAGTTTCTGTAGCAGCCCTTTGTGTCATACCTTGTCAAAAGTCTGTGCTATATCTAAGGTGCATCATAATAAATCGATTTTTTCGAAAATGATATTGCGTAATTCCATCTAATTATTATTAGTATTTTTAATGTGCAATTTTATACTTTTATATATGAAGGTAAAACTACCGTAAGGAACAATATAATAATTTAATACAAACGTAAAGAAACGTACAGTAAGTTACTTCAAACAGAATGGGTTATAACTGAAATACAGACGTAAATATTGATATACTTATTATGGAAAATATATTATTAAAATAAAACATATTTGAATACTTTTAGTTTAAGAGCAAAATTTTTGAATCTATATTCATTACTTTCAAGCATTTATTTGTGAATCGATAAAATTGAATGTAAGATTTTATTAACGAATGCTTAACATAAAAAAGTATAATACTTAATACATAATTTTACATTTCGCATTTTTTTTCAGTTCTTTCAGTAGAAAGTGATTATTTTAATAAAAATTTAATATTTTTATATAATATTCTGAGATTGATTGAGTGATTTCAAATAAGAAATATGTCAAATCGAAATTTAAATTTATTTTCTTAAAAAAAGTGGAATTATGATTTATCTGTATTTATCGTACGTATCTATACTACATACTGCATGCTCATAAATAAACCTAAACGTAAAATAAAAAATATTTTCGTTTATTTTTTCGTTTTTGCTCTTATAAAAATTAATAAAAAAACGGCATTTTCACAAAGAATTTTTTGTCAAATGAGTTCAAATTAATCAAGAACATTAAACGGCTAGTTGAAAGTTAGTTGAAAAAAATTAAAATTAGGTGTTTGATTTCTCGAAATAAATATAAAATTTGTATTTTTAGTATTCTTATTTTTCTTTGTTAAAAATAAGCATTGTCGTTGTAAATAGATATACCTAAGTAAATGAAATTAAATATTTTTTGCTACGAAAAAAGTAAAATAAATTTCGAATATTAATGTTATGTAGGAGTATAACTTTACTTCATGATTTAAAATTTTCATTAAAAATATCAAATTTTCAATTTTAAAAAGTTGGTTTGGGAAAATTAAAAAAAATAGTTGACTTGTGATTCTAGTTAAAATATATCTGAAAGTTATATTTTTTGTGCAGTTCTGCAGTCATTTAAATGACTATCATAATTTCACAAGTTCTACTCAGAGATTTTTTTTTCTCTGAAAAAAATGAGTTCAGTGATAGAGAAACTTCTGAATGAGTTCAAAAAACAGGGGTTGGAAGGCCTGGCATCGCAATCACCTCATTTGCATGTAAATTTTATCTCTATGAAGTGGCTATTAAGGCGAACACCTACCTCTTACCGCGCGAATCGAGGCGTCAGCAACGACCATCGTCAGCCCTATTATATTTAATAAACACCACCCAACTATTTTATGGAATCCTCCACAATTACCATACGATTATATTCAATATTAGCGGAAAATGTAAATCAAATTTTTATATTAATTACAAATACGCTTTTAGGGTGACTTTGAACTGAATTATTCAAATGTAAGTTAGAGAAAAGTTTGTTTTTACTAGAGAAAATTTATTATTATTATGCTTTATAAATTTTTAAATGAAACCTGTATTTTATTTTATATTCAAAATTCGTTTGAAAATGCATGTTTTTCGTAATTTTGTAAATCAATAAAAAATTGGTAGGTCTAGAATATTGGTCCTGGTTTCATATGTTGAAAGTTTAAAGAAAACGCTTATAACTTTTCAAAGCTGAAATTATTATTATAAGTATCTAATAAAAAAAGTTTCATCAATATTTTCGAGAACATCTTTTTTACGAGTTTCAATAAAAAAACTAAAGACGCTATGTACAAAGAAAAATTGATAAGTGGAAAATCACGTGTACCTTCACTACTAAAAGTTGAAAACATTTTGAGAGATTATAGGAATATTTAAAAAGATTTTTGAACAAAAATTCATAACGTTAAGTCAACCAATATGAATAGTAATAAACCACTATGTCTATACTACTACTGTATGTAGACATAGTATTGTATAAAGCGTTTAACTCAGTGGTGTAGAATGAGCTATTATTGTTTAGTTTATTTAGTTCCTCATAAGTTCCGCTAAAAGGTAACAAGGTAAAGAAACCAGTTTAAAATTGTTTTTCTAGCAGACACCACGTGTTTATCTAAAATAACATCAATGACGTCACTACTTTCACTTACGCCCACGTAAACCCTTTTTAAAAGGGTTTACGAGGTTAAAGCTATGAACGTCGCACAGAGGCTTTAAATTTAGTGAAATGGTAGCTACAGTCGTTCATTATCTAAGCAGATCCGGTTTTTTGATTGTTTGGAGTCATCAGTGTATTCAAAAATCTCTAACCAATCTATCTAACCTACTGAAAACCACACAGTTGCAAAATGAACTAAGTAATCGAAGCGACTTTAAATTAAAAAAAAGTTTTTATATGTTCAGGGTATACTCTTAACAAAATATATTATAATTCTTTTTCAAATATGAAACTGTTTTTGTAGCAATAAATGATGAAATGTCTGTTTGATTTTAAAATGAGATGAAATATAATCGTCTCGACGTGGATGCAAAAACGAAGCCGTATTTACCATCCAGTATTTTCCTTTAAAACATGTATAAATGTAAAGGATCATTAAAGAAATGTGGAAAGAAGGAAAATAAAGCTTTTGTATTTTGTGTAACTACCTGAATGTTTGTTGAAGGAAAAGTTTGTATTCGTATTTGCATCAGTCGACGTCGTCATCACGCAAATGTCTATTTGAAATGATTTGTTCAACAGATTTACTTAATCTTGTTTTTGTTTCGAGGGTGATGTTAACTGTCATTGTATTGTTTTACCATTATCTTCAATACAGAAATAAAAGCAATATTGTATTTGATCTCGCTTCATTTTTGGTTACTTAGTATTCGTTTCATTAAATCATTTCTATATCAAGGGTTTCATTTAACATTTTGACAGTGTTCAAATTTAATTGTATTGTAAAAGCAAATTTAAAAATGTTCAAAAGGAATACGTTTTTGACAAATATCAATGGCTTGCATATTACGTCTTACTTTTACAAGAAACAACCAAAACTTTTCAGTTTTTCTTATTTTAGTTTGATGATGTTACTATTTGATTTCTTAAGAAACTACATAGTAAAAAGATTAAGAAACACTGCTTTGTGATATAAATCCTGATAAGTGACTTGTTTGATCCACATTCACATTATTCAAACGAAGACGTCTGGTTAATTCATGTTTACATAATACATGATTTGTGAAGATAAATAGAGAGGAAATGCGAAATGTAAGTGTTCATTAAAAATTCTTTCCTGTGTAGTATTCGTTATCTATTTACGTCCTAACTTTTCCATGTTGGTAAGTACTATTTTGTGCTTTCATGTGAAGTTATTTTTCTGTATTTAAAAGCTATAAATACGATACTGTACTCGCTATATTTATGCCAATACCGAATAAAATTATCAGCAAATTGAAAATTTAGAACGTTTGCTCAATGTGTAAGTTTTTCAATATAAAAGATTTAAGCTTCCGTAGCTTAAACTTATTAAAAAATACTTATCTACTGCATAGTTTTGTCTTCTGCTTTGAATAATTATATCATGTTACTTTTTTTGCTTCTCAATAATGATAATTCCATTTGCTTCTTCTGACCATCAATAAAACTACAATTAACTTCAGTCATTTTATAAAGTTGAAAGTTAAGCTACCAGCACTAATAGTTTAAATTAATTTATTTTTAATTTAGAGTTAAGTAAATTAAAATAGAGAGAATCAAGCGACTATCAAGTTATATGTTGAAACTTATTTAAGCAAAGTTGATACAAAAGTTTCTAGTATGACAATTATTTAATTTGACCTTCACAACATATTTCAACTAACAATTGTTATTTTACTTAATGTCGTAGAAATTTTGATATTATGTCGTTGTAGTTAGAAATTTAAGATCAACCAAGTAAATTATGTTTCAACATAAAAGAAATGATTATCTAATCGAGGTTCATAAGAAATTCAGAACGTTTATAAGTTGAAAGTTTTCAGAAGGAAAATGTTGGGTTTCACATTAAAATTTTATAAATGAAAGTTTTCTCAATTAGATAATGAGTAAATCAACTATGTGAAAAGTTACATTTCTTTGCCGTTTTAAGTTTTCTAATTTAATTTTTGAGAAAATTTTTAGTCGTCAGTTTTAAATCAATCTAACTATTGATTTCTACTATGTAACGTCTGGGTTTATTTTCTTAACTTTTATTGTGAGTATTGTTTTAGCTGCCAGTAACAATTAAGTTACAATCAGAAAACGATTTGTTATTGTCGGAATTTTATCGGAATTATAGTAGAATGTATAAAGTATAGATTTCCTTTTATAGATATATATTTAACTAAACTTACAATAAGTGAGTATAAATTTTATGATGTTATATTTTGGCGAAATATGAATATTAAAATATTTTTCCGCATAATCATTTATTTTTATATCTTAAACCTAAATTTTCCTGTTATATATATTCCACATCTAAAGAAAAGATTGTCAAATTCTAGGTATAATTTTGGTTTTCTACTGTAAAACAGTGAACAACGACATCAAAATAAAGAACCCCGTTTTATGAGTTATCTCGAATCTAGTATTTTTTATGGAATTGAAGTGAAATAAGACTACAACAAAATAGTGTTGTTGGCTGTTGAACCACCCTCTAGATCATCGAATATATTTTCCTGTGTATATTGGCTGGGTGGTCTCACACATCGTAAAATTGTGTCGAGCATTTTCAACATCTTCAATTCGATATCGATGCCAAGTGTGCGGTTGACCGCCTTCTATAATATCATAGCTTTAGGGTGGACTACCCTGCGGGGATTGTGCCCTTGTGGTCGTGCAATCAATGCCCGGGTCGCAGTCACTGCCAATAACCTCACCACATTTTATGATGGCTTTTTACTTTTAGAGTATTTTTTTTAAGGAATTTATCTGCCCTCCATAAATGAAGGCTACAAGATTTATAACGCTATTGGAATTTAATTTTATATTGATGTTGAATCGATGAGGTAGTCAAGGTAAGCCAAACGTGTATTAAAAATTGAACAGTAAATTTAATTTTGTTTACCTATCCCTTTCAATTCAATGATTCTTAAATTCAAATATATTTAACAATTTATTAAAAATAAATTGATGAAGCTGTTTAATACCCTACAATATTTTTAAAATTTGAACATTTTTAGCATATCATTATTATAACTAGTAAGTAACTTAAGTAATTGCAAAAATGCCCAAGGCAATAAATCAAATATATTTGAGTTAATTTGTAATTGTTGTTGGTGTCTACCTACATGTCAACATATCCACACCTTCTACATGTCAACATATTTATTATTTATTTAAAAAAAATTCTTTTTAACTCCTTTTAAACTTTTGCATTATATGCGAAGCTGAGGGTATCAATAGGAGACGATTTAAGGATTTGATTTAACAAAATTTTATCAAACTTTAAGTTATACCAACTTAGTCCACTTAACGCATTATATCATGGTTATATTTTTATATTAACAGCTATTTAGATTATTCGCTTTCATTAATAACTTTTATAACAATTATATTAAAGAACATTTTAGGGTTATTTTACAATAGCGTATTTTTTTATTCTAATTGATTAAGCACAATCTGCACCAGGGTGCAATAAGTGCTATGTTTCGTACTTTCATACGTTAGATGGAATAGCCCTTGTAGGCTATTCCATATATGAAATAAAAGCAACTATCTGTCAGGTAGATCCAATTCGCCCCATCTCTTTAGTCGATCTGTACTTATACCATTTTCCAACAGGCCTATAATATGGCTAAGACGTTGGCTACGTTGTCTATAATTTGGCTAGGACGTTGTTGTGGTCATCTAGTCTTTTTAAGTATTTTTCACTGAACCTATCCACTTCTTCTTTTCTATTGGTGTTTGAGTATCTTCAATAATTAGCTTATTATTTTTATCAGAGGTCGCCCAGTGGTTGAAATTCGACCATAATTCGTTACAATTTTTACATACCTAAAGGTACACTTCACTTGTAACTGCCTCAAAAACTTTAGTTACTAAGCTAACTACAGCAGATAATGAATTGCATTTGCGAATGTTTGGAAAATAATTTCTTGACTAATTATTTCTTCAAGGTTCATTTAAAGAAAGTGCATCATATAATGACTGAAAATATTTATTTTAAGTTAAGGAAGGAAATAGGTGTAGAGGTTTCAAAATATTTATTTTATTTCTTCCATAAATCTTTTACAAAATTATTTCAGAATATTCTCTAAAAATTTCAAAACTAAATATCAATTTGTTCACATCATACATGTTTTGAGGTCCCCTGAGTCCAAAAAAGTAGTTTTTAGAAACATGTCTGTGTGTGCCTGTGTGTGACAGCCATATCGTATCAAACGCTTTTCCGAATTTCACCAAACTTGGAAATTTTCCTTCATATTATATCTTGTTTTGCCGTGAAGCTTTTAGTTGAATTCGATTAACCGAAAGATCCACTTTATTCTCGGAGTTATTGAGCTTTTTTAAATTTTTTCGAAAACGGCTGCAAAGATTTTTTTTAAGCTTATGATAGTTCTTAGACTTATGGCTAAAACTTTTATTTGAAACTTTTTCTTGGGAAAATTCGATTAAGGACGGTTCTGGGGTGAAAGTTGGGAATTCATAAATACATATACATATATTGTATACTTGTATGCATATAGTTCTGCTATGTATAGAGTTATAAGGTGCTTATTTATTTCTTTTAACCAACAGCGAGTTTCATGAATGAAAGTAAAAGAAAATACTGTGACGCCACGCAGCAGATAATGTTGTATGTCAATTCAAATTACAGTATTCTGAAATATTTTTTAGACCAACAAAAAAAAATATGACAATGAAACATCAGAAGTAATTTCAAGTGAGTTTTCTACGTTCAAAAGTAAAACAAAAGTACCTTTATGTTTAGATTTTTTCATTTAAAAGCCAAAGATAAAAAAATGGAAATAGGCTGCATACGTCCTGTTTTAAACTTTTAATTAAGCTAAGCTTTTTTTTCAAATAGTACCTACCTACCTAAATTAATTTTTTGTGTAATTTATTTGAATGATTTTGCCAAAAGAATATAGTATGAATTATTTATACGTTATATAATAATCAAGAAACACCTGATGAAGACCAAATAAAATGGTTGAAACGTTGTGTATTTGAAGTTATACGTATCTTTTAAATATATTTTTAATAATATTACTCAATAATCAAATAATCGGTTAAATTTGTTTCCTTCAATTTCAATAATTACAATTTCAAAATTTAAATTCCTCTCACAATATTTTGTTTAAATAATGACATTTGGAATATGGTTGAAGTCTGTAGTCAAACTGAACAACTGAGTTTTAAAAATCTACATATTTGTGTGTATTGTGTGTCTGTGTGTGTCAAACGCGTGGTAGTGTGTGTGACGTCTTTTTTCATTAATTTAAGGTATTTTGAAGCATTATTATAAAAAATATTATCTCAAAACGCAACTTCCTCATATAAACTTCAATTGTGCCAAATTTTATACTCCTCCGTTCGTATAATATTCGGTAAAAGGGATTAACAATTTTTGCTTTACGTATTAATATATAGATAATACGGTACGTTGATTATTTGTTTAAGGGTTTTGGCCTGGAATCCTTGAATAATTGAATACCGTAAGTCCAAATAGGTTTTAGAATCACAAAGAATTTCTATCATTTTATTTAATTTAAAAAGTTTATTTAACTTTGAACGTTTTGATCGAAGTTTTCCTTTTTAACCATAAAATTTCAACGATAAAATTAGTATTGACTTCTTTCTTACTCAATTTTGATAATACTTTCTAGAATTATAAAGAAGTAGATGGTAGTAATTTAAGCGAGTCTAACATCTTGTCTAAGTTGGTAACCAAGATCAACGTAAACGACCATTACATTTTATTGCTAGAATGACTTACATTATTAGCACTTGATTTCAAATACTTTTCTTGTGTTTGTTTTTAAATATCAATCTTAACTCAAATGACTTTAAAAAATTGAAGCTAAATTACACATTAAATAAAATTAAGTCTTATCTGCATACGCCTTCAAAAATTGGTGATGATCGGGTTAGAAAAATCAAAGTAACTTAATTTTAAGGATTTGATAGTTTTCCACATTAAATTGATTTATTTAAACCGCCGCAAACTATTTTAATTGAACTTAATAATGATTTATCATAATTTAAAATAACATGATCACCTTCTGGCGCAGTGGTTAGAGCAGTAGTTCTCTCCACTTCATCCGTCAAGTGGTACGGGTTCGATCTTCGTTGAATCCTAGACCTAAGATTAAAATTAACCAACAGAAATTTTCTGTGTTTAGACAGTCGTGATATGACCTTAAATGTTAAAACTACTTGAAACACCAAAAAAAAGTGTTATGTTAACATGGCCTATCTTTTACAACATTTTTGAAACATAAGAAACTTTTAGTGAATACTTTTGTCTGAATATTAATTAATTGATATGTTAGTATTGGTTCTTTGTAAAAGGTTTAATATTTCATTGAATAATATCATTGATCGAATATAAGTCTTTTACTTGGGTTCACATGTGCAGTAGGGTTTTTTTTTTTTCATGAAATCAATTCCCTTGACGCCTTTTACATATTTTTATGGAAAAATATTCAGAAGATGTTCCCGCCATCTATATAAAGTCTTACGTTCCTGCTTGAATTACGAGACGGAGGCACCATTAGATTGAAAATGTTCGAGTTTAGAATAAATACATTAAAAATAACGCCAGTCCCGAACACGCCACTTGCAACAATTTTGCTTCCAGTAACCTATTGAAGATGAATCGCATGTGATATACACATAGATTCATAATACATACATACACATACTTCATTTCTTAGAAACGGTAGGTATGGAGTATGGACTATTCCATCTCGTACTTATTGGTGCGCATATTTTAAGTTATCACACTGTCTACAACCGCCAACATTATTGAAATCGGATCTCTTTTTCTCATTTCTTTACTTCACTTAACAACCGTCAATAAATACTCTTGACTATTCTATTCAACTCAACGATTTTCAATTCATATTCAGTCCATATTGAAATTTATATTAACTTAAAAGATTTTTCAATTATATCTCCTGAGGCAATCAATATATTTCAAATTTATTTGTTTTTTAAAAAATATTTTTAACAAAATTTATTAAAACTTTTTTTTAAGTATAATAGTCGTCAAAATCTGGTAAGAACCAGATAAAAAAATATATATTTTATACGTAGATTATAAATTTGCAATAACGGTGCTTCAATATTTTAAGAATCTATCTCCTAACCTAATTTTATTAATAGAAACTATTTTACACTAAAATAAGCATAAAGATGGTCGCTTTACATTTCTAAGACAACTATCTATTGTATTTGTAGATGTAAAAGAAGATGAATGGAAAGCGATCCACAAGAAAATTTGAATAATGATTGTCTTTTGAAACTAAGAAATGTACATGTCATTCTCGATCTCCGACCCTAAAATTACCGTTAAATAGTCTGCGGACTCATAGTAATAATTCACACTTTGTTGAAGAAATTTAAAAGCTCGAGTAGCTTCTGTATATTATGCTATTAAAAATTCTACGAAATCATCGCATTTAAGATGTTTGACAGAAATCAAATCAACAAATACGAAACGGGATAAAAATCTTGAATTCATTTTGCGAATGGTATTTCAATATTGGAATAAAATTTTCTATTCTATTTGTTGAGTAGAGGTATAAGCATAAAATATATTCGGAAATCAAACGTAATGTACTTTTTCATACGTTCGTTATTTATGATCTCCACACCCATTGTGTGGAATGATTTTTTACCACATATTCTTATAGAAAAAAAATCTTCTAATAGATTTTGTTCGAGAAGATGTTACACTGATATCAAGATGTTCACTTTTTGCTAGCGTGGTTTCTCATTTCGAGGGTTCTTGTTCATATGCTCACATTTTATTTATTTCGCTCTGCATTTGCTCACATCATACGAACTAAGCTCTCATTTTGTTGGAGTTCAAAACATACAATTTCTTTTCAAGATCGTTTTTAACATTGAAAAAACTAACATTAATCATGCTAATATTAAAATTTTGAAATGAAATGAATTTTTCCTGATATTTAAAAATTTGACAGTGCAATTTTTCTTTAAATTCAAGAATGCATCAACAATAAAATATCAGGCTGATAGCATACAAAATCACTTGCACAAAAAATACATATTGATTACTAAGAGCGGTTAAGTCTTTATGATTGGATATTGATGACATAGTATCAGTCTTAAACGAGAAGTGTCACTTTCTGAAATGACCATTCTATTTTCAACAACTCTTAAATGTTGAGTTTTCAATATATCAATTTTTTCAATAATATTCAATAAAACCGACCTCTTTATTTTTATGAATACATTATTAAATGCAAGATATCAATTAATTATCTATGAACTGTGTTGGCAATGAAAATCGTAAGCGTTATAACTCCAGTGAGAATGCATTTGTAGCGCAACTTATTATTATTAATTTTTATTTATACATATATGAACGTAAACTTTGCCATGGATTAGTATTTTTAAAATAAAACTATTATTTTAACCCCTCAACTTTCTTCCTAGTAGTAAAGGTGCGTTTTCATCTAGGCAAATGTACGATAGTCATTAACCATACTGTATCTATGAAAAAAATGGAAATTATGCAATCGTTTGTAGAAAATATTTTCTACTAGCTGATACCCACGACGTCGTCTCTAAAGGTTATTATGTTAAGAACATATTTAATTAACAGAGGAAAAACATTTAAAAATTGAAAGCAAAAATATATTAAAAATAACCAGAAAGAAATAAGCGTAGAACATTTTAACTATATGCCAAAAATCTGCTCCTGCAAAATCCGATATTACTCCAAGTGTATAGTTATTAGTTAATTAATAATTAATTTTTCAAAAATAAAAATTGCTATATAATTCAAAATAATCAGTTTTTAATTTTTTAAAATTGTTTCTTAAATGCTCTTTCCGGCTCCGCAATTGCTCCATGTTAATAGTTAATTAGGAATTCAATTAAAAATTATTTTTGGTTTTATAGTGATTTTAATTCTTGAGATTGAACATTTTTCAAAAATTTAATTATTAATTAACTATTAATTATACACTTGCGGAGCAATTGTGGGTCCGGAAAGAGCATTTAAGGAGCAATTTAAAAAAAACTTAATCTCGCCAACTCAACTCTTTCTAGTTAAAAAACATATGCAATAATAAAAGGTAGTGTTGAAATGTAACTTGACTATTGTAGCGGTTGTAACTTAAAAATGTATTTTGAATTTGTATTGACAGTAAAATATAAAAAAATGCTGAAAGAGAATTTAAAGAAAAAGCTATATTAATCTAATGTCTCGCAGAACTGCATTAACTATTAAGTTTACGCTCAAATGAGCCGGTCAGTGCACACATCGATTAACTCCACTTTTTGAACTATTACAAATTTTCATGTCAAAACACTTGGTTGACTCCTAACTTTATAAATCAAAAAAACAACGTTCTTATAATAAGTAATAACAGCTTTAAATGACAATTTGCTTTTTAGCTTTTCCATAAGAGACAATGTATTTCAGAAGTCTATTTTATCAATTTACTCAACTTTTTGCATTACGGAGTTAATCGATGTGTACACTGAGCAGCTCAAATATTAAATAATCAGTAGGCAGTGGAAGGAGAAACACTCCCTCTGTAGCATATGCGCACTAAACCGTTTGCCCCACTCTATCAAATAGCATTTTTTAAAACTTAAAGTACTTTGTTTTTAATGAAGATATCGTGATAATTCCTTTTTTAGATAAGGACCAAGTATATAAGAAGTAAAACAAAAAATAGGTTGAAATCTATCCAGTAGTTTTTGAGTTAAAAGCGAACATTTGAAAACATCTTTCATTTTTTTATATAGATAGATTGAATAAACATAGAAAGACTTATGTACTAAAAAATCTTACCATTGTATGTATGATTATTACAAATCATTATTGGTGATTAAAATAGTTACATCGGTATAATGGGTATAACATAGATACCTTTAGTTAAAGTTTATTTAGGTAATATTTTAAAATGAGTTATGTGACTAACATCTTCCATTTATATTTTATGCATCGTATTTCTGTTCCTGTTCATCAGGTTTTGTTTATCGATTTACGTGATTTAACCGTTACATTTTGTAGAATAAAAATGTTTAATATCCAAATTGATGTTAAAATATTAAAGTTATTTCATGAAATATCACCCATTTTAAATTTGAATTTATTACTTGTTTTTTTTTTTTAAATCCTATATGCGAGAATGAGAGGTTACAACTGAGTTTCTCTCTCGAGCAAATGTTTGCAACGTTGTCTTTAAAGTTAAAATTTCTATTCATTGAAATCAATTGTTCAAAATCTTTTTAAATAAATTTTTTTATAGTATTTTTTAAAGCCACCTAAATTTCTAGGAATTTCAATATATTTTTATTCAAAGCAAATGTGCAGACAAACAAAATGTTATAAAATTAATTATGCAAAAAGTCATTATGTATACTTAATAGTCTGTAAATAAAAGTAAATAATGGTGAGGTTTTTAGGTGTGCAAAAATGTCAATATTTACTTCATTTAAACAATAAAAAAGTAAAGAAAAAGTAATGAATTCTTAATATTTGTTGTTCAAAGTGCGGAGTAGAGAAAATATTGTAATAAAAGCGTTGATGGTGTTCTGGAACAAGTAATATTTATATATTTGACTATGAACAAAAGTTGGCTTGCTGGATGTTATAAAATCTTATAGCATGAAACTTGTTAAGTAGTGGTCTTAAAAGTGCACCGGGTGCAAGCAAATATGTAGATCTATATATATAAGTAGATATAAGTAATAAGTAGGTATGTATGCATATATACATTATATATAGATATATGTATAAGTATAGATATTGATAGATAATTTGCGGGTATATAAAATGCTATGTTTGTTTTGGCATGCATTATGTAGTTTATTTTTCAAGTATGATGGCATATTGAGATTATGATAGAAAGACAATTTTGTATAGATACATATATAGGTATTCTTTCATATTTGAGCTCGGGTCATTAGATAATATTTTGAAGACAGAACAGATTCTCTGTTTTAGGTATAGTAACGACCCTCTACGTATTTCTTTATACGATTCTTATTACAAAAAAAGTACCTGGCAGGCCTTCGAGATGTTTAAATCGATATTATTTTCGCACATGATATCACATTGTCTACACTTGCCGCCACATTTATTCTCTTTTCTCTTTCTCGTGAATGTATCGTGAACTGACACATGTTTCATTTTTATTTGATATAATTGTAAATTTTCTTTTCAGATACGATATCATTATATTATAGATAGAATAAGTAGTATAGAACACATATTGAATAGATGAGATTTATGTAAATTCTAATAAGAGAAAAATAAACCAATCAAAAAGTAATTTTTGTAACCTCATTATTTTGCCAATTGAGTTTTCTGACAATTGAGTTTTAGAGTCGGAAAACGGTCAAAAAGTGTCATAAAACTTAATCTTGCTTTCTTTGTAATTACATAAACCAAAAGGGAATTCATGTATAAAATCCACTAAAAATCAGTGTATTCACGGCCAATGAAGCAGCTAATTAACTAGTAGAATTCCAGGTCCATATGATGCTGAAGGCGTAATACCCGCTTACTCGAAGCTCCCTCGTGCTATGAGTAGCTCTACGTATATACGAGTGTTCGTATTTAATAGTCATGTTGGTTTTGTCCATGTTTGTAGGTTGAGAGATGGAAGGTAGTTAGCTAGTATTCGTTATGAAAATGGAGTTTGTGGAAAGCGAATGAGTTGTGGGGTTTCACTGCTTGGTCGTTGTAAGTTTTAATCGGATTAGAGACATCATCTATATGCGACCGGGTGTGTATGCGAGAGTAAATGTGACTGCTAACTGATATTTAAGTATGGTAGAAGTTATTTCTGAAGCCGTTTTCCTCTTCTTATGTTTTAGCTATATTTCAACACTAAGAAGCTATGCCATTCTACCAGCATTATGCGATAGGTATATTTTTGTGAAACTCAATGAACATACTATATACCTACCCCATGACGTTAAATTTATTCAACAGGGATACGTGACAGTGAACTTTTTAAGTGGAAAAAAATTACTTGAGCAGGTGGCTACAGACATTTCAATTAAAGTTCAAAAAGGTTACTATGAGTTTTATATAAAAAATATATTTTTTATGAAATACGCACAGTTGTTTTTCATAGTGAATAAGAAGTTACAATATTAATAGTTAATTTATTAATATTTTTCACAAAGAAAATATCTTTCCACATCTAAAGAAAAAATTCAAAACTGAGCCTTATTGCGTTGTTTTTGTGACTTTTTCTTTCTTGCAATTGTATTAAATTGTTAATTTATAACTAGTAGACGTTTTATTAATTCTAAATGTATTTTCTTAGTATCCAATAACTTATATTGAAATCATTTAATATTTTCCAATCTTACGTCAGTTTAATTCAAAGTCATAAAAAATCAATTTTTTAATATCAAAAATTTTAACAAAAAAGAAAATAAAGCATTAGTAGCAATATCAACATTTAAAACTAGATATTTAAATAGAAATGTATGTAAGAGCTAACTTTCATAGAAGCATATGTTTTATCTTCACTTAGTCTTTCTAAAACAGTAAGGCACATTGCCAGATTGGATTTAATTCAATTGGATAATCTTGAATTAACAGTTCTAAAGGTGTTAAGTGTGCATTTGGTTCAAGAATTTAATTGAAGCTGAAAAGTTATATTTTAACTTACTTAAATCGTTTTTTTTAAATTAAGTAAAAGATAATTTATCTATTCACTATTAAATTATTATCTGATTTTTTGTTGTTGTATATCTTCATGTGGGTAAGAATTAAAAATATGTTAATAGTAGATAATTGAAAATTGTGTTTTTTTATTTAGTTCAATTTTGCTTGAAATTGCTTAAGAGCAATCTCTCTAGACAATTATTATTGAAGTTAATTTTCTTGTAAATAAAAATATTTACAATTTTGAAAGAAATCCACTTATTATATAAAAAACAAGTTTCAAGATTATTATTTATTCAAAATACAATAATTATAATTGCCATAAAAAATGTAATTCATATTGTAAACCGTGTTCCCAATTACATATTATGATATTTTTTTGAAGTACAATTTATCGTTATAATGTTGAAAATGTTAAGTGCTTCAGCACAATAGAAAAATAATCCAAACATTCAGTACAATTTCAAGGCATTTTAACTTTGAAAAATATAAAAAGCAAGATATTTTAATACAAAAGTTGAGCTATAGAAATCTCGTTCCAAACACTTTCGAGGTACACGCAGATGTTTGATGGTGAGCTTCATCATAACCACTCCGGAGCTCCTCGTTTACAACCCCTGTCCTCGCTTTCGCCGTATTTCAATTCGTATAACTTTCATCCATTTTCTCTAGAATTTAGCCTGCCTGTTGGTAGCTAAAGGAGAATTTTATTAAATTGTCTTTGTTTTTGCATTTTCTCTTCTATTTTCTTAGTATTATCACGTAAAATAGATTTATTTTCATACACACAATAAAAAAATATTCTATTTTATCTCTGTCAGTCCAATTAATACAAATAGCAAAGCCATTTGTATACGAATATAATTTGACTTTTTATGTTAAAATTGTACAAAACATTTTAAATATGAGCAAGAAAGTAAAAATATTTAACTGCTACAAAAATAAATATTTTATTATTATAAAATTTTAAATGTATTTTTTTTAAACTTAAAAATTGTACGGTTTAGATATTTAAAGTAATGGCATTCTAACTTAATTTATCTTACCTTTATTAGGAGAGAAACGTAAGCAACAAATAAATATGATATGAATTAATGTTAAAGATAAAACAATGCAATAAGAGCTTTGAGTTTTGCAAGTGTTGAACAAAATTAATAAATTAAATACATTTAAATGAACTAAATTTATATCTACTTCTAAAGGAAACTATTTTTTTTTTTAAACCATCGAACTTATCGGCAAAATCTAGTTTATAGCCTCATAATATTTATATTGCCTTAGTATAATATGTTTGTGTTCCTCTTTCACACAAAAACTTTTTTTATTGTATAGCTGGTAGTCTTGGGTAACATAATAGCTATAATTTATACATAATTTAGTAGAAAAAAGTCGGGAAATTTAAAGATTTGTAATGTGATGTCATAAAAAACATATTCTTGTGCACTCAAATTGCAAACGCTGGTTAAACCTTAAAAGATAGATCAAACATATATGCGGCGAAATTGTGTATCTTAAAAATATTTATAAAAAAGTCCGCTACGGTATATGTCTATCTCCTAAGGATAACCCACAGGAACCATTTTTATCTTTTACAAATGACAAAAATTATGTTGGCATAGCGGCTGGCTATTGTACGACGTACGTATTGCCTGTTTTATTGGTATCTTCTTTTATATTATATAAACATGTTATGTTGGTCTTTATTCTGTACGAATTGAGCTCCAGAATGGTTTTTATCTATACATATTTCGCGTCAGTAATATATAGTGAAAAACACGTAAATTCAATAGGATAGCATAACAATTGTATCCTTCAGGAACCGTGTATTTAAAAAAAGTTTCGTTAAAGTTCGCGAAATAGTATTTTAACGCATTTTCTTCAAGAAGGTCTGACCAATTTTACACAGTAGCGGAAGAAATTCTCTATAAAGTTTAAATTAAACAATTGACAAAATTTTACTGAAAAATAAATAAGAATTTCAATTTAGCACCCGAGACAATTATTAATGAAATTTTTTTAAATATTTGTATTTCTATATTGTTCATTGTCGAAAAAATTAATTAGAAATAAATGTATTAAAATAATATACTAAATTTTTAAATAATTTACAATTACTGAACGGAACGAATTTTAATGAAGTTTTGTTAAAGATACCGCAGATCTTAACATATAATTGAATATCATTTATTAAAAAAAAAAAAAGGAAGGTTCCTGTAGGATAGCTCCTAATCGTCCTAATCTTTTCTACTAAAATAGCTGAACTGTTTTAAATGTCATTTGATAATAAAGATTTTCAAATTTTTTTATACTTACAGATTTTAGTTTTAAGGATTTTGATGAACTTTCTTAGGATCTAAAGTCTGGAAGTATCTATCATCTTTTTCTGTCAAAATATTATAGATTTATTTTTACATATCGGTATACAGGTAGGGAATCTATTAATCAATCAATGAAATTTAGATACTCTCAGCAAAGCGAGCGGGTATCAGCTAGTTAGTAAAATTTATTAAAACGACATTATTCAAAATTATTATTTATTGTTTTATTTGTTCTAGGTTGTTCTTTTGAAATTATAAAATTTTTTTGGATCATAGCCTAAATTTATCTGACATTTTATTTAATTTTCTAGCGACTGAATTAGAGAAATTGAGAAGCTTTGATGAAAAGCAGTTGTCCTTCTAAAGACTGTTTACTCTTAATCCATTGAAGTGCTCGTAAATTCATTGAAAATAGTAACTTCCTTTATTAATACAAGCAGAAAATTTGATATCTAGCTGAACACATGTAATTAAAATAATTTAATTAATAAATTTTCTTGTATCATTAGAAATAAATTTTGTTAGTTATCGATTTGAATCAATGGATACGAAAAGTTTATTGGTTAATAACCGCAATGAACTAATTTTACATATTCAGAACGGATATGAAAGGGAATACTATGTTTGGGATAGTTGCAAAACCCTTTCTCACTCCAAACAACCACAAAACAACAAACATGATGTTCTAACCCAGTAAGGGTTCGCCTTATACATCCTAACCTTATATCCTCGCCTTATATTCCATAAATATAGATACTATATCTCATGAGACTGTTGATCAGAATAAGTGAAATTCATGTTATTTCTATCGTAATTAGTGATACACTCTCTTCCAGCATATTTGTATTATTGTTAGTATGAATATTTGGTCTCTTTAGATATGTTTTTAGTTTTTGAAAATATGTTAGCAGGTAAAATATATTATGTGTAGTTATAAAGGATAGCCGATAATTCAACAACTTAGAATTGCAACGTTTCCGTTGAACTGAATAGAGAGGATGGAGAGTTTGCATACAAAATTGGATATAGAAAGTTCTTTAGCATGTCTCTTCTCTTTAGGAACTTGTATCCTCTTTCGTAAGAACAATTCCCAAGAATAAACCGTATTTCTAAGTAAGTATAGTATATATGTATATATACGAGTGTCTTCACTATATTCCCCTTTTGTTTTCTATTTGCAATATCTAGATAAAACGTACATATAAGTATGTATATTTATCTCCTATCGTTCGCGATGTATTCTGCATAAAACTTCAGCGTAGCATTTTATAACCATAATATGATTGAATTTTTTAAAAAGAACTGTCAAATTCAATCAATATTTCACTAACTGTAAATCTTACAAATACATAATCTTTCTTTTTAATTTTCAAAAGAAATATTTCTGTATCAAATATTGGAAAGCTTACAAATAAAATTCTTAGATATACAAAACCATTTCTTAAGAATTTAATATTTATATGTGGATTTTCTTTACTTATAAAAATATTTCACTAATTTGTATGAAATGCAATATTTTCAATATTTGAAATATTTCAATGTTGTAAATACTTTTGAATTTTTGTATTAGAGTAACTTTTAATTTGAGATTTCTTTGATGTAAATTGATAATGGAAAAAGGTGAACAGCGAAAAAATTTGCTTTTCACCTGACTAGAACGTATCTATACGTCGATGTCTTTGAATATCGAGCTACAACTATAAGCGATCAAACAAATTGAACTTGATAGAGACAAGTAAAGAAATTGTTTGGTTCTCTAGAATGCACGATATTCTCTAGAGTCTGCGGATTTTAACTCTTTCAATGCAACAAACCAAACGGAAATAATTCCTGTTTAACGTTATTGTAACAAACAAATATTTACCTCTAAGTGAGAAATTTTCCTCTATTGTTTTGATTAGAGAGAAATCAGTTTTGAAATTCATTATTTTACTTCTGATTTATTATATTTTGACGTTAATCATATTTTCAAGCATCAACAATATGTTTTTAAAAATTCTTAGAAATTAAAAACCATTTAGTTTTATTTAGCTCTGAAATTTAAAACTTGCTATTTTAGCTTAATAAGTTAATAGCCTCGTTTGCGGGTCTCATTCTGAACCGATTAGGAATCAATTGAAGACAGATTTAGGATGATCGCCAAGTGCATGCACGGTTATGAACCGATTCAGGATTTTTTTCTCCACGAACGACTTTAGAATTGTTCCGAACTAAACGAGGATTAACGAGAAGCCAAGAAAATTGTTAATTGGAATGAACGTTGACAGCAAAACAAGACTTTGAACTGGCCACGATTTATCAAACTACGCATGAGTAAGATAATCGAATATTTTGTCCAAACAAAAATTCCAGAATCGCTAGAACCAATTCTGAATCGATAACGAACGCATTTCGTGTGAACATCGGACCGTTACTAAAAATTCAGAATTCACTAACTCGCGAACGCTTTTTTAAGAAAGCGCATGCGAATAGTTCCTGAACTGGTTCAGAATCGCACCCGCGAACGATGCTTACAATTTGTTGGTGCATAATCTGTAAAAAATCATAGGTTCCTCAAAAAAATTTAAAACAAAACAAACATCATATTTTGAAAACTACTTACCTACGTGTTATGGTGGTTATAATAAAATCAGATAGATATTTTATTATTCAGATAGGTATTCTTATGTTTAAAGCTAAAGTTTAGTAGTTTCTTAATATTATTCAATGTTCGATGTTTATTGATGAAAATATATTAAACTGATAATTTCAATTGAATAATTTTTATTGGTGCCATTAAAGACAGATAATTGAGTTAGTTGTGTTTTATGGACAAATGAAGTTTGATCACAGGTGCATAAAATGTGCATAGAATGTCTTATTAAGTTAAAAAAAAGAAAAAATTAAATATTATAATTTTCTTTATATAATTAACACACACTTTAAAAAAAAATAATATTACAAAAAAGGTGACAGTTCAAATACAAGTAATTGAATCCATAAAAAAATAGTCTCAAAATATATTTGTGTAGGTTTTGATATCATTATAGGCAGTATTAATTAAAAATAAGATGGATACTCAATGTTTAGTATCTTCAATATAGAACCGTGCAACGACAGCTTCTCCTGTTAGTATTCTTGACGTTCCATTAACTTCATCTCACATTACAGTTAATGTGCACAGCATCTTGTATGAAGTTTCTGCTTTAATTAGATATATGGCTTTATTAATACATTAGTTGTTACAAAATTCATTATTTATCAGGAATACTCAATTAAATTTATGTCTTTTGTTTTAATTTTCCATTGTCATGTATTAGAACCCATGTTCTTCTTGTTCATTTTTTTATACTTGTATTAAATGGAAACTTATTTTTTTTATCCAGTTTCATATAATTTGATAATATCTTAATCCTATTAAATGAAATAAAGTTAGTTTCAGGTTTCTCATTGTTATCATAATGTTTTAATTTTTCAATATTTCTGTTTTGGGGATATTACATTTAAAATATGATAATGAAAAGGCTTCGATTTAATTAGCAAATTAACTTTTTTTGTTGTGAAACGTTACAAAAAAAATTTTTCTGATATCTAACTCATTAAAAATCGAATTGTTTTAGTGTTAAAGGAAAGAAACTTAGCGTTGATATATTTTAACTATAATCAAAGTTTTGTTTAAATCTTTACCAAACAAATAATTATTTTTAACTCACAATATAATTACCTTTATTACAAGTTAATAACTTGGAAAAAAAAATTGGAATTAGTCATTATACTATGGAAAATCTCTTTTAAAACAGTCAAAGTTAAAATATTGAATGAATTTCAAAAACTGTACAAAATTTTACGAATGTCTGCTTTTATTGTAAGTTTATATATATATATTTTTAAAATTTAAACTAATTATAGGTATGTGAATATGGCGAGTGGTAACAAAAAAGTTATTTGGAAAGGTAGATAACTTTTATTAGACTTAATTAGTTTCTACCCTTTAATTATCTGCAGAGTCAGTGCAAACGTGTTCCAGTTATCAAACAAGTAAATTCATTTTGAATATACCTACACGAAACGGAATTTACTGAAGTTAAGCGTAGGTATATAATATATGTAATTGTACTACACGGGTTGCTTTTGTCTTAACGAAATCACTCTGTGTGCTCTCAAAACCACTAGATTCGCTCATTGAACGAACGGTTTGTCCCAAACAATGTCGAACAAGCCCATTATGAGTTGCCTTCATAACTTAAAGCACTTAGTTTGACCAGTATTACAAAACTCCAATGAACCGTTTCTAGATCATCATAATCGATGATATTTCTATAGAAAGGTTAATAGTTGAGTTTCAAGTTAGTCACAATACCAACACGTTCCCCTCAAACTTCCCTAATAGTTTTAAACAGTTAATTTCTTATTTTGTTACATTATCACTTTAAAATATCAATTACCAATAAAATAAACGAGTACAAATATCCATGTCTGTTAATACTTTAGTAAAGAGTTAAAATCAATTTTATTTAACACGTTTAAAAATTTATTTTTCGACCTTTCAATATATAATTTTGGCAATTTTAAACCGCGTAGGCTTGGAAATTTGAGTTCGATAGTTTTTCCTGAAAAATATAACGTCGTATAAGAAATAAGCATATTTTAATAGAGCTCATTATTTTTAATTTATTCTCCAATCCTAATAGCTATTTGAAACTAATATTATATTTATAGAGTACCTTCACTATATTATATTCCTATACTTTATTTTCTACTAATATGCTTTTGAAGGTAATTATATGAAACCATTAAAGGAACATTCTGGCATTATTTGAACAATATACTAGGCTTAATTATATTTCAAATATTTCTCCAAACAACTTCTTTTTGAAATCATACAACAAGAATTTACATTTAAAATTAATTTTACGCATAATGCTGCTTATCAATTCTATTATAATAACACATTAATGGCGAAAATGTCTTTGAAGTTATTTACGCGCTTCTATGACAAAGAAATATTATTTAAATATTGTATTTAAACAATGCTGTTTGTGATAATGTTCTGCTTTTTTAATGGAAATGGATGCTGGAGAAAAGAAGCTGTGTGTTTCATAGCTAGAAACGTTCGTTAAGAGTCAGTATATTTTTTTTAGAAATTAATAATAATCATAATAATAAGTACGTAGTTTGTAGGTTATTATTGTCGACTGGAATATGAAGCTTGATTGTTTAAGACATTCTGACGAGATATTACGCAGTCAGATATAACCCGAGGGACCGCAGTCGTCGTACATATTTCATTCTCTATCAGCAGAATTCAACAATGTTACTTTATATATATACGAATGTATGGGTTATGTAGTTAGTTACGTAAACTGAAATACGAGATAATGAGTTATATTCAATACGGCCGCCACCATCTCGAAAGGGTGGCTGGTTGTACGTTGTCCGTACGCGAACGGCTACCAAGTGCCACCTCAAACTTGCTGAGTTTGAGGAGGCTGCCAGTAACCACATAGATATCTACCCACTAATGCCGACATTAATATTGCATTCCCTAATGAATTGTTATTATTTCTCTACAATTTACACGGTGTTCTGGATCTTTCGTATTGCCTCTGCAAATGTATTTGCGTATATTGTAAGATCGTTAATTACAAAATCTGCGTCATACAGTTTGTATTAATTTGATTACTACCGCTGTATATTCGTTTTTTGATTTAATAGCATTTTTCAAACCATATTAAAGTGTTATTATAAAATATAATTGAGTGTACACATTTTTTGTGTAAGCTATGTATTTGTACACTGCCGGCCAAAAGTTTGAGACCATATAGATTTAAGCCAAAAAAGGAAATATTTTTAAAAATTCAAAGACAAATACAGTAAAAATGTTTATTAATATTATAGTTATAACCTTTAAACATACTTAGTATAGAAAATAAACATAAAAAATTATTCTATAAAAAAAATGAACTAATTACTCAAACTGTTTTTTCATCAAAAAATCCTCCCTTGCACTTTATTACTTTTTCTACTAGCCTCGGCATTCTACTTATTAATTTATTTATGGTTTCTTGAGAAATTTTGTTCCAGCTTTCTTGTAGTAGTCTCCACAAGTCTGCAAGTGAAGAGGGACACTCATCTCGGACATTCCTATCAAGCTCGTCCCACAAAAGCTCGATTGGATTGAGATCCGGACTTTGCGGTGGCCATTTCATGATTTTTAAAACTCCTTCTGCTTCTTTTTGTAATAAATAATTTTTACATAGCTTGGAAGTATGCTTTGGATCGTTATCTTGCTGGAAAATGAACCCATTGCCAATTAAACTTAAGCCTGATGGTACAGCATTTTTTTCGAGAATTGTTTTATATTCCTCTTTCTTCAAAATTCCATCAATTTTAACCAAATTTCCAATTCCATGGCCTGAGAAACAACCCCAGACCATTATTGAACCACCACCGTGCTTAACAGTTGGCACTACACAATCTGGTAACATCTTTTCTTCGGTGCTACGCCGAACGTAAATTCGTCGATTTGAGCCAAATAATTGGAATTTTGACTCATCAGTCCAAAGAACTTTTTTAAAATCATCTTCTGTCCAATCTCGATGGAATAGAGCCCACTGCATCCTTTTTTTCTTATTTTGCGGCCTTAGTAAAGGTTTCCGAACGGCAACACGACCAAACAGTTTAGCGTTCCTCAACCGTCTTTTCACTGTGGTAAGCGAAACTGGTTTATTTAAAGATTTGTTCACTTCAGCACGAATTTTTGGTGCTGTTAAGCGTTTATTCCTTTTGCTGGTAATAACGATAAACTGATCCTCACTAGAAGTAGTAGCTCTCGGTCTTCCTGAACGTGGAAAATCTTGAAAACTACCCGTTTCCTTAAACCGAATAATTGTGCGATGAATACAAGTCTTCGAAAGTTTAAGTTGAGACGCAATTTTACGTTCGGATTTGTCTTCATTATGTAAAGTAACAATGGCAGATCGAGTTTCGATATTTATTTCTCGTACTTTTTCCATTTTTAAAACGTTTTAACTATAGAAACCCCAAGTTAAGACTAAATTAAATTATTCGTACAAAATGGTACATAACTTAAAAAAAAATTTAAAATAACCTGTTTTGGAAAGTCTAAATAATAACAAAGAATAGCCAGTGCAAAATTAAAGAAGAATAGAATTAAAGAACAATTAATACGGAGCTACTTTAAATATAATGATGACCCTTCCACTGGCCAGACACCCTGCGGTCTTGGATGTTTTTAAACAGAACCCATTAATTCTATTTGTACCTGAGAAACATACCTACAAAAGTCTCTTTAGATGTTCATCAGTAATTTAAAAATATGTATGGACAACAATTTTTATTTTATTACCTAAACTTTGAATACAATAAGTGATAACATAAATATATTACAACTGGTCTCAAACTTTTGGCCGGCAGTGTATATATAAAGAAAGCAGTTGAAGTATTTCTATCTACTTTGATAATAATAAATTTAATATTAAGTCAAGTGTTCTAAGTGGCGTAGCGCTTAGATCTCTTAGTTTTTTTTTCTAGAGAATTCTAAATTTTTCTTGGTAAATCACAGAAATTATCTGAATTTTCTTTTTGTAAACCTTTTTTTAACGTTACTTAAGATATTAAAATGACTTTAAACTCACAAAAACAACCTTTACCCCTTATATTTTTAGTATACCCATAGTTATATTTTTAATGGTGGTTGATTGTAATGATATACCATAAAATATTGACGTACACTAACGCCTCTACATACATTTTTTTCCAATTTTGACGCTTTCTATACCCTGATTTATACATTATATTGTATCAAAATGTAAAATATTATTGTTGACCACTTTAGCTGTTGTTTTATACAATCTTAATAAGAAATATGAAGCAACTAATAAATTAATCCATCAATTAATTATATATTTTTTAAAATATCTATTTAAATTTCAATGTACGAAATCTAAGTTAAACCCTCTTCTATCCACATTATCATTTTTTGGATTGGTAGTGGCATTTCAATGTAAGGCTGATACAAAATAAAATCAATAAAAATAACAGTTAAAAACATTTTAAACTTTTTAAAAAGAAAAATTAGAACTGAAGTTAAAACAATAAAAGGTTTTTCAAATATTGTAGTGTAGTCACAATCGAGTTGATAAGATTTTAAAAATAATGTCACGGAGTTGATAATCAGAGGATTTGGGCCTATGCTTGTGTGGGCGTGAAGGATAGAAGAAGGGGGGTCGGCTAACAAAGCGGAATTTCTGGAACATTTTCAACGAGCTTAGTCTTTGAGACCACCTGCCGCGAGGGTTCGACCAATAAATGATTACTCGGTAGATGAGAAAGAAGACAATCTTTCTGGAAGTTTCTATGTGTAATTCTTGATAGATGGGAAAAGGAAAAATCGTAGGACGATACAATCGAAAGTACTAGTAATTGAATTAGTGGGGTCGGAATGTTCTGAAAAGATGGCCGAGTTCCTATATAAGCGAGGACAAGCATTGGCAGGACAGTCATAAATAAATCGTCAACGCAGTAATACATAAATCGTTAATCCGCAGTGATATATAAGCCGTGAATCTTGAGTGTTAAATAAATCGTGAACCGTGGGGTGCTAAATAAAAAGTGCATATATAGTGAAATATAAACAGTGAGTGACCATCAGTGAGCAAGTGACTGTGACTTGTGTACCAGTGAACTTAATCATTGTTATTACCACTATCACATTGTTAAGGAGTATAAGTAATGTAAATAAATAAACATTTTATTGCTTATAAATTGCTGTCATTTAAACACAAATCCTAACAACCCGTAAAAACGTTACAACATTAAAGAATTCTGTCGAACATAGTACACCAATGCTGAGTAAATCTTTGCTTCTCAGTTGAGGGTTGGTTTCATACACACTGCTTCTCGTCAATTTTTTCTTATTTTTTGTAGATTAATTCTATTTGACCAAGTAGAAAGTATCAATTCTATTATATAATCAAAATTATAATTTTACTGTTGCTAATTATTCAACATTTAAATATTTTGTCATTAGCTTACCAGTTAAGTACGAATTAACTACCTTACTTTTTTTTATAAAAAGAATATATTATAGTAAAACATCTTAAAAATATGTAAATAAGAAATGTTTTCTTTTTTTCCGTACCTTATTATATTTAAATTCGGTAACTACAAAAGAAAGTTATGAATGAAAAAATGATGTCGCTTAAAGTTAATTTATTTTTCTCCATGTCAAAAAGATAAAATTTACATACGTTTAAGTAGAAAAAAAAATTCCAGAATATGTTTTCTAATTAATTAATCGTATAATTAGTTTTTCAAAATTAATTTTATTAAAAGAAGAATGAATGAAGGCTATTTGCATTTATTAAAAACATTTGTACCAAAAGTAAATGGAAACTTTGTCTCAAGCGTGCAATTTTGTCTATGTATCAAGACATTTAAAATTTAAAAAAATGGAACCTTTAAAATATATAATACTTTACCTGGAATATATAGGTCGAATGAGTTTCAGAGCATTCCAGAAAAGCATTCCCATTGCAAACATTGAACGTAGTCATAGTAGTACGTACTTTATTTCCGGATATGAACGTGAAAGCATCGTTTGTCATTAACAAAAGACGAAAGTGTGATTCATTTATCCCTATGGAATTGTTTGCACGTTGGACGAAATCGATTGTCTTTGTCGTTATTATATACCATGTCTATTATTATAATATAAAAGAATAGATAGAAAAAGAATACGGTGCATTCGTATTTGTTCTGAAATCATTTAGTCGTATATACTGACTCTAATCAGAAAAGTGTGCATATATTTACATAAAGTATGTTATTGCAGCGTCTACGATTTTGGGAGAAGCGATTACTTGCGTTATTTAAATAAATTAAAACTTTAAAAATACATCTTTTGATTTTCTTAGATCTTTATATAAATATATTCTTAAAATATATGCGTTGAAAGTTCGCAAGTGTCAAGTGCATCGTTTGAATAATGCATTCAATACTTATATATTATATTATGTGCTTCTTTGATTCCTATACCAGAACTGAAAAAATCGATAAAATTATTTTACTATCGGATAAGCAAACGATTATTTTAATCATTTTGTTGGTTAATTAGCATTGTCAAAATAAAACGTGTAGGTTTATTATTTTTAAAATGCATCTTTCACGTATCTATCTAGAAAACTTCTCAATGATGTATATATATAAGTATTACCATGACTAAGAAATTATGTGAATGTTCAATTGTTAGTGTATTATAATATTTATCACATTTAATGGAGTCATTCTTCTTCTTATTCAAAAATATGTAAGTATTTAGGGAGCCAAAATGTTTTGACTAGGTCAGTTGAGAAGGTATTATAGTTATTATAGTTTATCGGCGGAGAGAAAAAAACAGTTTTAAGCAAAGAAGAAAAAATACTTATGGCAGAAACATATCAAGAATTTTATAAGGTGTATAATCTGGATACAATAAAGTCGAACATAAATATCTTGTTTATTTTCGTCAATTAGTTGAAGAGAAAATTTTTGTGTTTGAGTCGCTTTAGTCATGAATAAACGTAGCTTTATAGGTATATCGAAAGTTATCTCCAAAACTAGTCAACTGATATCAAAAATTTTTCCACCAAACTACAGTATATTTAGATATGGTATGTATAGTCATCCTACAGGAACCGTTCATTTTTTAAGAAGAAAGAGTAGGTACTAAATATTACACAAATCGCAGATATCTTTTTTGAAATTTCATTCAAATTTTTTCAACATTTTCTGCTGGAAAAATTTAATAAATTCTCTACAATTCCTATTGCTTTATGAACTATCCATATAGGTATGTATGAAAACAAATGAACAATAATTTAAATGTTACTATGCATTTTCCTAGGATAAAAAGTGTTGATATGCACTTTTGAAAACCTATCACAACTTCAAACTAAATTTTATGTCGCTTTGTCATTTTAATTCGATGATATAGTAAGTAATTTACAATTTTGGAATAAAAAGAAATCTATTGAATAATTCTATTTAAAAAAATACTATGGTAATTCATAAAATAATATATCGAATTATAATAATAATATAATTATAATAATAATATATACTATAATTGAAAAAACGAACTTGGATTTTTGTATGTTGGATGTATTGCAAACATTTTGTTCTCTTATTGTCATTTACCTAATTAGATAAATACAAAACCTTAGCTTTTTAAATCTATATCTATATTCTCACCTGCACTAATATTGTAAAGGAAAGATATTTGTAATTATACACCTCCGATGTCAAAGGAATATTACTCCAATTGGATATACTCGTAGGCGGTTTTTTTATCCTGAAAAAAGCATTATTCTGTAGGATTGTGGTACTTTTTTTGATGGGATAAAAGGCTTTCAATGATGTATAATAACTCCACCACTTGAATATGTATATTCAATTTAGTAGATAAAGAAGTTACGTATTAAAAAGATTCATAGACAAATGTTCAACTCGAAAAACCTATGGTTATTACAGCATAGCTATAAATGGAAATATTTGTTTTCTAATAGAAAATAAACAATTCATTAATCCGTTGTTTTAAATATATCTAACTAGTTTCTGGTCCGAAACTACCAACTACTTTTAATACTGAATAATTGAATTTTTATACAAGATAACTAAAATAACATAATTAAAACATATTTATTGTTTTTTACACATTTAAACGAATTGGCTAGTTAAATAAATTCCATAGTTCACAGATAAAAGCTATTCCTAAAAAAGCTCTTAAAAATTTTGTTTGTAAAATTTCACATATGGTATATCCACGAATGTTGAGTTCTAAACACCCAGCACCGGTCTTTCGGTGCCCCTATCTTTCTATAATTAATATCAATATTATAAAGGTTAAGATTTTCTAAGTAATCACGATATTCGTCTTTTGCGTATGCTACATTTTTCAGCATGTTTGTTTTGGAGAAAAATATTATTTTATTTTATAATACATACCTACATATTGTTTTTAACATTCTATAAGCTATTTGATTGTAAAATTTAATAAATGTTATAGAGGTTTTGTGCAAAAATAAAATAAAAGGACCAAAGCACTGCTTTGTGATATAAGTTAATATATTATAATATGTCAAAAATATCGTTTGTAACAATCTACTAGTATTAGAGTAGGAAAAACATACGTATAATAAATATACGATATGTATGCTTTACTAAACCTGAATACATCGACTCTCTATTTCAACAGGTTGAAAACTGGGAAGTTTCATCGTTTTAAAAATATTAAAAGTACTTGAATAATTGTTTTATATCTAAACATTTATGTAATTAATACTTAAATTTAAAAAAATCTTTTTGAACGGAAGCACGTTCATTGTATTGTTATCATAACCAAACTATATACTTATCTTGTTAAACTTTCAGAATTTATAAAATTTATAAAACTTTAGAATCCGTTCTGAAAACAATTAAGTTTTATTGAATTCTTAATCAATCAGTTCATTAATAATAACTCAATGAATTCATTATACTTGTTCAATCTCCACGAATGTATTTATATTTTTCTAAATTTTGCTATTATATAATTTGATTTTCAAAATACCATTGGTATTTGAGAAGAAAACCTTTTTAGTTACCTTGCGATTTAAGGTTAGCATTTTTTTTATACCATCTTATAGTTTCTTAAAGGTCTACAAAATTAAAAAAAATACCTTCCCTATTTTTATGTTTTTAAAAAAATACTTAAAATTGAATATATTATATGAACCTAATAAAAGAAAAATATGAGCCAATTCAATAAATAATAATAATACAAAAAATTTTTAAACTCTAGATATTGAATTTTTAAAAACAAATATATCTTGCAAATATTCAAAATATACTTTTCTAACATAAATACATTGATTTCCCGTTATGTCAACAGAAAATAAGTTATTTGATCAAAATCCTCGATATTCATGTAAAGAGACGGGAAAACTCTTAAAAAGGAATACCTATAATGTCGGCATTATGCACTAGAGAATCATTTTCATGTTATCATATCGTTAAAAGTTTAAATATATGATCCTTCTTACAAAGCAGACAGGGGAAACATATTTTTCGACAACATGCCATATTTTATAAAAGATTTTTGAAATCGTATATTTGATTTTACATTGGAACGGGTTCACTTAACTCTAGTCGGTGACAAATTCCCGCTAGAGAAAGGAAAGCTGTGGGCTTTGGACGCGCTTCTTTAGGACACGGCTGTAGACAGGGTCGCACATAAACCATCATTTCTGAGTACGAGAAGACATGCCGGATATCGGAAACATATCCCGAGCACGACAAAATGCATCTTCTATATCAACGTCGACGTGTTCTTTCTATATTTTCCTGAACTACACACACACGAGTGTCCTTCAACATTTTAATACTTCGAGTAGAAAACTTATGTTTATATCACGGATTTATTCATTTTTACAATAACTACCAAAACCATTGTTGAATAAAACAGGAACAACCTGTTTAAAATGTTTTTCTATAGCTGTAAGTTTGCATATTTTTCCCCCAAAACTAACGTAAATTTTATTTCTTTGTAGGTATTTAATCATTTTCTTTAGTGATTAGTGAAAAACCAGAATTTTGTCGATATAACAATTTACTTTTACCTATGCTAATTTGAATTTTATGTTGAAATCAATACCGCAGTAACCTACCTAAGAAATGGGTCACAAAATGAACTCATAGGTTCGTGTTCTATGTGCATTTGTGAAGTATTATACACTTAAGCATTTACAAACATTTTATTAAACCGTTTTACCTGGAAAAAAAATAAAATAGGTTTTGATGAGGATTAGTTTTGTATTACATGATAAATTAAAAAAAAAAGTAATTTCTATCAGGATAATTTTTACCATTTTATATTATATTAACTAACAAACGTACAACTTTTATATTGATTAATATAGGCGTCGAAGTAACACGCATTTAAAATAAATCGCATGTCTTATAACATTTCCATTTATTGGTTATTACTAATTCTGTATACAAATTTCTAAGCATTGCTAAAAAATTGAAAGAAATATTTGTAAACGCCATATTACACATGCATTTTATAAGGGAAGAAAAATAGTAATTCAAAGCAAGATTTTTTTTTTTCTATTTTCAATTAATATTTATTTTATCGTTCATAAGTGGAATTTTATAGTTTGAATATAACACATGCTATGTTTGTTATTTCAAAACATATCTACATATCATTCAGGCAGCATTTTTTCCTCAGTGTTTTTAAGAAAAAAGTAAATGCAAATCTAATAGAAAAAATTATATTGATATGTAAGTAAAAAGATTATCTTCAAAAATTTTCATACTTATACAAATTTTTTTTCTACAAATTCAATATTAAAATCAGCGACAAAGCTTTGATATGTTCCTTTTAAACAATTTAATACAATATTATATCAATTTTGTATGACAAATTTTTAAAAAGCAGTTACTTATTTCTAATATAATTTTGATATTCTCGGAAAAATATTTATAAAAATAAGTGAAAAATTTCTTCTTTTTCGGAAAACTAGATTTTATCGTTCAAAGTGGAATATTATAGCATGATTATTAACACATGCTATGTTTGTTATTCCAAAACACACAAATCATTCAAACTAATTTTTTTCCTTTAGTGTTTTTAAGAAGAAAGTAAATAATAATCTAAAAGAAAAATTATATTGATATGTAAGTATAAAGATTATATTTAAAAAAATTTATATTTGTACGAATTTTTTATAAATTTTTGCTTACGAGCTCAAAACATAAGCTTTTTGTGCAGAAAAGCATAAGCTTTTTGTGCAGAAAAGTGGGAATTTTTATACCGTAGTTGAAAGTAATTGAATGGAACCAGGAATTTCCTATGTCGTGTTTATTATCAACCACTGATATTATTGTCACCAATGTTAATCGACTTTTGTCGTATAAAGGTAGTGGGCACGTTCATCTTACGTGCGCATTATCTAACTCTAATCGCATTCCTTGAAGCGTAAGACAGTAGGAACGCTATAACATTAATATATCCAACATTAAAAGATTGTCTATCGAAGGTAAAGGGATGTAAAAGTAAAGGAAGTTCTCTCTAGTTCAAACATTAAAATATCTCGTTCACACACGTAGGCCTATAATATATCCGTTGTTGCGAGCTTAGATTACGTTGCCTTCTGCTCTGTTGCTAACGTGATATTATATTTAATGTTACATGTACTGTAGAGCGAATACAAGTTGTCTAAAGCACATACATTCGCTATGTATATCGTATACTATATGCTTTTTGTATATATGCCTTGAAAAAGTTATACTCTTGAAATAGCGAGTACATGTGCTTGGAAATGTGGACGAAAACCAAAGCTATAGCATTCTATTACCGCTACTATTGTCGTTGTTTCTGTTAGATACCTACAATTTTTATGTATTGTTGAGTCACGCGTTATAGAACCGACAAGGGCACTAACTTGCGTGACAATAAGTCTGAAAACCGAATGGATATTATAATATATGTGCATAATAACGTATACGGCACAAAATATTTTAAAAATTTGTCGACAATAATAAACGCCTATCACTATATTTAATATTTCTTGTCCTTGTTAACAATGCCATATATTATTATTTTTACAAACTATTTAATTCAATAAATAGCAAAAGAAATTAATATAAATCAAAAAGTATTTCTTACTTACACTTACAAGCACTTCTGCATATATTTTCTACCGGAAATAACCAATTCTAGTATTCATTCAGTTTAAACTAGGCCTGAGGATAAATTTTGTATACCTAATATGTACTAGATATGAGTAAAATTTATTTAAAATGATTTGAATAAAAAAAACTTTTATTTGAAAAACAGAACGTAGTTTTGAATGAAAAAGCTTTGGTCCAACTTTTTTTGTTTATGTAAACATTTTTATTTTTTATTATTTTCATTTTCATTGTTTGTCTAAACGCTTTTAAGTTTTAAACCATTTGAAACAAATAACTCTCAAAATGTCAAACTACAGGGAAAGCTTTGGTTATGTCCTCTTAGGTTATGAATTTTTACTTTCTTTTACTACTATATAGTAAAGGAAGTATTGTAATCGGGTCGAATTTTTGAATTCGAGCTATCACCGGAAATACATGTTTTGAGGTCACCTGACTCCAAGTGGTTTTTAGAAACTTTCTATAGTTCTTAGACTAATTGATGCCTACAATTTTTATTTGAAATTTTTTCCTGGGAAAATTCAAATAAGGACGGTTCTGGGGTGAAGGTTGGGAATTCGTATATACAAATAGGTTTTATACTTATATTCATATAGTTCTGTTTATATGTATAGTTATAAAGTGCCTACATTTCTTTTAACCAACATCGAGTTTCATAAATGAAAGTAACAGAAAGTACTGTGACGCCTCGCAGCAGATATTTCTGTCTAACAATCATTCCTAAATTATTATTTGATTTTTAAACCAGATTGGTGTTAATCTTCTCCAACAAAGTTTTTATTTATTACCCATTTTTAGATAAAAAAGAAAGAAAAACGAAAGAAAGGTACCTACTGGGTATTATATTTTTTGAAGAATAAATATAGTTATAATATTTTTGTAAATATATCAGTTTTTAAACAATTTATAACGTTACAAATACATATGTTCACGAATTCAATGAAATAATGTTAATTATTTAAATAAATTAAATGGAAGTTTAATAGCATATCTAATCCAAATTTGCCAAAAAAAAAAAACAAATACCTAGGTATTTTGAATTTAGTTATTGCAATTAGAACGTGGAAAGTTTGATTTTTATAGAAATATTTTTTCAAAATAATTTTTAAATTCTATACTTTTAAAAATTGCTACAAACCAACCTTCGGGTTGAAAAGAGAAGAAGATACTTATAAAAATAAGGATAAAGATGTTTGATTTAAACTTTAAAGCATAAGCTTTTTAAAATAAGTTCAGATATTCTGAATGAATGCAACAAGAATTGAACTAAATTAAATGTTATCGCTTTAAAAATTATTTTTAAGCTATACGTAAGCTTCGCTGAGAAACTCACTCTAACTTTATTCATTTAAATAGGAGTAATATAAATAGCTCAAAAGTATCGATAATATAAGGTAAAATCAAATATTATTTAATATTATATATTAAACAAATATCCTTCATAATATTAGAATAACAATATCATATATCAATAGGACACATAGTTATATAAAGATCGTAACATATATAAATTAATCAATCATTGAGATGTTTAATCGTTCATTTTTTTTTTAAAATTGACATTTCTACCTCATTTAATTATTTAATAAACGCATTTTGTGTGAAATTGGAAATCATTTTTCACGTTGTTGTTTTCCAAATGGTTGAATATATAGTTCAACGTAACTTTCACTCAAAAATCTCGTTTATTAAATTGAATGAATTATTAAATTGTGAAAATGAAGAATCGATATGTATTTTTAAGTTAAGTTAGTCATTTTACTTTTTCAGTTTTTGATTCATTTTAAAGTTGAATAGAGTTGGGTTTGCTTTATATAATGAAAAAAATTTAAATTTTTTTTCCTGTTTGGCATATTATAAAACTTGTTTGAAGGTTAACAAAGAATTCTTGTTAAACAAAGGGAAAGCTTTATCATTCAATTTTAGAAAATTAATTAACTTTTTGTTAATGTTGATAATAGAGTTTTATAATGAAGTTGTTTTTTGTAGTTATTTAATTTTCACATTTTTTCCTTGATATTTTTCACATTGATTTAAACGCTTAAAATTATATTATCATATGTATAAAAAGTGTGTATACCTATACTAGGTAATAATACACTAATAGATAATAGATACCAGTTTAAGTAGATTGTTTAAATGAAATATTTACGAACCAAAAATTAATTTTTCAATAATTTTCATTTAATGTACGTAATCTAAAAGATTTTTCTAATATAGTTTTATGATTTAACAAACATTTTACTGTTAGATTAAAAGATTTAAAGACATATTTTGATTTCTTTTAGTTTTTTTTCAACACTAGTTTTTATCATTGGTTTGAACCGACATAAAATATTTTACATAAAATTGGTTATAGGACAGTAAAATTTAATATAGCAGTAAACAATTCTAATAAAATCAATTAATAGATTTTTAAATTTTTAAACTGAACAAGTTAATTGAATTTAATTTTATTTAAAGTCAAGTCCTTGTCAATTTTGAACGGTAATAAATTAAACATCGTGTTTCATCACACGTTAATAGTTGAAGTCCTTTACTGAGCTGGACAGTGGCTATTGGGATCGTAAACTATCCCCAGCTTTTCAGTTCAAGCCTTGCTTAAAACGTAATCCTGCGATTCAAATAGGATATCATCTATCCTCTCATGTCAGAAACGGAATGTTTGATATAATCAGTTTTAAAGGCCATGCTACGTAAATACTAATATTATTGAATTTACTGGATTTATCAGATACGTGGACAAAATTCTATTTAGAATTTTATGGCATAGGATATCCCTTTTTTACGATATTTTTTCATTTTGTATATATTCTGCGATAATATTAGTAAGCATGTGAACTGAAATATTATGAGTTTGTATTTATTTAACTTTAAATGATTTTGGACATTTTGAAATTGTAATTTTACTTAACTTAAATATCTGCAGCTTAACAGTTTACTTTATATTAATGTTTAATTAATTTTCTCTTTATAAAAATTATAAATTTAGTTAATGTTAAATTCAAACAAAAAAATTCTGAAATGGAAATTTATGCCACAAATTATTTCTTTTTCTAGTTTTGTATTAGAATCACGCGAAATACACTTTAGCAAGTCATTTATAATTTTTAAACATAAAAAATACAAGAGCATCATACAACTGCATACTCGCATATACTCAATTGCAATGAAAGATAAACATCTCTTTTGTATAGTACTGATTAATTAGTTACAATCAGGGGGAATTGTTGGTAAAAATGTTGAATAAGCTTTAGAAATACAGAAAAAAATTTATTAATTTTAAATCATTTATGGTATACATTTAAAGTGTTGAATGGAAATAATCAATAAGGGTAAATTTCTGTATTTTTTATACAAATATCACACACTTGATAAATCAGTGTTGAAAATCTTTCGTTTTTTATTCGCCAACCCAATTATGTCATCATACGATCTCAACATTTTGATGAATGAGAATACATACATAGGACAAGAAAAAAATTCGCATAAGAATAAAAAATGGTCAAAGTAAATAAAAAATAATGAAATTACCTCAAGTTTTTTAGTTTTGAAATTTCAATACTCGTGCTTGTTAAAATATTGGTTTTAATGTACTGATTAACTTTTTTAAACCTACACATAGTTTGCAATTGATGTAATGTTAATGAAATTCATAATTTCATAACTATTATAATAGAAAACTTGTTTTAGCCAAGTAAATTACATTTTATGAACTTTACATTTATAAAGTTAACTATTTAAAATGTGAAATTAACATACCTAAAACGATTTTTATTTTATATAAAAAAAAAACCTACAAATTTACGATACATACTAACAAAAATTGTAGGAAGATTTTTTGAAAAGTTTCACGGATATATTTCATAAACAATTTAAAAATTTATAATGAAATTTGTAAAATTTTTCCAAGTTTTGTGTTATCAATTTCATACTTTCCTATGACACATTAGCAATTTTAATCTGTCATGACTTGATTAAATTGCAAACAAAATGACACTTAAGCTCATGGAAATTGAATCTTCCGTCTATCCTGTGTAGACGGTGCGACGTGGTAAATACATTGATGCGAATTATCTAAGTTTAAACTTTATTTTGTTCAGTACATGTTTCATGGAATGATTAGATTGTGCTATATTTTCTTGAATCTATTTTACAGACATATAGCAGCGTGTTCACTTCACTTGTGAAATACTTTCAATATAACTTTTATATTGTGTCTAATGTTTTTGCTCTATGTGGTATCCCAAGATAAATTTAATATCAGATACCGAGATGACTCAAGTACTACAACTTCTGTTCAACTTTACGATACATCGACACGGACTGCATCCTCCGGATAGTATAACTGAGTTCACACGTAGCAAATGTTTAATACAAAAATTTAAGAATAAGCGTTTGATTTATAAATGGAAAACTTTATGTTACATGAAAAGTGTCGCTTTTTGTCTTACTTCTTTACAAAAAAATAAATCATTTAGAAAATTTATGAAGTTATATGTACATACCTACATTTTTTAATAAATGGCTAAAACATTGTTTCAATTTTTGAAATATTTGTGAAATAAATAATAGGTGTAGATATTTTCTACAAAGTAAAAAATTGGTTGCACGTATGAGAAAAAGTTTAAATCACATCCTTAGTTCTTCATCTCGTTTTTAAAAGAAAATAAAAGTTTCCTTTTCAATTTAAAATTTAAATACTCATAGAATAATTTATTATTTAACAAAATGGCCTTAAAAGTCAACAAGAGCCAACCAGTAAAAAACATGTACCTACTTATATTTGGCTAAAATTAAATTGTCGAAAAAAAAATAGGTAAATGAGGTCCGATATTTAAACTTATACTTAAAGTCCAATTCAAAATGTAAAAAATAATAATTAAGAGTATTTTTTTTAATTTTGGAATATGTAATCAAGTTCAACTTTGCCTGGAAGCTATTTAATGAAAATGGCAATGACTTTAATTTTCTGTGGGAGTCAGTATAAAGAAGGTGTGTAAGGTTTTGTTGAGATATTTATAAGTTATTCTCTTTATTATTTTTTTATCCAACCGTCGGCTTTATTTATATTTTTGTTTAACCAACATTGAGTTTTCTTCATGCAAAAAAAAAGTTTTGTGACACATCACAGCAGATATTTTAGTTAGTTTGCATATGAATAGATTTCTTTTATTTAAGGTTTTTTCAACTACGGAAATCATTAGCGACTGCCAAATCCAATCTCCCAAGAAAAATTTTGGTTTTCCTTGGGGACTCGACCCTAGAACCGCTAGGGTATAAGGCGACAATCTAGTCAACCACGACACTATGTGACGTTTTTGCAGAATTTTATTGTACAATCTTGTTTTCTTGTAAATATACAGTTGTTAAATTTATGTTAGCAAGTAAAATAATTTCGGTCATAGGTGAGAAACAAAACTTCATTTTTTCTATCAAAAAATTAGTTGTAAACAAAATCAGACTAAATTTGATTCTTAAGCTATTTTAAATTTGGTAGACCATTAGGTATGGTACCATTAGACCAACTACCAAATCTTAAAAGAAGAACATCTTAATCCTTAACATTGATAGACAAATAACGACCAAATATAACGCCAAACATTGGTGCAAACTGAAATATCTTCCAACCATACTTTTAAGGAAATTATTTAATTTCAAAATTAAATATCAACTTCTCAACCAGACGTCTAACAAACATAGATTTAACTACTTGTATGCAGTTTTACGAAGCTTGTATATTATTTTCATTCTTTTGTCAAGAGTGAATGTTAATATAAAACAGAAACAAATGAAAATCACTTCAATTAAGTACCAAAAACAGAATTTATGAATATCTACTTCTTATCCAACGCCTACGATTGACATTTCTGCCATTCTGTGCCGCGCCGTCCAATAGAGGTTGGAGACTAGTTGGTTTTGGTTCTTTTCGTTTTTCTCCCAAGTGCAGTTGCAAAGATGCATGGTGCTCCCCATTGCAGAGGGAACAGATTGGATTCGGTAGGGTGCCAATACGGTGAAAGTGCTCGCATAGGTAGTCGTGCCCCGTGGTAGTTCAAAAAAATGCGACTAACACCTGGCGGGGTAGAAGTCGGGAGATAGGAGATTCCAGTAAGGATTCCCATTTTTTTTCTTGCGTTTCATTTTTTTGAATAATGTAAGAATGCCAGTTGATAGTGCTTGCGATGTGGCTCTGAGCTTGTGTTAAAGACATAAGTGTTGGCGGTTGATTTAAAGAAGTGCCAGACTTTGCGAGGACGTCTGCTTTTCATTTCCCAAAATACCAACATGACTGGGAATCTATTATAGTGACAGGTCTAACCTGTTTTAGCGAGACTGTCCAAGGCGGCTCAACATTTGTTGGTACGGACGCAATCGGTGGGGTAGTTAGAGGATAGTGCTATTATCGCGGCTTGAGAATCAATACAGAAAACAGCTTTATCATAGGTCTCAACTTCGTGAAGTTTAGATATAGCTAGTAAAACTGCCTCTACTTCCCCATCAAAACAGCTGCGAGGTTCTCCAATTGCGGCGCATCCTTCAAATATATCGCTGTAATACCCAACACCAGTTTTTCCAGATCCTGGGATGGTGAACCATCCGAATAGATGTGCAGAATTTCTGACCTTTGGTACATGGACTGGATGGTTTCTAGGGAAGCTTTCCGTAGCTCGATGTCCAAATATGATGATTTTGATAAGTTTGATCTATTAGTCGAAGGGCGGCGAAGGGAAGTTGGCTATATGTATCGTTCATTATATTGACAGAAACAGGATCATCTAACATTATATTATATTTATTTATTAGTTCATGTTTATGAGTTTATGAACATGCCATCATCTCAATTATATCTTGGCTAATCTTATCTGTTTTATCACTGTTGAACACAGAATATTTCAAGCCAAACCAAAATAGCGAGAATATTATTGAATATACCATGGTTTTGAACAGAAATGATCTTTTCAGTAAGACAGTCACACGTTGTATTTACCGTATTTACTACCCTTGAAAAATCAATATGGAATAGAAAAAAATGAAGAGTATTTTTACGACTAAAACGGTTTTTAATTCTTTGAAATCAATTGCAATCAAATTTCATTTATTAAAACTATGAGAAAAAGTAAAACAAAATTTGAATGTTTCCAAGAATATGTTTTCAGTTTATTTGCATTCTAAGAATAGCTTTCTTCTGTTCTCTTTTTGCGAGCTATTCAAAAGTTATCGCGTGATTTTTCAACTTTTCCTTTTTTTTCTTATATATATATACATATATATTTTATATTGTACATGAATGTTGGTTTACATACACATTTATTTATGTGTTTGAACTCTATGTAGATATTGTGAGATATTTTCTATATATGCGGTCGTAACGCAGCATTTCACTACGTATTTGATTTTTCTCAATGTGTAAAAATGTGATAAAATCTCGGTAAAATGAAATACGAAGTGTTTAGCGTTTTGTATACGCATATATACTTTTTTTTTTATAAATTCGTACACACGTGAAGCTGAAATTATTCTATTCGCAATATGCATATATTATGTTATATACTTAGATTTGCGAACTAAGTAAAAAAATTTAAATTAGTATAAAATATTTGTTGAATATATTATTTGAATTTATAAAAAAGTGTTAATATTTTATATATATTATGTAAAGTACATAGATAGTATTTCATTACTTAAAAGATTATTTATTAGAATATTAGGTAATTATTAAATTAATGCTGCATATTGAGTTTTGTTATAAATTTTTTATTTTAACAGTATAAGAAAAATTGAAGTACAACAAAATTAATGCAAACGAAATAAATGCTATTTCATTTTTCTTTAGATAAAAAGGTAGTTGGAAGTTTATTACGCAGAAGATTAATACATTACTGTCCCGACTTTCATCACATTACTTAACTTTTAATAATGATTTACGGGGTAGTCTTCTATCTTTATTTCTCTTTCGTATGCGGCTTTATAAAAACACAGCTCGTGCGTATAATTTGAATTAATATGCATGAATATAACCCAAATGTTAACGTGACTTTGCCAGACAAGGAGCTTCTATCGTATATTATGTGTATATATACAATTCTTATGTAGTACCAAGAAAGTTTTATTAGTAAAACTTGAATTATAGGTATGTAAACATAACGAACAGACAACAAAATTTAATTAAATAAACTACAAAATTGAAAAAAATAACGGTGCATATAAGTAATTGCTTTGTAAATTTCACTATTGATTTGTGGTATTTTAAAAAAAGTTCAGTAGGCAAATAAGTTAAAAATAAAAACAATTTTTTTTGATAAAAAAAATTACTAACACTATTTAAAAAAGGATTTAAAGTGACATTATTTTAGATAGGTGATACTTAGATAATTTCATTTTTACTAACAAATTTTAAACTTTCATACTTTCATACTTTTAAAAAATTAAAGACCACTTTTACTTTAAAATAACATGAAATACAATAATAAAGTAATAGAAAATTTTCCAGAAAACAAGTTCTTTATTTTAATTTAATCTAAGAAAATACTGTGTCTGCATGAAATACGGAAGGTTCTTATTAATTTGAATTTGTTGCACAGAATTTCACTTGAAATCATTGATCCGTATTTTTCCAAGTGATAGATTCAATTAATGATGATAATTTTTGTTATAATTGAAATTATATTTCCTCTATATATGTATATGCTTTTAAATAAAATCCAATGATTTATTTTCAATTTTACATTTTCAAATATACAGCTTTTGTATTGATTGTATTTTTCACTCACAACAACAGAAAAAAAAATATTTAAATAAACGAAATGAGTTCAAAGTACACATTTAATATTTCAGCAGCAAAATTGTTTCGTGGGGTGAAATGTATATTTGTTCCTTGGTGGCTGGAGTTTGAGATACATGGGCTCGTCATTGACGTGGAATGCGAGACGAATGTGATCAGCTTTTCCAATAACTTGTGAATGTATCGTCCATAATAAATTACTTCGTGTCAGAATGATGTACTATTTGCTTTTATAACAATCAAATAGAATTCAAATAAACTTTACAATAATACGAATGATACGATAATAAAAATACTTAGCTGCTTTCCTTTTTCGTTATATTTCCATCACTAAAATCGCGTTTCGTATATTTTAATGCACTTTACCGTTAAAATAGCATATTATATGAAATGAATACTGCACCATCTTTGGAATATGACGTCATGAAATATCTATTATCAAATTGAATTTCCAATTTCCATGTAAATTAGACACATTAACATTCATTTTATTTTACAATTTTTCAATATCGACACTGCATACTTCATAAAAACTGTTTTTAATATAATTGCAACGATTTGAACAGTGAGCTTTATCTAAAATTGATCTAAAAGAATTGAATAACGAACGAGAGACGGTTCAGTGGAAGCTTTTACTATTTTTATCTTGAGGCGTAAAATCGAAGTGATTCTATTATTTATTTTAGTTTCGAAAAGTTCGTTATTTTCCATCTTCAATAGAAAAACATAAAAAATAAACATTTTTTTTCTTTTTATATAGGTATTCGTACGATTTAATGTTAATTTAGATTTAAGTTCTTTACTATAAAATAAAGAATTGTAAAAATTATTCAAAAATAAAGATATCTCGGCTAGTTGCCTCTTTAGCTATAATAGGAATAATATATTTAGAAATGTAGTTAATAACAGATTAAAAGATAAAGATTAACAGATAAAAGTATTTGTCAACTTTTTCAAAAGAAAGTAACTCAATTATCAGAAAGGCTTTCTATTTTAACTACGATGAGTTAGGTCGTTAGGACATACCACCAAGAAAACCCAAAAAAAAGTACAGACTTCTATTAGAATTCGACTCTAAGACCACTGGCGCAAAAGGGGACAACATAGTCACCACGCCACTATACGTGACCACCTGTGGCGCAATTTTTACTTATATTAATTTTATTAATATATCTCTATTATCCTTAATACATAGTTTAAAATATAGTAAATTTGGTTTTTATATAAATTTTGAACCCCGGCCCCGTTATACATCTATGCTCAGTTTTAACAATATATTGTAACGCTTTTACGGGTTCAAGGATTTGTGTTTAATGACAAAAAATTTGTTTTTAACAATTGTTTATTTATTTATCTTACACTATTGTCACTTATAAACTACACGTTAACAATGAGTTAGTACACTGTTTAACTATTCAATTTTCACTAATTATTGTCACTCACTATTGCACTGTTTCACTTTATTTCACAATTTATTTAACACGGTTCACTTTCACTATTTATTTTAGCACTGATCACATTCATATTATTTTAACATTGGTCGAAGATTTATTTCACACTAATCACTTTTACGATTTATTTAGACGTTGACTATTTATTTTCAGACTGACTCGCCTATGCTTTTCCGGGGCTTATATAAGATTTTAGAATTTTTCTAGAATATTCTTGGGTTCTATTATTCCTCGATAGAAATTTCCATTCTTTTGTTTAATCTTTCATTCTAGGTGGTCTCGAAGACGAAGCTCTTAGAGAGAGAATATTCTGGAATTCCTGGAATTCGATAAGATTCCTCCCCATCCTTTGATAACGGTGCTCTTCTTTTGGCTGGTGATTGGTTCAGGCCACCTTCGGCAGAGAGCAGGTGAAACCAACCCAGAGTCATAAAATGGCGGGACTCCCTTATACACATGGCGGAACATTCTTAGACTTGTGACAATATTATATACTCCTAATATTTATTACAACAAATAAAAAACTTTAACTGAAGACAAATAAATGTGCACTAATAAATAACAATAATCAATAAATAATTTAATATCAAATAACAGCGATATATACATTTAATTAAATCTATTTAAAAATAAATATACTAATTAATTAACAACAATAGAAAGGGGTACGACTTTTCTCGTCACGATGCTGGGCTAAATTTACTTACATTGACAACATAAAAGCGAAACGAAACCAAGCTGAACCAATTGTGGCTAAAATTTTGAATTTTTACACCCACATTTCTTTGTTTTTCACTCTTTCTTATGTATGTCATAGCAAAGAAGAACAAAAACACCTCACGAGTTCTTATTTCAAACGTGCTTTCTGAAAAACTAATCGGTTCTTAAAATATTTTTATATAGAAACATATTTATTAAGCTTTGAATTAATAATTCTTAGAATTTAACTAAAATGATGCGTTGAGCGTGTTTTGTAGAAGTGTAACTTTTTCAGATAAAAAACATTTATGAATCTTTTTGTGTTCCATATAAATAGAAGAATGAATAGTTGACCATTAACATAAAAAAGATCAATTTAAGTAATAGTTATTCTTTCAACGATACACACCTAAAGTTATAATTTTATCTTTTAATTGAAAGACATTTCACTAATTCAGGACATTGGTAATGGTAATGTACATTACCATTGCCATTTATGAAATCATATCCATTAATTCGCTAATATGATCGCTTTGTTGAAAATTAAATATTTTACTTAACTCTTTTTTTACAAATTGATATATTTTATCTTAAGAGAGTATTTAAATTTTGTATTCATTATTACAAATAAAGTGAACTACCTTTTGCGCAGTGGTTAAAGTAATTGCTCTCTCTAAGTGGTACTGGGTTCGATCCCCGTTGAATCCTAGACTTAAGATCCTAGATATAAAATAAACTTGACCAACAGAAATTTTCTGTGTCTAGACAGTCGTAATATGATCTTAGATTTTTAAGCGACTTAAAACAACCCAAAAAAAATATAAATAAAATATAATATGAATAAGTCAATTTTATTTGAAAAGTAAATTTACTAGATATAGTTTTTATAATTTTCTCGTTGGAGATATGTTAACGTCTAAGACAGATATTTGGAAAAACCTGATTAAATATTCAATTAAAAATCCTAGTAATAGCTTTTTTGCCATAATCTTATCAAAAGAAAAATCTCTCTAAGATTTATAAAATGTAATTTTATAAAGTCAAATATGTTTTTAATTAATTTCTGTACGTCAATCTGTCAAAATATAAAGAACTATCATAAACAAATTGTATATAGTATATACCTATGTACTGCTAAACTAGAATATGTAGAAGGAATGATGAAGGCAAAGGTTTTCTTTTTAGCAAGATTTGAATCCAGACGATGGTGTTATTCACATAGCCTTAGTCGCAAAGTGATGGATGTAAGCGAGATAGATGATGCACTTTGTTTTGCTTCAGCCGTGAAATAAACAGCGATTTATCAGTCAGTGAAACACATATCACTTGTCATGCCATCTACTAAACAGAAATTTTCTACCACTACTAGCATACCCGCAAGTTTTCAAATTGTCTCACACATTTTCCTCTATACGTTTGTGAGAGTGTTCGTATTGAACGTTGCAAAAATATATTCCGCTATACATTAAATCACATTCTCATATATTTGTTTGAGACTTTTTTTATTTTACTCAGTAATATCTCAAACATAGATTTTATTTAAAACGGAAGCTTTTGAATTCACTTTATGAAAGCACGTTTGTTTGGTTTTATTATAGTATTTTCCAAGTTTTATTTTTTTAATTTTGCTATAGATATGCAATAATGAGAATCGTAAAAATTTCAAACGAAAGTCATTATTCTTTCGGTTTATTTAATTTAGTTTCTGCATGTCATATATTCGTTGTCAAAAATATAAATACTAATTTTATTTGTTAACTTACACAAAGAAGAGGAAACCCCAAACTTGCTTATTTCTCTTTCTTGTTACTTCTAAAAGCAATTTTTCCCATAATAATCATTCAGTAGTGTGCCTCAATTTGATAAAGGTTGACAGTTTAGGTTTGTATCAAAGCCAAGTTCTTAAGACCTTTGATTATTATTGTTGGGTTTTGTTTTATTTATACAAATACGTTATTTGAAATGATTTTAAAAAACTGATCCATTATGATTTAAAGTTTTAAATTTTACACGTAACATGATAAGCTTTTTACTCAGACCTCACCAATTAATAAAATCAAACGACTCAGGTTATTTAAGATCAGCTTTATTTGGATGTTTTTTTTAAATTTTCAAATTCAGTGACGTTTTGTTGCTAATCACAACTTCTTCAGTTTTCTTAGAAAAAATTGTCATGATAACATAAAATTCCAATTGTAAACCAGCTCTGCTACAGTCTTATGAAATGCGTTAATCCATAAATCAATATCTATCCTTATATCCATGTTCTGAGACTCCTGAGGAATTAAAAATAATAATTGTTATGTAGAAATTCAACAATCAAGCCTTACTCTCAGTCAAGTAAGGTTTAATATTATATCTCAAATGAAAAGTTTTAGTTTCATCAAAAGCTTTACTCTCACATAAGCCATTGTTGTGTTCACAATGTGACTTAATGATAGGCTAATCATTAGTTATACTTTCATATTTTTTTCAAACTACAAAAACAAATAAGTTATAAAATTACTTGAAAAAAAGGCCTCAAAACAATCCTCATATTTTATTTGTCCAATCTTTTTTTACAATGAAATTAATTTTTCCTCGCCTATTACATTCAAAGAAATATAAACGCAAAACTACACAAATAGAAATGGGGATGTTTTAAGCAACAAGAAAACAGAACATAATTGCTATTAAGCTTTGTATAAAGACGTTGAAGATGCCTTCCTATTTCTCAGTAATGCAATTACAACTCACGTTCCTGTACAACTTCTCTTACAAGGAAAATATTTAATTAAAATATGTATTAATTAACAAAAATAATATTTCTTGAAACTTAAATTGCAGATAATGTTCCTTGCAATACCCCCACAAATATTCACATTTCATAGCAATCCAAAACTCCTGTAGAATTAAATAATTCTATTAAATTATTGATAAGTCTAAAAAAAAGTCAGTGAAATGACGTTTGAGATGTGATAATAATACTTATATAGTGTTCATCAAACATGTCTAGACAGATTTTCTCAAAATCAAAACACCAATTGTCACTTAATAAATGAATTAATATTTAATCACCGATGACAACGAGTTAATTCTATCTGAAGAATGTTAACAGTTAAAATGACTTAACTAAATCAAATATGAAGATGCGACCTACATTAACGTACGATTGTAATACTTGCAGTATTTTCAAAACAAATCATTTAAATTTTTATCAAAATGATCATTTCAATTGTATAATAAAAGCTTTAAATAAATAAAATAAAAAAACATATGATTTTAAATAAGTTCTATAAAAAGATGCAATATTTTAAAAAAGTATTATATGATAATAAAATAAATAACTTATTAGCATATTTAAACAATAATTATTAGTCTAATGTTTTTGCATATTAAATAACTTGTCTAATAAAATATTTCACTCTCTAATATTCTATGTAACGTGAAATTTTAATATAAAACTTTGACGACTTTAAAATATGAAAAACATGTACGAGAAAGGGAAGGTAATTTGCATATAAAATAAAATATTTTTTTATTATTATTAATTTACTTTAAACGTTATTTTCTCCGAACCTTTGAACGCATATATACACATGAAATATATTCGCATAAACAATATAGGTACGTTTTTTACACTTAAGTTGTTTTGGGACAATGAGGGTTTACAACATATGACATACATGTTTTACATTTTACAGCATTTGATTTGACTGGCTTGACGTATTCTCTTCAACATTAAAAAATTATTAGATAACAAATTAAAACAAAGACATAAATAAACTTATTTTTGTATTTTCACAACAAAAAGGTTGAATACAAATATTAAATTTGAATTGGCACAGTTTTTTTATATTCTATTATCGTAGGGATTTTTTATACTCGTATAAATAACCTATGTTAATAATTTTTTTTGCATTATCAGCGTTAGACTGGAATAAAGTAATTTCAACAGAACAATCAAAAGGACTTGAAAGTTATGAAAAGTATTATTATTTTTCTGGATCTCTTATTTCTTCAACAAGTTTATGTTTATTGTTGCCCAACAAGTACCAACTTGTCCAGTTATTGAAAAACTTTTCAGTGAAAGAAATAAGTAAATAAAGTTATCGATACGATGGAGTTGAAATCTATAAATTGATTGTGCCTGGTTTTATTATATAATAGTATATAAGTTTTTAAATATATTTAAAAGCATCATTTCATAGTCTTCAACTACAAAGTATTTTGATAAAATGTACATTCAACAGACAAAGGCACACACTTAATAGCATCATAATTTTTTATTAAAATTTTCCATTGAATAAAAATAAAATATTTTGTACCAACAGTTTTTTTTTTTCGTAAACGTATTTAGAAAACAACGTTTTATCTTGTTACAGAAAATTATCATCTCACAAAAAGTAGGTATACAGTGACCTAGTTTCGACCTTTTAAAATACAACTTCTTAACTCAATTTAATAAATTATTTATTATTAAACTACCTAGTTTTTTTATGATTATATTGCAATTTTTTTGATACCCATCTTGCCATAGTTGTTATAAGTTTACTCTCTCTATTTCAGTAATATAATTATTAAAAATACCTAGAACAAATTTTTTGATATAATCGATAAATGTTCAAAAAAGGGTGACTTTTAACAGATAGGAGGCATTAATTATTCATAAAGTTAATGATTTTGTTTGGCGTTATATAAATAATATTTGAATCTACAAATCATATCAAGGTATCCAATAACTAATTGATGATATTAACACCATTGTTACAGTTTGTTTATTTATTATTATTTGCATTTGATTGAAAAAGTACTACGACTATTGTTTAACAAAAATTATCGCAAAAATGATTAATCAATTGAGTACAAAATGATGATAATTTAACTATCTATTTTTCTTTTATCTAATTAATTTAAAAAAGTAAGCAAAGAAATCATTCAAAAATTTGATTATTGTTGTTTCAGCAGTATTTTAAAAATTGCTGATAAATAAATAAAAATAATAATAAAAAGTTATCGTCTAATTTATATAATAAAAATTGTTTTAAACACAGAAAACATTATTCTCGGATAGTTATTGTTAAGAAAAGAAAAGAAAATTCGTGTCTTCAACCACAAAAAATATTTTTATTTATATTATATTAATATAAAGCTTTCACAACCAGACTCACAAGTTATAGTTGACTAATTTTTGTTGGTTTTATATTTTATTGTTTAGTTGAGTTCCTGGAGAGTAAAATAACGTGTGGATTATATACAACATGGTTGTATGCTGACTCGGCAACGCGTTAATTAAATCCTGAAATTAATTAGTTATGTTAGTTAGCGACTATTATACCCCATTCCAGATAGTTGGGTGAGTTCTAAGTGCCTTTACCTTAGTCGTTTTGTTGTTCTCTTGCTATTATTGTATGGAGTCACATTCACTCAGGTGATGCTATGTATTGTTTCGAAGCAGCCTCCCTTAATGTACTGCTTCATAACTAGGTTTTCATACATCCTTCTTCAATTTGATCCTTGCTTTGCAGAATAATAGATTTAAAGTAGCTTATAAACTATACGCTAAATACTTTTTTTAAATAATCATTATAAATAAAACATTTTGTTATCATTATAAGTTTTTTATTTATTTTTTCATAGGTATAACTAAGAATATTAATATTTATTTTTTCGTTTTCGGCTTAAAAAAAGTATTAAATCAATGAAAACATAATATTAATTTTCCTTTCTTTTTTTTCTTTTCAGGAAGTACAATCACACATGTTCAAGCTGTTGCAAAAGGGACTGCTTTGCTTCCATGTGATTTAACTCCTCCAACAGCCAATGATAGCGCATTTCTTATTGTTTGGTACAAAAATGAGCAAACTCCAATCTACAGGTACGTTGTTTTTATTATATTTTGGGAAATTTAGCTGATAAAATAAATGTAATTCATATTTTTACTACAAAATGTATTTTTTGATCTCACTAGTCGTGAACGCACTAGTTGAAAATGTTTTATGTATTAATTAATTATTTTATATATGTACAGACTAAAAAAACCGTTTATATTCCAATAAATCTTTTTCGAAATCAAAATAGAGCTTTTACAACGTTAGCTTTAACAAAAACTTTTAACAACGAATTGCAGAAACTCTAAGAAATATATTTAAAAGCCAGATCACTTAAGTATTGTTCAATATCTAATTCAAAATTCAGCATTCTGTGCATTATTCATATTATCTTAATAATTCCCGTTGCAAATGAAAACTATGCTCTTGGAAAGTTTCATTTACAGAAAAGTTACTCTACAATACGTTTGCCAAATTTTAAAAATAGAATGGATCTCGAACAATAATAGTTGCAGCACAAAAATTTCAAACCAATTTAAGTAACTGCCGTTGGTAACAAAAAAATTCTTTTCTCGAAGACAGTTCATTAAACGTTGAACATTTTAATCGCTCTAGGTCTAGGGTCTAGTATATAAATTGTACTATAGTGATTCCAACCAGCCTGCGGCAAACTTAAACATAATTGAAAGGTTTCATTAGGTGAAATTTCGTTTATAGTCTTACAATGATGAGTGTTCATCAATTTTTGGTATGATTAAAAATTAAATTAAAATTATTGTAAAAAAATGTTGAATAAAATGTTTTGCAGTTTATTATTAAAAATTTACAGATAATTTAGCTCTAAATCGAAAATTATATTCAAAATATCTGAGTACTTGAATGACAAATGTCTTTAGATTTAGTTAAACTTTGAAAAGTTAACTCTTAAAATAGACTGCATGGAAAAATATTTTTGTGCTGTTATAATCACTTTGTGCTATCATGGATCCTAACTGGTTTTGAATTTAACTAAACATAATTATATACTGCATTCACAAAATAAATACAATTAAGAAAATCTTTTTTAAATTGTGCTTAGTAATTAGTTCGTTACATTTTACCAACAGTTGTAATCTTTCTTCATCTTGTCCTCCAAACTCATTGGTTAGCGACAGCTTTGTCAATTTTATATTTAATCACTAGTCGCTAGTAACATATCAAATAAAACAAATAAACTTACCAATACGTTCACATTAATTCCTTACTTCATTTCTGTGTAAGAAACAATTAAATGATTTTCTTTTTACAACTACCCTGCAGAAAAAATGTATTTTTTTAGGATGAAAGGTTTCATATGCAAGTTTTGAGACAGAAATTAATCCTATAAAAAACAAAGTTAATATTTAGTTCCTGTTTGTATAAAATTACAAACACATATTCTTATTGATAGCGTTCCTACAGGAACTATACATTTTTCTGGGATAAATTTAAATATACTTGTATGCAATCAGTAGATTAGGTATTAACTATTTTTTATAGGAAAAATAACTCAAAATTTTTGTTTCGTTACTTTGAAGGAAGAAATAAACATTTTATTCGCTGTATAGCTATTCGATAAGAACCATACATTATTCTAGGGTAAATATTTGTGTTATTCTTTAAAAAAAAACTATAATAAATATCATTAAAATCCATTCTTCTGTTTAAAAACGGACATTGCGATCTTTTCAGTATAATATGTTTTCTATAGGATAAAAATATAAAGTCTATGCTTTATTTTGATGTAGGTACAGTAAGTATACTACTTTAAAGTTGCATCAAAATCTATGCAATAGTTTTTATGTGAAAAAGTAACAAACTACTTTGTCAAGTTTCACATTTATATGTTATGCTATCATAAACTTAGGAATCGGGAAATTTTTCAGAAATTAAAAGTAACCTCTGATCCTTAAACTTGAACTACCAATATGGAAAAAATCATGTTGATCCCTTGCTTTGTGAAAACAAAAACAAATCTATCCCATAGAAATTGTACATTTAAAAAATACCCTCTCTGCTATTGCAGATTATGATCTTTATTTTTGCTAAATTTCCTCCAGATGTTGATCCAGATCTGTCCAGCCGTTCTGGCGTAAAAAATAACAAAATTTCATACGTCCACCCTCACAAGTTTTCGTGTTTATAATATTAATGGAATGTTTACTAGTAAACAAAATAATAACAATTAAGTACTTTTATTTCAATTTTTCACTTCAAAAATATATTTAAAGTGGGTGTCTATCTTGTATGAGGTCAATCTTGTATCTTTAATTTTATATGTGGCTCGGGGAGTTATTATGCATTTTCAATGTGGTCCGCAAGATCATTTAGGTTGGCCACCCCTGGTTTATATAAACATTCTGCTGCTCAAGTAACATGAATATTTCTACATAATATACAACAGTGCCGTGATCGACTAGCAAACAAGCTGGAGGCTAACTATTGAAAATAAAAACATCTTTGAAAGTGTTAATACTAAGAGGACTGTGGCTTTTACTAAGAAATTTTTTTCGAAATTTTACCTTTAAGTGGCTCAAACAAAGGGTTGAAACTGTTCTATTTTTTGAGTTCTATTCTTAAATTATCAAGTTTCTTAAATACTCAATTTGCAATTTAACTATAGGGAAATATAATGAACGAACCTCTACTTATGTTTTTCTTAGTTTTTATAATTTCAACTTCTCCACCTAATTTGAACGCCGCTATTTTTATTTTTTTATTTGCATGATATCACCACCATAATAAAGCGACACGTCGTTGAACTTGTGTAAACAAAGAGTGAACCACAAAAAAAAATTTGTTCATTTAAGGGGTGAAAAAAAGTAAACTATTTTTAATTGAGTAAATCTCAAGTTTATTTTTACATTTCACGTATTTGATGTGTTTAATATCTGTAATGAACTTCTTAGAAAATCTTCAATTGCTTGGAGTAAAATTATTTTGTGTTTTCCATCTTCATATACAAAGGTTTATTTTCTTAAGTTTAGGCTGTGTTTACTTATTTAGTTATATTTTACGTTAACGAAAGGTAGTCACTAGTATTGTTTATAAAGCATAGGTATCGTACATAGAGATGGGTCTTTCTAAAGTAGGCAAAAGCAATTTTTCGATCCTAGTCAAATCGCTTTGTATTCAAAAATAAAATAACACCTGTACACCTTTAACACAGTATACATACTTCACAAAACATAGAAAATGTTGTTAACATGATATTTTTAAGAACACAATGTCAAAATATTTCCTTCTGTGTACAAACTTTAAACACAAATTGGATATCATAGAATCACGTTTTAGTGGTTTATTAAATAACAAAAGTAATACCCGAAGTATCGCTGTTTGAACTTGATTCTGACAAGATGTCAAATAAAAAGATCCTGGATTTTTTTTTCATTTGGAAAGCAAAAAGAATGATGCGTGTAAGTTTTGTGTGATCTAGAACTGGCAACTAATAACAACGAGACGGCTAAATATTTCCTACACTTATGGAATAAAGATGACGGGAATTAATGGACAGCTTAGGATGAAACATGTCCGCCAGATGGATATTTAGTGTTGCCAGTCACGTGACACAAGTCGTATGTTCTCGCCTAACCTCGTGCTGCCTATTCGACGACGGGATATAAATAAATCTTAAAGTGAGTGATGTCAAACTAGCTCTATATCAACCCTGTCAAGTTCCAACAGAATTTCACGACGCTCCCGCCATTTGTTTATTCTGTTGGTTGCTTCTTACCGACACGGAGCTTCTCAACCTTTATCTTGACATCAACCACGTATTTCATATTTTTATATTATATACGTTATTTTTCTTTTCCTAAATGGACTTAAACTTTTGGTATATAGAAATATAGAAAAATACGATTTATGAAACCGTTTTATCATAAATGCTTCATAGCTTCACAGAGCTTTTTAAGCTACACAAATTCCACACTTACTCGTATAATATGGTTTAATATATTTTATTTTTCATTTTTCTATTTGCAAAACGTGAAACTAAAACTCAATCTGAAATTGATTGTGTATCAACAAAGTTTAATAAATTTCATTTTTAATATTTCAAATCACGTTTTATATAGAATGATTACATTTTAAGTTTCAGATCATTCATAAAATTTCCAACTTTATGTTGCGAAGAATAAACTAAATTGAAACTTGTCTAAGTATACTGAAAGTTTCAAACATAAAACTAATTTTAGTAAATTAAAATGCTAAGAATTGATGCTCGTATAAAGTTTGTTACGAAGACTATTTACATAGATAGGTACCTACATTTAAATAATTATTTTGTAATTTTTCGTTCGTTACTATTTTTTAAATAAACGTAGGCATTGTTTAATGGGTAGTGTTGTCTTTTCATTTTTGTTTTTGAGTATATCTATTATGACAACACTATTAGTTTTAATGGGGTTAAAACAAGCTAAATACAATACTGTGACACATCTGCTTGCAGAGTTTTTACTCCTTTGTAGATATTCTGCAAACTGTGCAGAGTTGTACTAAGTCACACCACTTATTTCAGACGATCCGACCGTTGGGAAATCTACTTCATGATGTAGAATGCTTTTTATCTTAATCTTTCTCCGACAACAGCAATCAACCGGCCAGCTCGTGACTCAAGCTTTAATGACCGGTTATTTTCTCTTCTAAGTTAAATTATCATTCCATGTTTCATTTTCTTATAAATATTACAAATGTTTAATTTTTTATTTACTCTTGCTTCCTAAAGCAAAAAAAAAGGTTTTTCTGAAGAATGTAAACAAGAACAGATATTACAAAGTGTTTTATTTGTTCTTTATTACTTTCATCTCAGTTTAAATTCTCTTAAGTTAAGAAAAGTAACATTTTCACAACAATAAAATTCCTTGTAAAAAATTGTTTGAGCTTATAATGAATCACAGAAAAGCAAATCGTAGGCACTGAATATGGAAAAAAAATAAACTTAATAAAATTGTTTTTATTTTGATTAAATCTTCTATAAGGATGAAAATATCATACGTTAGTTATTGTGACAGAGGGTATTTATTATGTTTTGTGTAGCTATTTCTCTTTTTGAGCACATCGTTGGTAAGTGCAGGTGTTTTACATTTGTGTGCGTGCAATATTTACTTACCTCCTAAAAGGATGAAAGGGAAGAGCCCTCTTTACATATACCCAGTATCCCAGTATCACATAGTATAATTTGATGTACGACTTTGAATTGATCGTCGTACATTAATCATTTACCATTTGTGAATACTAACAGTGGGTTGTAAATAGACTCCATTATTTACATTTAGGTGAAATTCTATGCGATAGAAATTTTTAGATTGGCACATACCAAATGTTTAATATTGTATACAGGGCCGTGCCTGGGTATATGGCCGCCTGCGTGCCAGTCTGTATGGCCGCCCCCAGGATAACATTAAAAAAAACTACTTTAATTTTTAATGTTTATTATTATACACAGGGCATCAAACCGGGAAAAAAATCAGTTTTTGGTTAACCGAAATCGAGAACGAAAAAAAATATTGGTTTTGTTCCCAAAACCGGTTTCTGAAAAGAAAAACCGGCTAAAAACCGGTTTTATGAGATTTATATGTTTGGATGAAATTTAAGAAAAAGAAATGCACAAAATAAACATTTTTTTATTTAAAATTTAAACAAAAATAATAACATGAAAAAAATTATGGTATTGGTTTTATAATCACAGACAAAATTATCAAAATAAATAAATAGGTAATAGGTAAATTTCTTCCATTTAATAACAATAACATTGCTATTATAAAAAGGAATCATAAGCTTAATTTAAAGAGTTGCTTTCGGCTACATAAGTTCAAATGCTTGATTTTCCATCGGCGGGTTGTGAGCGATTTAAACAGAGAATCTCGTATAAACAAACAAACAACTTTTAATTATTATATAAATGCATTCAAAATGAGAAAGATATTCATTTTTTAGTATAAATTAAGGAAGATTTTAAGTAATTTAATATTAAATTGCACTATTTTATTATTTATTTTAATTATTATTTAATTTTTTTTTTAATTTTTTTAATATTATTAAATATTTTTTAATATTTATTTAAGAATTTCATATCAAAAGGCCTTTTCCCTCCAAAAAGACCCGCCAAAATTTCCCGGGCCCAAAATTGAAAGTCTACCCAAATTTTACATTTTTTGTGTATTACCTTTTTCAGTCTTTGTCGAGTAAATAAACTTTTTATTAAATTTCACCACACGAACACACAACTAAAAGTTTTCAGGAATTAAGCAATTTATTTTTATTCGTTAAATTAAAGACTTTAATAATATCGGATCACACACAGGACACAAATAACGATTTATCCTCGCTAGTCTATAGACTAATACGACTAATAAGACGAATAAGACCGCTTACGCGAAGCCGGTCAATTGAAAAAACTATTTCGGCTCGTCGCTCGTGCAATGTTCGAAAAAATTCGGATTCGCTGCATGACTAGGTATATAAATACTACAACGACCTAATCAGTTTTTATACATTTCTTATTTCTGAGAAACTCTTTTTAGGTAGATTAGATTAGAGAAACTGTTTTTACTTCGTATCTTAATGAAAACAAACCGATTGTATTTTTGCCCAGTAAACAACTTGTAACGATTTGGCCGCCTCTTAATTTCGGCCGCCTGCGTGCGGTGCACGCAATGAACGCCCGTCAGGCACGGCCCTGATTGTATAGAACTTATAGCACAAACGTATATAACGTAAGCGAACAGTAGAAAAAACGCAGAAAATACAATGTTATATATTGATCACTAAATGTTGTAACGTAATATTGAAAGTCTATGTAATATTTCGACAAAGATTGCAAAAGAAACTTTGCTGAAAAATAATAATGAGAATTCTTGAAAACTTTTACAACTTCTTTTTTATTTATATCTATTGTTTCCAATTATTTCATTTATTACAGAAAACGCGTCTTACAAAGTTTTTCATATTATTAAGATGTAAAAAAAAAAACCACAATACATTTTTTGTTAATTTTTTTGTTATTCTAGAAAATTGATACTTTAATTAATGTTCATCCATTAAATAATTACATTTGAAGTGTTTTATTTTAACACAAAACAAATTCGAATAAATTTCAGCTATAAGAATTAGGTTTTAAATATTTTTTTTTTAATAATCGTTGTTAATCTTACTCTTGATAAAATTAAAATTGAGTGTGGGAACTTGGATAGTTAAAATCAGATTTTAAATTATAAAAAATGTAACATTTAGTTGATATATTTAAAATTTATCAGATAATCTACATTTTTCTTTGTTTATTATTTATAAAAAAATACTAAGTTATGTACCTACTTAAAAACGCGTGAGTCATCATTCACTTCGAATACAACCGAATTGTCACGGAAATATCAAAATATTAAAACTCAAAAAATTTTCATACCTATTAGATTTGAACTTGAACGCGAATGTAAGTAAACGGTTTACATATTAAAAAAATTAATAATTTGAAAAAAAAATTCTGAAAAAAATATAATTTATTTATTAGACCTTTAACTTCATTCTTAGTACTAAATCATATTTTAATCCAAGCATAGTTGAGTCAGGGGACCTCTAAAGGTGTATTTTCTATATATTTACTGGGTATAACTCATAAACCTCTTCTGTTTGGCGCCCTCTTTTACAGTCGTACGCGTTCTGCATTTGTAGTTAAAAATTAGTAAAGAGAGCACACAATTATTATACTTACATAGATCAAGTTTTTTTTGTTTATTTATTTTGAGTCGCATCAACATTAGCTGTCCTTAGCGACTGTCTATTTAGAGAGGTCTTTAGGTAGATTCAAGAAGCTGATGTTTTTTTTAAATGTTCTTAATTTCTTCCGTTTTGGTCATTGAGTGTAGCTTTATACTCATGGGTGTTAATAAGGGGGAATCCTTGTATAAGTGAGGGGCATTCACTGAGAACGTGGGTGACTGTCAGTGCTTTGCCACATTGGTTGCATTGTCTTGGATTGGATCCCTCTAACAGGTGCTGGTGGGAAAAGGCGGCGTGTTCAATCCTCAGCCTGACCAGGATACATTGGTCAGACCCAGCCCCCTGTCACTTAAATACAAAAAAGGCTAAAAAACGTGACCGATTTATTAACAAATCTTAGTACCTTTGGACGGCGCTGGCATCTAGTTGAACAACAGCTGTTAACTATTTGTGTTGTTATAAAAGTCATACGTCTCAAACAGCTTCCTGTCACTTAAACTTATCAGAGTTATTATATTTATAATATAAAAATACTTATCATAAATATTCTCATTTAATAACAATAATAATGAAAACAATAAAAAAGTTTAATTTTAATAAATTGCCTGACGTTTAAAAAAATCCAGGCTTCTGTTATTGTCTTTATTTTTGCCTGGGATGTGAGAATATGTTGGTATTCCTGAACTATTTCATTGTTAGTGTTTCTGTTGGAGAGACTATCCACGGTTGCTTTTGATGAATTGATCATTTGATAAATTGATTTTCGATGAACTTGTTTCGATGAATTTGCATTCGATGAATTCGTTTTCGATGAATTTTCATTCGGTGAATTGATTTTCGATGAGCTAGTCGGTTACCGAATAACCCGAACATATTTGAATTTCAATTTCAAAAGTGTGATGTGCGCTCCCTCAACAGTTTAAATTCAAATCCAGTTCGCTGTGAGAACGAACCTATTTATTCTATTAAGCTAATAGCTATGTTCTCACAGTAACCTGGATTGGATTTGAACTACGTTTGAACAGCTGAGTATGCGCACATTAGAATTTTGGATTTGAAATTCAAATCAGTTATTCCATGCAATGATTTAGTACGGAGCGTATAGAAGGGGAACAAAGTTTTAGGCAGTTCTAGGATTTGATTTTAACTAGCAGTCAAAAAGCAGTTTTAATTCATGAATTTGAACTACCGTGCTAATAAAAGCTAATAAAAGTTTTGTTATTTATCCTAGATTAATATAATTTATTAGACTACAGAAATATTTCGTTGTAAATTTAGTCGGATTTTAGCCTTAAATATTGAAGTAACTTTAAACATCAAAAACGTATCTAATACGAAACAAGAATTTTAAAGAATAAGAATTTTTAACCATAAGCAAAAAGATTACAACCAAGATTTTAGACGACATCTGTCTTTAACTGATTTCGTTGTTATACAAAATAAGTAAACCATTTCACCGGTTTAAAGCTTAAGTTTAAATAAGATCAACTATGGGTAACCTCCAGCCTGTGTAAAGTTCCAATCCGACCTTCAAAATCTTTAGAAGAAACAATAAATAAATATTTTCAAAAACAAAAATTTTTAAATTAGGTTATTACCCTACGGTAAGAATAAGGAGAGATTTACAGATCAATTTTTTGTGTTTTATGTTTAATTTAAATCCACATCTTTAGTCATAATTTAATACTATCGCGATAACAAAGAAAGCCGTAACGCAGTAATTTCAGGTAACAATTATTAATAAAAATATGTCAATTAACTATTATGGCCTGCTGATGAAACGGTAATCTTATTTTGGTCCTTGTTATAAATAAGGTTTCCCACTTTTTCATTAGAATACCTTGACATTAAAAAGTGATTTTTCACATTAAAATAATTTCAAACATTTTATCTGAGCTTTTCAATTTTCATCAATGCTTTTAAATGTTAATCGTTTGGTTAAAAAAAGGCGTTCATTATAAATTTAAAGTAGAATTTAGGTGATGAAAAAACATAATTTTTGTGTGTTACTGAATTTAAGAATAAAAATGAAATTAATGAGTTTTTTCGTATAGTTTAAATGTATATGTAATAAAGGCTACCGTCTTTCAAAAGATACAAAAGGGATTTGATGTTTGCAGATTTCACAAGAAGATAACAAGACCAAATGCAATGTAAACATTAATTCATGTTATAATCATGTGCACATGTTCATAACGTGGACTAAACACATATTAGACTATGTCTCTATCAACATGAAGGTTTTATCCTTAAGAAGCTTTAAGACATTAATGTTGGAATTTTCTCGTTAAACATCTAAGAACCAAAAAAAAATCGTTTACTTAGCATTGCTTATAATCAAAACATTTTTACGTTGTAAATTAATATTTTTTGTTCAACAAAATAACTTAATTTAATCTAACTTTAAATTAGTTTTGTTCATATTTTCAAAGTGTATTGAGATAAATTACACTAGAACAATGTAAAGTTGAGATGAGTCTAGCTCCTGATTTAGGGTAACTATTTTAGCTAAACTATGTTTTAAGTTTCTATGCCGCATTAAATTATTAGACAGGTATTGTTATAATATGGACGATAGACAGCAACCGAGTTTTCATCATTTAATTCTATTAGCCCGGCTCTGTAATTCATTAAGCTACTGCCAACAGGATATAAGGGCATCCTGCCGATGGCGTAGAGTGAAGGGGTGTGTTCACATTGCTCGGATTACGTGTCTACTGGTATCATCCAGGGTTAATCCCGATTGTCACCTACCACATTTTCTATCCTCACCCCCTTTGTTAACAAGCGCCGAATTACTTGCAAAAAGTTTATCAAAAAAATAAATAAATAATATTAATAATAGCCCAGAGGGTCGCAAGATTTCATTTTTACGTCAAATTTAATCGAAACTCGTTTTTTGTCATTTACGAAATTTTTTCTCATCTCGAATTGATTATTTAGCTTTCAAATCCGTTTTGCTCATATTTTTTGGCAATATAAAATTTTATATTTCAAGTTCTAGACACTGCATACACATATGTATGACTACATAAGGGTACCACTTTCAGGCAAATTAAACAAAATTTAAACTTAGAAAAAGAACAATATGTATAACTTTTATGAAAAAGAAAAGTCTACCTTTATTGATGTTTGAAAATATCAGCACAAAAAAATTTAATAAAAATTCTTTAGATTTTTTTACAGCAGCCTTTCAACCTATGTTTTCATATAAAGTTTAAGTAGTTTCAACACATAACATTTTCAAAGAGTTTCACGTAACCACAATTTCTCAAACAGATGAATGAAATTCGTTTATAAGTTTCTAAAACTTGGACAAATTTTCTAATAACACTTGTGTTTTGATATGTTAAATATTAAAGATTGAAACAATGTTAATAATAATAAAAATAATCATTACACCAATGTTGTGAATTATACTGATAAAAGTAAAGTAATGCAAAAATGCGTAGCTAAAATAAAAAAAAGTTTTACAACACAATTAAATTTAGAAACATGTTTTAATATTTTATAGAAACTTTTTGTTTTCTCTTTTATTAAAAACGATTCTATAAGTTTTGTATTCACAACACAATATGCAACAGCAGATGTTCATAGTGCTCAGAAAGTTTTCTAGCATTTTTACTTGATTCACGATAATTCTTTGTAAGTTCGGATAATCTTTTTTTTTTGTTTTATTATGGTACAATAACTTTAGAAAGCTTTTATAGCAAGCCTATTTTATTTATTTGTCTTAAAATATTTCTTATAAAAGAACGTTTCAGTGCATCAATTAAATTATAATCGATTAAGAAAAAGATTTTCTTTATTTATTTTTTTTTTTAATTTAGATCATTATAAAGCTATTACTTTGCTCTCTTAAATCGAAATAGTGACTATTCACTATTTTTGCAGTGCAGAGTATACCACTAAATTCAAATAGTGGTATACTTTTCACTACTAAATAGTGAATAGTCACTATTTGATAGTCGAAAGTCATTTTTCGATTTAAGAGAGTGTGTTATGATTCAATGGTAGTTTGCTTTTAATTGCTTCAGACAGTTTTCCATTTAGATTTATTTTCATACTGCTTTCATTAATTTGAATCAATGATTGAATTCAATCATTTGATTTATTATTTTAATAATTATTAAAATTTGAGTTTATTATTATATTATTAAGTATATATAAAAATAAAATTACTAATAAGAAATAACAAAAAGAAATCTGGAAACTCATTAACATATTTAATTACGAATATTGTTACAGAAAATCGATTGTTTTGATTATAATTTCCATTATTTCCAATTAAAAACAACTCCTAAAGGAGTTTTATTCAATTAACTTTTGGTGTAATTGGCTGTAAAAAAATTACGCTCTTGTTTTGCTTCTTCCCACTCGTCGACAAGTAGACAAATGGCCACAGTAAATGAACATTTATAAATGATAAATTAATAAATTGTCAATAGGTTGGAACGAAATTCGGAATAAAATCTGAGCTTATGACGAAACTCGCGGTCGATTAATCAGAGCGTGCACATCAAATTGACAGTGAACTCGCACTACATGTCCATATTTAACAACATGAAAATACTGTGAGAGGGTGAAGAGAATAAGAATGAATTTAAGTGCATTATGCAAGCGATACGCAAGCTGTTCACAATAGCAAAATTTTTGGTGGTTTAAACATTTCAACTATTTTTTATCAATATATTTTTGTTTCAATATTTCGAATTGCTTTTATGAGTAACAAGAGTTATTTAAAAAATTGATTCATATTTGTGAAATTTTCAATCATTTTAAATGTAATTCCATAAATCGAACAGTAAAAACAACTTAGATTAAATTGGCGAAAAAAACTGCACCTAAGTAAAAATGTCATTTGTTAAATTGTAGAGGATAAAATCGAACAATCTGATTTATTATTTCCATTATGTTATTGATAGCATTTGGAAGTTTCACTTATTTTATTTTAAAAATATCAATGTAGCAGTAACGTTTTTGATATATTTTAAACTACTCTTGTTTTTAGGAAATTATTTATTTCATTTTATTTCAAATTTTTACTCCTCAGTCAATTACCGTTTATCAACTTTAAAAAATTGTATAGATATAGATTTTAAAGGATATAATAAAAAGTTAATTCTATTAACGCCATATACAGAACAAATATGTTTGATATTTTGAATAAAAGAAAGCTTGATACACTGATAAAAGAATTGGAGTTTGCAAGGTAACCCTTGGGAAAATAAATCATCTGTAGCACACATTATACATTTTGTGATGTCTCTTTTCCTGTGACTATATGGTTGTGATTGTGTTACGAATATATCACATGGTTTTAAATTAAAATAAACTACCTGGCTTTACGAATGTATCAAAACACAGAAGAATATTAACTGCGAAGGGTAGGTGAACTGCAACTAATGAAGTAAAATTACATTTTTTATGAGATCTCTATGTGATAATGTTTTCCAACTAGGTATATTGTAATTTATTTTTTTCTGTACCTTGATTTTGTTATGGTTTCGAAGGTTAAAAAAATACAATATGTATGGGTATATATTATATACATTTGCAGTAACTACCTATAGTACTAGTAAAACTATTTTTTTTATTTTTTATTTGTTGAAAATACATTTATGTGAATTGATAGAAGAAACGCAAAAAGTATAAGCTTAATGTAATGCTATTCTATTTCTTGTAGACTCCTCTAGTCAGAAATGACATAATTACTAAATTACTATACTGTGTCACACATTTTTCCAATGTTCTAATGAAAACTTTTACGTAAACGTAAAAAAATTTTGGGGTAAGATTAGAACTCAAAATCTTTCTTTTATAAAAAAAACCTACATTATAGGAAAGAAAGATTTAGTTACAAGTAATACACTATTAATGTTGAAGGTGTAGTTAAACTTGTTTAAATATTTGGATGGTTCATTGAATACGTTAACTTTTATTTATTTTTTTTTTGAATTGAAGTTTTTAACTTATTTTATGAGCTCCACACACGTTGAGATCTGCATCGCCACTTGCATCGCGTAAAATGGTCTTGAATGCATCTGAGATTTGTAACCATGTCTCAACTGCCCATACACGTTGAGATCTGCATCGCCACTTGCATCGCATAAGGTGGCGATGGATGCATCTGACAATGAGATTTGCCATGTTGTTTCAACTGTTCTTACACGTTAAATCGTACATATATCAGTTTATTCACAATTTTTATATTTAAGTAGCGTGATACTTCATAGTTAGACCACACACGTTGCAACGTGCATCAGTCGCATGAGACTTGCATCGGGGTTACAGCACAGCGATGCAAAGAGCAATACCCGCTGATACCGATGCAGCGATACTGAGACCGGCCCATACACGTTGAGATCTGCATCGCCACTTGCATCTTGCATCAGTATCGCGATGTAGATCTCAACTTGTGTGGAGCCCATTAGAGTTAGCATGTGTTGTTATTGAGGATTTTAAAAATGAATCGCTACCCTGAAGAACAACGTCTTGTTTTTGTTTAAAAACATTACAAACTTGTAGGAAAAGTATGCGGAGACAGTTCTAAGATTCGTTAATTTTTAGTATTGATATTTTTATTGAGGAGCCTACCATTCGGAGCAGCGGGTTGCTACTTTTTTTCTTCTCCATTTTCTTATTTAAGCATCACTTCAGTGTCAATACCACAACAACAACATAAAAATTTAAAGCAAATTGGATTATTATTGGTAAAATCAGGTTAAATTTAAAATTTAATAGTTTACTTGTCAATAAAGTGCGCTGCATAACAACAAGGTTCCCACCAAATGTGGGAGAAAACTAATAATATCACAAGAAATTTGAAGATTTTACGGCTAAAATGAAGTTGAGTTTGTATTGTTTCAGAACTTATAGGCCAAATAAGCTCCTTATTCTTTAGCGTTGAGTGGCAACCCGCTGATTCGGAGATTATTTAAAAAAATTTGTTTAGTTTTGGACAAACAACTCTAGCGCGTCGTTATCTTGTGCGGTGTCGAAAATATTGCAAAATGTCAGCGAGAGTATCGATGAGAATCTAAAAACATCAACACATCGTCGTTTTCAACACTTGAACTGCACTTAAAAAAATGTGGTTTCAACAGAATGGTGTCACATGCCATACAGTAAGAGAATTAATCGATTATTGTCAAAAGAACGTTTTCCTGGTCGTGTTGTTTTTAAAAAACGATGGCGGTAATTGGTCTTCCAGATATTGTGACTTGACGACTTGCGATTTTTACCTCTAAGGTTTCGTAAAATTCAATTTTTATGTTAACACACCAACGCGTTTTTTCTGAAATTGAGATAATGGCCTTGCAAAAAGTCTTTGAAAAGTTTATCGTAAAGACCGTGGTATGCAAACGTAGCCGGGGCAGTAATTTAAAGGACATCGTATTTTATAATTAATGTCAACATGTCTTCTTTATAAATCAATGAAAATTTTCTTCTTAAATAATATTTTACGGTGTTTTATTTCAAAATCAATTCCGACGTATCCGATGAACCACCATTTTAAGGTGATACAACTGCTCAGACAAAGAGTCTTGATAACTAGATACCACTACTTATTATAAAAATGATGGTGATGATTAGGTTCAAACACTAAACAAATCTGTTTAGGTATACTACTTATACAAATTTATAGGTGAGCAACTCAACGTTAAAAAGTTATATTAAGTTTTCTAGGATATATTTTTAAGATTTGGAAAACAATACATTTTATTCCAATATTTTTTTTTGAATGCTAAAATAATGTAAAGGCAAAAAAGTAAATCTGAATCTTTGAAGAATATGCATAGCACCATTACCATATGTCACATCTAAGATCAAAGCGTTGCGATAATGTGTCGTAAGTCGGCAGGTGTAACTTTTTTATTCAAATTTACAAAAGCTTCTTTGAGTCACCGTTCCGTTTATAAAGCATTACAACAAAAGTATAGATATACATATATTTTACTATCTTAATGAAGTTTGCTTTTTTTACTGAACGCATTTATTTTTAAATCGAGGGAAGAATTTTTTTACAAGTAATTTAATTAGATATACCCTAAAAGTATTGAAAAATATTTTTATAAATGACTACATTTTCCAAATATGCTTTTAAATGAAGCTAATAAGCTAACAACTTTTTCATTGAAATTGTAAACGTTTAACTAAATAACCTTAATTAAATTAAAAGTATGTTGGTTTCCAAAAAAATCTATTACTACAGTATAAATTTCTCCAAAATAAATTTTCATAAATTTTAGAAAATATTTTCCCAATAAATAACACACTTTTCCTTCCTGCTGGAAATTATTATCGGCAAATTGGTTGTTTCCACAAGACTTGAACGAAAATAAAACAGACATTCACCATTTGACAGTTATTTTGATTTACAACTCTATAAATATACTTTTTCGCAAAAATCGCCTAATTATAATTCAATCGACGCTCATTATCTACGTTATATATAAGATAGAAGTTGTCTTATTTGATAAAGTATATCAGGGGGTTTTCTTCATAGAGGCTTACTTGTTTCTTTCAACTTACAAAAGAAATATTGAAAGCATAACTTTTATATATTTTCTCAAAACAGTAAAAACGTTTCATGCTTTCACAATTTTGCATTTGATCAAAATAAAAGAAGTTTATTCTTTCAAGCTTGAGTAGAACTACTTTTCTGCGAATACTAGAGTATTATGATGTTTTATAAAATAAAAAAAATATTGTAATTTATTTATGGTTTCAAATATTAATAAAATATATCATATACTCGTAAGTCAGATATAATCTTAAAACGTCGGAATAGTTTATAGTTTTTATATATTAATATTGTATTTAATATTGTCATAATATACGTAACGTTAAAAAAGCTTTTAAAGCAAAAGATATAACATGATAAAATGACTGTTATAAAGTAATGTTCAATTTGTTCAATATTTATTTATTTTTTATAGTTTCCTTTAGTTTATGTTGATTAAAATTAGTGTAAAAAAGAGAAACTTTTTACAAATAAAGTATTGTAAATGAATAAACAGGTTATATAATTTGCATATTAAAAAAAGTGGTTGCGTGTACTTATGTACGCGCGTGAGAAGTTATACTTCTGTGGCATCATTAATATTAGTTTTTATTAATTGCATTCAAATAATCAATTTTAAAAAATTGTAAATTAATATTTAATAATAACAATATATATATTTAAAGATATAACTATTAAAAATAAAATTAAGAGAATAATATTTTAAATTTGTATCAATAAATAATATCCAAAGAAAGCTGCAAGACGTTTATAAAGTTTGTCAGGATCATTTTTCTGGTTTGCAATTCATGCATGTCATGAAAACGAAGCTTCATAGAAATCGCGAAATAAAGTAAGTAGCTACTTTTCAAAGTAAATGTCTAAATCTTATGTTTAATCTTATATTAATATAAGTACATAATTTAACTATTTAGGTAACAAAAAAATATTTTTTAAATAAGATTGCACGTGCAAATAAATTTCAAATGAATCCCAAACGTGTGTAAATTGTTTCAAAAAACAAATGTTTCAAGTGTATCTCATAACTGTATGATATATCATTGACTTATTTGCTCAATTAATTTTCTAGCTTCTTGAGCCGTTAACCTCAATGAAGAAGTTGTCGCAAGGCTAAATTTGAGAATAAATAAGCATGAACATGAAACATTATCTATTCGCAATGGAAAACAAAGTATGCCTGTAGTGCATGTTTCGTTAGAAATTCAGTGAGCAAACAAACGCACTACCGTTCACAGTCATCTAAGCACATAAGTAAACACCAGTAAAGTCAATAAGCAGCTGTAGCACACAATAGAAAATGACAGTAGAGTATAGCGAACAAGAATCTTCTAGCTGCAAACCTTCATTTAACAATTGTTCTAATCTGCAGTTCACTAACGTACGCTATGCTAACATTCGATTGTTATATTTGGCGTAGACATTTACTTCGTAGCATAATCAATAAAAGGCGGTCTTATTAAATCGAACCCTTTTGTCTTCTATTCTTGTAACTCCTTGAATTCATTATAGTGTTTGTCAAAGAACTACTATTTAGAGAAATGCTCCGTTTCTCTGATAATTAAAACTGTAACAATATTGAATGCCGATTACTTAACTACCAAACTGTTGATTCTCATCTTCCAAATTTGTCTACATATAAATACATATAACTAAATTTTTTTGACTAAGATGAGAATTCTTGTTCATGTAATAAATTTTATAGGACTCAAATTCTGATGGCCAATTAATGGCGAAAAAATGTAATAGACTTAGGTCCTCTAGATATTTATTGTGTTAAAAATATTAGAACAGACAACATATCTGTAAGTTTGATAATTAATCAAACCAAGTTGTTATTATAAATATCGATACCCTTTATTCTTGGAAACAAACCTCTTAAAAAATTACAATTTGTATACAAATAATAAGTATGTAAAAATTAAACAAAAATATTGAATTAATAATACTTTACTAAAAAATGAAAAAAATTATGGAAATTATGTTTGTTTCGTTAATTTTAATGCGAAGAAGGAATGTTAGCACCTATACCTTTAATTTTAATACTCCATCCGTAAATTTTATACAATTAAATAATAGCCAAAAATATTATAGAGGACTGATCTTAATTTTTTTAAAACAAGGAAAAAGAAGCTAAGAGTAACTTATTATGATCAAAATAAAAGTTAAATATTTATATGAAAGGTAGTGAAGGTTGGCGAAACGACGCGACCCTTTTTTTGTAATTAAGTATGTACCAATAGATATCAGCTATAGTCATCACCTTCCATAAAAGTTTCCATTTGCTAACTTAGAATTCGAATATAATATTTATAAAAATCTTAAAAAAATTAAATATCATAATTCTCATGGTTTTAGATTTTTTTTTCCTATTTAGAGTGCTTTAACTGCAGTGATCATTAGCACTTGAATGATTTGGTGTTGTTTAAATTTTGTTTAGGATGTTAATTGGTTTTAGAATTGTTTTCTTTTTAAGAAAATTTGAGAAAAGAGAAAATATATAATTTCTGTTTAGGAGGAAACTAATAGAACTATATTATTTGAAGCATTTTCTCTGTACCTACATATTAATTTCTGAATTCTTAATTTCTGAATAGTTCTTCTTTCAAATGATCATTTTAGTTTCTATCAAAAACAGTTAATGATAATAGTCGATTTTAGTGTAGATTATAAATAGGATAGAGCAACATTTTGTGAACCTTTTTTTGAACCATTTAGGCTAGAAAATTTGAAAAATGTTCTCCCAAAGGGCATTGCAAAAATTTTTGATTAACAACAAGTTACACCACTACCTACTCTACCTGACTCAGAATATATATTTTAAAGTTTCTAGTGGTTTAAATTTTATCGGTCTTCCAATAAATCATAAAACAATTTGTATAACCAGACAATATAACTGTTATATTGTTACGTAAAATTAATAATTATTAATTGTATATCTAATTAATTAGATTAAATCTCATCTCATAATAATTTATTAAGTATTTTTTCATTTTTTTTTATTGGGAAAATAGTACGTTTTTTTTTGAAGTAGTATTGACTTACTTTTGTTTCAATGATTATTAAGGCCTATTTACACTTTGATTAGCGATTAGTAATTCTTGTAAGTGAGTAGTTCAAGTGTGCAGTGCAAGTAGTGTCCACTGTACCTACTGTTTAACTGCTGCGCTTAGTTTAATTGCTTGTTTTCTAGGAGGCAAGATGCAAGTGAAAGATGTAGCAATTCGAAAAAAATCATTGGCACGTGATTGCTAATCATTTGCACTAATTAATTGCGATTCACACGTGTTTTTCCTAATCACAAAATTCAAAATTTATTTTTTAATTAATGATATCTGAATCTTATAATTTTAAACTTTATTAAAAAAAACAAATCGAAAGTATGACCTTTTATTTACTAGCTATTTCCCAGTAATTATAAATTTTTTTATTATTTTAAACTTAAATAATATTATGTACATGTTAACTGTAAGTTAACATTATTTTGTGTTTTAATATAGTAAGTAGGTACTCCTAATTAATAATGTTTGAATTTTGTTAGAAAATTAATTTTTTCATGCTCAGCATTTGATTTCTTTCAATATAATTAATAAAAGAAGAGAGTTCATGGTACATAATTATTTTATTTTTTAATCTTCATTGATGTGTACAAAATAACGCAGTCATTTTGTAAATAACGGACCACGGTGATTGTGTAATTCGGTAATTGTGTTTCAAGTGTTATAAAAAGATAATTCAAAAAAACGCTCCGTTGGAATTTATGTTTCATTTTATCTTCGGTATCTGAACGATATCAAGTTTATCGTTTATAAAACATTTACTTCTTTAGTGAAGCTGGTATTAATTATAACAATTCATGCACAGATACTAGATAACAAAAACAAAAGTATGGAATGACCTATAATTCTTGTACACTACCAAACAGTTTAAAGCTTATAACGAATGATATCCTTGTACAATATAGACGTTATATTATCCAGGTGGTAGTGTTATTTATATAGTTTTCTCGTGGAATGAGATTGTAGCTCTTAAAGAACAAGTTGTGTGAACTCCGCCCAAACACTAGTGCCGAGAGAAGAACTGAATACTTGTTACTTCCAAATAAACAAAGTGCCATTACTCTGACATATCGTTATGTCAGAGACAGCTACCGAGTCCTTTTACATAAGGATAACAGGCATTCAAGTCAGTATCGTTTCGTTTCTGTATTATACCTACGCCTTACAATATATATTACGAAGAGAATTGACAGTAATTTAGTCACAGTAACCATTTTATAATGCAATAAATATTTTAAAAAACACTAGCTTATTCACTTACCCATTTGTTTTAATTAAGTATAAATTTTACGAGATGAGTATTTAACTTAGACCACCTCAACATTAATTTCAAGTTCAAATTAAATAAACGTTTCATTTGGTTAATTTAGTTAAATTTGAAAACAAATAGATATAAAGAAATTGTTTTTTATAAATTACAAATATAAAAGCTTTCAATTTAACATATTTCGTACCAAAACTAAGTAGAAAGTGTCAGGTGTATACAATTTTCTTAGTAAATATTGTAACGTTTTTACGGGTTCGAGGATTTGTCTTTAATGACAACAAATTTATTTTTAACAATTGTTTATTGATTTATCTTACACTATAGACACTTATAAACTACAGGTTAACAATGCGTTAGTTCACTGTTTGACTAGTCTGTTTTCACAGTCATTTATTCACTAATTGTCACTTACTGTTGCACTGTTTGCTTTATTTAACAATGTTCACAATTTATTTAACACTGTTCACTTTCACTCCTTTTTTTAACACTGATCACTTTCACTATTTATTTTAACACTGGTCAAAGATTTATTTCACAGTGATCACTTTCACGAGAGACTGTTCACGTTCACTATTTATTTCAAGAATAACATCTTCTTTCAAACGAACGTCTTTTTATGTTAGTTTGTTCAGTTTCGAGAATGTTCTCTCCTATTATTTGTTTGCTAGAAATTTCCATTCTTTTGATTAATTCTTCGTGCTAGGTGGTCTCGAAGATGAAGTTCTTAGAGAGAGAATGTTCTGGATTCCTTGGATTTCATAAGATTCCTCCCCATCTTGTGACAACGGTGCTCCTCCTTGGGCTGGTGATTGGTTCGGCCCACCCTCGGCTGAGAGCAGGTAACACCACTCCCAATGTCATAAGATACCGGTACTCCCTTAGAGACATGGCGGCACATTCTCAGACTTGTGACGATATGTTTGTTTGTATTTACTTTATGGCTATCTAAAGGCACTTTTGTAATATTATCCGATTTAAGGAAAATAAAGTTGGATAAAAGTAGTATTCAAAATAGTAAAAAACAAGATTATCTCTAAGAAAGATGAACAATTCGATATTAATAATTACTTACATTTGGTCTTATTTTGTTTAGTTATTTCTATTCGAACTTATGAAGAAACAATTTATCTTGTAAGTATTTCAAAAACCGAAAATATTACTTAGTTAATATACTGTACTTTATGGGAAGCTACAGTTCTTATAATGACCAAAACTGATTTGTTTCTACTAATATTTGAGCATTTCGCAAAGAATGAGTTCAATGAGTCAATTAAAGTCTATGTTATTAAAAGATAAGTTTCTGTTTTAGATAAATTAAAGATTTAAGACATAATAAAGCTAGTTGTAAATAATTCCACTTATGCTTTTATGCATTTATGAAACTAATTATTTATCATCGTTGAGTTCAATGTCGCATTCAGACAGCATTTTATGCAGTATGCGTTATATGGATATAAAATCAAACATCCCACCGGGTTGTTATAAGAAGAACGTGAAGAGATAGAGAATAAGAAGTGCCTACCTCAGTAGCTCTGGCGATAATGGCAGAATTATTCTGAACAGAACAAGCCCGAACAATCACAGGAACTAGTCGACTCATCACCATTATGCAAATGAATCACCCATCATAATTTGCATATATTTTAGGAACAATTTAAATGAACATAATTTTAGTTTGCTAATGTTCGAATCCTTCCCGCGCCATTTCGTTATTATCCATTGCCGCTGTCACCGAGTAGTATTAAATACGTCATAACAATATCAGTTATGTTCTTATGTTCGAATGTTGGCGCCAACTTGTTAGCACTGAAAGTATTCCATCGTCCATCCTTCACAAACAACAAAGCGCTTTTGTTTGAATATAATTAAATGAGTTTCTAAATGAATTTTCGCATTTCTCTCGAATTCTCGTTTATAATAGTATCTAAAACCCACTCCAGTTTTAGATCTAATTATTCCAAAAATATATTTAGAAGTTGACAATTTGGCACACGTTTCTTTAATGATAATTGCTCTCCACCAATAACATTTTTACTTGAGCAAAATAACTCCAATTTTATTAGTCAGCCATAATTTTTCGAGATAAAGTTTTTCAAATTAAATGAATAATTCAAAACACAATGTTTTGATTTACACTCATTAAATTTTCAACGTGACATGACTCACAAGAAATCAACTAGATTTACTGGAAACGCTTTCTGCAAGTAGCTATAGATGTGTTCGTTTTTCGGTTACAATAACAACTAATAAGTACATCTTTTGATTTGAAATCATTTTCACAGATTAATTAAAACCAAAGTCAATATACACGGTTCATAAAATTGTCTAAACATAACTTAGTGTAGATGTTTATTGTTGTAGGTAGAAGCACCTAATGTATAATGAGCAACTCTCATTCTAATTCCACGAATGTTCATTAAATGTCTGTAATTTGAGAATACAAAAGGAGAAAGTCTGCAAGCTCCGCTACTTGCCATTCTCTCAAAATGTTGTCTGATATCTTTTTCGTAAATAACATAGATCGCGAACACAACATTGGTCGGATGAAGAAAAACATAACACCTGGGAATAATTATTATGGAAATATAGCTAGTCGAAATTAAAAGACATCCGTTTAATTTGCACAAGGACGATGCAAAGTTTGAAACATCAACCTACCATGTAAATCAAATCTTCTTTATCACATTGAACAGCGTACCTTCCTATTATTACACACATAAATTTATATACCTTCAAAGTTAAACAAACTGCTTTTACATTTTCTGTTTTTAATGACATATGAAAAAATAAAAGCTTGCATCAACCTAATATCAGTACATTTTCAATAACTTTTGCAATTTTTTAATCATAAAATTTAAATATTTATATTACTTTTTTAGATTTTACAAACTCACTCTAAATGAGATTTTATATTTTGTTATTACTCAAATATTTGACTAAAAATGATTGATTATTCTAATTCATCAATTTCAAAAATTCAAATAAATTATAATTTTAGGTTTTTATTTTTTCGATTATTTGGAGAATAATAAAAACTATTTAACTACAACGCCATTTATTATAAAAATTATACAAACCACTTGTAATGTTTCTATAAAAACATATATTTGGAATAAACCTTTTCTGATCAAATTCATATCGTTATTGATCATGTGTTCATCAATCATTGAAAATAATTTCAAAGTGAACATTATGTTTTTATTACATTTTCCTTCGCACTCTCATTGGTCAAATTACCGTCTCCGAATCTGTTTACCTTTTTATCCCCCAAATTTAGCTTTTTATTTGCTTTTGAATTTACTAAAATATATAACTGAACGTTAATCGGTTTTATTAAATGCATTTGAAATTTTAACATATAAATTAAATAACAATGAGACGATTCTGTGGTGTGGTATTTTATTTTCATAGCTCAGTGCTGGATTGTGATTCACTATGCGAGGAACTCTAATGAAGTTAAACTTTTTTAAATTTACGCAAGTTTAATTTTACAAAAAAAAAAATGTTCATGAAAATATTATATGTTCATTTTAAAGAAAAAGAAAATGAAATATTTTATGAGATTAAAATTTTTTTAACTTAAAAACAAAAAAGAAATATAAATATCTTAAAATACCTTTAGTAGAAAACTTCTTTTTAAGTCCCCAAAGGATTTAAAAATTAAAAAAAAATTAAAATATAATCAAGGAATTTTAAATTTCAAGAACACATAACACCTCTAATATATCAAAAATCTCATTGCAATAATTTAAATTAAGTTTTTTATACAAAACATTTACTTTATGCAAACAATTGAAAATTTATTTTATACTCTTATTCATATTTGTATCATAATATTACATTTCAAAAAAATATGTGTGGAAGCATTTTTATGTTTCCGAAAAAAGACCATTTACATCAACCAATCCTTACAATTTTTATTTTAAAGTAAATTTTTTATCAATAAAATGAAGGTGTTGCCTTTAAATCCTAAGGGACATTACTTGCAAGTTTGGTTATAGAAGCTTTTACTACCATTTGAATGCTTTTATTTGAAAACTCATTCATCTGACTAAGCTCCCTTATTGTAGCGTTCTGATATATGTTTAAAGAAACTAGAAGGCATCGTCAAAAGGTGCACTATGATAAAATATTGACTCCATCTGATATAAAATAATTTTACTTGTCGTTATTTTAGCATCAATATATTTTATATTCAGTAGCTCTTTCTTTTTTATATTCATCTTATACAGTGTATTTATGTATTGAACTGTATACTTAAGAGATTTCAATACGAATTCAACAGAGATTCTCTAACATTAAAAAGAAATTACTCTGATTATTTGATTTACATTTTTATATCTTTAAGAAAGCATTTTTTCTTTCAATTTAAATAATTAACACAAACATATGAATTGCGATAAATATTTCAATGTGTGATAAGTTTTTTTTTCTGTTCTGCAAGATGTTTTAATTTTGCAATTAAATATATACTTAGGTATTTCCTTATTTATCAAAAGGAGAGCTTAAGTTCAATGGGGTTTTCAAATAAAAAAAAATGCATGTTCAGTGAATGCTATTAAAATTGGATTTTAAATCAATACACATATACCTAAGAAAAGAAGAGATCGGAAAATAAATTGTGTTCAGCTGTTTAATTTTCAGGAAGCATATGTTTTTTTGATATGTAGAGATGCGACTAATGGACCATGACGAAAAGATATTCGTCTTTTTCTCTCATTTTATTTCATGTACTGGAACAAAATGTAAATGCATTAAACAAATACTCTCCTTCTCTCTTTATAAATGTATGTATATCTGTAAAGCACGAACGGACGATGAGAGTAACATCCATTTATTACAGCACCCTGTATGTGTAATATGTATACGACAAGAAAAACTTATTCGATTTCTGTCTTTTAATGTCTTATATGGTTTTCATTTTACTTGAATTTCGCCCCTATTGTAATTTTGAAGAATTGTATAGTCACAAAAGATAGCTTCCATTCTCTTCAGTCACATCTTTCCCCGTTTTATTCACTTTTTCTGATCACAATGATGAAAAATTCACTTTGTGCTTTATACATAGATCATTGAATTGTTTGTTTATCACTGGTTTTCTTTTGTGACTTCTCATGATTGACTATTAAAAAAAGGATAGATAAGAGTTAACTTTTATCTTCATTTTTGGCTTTTGCTTTATTTTCAAAATTGATTGAATGCACCTAACAATTTAAAGTTCAATTAAATCTTACTGTCTCAATTATTAACTGGTATTTTGTATCATATACTTGTAACTTGATTAACAGCGTATAAAATGGAAATTGCAAAATTACGAATGAAATATAACTTAAGTAATAACAACACTTCAAAGAAACAAGTATTAACTATCTGCTCGTAAAAACTGAAACAAATCATTTTTTGGTTCTTAGAGTTTTAAAATATTTCTATTAAAATCAATTTTTAAAAAGCAAAAAAAAATCAAAAAGAATTTTTTTATCCTTTTTATCCTTTACTGTTACGAATGCTTTCAAAATAAACTCTTGGTTATATTTTTTTGTTCAACGAGTAGTTCATTAAATCTATTGCACATCACTCAAAAAGTCTGTTTTGTCACTTTTGATTTAAGACTTCTCGTATTTACGAAGAAGCTGTCTTATTTTAGTTGCAAGATAAATGATGCCGAAATCATTTTATGCATCCTTTTTAATGTACCGTTTTCAAACTACTCCTCTAGTTTCATAAGTTTTTTCCTCCGGTTGAAAATAAATTTACCTTACCGTTTTTTTGTCTTTTTGTTTAAACGGTGGTTCTTCTTGTTCATGCATTATAATTTCATTTCTAATTGAATCTTCAAAGCTTAGATTTAACAAATTTACTCAATGGCTTAGCTAAAATTAAACTAAGGCAAAGCAATTGGTTAACATAATGAGATTTAATGCAATGTGACCTATTTGGCGCATATCATTGAAACGAACTCGCTTCGTCATTGCACCAGGAAGGTGTTACGTGGTGGTCAGCGTCAGCAGCCACATACTAGCCAGAGGTCAGGAGGTCACTTCTCTCCACTAGAACATACCGTAACAGTGTCCACTTCTATATTATATGTCGACATGTCACGTTATACCACCTTGACGACGCGCTATACTGCCACCACTTTTATATTGGCTTTGAATTATTTCCCTGGATCAATGTTCAAATGCGTGCAACTGCATTACTTCGATTCGTGTCTTTATTTATTATTTATTACCTTAGACTGTCATTTAAAATTGGACTTAGTTGTTACCAGAAAAATCGATAATTATTTTTAAAAAGATTGCGCTCGTTTATCATTTACAATTTTTTTTTTGTTTTTTGGTTTTCATCATATAGGTAGTCGTAGCTTAATATTATCAAAACATTATTATCATCGCTCGCTTAAAATTATGAGCAACACCGGTGTTTATAATTTTCTTTTTTTGTAAAAAATGAAATAGTCTTAAAGGGTGTATTTATCAAATAAAGAAGCAGTAAGCCAACAGAAAATAGGTTAAAAAGTTAGTTTTCAAACATTTGTATGTATAGGGGAAGTCCGGGTAAGATGCGTAGTATGGGTAAGACGAATACTCAATTTTATTAAAAATCTACAATAGATGGTACTACTGGACGAGCTCAGTTCGGTTATTATAAAAATAAACACTTTTTGGTGTTTTGTTACGATTTTTGGCACGGTTTGTATATTGATTTTATGTATTATGTACGAGTACTAAGTTTTAAATATTAAACAATGTGGATGCTAATAACAACAATAATTATTATGTACTAAGTTTTAACAAATAGACTATGTTTAATCGATTGCGTGCTTTTTGAAGTTGCTTTCATTCGTTGGTGTAAATTTTACAGTAGGCAACAACTTTTAAATGCTAGTGCTTTGAGCAAGAGTGTTATGTGCAAACATAAAATAGTAAAGAAGTCTTGCAATAAAAATCGGAAGGATAAAACAAGTTGTTTATGTTTAATCTGCTCAGAATTATATATTGAACAGCTTATCGAAGATTGGATAGAGTGCAACTAATGCAAGAGGTGGGCACATAAGAACTGTACTTCTTATTCAGGGGTAGAAAGCTACTATTGTGATGATTGCGAAGATTAAAACACCAATTGCCTTATTTTTCCGTTTTGACAGCCCCCCCTCCCGGGTACTAATAATAGACACTTTTTTTTTGTTATCAAAAATTTATTTATAAGTTGTTTAAGTTTCAAAGTTTTTACCAATATTTTCCAAAAATATCCAATAATGACTAACGAAAATACAAATAAATAATATAATGACTGTTATTGATTAGAAATTTTTGTGTTTTTTTTTTTTTACTCTTTCCCTTAACATATTCGTCTTACCCGGGCTTCCCCTATATATATATATATATATTCGAAAACTGTGTTCTGGTTTGGTGTTTCTATAAAACGTTGCGCTTTCTTCTTGCCTTTTTTTGCAAATTGATAAAAAAAAGAATATGATATTTTTACTTAGTATCTGTTTTTTATCATTGTTTATTTATATTCAGAGAGTACACAAAATTAATTTCAAAAAAATAAAAAAAATTTTAATTGAGTTATACGTCCTTGAAGTACAGAGGAAAAAAGGCCGTGTCCTCGTCGCCATGATTTCTACCCTTGTGATCATCTGAAAAATAAAACAATGATGAATTCTTGATAAGTACGAATGTCGCTATCTCATCAATCTGCAAAACTGAAAAAAAAATATTTTTTTTCATAAAATGGCGGCTACTCATAAATTTAGGTCGATTTTTTCACTAATTTTTTAACTTTGTCGAATTTTTTAAAAAAACTACAAATTTCAAATTTTCATTTTTTGTTGGTTCATGCGATAGAGAAATATTTAAAGAATTTTTATGTGAAATTTCAAGAAATCGGCTCATTATAACTTGAGATATTGTGGCTACCGCATCGAAAAAAGTATTTTCGAGAAAAACGCGTTAAAAGTTTCGGGTTAAGTTACATCCAGTGGTCATACAATGGTAGTTAATACTTACTTTTTTTAAACATTAAAATTTTGAAAAATTCTCTTGAGGACATATTCTTAAAGGTTTAAACATTGAGAATATGAAAGAAAAGAAAAATCTATTTTTTCTAATTTCTAGACTAGAATACCCCCTTAGTGAAGTGTTTTTCAATATTTCTACAGTTTAATTCACTGTTATGAAGAAATTATTTCATGCTTTTTTAGTGAAAACTTTCCTATTGGGGTTTTTATTTTTATTTTTATGTTTTAATTGTATTAAATAATATTATTTGCCCAATAAGATCCTGTTTTGGTCCCAATAGTAATCGACAGTCTCAATTAATTCACATTTAAATGTATCTAACTTTGTTTTTCTCCAATATTTTATTAAAGAATATATAGGGCTGATGCAACTAACTAAATTATGGAATAGGAAATATTTCATTGAAAATTAATTGGTTCATTTTTGATTTAAAGTGAGGTATTTATTTCAATTGAAGTGAATCTATTTTAGTGTGAGTGGCCAGTTATTCGCTCGTTTATTATGTATGCAGACTAGAATATAGACATGTATATATAGTGACAGGTCATGGTTGTCGAAAGGTGACACTGGAGGTTTACAAAGCCATGGGTAACAACTATAGGTTTGAGGCGTGTGACGCTAACATTGGCCGCGTGCAGTGCTGATGTGACCGGTAGTTGTACGTGACATCTCCCGGAAATTGCATTCCGGACTCTGTATTCCGGTTACACCCACAAGTATTCATTCTACTCTTCTCTATATGCGGACACACAAATATAATGCAAAACATGCACAACGAAATGCTCAGCACGATGTGACCATTATTTCTACAGTGATTAAATACGTAACACCGAAAGCTCTTATGGTCAAAACTAACACCGTTTGTGAATTAAAAGATGTCTTTCTCATAAAGAAAAGAAAAAGCAATTTTATAAAATAAGCTATCAATTTTTTCTGATGTGTAATTGTCATCCATTAGACATCTTTTTCTGTTTTATGAAATCGCCCTCAAAACTAAATATCCTAAAAATATCCTCCAAAAACTACAACCAAGCAAATAAGAAAGCGCTTGTTAGAAAGCTCTCTTACTTTAAAGAAGAATATTATTATTTACATCTTTTCGAAATTATTAACACCTTCCTATATACCTAAATACCTTCTGTACTCTCTTAAATCGAAATAATGACTTTTGACTACAAATAGTGACTATTCACTATTTTGTCACCACCAAATTCAAATAGTGGTATACTTTTCACTACAGAATAGTGAATAGTCACTATTTGTAGTTGAAAGTCACTATTTCGATTTAAGAGATTAAGTGAAAATTATAGAAATGGGATTTCCAAAAAAAAAAATCTATTTCTGAAAACAACATGAAATACTATAAAAGTATTAATAGTAATAAATTTCAACATGAACAAAATCAACATCTTTACAATTTAATACTATGATTTTACGCATACATTAATTCAACTGTAGTTCTTTAGTTATTTAAATTGAATATTGTCTATAGTTTAAAGATGAAATTATAATTAAGTTTATTCAGAATGCTAAGCTTTTTCTGCTCTATGTGTATATTGCAGCAATGTCCTATTCAAATTCCTAACCAAATGAAATCATTTTCTATTGTTTTGTTACGTTTTGTACTTCCATTTACAACATGCCGTATTCAATCTAAACATTTTCTCATTTCTCTTCGTTATTATTCAACTCAAATGCTTGTTATAATATTCACAATACTACAGAATAAACAATAGAATACAAACTTTATAAGTACCTTCCTGTTTCTTTGCAGAAAATATTATATTATATTTTACTAAACGGTCTTAAAGCTCTATTTATCATACAATTATTTGTTGATTTAAGATTGTTAATTTTCAATATTTTTATACAAGATGAAAAGTCAAGCTAATTAATTTTTTGCATAAAAAAGTAACTAATAAGCACATTCTCAAAATTCATCAAGGGAATGCAATCTTGCACAATAATTTCGATTATGCTGTTTGTGGTAGTGAAAAATTTCAATCTCGCGGAATTGAGGTATTCGAGCACTTGGCAAGGTGCTTTTCTATTTTGTAAATAAATCAGAACCCATTATGAACTTTAAAGATTTAGTACTGAGATGAAGTAGGTACCGAGTACTTATATTAAGATTATTTATTCTCCATTACTTATTGTAAGATGAACTAATTTTTACAATAAAATTATTGATAAAGTAACACAATTCTTAATTTCGTAATATCGTAATTTTTTCTCAAAACCATAAATATTATTTGGTATTTCTAATGGTATTTCGATATCTTGATTTTACAGTTATTTAACGTTTCATTTTAAAAATTCCGTTTTTACAAAGGCCATTAACTTTAAATTTATACTCGTAATTATTGATAAAATAATTCGGAGTGGTAATTCATCTTTTTAAATGAAGATTAAAAAAATCAGTGTACATCGAGTTTGATATCTTTGGATAAATCTTCCAAATTTAAAAAGCTGATTTTGAAAAAAAAAAAATACTCAAAGCAGTAATCTTTGAGATATTTACTTCTAACTTTGGAAAAGTTGTGTCCCTTTTATAATTTTTTACAGTTAAAAATTAAGAAAAGTTTGCGATTACTGGAGGTAAAAAATCATTTTCTTGAACCTCTACTTAGTAGGTATAGAAATTTATTTATTATTCTATCCATAAATTCATAAATGTTTTAACTAACCGTAGGCTTTATTTATATTCTTTTAGCTAACAGGTAGTTTCAAGTAAAAGAATATTCTGTGACGCATCGTAGCAGATATTTTTATTTTAAAATTAGCAAAAATTAAAAAAAAAACTATGAGTATATTATAGAAAGGATAATTATTTATTTTTTTGCCTTATTGTTATTTGTTGTTTAAATAAATTTAATAATGCAATCAGTACTTCAAATTCAAATTATGTAACACAAGTGATTATTTTCCATACAAAACTATATCGTAACGTAAAACGTGTCTTTAAATGATTTGTTACATAGGATTATTATTAAAAACTTTTCCAAATGTTCATTTTACATTCAAAGCTTATGCTTGAAATTGCTTAATTTGTTATAAAAGACTTATACTTAGTATGCATCGAACAACAAAATTAAACGAATTATGCAAATTGCTTAAAACATTTCGATGCATATTGTTGCACATTCTATTCAAAATAAAATATATGAGGGTTTTGTTTAGAAAATCTGAGATTTAAAGTTTTGTTTCACTCATTGAGCAATCAAGTTCGTAATAACTGTATAGAATTTTGAGATTTAAATATAAGTAACTTTTTAGAATTAACAAAGCTATTGTCGTGGTTTTATTATATTTGTTAGATACATTTGAACTGGGAAAAAAGAAATTTATTATTTGTTTAACTAGTCTCAAATCAAGTCTAATTTGTGGAAAAAACTGGCATATTATAGTTTTAAAATATTTGCTGCGACGCGTCACCGAACTTTCTTTTATGTGAAACTCGCTATTAGTTATAAAATAATAAATAAGAGGCTCAAGATTGGTTAAAGAATTAAACATAAAATAATATATAAATATCTATGCAAATAGAACCAATTATTGGTATATAGCCTCTTAAAATATACTAACTTCTGTTCTCTTCTCCAGAACCCCCCTTTTTTGAATTTTTCTAAGAAAATCTCTAGAGTAAAAATGTTTGGTATTCATGAGTCTGAAAAAACCCAAAAAAGAAGTGGGGCTTCCTGGGTCAACGAATTTCAATCAAAAGCTTCGCGGCCCAAGTCGATGAAATATGAATGAAAATTTCCAAGTTTGGTGAAATTCAGATAAAGCGTTCAATACAATATTTATATTTATATTTGTATTTCCGTTTCAAACTAGAAATCGAAAATTCAACCTGATTACAATTCTTTCTTTACTTCATAGTAGTAAAAGAAAGTAACAATTTCCACTTTTAAGTTTTTATTTATATGTTAGGTATATGATAGGTTTTATCAATAACTAGTTTTTTGAACCTATTTGTCGTTAAAACTCAAGCAAATTATTAAACCCTGGTACCTACATAATGGTTATCTATGAAGAAAATTAGTTTTTATTTATGCAGAAAAAATTGTTCAACACCGATTTAAACGTGTCTTAATTAATAATAGCGGATAAAATTATTGTCTCTAAACTTTTAACAAATTTTAAATATTGGCTATATGATTTAATTGTTTGAAATAATCATATCGATTATCGTAATTATTAAATAAAACCTGTTATTAGAATTTAATTAATTTTTGATTTATAATTTAAAATATTAATACTTACCGTACATACAAATTTAAAAAAAAAATTATCGTTTAGTTTCATTAAAAAGTTTTACAATAGTTTATATGTTTTTAGTAATCGAAACGTATAAAGTTTTTTTTAAATGCATTTATTTGTTTAGAAAAATTTAATTTCATTTCTCATTTAAAATTAAAAACATAACGATTAATGGCATATTTGTAAACAAATTAAGTACTATATGAGAATGAATTTATCAGATAAGAACGTAGTATACATGACAATTTAGTGAATTTTATGTGATCCTCAAACTATTAATTATTTACTAGTTTAAATTATTGTTTTTAAAAATAATCTTTTCTATAGTTATGGGAATTGGACACAGTTTAGTTTAGTTTTAGTTCCTATAGTGTACACCTCCCAATCTCTTAGGACTTAGAGAGTTCCAGTGCTGGCTGGTGGCTTTTATCAATATACTCATATTCTATTTGACCGTTAATTTGGATCTTATAATTCATTTGCTCATTGTATGAATGTGTATACAGATTGCAAATAAATAATATAAAATATGAAAAAAAAATTTCCTAGTGTGAAAGAAATAATTACATTTTATAACCACGAGGCAATTATCTTTCAAAGCTTATTTGCTTGGTTTAAAAAAATTTACAAAGCAAGCTCTTAGAAAACTATTTATTTTAAATAAGTTGTTAATAGGATGCGTTCAGCTAAAGCTCGTACGTTATGAACATTTTTCAATAACTTAGGAATAAAATTGATTTTAAATATTTATGGTTCAATATTTTTCTTTGAACATGTATATATGTATGTATATATATACAAATAAAAAAAAAAATTACTCACACGTATTAAAATGTTTGAAAATTTAATTAAATTAACAAAAATTCGTATTTGACAAAAAGAAATTACCTGATGAAGCACAAAACAAATCGGTCGTGTTGAAACCAGTTAACAGAATAGGATACGATAAAACATACAATTGTGATGCATAAAAACTGTGAAAATATATTTGTTATTTATTCATTTTTTTCAAACTTTTTTATATTGAAAAGAGTTAGATGCAATAAGTATCTGCATTTTATGAATTTTATTGAAACTAAATTTTAGTTGTTTACAAAAAAAAAACATCTTTGTAAAATATAACATTTTACAAATAGGTACAATGCAAATCATTATTATTCAAATGGAATAAACGATAACAAAAATCACTTTCATAAACATGACAATATCGACAATATAGTCTAATTATTTACGCATGAAATATATCAATTAATGTATTTTATATATGTATATAACCACTGGAATTCGAAACTTTATGTCCTTTTATAGACGTTTACGCTTTATAAAATGAAAATTAAACATTGATTTAATATTTTAATGATATGAATTTATACAACTACGTAGTTTGTGATTCACAAATGAGATAAATATTATATTGGCGGACATTTTCTGCGGCTCGGTAACACTAGTATGATAAAAGTAATTAATTTAGTGATTTATTAATATTTAATTTAGATTGCGAGCAACTCATATTTCATATTTACCCTTCAATAATTTGCATAACGTAAATCTAAATATACAATCGCGATGTTACATTCGTGTTTCCAAATAATAATTACGAATGAATATATCAATTGCAAATTGAGTTGTCTGTCAATTATACTTTCTTTGATAGGTTTATCAGTCGTGTGAACACTTATTTCGTGCATCGCTTTTAAATTTCACGAAATATTTATACTCTCTGTGAAATGAAGATGTTTATGAATGGGGAAATAGATAGTTTTAATTCGGTTCAATAGAATTTAATTGTTTTTCATGTTTACTCATATATGTTTTCTTTTTTCAGTTATGATACAAGAGGAAGACAAACGGAACATGCCAAACATTGGCGAGATGGTGACATCCTGGATGAACGAGCTTACTTCCGAACGATTACAGAACCTGCCACTTTGTCTATTGATAATATTGGTGAACGCGATGAAGGCGACTATCGATGTCGAATTGACTTCCTTAAATCTCCTACTAAAAATAGTCTTGTTCGTTTAACAGTAATTGGTAAGATTCAATTGTTACAATCACCATTCTTATAAACGACAATATTTTGTTTATAGGTTAAAAGTAAGATTAACTTGGATTTAAATATTAATTTTAACGGTTTATTCGATTTTCTTACAAAAGTTCGTGTCGCATTAAAAAAACAACAAACAATAGGTACAGGACTAGCTAATTGAAGTTTCATGAAAGATGTTCATAATTCATGCGCTTATTTTAGACTTGCTCGGTGTTAAATGTACTCGTACCTGCAATGTCTAGACTTAACATTTAAATTTCAATCATGTTAGTAAAGACTGTCAATTATGAGTTTCAGAAAGGCAATCTATTTGATAGCTATCTTTAATTTTTAAAAAAAACATCATTGCACGTGTATATCGGAAAGAAATTTAATAAATAATTTCTTATTTTAATGTTTTTACTTAACGTTTTTTTAACTAACAATCTTTACATAGTACAAAACAAAGTTGCTTCCGCTGGCGGTTTCCTTAGATCTTTCAAACTACAAAACGGATTTTAATGCAGTTTTCAGCAATTGATAGAGTGATTCTAGTGGAAAGTTTATAGGTATAAAACATGCATATTAAAGTAGATAAAAGTCGGGAAATTTAAAGATTTGTAATGTGATGTCATAACAAACATATTTTTGTGCAATTACATTGCAAACGCTGACTAAACTTTACGAGATATATCAAACTTATATGCGGTGAAATTGTGTATCTTAAAAAGATTGCTAAAAAGGCCGCGGCGGTATATTTTTATCTCCTAAGGAAAACCCACAGGAACCATTTTTATCTTTTACATATTACAAAAAAATTATTGGGTATTTACCAACTTATTTTAAACAATACAGTATTATTCCTTATTCAATTAAATACATTAGATACGTTTTGCATTTCATGTAGATCAAAATTGCCCTTTACATCATATTATAAAAATGAATATTTTAGAAGATATCATCGATTTAAAAAGCGTTGGTAGAGCGACTGGATATTGTACGTCGTACGTAGTGGCTGTTTTATCGCTATCTTTTTCTTATAAATATAAAAATATTATGTTGGTTCTTATTTAGAACAAAAAATCAAAAAGTTCTACACCAATTAAGTATGTAAGGTACCTAACATGTACTCTTAAAATAGTACGGTTGGTCACCCTTAATAGGATAGCATAACAATTAAATCCTACAGGAACTGTGTATTTTTGTAGTATTTTCGGTAAGTTTTGTTAAAGTTCGTAAAACAACATTTTAACACATTTTCCTCAAAAAGGCCTGTCCAATTTTACACAGCAACGAAAGAAATCTCTATAAAGTTTAAATTAAAAAATTGACAAAGTTTACTGGAAAATAAATATTATGAATGTCAATTAACACCCGATAAAATAAATAATTACTTTTTTTAATATATTTGAATTTCTTTATTTTTCATTGTTGAAGATATTAATTAGAAATACACGTATTAAAATAATATACTAAATTTTAAAATAATTAACAATTACTTAACGCAACTAATTTTAATGAATTTTTATTAAATCTACCTCAGATCTCTACGTATTGAATGCCATTTATCCTAAAACAAGGCACGGTTCCTGTAGAATATCTACGAATTTATTCTACTAAAATAGCTGAACGATTATAAATGACATTTGAAATGCAAAATGTGCAAGTATAAAAGAAGATTTTTATAATTAAAATTGTAATGAACCTGTAATATAGCTAATATTTCTTCCTAGAAAAGTAGTTTTAAGGATTTTGATGAACTTACTTTGGATCTAAAGTCTGAAAGCATCATCATCTTTTTCTGTTAAAATAGATTAATTTTTAAATTTTTTTTTTGAAAGTAGGGAATAAATTAAACAATCAATTAAATTTAGATACTCTCAGCAAAGCGAGCGGGTATCAGCTAGTTAAGAAATAAATTAAACAACTACAAGAAGCTATCTCTGTAGGAAAAGAGAGTCTACGCTTCTTGAGGACTTGACTTGATATCGGTTGTGTTAATTTATTTATCAAAATTTGTTCATAATTTTTAAAAACTTTAAAAATTGATAAAAATTTGAAAAATGCCATTTCAAACGGTTATTATTCCTGCTTACTTAGCCCAGTGAAATTGAAAACTGCTAGTCGAATGTACTTTTCTCTCTGAAGACAAGTGTTGAATACATTTAACGACAGTTTCCAAACTGTAACATTGAACATTAAGTAATTTCATCTTATGTTTTAACAGTTTCTATAGAAATTTGTAACATACTATTATTATTTTATTTGATATAATATTTGAGACTTTAATTAAATTTTAGTTGGGTTTTAAATCACCGAAAAGTCTTAATACCTTTAGCAAAACCTGAAAAAAAGATTTATTAAAAATATAATTATTAGGTAATTACATCAAACTTTCCGGAGTTTGTGATTTGAAAAATAAAACAGTATTAGCACAACAGAAAAATCACGCTTCAGCATAAAATTAAAAATGTTTATAAGCCTCATGAAATACAGCAATAATTCTCATTTTAAGTTTTAAAACTTGTGAAAAATAATATTTAATGAGTCTTCATAAGGAAAAACAAAAATATATGTTGAAAAGTTCCATTTTTCTTATCTCAAGTTTTGTAAACTAAGTTTAAAAAATTACCCAGACGCAAACGATATTATAAATTTTAATTTAGCTACTCTTACCATGTCCCAAACAACTTGTGGTATGTTTCAACCTCTCATGGGTATTTATTTTTTACTAAGAGTACCTGAAAGTTTTCAAACTGTCTTTTAGCAAAAGAAGAGTAGCATGTGTTCGATTATACATGGCTCGCATATCGAGTTCTTAAAAGCTGCTGAATATTTAATTTTGCGTCACTTCCAGTACATAAGACTCAGTCTACCGATAGCTTTCATCATTTCACTCTTAAATTTTACCAATAACTCAGATATTGCTTACGTACCGAATTAATAAGTTATTTATCCTGATAATATCTTCAATCGTGATACAAAAACCGATAAATGTGTCAATAGTTTAGTCCAATTGAACTATGACATTTTTCTGTAATTAACTTACTTTATTTAATTTTTTGTATATTTATTGTATTTTATGTAATTATTTAACTTGTAATAATTTTTTATAGACCACATGTTATACTTTTTACTTTTACTATTTTATCTTTATTTTTTCTTTCTGTTGAACTCTGTTGAGTAGCTTGTTGCAACAGTGATATGTTAGTTAGATATGTGTAGTTAGATCAGTTTGCTCTCTTCGCTACATGCGCTAGTGGTACTGGTTTCGATCCCCGTTGAATACCTACACGGAAAAAAAATAGTGGTGTAAAATTTACAACACTAAACTAGTAATATTTTTACTGCACTTTGTGTTCACTATAACCACAAATGTAATATTAGATAACACACTGTATTGTATTCAGCTCTAACGTATAGTATTTTTAACTACCGTAGTGTTGTAAATATATGTAGCTGTTACAATTGCTGAGTGTTGTACAATTAACAAATTTTGGCGTTTGCGCATGCGGCGCGTACAACATAACTAATAATTTTGACAAATAAATGCAAGTGTCAAAAATTCAACTACATTTGTACTAGTTTGTGTTGTAAATAATACTACAGTTTTTCAATTACACTTGACTGGTAAACGTTACCACTCGTGGTGTCATCCTATATAATACTAGTTAATGTAGTAAAATTAACAAGGAATGTTGTTAAAACTACAACACATTTTTTCCGTGTAGATTTAAGACTTATGGTCTAATGTTTATAACCTACAGAAATATTCTGTGTGTAAGCCAGCCTTGATAAGACCTTAGATGTTAAAGCAACTTATATAAAACACCCAAAAAATTGAAACAGTTCAATTAGGTTTATGGTTTTATTAATGATTCTATGAAAAGTTCCTTTTAATTTATAAAAGTTATTTTAAGTTGGTTGAAAAAAGGTTTGACCGACTTTTAGCCTTTATAAATGAACATTATTTCAGTTTAAAAATGGTACATTTTAATGACTAATTTAAAATGTAAGACTTACAATCGTATTTGTTCTCAAAATGTCAACTTAAAATGCAAACCATTAAAGTTTCCATATTTTATATTCATTGAATTTGCAGAACAACCTCTATTTACATGAAAGGTTGCAATATCAGCTTGCTCGAAATACACCCCTTTCAATTTAAATCTTACTCGTTTCCTCAACCAAGTCACTTATAAATATTCTAAATAAATAATGACGATTAAATTTATTCTGCACACATTAAATTCAAAAACGAATAACGCATAATCAAAGCTCAAGAAAATCTTGTTTTACGTAGTGCAATTTTATATTATTTACTGTAGCATGAAAACGTATTTTTTTTTCTGTGAAATGAACTGGACAGTATTTAGTTTTAAACATCAAACAAAGAGTTTAAAACTAAACGAATAAAATAGCAAGTATAGTGGAGTATTTAATGAGTTTTATTTTGTAATTTAAAGCAATTTTTTTATTATGTACTCAAACATTAAAAAAAGTAAATCAAACAAATTCGAACAAAGGCTAATGAGAAGACGTGCATATTTCATCTTGCTCGGGCTTGAACTTTATTTCGTCACACATCAGCGTAACAAGAGAACGTGTACAAAACCATGGAATTTGATCATTAAAAGTTGGTACGTTATTCGTGGTTACAGAATGTCTAATACCTGTCGAGTTCTCTCATGCAAAATGCATTTTTAAATTCAAATTGTAGATTCTCATGAGGAATTTAATATTAAATATTTAAATAGCATGTCTTTCTAATCTCCACTCTCTAACATTAAAATAGATGAAGCTTTCATTTTTTCCTACCTTTTGATTGTTTGTCGTTTTTGTTTATTTTCATGCTCTATTCGTGTTTAAAATTTTCTTGCACGTACACAAAACGTATTTATTTCATTGTCTTTATAAACTAGGTGTTTATCTTACGACAACAATTTTGTCATTTTTTTCTCATCTATAAGGGTATAAAGGTATAACATCATTACCTATTTTTGGTTGAAAAATTGTATGACCTAATTAACATTTTGAAAAAATGCTAATATTGTTCAAATTGATTATTAAATGATAACTTTTTACAAAAAATTTTCAAATTTTTGAAAGCTTTTTTTTTCTTTTAAAATACGAAAATGTCTATATCTTGATACCTACTCGGAAATTCCAAAAAATTTATTATTTTAAAACAATAAATTTCCAATACTATCAAAGTTAATGAAATATCGCTTTTGTGTCCCGTTTGTATGAATTTTTTCGCAGGAAAAAGACTTTTTTGTATATACATTTGTTTATTTTTTATTTGAAACATTATTAATTTTTTATTTTACAAATATAAAAAAAATCTAGAAAAAAAGCTTTTTTTAATGGTAAAACAAAACCTTAATATAGAAAATTAAATTAAATAAAAACAAATCGTTTCATAATGTGGGTGTTAAATTCAAAGATCGATATGTAGCCTCTTCACGACAAGCTTAGTTTATTCTAATTTTGATTAACGCCTTTCGGCAAAAACCGATATATATATTAACGTTAGCTTGTGATATGTGTACGTATTTTTAGTCAATAGTCAAAACAGGAAATTCCTAACTTTTAAGTCAAACGTCTAAAGTTAAAAAAAAAATGTTTGACGGTAAGTTGAGAGATCGAACGAAAATTAAAGGAAGGTGTTCCAAAAGGAACCCCTTCATTATGCCATTTGGAGTGAGCTTCTGACCATATGGCTTATAATTTAAAAAAAAAGAACTGATTTCTAATTTTAGTAGAAAAAAAACCGGTTCGTTTAAGCCCTAGAGACTACTCTATCCTAAAAATGGGTAAGACAATAGCGTCAAATTAAGTGCCAAAATAATATGTATGCTGTTTTTAAATTGTTGAAATTTTAAAGATGATGCCGAGAAAGAAGATCAATGCAAATGAATGAGTTTAAGTTGGAAACCAAATTTTGTAAATTGTCACTGCAATTAAACTACTCTTCAAAGTTGTGAGAATGTAAAAACTCGAATGTATTATACCTACAATTTAAAATGCTACAACAAACCACCGTGTATGAATAAACAATATTTTCAATGATATTGTCAAAATATAAAAAAAATAATTCTCGATAATTTTTTTATTTATATATACATACTTTTATTTTATTTCGCAATCTATCCCAGGACAATAAGCGAATATGATAAACGTATGTACGGGACAGGTCACCCCAGAAGGGGTGGCTGCTGTACTACTATCTAGAGGACAGCTCCAGAAATGACACGCGTTTCAGTCTGACGGAATCCTGACTGTTGTCGAAAAGGTTAACAGCCAGGTGGCTAGGATGATCGCGTAAGCGCCTTAGATATTTATAACTGAACCTGGCTGCCTCCTCCCTGACTATAGCCATACCCAGTTTCTTTGGATATCCCTGTTGATGATGTACCATGGGGAATCGACGATGAGTCGAAGCACCTTGGACTGAAACCCCTGGATGATATCAATACCCGAGCTGTTAGTAGTTCTCCAAAGTTGAATTCCATTATTTATCAATGTATTTTAACAAAATTAAAACAATTAACTTTAAAAAATGGTTTTATTAATAATTTGCGTTAGTTAAAATTCCATCCACATCTAATTCCATTAACATCTGTCATTCAGAATTTCAGTTGATTTATTCTTCATAATTTTAATAAACGTGAGCATTTGTGTCAGTTGTCTATTAGTTTGAGTTACTGGACGGAAGACAAATTTAATATTACAACTCTCACCTGCAAAACACAAAGATACCTAATATATTGTAACATACTGTCTAAATTCAAGTTTTAGTTCAAAGTTAAATATAAGTAAATATAAATCCGTTTTCAGTTCAAAGTCATCTTCCCACAAATGAATTCACAAAAAGGACGACTTGGGGTTGATAAATAAAAGCTACTGAAGAAATGCTTTATTAAGTTATAAGTTTCAATAAGAATAGAAAGATTACCGATTTGCTAACCAAGAAAATATTATTCAAAAATGTTAAAGATTTCCATTAAAAGTTAATATTATTAAAGGCTTTCTTTGCAATTTAAGTTTTGCTATAAAAATACGAAATTAGGTGATAAAACAATATTTTGTTTAGGTACAAAAATTTTAATATTTTCAATGATAAAAATTAGTAAATTGAATTTAAAATATGGTAGGTACTGCCTAAATTTTAGTAAAACAAAAATACTAATGAAAAAGCAACTTTGATTTATTCAATGAATTTTTTTAGTTAATTCCATATAAATCATATCTATAACTTAAAGTGCCCAGACTGTTGTCTTAAAGTGACTAAAGTGTGACTGTGACTTAAAGTGCAATAAAAAAATACTATTATAAAAGCCTATTTTAAGTGATTAATTTATGAACCCTAATGTGATTAATAGACTTAACAAACAGTTAACATTCAACGTCACGAAATGGCCATGCTGTTTAAGTGACTTAAAACGAAATAAAAATCTATAGAAATCATATCTACGTACTTCAAATTTACATCTGAAACACAAAGTTAATAAACCTAATGAGAATAGAATTAACCATATTTTATGTAAATACTTGTGTAATGCTGTAAAATTAAATGTTTTCCTTGTAGTAATATTCGATTGTAGGTTTTACACAGGTATTTTGTACGGTTAATACAAATTTATAGAAGGGTCATAAAGCAATCTGTATGTTCGCACAATTTAATTCAATATGTAACTTACTTAAACCCGAAAACGACAAAAACATTAATCATGGATTCACTCCACCCCTTAACGATGAGTTTGTATTAGTAGAAGAAGAGAAATAAGATAGGTTTGTTCGGCAGTGTCCCAGTTGACCACAAATCCACAGCAGATATCACCACAAAACTGGGAATGGGGGTGGCCACTAGGGGTTTTGAGAGCGCTGCGACCGGCAATGTGCCATTCCACCGATGGGACTCTCGCCGGTCGCTTTAGCTTACTATGCAGACGTGATATTACACTCGCACTATAATCCCGCGAATTCCATCTTTCACTACATAGACCGGTCGTGCATTTATTACATAAATCCTGTTGGAATGAAATTTACAACCAGGCAAAATGAGTGTACTATATAGATTTTTAAAAGTACTTTTTAAATTAAAATTTGGCCAAAATAAAAGATTCACTTCAAGTATATTTCCGATTTCTAAACATCACCTTTTTTTCTCTTTACAAACAATGGAAAGAAACACTAAGATCTTTTTGTGAAAATGTTTTTAACATATTTATATTTTCTGAGAACAGAAACAATAATATGTAGACTAACCGACTTGAACACGACAAGTAAAAATTTCAAAGTGGGAATAGGTGTAGAAAGTTTTTACAAAGATACACAAGAAGTGTAGGTATATATAATTCATTGAAATCGTCATATAAAATCGTCAAATACATTTATTTTAGAATATGTTTTGAATTTTTCAATGATTTGCCTCGAAAAATCACGAATATATCAGCTGCCAAGCATTGTAGATCGTCATTCGATTGAGCAGTTTATGTAAATTCTAGAATTAACTATATAGGTAAACTAACTAGTTTTAACCATAGCAAAAAAATAATGATTCCATGATTATTTAGTGCCGTAGCTTTTATTTAAAAAAGTCATTTATCTTTTTAATTTTGAAGATTTGTATGAAGGTTGACATACACACGAGTTTTTATGTGACCCCACTAAGAAAGGTCTAATGGAATTGGTTTAATTGATAATGAGTGTCACTCGATTGGTTCGTAAGTCCGTACCTGTCGGTGTTGAAAATTTTGATTTAAACACTTGTAAACTATGTAAAATAAGGAGAACTACATCACCATTTGTTGAAAAATAATATTTTCCAAAAAATTAATGGAATAATTTGTATTATTTGTGGAATTATAATGAAAATGTAGAAGTTATAAAAAATGTTTCTGACGTTTTTTGTTTGTTTTCAAATATTTCAACTGATCGAATTTGGTCCTATAAAATTTGTAAATACCAATTTTTTGTGAAAAATATAAGTTAGACATAATTATTGGTTAAAATATATGATTGCAATTTTAGAAAATAAGGTGTTTTAAGCAAGGCACCCGTCTTATTAACAGAAAAAATCATAAGAGTCTATAAAATTTGTGTTTCTAAATAATAACTATAAAATTAAATTTTATAAATTGAGGCTAAAATATTGAATGCTTTCAATTAGCTTCAAAAACTGTCAAAGCTGTGTTCATTACCAAATAACTAGAGTTTAGTGGAACAAAACATATCATCGAAAAGATGAGTTAAATATTAGGTTTTTGTATTGGATATTAATTGAATAGTTATAAAACCGTATAACATTAGTTGTTAATTACACTGTAAGATAAATAATTACGTCTATATAAAATACATTTTGAATGTCTCAAATATAAATAAACGAGCTGATACCCGCCCGCTTCACTGGACACATCTAAATTAGACTAATTGATTAATCAATTTTTTTATATTCCATTTTAATTCAATCTTGATTCAAAAAAGTTGATCGTTGATCAAAAAAAAAAGGAAATTAATTGCAACATCACTGTTGATTTCTCTTATACATAGATACATACTGTGTAGTTAATTATTTAAATATTTTAGTTGGTTTGGATACAGCTTTTAAACAATGTAATTATTGGTAATGTATATAGCTGGAACGAGCCGGCGCCAGCCCACCCCTGTTCACGGGTATAATAATGACGCGAACTATAGATAAAAACATTCTGGATGCGGATTGTATATTGTGTCAGAATTTGAGCTCAATTGGTGCAGAATTTTTCGAGTTGTTGTCTTAGATAAGGACCAACATAACATTTTTATATAATATAGAAGATACCAAAAAAAACAGGCAATACGTACGACATACAATAGTCAGTCAACTGCCAACTCTGCCAACACTTTTCTTTTTAAATCTGTGATATCTTTTAAGATATTTATTTTGATCGTATGCTGTAAAGGTCAATTTTGATCTACATGAATTGCACAACGTATCTAATGTTATGATATGATATATGATATGATATGATATGATATGATATGATATGATATGATATGATATGATATGATATGATATGATATGATATTATATGATATGATATGATATGATATGATATGATATTGTTTAAAATAATTTGGTAAATAACCAACAATTTTTTTGTAATATGTAAAAGATAAAAATGGTTCCTGTGGGTTATCTTTAGGAGATAGAGATATACCGTCGCGGACTTTTTTATCAATCTTTTTAAATACACAATTTCGCAGCATATAAGTTTGATCTATCTCATAAGATTTAGCCAGCGTTTGCAATGTAAGTGCACAAAAATATGTTTGTTATGACATCACATTACAAATCATTGAATTTCCCGACTTTCTCTACTCTAATATGCGTGTATTATACCTGCAAATCTTCCTCTTGAATCACTCTTTCAATTGCTGAAATGTGCATTAAAATCCGTTTAGTAGTTTAAAAGATCTAAGGGAACAGACGGCAGGAGCGACTTTGTTTTATACTATGTAAAGATGTATAGGCATTACATTTATAGCTGATTCAACAAGAGCACTGAAAACGTTTTATGGCATTCCATCGTTTAAAGCAAATTAACTTAAAAACAGTAGTAAACAAAATGAAAGTTTAATAATTACGCCTTTTAACTAAATCAACAAAAGATTGACTAGTCTATTAATGTGTTATCATGTGTCCTATGATAACGTATGCATTTCATATGTAAAGTTAGTGTGAGGTAGATACTACACATGAGATGATCACTTTTCTAGTTCTTACGTCCATATTTTATAGACCTCTTGCTATGATTGTTGTTTGAAAATTATCATTTGTGACAAAATACAGACAAAGTCTACTAAATCAATATCAAGAAAACTCGGCACCAAAACAACGAAAAATTGTATTCCTAAAAGTGTGAATCAAATTCTTATTTATTTATTAATTGTAGATAATAATCTGTTTGGCGTGTTGTTTAATAAATAGTAACCAATGAACACAAACGAACTTGTGGCATTTGACAATTCGAATATTATTTACGATCATACACGTTTAGGAGCTTGAACTTAGCTATTACGTAACAGGAGAACCACTTCGGAACATTGCCAAAAGTGAACGAAAAAACTCTTTTGTGACTTCAATAAGCATAAAGTGGTTATAAATTAAAATGAATGTGTGTTGATATAAAAATATCAATAAACATTCATTGATAATGTATAGTGTACTCTTATGATAGCTTGTAATTAAATATAAACGCTTACAAACGTTTGCATATTTATTGATGACTCGTTTAAAAATACGTGCCTACTTTTTTAAAGAGGTAACTAGTCTAAATAGTTACCTATTAACATAATATGGAAAAATTATTTTTATATTTAAAAAAAAAATGAAAAAATGTATGATTGGTTGTAGTAGTCAATTGATAACCTTTTTATAACTTAAAAATTCAATTATAAAAATGTTTCATAGATCCCACTAATTGGGTGGAGTGCACAATTAAAATTCAGAATTTTCATATTAAATTGTCTATCTGACGGTCAGTAATAATCATAATAGCTTTTCAATTAACTTATCTTATTTAACTTTGTGAACTACTTGTTAACGGCATATTCGTTATTATGAGTTTAAGTAAATATAATTATTTATAAAAAAGTTTAAAATATAATAAATGAATATCTAGCACAGAGAGAATTCGTTAACCATCAGATATGAAATTTCATCTCATATATTTTTCAATTACAATTTAAGTTTTAATAAAACGGGTCTATATTCTCGTAAGTTATATTTTATGATTATTTTCTTAAAGAAGTCTTTAAGTATGCTCCACTTCAAACATTAAATTAATGAGAAGATTTCCTCTTTGTTGTATACAAATGCGATTGACAATTATATTTTTAAAAATTTTAAATTAGGTCATCTTAAAAATATAAAATATAAATGGGAACTGTTATTTCTTAGTTTTTTCGCATATTTCACTCAATAGAAAAAGAGAGTGATATATATTTTACGTTGAGTAATTAAAGTTTCTTTTTCAAATAAAAGCGATATATCAAAAAGTCCATTTTACTTGTGCTTTAATATAAAACTTGATTGAATACCAAAGCATTTGGGTACCGTCCAGTGCCAGGCGTTCAATATCTCAAGCTCTTTTTAATTCCTAACAGTATTGATTGGCATGACATTACTCTAATCGTTACATTACAGTTCAATCTCGCTTTTATAAAAGAGACGTACTAGCAAACAGTTTAATTCTATCAGAAAATGCATTATCTATCAAAGTGCATAGGTATTCTTACCCAGATAAGTTTAGTCGTGGTTTCTTCTTATTCTGTTAAAGCTTTGATAGAAATGTGATAACAAAACGAGACTTCAGAAGCGTCAAAAGCATTTGTCAATTTTATCCTTCAAATAGTTACACATAAAGTGAAATAAACGAATTCTTAATCTAGTATAGTACTTAGTTTCTACGTATGACTTCGGAGTAGGTAATTGTTTTCTATTTATAAAAGCTATCCCTAAAGCCATTGCAGTTCCTTAATAGTTTCTACTGACGTTTATCTTGAATACAGATCTAAAGCACAACTATGTTCCAATGTTTCTCACAATTGGAATTTAGTTCAATTTTCTTTACGGATACGTTTATTAAAGGTAGTTTTTAATTTTTAAATTTCAATGAAAATAAACCGTAATCTCTTATTGATCTATATTAAATTAACTTTGACACTTTCATTTTTAATAACACTTCTTATACTAGTCAACATTTAGTTTACTGTAAATTTACTGAAAAGTTTTTTGTATAACATAACTTTGCCTATAAATATCAAATCTAATTCAAGTTTAAAGAAATGTAATAAAATTTATTTTTAATTTATATTTAGTGTTAATCAATTTTGTCAACTTCTTATCAATGTTCTGAATGTTCATAAAATACCATTAGTAAAGTTGGTGTCTTCTAAGTTCAATGAAATTTCCACAAATAAAAATGTTTAAGGTAAAAATACGAAAAGGAAGCTTGTGCTTAAATAAATTTTGTCTTACAATTATAATTTTGCATTTTATCCAAAAACAGACAGTTTGTATTCAAGTGTGGATCGATGGTGAGAGCAACTGGAACAACATGAACTTTATTATTTAAAAAAAGCAATCATAAAAATGTTCTGTATTTGAATACAAATGATCAATAATGAGAACAAAAATGTTTAACGGTAACTATATGGTAGCAGATGGTTTTAGAACCGGAACTATTTATATACCGTCAAATAGGGAAAATAACCTTTTCACGTTGGCAATGAAATATACAATAAAATAAAATTCAAAAATATTGTGCTAATGATGTATATGGATTTAAAATGACTAAACTGACACTAATAAGAGTAGTCGAAAATGAGACTTTAATAAATATTAAAACTATTTTACACGATGTAATTAATGTTTTACTTAGTTTGTTTATTAGGCGTCAACTTGCACACAATGCTTGGAGAAATCAGTTATCGCAAGTAATATTTCTATCAATTTCACTTTATTAAAATACGCCCCGTCGTTTCAGACAATAACCCTTCTCGGCTAATGTTGATATGGAGACAGAAAACCGAAAGGCTTGTACGTATAACCATTCTATGAGCTCAACTATATCTTACGATAAAGCAAATTTTGTTGCACGTTGCTTAAAACAATGAAAATCCTCAAATGAATTGATTTTGTTGTTAATTATAAATAACCTGCTGCTAAAAATCTAATTAAAATATAAAAGATGTTGTACGTACACCAACTTTTGTCTTATTTAATGAATATTTTACTAATCTCAGTTTAGTAAAAATATTTTTAGAATTGATTAAAAAACAAGAAATTTGCATACATTTCAAAATTAATTAATTGCAATTTAAAGCCAGGAAGTCAAATTAATTTATAAAATATCATCACTTTGAAAACTTTTTCCATAACCTTTCAATTAAAGTATAAATTTCATTAGTTTAAAATTCCTAAAAAACGTATGTAACTCAAAAATTGATTTATACTTTAAAAAGTTATAAATTTTGAAATGATACAAGTTAAAGCTTTTCGCTGTCAAAATTTTTTATGGTGTAGATTACGAGTCAGCGTTTGTCCATTTAAGAATGTTTCAAACACAAGGCTTAATAAAATATTGATGGGTTTATATTATCGTAAAATTTTATATACATGACATTTCTTTACTATTATACAAGTATACACCCTCTTATTAAAAATACAGCATTTATGATTTAAAATTTAAAGTACATGAAATTGGGATTTCAATAATTTTTCTTCTTAATTTTCTAAATGAAATATTACAAATAAATCTGAAAGACATTATTTCATAACTAGCTGATACCCGCGATGTCGTCTGTTTAAGTTATTATGTTAAGAATATATTTAATTTACAGAGGAAAAAAAATTAAAAATTGAAAGCAAAAATATATTAAAAATTACCGGAAAGAACTAAGCGTAGAACATTTTTAACTATATGCCAAAAAATTGCTCCGGCAGAATCTGTTATTACTCCAAGTGTAGATGTATTACTTAGTTAATTTATAATTAATTTTTCAAAAATTTGTAAATCAAAAACTTGTTCCAAAAATTCTCTTTCCGGATCCGCAATTGCTCCAGGTGTTTAGTTAATTAGTAATTCAATTTTTAAACTATTTATGTTTATAAGATCCAACGGCAATTGACGACGTCATAGTACAACAATACATGACGTATAAAAATTTAAAAATAATCAACTACTATAAATATTGCAAAAATTTGATCAATTAATTGCGTTATGAAAAAGCAATAGAATGCTTAAAAAAATTCAATTAAAAATTATTTTGGGTTTTATAGCGATTTTAATTCTTGATTATGAAAATTTTAAAAAAGTTTAATTATAAATTAACTTTTAATTATACACTTGGAGCAATTTCGGATCCGGAGAGAGCATTTAAGGAGCAATTAAAAAAAAAAGAACTTTAATCTCGCCAACTTAATTCTTTCTAGTTAAAAAATATATGCAATAATAAAAGGGAGTGTTAAAATCTAATTTGATTATTGAAATGGTTATTTTTTAAAAATGTATTTTAAATTTGTATTGACAGTAAAATATAAAAAATGCTAAAAGAGAATTAAAAAAAAAGCTATATTAATCTAATATCACGCTGAACTGCATTAACTATTAAGTCAACGCTCAAATGAGCCGGTCAGTGCACACATCGATTAACTCCACTTTTTCAACTTTTACAAATTTTCATGTCAAAACACTTGGTTGACTCTTAACTTTATATATCCAAAAAAAAATTTCTTATAGTAAATAATAACAGATTTAAATGACAATTTGCTTTGTAGCTTTTTCATAAGAGACAATGTATTTATGAACTCTATTTTTTCAATTTACTCAACTTGTTTGCATTACGGAGTTAATCGATGTTTGCACTTAGCGGCTCAAATATGAAATAATCAGTAGGCAGTGGAAGGAGAAACACTCTTTCTGCAGCCCATGCGCAATAATCCGTTTGCCTCACTCTATCAAAGTGACGAAAAATGCCCGCTTAACGCGTTTTGCTTGTAAAATTCGCATTTTTTAAAACGTTAATTACTTCGTTTTTAATGAAGATATCGTGACAATTTTTATTTTAGATAAAGAGCAAGTACATAAGAAGTAAAACAAAACAAAAATTGAAATATATCCAGTGGTTTTTGAATTAAAAGCGAACATTGGAAAACAGGCACCATTTTATTTATATAGTTAGATATAATAAGAGTTATTATTTCGTCTTCTCAGTTTTTGCTTATTCTTCTGTTTGTTGAATTTCAGTGAAAAAAATCAATGTAAATGAACAGAATATGGATTCAAAAATAAGCATAGAAATGCATTAATAAAATCAACATGCCGGTAAAAAATAAATACCTATAGTATTCATAAATGCAATTGGTTTTTCTGCATTTATTAACGCATTTGGAAGTGTGAAAGTTTTCCAAGTACGTATGATACATACACCAGCAACGATTTACATTGAAAAGTAACGCTCCATTTAAATATCTCACGTTTGTGTCACAAGCATAAAACGTATTCACTTGCTTGTTTTATACTTGTAACAATTTAAATAGATACATATTTCTAACAAATAATATAAGTTTGCATTACAAAGTACACCGGCTGCAAACGACTGCAGAAAAGTTTTGTATTGCCATATTCAGAAGTGCAACAGTCCTACGAACTTTATACTTATTTCTTATATGTAATATCAAATTTAGCTCAATGTGAATAATATTTAAATGATCATTGCATAAGAAACATGCTTTGCTCGTCGTCGAACACTTGACTATGTTGAAAGTTGTTGAAAGATTTTATTTTTAAAAAATCAATTGCAAAAATTTTTTTGTGAAAAATATTTCCTTGGCATTTTCACACGTATATTAAACACACCTTAAAATATTTTAAATTATTCTTTAAATTATACCTAAATTTTAAGTTCATTGTATTTTATAGGGAGTTCACAGCTTTTCCAATTATAAGATCTTATAAATGATAACATAAAATAAGCCTATCTCTGAATTCAGTTTATTATTGATTCGATCGTTAATCTAACGTTGTACTTATTTCCTTCGTTTTGTGATTGCAGTTCCACCGCAAACTCCAACCATCTTTGACGACAATGGGAAAGATGTTCCTTCGATAGCTGGACCGTACGTGGAGGGCGGAGATATGAAGCTAACGTGCATGGTATCTGGAGGTGAGTAAACACCATCTTTATCTGTATCCGAAACTTAAGCTTCCGCCAAATGTGTAGCAAGTACGTGCCATGCCTGTAACACGAGCGCAATAAGATGATGACCGCCGCAAGTTAACCAGGATGAATCAAATTGACTATGTCGAACGAGCAAACACACCCTTTAAATGAAAATAATCAAGCTTTAACTAACCCTAATCAACCGACCATAAGATTAAGTTATTACAACTTTAATTTGAGTAAAGAAGCATTTATAAGAACAACAGTACATTAAACAGTTTATAATATGAAGTAAAAATAATCTCTGTGTAGGCTTCTGAAAAATTAAAAAAAAATATTTTTACTACTTAATTTATGTTGAATATCTTTAAATCTTATCAACAAAAAAAAAATGATAAAACTAAAAAAAAATTATGATATTAAGTATTACAATATTAAAATATTTCACCTAACATACAAAACGTTTTAAAAAATTTAAACGGAAGCTTATATACCTAATAATTGAGCGCTTACAATTTTTAATGACGATATGACGATAGTTTTACGTGATAACATCATAAAGCAACATTGATTAAAAATTGCATACTTTTATGTATTGATTTGAATTATTATCACTGAATTATCATTATTTTGTATAACACAAAGAAGGAGTTAACGGAATATGACAATTTTTCTTAAATGAAGACTAAAAATTATGAAGGAAATCAATTAAATCTTATTAAGTTAATTGTAAAAATAACACAAAATTATTGAATTCGAGGCAAAGCTTATTGTAGAAGTTCTTGAAAAAGCTCGCGTGGCGGCGTTCCAGTAGCAGAACTCTATCGTGCCTCTCCATCTCTTGTATCGCGTTCTCGCTTGCACGCACAGGCTCAAACGGAACGTGACACTTTTTCATGCAGGCTACCGTAGGTAGTTCATCAATTTATAAGACGTTATCACGTCAATAAAAAAACTAACATCACTGCTTTTATATAGGTACTGTTCTTTTAAAAGAACTTTAAAATGAAATAAAAGCTTCCTGACTTCCTCTTAATTTCTAAGAATAAAAAAAAAATCAACATTTATTCTTACCATAACGTTTTATATTCAAGTTAGGTTAGAAGAGAATTTCATTGCTGATTAACAAAAACGTACCGTTTATCTCTGTCAGAAACGTATTTATAAGACTAAGATTAAATGCAAGAAATTAATAGCTAAAACATAACTAGATGTTAAGTTAATAATTCCCATTTTATGACAGCGCTTTATTAACTTAAAGATGCCATTTCTATTCTTGTTCTATATGATCTTCCAAAAATAAATAATTTATTCAAACAATGAATGTTGAAATATCTAAAAGTTATTAATGCAAATGAACGCTCGTAACAGTTGCATTTACTTCTTATATTTTATTCTAAAACATCTTTATCTTAATAAAATTTTGTGTTTTATGCATTGTATTATGGTTTATTAGATCAGAAATTATTAAATAGGACGTTTTTTCCTATGGTAAAGTTTAAGGTAGAATTATTAATTCTAAATGAAGCAAATTATACAGTTTGCATACATACAGTAAATTATCTCATTTGATTTTCGGCAAATGGATGTATTAATTATTATGGCTTTACAAGATTAGGTAATACAAGGTAACGTTTATGGAGACCAAAAAAAAAAAAAATATATACGTGTAACTTGTAAAGTGATACTATTTCACTCATAACATATAATCTTGATAGACCTTTTATGACTTTGTTACATCTAATGAACACCGATATAAAACGTCATTAGTTTTAATAACTATTTGATAATAAACTTTTATCTTATGTTTCAAATATTTACTTTTAAGTGTCTAAAATATGAATAATTACAGTATTTTTTTCATTTTTTAATTTATTTTCGAATAAAGAATAACATTTCAAATACTTATCAATTTGCACCACTGGCTATGTGGCTTTTTAAAATAATTATTTCTTAACTAGCTGATACCCGCTCGCTTTGCTGAGAGTATCTAAATTTAATTGATTGATTAATAGATTCCCTACTTTCATTGCGATATATAAAAATTAATCTATAATATTTTGACAGAAAACGATGATAAATACTTCCAGACTTTAGATTCTAAGTAAGTTCATCAAAATCCTTAAACTACTTTTCTAGGAAGAGATATTAGCTATCTATATTAGGTTCTATAAGATTTTGTCAAATGTCATTTAAAACAGTTCTGCTATTTTAGTAAAACTATTAGGAGCTATCCTTCAGGAACCGTCCTTTTTTATTGAATTAATGATATTCAATAATATGTTAAGATCTGAGGTATCTTTAATAAAACTTTATTAAAATTTGTTCCGTTTAGTAATTGTTTATTATTTAAAAATTTAGTATATTATTTTAATACGTTTATTTCTTATTAATTTCTTCGACAGTAAACAATAAAGAAGTTCAAATATTTTAAAAAATGTCACAATTAATTTTATCGGATGTTAAATTGAAATTCTTATTTATTTTTCAGTAAAATTTGGTCAGTTGTTTAATTTAAACTTTGTAGAGAATTTATTTATTTCGCGAACTTTAACAAATTTTTTTTTTAAATACACGGTTTCTGTAGGATACAATTGTTATGCTATCCTATGGAATTCACATGTTTTTCACTATATATAACTGACGCGAAATATAGATTAAAACCATTTTGTAGCCCGATTGTATATTGTATCAAAATTTGAGCCCAATTGGTTCAGAATAAAGACCAACATAATATTTTTATATAAAATAGAAGAAGATACCAATAAAACAGGCAATACATACGTCGTACAATGGCTAGTCGCTATGCCAACATAATTTTTTTGTCATTTGTAAAAAATAAAAATGGTTATTGTGGGTTATCCTTAGGAGATAGAAATATACCGTCGTGGACTTTTTTATCAACCTTTTTAAAATACACAATTTTGCTGCATATAAGTTTGATCTATCTCGTGAGACTTAGCCAGCGTTTGCGATGTAAGTGCACAAAACTATGTTTGTTATGACATCACATTACAAATCTTTGAATTTCCCGGCTTTTCTTTACTAAATTATGTATAAAATATAGCCATTATGTTACCGAGGACTAAAAGCTTTATAACAAAAAAAGTTTTATCAAAATCCGCTCAGTAGTTTTTACGTGAAAGAGGAACAACAAACAAAAAGACAAAAATCTTCCACAGTTTTATTATATACCTATACCTATAGATTAGATTATCTATTACAGTGTTTCTAGTAAATAATCTTCCCGATCCGATACCAATATAAAATATGGTTAAAATTACACATTAACTATTTTCATAAAAGCATTTGATATTAATTGTTTGGAATCTTAATTACTCAAATTTCATTGCATAGAAGAACATATCTATAGCTTTGTAAACTCAACGTTTCATTGATTAGAAGCATCTGTCAGTTCGCGCAATCAAAGCTGAGGTCAACATTATCTGACTATCGCAAACTATTTCAAGCAAAATACAAACATTGTAATATGAATCTTAAATGCTCGATAAACTACGGGGAGAACTATATTTAAACATGCTTAAAATTCAAATTAATAATTCTTGTTTTTGATCATTATAACCATTTTAAGGTGCTTTCGTACTTGATATTTTTGAAAGCTCTGCTCAAAACATTTTTCCAGTAATATAGTAGATAAACGTGAGTAACTTTGGTTTCTACATTTCATAAGTAATTAATTAACTATATTGTGTTATATTTCCATTTCTCTTTACTGAATTCATATATATATATATATTAGTTAAAATTGTTTTGCAAGAACGACTAAATACAATCTCAGAAATTATTTAAATTCGATATAACTACATTAAACGCACACAAAATAAGAACACCAATTTCATTTCTGTGCTCAATTAAGCAAATGAACATTGGATAATTAATAACTTTGTAATAATGAAACGTCACAGCTGTTCATTAAAGCTTATTTTGTTTCTCAATAAGAGACTCAAATTAGCTGCAATTTATATAATTTATGTCGTTGAATTCATTCTTCCATTTACTTTACATTTCATGCATATAAAATATTTGCTACTGGATTGCATCGAAGTTGAAATGTTTGATAGTAATTGTACTTTTTGGCACAGGCTTATTTGCTTTTGAATCATTACTTAGGGATGTTACAATAATTCTTAATTATTGTTGAAAATTTTTGTTTTATTAAACTTTGTTTACCTACGTACATATACATATGTATGTATACAGCTGCATACTGTATAGTTGTCATACATAGTAGGTACACATTTTTTTTTTCACTTTTAACGTTTTTGTTTGCAAGCAATTTAGTTCACTGGTGATACTTTACCTACTCCATCTGAATATTACCTACATATTATTACATTTGCATTCGCAAAGACTTGACATAAAAGATTGTTTCTTAATAAAATATTCATTTTCTTGAAGTGTTGTTCCTAGTACTTAAAATCCATACCTACCTTAAAACTTATGAAAAAACTGAAACGAAACGTTTGATCTCATATTTAATAAGAAAAAGGAAAACCAAAAATAATATACGAAAAACAAACTTGATTTTTCATATATATTATGAAGTTTTTTTTGGCATAAAAATTTTAAACCTTTAAATAAAGATTTTCAAAAAATATCTTGAAAGCTAAAAAAATTAAGATAATTTATTTGAAATTGTTTAATCATAAAGTTTATACTTAGTCAACATTTCTAGTAAATATCGATTGAACAAAAATTCGTAGCTATCTATTTCTATAAATAATTTTAAATTCAATAAATTAATGCTTAATAAAGAAAAGCTCTGCACGTATTGTGTTATTGTACAATATAATGTGACTTGTAACTCATAATGGAGTCTTGAATTCCATTTTTCTGTTATTGTCTTGCTAAAAAGGAAAATTTACAAACAATTTTAAAGTATAAAAGATAGAATTTGCGTTTTCTATTCGAGGAAAGTTCTTACAAATTTTAGCAAATTCAACTTCTTCTTATTCTCTGAATATCAAAGTGAAAAAGAAAACAAACTTTTCCAGCAAATCAGTGACACACATAAATAGAACCGGATTGCTCTAGTAAAGCAAAAAATTCAATCAAATGTTCAAACTTTCTGTGGTTTTGCAACTGTGTATAATGATATTTGACTTTAGATATTCTTGCGTTTTTTTTTTCCTCGAGAAATTTTATTCCTTTGCAATTACTTTTTGGATTTTTTATTACTCTGTTAATGATTTTCTATTTTGTAACAAAAGCTGTTTTATACTTGGTTGTCTACATCATTATCTACGTGAAAATTAGACCAAGCCAAGCTTAAAGTAAGATGTAAGGTGACCTTAGTTCTAGTCAGTAATTATGTACCTAATAACATTGTGACCCCACAAAGGATCTGTCTTATTAGATTAACTCTGTCTAATTGAGGTTAATAATAACTATAGAGACGACAGAGAATCTATATTCTTACATTTTAGTAATTACATTTAAAATTTATTTCTAAAATTTTTAAAATTATACTTGTTAGTACTAAAAGTTGTTAATAATTTTGATGTTAAATGGGTATCAAAACTACGTAAATATTTTTTTTTGTTTCTTTATTTAAAGTTGCTTCAACATCTGGGTCATTAGAGACTTATTCTATTATTAGAATTATTCTAAAAGCAACGATCTTATAGTAACTGTGAAAATTGAAAATGCAACTGACATTATTATTTTAACTAGTTATAGATAGTAATAAGCATTTCAAAGTTATTATTAATGTGTTTTCATTAGTTTTCCTTCATAATTAAATAGATTTTTTTCTTATATTACACGTATTCGTTGTGGCTCCAATCCAATTGCTGTTTCCAACTTTTAGTATTGCGGTCCTTTACAAGTGGTTATAGAGTAATTTTTAAATAGATCTCCAGTGATCCCTGAAACTAGAGGTTTTTGTATTAAATATACATATTTATGGTTTTTAAAGATATATAGGTACTGCAATACTCTACTTTTTTATACATTTTTTATCTTATCATTTTTAAAATAAGATTTTAAAGTACACATTTTTTACTAAATTTTTATATGGCTAATATTATTAGTATTATTTTTTTGATTAACATTTTTAATTAATTTTTTTTGTCATTGCAGTAAAAGAAATATTTCCTTTTTTAAAGCATAAAATCTAATTAAATGAATAATTAAAACAATTATTTCTAAGCTTTTTCTACTATGCATATCATAGTAAATAACGCAGAAAACACGCAGTTACAAAATTTAATACAATAAAAATGATTTAAGATACAGCAATAAGTAAAAGAAATCCACAAAGTAGCGAAGCGATTAGATCTCTTAAGCCTCCGCTTTATGTATCAGTCGTTTTGCATCGATTCCCGTTAAATCCTATAGATATTTAAGATTTGTAAATTACAAAAATTATTTGTATCTGAACATTCGTGATATGACTAATGATATGACTCCGACTTTTCATTCTTTTAGCAATCATTATTTAGTTTTATTGCTAACAATATAAAGGTTTTAAAACAAACAGTTTAAAAACTTGCAAAAGCTAACATTTCAGTATCGCCATGCTAAACTAACTTTTTGAGTTCTTGATTATTCACCTTATCACCTGATCGCTCTTTTGTAAAAAAAAGTATAATCCAATTCAAAGTATCAAATCTACATTTTTTGTTATTTTAACATAGTTGTGCAAAATTTTTATAATGAATGAGCGTTTTGTTTTAAAATTATTTTTTCTTATCAAACGCATATTAAAGTTAAATCATTTTACTTTTGACTTTTGAAATATTTTTTCAGTTACGCTTGTGTTGCACCATATTTTTTTTTTTTTTTTTTTTTTTTTTTGGTGTTTTAAGTCGCTTTAACAGCTATGGTCATATCATGACTATCTAAACACAGAAAATTTCTGTTGGTCAATTATAATCTTAGTTCTAGGATCTTAATTCTAGGATTCAATAGGAATCGAACCCGGGCCACTTGACGCATGAAGTGGAGAGAACTAATGCTCTAGCCACTGCGCCAATAGGTGGCCCTGTTGCACCATATTATTTAGTTTGATTCAAAACTGAATTTGCCTAATTTTTAATTTCTTAAAAGCAAAATAAATGATCTTTGCTAATTGCTTGTTTGATGGTAACCAAACATTGATTATTCAGAATAAAATAAATATTTAATTTTTGTATGTATATTTTCAGTAGGTAGTTTTATTTTTCGTTTTAGTAAGTGCTCATAAATAACTTATTAAATAATAACAATAATATAAGTAGTGAAATATCGAAACAAATAAATTTACACGAATTGTAAAAAGAAAAATTGGTAGTTGAGGTTTTGAAAATTTTTTGAAATGTTTTATTGGTTTCTTTCATTTTTGGCCATATTTAGGGGCATGTAAGCTAATACTTATAAGTTATTTTAATCTTATAATACTTAATTAAAATATTACACAAAGCTTTCAATATTTAGTTTAGTTTTTAAGTGAATGTTTTTTAGGTTTCTTAACGTTTTTTTTAATAAAAAGTATAAAGATAACTTCATGGACTTAAATTAGGTAGCTTAAATTAATGGTTTAATGACAGCAATAACTTTATGTTGCAATATTTGATCGTATTTTTTTAAATCTAATATATAACAAAGGAGTAATAAGTTTCTATAGTACTACAATACTACTAAAACTCAAATATGCATTGCAGTATCGAACAAAAAAGCTTTATCTGATATATCTTAGTGTCATTAGCAACAAACATAAATTATCTATAAACAATTTGCAACAATCGTTTCAGAATTTTTAATTTACGCTAAATTACACCCTATTTTAAAGTTTGATTGTATTTATTGATTGATATTGACTGGCTATTGAAATGTGTTGTACCCAAATAACAGTGTTCATCCTACTCCAAACATGGAAATCGATTGCTTTAGCCGATAACATATTTTATGTTATCAGTAAATTTTATTGTTAATAAATAACGTTACCACCATTATCTGTAACTGTTAGCTTTTACTAATTATAACATTAAATGTCAGAGCGCATCAATGCTTAAATTTTGATCTTTAATTAATTAATGTGAATCAGTTATGTAGAAAATTTCACACTAATTATGCCATCTACTATCACTTCTGATTAATACTTTCCAATGTTAAAATGCATGCAGTTTCACAGTTCACATTAGTTCACCCATTGTGAATATATATTGTAAGCTCTATCCAAAGTTAAGGTTACCACCAGAGAAAATATAGATATTTTGTAAATAATTTTAAGAAAAAAAAATGCCAATTAATGCATCATGACTAAATTATATTTTTTTCATAAAATATTGTTATGGTTATTAGCGACCGTCGAAATGGGATTCAATTCTAGAACCTCTAGCGTACAAGATGACAATCAAGTGGCCTATCAATCAATCAAGACTCAAGTCATCAAATGTAATTCAAATTGAAATTTAAAATATTGCATATATCAGTTGATAACAAAACTCTTATCAAATGTTAATGTTATCTTCTATAAATCTGTACCTAACTTTATATATAACATTAAAAAAAGTATTTTTCAAGATGATGTTGAGAAAACATTGAATATTCTATGAAAATTGAAACTGCCAACATATATCTACAAAATATATACCTAATACAAAAATCTTTTCTAAACTTTTAAGGCAATAATTAAAAGTTTTTATGTTATACCTACATAAAAGATATTTATCTAAATTATATCTTGATATAAAACATTTTTCAAATAAAAATCCCTTTTCATATCAATTTAAAAAAATCACAATGAAACATTTAAATTTTCCCAACTCTTTATTATTTTGAAATGATGTAAATTAAATACATCGAATATGAAAGCTGAGGTGAAAATGTTAATGGTTTTGTCATTTTTACAAGTTTCAATTTAATTAACTGTATATGTATTATTTAATGTTACATCTCAAATTTTCATGTAAGCGTAAAATTGATACCCTGTTTGATGAGTCAATTACCAAATTGTAATTAACTTGATTATTAATCACTAAAGGTAAATAAATACATATATTTGAAAAATTAATATAACAATTCATTATTGTTATCCATTTTTATTTTTTTCTCTTATCACATCGTTGTCAACTTAAATTATGGCATGTAGATGTGGGATAGAAACTATTATAAGACATCAGTTTTCATTAAGATACATTCTTTGTGGGCTCTACAGCTATTTCCAATCAATATTCAATTTGTTTTCTTTGAATTCAACACGATTGCTTTATGCCTCAAGGATTTATGTGCAACTTAGATTTTCAATATCTGAATTTATTTGAGAAGATTTAAAAACTCTTTGTATTTTTTTCTGTTGATAAAATTCATATGATACGAATACTATAATATAATTGCAATAACAAACAAATAGATGGTTTACATAGGAATATATTTTAACTGCCCAGTTCTATAACAAAAAACAAATTGGAATTGGCAAAGAATTGTGAGATCCAATATTCGGTATCATCAAGAACATTTATTGAGATGATGCAGAGGACCGTAGTCTTCTCAGATTGTTTTCACTCTTCCCTGGAATTACATACCGTCCAGATTGTTTTTGTGCAGAACATTTTTGGTGCTGTGTATATTATTTTGACTTATTCAAATATAAACCTAAAATTGGTTTTAGTTCAAGAAAATTTAAATAAAAGAAATAAAAAGTGGATTTGAAGATAATATACAAAGAGGTTTTTTGACAGGTCGGAATGATGGTATTTTAATAACTGAATTTCAAAGCTTGTATGGTCATTCATGAACTAGGTCTTCATTGCTCGATTTTAGTTGCTTCTTACCGATTTCTTCTCGACAATTTCTTTTTATGTTATTGTTTAATTTCGAGAAAAGATGCATAACTCTAATAAAAAGGGACATATGATGTTTAAAAAACATACAGCATATATTAACTTGATTATTCTAAATTAAAAATAATAAATAAAAAAATAAAATTTCTAAAAATGATCTGATACATTGTTCTGTATATCACTTTTTACTGCATTACTAAAATACAGAAAACGTGCTAAATATTTTTATGTGGTGCTTTATATGCTTGTTTATTAATATGCATCCACCTAGGTGTACGTATTGTAGTTATCATTTGTAAAATGTAAATGAATTAATAGGTAACATTTTTGTTTTATATGCTTACCATCAAGGGAATAAATAAAACGATGTACAATCTATACATTGCATAAATATTTCGAATGATATTCGTTTCATTACGTGATGTCGATATTAAAAATTAAATGGAAATTAATATTCGAATATTTGAAAATTATGTTTCAATAGTTATTTGCTTTTCCAATTTCCAGCTTAATTAGTTAACATTAACCTGATTTGAATATCCTATCTATGAAATTATTAATTTGGTTTTTCTTAATATAATTTACAACTTTGTAAATTTGTTATAATTAAACAAATTTGAAAATTGATTTTGTTGGAAGTATTAATTTATTAACTATTTAGTTGTTAATATTTAAACATTACCCACTTATATACGTTAAAAAATAAACTAATTATATGTTAATCCAATCACAACTTTAACACTACGTCTATTTAATCTCTTGTGTGCTGAGTTGTTAGTTTGAGTATTTTAATAAAAGACACTTAAACTGTATTTGAAATTGGTGTGAAAGCTTACTATATGCTTAAGCTTAAATTATATGCTTTTATTTTATTTCTTCATTCAAACTAAAAAAAAATGGATTACAAAAATTTCATCAAAATGCAATCTTTATGGTTTATAACTAGGTATTTTTGTACTTATTGATAACAAAATGAATCGATTAATGCTACCGAAGTATCTATATAAATAAAATGAATAAATGTTGATAAATATTCAATGTTTTCTCAACATTATCTTGAAAAATACTTTTTAATGTTATATATAAAGTTAGGTACAGATTTATACAAGATAAAATTAACATTTAATTTTCTAATGTTCGCTTTGAACTCAAAAACTACTGGATAAATTTCGATCAATTTTTTGTTGTTGTACTTCTAATAAACTTGGTCGTTATTCAAAAAAAAAAAAGAATTATGACGATGTCTTTATTAAAAACAAAGTAATTTAAAGTTTTAAAAAATGCGATTTTTACAAGCAAAACGCGTTAAGCGGGGGATTTTCCGTCGCTTTGATAGAGTGGGGCAAACGATGTATGCGCATGGGCTGGATAGAATATGTTTCTACTTCCACTGTCTACTGATTATTTCATATTTGAGCGTAGACTTAATGCAAGCTCAGTGAGATATTAGATTAAGAAAGATTTTTTTAAAATATTTTTTGTAGGTTTTTTTTTAACTCTTTTTTAGCATTGTTTATATTTTACTGTAAAAACTAATAAAAATACATTTTTAAATAACACACGTTACAATAATCAAATTACATTTTAACACATATTTTTTAACCAAAAAGAGTTAAGTTGGCGAGAAACATTTTTTTTTTTAGTTAAACTATATGCCCAAAAATTTCTACTTCAGAATCCGCAATTTTTCCAAGTGTATAGTAATTCATTGATTAATAATTAATATTTTAAAAAATTTGCAAAATAAAAATTAAAACTGCTGTAAAATACAAAAAGTTACATTTTTTTAGTTTTTGTTTTTAAAAATTGCTCTCTAAATGCTCTTTCCGGATCTGCAATTGCTCCAGGTGTACAGTTAATAGTTAATTAATAATTAAGTTTTTAAAAAAATTTCAAACTCAAGAATTAAAATTGCTATAAAACACAAAATAGTTTTTAATTGATTTTTTTTTCAGTTCTCTGCTCTTTTCAATACGCAAATTGATCAAATTTATGCAATATTTTTTATAATTAATTATTTCAATTTATTTATACTTGTATTGTTGTATTATAGCGTCATCAATTACCGTTGGATCTTATGAACTTAAATAATTTAAATATTGAATTACTATTGAGCTTTACACCTGGAGCAAATGCGGATCCGGAAAGAGCATTTAAGGAACAATTTTTTGAAAATAAAAATTAAAAACAATGATTATTTTGGATTATATAGCGTTTTTTATTTTTGAAAAATTAATTATTGATTAACTAATAACTATAATAACTGTACACTTGGAGCAATAGCGGATTCTGAAGGAGCAATTTAGGAGCAATTTTTTGGTATATAAATAGTTAAAAATGTTCTACGCTAAGTTCTCTCCGGTTATTTTTAATATTTTTTTTTCAATTTTTAAACTCTTTTCCTCTGTAAATTAAATATGTTCTTAACATAATAACCTACGCAGACGACGTCGCGGGTATCAGTTAGTTATATATAATTATTTTACCATAAATCTGTACCCTTAGTTACACGTTATTAAAAAGGAAAATAATAAGAATTCTTTAAAATCAAAAATGAAAAATCAACTTTGTAAATCTAGTCATCAATCAAATGAAAAAAAATTGCACCATTTGGACTATAATTGCAATTAAGATTGACCTTACTTTAATTGTACCATATACCTACATGTAGTCAGAATACACGCAAGCAATAAATAACGCATACAAGTCATATACTGCAGGCGAAAGTATTGATGATTTGTTTCAATGATTATATTTCATACTATCATATTTCATTTGAAAATTAAAATTTTTAATGAGTTTTTATGACGAACTAAATCATTTTAGTAATCTTAAAGCTATACTAATGATGCTTAAAAGTATAGTTTATCATAAATTGATTGTTATTTTTTTTCCAAATTAAAGCAGTTTTTCCTAACTCTTATGTTCTAAATATATGTTCTATATAGTGAAAACATAATTAAATAATAATTTATCTTATGTTTAAGGTCGCCCAGAACCAACTGTTCGATGGTGGAGAAATGGCACCTTGATTGATTCCACGGATAGATCTACTTCGTTTAAAAATGTTCGTACCAATGAACTATTGGTGCGAAACCTTCGTCGAGAGGACCAACATGCTACCTACACATGCCAAGCTTCAAATAACAACATCAGTCAACCAGTGTCAGCCACTGTAACAATAGAAATTTATTGTAAGTTTTCCTTCTATTTTATAAATTCTATTCTATACTAACTCATTCCGAAACTGCAATAGTTTTGACATTTGAACTTTTAATAATTTATTTAATTAAAATAAACTTTATTTCCTCATGCAGCTTTGTTGTCCTTTAGCCATTATTCAATAATTTTTAATGAATATATCGAGACGAAAATATTGACTTTTTATGAAATAACGTTATAATGATGGTTTGCATTAACTATCGTTGGTTATTTTTATCACAATAACATTAGTTCATTTACACATAGATACGGATAGAGTTTAAAACTAATATAGTGCTCTATAATGAGAATTGGCAAACATTAATTATTGAGATTGAAGGTTTATAATTGATACTCGTACAGTGGCTAACCTCGATCAACCCTCGTCGTCATTGTACAAAAGCTACAATTATTAAGCGAAAATACACGCAACAAAATCAGTATTGCCACATCTATGACCACCACAAATTAATCATCTCACTCTGATTTAAAAACTAGGTACTCCTAATCACATTTATTTTTCTTATTGAAGCATAAAATATAATATACAAAAGCTAATTTTATGCTTTATTTTACAAAAAAAAAAATCTAAAAAATACTCCTTTAATTTCAATAAGTTTTATCGATTCTTATTTTTATGTTTCGTTGTATCATTTTGTTTCTAGTCTCTTAGATAAATTAGCTAGTTTTTGAACTATACGTTTTGTTAAAAAAAAAAAAAACGGAAAATTATAAAAATTTACATTTTTGTGATATTTAAGTACTTACAACTTACTTTTAGAATATACTTCAAATGTTCAAAATACATTTATTATGGTCCATTCCATTCATTTCATTATATATATCGAACACGGTTATAATAAAGATGAATCTTGAACTGTAGGTCACTCGTTTAATCATAATTTCTCCTCAAATGACCAATATTCTATTGATTCCTACGATTAAAGTTATCCAACTTTTATTATTGATCACTTTTACAGCCTTATACATAAATTTATATTTTCATTGTAGGATAAATTTGTAATGTGACTGGAACCTTTCGATAAAATTGTCTATTTTAATGTAAAGGAAAAGTATTAATATCAGAACTCATTTTAATAAAATATTTGGTATTTTCGTCTCGTTTGTGAAACCAATATCAATAACTCACTTGATACTGTCGTACAATGTGTCCCCATTCAAAGCAGCTTCAAGTATAATATTTAGTTGTCTATTTGAATACATGATAAAGTGGCAGAAGGTAGCATCTGCATTTGAAACATTAAGAAGAGAATCTTCAAAGGCGCTAAAGGGATATCTAAATTTGAAATTCATGATGATAGAGAAAATTTCAATTACCATAACTCACTGACGAAAGAATACGTTCTACACAAAACTACGATTCATATGCAGTTATTTTAGTAGCGCAGTATAAGATTACGCTTTGCTCATTGATTACTAATAATGCCATTTATATTTGCATGGAGTATGATTCGTGAAAAGGAATAATATTACATTTGCAACTCAAAATTAATATTTTTCCTACCTATATTTTCATTGACCTCTAGATTTTTTACGAATAAAATGTAATCCATTATTATTAGATGCATGTATGAATTAGCTTTTAAAACTTAAACCGTTTCAATGACAGTTTTACTTATACAAATATTCATACCTAGATATTTTACGATTATTATATAATACTAGTAGCTTCCCGTAAAATATTCACGATCGTAAGTTTAAAATACCAAATGTATAGTTAAAATAAAAATAAAAACGATTGCGAGATTCTTTCCTTAGACTTTTTGTATATTATGAGATCGTCATTTTAATCGCTAGGACACAAAAAAAACATTGAAGTTTTAACAAAACATTTATACAAACTGTCCCTACATTGTCGACATACATACATTAGCCTATGATAATGATAATGTTGATAAGTTTCTATATGAACTAAAGCCCAGACTTTAAAGTTTAGTTGCTCTTGAAAAAAATTTTCCTTGGAATTCTCTACTTGACCTTATTTTCAAGTAACTTAACTTAAATTTAATTTGAAATCAAGTCAAATTTGAGTCAAATAATAATACAAAAGAGTCTCACTAATCCGGTACTATTAAAAACTAAAAGCCTTGAGCTACATAATTCAAGGGCAGCAAAAACTTAGAGATGAGAATATATTGAAAGCCCGAAAGTATAAATATAAATATAAATAAAAGATAGATTTGGATTCGTTTTGTACCGGTATAGACATTTTTCAGTTAAATTTAAATGACTAACTTACCTTTGAATTAACTGTAACAGTAGATAAACTCTATATAGCGAACTTATTTTAAACTTTTTATGGTTTTCATTGTAACCCATTTTATTCAAGTACTTTAGAAAACGTATTACCGCTCCCAATAACGAAACAATACGTCATTTTAAAGACTTCAATAAATATTAATGTCACTGATTTTCAAACACAATACTAATGTAGAGTCGTAAATATTTTTTACACACAATGGAATTCTTAAAAATTTGTTAGTTGTAGGTAATTGCCTAAAATCTGTTTAGTTACTGTTCCTCATCATTGTTTGCAATCACTTATTTGTAAAGTTATTTTTTTACACTCCGTTTAACGAAAACCTTTTGTAACGCAATAAACTGTCCAGTTCCTTCAGTTTTGCTTTATAGGTTTTATAGACTATACTCTCTATATGTTAACCAACAAAGAGTTATACTTAGTAAAATTATATTCCCATTAGAAAATAAAAAAATCATAACTAGATAAATAATTTTTTAAATTATTTTTTTATGGATAAAAAAGGCGGCGTGTTAGGGGCTAGGGTGACATCAAACCAAAATCCGCCACTGTTAAGAATCGTAGTTCCGATATAAATATAGATGATATTCAAGATGTTCCTGCCTAAATTCGTTTATTTTAAAATGATTTTCTTATTTTGGTTTGCGAATCTGCATTTTTATAAGTAAGTTTGTGTGTCCATGCGTTTATTTCTATAATAATCCATCCAGTATATAATATAATGTTAGGAAAGAAATTAACCACGAGTTGATTAAATACCTAGTTATTTACTAATTTTTATTTTGGTTTACTATAAGTTAACCGAAAAGTTTCATAAAACCTAATTTTTGCATTTATAATTTAAAGATAATAAAAATATTTATTTACTCCAAGCTCTCAAAATTTGAACAAGCTAAAATTATGAATGAGTAAAGCAGAAAATGTGCTGCAGGTTATTTTTTTAAATTCATAGTTGACCATTTTAGAGATAAAATACGAACTATGGAAGGAGAATCTATATGTTTTTGTGTTAGTCTGTGGTACTATGCAATTAGGTATAATCCTCCCACATTTCTTGTTTTATGTTAACACTCTGAACTCTAGAGCAATTTTTAAGGTGCGATTATAATATAAACTTATGAAAACGTCACTTTTTTATAAGAACATAATTGATTAACAAGTATTGATTTTATTGTTTAATATAGATTTTAAGTTGCAAACCAATTAATAGAGGAATCAATATAAAAAGGTGCCTGTAATTAGGAATGTTGGTTTACAATTTTGTTTTCATAAATTAACTATCATTAGTTCTGTTGATAACTGTAACAATTTCATAAAGAGTAATTACATTTAGAATCGTGTTAAATGAAAAACAATATAATATACAATAGTTGATGAAATTATAAACAATCTATTATTATTGGAACAACAACATTGAACAAATGTATCTCTATTATATTGTACAATAATTGTTCGAGGGTTGTAGCTTGTATTTATCCTGTGTTTCCGACATCTGTATATATAGCTATATAATATGTATTGTATATTGTATGTTTTGTTTACGTGCATGTTACACACATTTATTGACATTATTTTCTCGTGATGTGTTTATTTTCTCATTTTATTTTCCAACATTTGAATATTATATTTTATAATATGCACATTTTCTCTACACTTACCTACTCTCTTCTGTTATATATATAAAACGAAAATATTATTAGCTCTTACGCTTTACACAAAACTCTCCATCAGTGCGTATGATCATGTTGTCATATTATCAAAGCAATTTAAGTTTTTTGAACGTCCACGTTTTATGTACGGTCATATGGAGTTTGCACCAAAAAGATAACAAATTTATATTGTTGGAAGCAGTTGTTGCTTCGAACTTCTATTAATTGACTTTGTTATTAAAGTAATTTACATAATTCCAAAATACAGTTTATGGAGTGGCTTGTTCCATCAACACTGGTAATTCCGAAATATAATTTTGTTATATTTAGCGTTGCATTTATCGTAAAACTCATTTTGTAAGGTTAACTCTATAAAATTTAATAATTTATAATATGTACTTATATGTCGCAACATACATATAACACTTTTACATATGGAAAACTTTAAATTTTCGTCTAACTATTATAAAATATAATTATATACTTTAAGTATAATAAGAAGTATAGATGTTCATATAAACGAAAATTATAAAATAATTTCTATGAATATAAAACACAGTTTTAAAAAAATAGAAAACTTAAATTTTGCGTTAATTTTCCATACTCTATTTAAATAAATGTTGTGTTTATTTTCTTTCGAGAAAATACAATTGTCTTAGTTTTTAGATATATAAAAATTGAAGTTGTAGAAAACAATTAAATATTTAAGAGGTGTCTAGTTTAAAAAAACATCGCATGCTAAGTAGAAGGTGATTAAAAGCATAATGTGAATGAGGAAAAAACTCAAAGTCTGTACTGCTTCTAGTTCGATAATATTTTATAAAGTTAATGTATCGTACATGACGCAGTTTGAGTGTCCAATTTAGTTTGTGTATAAACAAACTAGTAGCGTAGTTTTTGAAGCCGAAAAATCCGTAAAATCACCACGTAGTTTTTTAAGACAGAAATTTAGAAAATGACCGCGTGGTTCTTTAAGCCGAAAAATGTTACACTGGTCAACAGTAGTTTTGTTGCCATTGGTATAAGATTGATTTCTGATATATTTATGCTCACAATTCATGAAACCATCAATGATTTTCGAAGATTTTCTCCAGTTTTTTTTTTAAATCTTTATTTTAATTTTACACTACAAGATTAGAAAAATATGAAAAAAATAACAGACATATTTATAATGACAATTTTCTTTATAAATTATAATATTTATCGAAGTAAAAAGACAGGAAAATGTTGAAAACCCATATTATATAATAACTTCAGTGAAATGCTTTTTATAAGATTTTCTTATATAATTTTTTAGGGGACAATTTTTTTTTAAAGACCAGCAGTAATCTGCCATTTTGTGGCGGTCCCATCTACCCTGATACCTTTCCTCCATTACCTACTCTAAGACCCTAGTGGAAGTGCTCTCCCTGTTTCTTACTATAATTTCCCAAATTATCAGAAAATCCATCCATATGACTGTGGGGAAAGTGCAACTTAATATTCTCCTAAAATCTTGAAACTTATCAACATTTTTGTACAAGTTCTTATAATTTGGTGCTTTATAGTTAAGTACCTAGAAAATTTTCTACTGCCAATACAATTTTTTTCCAAACTTCACTTTCAGCATTTTAATTTTTCCATGCTGAGCTTAGGAAATTTTCTGAAAATAAGTTTTTAATTACGATGTACTTACGAATTATTTTACTATGTCTTATTTAATATGTATGGTGGAAGTATGATTTTGTTTCTGTTTAATAACGGTTTCTTTACTATGTTGGCACTTGGCTACCAACAGCTAAGTACTTTCTCAAAGGCCACAAATCTTGTTTCCAATGAAGTTGTTTTGTTTTACTATCCCAAAGACAAATAAAGCAAGGGTATTTTTTGAATCCATTTTGTTGACCAAGTAAAAATTTTACTATTTTCAAATCTACACAATGCTCCGAGTAATTAATTTTTTCCAAAACTAATTAGTTAGATACGCTGAAATCGTAAAACGATAAAACGTAAAAAAACGTAAAAACTAGAGCATTTTTATTAACGAAAACTTAATAATATAAATCAATTGTCTGTCTGGCTGGCTGTCCGTTTGTCACAGGCGATTATTTTTGAATATATACACGAAAAAGAAACTTTTTAATATGGCATCTTTGTAGAGTTTGGTGTAGTCATGACAAGACAATTCCATTTTATAATGTATATTTAGATTAAAATTGTTCACTTAATGGAGTAGTGGTTAGATCAGTTAACCGCTCCATGCCGCATGCAGCATTGATACTGGGCTCGATCGCTGTTGAATCTTAGGTATATGACTTATGACTTAAGATTTATGTCTTGCAGAAATTTTCTAATTTTATTCGTTTAAGACAGTCGTGAATCGTAATATGACGTTAGATGTTAAGACAACTTAAAATACCAAAAAAAAATAAATAAAAAATAAAACAATAAATAAATAAAATTATGAAGATAGATACAAAATAGTTTTATATAACACTTATTCGATTTCTTATTTCTACTGAGATTGTTAAAGTGAGACCTATTAACAATAAAATGATAAATTGAAAAAAAAATCATCAACAATATTCCAAGCTGACTTAATTAAGCTTAAGTCTCTCCATCTCTCTTTCATTCTTCTTATATTCACGTAGTCATACAGTAGAACTCTCAAAAGTAAAACCGCCCCAGGGCAGTTAGTCTATCGTAACAATTCACCAGCTCATTGATATGCGAGATGAGTCTTGGGAGTTAACCAGCTCAACCGAGTTTGAAGCTACACCAAACTTCTCTTTCCTTTTATCTGTTACTGTTCGCCTTTTACAAGACACGCAAAACATCTCCTTTACGTTTTTCCATCATCTAACACTAACTTTTCTTTAATGCCTTTTTCATGCTTTTTATTTTCTTTAGTGACACGAAAAATCTAATATTAACAATGTTTCGTATACTTTTATTTGAGTTTGTCTCATAAAGTAGAAGCTGAAATATTTCACGTTTAAAATCAATGCTTTTAAGATATAGGGATTATTTCTCAAATAACTCAACACTGAGAAATTTTTTGAACAATAAGGCACGTCAACGTAAGGATATAAAAAGAAATTACTTATAATTAAATACATTCGCATTTCCCATAGTAAGCTTCATATCTTTTTTTATTTTAACTTATTTTTTTAAATATGATACATTTTTGTTATCAATCTCCATTACCATAATAATTCTTTCTAATTTTTGAGTTATTATTAATTTAATATTAATATACCTTATTTTATTCACACTAGGTACCTACCTACTTTAATTTTATTTTATTAAATTGTTATCTATAATTATTGTATTCAAGCTCTCATTTTTTATTTTAATTAATGAACCTAAGTTGTGAAATATTACATCCACAAGTGTTATTGTTTGATATACTTTAAACTGAAGAATTGTAAGCTTTATGAATATAGAACATAGCAAATCTCTTGTCGGAATATAAGGACTAAATATTTTATATTCATAGCAAAAAAAATGATTGATTATCCTTTGTGACGTTAATAAAGATTTTTAGTGTTTCAATTTAAGAAATTTAAGGAAACAATAAATTTTCATTAATTCCAGATTTTGTTGTTTGCTAGAGGTAGGTACCCGTTCGAACACTCTTAATAATTATTTTTAATATATTATGTACTAAGTACTTATGTGTTTAAATATTAAAAGCGTTTAAATAAATAATTAAATTTTGTACCAAATTCGAAACAATTAACAAAAAAAAAAATATCAATCATTTTATGGAAATTAATTTTGGTTGTTAGATTGTAGCATCGTCCTTTATAATATTAACTAGTTGCAGCATTAATAATTGTAAATGTATCTACATATTTAACACCTATAGTCACTGTTTGTATAACTTTGTGAAAGCAACACAAAATTATTGTAATTGTTCATAATTGATTAACTTTAGTGTATTATAGAACATTTTATAAATTCTCAAAGTTGAAAATTTTTATTTTTCTACATATTTAATTTTTAAGAAAATAATTCGTTTACTTGGTAAAATAAACGTTTTCAGAGTAATTTTTTTCTTTTTCGAATTTTTGAAAAAGAAATTATTCGTATATTTTTCTTTTTCGGGATAATAATACTGCATGTCGTTTTTCTAGCACTTAATAATGGGCTTGCAACGTCTATGTAGCTTTTATATATGTATGTATATTATATGACTCAACAACACAACAATCCGTTATAAGCGTAGTGTCCATTAATAAGTTTTTAATTATACTTCATTTCAAAACTGAGAATTTATTAATGTCGTCTTTTGATAACGTTGATTTATCGACCCTCTAGCCCTAGTTCATTACCCCGTTTTTCGTTCTCAATTCATTTGCGGCGATGGACGTATTTCAATTGCAATTATCGTTAAAAAACGCTGAATATTTTAGTTTGTACATTTATAAGCTAGCATTTCGAATAACTTCCTACGTGCATAGAAATGTATTCATTTTTTATTTTTAAAATTCTTTTACAACTTTTATTAATCAAAAAATAATATTTTTAACGATCAAGAAAACACTTATGTTATCTTAAAGAGGGAATTAAATTTTCAAATATTTATGTACCGAGCCTGTTTTTATACGACGAGTTTAATTAAATAATCTATTTAATATTAACATTTTCATCATTATTTGGATAAATATAATTTTTAAAATATTTTTTTTTTTTGTAAAATAAATTAATTATATATAATTTATACAAAAATAAACTCACATAAAATTTTTGGTTGCGTGAAGTACAGAATAAAATTATTTTGAAATTATTTCTAATATTTTATATTTACCTTAAAGGTAAAACAATGTTTGTGTTGAAGTTAGAATTGTTTTAAAGGTATGTTAAAATTACAATTTGTTTAAAATGCTTCAAATTTATTTGATATTATTGAAATTTTGAAACACAACCTTTTAAAATTAACGTATATATTTTTCTACTTAAAGTTTACAATCCAGTCTAGTATTGATATAGTAATGTATAGGTAGAGGTATATTTAAGTTCCGTACAGTTAGTTTATAAGGTTTTAGTCAAATTAATTCACCTATAAGTAAAATTTTAAAAGCCAACAATTAATTTGATTTGTTATTTTGATTAAACTCGAAAGCTTTGTTCACAAAATGCTTTATCTAGTCAATATATCAAAAAAAATCTCTTAAAATACAAATGTAAATTTACTCTAACAAAACATACATTACATGTGTAGGTAGGCGAGTATTTTAACTTAAGTATACATTTTATACACAAACAATATAGGTACATATATACTGTTTCCAACTAACTTTATTACTTTACCTCAAAAACACATTAATATTATAATAGTTTACTTGCTATTAAATTAGTGTATACTTTCGCACAATTGCAAGTACAATAATTCAATTGAGACAAACGACAATAATAATAATAATATTGCATACTTACTATACAAATATTGTTTATCTTATTCTAATTTATTCACTATTATCTAAATTTCGCCTTGCACATTATATGCGAGTATGTATAAATGTGGAGAAAGAGGAGCATATTATAACGTACATCGTACTTCAGTAATTTGTAACGGGTTATGTATAGAAGCATAATGTTTCAAAGTATGATAATGTAGAATGCAAAATACGATATATTCGAATAATATAAATTATTATTTTCATAGCAATAAGTATTCTATTTGAATATGAGCCAAAACATTATCTTTATACTTATTGCTATAGGTAGGTACTACAAACAAGCCTTCCCTCATAACTTAAATTCACATTAAAAGTTAATAGCAATATTATATTGTAACTGTCATATTTATTTGATTAATTCATTGGTAACTTTCAATTTTATCAAATCTTTAGTAGTGATTTTGCCACAAATGCATATGTACCGAAACAATAACAGTTTATTTTAGAAGACATTAATAACATTTTCATTTTGGATTTCTCTCAACACGTAGCTTTTGGTAATATGAAGATTCAAATTTATGTAGTTTATTCTACAATTTAGATCACTTAGTGGCGTGGTTGACTAGAAAGTGCCCTACACGCCAGTAATCCTGGGTTCGAATAAAAATCAAAGATTTTTTTCATGGTTTTCCGGATTCAAAGGTCTCTAAAGCCCATATAGACCAGTGCTTTTAGCCTTTGAAAATGGTAAAATATGAAAAAAATAATCAAAAGTAGGATGAAACCCATTGGAAAAGGAAGAGAGTTTAACAAAAATGAAAGGAAAAAAATTTCGGGGGGGTAAGGGTAGAAACGGTTATCTCGATATCCGACAAAACTTCAAGTCTTATGGAAAAAAGGTTAATTAGCAAAGTTGTAGATAGTTAGTAGACATACAACTTTTGTGCAAACACTATTTTTACATTACTTCAAAATTTATGTGAAAAATTCAAATTTTTCAAGTTTGTGGTTTTCAATTTTTATCTTTTCCAAAAAAATGATACGCGAAATTTGGTAAAAACTTACCTTTATGTTCCAAAAACACCGTATTTTTTTATTTAAAATATTTTTTTTTCGCTTACAATGACTTAATATCAAAAAAGCACCCTAATTTTCAATCGAAAATTCTCACGTCAAAACATCTGATTTTTTTGAAAAGTCCGTAAACTTTTTGTTGGCTGAATCCTCTACTTTTTGACTGTGCAAAAAATATATACATTACAATGTTAAATGTTCTCAGAAAAATCAATAATTTAAGTGTAAATTTTAATAAATTGCTAAAAATTGTGTTTTGTACAATTTTATTAAATAAGTATGAACAATTTTGAGCAATTTATTAAAATTTACACTTTAATTAATCCATTTTATGAGAAAATTTAACATTGTTATGCATATATTTTTTGCACTATCAGAAAGTAGAGGTTTCAACGAACAAAAAGCTCACCAACTTTTTAAAAAAATCAGATGTTTTGACCTGAGAATTTTTGATTGAAAATTAGGGTGCTTTTTTGATATTAAATTATTATAAGGTGAAAAAATTAATATTTTAAATAAAAAAAAAATTACAGTGTGTTTGCGACATTGAAAAGTAAATTTTTACAAAATTTTTTGAATTTTTTTTTTTGTAAACGACAAAAATAAAAAATTTAAAACTTTGTTATTGGAATTTTTTACATAAATTTTGAGGTTATGTGGAAAAAGTGTTAGGATAAAAGTTGTAGATCTACTAATTATCTATAACTTTGCTATTAAACTTTTTTCCGTAGGACTTGTAGTTTTGTCGAAAATCGAGATAATTTTTTTTTGTTCAAAAATTTGTGGCTCAATACTTTGAATATACATTTGATCGATAAGTAATTTACCTTAGTTTATCGCAAGTTTTGATTTTTTCCTAATTGTAAGAAGATGATTTTTGCCAATTGGTGACTTAACACATTGTTTATTTGTTACTTATTTTGTTAATTTAAACATTTAAATTTTAAAAAGAAAATATAGGGGATTTTAGTGATGCTTAATAGAGTTGAACCACTTAAACTAACTTTAAAAAAATAGAATGATCTCGACATTTTCAAATAACAGTCAAATAACATCCTTTCTGTCAATTTTCATTATATCATGATTATTCAGGATTTTTGATCAGTTGAATTTACTGGTATAAACATTTACGTTTGAATGAAGCAAACTCAAATCTACGGCTTTTTTGAACCTAAATAAGAACAACATTGACTTCCCAACCGTTCAACATTAGAGATATTAATTACTAGCTGACCGACGCAACTCCGTCTGCGTCACATAAGGGTGAGAGAAGGTTAAGAGTGGGGAACCTATGGCACAATTCTAAAGGAGTTAAAACTTGCTTTGTTTTATCCACAAATCACTTAAGAACCATTGAATTTGGTACCTATAATGCTAATTTAAAACCACGCGGACGAAACCAAAAAAAACATTGTATGTCTGTAATGGGCAATATTTATTGATTAACTTGAAGATTTTTTTTCTACTTTAACAGTATAACATGAGCTATCTTAGGTACACCGTACATCACACTATGATCAGTAAGAGTGGAACTATAGTAGAAAATGTCACGGGAACGGGAATAATAAAGGAACACTGCATAACACTACTGGGGTGTTTTATTGATAAAATTTACGTATGTAAACTTAAAATATAATGAAGAAAAAAGAATATATGAAACTTAAACAAAGAGTAACGTAAAAAAAATTGAAATGTTATTTGATTATTGCAACGCCTGTAACCGTTGTAACAAATAATATATTTTAAACTTGTACTTCTGTATCTGATATAATATATTGCAAGGAGCTGAATGCCTGAATGTCTAATGATCTATGAATCAGCTCAGTACTGACTCCTGAACAAAAATTAGATGGACACAAATATTGAGAAGGAAAAGCGCAAGCGCTCACTTAGAAGGCCTAACATATTTTAAAGAGTGGGGAGTTTTGAAAAGAAAAGTTGAAATTTTAATTGTTAATTTTTTAAATGTAATTTAACACGCTAAATTCTAAATATGTATTCGAAAATTAACAATGAAAGAAATTTCAATGTTTCAAAATTTTTTATTATTTTTCGGATGTTAAATAAAAAATCATATCTTCAAGTGAAAATAGTAATTTTTATTTTAATCCTAAAGAGAAAATGTGTTAAAACGCTATTTCACGAACTTTAAAGATCTATTTCACGACCTTTTTTTTAACACACGGTTTCCGCAGGAGACAATTATCATGCTATCCTTTGAGCACCGTTCATTATTCTGGCATAAGAAATAATCTATATTATTATCTGATCCCTCAACTATCATATTGCAAAAAATTATGTCTATCTTTTACTCTGTGAAAAACAAAAACATATGTATCCCACGGGAGTAGAACATTTTTCCTGGATAAAAAAGAGATCAAGCTTTCCTGAGGAAAATTTGTTAAAACTCTTATTCATGAACTTTTAGAAAACTCCTTTGAAATACTCAGTTCCTGAAGGATTCTATTTTTAGCCTATCCTACGGGAACCGTACAATATTCTAACATAAAAAGTAGCCCATATCATTCACTGTCTCTTAAACCACCATATTGCAAGAAATTATGGTATTCTTTTGTTCTGTGAAAAACAAAAACGTATCTACCCTACGGGAACATACATTTTTCCTGGATAAAAATTGGACTGTATGAAAAGTAAAAAAAAAGATTTTTCCTTGAGAACCTTATGAGTTATTACTATAAATATATTTACTCAGATAAAAATGTTTAGTTTCAGCATGATTTTTCTTTAACCCAGTTTTTCTATTTTCCCGATGAAATGAGAAATTTTTCCGAAATAAAACGTGTTTTAGATAATGATTTGCATATTTATCATACTTAAATATCACCAAAATCCATTTTCAACCAAAAATAGAGTTTATGCATAATTTTTTTCTCCAAACCGTTTTTCAATTTCCCGGGTAAATTAGACATTTTCCCGTTATAAAAAGTATTCTTTTTTATGACTCAGATTGTCATTTATCATCATACCAAATTTCATTAAAAACCATATGTATTTGAGTAAGAGTTAATAATATCTTTCTAAAAACAATTTCGCAAATAATGAATTATTTTTGAAACAATCTTAACAACCATTAAAAAGGTTATAACGGGCTAACCGTAAAAGATAGACATATGTCGTCGCTGACTTTTTTGTAGAACTTTTTAAGAGGAACAATTTTGCTCTACATGATTTTTGCGTAACTTTAATCGTTTACGCAGGGCAGGCCACGAACGCTCTCAAAAGGAAAAAATTTCCCTGATTTTTGCAACATTTTCCATCGATACTCTGCTCCTATTGGTCGTAGCGTGATGTTATATAGCCTAAAGCCTTCCCCAATAATTAGGCTATCCAACATTAAAAGAATTTTTCAATTCGAACCAGTAGTTCCTGAGATTAGCCCGTTCAACCAATCAAACAAACAAACAAACAAACAAACAAACAAACAAACTCTTCAATTTTATATATTAGTATAGATTTAAAAAACTTGCAACAAAAGTATACGGAGCTGTGTTTTTGTAACCAAGAGAATAGCAACCCCTTCAATAAATTTGTATCATTTATTACCTATACCATATTTGTATCTTTGTTATTAACTTTGAAATGAATTTAGTGCCCCCTGGAATTGCTTAAGGCTGATATTTCAGTTTGTCCCTTCTAGATTTTTGGTTTAAATGCAGTTAATTTATTTTCTATAGGTTACATTACAAGTCTTTTGTTCTTTGACTTTGTTTTAATTATTATGAATATTGAAACTGTTAAAAATTTACTTTTAAAAATACAAAGTTGATTTTAATACATAATTTTGAAATTTGATTTATATTATTTGTCGCTTTAGTAAAAGCAAAAATAAAAACTCCATTTTTATTATCCTTCTTTACTTTTAATTATATTGGTACTTACGTACTTTAAATAATTAAATATCTTCTTATGAATTTCTGAGCTTATATTGCGCAAATACTTGACATACTTTTTTCTTTTTGACTTTCTTCTTTGCGTTTTCGTATCATCTACGATAAACCTCATATTTCAGTCCAAAATTATTATCATTTTATACTACAAAGAAGCAAAAATGTTATTTCATAAAACCAACAAATGAGAAAAAAATATTTTTTTTTAAAATTATATAAACTTGTATACTTAAAATGTGTGTTTGCCAAGAGAAGTTTTTCTGTTTGTACCTTAATATTTAAATATTTTCACATACTTTTTTGTATTCAAAACAAATATAAAAGAAGCTGCTAAAAGTAATAATAAATGAAGGTTTTTTTTATCCACGAGAAACTCTAATCCCTAACATGAAATCAAAATAATAGGTGAAATATGAGCGGATTTTGATCACAGCCGTATCATGTAAAATTCAAGTAGCAGTGTCAGTCGTTTCAAATCTTCAATGTAATCCTTTGAACGGTCGACGCACACAACACCTACCTATACTCATACAGTATATACTGTATACTATAAGTAAACCACTCCTCATTATGTGAAGCTCTGAGGTTCTATATACCTAACACATTTATTTTTTGATATAAAAAAAAAAACACTTTTATTCTAGAGAGGATTTTATTACTTTTGTAAATTGATACTTGTTTCAAAAGCAGATGCAGATATTTATTTAATCATAATTAAATAAAAATTTAATTTATTTTTCAGTTAAACCCTTATCAGTTGAAATATTAAGCAGTAATCAGCCTTTATCAGCTGATAGAAAATACGAAATTCCATGTCAAAGTGTTGGATCTCGGCCACCAGCGCTTATTTCTTGGTGGATGGATGGAAAACAACTATACAATCATACACAACAGGTAATTATTCAACCTTGAAGTAATTAGTTATGTCCTGAATGTGAGGATTAAAAACAATGTGCTTTTTAATATTCGACCATAAAAATTAACTTTATATTCCTTATATAACTTAACATTTTAAAGTGGTCTATTTTATGTGGTATGAAATTAAAAATTAACTTATTCTCTTTTATATATTAAAACGTTTAAGGACTTAAAGATTTGATTTGTTATACCTTTACATGTCCGATTAGTTATAAAAATACCCTTAAATCCGTACCTTTATACAACTGACAAATTCCTCCAGTCAGCAGTTCAACATTGCGGTGTCATTTGTAAAGAATTAGTTCCCCATTCTAAATTAGGATTAAGAATAACAATGTATTACGCAACACGTTATGCTGACTAATGTATGTAATTGTTTGTTTCCAGAATTCACCGGACGGTAATGTCAGCACTTCCACATTGACGTTGTTGCCTTTACGTTCTGACAACGACAAGTCTCTAACGTGCCGTGCAGAGAACCCCCAAGTGCACGGCGGCGTCGAGGAAGCAACCCTTCGGCTCAATGTGTTTTGTTAGTTTTATGTTTCTACTTTTATTTACGTTAATTTGACCTCTGTTGACAGAAGATATAAAAATATCCACCTATTTAAGTTTGGTTATTCTTACAACCAACTCTTTTTTGTATATTATAATTAATTTCGTTTTATTCAAAACTAAAATTAATCATTTTTAATATTATTCGTCATTGTAAATTTTATATATGGTTTATCTTTTAGTTATTCCAATTCTGCAATTACAATTAGGATCCAATCTTAATCCTGATGATATAGAAGAAGGTGATGATGTCTATTTTGAATGCAAAGTACATGCAAATCCTCAAGCGTACAAAGTACTTTGGAAACATAATGTAAGTAATCAATGTAATCAATAGAAACTCAATAGTCAAACGAGAAATTCCTTATGAACAAAAGTATTTAATGCATCTTTAAATTTCGTGTTTATAAATTTTGACTTGAAAATTTTTTTTTCTTATTTATAATATATTTCCGAAAAAGAATAAACACAATTAGTATGTATTATTCTATATGCTTAAAAATTGCAATTAAAAAAATACTAATTTTTATTTGATATTAAACTTTTAATTAGTTAAATATTGATTTTTAAAAATTTTTTATGAACAAGGAGTAAAATAAATACATTTTACTGTGGCTACTGGTCACACAATATTATATAGGCTTCAACTTCTTGTAAGAATTGTAAGAATTTCATTAAATAGTGATAATGAAAATCATAAAGTCATATAACCATTATGAATATTGGGGTATAAAATTATAAAGTCCACACAAATGCTTTCAATCATTGAAAAAAAACTAAAACTAAACGCTTTTATTTTTATCCGTTATAGCTACAACTTATTTAAATTTCAGAACATAATGTATTTTGAGTCTAATGAAATTGGAAGTCTGACAGAAGTTTCTCAAAACCATGAAGTAGTGTTAAAATTCTATTTTATATTTGTTAACTATTTCTTTTATCAAGTTTAAATTCCATATTTTAAACTTTAATTAAGTATGCAAAGTATAATAAAGGTGTGGTAATTCTTAATTTTTTCATAACATTTTTAACACTATTTAGTGGCGAATAGTCATAACGTTAAAACAATGGTTCCCAACCTTTTGGGGTAATTACCCTTTGGTAACAATTTGGAATCTTACGTAGCCCTAACTTTTACTGTTATTTATATACAACGAAAAAACAATATTATATAAAGAAAAAACATTTATTCACCTTATATTTAATTAAAATTTTTATACCGGCCGCGCTTCTCGTACCCCTAAGGAATGCTCCACGTACCCCTATGGGGTTCATAGACCACCGGTTGAGAACCCGTGCATTAAAGTTACTAGTCTAGGCATATAAGTTAAATCATAATCATAGATCATAATATTACATTACATCATTTTTATAAGCTTTTAAGATGTGATACTCCATAAAGCTGCGGCTAGAGAACGTTTTTAACTATAACCCCAAAATATTTTTGCCTAAGCCGATATTACCCCCTCATTTTGAAAAAAGGACAAGCAATGTAAATGTAAATTAAAAATTATTTATTGAATTAATTTACACTAAAATAAAAAAAAGTTGCATGAAATTAGTTAGTATGTTATCGACAAATAAAACAAAATTGTCGTATTACAACAAACAAAACAAAAATTAATGGAAAACTTTCTCCTTCAAATTTTGGAGAATTGATGTTGCTTCATTTTTGACACAATAACTTCAAAAATGGGGCTTTTTGATTTAAGTTTTAAAAAATGGTTTGTAAAAATACTAACACGTTTACAAAATAGCAAAGTAGAAAAAAAATTTTTATTACCTCCAAAAATTTCATTCTTACCCCATTTGGGGTAATTTACCCCGGTTCCCCGACCGCTGCCATAAAGAATTTAACTTTCATAGAATAATGTACAAAAAAATTTAAATAATACATGGGATTTTATGTTTCATGTAATACGTTATCGTTTTATATACAATTGGAAGAACTACTAACAAAACTATACAAACGTCTTCTTAGTGGCGTGTTGGTTACATTACCGCTCGGTTTGATTTCTGTAGAATCCTAAACATTTCTTAGTTTATAAATGACAGAATTTTTCTGTGTTTGGATAGTCATTGTATGACCTTTAATGTTAAACTTAATGCACCAAAGAAATAGTTTTTATAACTAAAACATTACCTACTAGTTAGTTGAAAGTTTGTTGTTATAATAAATGCTTTAAAATGTTCTGCTAACATAGCCCTAACTTTTGTAGTAAATACTTAGTATGTAAAAATAAGTTTAGTTACGATTTTGTTATGATAAAAAATTCAAATTAATATAAACCAGCAATTATAGTTAAAGAGATTCAACTGCAAACTCTTATTAAAAACCAGACATGTGATAGTTTTTCTTTCACCATTTTCATAGGTATATGTAACCCTAAGTTTCTAAAATCAAAAGTTTTCCTTAATTCAGTTGACGTGTATTTTTGTTATAAAACAAAAGCGTTTATCAGGGACATTTTATCAGTATCTTTATTTTTCTTTAATTTTTAAGCAAAACATATTCTTAAATTTAAGACAAAACTTTTGTAACTAAGTTAATCTTATATTAATCAGTTTACAATTTTTATTAGACTGATTCGGATTTTATATCTTAATATATGAATTATAAGAAGAAATTATTGTGGTTTAGATATTATGAAGTAATTAATCTTGTAATTTACATAAAATTTCCTCTTTTATTTACAGGGTCATGTTATTCAGCATAATCAAAAAGCTGGTGTTATACTTAGCAATCATGATTTAGCTTTACAAAATGTAGCTCGATATCAATCAGGAAATTACACTTGCGTGGCATCGAACGTTGAAGGAGACGGAGTCAGCAATGTTGTGCAGCTTAAAATAATGTGTAAGTTATGTTTACAACGTATAAAATCTTTCATTTCACGAAACAGAAATTTGATAATGTATTCATTTTATAGTTAAGCCAATTTGTCGTAACGAACAAAAAAGGGTGTATGGTGTCGCTAGACATGAAAACGCACAAGTTTTATGTGAAGTTGAATCTTTTCCACCACCAGATAGCTTCAAATGGTCATTCAACAACACAGCCGAAACAATAGACGTGCCTCAGGTGCGATATAAATCAACGTCTGTTCTCTCCATATCAACATTATCGTACACGCCTGTCACTGAAATGGACTACGGAACTGTAATGTGTTGGGCAAATAACTTGGCGGGCCGGCAGATAGAACCATGCGTATTTCATATTATTGCAGCAGGGAAACCTGATCCACCATACAATTGTTCCTTAGTGAACCAATCAACACACTCATTACAAATTGAATGCATAGAAGGATTTGATGGAGGACAACCACAATACTTTATTTTAGAAGTATTTGATCAACAAAATAACGTTTTGCAAGCAAACATAACATCAAAGTTTCCAACTTTCACAATAACCGGACTAGCCGCAGGGAAAATTTTAAAAATTGTCGTTTACGCTGCCAATTCGAAAGGGAAAAGTGAAACAGTCCTTTTGGAAGGACTGACACTAAAAATTGCAGAAAAACAAACTGGTAAATACATTTTAGTTATCGTAAATTTTCTAATACAAATAAATGGTCTGTTTTTATAGGAACTCCGAACGAATTTACACCTATGTTATCTGTGTTGATTGGAATCGTGGCCGCATGCTTGTTCATTACTTTTATTATTGTTGGAGCTTTACGTATGAAAGCTCAACGAAGCTCACCGCAACCCGCTGTAATGCCATTAAAGCAAAAACCACCGATTTCTTTACCATTACATTCGGAATCCGAAGAATTAAAAGATGACAAGAATCCAGATGTCATTCCAGCCAATAAAGGTAAACAATTACAAACTTATATTCAAAATTTCCCTTTAAACCAATAAATAAATTATTTTTAATTCTATCGTTATTATGAAAAAACCAATATGAAGTTTTGAACTACATTTTAGGGTGACACAAATTATACACTCTAACTCCTTTTCTTTCTAATTGTCGAAAAAATTAAAAAAAAAAGAAATACACCTTTTTAATAAAACTTATTCTATTTTGTTTTAAGTAAAAAAAAAACTTTTTTTTGGTCCATAATTCTAGAAGATAGAGCATCCAAACTTTGATTTTCAAAAGAAAGTGTGTTAAAAAATCAGTTACCTTTTGGGAAAAATGTGAAAATATAATACTCAAACTAACTCAATTCAATATCAAAATTTTTAAAAGAAACTGTTGAAACTGAGTACCACCCACGATCAGATAAACCATAGTTTGAGATTCCCAATTTTTTTCCATTTAAAATAAAGGGGGTGGAGCGTAACTTGTGTCACCTTGTATATAGTTTCAGCTATGATTTGTAATTAATTGTTTGATTCTAATTTTAAATAGTTGTATTTGATTGATAATTTTTTTTACTAATTGTAATGTACATTGATAAATATTTTCAAAGCTAGTTTATTTTATTTATGAATTTACACAATAATAATAGACAAAATTTCCGTCGTCTTTGTCAACGCTACACAGATTTTTTGTTTACGTTGTTCTTTAATTATACTTACTACCTACCTAATTTTCACTGTTCTATAAAGTAATGACCGATTTCCTAAAACTGGAATATTTGCTTTCTTCAGATTTCCTTAAAATGATGGACAGAGAACATTTTTTTTTTAATTTGCCTGCGTGTTTAACTAAGGTGGAGTGGGGTAAGATCGGAGCGGTTTTTGATAAGTTCGACTTTACCATTTATTTCTAAATTTGTTTCAAATATTAAACATTATGTTGGTATCATCGTAAAGTGCAACTAACACTTTTTCAGTTTGCATTGACATAAACACAAACTTGTACTGAAAATTAAAACTTTTATGAAAAATCAAAAAAAATTCGTAGCTACTTCCGTTTTGCCCCATGACGGCAGTCCGTAGGCAGCCATTTAAAAGCTCATTGAAATCAATGTTCATTCTTTGTAAGACAAAATCGGAATTCTTCATTCACCATTTATAAAATGCTTTTTACTAGATTACTTAAAATCGGTTGTTTAATTTCAAAGTTATAGATTTATAAAGAAGTTTGAAGAATAGTTTGTTTTTAGTTGGGTATTTAGGTACCTTTTATACAAATTCGCCATATACTTCGAACTTGCCCCGTGCACTAATATTTTCGGAGCAAGACCGATTTTCTCAAAACATCCGAAACAATTAATAGAATTTATTCATTTAAAATGAATTTTAAGCATTTTTCTTAATATCTACCAAAAATAATCGCTCAGAATAAAAGATTTGTTGCAATATCACGGCACTTATATTGTCAGTTCTAACTTGCAAATGAACTTCAAAATAAGTAAGAATTTACATTGGTCATAAAACAGAAAACTTACTTCCGAACGAGCGAAATATAGTTTGATTTGATGACTGCATAATAATCAAATACAGGCTTCTACTCCTTAGTCTAAATAATGTAGTGGATATAAGATAGATTTAAGGTGTTAACGATCTTACCCCACTCTACCTTACTTATTTCATATGCAAGGCTAATTTTAGCAACTTTAGGGTATGTACGTATGTAGTAACAAGTAAAACATTGATTGGTTTGTTGAAGTTATTGGCGTTTTTAATTTATATTTCAAGTGTACTTTTAATAAACTAAAAATGTACAATCACATTTAAAAGAATAAAACTAAAAATAATTTATGCTCAAATTTCAAATAAAGTACCAACTGGAAAACATAACTTTTATAATATCAGTCCAAACGTTCGTACGCATTAATATCATGTGATATCATGCATGGGATTCGCTGTGACACACTACCAAATCAATAAGATTTTGAACCTGTCGAAACTTGTCGTCGATCGACTAATGTATTAATCACTTTGTCAACAATTTTCGTAAAGATCGGGTGCATATGAGTATCCATATAAAATTAATATCGATAATCAATACAAACGTGTTTGTATTATTTTTTATTTTTGAGTGGCAAATCTGCTAGATCTACAGCGATAAAAATTAAAAGTGTACACGATGAATATACTATCAGTGCGAGAACTGCCTAGAAATTTTTAAAAAATTTAAAGTTGGAGAAAGCAGCATTTTTAACGAATCCTGTTCAAGATGTCCTGTTAATTTTGATAACGACGTTCTTAAAAATCTTGTGGAGTCAGAGCCACAATTAACAGTGGATCAGATCACAGAAAGGATGGATTCATCACATGGAACAGTCTTTCGTCATTTAAAGAAGATTGGGAAAGTACCCAAGCTTGAGGGTAGGACATGAATTGTCCAAAGCCAATTGCCAGCAGCAAATAAAAATTTTTACTTCCCTTTTATCGTGTCTCGAAAGAAAGCCATTTTAAACTGTTTGGTGACAGGTGACGAAAAAAGGGTTGATTTATCATAACGTCACAAGAAAAAGACAATGGACAGACAAATATAAGCAGCCAATTCAAACAGCAAAGGGGTCTTTACGCCACGCTTGTATTGATTATCGATATTCATTTTCTATGAGTACTAATATGCGTCCAATATTTACGAAAATTGGTCACAAAGTGATTAATACAGTAGTCGATCGACGACAAGTTTCAACAGGTTCAAAATCTTATTGACCTAGTAGTTATTCATAGCGAATCCCGTGGAATGCTATTAATGCACATGAACGGACTGACCTAATAATTGACAAACAAAGCATTTTAGGACTCAACATAACTATACCTAATAACAATAAAACGACACCTACATATTACAATTGTGACATATTAATGTAATGCTTTTAGAAATGTGTTCATAGGAACACAAAATATAAGGCAATGAGCTTAAGGTTGCATAAAGAGTTTTTTTTTCTATTATAGAAAATACTTACCTAGTCTTAACAAATCTGTATACTAATTTTAGGATGTAAGTTCATTTTTTAATACATCAACAAAGAAATAATATTAAGACCAAAATTTATGATATGGTTGGTACAACTTACATACTTTACAACAAGCGCTTATCCCCTTTAAAATTGAATTTAATTATTCAAATTTAACAGGTAAACTCTACTAACGACAAATATTTTTTTAAAGATTCTGATTATCAACTAACGTCAGCTGCTCAAACCCCAGGAGAAAGAACATACAGTGTTCACTCTGATAGTGTTCATACTTTGCAATCTACTCCTCTTACTGCCGTTGAACCAGTTGTATATCAAAATGGAAACAATCGAGATCAACGATTAGCTTCCCCTGTGAGTTAAGGATATTGAATTAGGAAAGAATATGTTTATAAAAGTATTCATTTCCATCATGATATTTGTCCTTTAGGTAAGCAATGAAATAACTTATGCTGAACTTTGTCTTGGACGTCCAATTGCCGAGGGAAATGCAAGAAAAGACGACGCAACCATATATGCACAAATTGATCATAATCGTAGACCACCAACTTCTGCTGGTTTGTATCATCATCGTGAAGTTGTGACTGTTCGAACACCTTTAATGGGATGCCAACAGGAAAGTTGCGTTTAAATAGATAAAATTAAATTAATATATTTTAGCATGTAAAAAGCCATTTGGTCTCCAATCGTTTTTAAAACAAATAGGACCAGAAATCTTAATGAATTTGTATGTATCATTTTAAAATAATTCAATATGTCATTTGTACAGAACTGCAAGAATCTATTTGTAAATTATTTAAAACCAAAACATATTGTATGTGATTCCTTAAACTAGTATAAATCTTTTGTTATACTTATAAGAAAATGAAAGTATTATTTAAATAATGAAAAAAATAATTTAATTTTAAATTTTAATTTGTACATATCATAAATAATATCAATATAAACTTGTATTGTATTTATGTACCTATAAGAACACAAATTGTCTACTATATTACATTTTTATTAGTTTCTACAATTTTTATACGTCTTCAAACAATATCTTACTATTTTGTTTGTAAAAATTGACTATATCCAGACTATGTATGTAAAACAATTAATATTTTATATATAATGAATTTTAAAATAATTACAACACAAACCTGTAGTTAAATTTATAGATTTGTCATTAAGATGACAAGTTAAGTGAAATGTTAAAAAGAAAAACTAACTTTATCAAGTTATATTAGGACAATAGTATGATTGTTGAAAGATTCAATATATCAACATTAATTGAAATTCATATCGTCTAATAAGAAATATTATCCAAATATTATGTATAAAACTCTTTGTAAATAAATGTATATATTTCTAATGTATAACTAATGAATACAAATAATAAATGTGATAATAAATGTCGACTGTTGACAATTTTTTAATGCTAAATTTTATTTTTCAGGTTTATTTATCTTATAGATATTAGTAGATTTTTTATAACGTCTCGACTTGCAGGATGAGTTTATTTAAAGCATTAAATAATTTATACGAAGAATTATCTATGAGAAGCAATAATTTATCATACAAAACTTTAAGTCCAATTGTCCATTCGTTCGTTTGTTTCAATGCTGTTGAAGTTTTGTGCCTTTAGAGCAATAATATCGTGGTATCGCCTATAATGTCGTTGATACAAACGAACGTAAACCTGCTTTCCTTAAAACAAATACTTAGTAACTAACACATGCACTTCAATTTTGTTATATTCCTTGTAGTTTTTAGGGTGAAATTATTATAATAACACGTTTTAATATTTGTAATAGTTTATTCGTAAAATATCTTTACATTTAGATTTTCATAGACAGACTGTGTCTCTCAGCGGTTATAAACTGCTTATAAACTAACATTTCAATTACCTTTAGTAAAACAACATATTAGAAATTTAAATTTAAAATTTAAATTAGAAATTATTATATTATTTAATAGGGGTATTTTTGTCTAAAAATTCGAAATTTATTTTTTCATATTTTTAAAGTTTATTTGTTTAAGAATATGAGCCTAGTGGGAATTTTTTTGGAAATTAGGATTATTTTTAAGAGTTACATCTGTTTTTGTGACGCGCAGGCAAAAGGGGAATTATCTTTTAACTATTAAATGTGTTACGCAGTACGCTACCCGACTTAACCGATTTATTAAACATTTTGGGAAAAAGTTCTTTGTAGGCAAAGGTAGGTACCCTTCTATATCTTGGATGAGGAATAAAATAAATTTTATTTTACTATTTTTAATAATTTGTTGAATGTTGAAAAAAGAGGCTGAAGTTTTTATTTTTCAAATCGTCGGCTGCAAGATGCGGGCGACGTATTATTTTATCAAGAACTTTTTCGTTGTTTTTTTTTTTGTTTCACAATATTACAGGGTATTATCATATCAGGCAACCACGACACAATTTTTTTTTTTTGGCTCCCACTTTACAACATCATACCTCGATGAATTTTTTTATCTTTTATATTTTGCAAATTTCTTTTGCGTTCATAAAATATCAATAAAAATTATGTAAAAAAATTTGTAGGAAATTTTTTTCTAGACCAGAATACCCCGCTAAGTACTATGTTATTATACCTTACACTATATGATCACAAGAACAACAGTGATTAAAGTCCACAGTGTGCAGGTATGGAAAGCTAACAAATCTGCTGCCTGGTAACCGGTTTTTAATATAGCTTACTTCTAGATCTTTCTTATTTTCATTGAATTTTAATTTATCTTTTATACGCAGACAACTGCTATTTATGTTAGTACTCAACTAATTCATAAACTTTAGGGTCAAATGTTATAAAGTATATTTCTATTTGTTAAAATCAGATTTTAACCACGCTTAGTTATGTAGACATTTTCTTTTGAGTTTTATTTTTAGTTTTATCAGACCTCACTCTCCCTGTTTGCACAAATATGTTTACAAAAAGTTTTCATTGCGAATGAAGAGCAATAATATGAGGCGGCTAGTTATAAGACATATATATATATATATATATATATATATATATATATATATATATATATAATAGTGCAATTTGGTACCTAAAGCTAAACACTCACATTACTCATCAATTATATACTTAAACAAGTTCAAACAAATGTGTGCTTGGTGTGCTTATTACGTACCTTGGTAGCATAAGCGAAGTTTCACAAAGCGTTACCAAATGTTTCAATCGTTTCAATGATAGACTCTATTAAGAATTGAATGAATAGACGTACTAGTCTACGTCAAACGTTGAATCTATGTCTACGTAGGCTCTGTTATTGAATGAATTCGTACCGATAACAAGCAAATAATAATTTCCATTGCATTCAAAAATGTAAAAATAAATTTGGTATGTTGCAAACATAAATTGGTTAAGTAATAATTTGTATATTTTTAACTCGAGAACGTCCCAACGGGTTGAATGATTTGTTGAAATAGGATATTTTATGTGCCCGAGAGTTCAAAGAATTACTTCTTTTTTAAACTGGAAAAACTTATATTTTAAGTATGCTAAGCATGCATTTAAGCATGCTAATTGATCTAATTAAAACTTAAGTAAAATTTACTATGAAAATATTTGAGGTCTTCAAATAACGAACCAGAAACCTTAAATTTTGGTGAAAATTTGCGATTCTTGCAGGAAAATTTAAAATATAAAAATCTATTTTTTACACTTCTGGTACGCTAAATAAGAACGGTAAAACAGTGTGGTTTTAAATAGACATAGTGTATAAGGCAATAGGACAAAAGAGTATTTTGTCCTGAAAAAGTGAACGATTCTTGAGGAAAAAACAAACTTGTTTTATTTTAATAATGTTTTGTATGCAAGTATCTTGAGATGCTAAAAAAACAGTTTTAATATTTTTATCACGGAAAAATTAACTGTTCTTGTGGGAATCCATCCTGGAAAAATGAACTAATACTTTTTGATGGAACTTATCATGGAGCGATTTGAAGTACCTACTAGAATAACACTCAAAATTGTTTCGAAAAAATACGCCCGAAAAATGCCTTGTTTTGCTAGAATAATAAATAGCTTCTTCTCAAAAAGTGAAAACAAGTTATTGGATAAGAGTAAAAGTTTCTATAATTTAACCATTCAATTAATTTTAGTTACGTTCTGATAAATGGGCAAGGATCTGTTAGTCACAAATATCGAAACATATATTATTAAATGTGCTTTATTAATAATTTCTTTAGCAATAACGAAGACTGCAAATATTACTGAATCTTAAAAAACTTCATGCATAAAACGAAACTATCGTTCACTAACTATTCAACGGCATACAACATACAATAATGAGTTTACAGTACTCTCCAGCCATCTATCGTCAAATAGCGGAACAAAGAAAGAAAAATGAATGCCATTGATCTTTCCACATTTTCCAGTTTTTCTAACAAAATAATTATCTCTTAATCTGTCTTAATCAACATTTTATATTTCTTCGATGAGCTTTTTACGCTATTCACTATAGATACACGTAGTTTTTTTTATACGACATGTTTTACGTTTTATTAGGTTTGTAAGGTTTGTATCTAACAGTTGTTATCTTTTAACTTTTGGCCGCAGAGCTGTTTTTGAAAAGTTTTAAAGCTTACAATAAGAGATATTCAAATGAGTGTAAATTTCCAATTTCTAAAAATTATGAGATTTAAAACGGATGGATTAAAACAATACCGAAACTATATAGGTAAAGGTACATATAGCGAAACTTAATTTACTTATAACTTGTATAAGAAAAACACAGTTTATGTTTTTCGACTTAGAAAACAAAGTATTTTCATATTATCAAGTAAGTATACTCATCTTTGCATTTAGATGCTTATATTTTGTGCAAATGGTTGCTGGACAAATACAAGGAATTACAAATGCAAATCAGTATTAATGTGGGCTAGTTTTGGTTTTATGTGTTTTATTTGTGCAATTGAAGAAGTTGTTTTTACTTGATTTTCTGTAAGATCCTGTTTGACTTGTTCGTTTGTTATATATAGGCTGGGCGGATAGTTAGTTTTTTGACGTGATAACGCCTTATAAATTGATGAACACTGGCCAACATGCACGAAAAAGTGTCACATTATGTTTGAACCTATGCATGCAAGCGAGAACGCGATACAAGAGATAGAGAGGCACGATAGAGTTCTGCTACTGGAACGCCGCCACACGAGCTTCTTCGAGAACTTCTACAATAAGCTATGAAAAGCTATGCCTCGTATTCAATAATTGTTGAATCCTAGAAAACGTGTTTTGTGTTTTTTTCTACAATTTACTTAATAATATTTAATTGATTTCCTAATTTTCAGTCTGATTTTATTTTGAAAAAATGTTAATTTTTAACTAACTCCTTCTTTGTATTATACAAAATAATGATAATTCAGTGATAATAATTCAATTCATAAAAGCATGCAATTTTTCATCAATGTTTCTTTATGACGTTATCACGTTAAACTATCGTCCGTAAACCGATTTTACAGACGACCATGATTTTTCTGGTCTTTATCTCATTATAAATTTCAAGTTTTTCCTTAATTGTTATAGGTTTGTTCACTAACAATAAGAGTTTGTTTCTATTATTTCGAATGGGATAGATGTCAGTAATGGAATTGAGGCTGATGCGTTGTTCCAGCGTTTTTATGTGCTCAGTAAAATCTTGTTGTCGTTCCAGGACGATGGCGCTTTCTTTTCTATTCATTTCTGAGCTCATTTCTGAGCTCATTGGTGTGTTTGTTTATTTTAGGCGATGGTAGGATAGGTTGGGATAGGTTTTGACGTAGATGTTGATGGCACGTTGATAGGCACGTTGGTAATCGTTTAAAATTTTTTTTTTACAGAAATATTTCTGATGGGATCAAATTTAGATAAATGAAGAAAAAAAATTCTTTCAGTCGATAGGAGAGTTATGTATGTTGAGGGCAGGAGACTTCAAATAGCATCTTCTTAGTTTAAAAGACAACCAAGTTGATAAACGTAAAAATCAACATTCGCTACTTTGCGATTTATTAATCGACAAAGAACCCAGGGTAATGAATATAAATCACATATTTGAGTTACCATAAACCATTAATATTGATATTACCAATTGATACACTTTCCAGTGACAGTGTAAGGATCGAAAAAACGAAATATTTTTATAAAAATTTTATATTGTTGTGTTTTTTCTGAGAGACTCTAACTCTCCCTCTTTCTATCTCTTACTTTTAATCTCATATTCTTTATTTTTAAAAAGTGTTATTTGTATCACGTGTACTATGCAGAAGTTTTTTTTAATTTGTTTAAAACTATGGTCTATCCACAAAAGAATATATTCAGATAGCATTATCTACATTTGTTTCAAATCTCTTCACACCGTACATTTATGCACATGAAATATTTCATTAAATGCTATTAAGAAAAACTCCACAAAAAATAAAAATATAACATACAAAAAATAAAAAACATAACTTTACCTATGTATTTTTAACAATACCCCTTAAAATATATTATAGTCCTTAAAATATATATAGAACCCATATGTTCATTGTTCTCAGCTATAGAATATTTAACTCTGGAAATTATACTTTTGTGGTAAAATCCCTTTTATTCACACTTCATTGAAAATCTGATTAACAATACAATGAAAATTAATTTTTATGATAACCTTATTTCAGTTAATTAAACTTCAACTTTTAATTGATGACTTTTCGTAATTTTTATGATTTGATTGATGATTTTTGAGTGATTGTTATCAACAATTAAGTACTAAAAAAGTTTTAAAAAATATTGGCCAATTCAATTACAATTTTTATTCAAACAAACAATTATTAAACAATCAGTCATTAAAATGTCATATATATACAATATACATGTTAATTAATTTATATAATAAATACACGTTTACACTCATATAAATATTTTTTTAAATTATGGAAATAACCTAAGATGGAAATTCTAATAAATTCACATTGGTGTTCTTATCTCGACCAATGGAATTGCATTGGATAATCGAGAATTTCCTCGGCAGGATTTTCCTAGGTAAGATATAGCCCTTTGACCGCGATCCTTATACCTCCACGCATTAATTTTCCGCCGAATTTCAGATCGTACCTCTCCATTTAAAATGCAGTACAACATAGCCACGCAAAATCCCTTTAAAAAGCAAATTAACAAGTTGAAAGATTAAAGCAAATCAAACACATTAAAAAGAGATTTATTATTTTACCTGAAATGATGAAAAAAATTGATCACAAAAAAGCCAAATCAATAAAACAGTTGGTTTTGTATCGACGGTATAAGACATAGCAAGAAATACGCTATAGTGAACTCCGAATAGTGGAACTAGAACTAATGTTGATCGAACTAAGCGCTTGTATCGTACTTTTCTTCTTTGAATGTAAACGGAATTTAATTTAACCAGCAACACTCGCACAATATTTAAGAATAATCCGAAGCTCGTCTGAAAATAGACACAACGTCAAACTTTGGTTGAATATTAAAACTATACATTTATTCTTACAAGAACTGATAACACTATTGGCATTCGTATTAACATAAAAATGTATTGATTTGCATGAGTCGTCCAACATAAAATATCTTCGAAATAAATCCGACAGATTATCCACGAAATGGTGAAAATGGAAGGAACGCCTACCGTTCAATATGAAAAAAAAGCATTACTAGGGAATTGTTTTAATAATTAAGTAAGAACACAAAAACATAAAAGAAACCTTCAAATATAAGACTGAATTTCTCTATAGTATAATATTTCTGTGATACCTTACAAATCTAATTTCTATAAATACACGCTATATAATAAATTATATCTAAAATGAAGTTGTAATCAACTTCAGTGAAGGCTAAAATTAAATTCAAATATATAAGCTTACCCCAACCAAAACAGATGTATAATGTGATTGCGCTATTATCAGAAAACAATGATGTAAATATAAGATTATGTAAATACAATCCTTCCATTAAAATCCATGAGTAGTTGGCCAAAATGAAATATTCCCATGCGCTTGTTATTAATTTGCACACCCAAGCCTAGAAAAAAAATGTAATATTAAAAAATTTTAAATCTTTTTTATTTTTTTATCCAAAAATAAAGTAAAATAAGTAATTGAATTAGTAGCAAAAGCCCTTTTATGATTGCAGCATTCAATATTTCAGTACTAAAAGTATTAGTAGAAATATAACTCAGTCAAGATCTAAGTAAGACTAAGTAAGTGGAAGTAAGTAGATCTAAGTAAGTGGTTGATCCTTTCCACCCTCGGGTGCCATCATATATAGCTACACTACTGATTTGAGGATTTCATATTGAATTTCATATCAGGTTTTTGTAAGATGCAGATTTTACACTTCAAATTGAACATTTTACAAATCAAATTTTCCACTTTGCTTTTAAGTGTATATTTGTATAACTGAAATGAAATATTTACGTGTGTATTAAATTTATAAATCTGTGTCGATTGGATATAGTGAGCTAAAATTGTCGAAATTGAATTGCTTCCGCCAATTACCACCTATTTAAGTTATACATTGATAAAGCATATTTTTCACATTTTTATTTCACTAACAGATATGTACAATGTAAATTATAAGAATTAAAATCAATTTCTAAAACCAATTCCTGATATTCAGTAAAAGTTTAAAAATCGTTTTGCCAAAAAAGTCTTTGGACTTAGCCTATTATACACAATCAGCACAGAAATCTTTTTTTGCACTTGTTGCTGGAATTTTATTTACATATTCATAAAATTAGTAGAAATGACAGTTTCAAAAAACTGATTTATTACATATTTTAAATTTGAACAGTTCGTTGGCTTAACAAATTCTTGACAGAAAATTTAATTTTCGAAAAAATCTCTTTGATAAGATTCATCATTGGTCAGTGCCATGGTAAAATTTTGTGTTGGCCCGTTTGTTCAATAAACTTACGAAGTTCTTGGGTATGATGAATGCATCGTTCTTTTGCATTCGTTGCATTCGTTGTTTTTATAAAATATCATTTTTAATAATTTCTTAATAAAATACAATTAAGCGTCCAATTTGATTTTAAAAATGCCCAGTTTGGAGTAAAAAACCAATAGAAAAAAAATTATTTTATTTGATCAGACTTTGCATAAAATTTGATTTTACATTCACAATTTACATTACTTTCTTTTTATTTTCAAACATTACAATTTAATTCAACGCCCTACTTTTAAGAGTAAATGATATTTTATGAGTTTCCGTTATGTTACTCAGACAAACTTTGTCAGAAGAATATCTAGTAATTTTTATTTCCTAAGCTTTGTATCCAGAAGCTAGTGGATAGATATGAAGGGATTTGGAATAGTTTTTGTTAGATGATTTGGTAAAATCTTTGAATTAACTTTACTGTTGGTTTTGGTTCCCCTTATCTCTAGCTTATAGAACCACAACGTATATATTCTAGAATGTATATGTGTATTCTAATTCTTTGAAGATAAAAACAAAAAGATAAAAGTGGTGATTTGATGAAAAAACTTGATGAGCAGAGGTCAAATGATAATAGCTATTTGTGCTTTACTACAGTTGTTATTTATTCTTACTATATAGAATAATAGTATTAAATATCTTGTAATAAGTGGCTTATTGATGAATCTCAATTTAAATGTTTTTACTTTAAGTTGACTATTATATAAATATTTCATATTAATTTGAAGATGACCTGAAATAATAAGTTTATGTTACCCATATTTTAGGGTGTAATATAAGCCTTGTAGAAAAAACATGGGATTACTTGAATTATTACTAATATTTTCACATAAAATATATAACCATATAATTTATGTAGCAGTTGATATATAATGTAACAAGTATATTAAATAATTTTCAAACATTAAAACAAGTATACAAATTTATCATTTTTACTTTAACACATAAATATAGCCTGATCTTTTTAGTCATTTACTGAAGATGAAAGAACATATTTATACAGTTAAAATAAATTAAAAATATTTCAAAATTTAAATTCCTTCTTTGTTGTTATACAATGATTTATAAAAGTTAGGTACCTATTTCTTTTATTTTATTCAAAGTTAAATTTGAAAGGCAAGTTAAAATTAATTGATATTTGCTTTGAACTTTTATTTAAATACAAAATTATTTAATAATTACCTTATATTAATTTCAATTCATTTATTTAAATAAAAAATTTAAAGTCTAAATACTTAAAAGCTTATTTATATTTCGCTCTTTGAAATATTTCAATCTATATTTGGTATTTTATTTACTTTCACAGATCAAGATTTTTTTGTCTGTTTAAAATTGAATGAAATAATAACATATAATAATAAGATTCTCCTCTATTTTATAAGTTTAGACGTGTAAGTTATAGGTATAATTAATCATCCAAAATGATCATATAAAACAATAAAAGTGTTTATATTTAATATACTCACGTATAAAAATTAATTTATAAAAAAAAAGAAAAGAGAAATATGTTTATACTTTAATACAACTGATAAATATCAGTCGTTATACACTATCGATATATAAAAGTAAATAATTTAATATTGCGATTTTTTCAGGAGCTTTAATGTAATGGAAATAAAAACTGATTGAAAAGCTCAAAAATGGAAATCATCAATCTCACTTACTTGTTTATCTTATTTTGTTTGTGTTTAGACGAGAATACTTTTGTCCTTCTCTTAAACACTTCATATAGTTTTTTAGATAAGATAAATAAAGTCAAAGATATATAAATTGTTATTTAAAAATTGCTTTAAAAAGCTGAAAACTACTGTTTCTATAAAATTTTATTTAAAAAAAAAAGGAAATTGAGTTACAATAACGAGTATGAATAAATAAAAATCTTCTCAAAATTGTTGAAAAAATGATCCTTCAAAAACTCTGAGCCAATTAGTTTAGCGATAAGATTGATCTTCGTAAAATATTTTTCATAAATTTTTAAGCACAGAACTTATACAATCAATACAGAATGCGGATGTGTGGTTTTTAGAAAAAATCATAAAACAAAACAGAAATTTTGTGAAAAAACAACAGAAAAATGTTTTTAAACATGGGCTCGTATTTCTCAAAATTTAAACCTAATATCGAACCTTTTTTTTATTTTACTTCTTTCTGAGTCTCAACAATAGAACCCTCTTAATACTTCGTTTGGTGCTACATCTTCATGGCAAACAATTTAGATGAGCACCGTTCTTTGACATCGTACGATAAATTTACGAACTTATTTTAAAGCTTTTATTTATGTTTAGGATGATTTGAGTTTTTATCGCAAAGACAAGTTTTGTCAATCAAAAGTTAATATCTCCATCACAACTCTACAGAGAGTGAAGAAAAAGCTTGAGAATTGGTTTGAAAAAGCATTCTGAATGAAAGTAGTTAAAATAGATCGGCTTGTTTTTTATATACATACTTATATTTTCTTTTATTTATGTTGTCAGTCAGTAAATTAATATGCAGCACTTTATAGATATAATGTGTAAAAGTTGAACAGTGAATAAAAAAAAACTTTTTTGTTTTCCTAGATAGGAAACCATTTGAACATTTTTGTATTTGTTAATTGAATAAGTTTGACTTTCTTCCAGAATAGTTTTTCGGTAATACTATACTCATTAGATAAATCAGTGTTTTCTGCATATAGGTAATAAACCCCAAATTACCTACTGCTCATAAAGTTAGCATTTTACTTTCTTTTTTGTTGTTGTTTAAAGTTACATCTATGATTGTTAGTGACAGTTGAATCTGAAAACTGAAGCAACAATTTTGGAATTTCGATTTCCATTGGAATTTGATCCTAGGATAACGAGCACATCGAACGATAATTTAGTCACCATATGCCACTTAGTAACCAAGCTTACTACTTTACCATAAGTATAATCAAAATTTTAATAAAATCATTCTTATTTTCTTATGAGAAAATCGATATTTTTATTTATATTTTCTAAACTATATTTATTTTAGGTTTAAACTAAACTTAAAATTTATCGTAATCAATGATTTCCTTGACATTTTAATCTATATTTATGTATTAGTCACATACCTTACATGCACAGGTGTATGTATAAAAGAATCATTTTTGAATTTCGGCACCTGATTTGTTAATAAGTGTATAAATATTAAATATCTTACTCAAAAATTTTCTTTTCTCTAATATTTCAAATCGAGTTACTTTTATTGATATGACTCTTGATCACATTATTAAACGAATAGCTCATCAATGGCTTTTTACAGAATAAATTACTTTTGTCTTAGAATAGTTTATGAGACTTAGAAGAGAACTAGCGTAAGTGCATATAGACATTATAATAACGATCTGATTTAGTTCCATGTCCGAGGTGATTTGAGGTGGGATTAAAAGCCTGTAGATTATTCGTCAATGCCACGTGCTTTCCACCTAACTGACCCTTAATCAAGTATAAATTTATAAGTTGATCGCTTTTGAGTTATAAAGGTACTGAAAATGACGCTTATCAAAGAACATTAAGGATTGCTTGAATCGATAATGCACGAGTATCAAATTTCAAATAGAATGAAACCCAATAATTATCCCAATCGTTAATACAAGGGAATAACAATATCTTCAGTACATGGTAAATAAAAACAATATAGCTCGAAACCTAATATTAAAGCATACGTATAAAAATAGTTAAAAATAGAAAAATACAAAATAATTAATGTGGGAGCATCCTTTTGCTAGCAAATTAAAGTGTCTTTCACATTGAATATACGCTACAAAATGTGGTTGTTGTAAACATACTCTATGTTATATACCTAATATTTGTACAGATATTTTGTTCTTGATTTGTTACAATATTTACCTCTCATGCAACTTATAGCGTTAAAAGCTCTCATGTTGATGTGTTTTTATTATGCTTATAAATTGAGATATTAATTTTTTTATATATTATATCAAACTTAAAACATTTATTCAGTATTGCGAATGGTCAAAGTTATGCATAGATTTTCAAAAATTTAATCTCAATGTGTGTAAATTAGGTTAAATTAACTAAAAAATATGTTTAATAAAAAATAATCGTAAAAACTGTGCTACAAATATTTATTTTAAATTTTTTAAATGTGTTTTTAAAAAGATGCTAAATGTTTTAGTACTTTCATCAATACTTATTTCGATCAGTTATTTAAAATAAATAGTTTTTATGTAACACATTCAATTTTAATAATATAAAATTTTCATTTTGGTGCAAAAAAATATTTAACAAAATATGAATTCAGATGAATAAAAAAAAGTTGGATACATAGTATATGTTGTAATATGACATTGATAAAAAGGATCATTTTGTTTTCATAAAGTTTTATTGGATTAGAAAATTTAAAAGAACTTACTTCAGGATCATTGAAGGATATGCTTTGGCCATCTGTAATAAAACGCGTGTTCGGCATCGCAAGTCCATCAACAAATAACGTATCTTTTAACAACGCCATGAAAGCTCGCATACTGAACGACATAAATAAATGCATATGTAATCGATTTCTGGCGCATTGAAGTTTTCTGTAAAACATAGAATTTTAATAAAGATCTATTATTTAAAAAAGGAAAAATTAAATCATTGTCAAATATTTTAAATATATTTGTAAAAAGCGTTATAATATTAATCCTTAAGCTTATAGTTTTAAAGCCTTTATATAAGTTTCTATTTCTCTACATTAATATCATTTATATATATATATAAACCAAATCATACTCTTTCTCTTTTACAATGCAATCTTTTATTATCTTTGGCAAGCTTTCCCTTTGTTGTCCACGTAAATTTTCAGCATCATTCATTTTTCTTTTGGATTATCGACATTTTTTCTACCTTTAATTTTGTGATTCTTTGTTAATATTTTTATCATAAATGCTCGTTACTTAATTATTTTTACTATCGTATACTACGATTTTTTTTTATTTTAACCTCAATTCTTTGAATTAGATTCATGTTATGTTAATAAAAATGATTTGTTTTTTAACAGATTTTTTGTGTGTTTTAAGTCACTTTAACATCTAAAGTCATATGACGACTATCTAAACACAGAAAATTGCTTAAAGTTATTTTAATCTTAGATCATACCTTCTATATCTAGGAATCACTAGGGATTGAACCCAGTACTACTTACGCATCGAGCAGAGATCAACTGGTCTAAACAATACGCCATTAAGTAGACTTAAAACTTTATTGATTTAATTACGATTACACATTAATTAAGGATATTGTGTTTGGAATAAATACTTTATGGAAATAGTCGATCTAAATTTTTCAGTCATATAAACAACTATAAAAATCAAGCTTATGCGTTTTTTAATTATTTCTCAATATCTTTTATCAGCCTGTTTGGTTTTTGATGTATCACTCAATTGCTTGGTGTCACTTCTAGTCCTGATGTACATCGTTTTAAAAAGTTTGACATTTATTCGGAAACCACATTTCCTTTTTTTTTAACGTGGAGAATACGTAATCAATTTATTGAATTTGTTAAGTCTTTGTTTTTTTTTCTTATACGAGATAAACATATCAAAACATCAATTTTTAGACCTACTTTTGTAAGCCTATAGGAATTTATTTATCTCTGTTTACTAACAAAATGGCGGACGGTTAAATTTTAATCATTTTAAGACGCTTGTGACTCAGGGTTTGCAAATGAAATAGTTGAAAATGTTGGTAAAAAATTGAAATCAGCTCCGCATTTTCAACACTGTTTGGTTGTTAAAAATATCAAAAATAAAATATCAATTGAAATGTGTTTAAGACTTAAATTTAGATTAGGTACCTACACTCGTAAGAAATGAAACTCTTACAGGTTGTAAGCATTCCGTTTGGAAAGAAATATGCGCCAAAAATAGTTGTTTATGTTCCAAACAAGTATTGTAATAAAGTTGTTTATCAGCAGAATAAATTTCATGCCAACAAAAACTGACGTCTTGTTTTCAATAATATCTATGTAAGCAGCATATTTATGTAATATCTATGTTTACAAATCAGGTAACCACAAAACCTTTAAGTGTAGTTGTAGGTACTCGATTAAACCAAATGAAGCCTTAAAATATATTTTAATATTATTTTACAATAAGGCCCACAAAATTGACGATCCATTTATCACTGACATTAAAATTAATGATTTTTATTGAACAATACCTTCATTAAATTGAGCTTTCATATTTTCTATTATTCAAAAAAAATAGTTTAAATCTATGACCATTAATTAAAAAAATAGAAGACTAATATAGTTTACTAGAAGTATAACTATTGGAATGGATATTATCAACAAAGTTTAAATATGAAATGTCTTATCACTAATACATAGTGACTATTATTTGATTGTTTCCTCTCTTACCAAAATTTGACAAACTTACTTAATAGATGAGAAGATAATAATTGCAATCACTAGTGTAGCTAAAGATACACCGTAACCTGTTTGAGAAACAATTTTAATAACTGGGAACCATCGTTTAAACTCTTGATTATCTTCAATAGTATTCGGGAATACATCTGGTAAGCATTCCGTGTAATTAGTCCATGATTCGTTGGCAATAGTCTTCGAATACCATGTTCCATCAGCACGACAATATCTACTCGCTGAATTCTGAAATAGAAAAAAGAAAAAATATTTATTTTTGTATTGATTTTTTTAAATAATTAATAAATACACTATGCATCTTAATTTCCTAACTTTAAATGGTTTGTTAATCCACATTGAAATACAATCTTGAATAATATTTTAAAAAAATTAATTAAAACGAATATTTTACACTTATTGTACATTTTTTGTAAATGTTGTAGAGAAATTTTGTGAAGTTATATATAATAATTCTTCTATTCAATAAAAACAAATAGTTTTGAATAGTAATATTTGTTTAGAAAGTTTTAATGTACACATTTAAAGAACTTTTAATTACAATTTCTCCAGTTAAGTTCAATTTCCTTTAAATTACTAAAAGTTCATGTTTTTGAAAAGCTTATAAACCTTAAGTTTTAATCTAAACGCAATTAGTTTTCAGTTTTATCTTATATGTTTAATCATTTGGAATGCTTAAAAGTATAATTCAGCGAAATGTAACTTCTATTTAAATGCGTAGATAATCATATAAAGTGTAAAATAACATTAAAATGACTCATTAAATATGATATTTTATATGAGTAGTGGAAAAATTGAGGACGAAGCACTAAACTGGATCATTAATCTCTTAGAGTTTTCTAATTCTTAAATGTATGTTACATCTTTTATGTAAAGCGAAACTAAAAATATATAATTTTATAAATAATGCTCCGTTTTTAAATTAAAACATTTTAGGACAATGAAAGCTTTGATATCAGTAATACTTTATTGTATGAGTTTCAACTATGATTATAGAAGTAAAATAGTTTCGTAAATAAAGGTTCTTAAAACCAGTTTTTCATTTAACTTTTAGACTTCTGAATTTTCGAGTTTTCCTTATAAATTATCTTTTAAACCAAAGTAATGAAATAGATATATTTAAATCCAAAATTGAAACCAAATCAAATTTATTTAAGTATTTAAAGTATTTAATACTTTGATACCCTGTCATTAAATTTCAGGATTTGAAATGAGTAATTAAATGACAGTTACAAATATAATTTCTGTAAATAATTTATATCTGAACCGATTTTTCAAAAATATTTGAACTTGTTTAAATCTCAACTATTAGGTATATAGCCTACCTACCTATATATCAATATAAATTCCTTCCAATAAAGGGTATAAAACAGTTACACGTAGTTGACTAATTTATTGCCACCTAGACCTCATGAACAGAGTTCATATTGTTTATAACCTAGATATTGATTTTCAATTTATTATCCTCTACAAAACCATACCATCATTAAAATTGAGAAAGTTTGGTTTTTCTAAACATGTTCAATCAATGACAGTCTATTAATTACGAATTTTTCATCGATATACTTACTGTTAATAATAATGTTATTTTCAAGAAAATCTGTTTGAAGAAATTGATTATATACTTTTAATGTGGTTAAATTAATTTTTGTCGAGTTTCTTAAAATAAAGTTTTATTAAGTTAAATATTAATATACAATTATTTTTAAATAAATTAATTATAAAATTACCTTAAAATAAAGAAATCGAATCAAAAGTTTTTTTCTAATTTTGTAAGATATTCTAATTAAAACAAATTATATTATTTTCATTCATAGGCATCTGAGATGCCCCTTTATATTCATGGGCATCTAAGATGCCCGAAAATTAAAATTACATACTTAATACGATAAATACCCTTTTTGTAAAAATAAAGTTTTTAACTGAATAAAGACTGAATACACCAATTGTATATAATATAAATACAACCCAGAGAAATAGATTATGTGTTGAATTTTTAAAACTTTTAAAATCTGCTTGTTTTGTCTATTTTATCTTTAAAAATGTAGTTTTTGGTCGATATACAAACCCATTCGTATATTGTGCGTATTTGTATTTGTACAATTTACAATTACTTTATATAAATTATAAACACATCTTTAGAAAAAATATTTCTTTTGTTCTAATCGACACGTCTTGATAGCACACAAGCGCGTGTAAAAGAAACTATTTGCAATTACTTTGTGCGCAAGTGTTCTATCAGGATGGTCGTTGGGTTGACTTACACGATGCTGCACTAAAAACTAGAATCGGTTACCACTTGTATAGATTCGACCAGCCCCCTGTCACTTAGATACGAGAAAGGCTAAAAAAATGTGACCGATTTCTACGGAAATCGGTGTTGTTAAAAGAGTCATACGTCTCAAACAGCCCCCTACCACTTTAACTTATCAGAGTTATTATAATTATTATATAAAAATACTTATCATAATTATTCTCATATAATAACAGTAATAATGAAAACATTTAAAAAAGTTTCATTTTAATAACTTGCCTGACGTTTAAAAAAAATTATTTCTAACCTCCGACTTCCATAAATGTGGTCTTCTTCGTTCAACTCGTTAGCAACTAAATCGCAACTAGTGACTGCAAATCCAGTAAAATGGTCACATTTTTGTAACATAGAGTTGTAGGGGGTTGGATTCGACCATTATCAAGTGATACATTCGCTTGAGTTACAAACTCACCCACTCAAGGCACGCACATAAGCACGCCCAGGTTTTTTGGATCGGCATTTAGCCGTTCATACACGGACATGTTCGGAAATTATCGCTCTATGAGTCGCTTGGAACGAACTTATTATTTTCTCTCCACTTATATTTTCTTAATTAAGATAGAAATTCACAGTTTATTGGAATTTTTCATGCCAAAACAAGTTATAGAAACCTATTTAATATATTGTAAGACACATATGTTCAGTAAAAATAAGCATTAATGTATTATAAATTTTAAGATCTTTGTTCGTATATTATTAAACTTCTGTATAAATATCGTTCTCTGACCAATCCAAGTTAAGAAATATATATATTCAAATTTTATTATTATTTATTATTTATATTTTTTAATCTTTTATGTTGAATCTTCATACATACGTTATATATTTCTTAATATTATATACGCTTTATTTTTTAACTTGAATTCAAAACATTGAAATTCTGGGAAAGAGGCATTCCATAAATACATAGTTTATATATTTTTACAAGAGTTACTATATTTAAGTAATCCTTATATTTTTATATAATTATAATCTTACTACCTATCTGTTTATTTATTTTTTCTTGAAAATATTTAGTTGTACGATATCAACACTTCAGCTGTCACCAAAAATTTAATCATAATAGTCTGGACTCTGAGTCATTATTAATAATGACAACAATGTTTTTTCTTATTTTGCTAAACAAATTTTTTCTTTGATAAAGAGTTTGTTGTAAAAAACAAATATTTAACAAGAACTTAAGCTAAATATGGCAATATTACATATGAAAAAATGTCAAGGAATATGTTTTTCCTTATCAATGCCAACTGCTATAGCAGCTTAACGCAATCAACATGAAGAGTGTGAATCTTCATTTCTTTTTAACACGCTTTTTTATAAGAATGGGAACATCGAGTGTCTCATATCTAATCACTTGTCTGTGTATCTGAAGTTTAAACATGAATGACTAAACAGAAAAGAGCTTTTAATAAATATCAATATATTAATAATCTTTATAGACACCAATATACCATGCGTACATATTATATATAAATAACAAGTAGAAGCTACTTACTTATAGTACATTTAGTATATGCCTGCAGTTAATATAGGTGTACAATTAATGCACTATAACAAAAAAAAATTAATTTTAACCAATAAGGATTTTGTTTTCTATTGTCAGTGTTAATGTAGCAAAATATTCTGCTTATTTTTAGTATTAAACAACGTTGGTTCTATTTCAATGAATTAAAATCAATATTCAAGACTCTCTTATTTGGAGTAAAGCCAACTTTCACTGAAAAAGTGATTATATTTTATTGCTTTTATAATATGAAACAATATTTAAGTGTTGAAAATACACTCGTGTTCATGCTTCTTAATTATATCTGAAAACAAAAGAATTTCCTACTCTTAAAATAATTAAGTAACAATTTATTGTTCCTTGAATATAATACAATTTATTGGTGGTTCACTTCCTTCGCTTAAGGACTAGAGGATATTTTTGTTCAGTCTTAAGAATATTTAATGTTTCTTGGTATTGTTGTGACATTGGTCGCCAATATGCAATAATTGTTTGGATAAACAGCTAACGATTAGAACAATTTTTGATCAAAATAACTTTATCATAATTAACGGAGAACACAAAAAAGCATCTAATAGTGGAATACTATTAAAACTAAAAATATCATTAAATATAAAAATATAAATAAGATGTCTTCTTTTATACAATTAATTTTTGATAACAAAAATTAAACACACAAATGAAGTCAGTTAATATTGTGGTACAATTAACCATATAGATAGACGTACAGTTTACAATATTAATCATGATCCGGATTAGAATACTCTCCTTTACACATGTTTCTTAGTTCAATTTATTTGAATTATCATACTTATTTCATGTTTGGTGCTAATCTATCGTATATGATGAATTCTATATAATATATTAATTGTTTATAATGAAATTCTGGAAAAATAATTTTACTTTTCAATTAGTTTACTAATATAAAATTTTTCTGTGATTAATTTTTATTGAAAAATATAAATTTTTTATTTATTTTTGCTTTTAAACAAGTTGCAAAAAGATAAATTCTTTTTTTAGGAACGTCAACTTTATAAATATATTCAAAGAAAACAATCTATTTAATTAGTTAATCTTAGTATTCAGAACTTTTTCACACCAATTTTTTCTTAAAATGTCATTTTAGGGGTGTACCTATTACTTGAATTTGTATGTACAATTTTCTACCTTACATTTAAAAAGTTAGAAAGAGGAGTGTTTTAACAACATAGAAAACGAATATCTTATAAACTTTATTGACGAAGATACAAAAATCTTATTTCAAACATTTAGGTATACAATTTTGGAAAAGTTATCAAAATTTATATAGAAAAAAATTGTCTTCATTCTTCAATAATATTTATGAAATCCCACGCCTAATTTTTGTCGTAATTTTGCTACTTTTGTAGCATTTCATTCTAAACACCTATACCTCAAAAATATCATTGTGTTGACGCCAATTTTCTTCAATAATAGTAACTGTGACATAAGGACAAACGAAGAGAAATGATATTTAAGGGTTTCATTTTTACCACTTAGTATCTGAACCCTATAATCTATTTTCTGTATATGTGTTTTTTATTTTGTTACGAATTTGTATTTTGTTGTAAACAGCAATAAAGTGTGTCACAGTTAAATAAGTATCTACAATGCCCAAGTGTTTGTTTCACATAATATAATTTAATCTTTCACCCTCAACATTTTATATTGATTTATGAAAACAAAACACCTATTAATTATAGCGAAATGTTGAGGATTTTCCGTATCAGATTTATTTTTTTCATAAGTCAAGGCGACCGCATTTACACTACCCTTCTTTTTTTCAACAAGGTATACCTTCTGCCATAATTACTCATTGGAAGACTGTTACTGTACTTTGTTAAATAACAATTTTAAGTAGATACACTCACAAATAAAGTATCGTAGGTGTTCTCTTCCGATATCCAAGTTCCTTTTGAAGTACAAACATAATCTTTCATTGAAATCTAACAAAAGCTATCTAACTAAATATAAGTTAGGTTATTTTATAGATGGAAGACAGTTGTTAAAGTTACCCCGTAAAATACTTTTTTAAGGATTAAAAACAATCATATTACATACATCATTATTATGTAAATACCGTTTGGCATCAAACATCTACCACATATCGTGCGGTTTACTGTAAACCGTTAAAATTGTATAAAAATCTTTGCAGGAAACTCTCAGCTCAGCATCTTTACAAATAACTAAAAGTGTTCTGAAAAAAAAACAGGAATCGAGATATTTTCAAGAGTTGATTTTTGAGAGCTTTGAGTAAAACATCAACCAAAGATGTTTAAATATATTTTTTTTCATTTTAGAAATAAAAGTTTTTAAACTTTCCATTTACATATACGATACATCTGAATATATAGGCATATTCATAAAGATATCTGTACGTTTACTTATACAAAAAAAAATGAAATCAATATTTGGAAAACTTAAGAAATTAAGCTGAAGTGAATAACTTAGAACATCTTAAACATCAAAACTTTTTTGGCGATTAAAAATTGGTTCTTAGATTTTGATGAAAATTAACATGTTATATCAAAATAAATACAGTGCTATTAATAAAATTTTAAAAAATATTAATTTCACAAAAAGTTGTTCAATTTCCTATTCATGTTAAAAATAACAACAATTACCACTATATTTGATATTATTGAAGGTATTTTTATATTTTAGGATTCAAAGCAATCAGTTATCAAAACTTTAACTACAATATACCTATTAATGATTGAGAGACTGGCACAGCATCAGAACTGGAAACCACTACAAGCCGGCTAAAGCTACGATCTGAATAATTGGACACTGAATAATAAGAATAAAGTTCTGACCCGTTAAGACGGGATTTCGGAAATTTCAACTCCAAGCGGGTGGAAAAAGAAAATATAAGAAAACTATGCCTTACTGTGAACTTAAAAAAAAAGTTCCGCTAAAAGAATAACTAAGCCACATAAACATTCAGAAAATCATTATTTTTATTTTTCTAAATTCTCGTTTTAAGTCTCTTTAGTCATAAAATATTCTTATTGCATAGTTTTTCTTTAAATGTTAACTCGTTCACTATTACTATAACATCTTCGAAAAATGATAACCGGTAACGTTAGTTTTCCGTACGAACAATTCGTTTTTTTTTAAATAACTAAAATTAAAAACCACCACGAATTATGTTAATCTGTTGAATAAAATTTATTGCGTTAGTTATTTTTGCCACCTATGTATTTCAATTTTTGATCCAATTTATATGATAAATGAAGGCAAGTAAATCAATATTTCGTAATCGAATTTTAATACTGGTGTTTAAGATATTTTTAACGATTAATCAAATAACTTTTGTTTTTTATTTTTAAAAAACATTTTTTATGACAAATAATTACATAGTTATTCTAATTAATTTATGAAAACTAAGTTGTTAGCTTACACTAAACACGTTTTACCTTAATTGTATCTTGATGTAGATAAAGCTTAAGATAAAACTTTCACATTTGTTTTAATTACATTTAATTATTTTCAAGCTTGATAAATTAACATTTTCGCAAAATCTATGTTACCTTAAATCATTAGTTCGTTAAGCTTTTCATTTCCGAATGAGTCATTTAAGCTGATACTTTTGTATTTGCAATAAAAATGTTACATATTATATACCTAGGTTTCAATACTGACGTGTAAATCATGGTGACATTTTATTTCTTTGAATAAGGATTTTGATATTCCGCGTATTTTACTTTTCATAAAGATTTTCTATTTCAATTGTAAAGTGTGTCTCTACAAAATATTACAAGTCGTTTTTCAAATTCTATATTGAAAGGCTTTCAACCGTAAAAAAGTCTTGATGTATTTTATAATAAACGTAGACATATGACTAAGTATAAAAAAATAGCTGTATAATGTATTCATCTCCAAAAATATCTAAATGGCATTTAAAGGAATGGTTTTGTTTCTTTGGTTTATACAACGGTCCTTTATGTTGGATTGTTTTCATTTAAATGTGAATTAATACAGTTTTTAAAATTAATGAGAAAAATAACGAATTATCCAAATTATAATAATTATGATAAGAATAGTAATATCTATCTTAAATGTAATTCATCTATTCATGATACTGAAATGGAAAATTTTATTTTTAATTATAAATAAGTTATTTCTTGATGTTTTGATAGATTTTTCTATAGATATAGCTGGACCTATGGTCGTCTTGCCCTCCCCAATGATTACCCTTATGAGTAATTTTTTTTAAATTCATATTATACATTCATTACAAAAGGGAAAAACTTTGAAACTACTATAATTGTTGTTATTTTTATATTATTTTGGACAGTTAAATAAGTGACTTTACTTTTATTTTTACTAGTTTTATCATTTTTTAAATCTTGTACTTATAAGGGAAGTATTGACATTTTTTATAAGCATTATTCAAATTTAATAATATTTTTTTCAAATGTATTAAAATATCATGAAAGTTAAGAAAACAAAAAATAAAACTTTCCACAATAAAAGGAACATAGCTGCAAAGCTGCCGCAGAAACACAGAATAATCTTTAGAACAACTACGGATTGTGACAGTCTGTTGAAGTTTGTCAAGTTGTCTAAAATGTACATGGATAATATATAAATGAAGCAAATTGTAGAATAGTAGAAGGACGTACTGAGAACGATACAGAAAGTGAAAAAGTAATTAAGGGTCGAAATGTTAAAATGTCTAGAAAGGTGTGAATAAATTATGTCTTCTGATTGTTATTAATGGCCATGAAATTAAATGCTGATTTAACAACATGATGGAAAATATATGCTTAACGTAATACTATATTTACTTAATAACCAACTAAACTATAACTAAATAACTATAACAAATTTTCCCTTATGGGTTGATATACATACTGTAATGAGTTCACTGTTTTACTAGTCAGTTTTCACAGTCACTTATTCTCTAATTATTGTCACTCACTGTTGCATTGTTTCACTTTATTTCACAATGTTCACAATTTATTTAACATGGTTCACTTTCACTTTTTATTTTAACCCTGGTAGAAGAATTATTTCAAGACTCGTCGAAGATTTCTTTCAACACTGACTCGGCTATTTTTGTCTGGGGCTTATATAGGATTTCGGAATCCTTCTCGATTATTTTTCGGTTCTATTATTCCTTGGTATAAATTTCCATTCTTTTGTTTAATCCTTCGTTCTAGGTGATCTCGAAGACGAATTTCTTAGAGAGAGAATATTCTGGATTTCCTGAAATTTCATAAGATTCCTCTCTATTCTGTGATAACGGTGCTCCTCTTTGGCTGGTGATTGGTTCGGCCCACCCTTGGCTGAGAGCAGGTGACACCACCCTCAGAGTCTTAAAAGAGCGGCACTCCTTTAGACATATGGCGGCACATTCTTAGACTTGTGACAATACGATCGCTGTAAATTCTGTTATAATGCGAGCAATTGTACGATTACTCTATTTTTGTTTATTTTTTTTAAGATTTTGGTACATTAAACTTGTCACTGATTTTTTTAATGTCGCGTCAACATTTCTATCCTTTTATTTGTACTTTTTAATACCGTTATACTGTACAGTGTAAAGCATTCCTTTTATTACATTAAATTGAATTATAACTTATAACTCTTCAACATAGTTTCAACATAATATGCTAATATTACAAACCCTATTAAAAGTAAATGTGCTAAACATATGTATGTCTTCTATTTCATTTTCAAATGGTTTTCAAAATTTAATAAAAGAATGAATTGTTTACACGTTTGCGTCAAATAACAGAAAAAAGGAAAGATATGAAAAATAAGCAGATGTTATAGGTTTTAAATTTCCAAGTTGATATTCAAATAATGTTTAACAGCATATAACATATCTTGAACAGAATGCGCTCGGTATATAGAGAAAATAGATGGTGCTCTACGTTTTTCATTTTTTTGATTTAACAAAAGTCAATAAATTTTATAAGACCGAGCCTTAAAAACACTTTTACACACTTTTATTACTTTTGCATGCGTATTACTAAAATTGTTGGTAGTAAATCAGAAATTGATTTTGATAGGCTTTATAAACTTTTTTACTATTAGTTATCGTCATCTTATAAATAGAATGTTATATGAATTTTGGTTTGACTTTTCATTATTCTATACTAAGGTTTATATTATAGGTATCTATATTTCTTTGTAAATATTATTTTTAAATTTTATTCCAATAAAATAGAATTTTATGTTTAAAAAAATGCTAACAGTAAATTCTTTTTGGTTATTTTATCTTTCGATTGGAATTTTTTTAATTTTCAGTTTACGTAAAAGCGGTAACCTGTAACCCAATAAAAAAGTGGCACAGTATTCCAAAATTATAATAATAATATTATATTATAACTTTCGAACTTTGAATATTTAAAATAAATAAAATAAAAATAAGTTATATTTCAGCTTTACAATAAATTTTGTAATTAAAACAATAACTATTTACAGCGCTAAAATGTTGCAAGTTTATATGTACTTTTAAAGCGAGAACGTAAAAATGTTTGAGTCAATGCAGTTATAGCTTTTTTATTTAAATTTTTATGAATTTGGCAAACGTTGTATTTTGTTTCTTGCTGAATGATCAAGGTTACATTATTTTTCAATACTATTGAATGAACTAGAAGAAATATAAAAGCTACTAACAAAATGCAGTGAGGTAAAAAAAAAACGTTGGTGTTTGTTTTTTGTTTATGATCTATTCAAGCTCCCGGTGTCAGTATATTGTATAGTTCTTATTGATAAGAGAAATTTATAGTGCTAATAAAAGTTGATACAATCATTCAAGCTTAAACCTTTTGACAAATATATTTGACGCTGGAGAATAGCGTTTGAGTATTTAACCAAATGCGTCAACCTATTGGTCATTTTGTTAGTTATTCGTAATAATTTATTTGGATTTAGTTTAAGTTTTAATGTGTTTATTTGAAATTTGAATAGCATTTAATTATTTTATGTTTTTAAATATTCACAACATAAATGAGTCCTTTGATTAGGTGTTAATGTTATTAAATTTCATTTTTATTTCTTTAATTTTATTTTTTTTTAAATTTAGATATCCACCTTTATACATTATAGTCTATGTTAATCATTAATCCTAGAAGGTTTTTATTCTAAAATAAACAATTTTGGTATTATACACTATAATGAATATCACAATATCATATGGTAAGGGATGGAAATTCAAAAGTTTTTGTTTCAAGAGTTTTGTTTTCAAACCATTTCGAACATCGTTTTGAATAAAACCGATAAGAAGGTTAAACGGTTTGTTCATTTTAAAAACAACACTTGAACTTACAAAAGTCAATAGCGTATTGCTCTATTTTTATGTAGGTACTCAAAATTTGAATGAAAATTAATTAACGTGAATATAAGAAATAAAAAATTTGTTTTTTTCAAATAAAAACACAGAACCAAACACATATAAAACTTAAATATAGAAACTTTTCAAAAACAATCTTTAACGGAATCTTTAAAGTTGATTTTCATTTTAAAAACGAAAAATTGTGTAACAAAATCTCACTGTAGATATAGTAGAATATAGCTTTAAGTTTCCTCTTTTGATCTTATTTATGATTAGTGAATAAAACGTTTAGGCGGAAGCTGTATTTTTGTAAACTGTAGAAAGAAACAAGAGTAGTATCATTAGTATGCCAGAACTAGGTATTCAAACATTTTGCCTTTTATCGCATTCCATTAAAATAATTTATCCTTGTGACATACGTTTAAAGTATCCTTTTATCTAATTTTATTTCTCAGTTACAAAATGAAACGTTAAAACCTTTTTCTATCTAATGACTAGTAAATATTTTTCTATAAAAAATCGACGCTATTTCTTGATAAATTGTTTGATTCAAAGTTTTTATTTTTATTTACATTACACAAATGTAGTTTAAAAACTTAGGTTTCTCAAGATAGAGTTTGTGTTACCTTTATTTAAATGTTAATCTTTATGATTAAAAATCTATTTATATATTTATTATTTCAGTAACTTTTCGAATTTCAATGAAAAAAATTGATATAGTTGTTGTTAAAGTAAATTATATATCTACAAAGAACAAAATGCTAATCCTTTAGAAAAGCTTTGTTTATGGAATTACATGCTTAACAATAATAACGCATAACTGTAATAACGTATAATTTGATACTTAATTATAATTATTCAAGTGTACATTGCAAAAAAACAATTACAATAACAAATTTTTATTAGGTAATAACTAAATTTGTTTGTATTATTATGACCAATAATGTATTACCATAATGTTACTTTCAAATTATTTTAAATTCAATTGAAAATTATAGTTTGAAATTAGGCTGTTAAATGTTTTTAATTTCCACGTTATAACTGCTTTGAATTTGTTTATCCATTTAGATGCAAATTTAGTGTAACTGCCAAAATACTTACACAATAAGATCCATGAAAAGTAGGTAAATTAGCCCAAATAATCATCTGTGCGGAAAAAACAATATAATTAAGGATACAAACAATTTTGTAGATATAATTTTAATACTGACGCAAATTTTAGCTTTTATCTTTTTGATGACTTATTAACTAAAGCACAAACTTATTTCTTTGCTAGTGTTAGCTCTTTTCAATTAACTTCATGATTATTCTGGCATATATATATATAGGTTTATTTGGTATATATATTTATACAGAAGAGTCAATTTAAACTTTCAAAAAAAAGTTTACTGTAAGCAGAAATGTTTTTGTTAGTGTACAACTAAAGAATTCGATTTCCTGCTCGTCAATCTCGTCAATCACAGTTTCGATCAGAGCGGTTGTTACGCTTGTCAACTCATTCTATATTTTTTTCTTTCACAAACTGCCACAAACCAGTTAAGATATGCTACAAATCAAATGTGTGTTATCTACCTAATAAAAAAATTTGATATTTCTATCTTAGAATGAAATTCTTGTTTATTGTATACAAACAATACCATGAAGTAACAAACCATGGTTTCTAACATCTCATTAAAAATCTTTTTTTTTTGGAAAAATTTTTGAAACTCGCTCATATTGTACATTTTTTATATATAAACATCTTCACTGATAAACTTTACACAAAATTAACTTTCTGTACTGAATGACTCAATGGTAAAAATTGCCGCTTTTTACACCACCATAGATGGTGTTCGATTCAATCTTTTACCTGAGAAAAAAACTGGAGCGTGTACTTATGTACGCGCGTAAGAAGTTATACTTCTTTGGCATCATTAAAAATTAAATTGTATTGATTGCATTCAAATAGTCAATTTTAAAAAAATTTAAAAAATTGTAAATTAATATTTAACAATAAAAATAATATATATGTATATTTAAAAATATAATTATTAAAAATAAAATTAAGAGAATAGAATTTTAATTTATATCAATAAATAATATCCAAAAAAAATTGCAAGATGATTATAAAAAATGTCAGGATCATTTTTCTGATTAACAATTCATGCGTCATGAAAACGAAGCTTCATGGAAATTGCAAAATAAGATAAGCTACTTTTAAAAGTCAATGTCTTAATCTTATTCATATCTTGTTTTACTAAATTATTATTCTTAAATGGTTGAATCATTTTAGAATCCCAGATTTCGTGATAACCAAAAATATGCATGGAATGCAGACGTCATTTTCATCACTAAACTCAAATTAGTATAACAGCTACTGCAAAATTCGAGAAAAGTAATAACTTATTTATTAATAATATGTGTCATTTGTATATATAATTATTTTTAAATAAATAAAACAAAAATTCAAATAACGCGCGCTAGGTTAAAAGAAACCGAGTGGTTTTGCGGCCAACTTTATTTTGTTAATTTTTGTCTTAAGATGGCCGCCAATCTAAAAATTTCACACTAATCATTTTTGAAAACGCGCCTAAAGAATTATGACTTCAAAAAATGTATCATAATTTTATAATAAATGAGCAATCAAAATAATACAAAAGCGAATTCAAAATAATTTGCAGAACTGTCGCTAGTAGTTACTCAAATATACACTAATATAGGCAAACTTAACAAACTTAAAGTTATTTTTTTGTAAATATCGGCTATTCGAATTAACGTTTGATTTTCTAAATAATTTAGTACAGAGTCATTATAATTGAATTAATAGATTGAATGATTAAATGATTTATGATTATATGATTTTTCTTATGAGCTTACGGATTGGTACAGTTGCAAAAATATTCGTATATTATGTGTTCGCATTTCACTCATTCAACCAAAAGCAATCATATTTCAATAAACTATTGATTTCAGATAATATCTCCTTGTGAAATAAAAAACAGATTGAAAAATATGTTTTTTTCAAATGTATGGATCGCTTATGCTAAATGAAGCATTATACCATTTATTTCAGCGTCCAAAGGCGGATGCGAGTAAGCTAAGGACGCAATATAAATGTCAATTCTCTTTGAACCGAGATGAAGGCTTATTTCGTGTTATATATTTATTTCCATATGGTTTATAAAAATTATGGTGTGCCTTCATATGTACCTATAATAATTTAGGGAAATATTTTAGATAAAATACAAAACATATTTTAATTGCAGAAATTATGAAAATTATAATACATGAAAAAATATTTTTAAGACAAATTTTACGACACTTCATGACCTTGAACTAATAAAACCGGGTTTCATTCAAAAATAAGGAAAAAAGAAATGATAAATGAAATTTTTACACTATGGGAAATCTGAAAACGATAAATTACCACTATTCAAAAAAATAAATCTTGTCCATTTTTTATTTGGTAGGTACTGGTAGATACGATCGCTGAAAATGTTAACTAGAATCTTTAATTTTGAAAACTAATGACCAGACGATTTTTAAAATTTCTTATGAGATTTTTTGTATGGTTAGAAATTAAAATATAAATTTCTTCAGTTACATTGATTATTTATTGTATACGTTTCTCTAAATATGCATTCATTAAATAATACTATATCAATTTATTTTAAAAATTCAGTCAATGATTTATTGTCTTATTTTTACTAATCAACACTTCTATAATAAACATAATCTTTTATCAATAATCATCAACAATGATAACATACTCCATGATTTGAAGCAAAAATCATTTTCTTTTCAATTTCAGTTGTAAAATTAATAAAATTTCAATATTGTTTTGGCAATATCGACCATAGATATACTAAATATAGGCTACCTAAAATAACTTTTAATTTATGGTAAAAAATTTTTTTGAAGAACACATTTTGATTTTAAATTAATATTTTAATAAAACAAAAACAGCAAAATCGAGAATTTATTTAAATTTAAAAAGGAAACTTATTGTGTTAGCTCATTATATAAACAAATAAGATCTATATATATTTAAAATTACATCCCTAAATTAAATGTACTCAATTTGCAAAGCTTATTTAAATCTTAGGAAATAAGATTATTACTTATCTCAATTCCTTTTCCGAAATATAATTCCAAAAACTTTTCTGTGAATAATTTTTAGATGAAGATTTCCTTATATTACTTTATGTATATATAATTATATTTATATAATTATTAAAGTTATTTTATCTTTTTTATAAGTACCTACCTACAATTCTTATGGGATTAAAAGATTGAAGTATAAAATTTTGGTAAAATCAAATTTTATAAATACTTGAATTTTCAGGATAACAGAATTTTCTACTTTAGGGGAGGATAATTGATATGGATTTTTTTTTGTAACGCTTGTAGAAAAATGAAGCTGAATTACATGTTCTGAATATAAATCCCTTGCTAATAATGAAGTTGAAAATGGAATGAAGAACTATTATATTTGAATAATAAAAGACCAATTTTATCAATTTTTAATAAGATTTTCAATTAATTTAAGTGAAATTTTTAGTTCTTAAATTAATAGTAAATTTATAATGATAAAATAAGTAAACATCTATAGTTTTATGTATTCAATTCATACTTATGCAAATCTGAAATTTCTCTTCAAAACTGTTTTAGAAATGATTCTCATTTATTATGGTTAGAGCTATGAATAACTAACAAGTGACTTTTTCTCAAACTTCTTATTCATCACTAAGAAAATTGAAAGAAAAAATGTCATTTGCAATTTTTTATTTAATTTAACAAAATAACAAAAAAGGAATTTTTCTGGATATACATAACTTATTATGTTAACTAAAATTACTTCTATTATCTTTATTTTTATTTTATGTAGATTGTGGTAAAGTATAAAATATTTTTTTTTAAATATTTTATCATAATTTTTGTTTTTCTTATAGGGCCATATATTATAAATTATACAAGATAATATTTATTTGGTGTTGCCAGATTTATGGCCTAAGAAGCCCTAGAGATGCAATTCAATTTGGAAGCTTTTCCTATGTTTTTCAATATTAAAATTAAATTGAATTCAATTTCAATTAAATAACCTTTGAAACATTTTAATCAAAATTGAGAATACAAAATATCTGATCCCGTTTAATTGAGTGCATATTAATTTTAAGTTTTGAATCATTATGATTTACAACATAAAAACTCACGCCTATCAACAATATAATTTTAAAAGTATTCTTAGAGCTCATGATAAAACGGCTTATGAAACTTTAGGAAATAAATTTGTCAAGTTCGATTGACTATTAATACATGTCATTACATTACAGATTTTTTTAGGCAATCGTGGTGTGATTTATTACAGCAGTGTCAGAACAATTTTAAAAACAATAACCAATTATCTACTTATATCACGATTTTGAAAGACTTCCTTTCTTATTTATAAAACTTGACGTATAGGTACTGTAAATTGTCATACATTACTATTAATTAATATACATATTATAAGGTATTTGTTGAACATAAAAACAGTAGGTACTTATGACAATTGATTTGACAATGAAAAACGTATAAAAAATATTTTTCTGAATATTTATTATAATTTGTACAAAAACCAAATATGGTTTAATTACAATGAAATTTATTGTTCTTGTTATACCTTTACCCCAAACTTTTAGTTTTATAACTCAACTAACCAACAAATATATCAAAAAGAAAATTTTATTTTGGAACAATAATTTCTTTAGTGTTTTATAGTTCTTATAAACTTTTATTGTGTGTTTGGCTTAGAAAGCGGTATCGTCATATAAAGTTATTAGCCGTTTGTAAACGAGTTACGAATTCTGAACTTGCTTGACCAAAAATTTTTGAACAATACAATTTGGAAATTAATTAAATTTTTTTAGTTTTATATCAGCAATAAGTACAAACATTATTACGTGTTTATCTTTATTTAAGTAATTTAAAGCAATTTTTTTCAAATATGAATTAGTAGTTAAAAGTCAACGCTATTTTGCACTTAAACCTTGCAATAATTTCCCAAAAAGACCAAAAATTTATATCATTAAAGTGTACGTAGCCTCTGATGACAAAAAAAAATAATTAAATGGAAGCAGAAAATTTCTTATATATCTTTCATCAAATATGTTAGAACACGATTTCTTTAGTTTTAAGAAAAAATGATCTTTCACAAAAAGTGAAGATAAAATCATAATAAAAGCGAAATGCTAAAATTGGTTTTCAAAAAATATTCATTTTATTTAAGTTGTACATAAATTACATATATGAAACTTTATCTTAAACTTAAGATCAGACAGTGAGATAAGGAAACATTTTAAATTTTGATCATATCATATCCATCCACACATTTATTTTTTAATATAACACGATTTCTTTTTCTTGAATCTAAGAGTCAAAACATTGAACTGATTCTAATTTAATTTTATGTAACATTTGGTATACTTGAAAAAAATATTTTTTTCTAACATTAATTTTTTCTTTATTATAGATATGTACATATTTAGTATAGTAAATTGCAAATTATGTTTTTTTAGTATAATGTTTTAATCTTTCGTTAAGATATGAAAACTTATTGTACACTTTTTTATATATTTATCAAAAATAAGTAAAGAACGTGTACTTCCACTGTTGTAAAGGAGAGATCACTAGAGAATCTCAATTAGATGGAATAGTGAGCTTTATTTAGCAAAACTAATTAGTCTTCTTATCGAATAAAACAAAAATGAATGATTTATAAATATTTAAAATATAATTTTAACGTTCTATTGTAAAAGAATTAAGGTATTTGCCACTTTGACAAAATTTAATTATAAAAATTAAGTATCGACAAAAAATTAATTAAGTTACTCAACATTTATTACATAAATATTATTTATTTAGCGCAAATATATGTGAATTCTTGAAGATGATTTAATGTTATTTATACTAATTAGTTACGAAAATTAAATCGTTAATTTTCCAGGGTTTTGAGCTGATATAAACTTAATTATTAAAGTGTTTTCATGGAAGTTTATTAAACACGGCATTAAACATCAGTTACCACACTACAAAACCCTACATGAAAATTATTTAATAATTACAGGATATAATATAATCAGAAGTAGCAAATTGAAAAATACAAGTTAAGCTTTAATGGCGATCAAATGTATAAATTTGATTGTTCTTTTAGATTTTATATACCTACTCGTTTAATTAGTAAGTTTAAAAGATTTAATATTTATGTATTGGTATTTTTATCGTTTATTTTTGTTTAAAATTTTTTCGGTAAAAAAGAATTTTTTAATTTTTTCGTGTGCTTTGAATATTTTTATAAAATACATATATAGAGACTCATTAAAAAGTTTTAAAGATTAATTTTTCTCGAATTTTAAAACAGAAATATCGAGTTATTGCATGTGCATGTAAATTTATTTATTATATTTCTGCAAATAATATAACGTAAATACCTATATTTTTTCCAAACCAAAATTATAAATTTACTTAAAATAAACACACGATATCCACATTTTAACTACGCATACTATAATACAAACTAATAAAAATATTCATTTCCAATAAAGTAATTTATTTGTTATTTTATTTGTCTTAAATTACCTTTTCATTAACTGACACCCCGCACCTAAGTCTTATGATCATTAACTATTTATAACTATATGTGTCTCGTATTAAAGAAACGCAACTACCTACAATAAATTGTTACAGCTTTTAGGTTATCTAAACAAAAAGTTTGTTCAACAAAACATATTTTGGAATTTGGGGTATGTGCCTATCTAAAACTATTAATTTTGATATTAACAAAAGTTTCACCAAAATGATAAAGTATATGAATAATTTTTTTTGTTTCTTACTGAAATGTTCAATTTGAATACAAATCTAATGTTTGTTGTCTTTTGAAAACATTCAATGTATCTTTATAAAATGAAATGTTTTTTTTAATTAGAATTTTATAAATTAGATTAATGCTACTATTAATTTAAAATATGTCATCGTATAAAAATTCTATTTCAAATGCTTTTACCCTAAACTTCAATCTTATGATGTTGTCTTCAACTGTATTGAAAGAAACTAATTTAATTTTTTTTATACATTAGGTAATCTTAACGTTTGCTAAGTTAGTCTCAAGTTGTATCAAACAATAATGATATTTTTGTAATTAAAAATCAAATCACTCGTTATTTCGTTTCAACTAAAATAAGTTGTACACCATTTTTATTTTTAATAATTTAGTTACAACTCAAAACTTAATAATACTTTGATTTTTGACTACAACATGTTGAAAATGCAAAACTATCTATTTCAGTAAATTACATGTTTTTATTGAATCCTAAATAAAAATACAACATCTCGAAGTGTTTTCTATAAAATTGATTTTGAATATTTACTTGATTTTTTAGTAAAAAACGAGTATTACTAGATTACCTCATGTTTTCATTTTTAAATAATAATTAATGTTCGAGTAACACTTGAACATTTTCGTATCAACTAAAAACTCTTGGTAAATAACTATTTGATAAGCATAGTCATTTCAGAATAAGATACTGCATTCGCAGTACAATTTGTTTATCGATATGTTCCACGTATGTTAAATGAAAACATGCCTATTTTACATTAAAAATCAATCAAAGGATACTAAAATAAGAAAAATAAAATTACTTGATGAACAACACATATTCTAAGTTACTGTCTTTCTCTTATATAAACAGATTAATTAATTTAAAAATGTCAGTTTATTCCGTTAAGATATTTCCCGTAGCATCCAAAGTTTTACTTACAATGCTAATTAGTAAAAGCATTACTAAAGAAGCGTACCCACTCGTGCGTTGTATTCCTCCAAAAATGTTAAAGTAGATAAGAAGATAACGCAATTATCAAACTAGCTGTTAGTAATTATTTAATGAAGTTCACAAGTTTAGTTCGATTAATAGGATTTTAAATTGAATAAAATTGTTTGTTTTTTTTTGTTTGGTATTAATATTCTTATTGCAAATAAGAGTAATTCTTATAAGCTACAAGAAAAAGCGTTTCTAACGAACTGGAAAAATAGATTTTATTAATTAAAAGATTAACATTTTCAATATATATAGTACATTTGTTAGTTTTGTACTTTTATTCAATTACCTTAAAATAATAATTTTACCCGTTTATTAGGTAATTAAGATATTATTATCAAGTAATATATGTCAAGCTTAAATTACTAACAAAGTTTTAAAACTAAAGTTTTATTTATTTAAGTTTAAATTTTTTTTGTATGCTGCTTAGAAATATTGAAATGTTTTAATTAAACATAAAACTGATCCCGATAGATAACTACTTGTTCATTGTTCGTGCATAAAACACAAAAAAAAAATTGTAACTTTGATAACATTACCATATGGATAGACAAGTAAAAATTTGAACAAAAGAAACATATCCTATATAAAATCACACGTTTTTGTGCTATCAAATAAGTTTTTCAATCTGCACATATTGTCTTTAGAGTTCCATTACCAAATGATATAAACAGAACCCCGACAATTCCATTCTATCCCACTGTTTTGGTGCAAATCCAATGCATTTTACTTGGAGATTATTGACACTTTGAAAGTATTAGATTGATGACATTGTTCTGCGACTATCTGGTCTCAACTCGGTAGCTTTAACGGTAGCTTACCGAACAAGCCTGTGTATAGCGGACTTCTGCTGATCCGGACAAAACAATAAAAACATTTTTAAAAACAGTTCTTATTATATTTCCAAAATGTAATAAAAAGTAGAAAATAAATTTTATATTAAAATTTACGAAAAGAAAGATCTTTATATTCCGAATTGATATAGTCATTGAAATTAAAAGTGATACATACAAAAATATATAATCGTATGTTAAATTTATCATCTAATTGATCATCATGACTATAAAACCGGGTTGCTCAAATAAATTTATTAATTTGAAAATGTTCATTAAATATAAGCAAATTAATTTAATTTTTTACAATTTACCACTAATCGACCACCCTGATCTTATAGTTATGATGATCAATTAGATGGTCAATTTAACATACAATTATAGATTCTTGTATCACTTTTAATTTTCATAACTATATCAATTTAAAATATAGAGATCTTTCTTTTCGTACATTCTAATATAAAATTTATTTTCTACTTTTAAGTGAATTTTGAAAATAAAACCAGTTTTTTAATAAATTTATATATATATATATATATTTTTTTTAATTTATGCATTGAACATTTTTACAACCTAAAAATAAATTATTTTTTTCTTTCTTAATGAAAATAAAAATGCAAATACAGACAAAAAAGATTTGCCCCCTTTACAAAGAACAATAAGCTGGGAACCTACATTATAAGTTTCGTGTATCCCTAATAAAACTACAACGTGCTTTATATTTACATCTTCTTGATAGTTGATTCATAAATAAATTGCACTATACTATTTTATGGATTTTGGTTATAATCTCCGTAACATTTCAACCCACAACTATGAATTTTCCTTCTGTGAAACTGCATGGTTTTAATATTTCAATACAAATAGGTCACTGCCTTAGGTGGAGAAACTTAACGTTTGAACTCAAATACCTAGATAATAAAAAATTAAATACATAGTTGTCTTTCTGACAAAATCATTAAGAAATCCTTATATCTTCGATACTTATTTTTCAATGTTCTAAAATTTTTATTTATGATCATATGCAAGTATTTACATTAATGTTAATACTGTCATTACTGTCAATACTGCAACAAGTAGTTAAATGTAGGATAACAGGAATTTTAAAGAGTATTTACAGTTTTTTACCGCCTCTGTACTTTTTTAAAACTTTAATAAGAACATTATTTTACCATAGTTACTAAAATGCATATTTTATTTTATCAAATATACTTAATTTTATCACACCTAGTTTGCATTTCAAAAGTTGAGAATATTATAACAGTGAATAAAACTCTAGAGTAGAATGATTAAATTTAAATCAAAATACGATTATATTTACCTTTTTAGGATTGCTCAATTGAAACCCAAAGAATGGACATGGCTGAAGCGCAAGAATACCAGCTGGTGTTTTCGGCCAACATAAAATTGAATCCCAAATAGCATCACAAAACAGTTTACTATCGCCACTTGTATTAAAACTCAAAGAATTCTTCGTTGTAACATCAGGTACATGAAATGTAACGTCATACCCAGTATCACTATCCAGGCACTCATTTTGTTTTAGAGCAAACTCCTCAACAAACACTTGTCCCATATTAGTTTTTCTTAGTTGCAATTATTAAAAATAGTGTTAACATTCATTGTTATAAATAACTGTTGAACTACTTGATTTAACAATCATTTAATTAGTCTCGTTGCGATTTTATGAAATGATTTTTAGAAGTGATATTTTATATTTCATATAGTTTATAAAGTATTATATTATTTTATTCTTAAGTTGTAATAATTAAAAGAAATCTTTAATAATAACCAAAGTTTATTGTTTTTAAAATGCTTTAATATTAGTTTGTACTTTAATTTGATGTTCGCAATATTTTTTATTTATTCTTTTATCATGAACAAAAGTTAATCAAATTTTTCTGCATCAAGTTTTTACAAATCGTTTTTATTTCAGTAGTTTATATTTTTCTGTTTCGAATTACCTTTAGCTCACTTGTTTAAATTAACTGCGTTAAGTGAGTACGTGCGTACACTCCTGGGTTTCCGTAAATAATGATAGAAGAGAAAAGCTTTTTCCAAATATAAATAATGACCACAAGTTTGTTAAAGTAGTAATGTAATTTCGTGGTCCGCATGCAAAATCTAAAATTTTGGCAAAAATATATTAAAACAAAACAAAATGAATTGGCTTTTGGTTTTAATTCTTACTGCTTGAAGATAAATAAATTACCAAAGCATGTTACAAACGAATAAAGATTAAGGTGAAATTGTTAATAATATCACTTTGTTATATTTCACAAATACAATTCACAAAAATTCACAAAACAAGTTATGAATTTAAGCAAAAATAAATGTAAAAATTCACAAATCGAAAAATCCAAATTGTTAATTTTGTATCTCCAGATACGTATTTCAAACGCCATGCGTTCGTCATCAGTGGATCAAATTGAAGTGTCTTCGAATTGTTTTTTTTTAATATCACTTTGATTGTAACAAATATTTTTTTTTCATTTGTATTAAATTAAAGATCATTTTAACTTCTGTTTATTTATTGTTAAAAAATTAGTTAACATTAAGTATATGGATTTCGTAAAATAATGACGCTAAATGGCTTATAAAAGTGTTTCTATTATATTACGTCCATCTTCACTTCAATTATAGCTTTTTCTCCAATAATTTTTTTCTATGTAAAGATAAATATTTTATTTCAAGTCACTTATTAAAATTGAAACTTTCTTGATACGTTTATCAATCTCCGACAGTGTTCTCAAGTGGATACTACTGTGAATTCAACTATACAAAATGGTCAACGTTACTTATCATCTATAAGTCTAGAAGACCATAATCATCGAAGATCAAATGTTTTATTCAGTGAAGATATGGTTGGTAAAGAAATTATTATTACATTTCAATAACAGCGCCTTTCAAACACGTTGAGATGATATGGAAATGTTATTATCTAATAAATATTTATTACTATATACAAAATAATATTCATACATAATATTTCACTATTCCAATAAGCATACTTCAACTTAAATCACGTTAACATCATGAATAGGGTATGTATGATAATATTTGAGAACAAACTTGGAAGTTATCCCTATTTATTTTTAAATTACTTGATTAAATTTAAAGACGTATAATATTTAGTGAAGATGCTTTCTATATTGATCGTCGGTAAGTAATATTAGGTTTCCTTTTTATGAATATGAGTTCAATAGCTATAAGTTTCAATGAACGAATTTTTAATATTACACCGTATCAAAAATAAAATTAATATACCCAAACAACGCTTAAAATAAGAAAAATATTTTTTGTTATTAAAGATGACGTAAACACATAGAAAATGTAATATCTTAAAAATTAAACAAAGCACGTACTTAGATAAACGAAATAGTGATAAAACACCAAAAAGAGAAGTTACTTGGAAATTTTTCACAAAAATATTCAACCATTTTATACTTTTTAGTTGTTGAAGATTGTATTAGATGTTATATAATACAGAAGTTCTATGTATGTACCTACTTTCACATAAGTCTATTTATAAAGTACATGATGTCACGTAGCTACACATTTCTATTTAGTACAATTAGATTCTGGCGTTGGAAAATTCAATCCTTGTTCATTTTGCTACTGAAAAATAGTTTTTTTTTATTTACATTGAAAAGACTTACTGCAGGCTATGTTAAAAGATTTATATTTACAAACTTTATGTTTGTTTAAATTATTTAATCCTGCACAAAAAAGGATTACGAAAAATAATATTTTAAGCACTAAACTCTTGAAATGAATGAAACTGTATGAAAATTTTGTTATGCAGGTAACGGCATATCAACTATAAGAAGCTCATATATTTATTACGATTATTAATACCTTAACATTTTTATCTGTTTAAAATATTAAAAAAAAATCTCTGGGTATGCTTGTTAATAAAGCCAAAATAATTTATAATATATATTTATGTAAACACATTTTATAGCTGTTGTACACTTGAAAAACATGATTTGTAAGTTTAAAAGTAGGTTATAGAAAACCTTATTATAACTTTGATATAGAGTAAGCTAAACTAGCATATTTCTTAATATTCTCTTCAGAGGTCATAATATATATAATATAATATATATATATATATATATATACATATATATAATATATATAATATCATAAATATAATATTCTTAAAAGCTCTGTTTTGTGTCACAATTACAATGTAATATTGAAAAGAGATTCTTAAAATTTTATTGTTTCAATAATTTCATAAATAAGTCAAACAAACGTATTTCAATTCCCGTTTGTACACTTTTTCATTGCCTACGTGTTCAAACAAATATGAATTCTAATTAAAAAGCCTGATTTTATGAAATTGAAATTCTCCAGGAAAATTTCATTTCTTTAAATAAATTTACTTACATATTTTTGTTTTGTTCATGTAACAATGAAGTAATACTTCCAGAGTATGTAACACGAAAATTAACATATTAAAATTTAAATTGAAATTATACTTTTAAAATTATTGGTAAGATTTGAAATTTAAATTCATACTTTGATTTATTCTGCTTTCATTTCATTTAGTATACGAATTAAGAAAAAGAAAAACAGTTACGTTCCATATAAAATATATCAATTTTGAGCAATTTATCCAAAATTTACACTTTAATTATTGCTTTTCTGGGAACATTTAACATTGTAATGTATATATTTTTGCACCATCAGAAAGTAGAGGTTTAAACAAACAAAAAGCTCACCGACTTTTTAAAAAAATCAAATGTTTTGACGTGAAAATTTTTGATTGAAAATTAGGGTGCTTTTTTATAATAAGTCATTATAAGGTAAAAAAATTAATATTTTTATTAAAAACATACAATGTGTTTGGGACATTAAAAGGTAGGTCTGCACCAAATTTCGTGTTTAGTTTTGTTCAGTAGTGTATATAGTCGTAACGACGGAAAACACTTTAAAAAAAATTCGGGCAAAAAAATTTTTTTTTGTAAAAGATAAAAATCAAAAACAAAAATCTTAGTAATTTAAATTTTTCACATAAATTTTGAGGTTATCTGAAAAAAGTGTTAGTACAAAAGTTGTAGATCTACTTTTTATCTACAACTTTGTTATTTTACTTTTTTTCATAGGACTTGTAGTTTTGTCGGAAATCGAGATAAACCGTTTCTACCCTTAACAACACCCCCTTTTTCCACTTCCCCACCTCATATTGAGCGTAATTTATTTTTCCTTTCATTTTTGTTATATACTATTCCTTTTCTAATGGGTTTCATCCTATTATAATTTTTTTTCTGTTCAAAAATTAATTATTTACCCTGGTCTATAACGGGTAGGTAATTATTATTTTCTCGTAGATCATTTAAATACTTGCACATTTACACATGCGACTAATACATATATATTACTATATTGTATATCACACAGTTAAAGGTAAAAAATTATTATAAAATGAACTTAAAAACTATTTGGTCGTTAAATCTCTTTAAATAATTAATGTAAATAATGGTTTTCAAACTTATTTTTACAATAGAAAAATTTGTATAGAAATGAAGACAGAAAAAAGCTTTGCGTCATTTACTTAATAAACAAAAAATAATAATTTTTATATAAATTTGGTTTTTTTTTTCTAAAGTTTAAGATAATAGATGCTCCAAAATTTAATGTATACATTGTTATCTTTAATTTATTTATTATTTATTCATACTTGATTGATATTGACTATTAGCATCGTAAAAAAAGTATAAAAAAGATATCAATACTCATTATAATACTCATTATATACGGATTCAAAATACTTTGCCGCATTCACGTAATCTAGATAGACTTGTATGTTTTCAAATCTACTGAACGTTTATATGAAACATCATTTTTCATATTTATCAATCTTGTACCTACTATAATATTTGGGTTGGAAGTTCTACTTTTACTGTAATGTTTTCATTCCTTTTACTAGAAAAATCTTTGCTGTTAACAACAAGAAATTTCAAATAGCAATTACTTTGAACGTTCGCTCCGTGACTCACAACAGTTTTCCGTAACTTTTCAAAAACTTGACTAGCGCAACTCTGAATGACTAATAAACCTATTTCATGAATTTTTGAGCAAGTTAATAGTACAATCGTAATTCTAAAAATTGACAAGTACCTTATAACTAACGAAATCAGAAATAATTGTGGAAAGAGTTTATGTTTACATATGGTTGGAAAATTCATAAGTTTGAACTTGGAACATCAGCTATAAAGTATTTTTTAATGCTGTATTGGGATTCTCAGGATATTCCTTCATTTTATCACCGTGATCAATAAGATCTATTGTGATATGACCCTTTATTCTAACTAGGGGAGCATTAGGCTTTTGAAGAAAGCCAGCACCCCCTTTGGGCTGCTATTACTATTTTGCCAGGCATCATGTTCGTCTTTCCCAGATGATGCAATCTTCTTTTGAAAACTGCCTCACATGAGCACACATTGTGCTTTGCCGTTTCTGCCGCTTTCCAGCAGAGACATGTGAAGATGGTAATTTAAGGAACCATGACCCGTATAAAGATTTGTTAGGAGCTTTACGTCCCTTTTGCTGAGTGACAATATGCCATGAGTTCTTTTCTTGGGGTACTTTATTAATTTCATGGCTTGTGTCTGCCTCGGAGTATTTCTCCAGTGCTTCTCCAGATCTTGGCCTCTCGAGCTAGAAAAGCATTTTTGATTTTACTCTTTTGTGATTCCACAAAAGTTTTGGGTAAGTATGAGAAAAGCATACTAAATTAAATTAATATACAACAGCATTATTTCTTGACTATAGTCTTTAAGTTTCAATTTTTTGATTTCATTTTTCATGTTTTAAAAAGTATTTAATCGATTGTAAAATATTTTAACTGATTCGCAATTGTAATTCTTTTGATTGAAACATTCAACTTTGAAAAAAATGTTGCTCCCTTCTTATGAATAATGCATAAAAATAACGAGTTTTCTTATAAACAATTCCTCCATAAAATCGATTTGTTTATATTTTTTCAATTGACACATGAACCGTTTTCTTTAGATTTATAAAAGAGCTTGTAGTTAATATATCATTTAAATGTTATATAAAATTTTGCATATTGATAAGTTAATGTAGGTTTTAACGAATTTTTTCAGAACTTTTTATAGATATAAAAAATTATCATCGTGTACCTACTTATTGTTTTACAAAAATGGATTTACCCTATTTTCAAATGAAACGACTTAAAACATAATATATGCATATAGTCAACGACATTCATTATCATTATATTCTATTTTTTTGTTAAAATGGACTGACAGTTGACACAATTTCCAAATGAAACGACTCATATATGCAGAATTTAACAAAACCTAATAGTCTTAAAAATGTTTTTAATATGATCAAAAAACATTTCAGTAGTAGGTACATGAATGAAAAGTATTATATCTATATATAATAATTAACTAACCTCACGCACATGTATTTCTGATTAGTGTTGGTAAAAAGTTTTTCTTCTTCAGTTATTCAATAATTAATTCTCTCCCAATAGATAAAAGAATCATAAAATCATAAGATTTAAAAATTTCAAGATTCTTTAAACTTTGTTACTTTTTGGAAAATTGCATGAAAGTAAGTCAATATGAGTAAAATTTAAAACAGTTTCCAAAGTTTTACCATTTATAATTATGTACCATTTTACTAGGACTATAACAAGAATGTACTGTTTGTTATTTATTTTTTAAAAAAAATATTTTTTAAGTATTTAAATTATTACAAATACACACGTACGCACTTAAATTTTATTTTTTTTAAAATTATTTTTCACTTTTAAAAATTATACTTTTGAAATAAAATTTTAATATCAACATTTAACGTTCACGAATTCAAATTACGAGTTTAACGTGCTTTATAGCGGAAATGAATCTTGATGAAACAACAGCATGTGCGTTACTGAAAATGAGTCAGGAACGAATAGATTCTGGAGAGAAAGCTTGAGTTTTCCTAATGCTTCTACGCGTACCAACGCATTATAGCTTTTGTTTGCATAAGCGCAATCGCAGAAATATTTCACCAATATTTTTCGAAGAGAATAGCGAAAAAATCAAATTATCCCTTGCGTTAACTTTCAATACATAAGTTTGATTATAATCGTATTATAATGAGCTAATTCGCAAAAAGAGAATCAATACCTGTCTGTATTCTTTTAATGTACGTATAGGTAACAATACATACATGTAGCAATATATAGCATATAATCAGAACTTCAATATCAATCTTAATTAAACAGGGCTTAGTATCTCTCAAAAGTTTTAATTTTTCAAAAAAACTAATTTAACTGTAAATCATTTTAAGGGAAAAATTAAATGTTTCCTTTTTTTGTACAATGAAGTCTAAAAGTCTCATAAAAAATCAGATGGAAATATATAACAAAAGAAGACAGTTAAATGGATCCTTAAGATAGTATTTACATGCTAATTCAATGGTTTCATATCATTTAAAGAAATAATTATCCTTACACATTTATTTACGAAATGAATTTTAGTTTTCTTAAAATATATTTAAGAAGTACCTACTTGAATAAGTACAATGTATATAATCTGTTTTAACAGAACATTCATATAACATTTAAAGAGAAGAATTTTTAATAGGAGTTAATTTTAAATTAAGTATTCTTTAAAATCATATTTTCAATAACACTGATTTATGCCCATCACTTAATAAATTTACATTTTCATATTAAAAAGATAATGGGATATGTATATAATTATAAATATTATCATTTTAAATTGAAAAAAAACTCAATTTAAAACACTTAAGTAATTAAATAAAATATAGATCTAAATAAGAATCAGAGATAATACAACAATTGAAACAATATGTTATACTAGCTTATATAAACTATTTCAGTCTTGAGCTAGTATGAAAAGGTTTTTCTAATATTAATTTCAGTTAAATGTGATACTATACAAACAATGCTAATGTAAAATGATTTTTTTCTGTTTTATGTAAATTGCATAGGTACTACGCCGTTTATCATTTATTTATTTTAAAGCTTACCCTTTTGTGTTTGTATATATGTTACAATGTTCACTTATAACATCATCTAATTTTATAAATTGATTTACTAAACAAACAAAGCGTAAATTCAACATAGCACTCCTTTATATTAAATTAAAAGTAAAAATATTATATATCTGTTACTTATCATATGTACCTTTTTATTCTTTATCTTTTTTTTTATAAATGGTTCGCTAGGTATTCCACTAAAAATGATAAATTTGAAGAAACAATAGATTTCAGATCAACTCTTTGTTGGTTTACATAATATTTAGTGTATACTATATAAAACAAAACTAAAGGAACAGGGGAATTTATTTTATTACAAAGGACTTTCGTTAAACAAAGAGTAAAAAAAAAATTACAGAAAAGTGATTAGAAACAGTAACGAGGAAGAGTATTAAACACATGCTAGGCAATCACAACAACAAATGAACAAATGTTTAAGAATCCTATTGTGTGAATGTAATATTTACAACTCGACATTAGTTTATTGTTTGGGACTAAGTCATTTTAATATTAATTGAAGTTTTAAAAATAACGTATGGTTGCACTATTAGGAGTATACGTTATATGAAGCGTTTAAATAAATGGATGTAAGCCATACACGTTTTAACAATATCTACGTTTTAGGGAGTTTTTTGCTATAAAGAAGGTCACTAAATAGAGTTTATACACGGTAAAAATTATTGTAAATATAAGTTAATCATCAGTATCATTTAAAGGAGGGGTATCGATTAGCTAAGAAAATTGATCTCAATATAATATAATATTTAATTATTTCTATATTATTATATAAATAAACATTATAACAAAATGAAAAACCGACTTCAAAATAAATAAAAATTCGTAAACAAAAATGCACTAAAAAGTAAAAAAATAATTGCGTATCCTTACATTGTCTACCACTTATTAATTATTAGGATGATATAATGTACAACTATTGTTATTTTTGGAGTTGGTGTTAGCCATAGAAATAAATTATAATGTTCATTTGTAAAAAAGGTGTAATTAGTTATTGATATTTTGTAGTTTAAAGGTCGCTTGATATTGTCACAGTATTAGTACATTGTATAAAAGTTCATTTGAAAAATAAACACCAATCGGAAAGCAACAGCTTTCAAATAAAAAAAGAATTATCAAAATCGAGCTATCCACTAAGAAGTTAATATTTCATCCCTTAGTTTTCAACCCCTTTGAAGGAAACGATTTCTTTCAAATTAAAATGAGATCACACGGAAAGCACCAGCTTTCAAATAAAAAAAGAATTATCAATATCGGATCACTCAGTCAAAAGTTCTGAGATAACAAACATAAAAAAATACAATCGAATTGAGAACCTCTTTTTTGAAGTCGGTTAAAAAGAAAGTAGTGAGACGCCTCTTCGCAGTTTTTTTTTTTTAGTTTCATACATATATTTTCCAAAAAAAGCCATTCTAAACATATTTTATTGATTTTTCTTGCGAAGAAAACGTCATCACTTTAACTTATAAATTATTGCTGTGTTTAACAAGTGTCCTGTATTTTACAAGAAATGTGTAAAATAAAAAAAAATAGTTACATTTTTTATAATATTGTTTTTTTTTAGCTTATTGATACTCCTCCTTTGTCTGAAAAATGTCTCTCAGTAAAAACGGACACAAATTTATTTTTAATTTATCAAGTACTTTTGCGCCTTCAATATGTTTTCGTCCCTCAGTTTTTGCTACCCCTTAAACTGTCCCCGAGCCTCAAGATCCTAGGCGTAAGTCCATGTCAATATCTAAAAAAAATTAATATTAAACTTCATTAATTTTTTGCATTTTGACTGATAAGATTTAACCATCCCTACCTAGTAAGTTTTTTTATCCAAAACGCTCACAATTTCTTCTTCTTATCCAACGCTTACTCTTGATAAGCCACACCATTCAGTAGAGGTTTGAAAATAGTTAGCTTTCATTTTTTTCGTTTACATCCCTCACGATTTTACTTCCCTCATGATTTCCCTATTGCAGAGAGAGAGTAGATGGGAGTCGGTAAGATGCCAATACGGTGCAAGTGCTCGCATAGGTAGTCGTGTCCCGTGGTAGTTTGGATAAATGCGATTTTAGTAAGGATTCTCAACTTTTTCCTTGAGCTTCATTTTTTTGAGTGTCGTAGGAATGTCAGTTGATAGTGCTTGCGATGTAGCTCTGAGCTGATGTTAGGGACATAAGGGTTGGCGGTTGATTTAGAGGACAAACAAATTAATTTATTTATAATAAAATAAATCTGCCAAAACGATTACAAAGTGAATAGACAACAATAAGAAAAATAACAAATAAACTCATTAAATTTTCCACTTTGTACTATGTTTTTTATACCGCGCGACCCATGTCATTTTTGACTGCAAAGCCCTCACAAAGTGGCGACACCTGTATGGGATAGATGACGCCCAAAAAGGTTCAAATCGCGCGAGCTTAGTACAGGGACTGCTTCTGCTAGGCAGAATGCTGAACCTGGAAGAAGCAAGAATCCTTCCATAGCAGGGATGAATGAGCAGAACAGGAGTACAATAAGCCTTAGGCTGCAGTGCAGGGGGAACGTGCCCTAACCTGGTTTTCTGCTAATGGCAAAAAAAAATGTTTTTTATTATTTTCGAGGATATATAAAAGTTTAATACATGCAAATGTTGTGTGAAACAAATCAACCACATTGTTCAGTAATGTTCTCTATATATCTGTACTATTACCTGGTATTACCTATGTCTAACTGTAAACATTATTTGACAGTAATTAAAACTCTATGAACTTCCACAAAATTAAAAAATAATCGTTTGAACATTTATTTTCAAAAAATACGTTGTTAAATATTGTTGCATTGTAATACTAAACCTTATAAAAAGTAATTACCTTTTACTATTATCAATAATTAATTAAAACGTTAATAGTATGTACATTAACATAGATATTACATTTGTTTTTCTTCGTTAACGCAATTTTTTAACGGTTTAACTTTTACTTTCATAAAGAATATAAAAAAATTGCCACTTCTTTCAATTATCACATTTTTATTAATATTTACTCATTTACACTTTATTAGGTTGTTTGAAAAAAAAATGTAAACATTGGAAGTAAATCTATCGAACGATGAATATTAGATGTATTGCGTTTTATTGATGATTCAACGCTTGAATGCAAATCAATTTTGTAAGTACTCGTATAAACTATAAAACAATCAATATATAATTTTGCTAAAGAAACATATAACGTCTTCAATGCAAATAAAAATGATGGTGTTTTTGCAATATCGAATCGCTCACTCGGAAAACACTTAAGTTGTAAAATAGATGTACAAATCATGCATACATCTCAAAACATAACAGCATACACGAATGAATTATTCTGCATCATTCTTTGAAAGCAGTAGCATTTTTTCTGTAGTTTTCTTATTTTATTTTTTGAAATTTGTGTCTATATTTCCAGTTGAGCATCGTATACAGCTAGCTATTTATTCTTCTTGTGAAATTATTATATTTTATCATGAAACACATTTACTTTTAAAATGATTAATAACTAAGCTTCATTCAGTGACATCAATGTAGCCTTAATTTTCTTAAATGTTCTCGTACATTTGTGAAGACTAAAAGTTTCCAATTAGGCAAAATTATTATACTTTTGTTTCCCGTTTATTTTTAACAACAAAAAATTTAATTTTGGTACAAATTCCTTTCTACAAATAACTTCATGTAATTTGTTAAATTAATTTGAAAAAAAATAACGTTATTCTAACCGGAAACCATTCTTGAATAATTTTAAGCTCACTTGGGCAATTAAAAATGAATTTTTTTTATACATAAATTCTAAGTGTAAATATTATATTTTTAACGTTTTTAACAATATTTTTGTCAAGATACCAAATATCTAATTCTCTAATTGTATTGATAAAATTGTCAAAATTCCAAATATATATGGCTTTAATATATAAATTATGTTGCTTTTATATTTTTATTTTAAGAGTTGCTAAAATAAGCAATATTAAAATAATTGAGGTATAAGTTAATGTTATTTTTTAAATCGTAAACTGTGATTTACATTAATACCTACTCATCATTTCCATAAGGCATATTTGGTACAATTTGTGCAACATATTAACATAAAATGTCAATACGATATTAGAGCAACCATATATAAATCAATTACTTATTGTAAGTTTGATAAAAAATTAAATTGAATTTAATGTCAATAACTTAAGAATTTAATTTATTTAAGTGTCTCATATTTATATAAGCAAATGTATTATTTGTGTTGAGCGTTTTCCACACATCTTTTCTACCTTAGATTACTTTCACTATTATAGCTTAATTGCATTTGTACATTTGTTTCCTTTACCCAAATGAGTTTGCAAAAATCAATATCAACATTTATTTAAAAAATAAATGTTATGATTGTTTTAAATTTAAAAATATAGCAAGTTACCTTTATTTATAATTTTATGATAGCCATAAAATCAATAGTTACTAGGAGCTATACCTGGTTACGCCCAATATTTTTTTTCCTTTTAGTAAGCCAAAACAAGCTGCCAAATATATTTTATGGACTTTTTCCATTGATCAATTATTCTTCATCGTATGTGATTATTCAAAAAAATGGATGAAAACAAAAATTTTTACTTCAATAACATGTGCAACTCAAGTTGGCCATCCCAACAACCCGATAGGAATAATGAATTTTCAGGATCCCATGCACGTTGTCGGAGCTCGGCTCTGCGAGAATATTATCACTTGGAAGGAGATGGTTCATATTCGGATTCAAATTCAGAACACATGAGTGATTTAAACTCAAATCGTAGCTTAGGCAGTAATTCTTATCACTCTGCATTCCAATATCAACATATGGATCTGGAACGGAGTGCTCTTACGAGACGATATAGCTCAATTGATGAGTACCCTGCAAATCCATCATTTTCTCGAGAGTCATTTCACGACAGGAATTATGAAATAATGTGTCAATCGTTACAAGCCGAGTTAAAAAGAAAAAGAGATTCATTAAACGAGATGGAAAAGCAAAAACAAGAATTAAAAGATGAAAATCATCGACTTAATGTTCAGTATGGCAAAAGAAATAGCCTGAGATTTTCAATAACAGTGACTTAATAATTACCTACATTTTGTTATAGGTTAGCACTGGAAAGAAGAAAAGCCGTTAACATCAATAAAAAAATTAAGAGTATCCAAGAAAATCAAGCTGTTCTTATACGTCTTAAGGAAGAGTATACATCATCAAAAGCCAATCAAAACTATGAAAAACAAACCAATACGGTAGATAATGAGTGCCAAACAGATGAAAATTACGAATGTCCTAATTGTATTACAACTTTTCATTGGCGCCAAAAAATGAGTGAAGAAGAACGACAAAGGGCTGAACTTGAAAAAGATACAATTCAAGTGAAACTGTATATTAAAATTGATAAATAATTAATACAATTTAACATAAAAATGTTTTTTTAGATCTCAAATTAACGCAATTGAATCAACAATTGGATTACTGAAATCAAAACTTCAAGACAGCACTCTTGGGTTTGCGACATTGAATAATTTTGCAAATGATAAATATTTAAAGAATATCAGAGACTTAAAAACCAATATTCAGTTGCTGCAAGAGGAAAAAGATAAACTTGAAAAGAAAAATATTTCTTTGGAAAATACAATAAATTTTCAAAATTGTACGATTAGTAAACAAAAAGTATACAAAGATATCTTGAAACGTATTATAGTTAAGCTTGAACGACGTCAAAGGTAAATATGCCGTATAAATACTCGTATCATGTGCTTTCATGTTAAGCATACACTTAGGTTTTAACAAACAAATAATAGAAAAATATTAAACATTTCATTAAATCTAATTCACTTTACTTCCATTTGACGGTAGTAAGAATATTCTTAATAGAAAAGAAATATATATTTTTTTTCTTTTAACTACATACACATTAAAATTAAACTTTTTTCTAAAGTGAAACTTTTTATACATCGTCTCAAGTTTTTGGCCTTTGTCTTTAGTATGTTGCTAAATGTGTGTTACATTCTCGGTGGGGAATCGGCAAGTGTTCGGCATAGCTCGTATTCACATTGTTAGCTATATACCATGTCGTTTTACCAGGGTTGTTACGCAAGTTATTATTACATGAATGGGTATTTTCCTCTCCATCACTATACAACGTTTTAGTATATTATAAGTTGTCATTAATTGTCAATCATGTTTGTATTTGTATTGGTATTTCTGTGTTTTGATCAGTGTATTGATATTAATGTTGTTGTTCATTTATCATGATAGACAACGATACAGCTAGTAAGAATAGTGCGAAAATATCTGACGGTGAATTAATTTTACGTCGTAAGAGAAAGATTGCCGACAGAGTTCGTGCTTATAGAGTTTCGTAAAACTACACAATTTTTTTTTCTAATTATTATTGTCAACTTTTCTGTAATTTATAATTAAATCACTATTGTGTGAATTTAAATATTAGGATTGATGACGCATGAGTGTAGGGTGGTACTCAGCAGTAGTCTTACCATTACAGTTAAACGTACCCAATGACATTCATTAATGATCCAAACAAATTATAACAATTAATATTTTGTTTGTGATTTTTTTATTCACCATTCTACCAATGAAATGTGAATCAGTGTTTCATTATATTTTCATAAATGCATTGTCAGGTGCAGCAATGCTACATCCAGTCAAAATATTTTCAATGGTCTTGAGTGGAAAACAGAAATCATATTTTCCAAGTTTGTGTTACATTTGCAAGACAAAAGTAACTTTTTATGCTATATTGGCTAAATGCGAAACCATTTTGAAAGCCTTTTTTAAACAAATCCCTATTTTGAAGCTTTAACTCTCGATTACCGACTGCAGTCTTGGTATGTAAATCCGAGTAAGTCTGGTAGACATTACACAAGGAATGTAATTTCTCCTTGGAAAACCTTTTCAGCAGATAAAATATGTTGTAGTATTTTTATTTATCATTTGTGTTTTTTTTTTCTGTAAAGTAATTTTTTAAAATATTCTCTCTGTGTATGCTAAATATGTAAGGTGTTTTTTGTAATTTGGTACCAACTATGCAGAATCCCGGAAACACTCACATTCAACAAATGACAAATTCTCACTTTATAAATTGCTATAGGGTCGCAAAAATATTATACCGAGAATACAGCTACTACCCTCGGTCTTATTATGCATGTTGACGCTTATTTTTCACACAAAATGTGATGTGATACGCACTTAAATACGGTGTTATAAATATCTACTATCTAAAATGTTATTCACATTGTCAAAAGCAAATTTTACACTAACGAAGTTAGATTTCGCAAGCAAAAATATTTGTAGATTGGACACTTGAAATAGAAGTTTCACTATTAAGACTTTTTTCATTTATGCCTATCATACCTACATTTAATTATTATATGAGATATTTTCCGGAATGAAAAGTTGTCAAAAAGGTTGAAAAGAACCCTTTAAATCCACCAAAAATTCATTGCAATCGAATTATTAGTAAACAAAACTCATATAGAGTAAATTTAAGACCAATAAATCAATGTTTTTGATAAATATGAAATAAAATTTCATAATGATGAATACTGTAAAGGCTTTACTAAAAATATAGATTTAAAAAATTTAATAGAGAAAAATATAAATATAAATGCGGCTTAATCAAATATATTAAATTATTTTATAGTATCCTAATCATTTATGATTATCATCATTGAAAGGTTTTAATTGATTCAAACAGTTCTTAATTTTTGTATTTTCCTGAAATCGTTCAATTAAGAGTTAAAAAATACTTTAAGAAATTTAATAGTTTTAAATTAAGGATTCATAGTTGATAAAAATGTCCACAATTTATTTCCTATTATATTCTCACTACAAACGATTCTCTCATAAATCTCAGTAAATCTAAGGGGTGAAGTATATAAGATAGCTAGGTACTATGTATGTATAAACCTCAAATAAGCTTCTTGTTTAGTACCTTTTTGATATAAAATTAATGTTGGCATGTTAATATGTACTTTAATTTCTCCAGTTTTGTAAGGTAAAAATAAGTGCAGAAATTTTCCCAACGTAGTTGATGCAATCTTAATAAACCAAAAAAAATATGTAAAAAGACAATTCCAAGAAATGTGTACGTTTAGATCTAATCATTTTTCAGTGAACAAAAATGGAATAAGTTTGAATTAATTGGCATATAATAAATAACTATTAATTTTTCAGTAAATCAATTGAAAATGAAAATTCAATAATAATTTTAACAATTTAAAAAATTTGAAAAGTTATTTTACTTCTTATTTATTAGTTGTTTGTTGGTCTTATTTAAAAAGTAATTTGGTTATCTAATTTATAATTATTTCCCTACGGCTTATTTAATATGACGTATTCACGCCTTTCAGGTGAGCTAAAATATATTTTCATAATTTATTTACTACATACACAGACAAACTGTAAAATTTGATATTCGATAGTGATGTGTGATTGATCTTAAGTCATGGCAATATAAACATAGTAATGATTTGATTAAAAAAATCATATCATACTGAAGCTAAAATCAACCGTTATTCGTGAAAGTATTATAAATTTACTTTTAATAAAAAAATTAGTTAATGAACAATGATAATGCGTGCTTTAAACGTTTATCCTTAAACAGTTTTCAGAAAACAGTTTTCGAAATTTTCGTCCTTTAGACAATATAAATTTATGTAGTTAATGTAACTCAAATACAAAACTTTGAATGTTCTAAATAAAAGAGAACTAACCTTTTTACCCCAAAAAGACAACTTTTATATTGTATGCATTTAAATATGCTTTTTAACATTTATCTGAAAGTTAAAGTTATGGTAACCGATTCATATCTACCTTAGTTATATTCATCTTTCTTAGTAATAAAAAGTAATAAGCCTTAATTATTTGTATCCATACAAAAATAATTTCATTTAAATATTTTTAATAGGCAAATGATAAAAGAATTCAACATCAAAGAAAGTAAAAGTCGTCCAACTATTAGTCATCAAGAGAAAGTAATAGTGCAAGAAATTGTGCGGAGGTAATGAGTGTCTAAAAATAATTGGCTCACTGAAAATATTCTATAAATGTTTAGATTTATTATGGAACGAAAATTTGGAAAACGAGCATCTCAAGCTTGTATACGTTCTGATGTTCATCGAACGGAATCATTGACGATATTAACAAACAGTACAACAACAGCGACTGATATTTCAGGGTTAGAACTTCCTAACGATATCGATTACTTAGCTCCGATTTCATTTGTAAACTTGTCAAATTATCAAGAACGCACGTCTCTAAAGACTCAATTTTTAACTGAAAACTATGAAGCAGATGCAAAACAAAATAATTGTCGACCAAGAAGCAGAAGTTGGTCAAATATAACACCTCGGCATGCAAATGTAGATAGCATTGACAAAACCCTGCTAAAATCTAAAAGTTCAAATGATCTTCAAGAAAATCATATTATCACAAAAGAGTTATTAGTTAAAACTGGTAATTTAAGGTCAGAAGAAAATAAAAAATTTGATTATTCAAAAAAGAAAAACAATTTTGATGTTCTCTTTCCATACTGTGGTGATCAAACAAAAACTCAAATCAATGACACAAGAACGGTTCCTAGAGAACGAATAAAGAAAATGAAAGGCAGATTTAGTTTATCCACCAAAAAATAATTTACCCTAAAATTTTGGCATTTGAAATTCATACTGAAAACAATCATTTGAAGGTATTTAAAATACAATGAAATTTTATATGTTTTAAATGTTCAGTTTTATTGGAAATAAATCACAATTGTTTTCCACTACATTAATTTTTTAATATAAAACCAAATGACTACAACGGGTGTTGGAAATTTTTAATTTTACCTAATTTTCCTGTTTCACACATCATATCCTCTTCAAAAAACTGTGCATACTTAATATTATAACGTTGAGAGATATTTTTCCTCTCATTTTTTTGCGTATTCTTTTTTGACATAATTCTTCTCAAAACCAGGATTAACACCAGTGTGATACAGGTGAAAAATGTGAGAAGATATATTATAATTTCTAGTTTTTCTAAAATATAGATTTGTTTAAATACAATTACTTTAAAACTTGTAAATTTATATACCGTTTTGGTCAACACCAGCATTTTCCTTCATATATTCTTTTTCTGTGGTATTTAAAAATATTTCAGTAGTGCTCGAAAATTCAGTGCTAAAAATAATAAATGATAACCTATTAATTTTCCTCTTTATATTTTTACCTTAAAATTTGAGATTATTATAAAATATTTATTTTAAAAGAATATTTCCAGCAATTTACTTTTAAGCAAAAATAATTAATCGTTGTTTAATATTCTACGTAACCATTATTTGCACTTTGATTTCATATAAAAATGTGAAGTTTTTATTTTTTTTTAATTTAATTTAAAAAAATTAGCTTTCTCTTAGTATAAAATTAATTGAACCAATTACATCTAAATTACTTTCAATCATTACAATTTATTTGAAACATATCCGAAAAACATATTATATAATATAATGTTTGTGTGCCTACTTCCTATTAACTTCCACATTAATTAGTTTCAAGATAGAACAAAAAAGTTAAAAATGATTAAAATTATTAAAAACTAAATATTTTTAGCCATTTAAATAAGTAGTTCCTAATGATAATAAATGTAAATATAATTAATAAAAATAATTAATACCTTACAAAATTTTCTTGTGTACTAGCAAATTTGTTTTCTTGTTCTGTAAACAGTCTGAAATGAAGAAACGTTATTATTTTAAAATGTTCAACATACTTAATATATTATCGTTAACAAGATTTATATTAAATATTATTCTTACGAGTATAATCCGAGGAAGCGACAATCTAAATAAAGAATATTTTGAGCTGAATTTATACTGCAAGCATTAGTTAAGTTTCGATCCTTCTGTAATTGTTGTAATAAAAATTACTAAATATAAATAGCTTCAATAAAAAACAATAACAATTTTTAAATACCTTTAATGTTTGGCTGTTAGTAAAGTTGCCTGGTACTTGAAACTGAATGATATTTTGTTCGTTTGAAGTAACATTCAATATAAAGTTATTTTCGTTTTCTAATATTTCAACTCCAAATCGCTTTTCTGAAGACTCATGAATTAAGATTTCACTAAATTTAAATTTGGCAACACAATATTCAATTTTTCTAAAATGTTTTCGCATGTACGGCAAAAACCTCATCTTAATATTTTTAACTTGATTTTTGGCTTTGAATGGAATGTAATGTATTATTTTATCAAATTTGTTTGTAATTGAAAATTTTTCCAAACCAATTTTCAACATTTGCGTGTCTAAATGTATCAAATAAACAATTAATATTGTTGTTGACAATATTTAAAAGAAATTAAACCAGAATATCGTATAAAAAATAAAACAAACAAAAATGCTTGTGCTTCCACGTTGAATTTTCCTATTATTTAGGTTTACTTTTAAATGTCATCGATTAAAAATTTCACGGTCGACCTGTTTAACCATTTTTTTCTACAAAATATTTTAGTTATTCGAATTCGCTCAAGACTAAAGGCTTATGTATTCTGTTTAAATGATTTTCTCCCTAGAAAACAAATTCAATTATAACTCAACACAAAGTTAGTCTATTGGTAAAAAATTGATTCCAAAATTAACATTATATTCACAAAATACTAAAGGCGTTATATTTATATCCATTGTTATTTTATATACTGGTAAAACATTTTACTAAACAATACTACTAATATTTCAATTTACTGTTTGTCTTGCAAAACGTAATAAAGTGATTTATTTGTTTTAATAGACTTTAAAAGCGTTAAATAAAACTTTTTTGCTAAAGCTCTAGGTTTATTACATTGTTTTATAAAAAAAATGGCGATTGATTTTTGCACTTAATGGATAATGGCAATAAACGAAAATAAAAATTTTGACTTTCTTGGCTCTTGCAAAAGTAATATTTTTTGAAACTTTTCATAATTAGTAATTTGGCATTATTGTATTTATGGTATTATTCAACAATAATTATAAGTATTACCTACAATTAAATAAACGGATGTTTATCAGTCTATTAATTTGTATAAGTTTATATTTTATTGATATTTAAATTACTAATTTACAACAACAAATTATTCAATTTAGGGCCACCTATTGGCGCAGTGGCTAGAGCAGTAGTTCTCTCTACTCCATGCGTCAAGTGGTACGGGTTCGATCTCCGTTGAATCCAAGACTTATGATCATAGACCTAAGATTAAAATTGACCAACAGAAATTTTCTGTGTTTAGACAGTCGTGATATGACCTAAGCTGTTAAAGCGACTTAAAACACCAAAAAAAAAAAAAAAATTATTAAATTATTTTTCTATCACATAAGTAGGTAAGTTGGTGAAGAGCTAAATGCTTATTAAAAATGAGTTTCCCAGGATACATAATACAGGATATATATGTAAAAGTAGACTATAAAATTTCCCTACTAAGTTGATCGGATATTTGTGAAGGTGGGTCGAGAAGGTTTTGACTATCTAAATATTTTCTCTTATTACTATATAATAAAGGAAGCATTGTAATCGGGTCGAATTTTCGATTTCGAGATTTCAGCAAAAATACGCGTGTTGAAATCCTCTGAATCCAATATGTATTTTAAAAAGCGTGTGTGTGTGTGTGTGTGTGTGTGTGTGTGTGTGTGTGTGTGTGTGTGTGTGTGTGTGTGTGTGTGTGTGAAAGCGATATTGTATCGAAAGCTTTATCCGAATTTACTAAACTTGGAATTTTGCCTTCATATTACATCTACTAGTGCCGTGCTGAAAGCTTTTAGTTGAAATCGGTTGACAGGAAGTCAACCACTTTATTCTATGGGTTTTTCCAAGTCTTTCCAAAATTTTCTTTACCCTTGCTATTAGTGCTTTTTCCTGAGAAAATTTAAATAAGGACGGTTCTGAAGTTAAGGGTGGAAGTTCATTTATACTTAGAGGCTGTATGATATAGTTCTGTTTATATTTAAATGGTATTCAATTTTTTTTTTGGTTATTTATAGTCGCTTGGAACGTCCAAGGCCACAGCGACTAATCTAGTTTTATAAAAGTATTCAATTTATAATTTTTTATCAAATATTCTTTTTTTAACCAACAGCGAGTATCATGTAAAGAAAGTACTGTGACGCGTTGCAGCAGATATTTTTTTTAATATTACAGTGATATTAATTTTTTTCATATCGACTTTATCATAAAATTATAATTTTAAATCGATAAAGACGTAATTAACTTGTAAACCATGAACTCAAATATTTTTGGATTACGCGATGATATATTAAATTCCTAATTGACAGCATAACGGAACTGCGTGAAGGTTTAATTAATTATTCTTCAAACAAGCATTTGAATGTTAGTTATTTATATTTATTACTTTTCAATCTGCTAAGGAAAAAGTTAAATAGTAGAGATACGAATATTTTGTCATATTCTTACTATATTATGTCACACTCAATATGTAGTAAAATAGATTTTTTTACCACAAAAAATTGAATTATTGACCAACAAAATCTAGAATATACTTTTTGAAAGGAATTTATTCACTTTCCGTGAAAGCACATGCTCTTTTCTATAAAGGTATGAAACTTATAATTGGAAATACGAGTCTATATTTATACCTATTCAAGAAGTTTGGGCCATCAAAAAATGAATTTCAGAAACGTGCATATAATTTTAAAAGTTATTATGGCAAAATAAGAATGAAGAATAATTACTTATTGGTTTAACCTTGTAATACATCAGGGGTTGTCAATAAAACTAATTTTAAAAACTCAACGCACTTACTTATTTCTAATTCTTCATCTGTTATTGTTTCACAAAGTTGGGCCAAGTAAATTCTTAGTTTCTCGTAAAATATTTGGAACGTTTCGTCGTACTTTCTTGTGGACTTTAGCAATTCTTCGTTTATATTAATAAAGTTGATAACGATATCAGTTGTAACAAAACTTGATCTTGAGACAATATCGTCTTTTGTTGTGCTTCGTTTTTTACGATTAAAATTTGTTTGAAATGATAATATTTCATCGTATAACTTAAATAGTCCCTGCAATCTCAATATTATTTTATGTAAACAATTAAAATTTATTCAAAAACCATTTACCTCTGTAAGAATTTTTTTTTCTTTAATAAAGCCAATTATTTTCGTTATATCTGCGACAAAGGAGTTAACATAGCTCCAATTGTCAGCTGTAACATTAAGCATAGAGTTGATTTCCTTTGCAAGTTCTGTTTCAAGAAATGTTGCCATTTGTAGAAATATCTCGTTTGATGTTCTATTAAAAGTATACATTAGAGTGTAGGTAAACTTAAATAAATCAGAATATTCCTTATTTGAAATCATATTTTCCATTTTTTCAATATATAAACTGCAAATTTAAATGTTTTATATTTTTTATGATTAAATAATCCTTAAACTTGTTTTATGCGCTTACTTAAATGCGTTTTCTGTAATGACTGAAGGCATGTTTACTTTTACAAATTTTATTTGTGGTTCCGAACAAGCATTCCAAGAATCACAAACAATAAGCTTGCAAGCTATATCCACATCTTGAAAAAAATTTTATTTATCAAATAGAAATTTTATAGCTGAAAACTTTTTTTTACCAGAATATGGCAATATTACACGTAAGGTATAATTTTCATAGGAAGAACCAATTTCAATTTCAGGTTCGGTTATATCGATTTGATAAGTCCACTTATACAAAATTGGATAGTCCGTTTTTCTATCAAGTGCTAATTCAGATTTTAATTCAAAAATCGTTTCTAAGGCTACACCATTCTTAGGATATATCTGTATGATTAAATTTAAATTATTTTAAAGAACAGAATTAATAAACAACAATTGAGATCAGCATACAAAGGAATTTCCAATTATAGGAGGTGCATTTGTTTGAATTACTACTTCAGCAAATATAAACTCCATTTCTTCTTGCTTAGGTTCACGCAAAAGTTTCGATAATGTTTTATTTGACTTCAGTTCTAAGTTACGATTGAAATCTACAAGTGATGTGTAATTTAGATTATTGAAAAATATGAAAATGTTTTGTGTTTCGATTGCATTAATAATCAAATCAGTTTGTGATCTCGTCGTTGGTAATTGTGTGACTGAATTGTCTCTTGTCACATTATTTATTGGACGAGTAATCAACGTATGTTGAGTGGGTGTGACGGAAGTAGATTGAGTTTTTGTCGCTTTATCATTTATTACAAATCCATATTCATCGGTTTCTGCCATTATTTTGGTGGATAATGAACTTGATGTTTTATTTATTGGAATTGTGAATGAAGAGCTTTCGATAATTGAACTCCCTATAGATGTGCTCTCTATTTTTTTATCATGTACAAAGTATCCGTATTCATCGGTTTCTGCAGTATCTTCAATGGAATCAATGGTTGTTGCTGCAAAAGTTCCATTGATTGTAGATATAACATTTCTTGTGATAATAGGCAATGAGCTTATCTTTACATCTACAAATAAATCAAACACGAATGAATGTGATTTTCCACGGCTAATGTTGTGTTTGTGAATCTAACATGTGTAGGAAGTATAATCGGTCTAACCAAAGTTAATAAGATACCTGATAAATCAACAATCCCAATATTCTTGTTTGTGTTATTTAATACTGGTTCATACGTGTACTGTGAAATTTTCATAGATGAATTAAAGATATTGTTAGCTTGAGTAGTTGTCAAGTCCTTAGTTCCGAGAACTGGCTGGGACATGTTGGAAATGAAACCATTAAAATCCACAGTTGTTTCTGTACTTGGTCTGGGATGGTAATTTAAATCATTTCTATCGGGGCATGCTACAGTTAAACGAAAACGATAACATTTATCTCCCTCTAAATAAGCTTAAAATGGTTAAATAATTTTAGATAGCAAATCAAATTATTGCTTTATATATACGGCATTTACTTACAATCATTTTTGAGTTGCACGTTTAAATTGAAATTCATATCTATTGATTCATTTCCAAACTCAACAAGCTCTTCCAAAAAAGTTAACTCTCGTGATTTGACTTTATAAAATAACTTCTTTTTCTCTATCTAGTAAAAAATTTTATATTTGATAATAATAATATGAAATACTTAACAGAGAAAAGTATTATTTATATTACCAAATTTTCCAACTTCACGTGCTCACAATCAGGGTCTTCTGAACTTGACCAACTCATTTCACACCCTGGCCATACGTTTTTGACAAATGCTTGAATTTTAAAATTTGATTTTGGGTCTAAGACTTGCCATGTCGCTTGGCTTTTAATTTCAATAACTGGCATTGGAAACTTCTTCGGTGATACTTCAACAGTTGTATATGCAGTTGATTTGAATTTTTTTTTAGTCACTTCAACTTCAATGTTGTGCCTTTTAATAGTAATATAAATTAATTAATTGTTTTACAAGCATTTCATAAATTAAGTATGGACATTTTGAGAAAATAAAATACCTACATTCCTTCTTTAGCAAACCCATTTGTTAATTCCATGCGATCGCTATATTTATTTTCGAAATTCTCGCAAGTAGTTTTTTCATTTATGCAACTCCAGTGAAACTAAAATATATTTTGGTGAAATAAAGTACATCGATTGGCATATTGAAATATTTCAAATTCAAAAAGGGGCTCGTACAGTTATGGGTTGGCAATCTCTTTTGATAGTTCAGCTTATAAAAAAAGTTCATGTTAACAGGTATTTTTATTTTTAAATTATTTTGATTCCAAAGGTTATAATGCAAAGATTAATTCAGATAAGGTTTATCGAATTTTGGTCATATAGTTTTAATAAATAAATTATTCATATCGGTTTGGAAAAAAATTACTTTTCTTGCTACGTTTCATTGAGCATTTTAGAGCATTCAAATAACTTTAATATTACTCCCATGTTACCTTATTAACTTTAATCTAAATATTATTCGGTTAAATTATTATAAGCCGACTTTCTCCAGAAAAGGATATATTTTAAAGTCATAATAATGAGTGTCTACTCTATAATTCTTCCCCATTTTTTTTTTATTTTCATTGAAGCACCAATTGATACTGCAACTATTTATTTTGTGAGTAATTAGTATTCGTGAAAATATTAGATTGACAAAAAAGTGGAGAGCTAATTCTTGTAGAAAACTTTTTTTTTCTGTAATTCTAAAAAAATTATTCATATAAATATAAATAAAGTTTTTAAAAGTCAAAATTTCAAGGCTTTATTTTTCAATCTTATTGATTTACTCGTATAATATAGATTCGAAATCTACCGTTTCCCGATTTGAAAAATTCAGCATTATTTCAAACTACTCAAACTGAATTGAACATGAAACTAGACTGCCTACGCTGAACTGGACCTTACTTAAAATTGACTACGCTAAATTGAACCTTAAATTCAACTACTCACCATATTTAAATCTAACATTTTCAACCTGAAAAAAAAAAACTGAACAGCCTTAAACCTGTTTTATATTACAATTTTTAGTCTGAATAGAAACTGTACAGCCTTAAACCTGCTTAATAATAAAAATTTTAGCTTCAATTTAGCACTTTTCTTTTAAAATACTTAGAATTAGTAAGTTTTACATTTTAAGACAACAATTTTTAAAAAGTTAACTACTCAAAAAAGATGTACAGCGATACTAAAAAAAATTAATATTTTTTGCATAACTCCAAAGGGTAATTTGGCCATCCGTCGATAACACCTTTAACCACTACTACCGGTAAAACCTTTAAATTTCCGTCCCCTGTAGATATACTTATAAATACCGTGCTTTGAAATCTCATAAACAAAAATTAAACTTCTAGTTAAAATTTACCTCCAAAATACTTTCAGAATCCTCTCTTCCATTTCGTTTTTTAGTATGCAACATATCAGTATCGATATGAACAGGAAAGTTTTGACCAGTCGAAATGAATGATGGACTTGCGTAAACATTTAATATTCTTTCCAAAACTGTTACATAAGTTGTACCCTTACAAAAAAGTAGGTATAGTTAGAAATAAACAAGTAGCCTTTAATAAAATCAAGCAATTTACCGTTGTTAAAACAATCGATTCTTTGTTGAAAACGTTACACGTAACTTTATACGTTTCTAACGATTGAAGAATATTTTTTTCAATTTTTAACCATGGATTAGAACTTACATGAATGTATACAAGTTGATTGTTTTGATTAGTTATATTCCATTGAAACTAAAAAATATGTATTATGAAAAATGAACTATTGGTGGTTATTGTTAAGAAAAATTACTTTCATATTATTTGTTTCGTTTGAACAAAGAACCATTTCTACATGTACTATATAAGTTATGTCTGGAAAAATATACTCTGGCCCTTTTAAATTAAACGATAAAATATGTTCACCGCTATTATTGAAAGTGGAAGGTTTCTTATTGGGGTTGATATAATCGATGATAAAATATTTTGCAATTTCCTTCGGATTATTTTTCCGATTTTGCATAGTTAAATTGAATGTATATTGAACTCCTGGTAACAACTATAAATGTTTGTTTTCATTAAGTATAATGCATGGAATATTACATTAAACAAATTACCATATTGTTTTGTAGTATCATTTCTCCATTTTTAACGATTTCTGATGTTTGCTTAGAAAGCATACGTTGCAATAGCCGTACACGTTCCCACACCAATAAATTAATACGTTGCGAATATTGCTGGTATTCCTCGTTTAGCTTGAAACTAATTTCCCAATTATATAACGTTTGCGGGTTAAAATGTTCTCCCAATCTGGAAAACATTTATAAATGAAAATATTATAAAAATGTGTTGACCCTTTTATCCACTTACTTTATATAAGTGAAATCATCAATATTGTAGGTAATTGAACCATTACAATGTTTCTGAGGAAATCCAATTTGGTACTAAAATATGCAACGGAGATTATAACTAATTGTAAGATACATTTTACTATTTTGTATAAGAAAACGTTCATTTTTAGAAGTATTTGGTTTTAATTTTTTAATATACAAGTATTAACATTTTTAATTTAAAGTTTAATAACTATTTCAGACTTATGGCAAAAATAAAATTAATAAGACAATATCTAAAACATTTGAAAATATATTTAAATAAGGTGCATAGGAATGTTTAATGTTTTGACAAGAGTTATGAGCAAATCCTTCCAACAAATTAAAAAGAACATATTGATAAATCGTTAAATACTCTTCAAATATGAGAGTATTTTTTAAATAAAATTCAGTTCTTAACACCTATAAATTTTTACCTTATATTGTCCAAAAATTTTGTCTGTGAAATATATTAGAAACACCAGGAAAACAAAGAATAAACTTCCCATTTCTAATAAAGCTTATTCTATTATTCTTCATGCACGGAAACGAACAATTCAACTGAATTATCCTTTATGAGAGTGTTGAAATAACAAACACTAAATATTGAATTTTTAATACAAAATTCTATTACAAAACAAATATTGAGGTGATGCTTTGGTCGCATGTTCATTACAATTATAACTAGGTTCAAATATTTTATTTACAAGGAATCATTCAGTCTATTACAATGTGAAACGCACTCGTATATTGTAAGGTATGTAAGGGTGCGTTCAGACGGATCAACTCAACTCGCCCGACTATTTTCAATCTTGTAGACTGTAGCAGGGTAAGCGACGCGAGAAGTGAAGTACAAGCGAGTTGAAAGGGAAGCAAATTGAAAGAAAACTGATCAACTAAACTCGTTCAACAAAAGTTTGATTCAGTCAATCTTTTGTTGAACGAGTTTTGTTGATTAGTTTTCTTTCAATTTGCTTCGGGCGCGTTCAGACGGACCAACTAAACTCGCCCGACTATTTTCAATCTTGTACACTGTAGCAGGGTAAGCGACGCGAGAAGTGAAGCACAAGCGAGTTGAATGGGAAGCAAATTGAGCAGAATTGAAAGAAAACTGATCAACAAAACTCGTTCAACAAAAGTTTGATTCAGTCAATCTTTTGTTGAACGAGTTTTGTTGATCAGTTTTCTTTCAATTTGCTTCCCTTTCAAATCGCTTGTACTTCACTTCTCGCGTCGCTTACCCTGCTACAGTCTACAAGATTGAAAATAGTCGGGCGAGTTTAGTTGATCCGTCTGAACGCGCCCTTCCCTTTCAACTCGCTTGTACTTCACTTCTCGCGTTGCTTACCCTGCTACAGTCTACAAGATTGAAAATAGTCGGGCGAGTTGAGTTGATCCGTCTGAACGCACCCTAACATATGTATGTATATAAATAACCTATTTACATGTATTACGTATACAATTCAGTAAAAATATGAATGAAGACAACACCTAACATAAATGAAATCTTTTTTCGTGTTTCACAAATAATATAACCAATACAAGTATGTTGACAAACCTACTTTTCTACAAAAGTATAAAAGCTTTAATTGTTAATTATTTATTAACGTCTTTTAGTGAATAAAAATGGTTGCTTTAAGGAAAGCTTAAAAAAAAAACTATCAATCTGTTTTGAATTTAGATTCTTGTTGCCTACATTATTAATAATATTGCATCAATATTTCAACGACCGGAAAAATAACCGAACTAACTTACTTTGTCATGCGTGTCAATAAAATGATGTAAATTGTTTCGATATTATAATGTATTGATTCATTGACTGTATGTATTTTAAAAAAACTCTTATCTTATATTTCATTTAGTTGTTAAATTGAAAACTAAATAAATTTAAAAAAAAATAATCTTACATACCTATAACTATAACTATAACTACCTATAACTATAACCTACAATCTATAGATATTTATTCAAATCTTAGATTGAGAAAAAATAAATTTATAGTTTTATCCGTAAAAAGCTTCACTGAAAGATATCACGTTTTATATAATATTTATTTAATTGAATTATATTTGAGTGTAATCTTTTTTTTTTCTTCTTCTAAGTCGCAATATGTCCCTGGACAATACGCGAATCTGATGAACGTATGCATTGGGGGAGGCATCACTTATCGTGATGCAAGATGGAATCGCTATCAAAATGGTAATTCCAAGAAGGATACTCGGCTCTGTCTTATAACCGCCTCGCTGTTATCGAGCAGGGAGACAGTCAAATGATTGGGATGGTCGCTCAACCAAATTTTGTATTTATGGCTGTATTTTGATATCTCTGCCTTGACTGTATCCTGATTCGTGATATACCATAGCACGTTAGTGGGTAGCCTTAAGGTTTTAAACTGAAGCCTCTGGAATATCTCGACATTGAAACTGGTAACGGTTCCCCACAGTTGGATGCCGTACGTCCAGACAAGTTTCAAGATGGCCTTGTAAATGTTTAGCTTACTATCCAGAGACAATTTCGATCCACTCCCCAGGAGCCACTATAGTGTTTCAACCATGAGGCCCAGTTGAATTCTTTTGTAGAGGATGTGACGTCTCCATATAAGCCGTCTATCAAAATAGAATCATAGATACCTGACCTAGGCGACCTGAAGGGTTTGTTGTTGGTTGAAGTACTCAGGAGGATAGGTATCTTTTCAGGCTATTAATGTAATATGGGCCGATTTTGATTCTTTTATGGTGATCTTTGATTTTTCGAACCACCTTTGGAGTGCGGTGAACGCAGCCTAGAGAATCGCAGACGCTGCAACCGGGACATTGTCTTGAAATTTTAATGCCGTGTCGTCCGCAAAAGTCCCCATACAAATGTTCGCAGCAGTTAGGAGTATAGAATCCAGAACTGAGGTATTTTTCAGAACCCCACGTACCCAGTTCTGGAATCGGTTCTGAAAATGTTTAAGTTAAAAGTTACTAAAAAATAATTTTAAATCTTTTTTATTATTTATATTAGATAAATTTGAAATACAATGTTTACTCCTTTATATTTCTATATTTTGGTTTCCTGCTTCCCTTTACTTTTCTGCTTCCATTTTAAAATATGATCTGAGAAAGCAAAAAATATCCAAACTTTTGTCTTTTAGCTGTGACCGAATTTTGGTGGCAATTTTTCTACAACCAGAAAACACGCGCTCTGATTTCACGCTGGTATCTGGTATTGATTTGAGGCTATTATAGCACTTACTCGGATTCTTTCCACGATTACTCTCAACTTCAAAAATAGTCAATTCTTTTTTTGTGATTATAAGATTTTTCATTCTCAATTGTGGAGTTATCTGGAATTGACTTCCTTGTGAATTACTGTTGCTTGTTTTTCTTTTAGAGACAATCTAATTTCATCTACAACGACTAAGTCAGTTATGGACAAAATCGCCATTTTACCTAACTTCAATTGGGAGTATCGTTCTAATTCGTCAGAGCCATATATACAACAAAACATAGAATCGAAAACCGAGTATTTGACAGATATCAGAACCGGTTTTCGGTGATGAAAATATTCCGGGATTTCCGGGAAACCGGGTACCAGGTACCCGGTATTGTATTTTATAGTTAGGAGATAAGATGTGTATATATAAGGTACAAGATAAGACCTGGTATACTACCCTGAGGAAAAGAATTTGCTGTGATTTTTTTTTTAATTGATAGAAAGGAATTGCTTGTTTTAAGCTAGTCCTCAATATTTAAAACTTTAGAGCTCAATTCAGATATCTATCGAAAGTGATTGAATCACTTGAAAGTAGCAGTCAACAAGTGAATTTAACAATACAATAGATGTCATGTTCCATCAGATTTTACACTTTTGTGGTCTAGAATAGTTTGATTACAAAGTTTTCACGCAATCACTGAGATTAAACTCGAGTCTGGTACCAAGCAAAGGTAATTCCTCCTGACCAACACTCTTGATGGAATAAAATTGATCTTAAAAGAGGCTTGTGAACCATGGTTATCATAGACATTTGCCTAAAAATGAATATTGGGAAAGGGGGTTATAAAATTATCTTCTTTTTAAAAACGAATGGTTAAACAAAAGACAGCTCATATTTGAAGTAAAGCAAATCATTGTTGCCTTTGAATAGGAATCTGCAAAATAAGCTTAAGACCTATTAACTATATGATAATTTGTTCTTATATTCTAATATACTACTTTGACTTTTTAACACTCAAACAAAATTGAACGATGTTAAAGTTCTCTTTCGTAATTGTAAGCGTTTTTAATTCTTATTAAATCTTTGAGTAGACCAAAAAATTTGTCTAAATTTTGCAATTTGCAGTTCCGAAAAAAAAAATATGCTTAATAAGGCATAAAAATACACATAGTACATTTTAATCACTTAATGTAATGATCTCTAACAGCTGTTGATAGAATCTGAAATAAAAAAGTAATTGACACTACTTAAGTCTCTCGTAAGTAATTATTATTTATTTATAAAAAAAAATTGTTGGAATTGAAATAGCAAGCAATAAAAAAGCATATGTGATTTAATAAATAATTGGATTTCCAAAAAAAAAAATCAATTAATTTTAATACGAAAGTTTATTATGTGTCGTTTTTATTAGCCCAAAGAAATAGCTATTTTTAGTTTGTATAATATTCCAAATCATATTATACCATTTTATTTTATAGTACTAATAAACTTGTTTCTAAATTACCAAAGCATTTTTATTGATAAATCGTTTATTTGGGGCTTCCTAATTTTGTCGCAGACGGGAATATTTGTAGGTTTTCTTATGTAATATTATTGTACATATATTAATTAGCATGTAAGAAAACAACAATTTAAATCAATCAAATTTACGCCCAAGTTACGTAATGAATATTTATATATGTATAAAGCTCAAGTTACTGAAAGTTGTTTCAATTGAAACATGTTTTCACTAAAATAAGATTCGAACAATTTTAATGCAATGCTCGTCTTGATCTTGGAATCATTTCTCTCCAATACAAAGTATTATTTAAATGTTCAATTGAAGAAACTCTAGGTGCAATTGAAAACTTGTTATCAACTTCTATTAAATTCCTTTGAAAAAAAGATTTTTTAATTGAATTTTTTCGGACGCAAAAAGATGTGATAATTAAATAAAAAAATTCTATTATACTAAGGACAGATCCTCCCACGCATAAACCAAAAAATCCACCAAACGCAGCTTTGAAATTAAAATTCAATTTTATTAAAAAATTTATTTAGAAATCTTATGGTTCTTGTTACCTACCAACTAAGTCATGCCAACTTACAAAAGATCTCTTCAAATATTTTGTGCATGTTATATCTTTGTAATAAAGATTCAAAATTGAATAATTCTGGAAATATTTTGTAGTGTTTCTGAAAGTAAATTATTATATAAGAAAAATTGTAATTTTAATCGAATATTATAAAATTACATTAATGGTGAAAATGTTATTTCATCTGTAGTCATCACCAGTGATTGTGTCGTTGTTTCATAGAGAATATCAGTGCACTGAGGAAAGCATCCACAAGAACCAATTGATTGGTCTATTTGAAGTATTTGATTATCTATTAGTTAAAATATGTGTTTACGTTTAAAAGGTAACTAATTGAAGTTTAACAACTTACTTTTGTATCTATACAAACAGGGTACATCTGCAAGTGTACAAAATGGTGCAGAAACTGAAAAAAAAAAATAAATTTAATTTTATCAATTTAGCACTTTCTAACCTGACTCACGAGTGCTTTCATAAAAAAATGGTACACAACCACACATTTCAACGATTTTAACAACATTACAATCAGTTATACAGGTTTGATAACTATAATCCTCGAACCCTAAAAAATAATAATTTCTTATACCAATTATAAACGGTAGAAAGCTTCTTAAAACCTCTAGAAAAGTTATTCACTTCATCTTCAAAATAACAACGACGCGTTTCTATAGGAAAATTACGAATATTTGTTGAGCTTTCAATAACTGATGGTATAATAAAAGATGAAACTTCATGTCCCGGCTGTATCAATGATACTTTAATTGTGATTTCAGGGTAGTCAATTGGTTGATGAATCATTGCCTAAATTAAAATTATTTTTATCTGAAATCAAAATTTTTTAACAAAAAAATAGTACCTCAGCACCGTATAAGGGTCGTGTGGATGTATAATAATTATCGATCTGTAAATCAATTAACATATTCATACTGAAACTACTTCCAGCGCCCGCGCCTGGTAAACGATATTTTGTGTAATCTTCGGTTTTTTCTCTCACGTTCCTTACATGCATTTAACTTAAAATTAATTTCTATTTGCATATATTATAATTAAAATACTTACGATAAGCTTCCGTTGTACGATTTACGTGCATAATTAAAAGCACAACAAAAGCCACTGACTGTCTTAATTGCTCCAATATTTGCACAATCTTCTCCCAACCATAAACATTTGACAATTAATTTTTCACAGGGTTGTGAAAGCTTGTTAAAGAAAAACGGTATGATATAAAAACGAAAAAAAATTAAACTTTGCATGCTACATAACTTAAATTAAGTAGGTAAGGCATTAAACATCGTGATCGTGAATCGGACCTAAGTGCTTATATTGAAGGAGCCTTTTTGCTTTCTCTTGTTTGAAAAATGGACTGTTTTATTTTCTAGCTTAAATCTATTATTTTTTAAAGATATATTAAAACACAGCCGGTGAGCTGAGTTTCTTTTTTCTTTAAAAAGAAACGAGGGATTTTAAATAAAATAACAACTCCGTAAAAAAAACAACAACAAAATATATTCTCTTATAAAATTAAATGGAAAAAATATAATAAAAAACAAAATATAATTCTTAATTTAATACGTTACCCAAAACCACACAATTAAACCGTCACCAACTAATTCGCACAGGACACGAACATTTCACGAGGACATTTATTTTCTAATTGATTAATTCAGCTGGATTTTTCGATCTCCAGCAATCTCAAAATTTCCTGCTCCTACACGACCGCACCGAGGGCCCAAACCTAATTTGTCAGAAGGTAGGCCCAGTAATTACTAATTAACATATTAACGTAATGAGGGCGTTACATTCCCCCCTTCTTAATTGCAATTACTGGTCCTACCCTCCCCCGATACGACCACAATGTGTCGAAGCACGGGAAACACAAAAAAAAAATCAAAAACAAAAATATAAATAAAACAAACTATACAACATTACTCTATACTTATATTTTGTATACTTATATACTATATTCTATATATTCAACTTATATTTTTATCTGCTAGGCGCCTACTACGCCTGACCACTTTCAAGGCGTCTACGTGGTACTTGCCCAGCTCTTTTCCAGCTGAGTCGCTGATCACCACAACCAACGGAGATAATTTTTTCGTGACAATGGCGGGACCCTTGTACCTAGGTGCCAGTTTTGCACTATAGCTTTTACCAGCGTTGGAGAGGGTTTTATTCGGGAAGTAGACAGTGTCACCCACCTCCACGTAACCGAGACTGGACTTGCGGGATTTGTTGTAGACATCCCGCTGTCGGTCACCCGCCTTGGTCATCTGCTCCTCGACTTTCCTCCGCAGCTCCCTCATACGCATCATACGCTCCCTCCAAAGGCTGATGTCCTCGCTTTCGGGGGCCTCGTCGGTGGCCACTCTATCCACTTGCTCCTCTCCAGCTCTTCTGGGTTCGAAGCCATAATTTAGGAAGGCCGGAGAAACGCCCAATGACGAGTGAAAGCTGGTGTTATAAGCAAATTGGATCTCTTTTATCTTTCGGTCCCATTCCCGGTGATCATCCGAGAGTAACGATGAGATCATGGCCTTAAGGTTTCGATTTACCCTCTCAACAGGGTTGGCCTGTGGATGATACACCGGGGTGGTGACCTGAGAGATCCCAGAATCCCTACAAAACCCTGCCATTGGCCGGTTCACAAATTCGGTGCCATTGTCCGAGAGTATGACCTTTGGAGCTCCCCAGCGGTTGATTAAATCTTCCAAAGAACGTACAATAGCGGGTCCGTTTGCTCTAGCTAGTGGGTAGCACTCTATAAACCGGGTGTAAGTATCTAGGCAAACTAGTAGATATTGTTTGCCTAGTTTAGAGCGTGGGAACGGACCCACTATGTCGATAGAAATTCTTTCCCATGGCCTGACCATCCTCCTAGGGAACAGCAATCCGTGCGGTGGAGTATTGGAGGCCTTACACTGCATGCACCTCTCACAAGCACCCACGTACTTCTTAATGTCCCGACGCATCCCCGGCCAATAATATTTTTGGGCGACGTTGTACAAGGTCTTACGTGCGCCTGGGTGGGCAGATTGAGGAGTGTCATGGTAGAAGGCGATTTTTGATAGGATTTCCTCCTCCTTCAGCACTTTCTTCCAGGCGTGGTCGTCGTCTAGGACCTCCTTCAGCCTATCCTTTTTCCGATAATACAACTCTCCGTCCTTATCCAGTCTATAACGGTTCTTCGTTTTCCGTTGGGTCCGGAGAGAGTTGACGACTTTATCGTACCACGAGGTGTTGGTGGCAAACAGGCCAGTAACATCAACATCCTCGTCGTAAAGGCGGGATATCGCGTCTGGGGCTTCGTTTTGCGTGCCTCTACGATGCTCTACGGTGATGTCGTAGGATAGAAGTTCCATTGCCCATCTAGCCAGCCGCCCTAACGGATTCCTCAAGGAATAGAGCCATTTTAGGCTGGAGTGATCGGTGACGACGGTGAAGCTGGTACCCTCGAGGTAGCATCGCGCTTTTCTCACGGCAAATATCACCGCTAGACATTCCTTTTCCGTGGTGGTGTAATTTAATTCCGCCCCCCGCAGTGGCCGGCTCATGCAAGTAATCAAGTGCTCCTGATGGGTGTCTTTCTGTGTCAGGATTGCTCCAAGTCCGGTATCACTTGCGTCTGTGTAGAGGATGAAAGGTAGATCTGGTTTGGGAGCAGTTAACACTAGCGCTCTCTTCAATGCCTCCTTTACATTTTGAAATGCCGATTCACACTCATCGGTCCATTTCCACGGCACCTTTGGACTGGAGAGCTTATTAAGAGGACCCTGTACCCTGGCGATATTTTGAAGATGCCTATGGTACCAATTCACCGATCCGTTGAACCTCCGGAGCTCTTTTCGGTTCCGGGGGCGTGGATATTGTACGATAGGTTCGATTCGGTCGGGATTTGGCCTCAATCCATCTTTGTCTAGCAAGAATCCTAAAAATTCTACTCGTTGACGAGCAAAATGGGATTTTTCTCGGTTTATCTTGAGACCAGCTTCCCTGAGGACAGTGAAGAGAATTTCTAGCAGCGTGAGATGTTCCGCAACCGTTTCTGAAATCACTATCCAGTCATCCAAATAAGCGAATACCTGGTTAGTGAACTTCTCGGGCAACTTTTTGGCTCTTAGGCGCTGGTTAAATTTCGTCTTTAGTTCGTCCATCAATCTTTGAAACGTCGCTGGAGCGTTTGTCAGTCCGTAGGGCATCCGCGTGTATTCAAATAACCCACGACCCTCCACAACAAAAGCGGTGTATTCTTGGGAGGCGGGATCCATGGGGATTTGGTGAAATGCCTCGCTTAGATCTAAGGTGCTAATGATTGTAGCTCCGTGCAAAGCATCTAAGATGCCGTCCATACGTGGAAGCGGATACGCCGATTTTTTTGTGACTCGATTAAGTTTACGGTAATCAACGCAGAATCGGTATTTTCCGTTCTTTTTCAACGCGAGAACTGGAGGGCTGGACCAGGAACTATTGCTTGGAACGATGAACCCTTTCGTGAGCAGTCGGTCCACCTCCTCGTTTAGTAGCTTATTTATTGCTAAACTGCGCCTGTATGGCTTTTGTTTAATGGGCGAGTCGTTTGTAAGCTCTATCACGTGGGGTGTAACCGCTGCATAACCGGAAGTCATCTCATCTTGCTCCTTGAATTTAACGTCCAAGACATTTTCGAGACGTTTTTGTTCTTCGGCTGTCAGCTCTCGTAACTTAACGGAGTTTAAGGCTGAATTGTACTCGGTTCGGTATTTCAGTGGCATCTTAACTTGGGATTTTTGAATCGTCCAGAACCCGCGGCTGGCGTCCATTATTACTCCCCAGGCCAATATGAAGTCCATGCCGAGGATAACCGGAGCGGTGAGTCCATCCAGAACAGCAAACCATTGCTCCCCGTGGCAGTCGTTCACAGCGACGTGAAATTTAACGGAGTACCGTGGAGTGGCCCGGTGATCGCTTTGCGCGAGCTGGATTCCGTCCCTTGATACAGCATCCGCTGTGGGCTCGCTGCGTTGTGCCATCCATTCCATGTCGTAAACGTGCCCGCTTATGAAACTTCGGTCACTGCCTGTGTCGAGAATGCCTTTGTAGTGATGTTCGCCGATTTTTATTTTAACGGCGATGATGTAGCTCTCTGATTTTGGATACCGTGATGCAATACCCTTGAAAACCTTTTTTTTGGATGTAGCTATGTTCATTGAATCAGAGTGTAAGTCAGGGGAAGGGACTAGTTTCCCCTGACACTTTTTTCGTTTTTTGACTCAATTTTATCGTTTTTCGGAGAATGACTGCCACTTCTCCTGTAACATTCGCTCAAGATATGCCCCACACGACCACAACCGCGACAAAACACATCTCGTCTCTCGAATGTGGGTGGTACCTTGGTTTTACCATCTGGACTCGGTTGAGGAGAGTTTCCGGTACCTTTCCCTTTGAACCTTACTCGGCGTATTTTTGGCAATGATGATGGACTGCTCTCTTCCCCCCTCTGTGCTGAGGATTCCCCTGAATAATCAGAAACAGCTTCAGAGGAGTCCGATCGCGAGCGCCGCCGAGTTTTGGTGGTCAATATACGTCCTCTCCCGGAGTTTTTTGGTGTCGCAACTTTGAGGAGTTTTTTCTGAAGCTCCTCAAGTTGTTTGGCGTATATTTCAGGTTTCGTCCTACGGTTATGGCGGCGTTCTGATCCATCCCGAGCACTTGAGTCGTCGCTATCGCTACCGACGCGAGCAAATGCGTTGAGATGGTGCCTTTCGCGTTTGATCCGCCTCTGGTCTTTTTCGTCCTCAGCTCGCTGCTTGTTGGCTAATCTTATGGTTTTATCTTTTTCTTCGAAGCTGCGAACTTTCTTGATTAGCTGGTCGTATGTGGCAACTGAGTCCCGATCAAAATATAATAACAAGCGAGGCAAAAGGCCAGCATATATTTTGTCGAGCTGCCTCTCGATTGGGACCTGCTGTTTCAATTTATTGTACAGTGAACTTAAGCGAATGATAAAATCGACCGCTTTTTCGTTGGTAGATTGGACGCTTGTCGTTATTTTATCCATTATCTGTTGGTCGCTGTTAAGTTCGCCGAACGTCAATTGAAATTGGCTGGAGAATTGACTCCAACAGCTCCAATTTTTATTGAAAACTTTATACCACGAGTACGCCGCCCCTAGTAAAACCTCTGGTAAGATTTTAAGGCCTTCATTGGGATCGATGTTGGACGCCTGGAGTCGATTTTCGATCTCTTCAATGAATTCGTCAGCATTAAATCTCCCCGGATAAGTAATATCCCATGATCTGACGATTTTGGGAATATTTCTAGGCATTATTGGGAGGGTTGCAATATGTTCTTTAGGAACGGTGGTTGGGATTGGGGAACTGCTGGACGGGGGAGATTTTCTACTTCCTTTTTCGAGAAGAAGTTCCGCTTCGATTTTTTCAAGCCGTTTGTTTGTCTCCCGTGTTGTTTTGGCCATTTCCTCCATGGCCCAATCCTTTATGGAGGTCGATATGGAGGGGGTAAGATCGACCAATTTCTCAAGTGTATGTTGAATTAATTTTTCCAAAACATTCATAGACTGTTGAAGCGCGTCTATCTTGTTTTGCTGCAACTTGAACTCCGTGTCCGTGGCAATTAATTTTTCCTCAACGCAGCTTGGGATGTTGGCGATCTTTTGCAGGGTTTTCTTTGTAAGGCGTCCTTTGCCAAGAGGAATGTGGATTTTTTCGGTTTCGTTGGATTCCTCGGCCGATGTGGCGCTGTTTTTCTCCGAATCTTTTGTCGGAGTTCGCTCACGCGGAGGCGTTCTTTTTAACGCTGAACCACGAGGGATGTAGTTCCCTGTTCCGGATGGTGGCGTGGAAATGAGCTCCGTTGGTTGTGGGTCGCTGATGTTTTCCATATTTTTTTTTTCGTTTTATTATTTAAATAATAATTAATGATAAATTCGAAATTATTAAGAACCTTATGTTGTAAAAATAAATAGCAAATACCATAACAATTTACATAAGAGGAAAATATGATTTTGTTTCTGTTGCAACAGGAATTGAGTGAGTTGTAATTTTGTAATTGAATTTTACTTTAATTTTTTTTTTGTTTTTATGTGATATAGAAACTTACGACAAAAAAAAATTAATATTTTAATTTTCGTTGGGCGCCATAAAACACAGCCGGTGAGCTGAGTTTCTTTTTTCTTTAAAAAGAAACGAGGGATTTTAAATAAAATAACAACTCCGTAAAAAAAACAACAACAAAATATATTCTCTTATAAAATTAAATGGAAAAAATATAATAAAAAACAAAATATAATTCTTAATTTAATACGTTACCCAAAACCACACAATTAAACCGTCACCAACTAATTCGCACAGGACACGAACATTTCACGAGGACATTTATTTTCTAATTGATTAATTCAGCTGGATTTTTCGATCTCCAGCAATCTCAAAATTTCCTGCTCCTACACGACCGCACCGAGGGCCCAAACCTAATTTGTCAGAAGGTAGGCCCAGTAATTACTAATTAACATATTAACGTAATGAGGGCGTTACAATATTTACAAAATAGAAACTCTGCAGTTATAGACGATAGAAGCGTGGAGTATAAGATGAAGAGCTTTTCAAAACTTTTAACGCATTTTTCCCAAAACAGAATTTTTGCAACTTGTGACCATAATAACTTAAAACATTTTCAAGTAATCGGGCTAAATTTTTAATATGTTCTTTTATATAACCATAATGCTAGTATGAACACAAACTCCATTGCTTACTCAGTTTTTATTGACTTCTTAATCCACTGTTAAAAATAATTTTTTGAAAAAAATATCGTCAAAGTCCATTTTGTGAATTTTGGACATATCAATAAAACCCTTGTTCAAAGCAATAGCCCCAAATGTATTACTTGAAAGAATTTTTGTTTTTTTTTTTTTTTTTTTGTTTTTGAGACTTCAGTGAATTTGCTTGATGGTTACCATAAGAAAGGACTCTTATTAGACTTATTTAGACTCCCATTATCTATTGTTTAAAGTCATTTTAAAAATTAAAAAAAGTTTTTATGTTTTTAAGACTTTTATCCTATATTGAAGGCAATGGCCACTCCACTCGTGGGTCCAGAACCTGGAATAGGAATCACCAAATCTTCTGTTCAAAAGGGCGATGAAAAGTCGGCCGAGAGAGCAGCAAAATAAATACTGGCTAGAGACTTCCGGTCAGATTTTTAGCAATAGAATGATTGGGAGAATTTTCCCCTCGCTTAGTGCGGAGTTATTACGGCTGGGAAGGAACCAACTCAGGACAGCAACAGAACTGATAACCGGGCACTGTGGACTGAGAAAGCATCTACAAAATATTAGGGTATCTTAACAGGACCCCAAGTGCAGACTGTATAGGAATGGGGAGAAAACGTGACCCATGTCATTTTCAACTGCAAGACTCTCACAACGTGGCGACGCTTATATAGGATAAACTATGCCATCAGGCACAAATCGCTAGAAGCTTTTAGTACAAAGATTGATTCTGTTATGCACAATGCTGAATCTGGAGTAATTAAGAATTCTTGCTTTACAAGAATATGTACATGAGCAGCCCTAAACTGTTTTTCTGCTAACAGGAAAAAAAAACCAATGGTCAATTCAGAATATGTCTATTTACTCATTTACCAACCCTATAAAAATCGTTAAACTTGAAATTCAAGAAAGGAGCAGATATTCTTAACACTAAAAAAGGATTGTTTAAATGTTCAATCTTTAAAAAAATAATTTTTAACTTAAAATTTGTCCAATAGTTATAAAATAAATTGCAAACTAAAGTAAAAACATAAAATCAAAAATTTATCAACAATATTATTTGGATTTGTTAAAACTATTTTAACGTAATTTTACCACCTTAAAAGAGCTCAGAATCCTTTATTAATAAAATCCAAAAACAATATTCAATAATTTTATTCGAGGTAAACTGAGGAAACTTTTAAAAAATAAACGTTATTAAAGGTTTTGAAAAATTAGATGAGATTTTTTCTTACCTCAAACATTAATTTCTCAGTTGTGTATCCCATTTGAGCTAATGCGTCTGTAATTTCATGATAAGGTTTCACAGTTGCCTTAAAATTGAATAAAAATTGTAAGCTTTTGAAAAATTCTAAAACTTCTTTTTGTTCAAAGCCTTGTTCAATGCTGAAACACAAAATAAAATATTTTACATAAATTTGAATATAAGAATAGCAACTGATTATAAAAATGTATTATCCTTGATTAAAATAATTATGTGTTTCTATTACAAAATAGATGCGTCCTTGAAATGAGAGTGTATACTGTATATGTATATAATTAGAAATATTTAGTATTCACTTACAGCTTTGACAATATTTTATTCATCGCTGGTTTGTATACTTTATTAAGATTGCAAATTGTTACTGCTGGAAACGATACTTTTGATGTGGGATAGTGTGTGTTTTCTATATTTGTTACAACTGGTGTCATTGTAAAATCCTGCCATTGTATACATAATAATATAATGAGGAAAAAAAATCCAGTTAAACAAATAATCAACCAAAAGACGCCTTGTATTAAAACACTATATTTCATGTAAAATGAAAGTGATGATTCGTCGCGAGGATTTGAAGCTGATTGATATGAAGGAGATTCTGTTATATACTTAAAACCATGTAAAGAAGTTAATTTACAATACGTTTTGATAAATTTCTGAAGTTTATTTTTGAAACTATCTTTAGGATCTAAAAAAGACAGTTTGAGATTAAACTACTTTTTCAATTTTTGAAGAAATATTTTATTAACCTTCAGCCATACTGTCTTAAATATTTTTTTAACAAATTGAATGAATTTTAAGTTTATTTTATATAAATCAAAATGAATTGAAACTAATGAGAGCACTATTTGATTTTTTTCACAATAAACTTGATAAGTACTTTAAGATAAAAAAAGCACACATGTAATAGAAAAAATTACAGGGTTGGCATTTAACAAATATACTTGATAATTGAGTAAACAAAAAATTTAAAAAAATCAACAAACCGATATCCTCAAAAGTTTCTGTTTCATGGTAAACATTATACGTTACGAAGAAAGAAAATGATTTTCTATGCATGAATTTGAGTTAACTATATACTTAAAGGTTAATTACTAAAGGTAAGTAGTTATTTTGTTGGAGCCGTGTCTGCAAAAATATTCAATGACAACAAAAATGATTAATAAGTAAAATAACATTGTTTGATTTTAGTCATTTAAAAACTCTTGAAAAAATTAATGCATAATTTGCATGCATTTCAAAATTATACTACGGGGACATGTGTTTTTGATTCAATAATTTGATTTTTTTCTTTTGGTGAAATTGATTTTAAATTTAAATTAATCGACTTGTACATATATTTTTTAGAATATCAAAACAATCTGAATAAAAAGTCTGTATTAACTATTAGTGTTCATTTTAAATAATTTGTTTTATTGCCAGACGTGTGACAAAAAATGTTGCCAATGACTACATACTTTAATAATTGAACCATTAATAAGCATTTCATAGTTTTTTACGAATTTATTTAACTTAAAAATAAGAAATTTATTCCAAACTCAAATTTTGCTATAATATTTTTCTTAAATTATTTTTTTTTTCGATAATTATGTTGAAAAGTATTATCTCTAATTATAGTTAAAAATTTGTTTACTGGGCTGAAAACAGCTGAAAATATGATTTTTTTTTATTTTTTAATAGAAAATAATTGGAAACGCTAAACTAGTGGTGGCTTTGAATTTATATTGAAAAAAAAGTTACATTTTGTAATAAAAGTATAGAATAGAAACTTTTCGTAACTCTTTTACTTTAATCCCTTGCCTAAGGTTGTAAGGAAAATGTTGATTATGCATTGCAGTGATACTTATTTCATTCTTATTATAATAAGTACAAAAGATTAAGTACAATAGTGTTTATGGTTCTCTTTAAACAAACAAAAAGTTTGTTACTTTTAAACAAAATCGATTAAAAGTAATGATAATGTATTTTGTAATACTCAATACCTAATGTGATTGATAGATACAACAAACACTGATGAACATTCAAAGTCGCACCATGCTGTTTAAGCGACTTAAGACTGTAAGAAAATAAAAATACTCAATGCTAGTGATTTTTATATTTTTAAAATATGTGATGAGCAAAATATGAGAATTTTTTTTAATAGTGTTTGGATGGTAATATATTTAATATACCTACCTATCGACATCCTTGACAGAAACTAATTTTTTCATTCTCAGAAAATTATGTTACCAAGCAAATAAAAATTCAGCAAATTATCATTTAATATCTTAATTTCTTAGAAACTTAAAAAAAATGTTTCAAAATTGGGATAGTGATTAATACCAATTTTGTCAATATTTTCTTATATTTCTACCGTTTTTATTACCGTGTTTGTTTTATCATTATTACAACGGTTCTGTAATATTAATAAAACATTATACTTACCTCCTTTTTTTCAGGTCTAAATTAGTTAATAATATAAATAAGTCAGAAATGTAATATTTTAAAGTACCTGATGAAGTCGGGATCACACCAACAAAACGTCGCAAATTAAAATAAATAAATAAAAAAAAAACATTGATTAATTGGTCTACTTAATCCTGACTTATTTATGTCATTATAAGTACTTACCGAACTTTAAAAATGAGGCTTTTTGGATGCGGCATCAATTTTTTTTTTTTTTTTTTGATAATTAAAAAAGATATTATCAAACTTTTTGAACCCTTCTTTATTTTATAAATAGCGTACTAGACCAGTGCTTTTAGTTTTTGAATTATTAAAGTAGGATGGAACCCATTAGAAAAGGAAGAAAATATAAAGAAATGAAAGGAAAAATAAATTTCGGTCAATCTGAGGTGGAGAATAGTAAAAGGGGGAGGGTTTAAGGGTAGAAACGGTTGATCTCAATTTCCGACAAAACTACAAGCCCTATGGAAAAAAGTTAAATTGTAAAGTTGTAGATAATACTTAGATCTACAAATTTTGTGTAAACTCTTCCCTGGTCTATACTTACTTTTATTTGTAACAATTAAAGAACCTGATTATTTTTTTCAGTTTCAGCAAAGAAGGCAACCAGTTATACGTATCCTTATTGTTTAATGCATAGTTAAAATATATTCTTGTATCATGCCACACTTGACACATAATTAGATTAGATAATATGTACATACATATAATCAAAAAAGGTAAAACTTCGTTTACCTTCCCTTAAATTTGGAAGAGTTATCTAATTATTTAAAGTTTGTTTTATTAATTAAGAAAATGTGTTCTATTTTGGAAAGTATTTTTTTTTGGAACTATTTTTTCTATATCGATATATTTTCTCATCTTATCTTATTAAGGGATAGGTTTTTATATACGTGATTATAATATATTTAATAAAAAAATTAATGGTTTTAATTGTATATACATAATTTTTATTTATTATTTATAATTTTTATACAATTTTATATAAACAGTTGTTTTTTAATAATTATAATTAATAAATACCTCTAAACAAAATAAAATATTACATTCAAAATAAATGTAATGACAAATATCAAGTTATTTATATTGTGAGTTTTTTCCAATTAAGTTAAGAACGTAAGAAATTAATCAAGTGGTATAACAATATTAAAATATTTTCACTCTAATGTTAATACAAATTTTAACTACGACTTGAATAATATAGACCCTTAATACCTATACAATACAAATCCTGGTTTTCCCACAAAACTTGATCAATATTAAGAACATTTTCTTTTAGAAATCAAAGATACACACGATGCATTGTTGTAAACCAGTGCCGGTTCGTGATAAAATTTGGTGAGGGAAAATTTTCAATTTTTGCATCTCAGTTTTATATTCATATCAACACTAAATATATATTGTTAAATCAACATTATCTCATCTAAATATTTTATGATAAAAATAAGCATATTTTATTGTGTTAAAAATAAAAATTACTGTCCATATTTAATTTATGCATAAACAGATGTTACCTCCCTTGCCTCTATAGACGAGACGTCACTGCTGCAGACACAGCTACAAAATGTCATTTTTATTGAGAATTTTTAAAGTTGACAGTTATTTTAACTATTTTAACTTTTTTTTTAATGTTTTGACTCAAAAAGTAACTTTAGTTTAAATGGAATAAACTTTAGAGAATATTTAAAAAAAATTACTTTAAGTACGTTTATCAATGCAATACAATTATATATATACACAGCTATTTGATGAAACAATATTCAACCGGTAGAAAAAACAATATTTTAATTATTAAATAATTTAAATAAAATTTTTTGAAACGGCATGCCGAATAACGGCACTTATTCGTTCTACATACAAATTTTCATTTTCAGAAACAAAGTGATTCATGCCAACATCCGACACATTTTCTGGTACTTCTTCGGAATTCAACGTAAATAAAGGAATAAGATGCAAGGCTGTGACAACCCCATAATAACTATATTTTTGTATTTGACTATTTAGTTCAGAAAATGGATACAGTTCATTAGAATCGTATCCATTGTTTTGAATGATATATGAAAAATTTTCATAGTAATATTGAATCAATTCATCAAAATGCGCATCTCGTATTTCACTTCCTAGACAAAGATAAATAAAATAGGACAGATCAATGACTGGTGAGCTCCAATTCGCAAGTTGCCAATCAAGAAAACATAATTGAGTTGGTTTTTCTTGATTATGAAAGTCCTGAAAAGAAGCAATTATTTTTTATTTGTATGTTGGTTTATCATTGATAAAATATTAAAGTACTAATTATTATCTTATCAAAAAGATAATATAACATAGGTGATCGTGCAGATTAAAAATAATTACGATTTTTTTAGTTTCACTAAAATAAAATCATTTCAAACAAATCAAGTGCTGTTATGTATTTTTTACATTTATAAATTATATTTAATCTTATCTATTAAAGTAATAAAATACTTACTTCATATTTGAATAAGAAATTATTAGTCCAACAATCTCCATGAACAAACGTGCAGTATGGATCATTTTCTTTGATATCTAATATATTATCCATTTTTTCTAGAATATTTTTCGAAAATGTTTTGAACCTTGAAATAACTGCAATATCATTCTTAGCGTCAAGTGTTTTTAACGCTTTTTCAACTCGACTTGTTGTTAGATTTTCAAAAAAAACTCGCTGTTTTTTTAGAAACAAGTCCATCAACAGATTATCCAACGTAGTTTTATATTTTTCTGCTTGTAACGGATTTTTCTTCTTAAAGCAAAAGCCAAGTCCATGTAAATATCCTAAATTTTTCAGTACTAGTCGTGTATGTTTCATATTTAAGGTCGTTTTTCGATTTGCCATTTGAAATGATTTTTCTCTTAAATGTTCAAATATTAAAAATTCATCTCCTATAACCGCTGAACTTCGATATAAAGTTGGCAAGTAAAAAATGTCTTCTTGTACATTTGTTAAGAGATCTTTTAAAGCAGGCACCATAACGGTGTACGAAAAAATTTCACGAGAAAAAAATTTGTAGTGTTCTCCAAAATCACTCATAGATCCTCCACGAATAGAACATTTGGCAATTAAACAAAATAACATTTTTTTTGTTTCGTTGTCTTCGACTCGAATTTCATATATTGGGCCACCGTAATTATCACCCTTTTTTGTACCAGGTAAGATTTTTCTTGTACATTTGTCAAGTGAAAAACCTTTTTCTATTATTATCATATTGATTGAATCACTTAACTTTCCTTCTGGTAATGTATCACAGGTAACAGTCACTGAATTGCCCATTGTTACACCTTACTTTTAACCAATATAATTTTTTACTTTCACCGTACGAAAATACTGAAATGGAATGATATAATTTAACTAAAAATAACAGGTCTTTAATTTGTGATAAATTTATTAAGATCCATATGTACATAATGTTATTAAATATTGCGCAATAGATTGTGTCAGACATCCATTTTAATTGGCTACGTCTGCAGATAAAATCGAGTCAAACTAGTTCCAATCAAACAATTTCAATTATTTTTCGTTTTCATAGCTTGTCCGTTTGAAAAATTACGTATAAAATAACCTTAATAAGACAATTTCATGAAAAAGTTATATGCCTACTCTTGGCTTAAAACTTGTTAAAATGGAATTTTTATGCTCGATGTGTTGGTATTCGAAATAAATCATTTTAAATTATGATTTCAATTTTTGATTTTATTTACTTTCACACAAGATTATTCAATAGAAAAAACTTAGGTATTGTAAAAAATATTTAAATCACAACTAAACAAATCTATTAGTTTCATTGAAAGTAATTTTTAGATGCTGCATGTCTTAAAATACCACCCATTCTTTCTACAAAAACGTCATTATTTTTTGATACAAAATTCCATGCTTCTGCCTTATCTGTGTCATACATATCTCCCTTGAGATTTGGAATTTCATCTTTATCGCTAATAAATAGTGGTATGGTATTAATTGCCATCATTACACCAAAAGAAAAAAACTTTTCCATGTGTTTTTGAAGAGCATCACGCGGAAATACTTCGTTTGGATCAGCACCTAATTGTTTGATCATCCACGATGATCGCTCATAATAGAATTCAATCATTTCATCGAAATGGTTTTTACGTAAATCAGTCCCTGTACAGTAATAAATGAAATAAGATAAGTCTATTGCAGGTGATGCCCATCGGGATATTTGCCAATCAAGTAAACATATCTCGGATGGCGCTTCAGGGTAATTTTTATCCTGAAAAAAAAAATGTTTTTAAACATTTGGAGCAGTAACTGATCTATAAATTTATATTAAGAAATTCAAACTATAATATTTTGTTTCCTCAGAGAGAAAAAACTTAATACAATTATGCGGTTAAATTCAAAACTAACCATTTTAAAAAAAAATTTACGGTGTCCACAAATAATTAAAACAAAAAATTTGGTGGCAAAACAAGCTCTTAATATCAATATTAAGGCTTGAATCAAACTATTTTTATTCATTTAAATATCATAACAATCCCTTTTTTGATAGTTCAAAATATCAGTAATAAAAAATGTTTAATACATCCCAACTTTGTTCTAAGAACCCGTTTTGTAGAAAGTGGAATTTCCTTTACATCCTTTCTTTCAGATTGTTGTTACAATTTTTGTTTCAAAGTTATGAAAATTCAAAAATTTAATAAAAATTTCTTGTGTTATTTGAAAGAAAAATGAAAAAAATGTATTGAGGCAAACTTAAATAAACATCCTAATGGAGCCCTGAGACTGTAAGGGCCCCAAATTGTACTAACGAAAATTTAAGAAATGTTATCCACAATATCATTCAAAATGTAAAGCCATACACCAAACTTAAGCGAGCTTCTAAAAGAGTCTCGACAAATGCTAAAACAGAATTAAGGTACGTCTGAGATAAGCTATACTGCTGTATATGAGTTAGTATATACATTTGTTCCATAAGGCCTGTTACGATGATGCTCAAACACTGACCGACTGACAAAGAGCAAGACACATTGAACAAGAAACAAGTGAGAATGAAGAACTGCTTCAGCTTACAATCGCTCGGTTGCATTAGGCCAGAGTCGACCAATGTTCGTATATTTTTGTGACAAGCGCTTATATCAACACTATTTTGGCGGTTTTGGTTTGTAACTCAAGCGAACTTGTCACTTTATATTCTTCACCTACTCTTGTCTTTTGGTTAATGTTGTCTTGCTCTTTGTCTGTTTGTCGGTGTTTGAACATCACCAAAAGGACGATTGGAACAAACCTTATATGTATGTATAGTTTATTGAATTCTTGAAGTATGAGAAATATGAGTATAACGACGATACTGTAAGTTAAATTTTAATTTTAGGGGAAAAGAATTTTATTTTACATACGACGAAAGTAATTTTTAACTTAATAGTATTAATTACGTTACAAATAATACTCACTGCATATCTAAATAAAATATTATTAATCCAACAATCCCCATGCATTACAACATAATATTCGTCGGCTAATTCAGGGGCTATAAAAAGTTTTAGTCGATCTCGAATTCCCGTTGAAAACGTTTCAAATCGTTCTCGTACATCTTTATCTTCAATAGGATCTAATGTATTCAATGCTTTCTCTATTTTTAATTTCAGATGTTCGTCCAAAAATCCAACCATTTCACCTTCAACGAAAATGTTCAATACCTCATCTTTCATGGAAGCACAATACAGTTTACGCAATTCGGGATTGGTTTTTTTCAATGCCAATGAAAATGCATGTAAATATCCCAACTGCTTCAAAATTAATTTACAATGTTGCAAATCAAGTGTTTGTTGTCGATTTTTCATCAAAAAATTCAAATCTTTTTGATCTTGAAATATTAAATATTCATCTCCCACAGTTAATGAATAACCATACAATTTTGCAAGCGGTGCTAATCCATTTTTAACGTTCGCATTGGCTTGCATTTTTTCAAAAGTTGGAATTATATCTGTATACATTCTAGCTTCTCGTCGAAAAGCGGCATTATACATATTCCTCATTCCTTGTTTAACTTCTAAACGCACTGAGCACTTCACTATTAATTTTAAGTGTTTCGGCTGGTTATTTTTTCCATTTCCGGTAACCACTAGACGATAAATTGGTCCAGAATAGTTATCACCTTTAGATGATCCCGCTTCCACGTGGATGTTATATAAAATAAATCCTTCTTTCTCAACTATTTTTTTAATTGCATCCAATGCAGTTCCTTTGGGTAAAACTGTTAAATCCACAGTTGAAACGTTACCCATAGTTCTAGAGTACTAATATTATATAATAACAAATTGTAAAGTAATGTAAAGTTAATACTTATAAAATAATATCAGTTACAAAAATAATATTTTAGTTGTTATCTTTCAACATGCGATAACATGAACGGTTCAATAAAACTAAAACTGCATGAATAATCCCTGGTTTACATTCTCGCTGGTCGAGAACGAGAATAGAAATGCTTCGATGAAATAACCTCGCTTTATCTTGCCTTACTTCACCTCATGCTTGGTATTTTAAGTTTAGATATCTTTGTGGCTGTTGATACTTGGTTTGAATTTTTACGAGGGATGAAAAAGTAACAATTCGAAAAGAAATTCTAAATTCCCTTTACACAAGAAAACCAAAGAACAAAATAACGGTTGTGATATCTAAGTTAACTTCATCTTGCCTCAAATCGTAAAAAATTAGATCGAGTTTTGTCTAGAGCGATCTAGAGATGTACAATTTTACATACGTACCTATCAATTCATTCCATGCACCACATATGCTACAATTTTTCTTTATTTATTGAGAATTACAAAGATTTTACAATGCTGTAATAACTGAAATTATCAAATGCTACTGAAAAAATGGGATAACAATTTTTTTCAAATAAATTTTTAACAATAATTCCGTTTTTGAAGCAAAGGATCATTTTAGAATCTTACATTTTTAATAAATTTTCGTTTTATTCAAACTAAAATAAGTTTATGCAAGTGGAATACAATTAAAAATTAGGATTTAAAGAAGAACTAAAAAATCACCTGTAGGGAGGATCAATGAATTTTTAACACAATCAAATTTAAAGTTTTGAATGTATTGCGTCGTATGTATGCGACATTTTATTGATAAGTTATGCTGCAATAAATATTATGAATATACATCCAATGCATTCTCGTCTGCAGATTCATCTCTTTTTGTTTTTAAATGAGGCACTCATTGAGAATTAAGCGCACCAACATATGAATGCCTTTTTTACATACGCTATATGAAGGTCTTTTGAAATCGATGATGTAATGCTAGTTGTTTTAATTGCGCAAAAAATTAAGAATTTTTTTAACATGACACAAAAGTTATAAAAATTAATAATAGATAGAAAATAATTAATAACATTATTTGATTGTTTGTAAAATACTTAATGATGATTTTTAACACACAAGCTATAATAATATTATAGCTTGCTATTATAATTTTGGTAAACAAAAATAGAAAATTGCAGGGATATTTTTTAATTTATCTAAATTCATTAAGTAGTCACTATAGTCTATTAGTAGGTAATTATAAAGAAAATCAAAAACAACAATTCTGACTGTTTTATTTAATATGAGACTTACATACTTTACTAGCTGATACCCGCGACGTCGTCTGCGTAGGTCATTATGTTAAGAAAATATTTAATTCACAGAGGAAAAACATTTAAGAAATTGAAAGCAAAAATATATAAAAAATAACCGGAAAGAACTTAGCATAGAACATGTTTAACTATATGCCAAAAAATTGCTCCTGCAGAATCCGCTATTGCTCCAAGTGTATAGTTATTACTTAGTTAGTTAATAATTAATTTTTCAAAAATTTGTTAATTCAAAAATAAAAATTGCTATATAATCCAAAATAATCATTATTTTTTAAATGTTATTTACATGCTCTTTCCAAATCCGCAATTGCTTCAGGTTCATAGTTAATAATTAGTAATTCAATTTTTAAGCTATTCATCTTTATAAGATTCAACGGAAGTTGATGACGTTATACTACAACAGTATATGTATAAATATGTACAAATAATTAATTATTAAAACTATTGCAAAAATTTGATCAATTATTATTTGCGTAATGAAAAGAGCAGGTAGAGATTTTGTGTTTTATTTGGGGCAGATTTTGGGTTTTATAGCGATTTAAGTTCTTGAGATTGAAATTTTTTTAAAAATTTAATTGTTAATTAACTATTAACCTTATACATGAAGCAATTGCGGATCCGGAAAGAGCAATTAAGGAACAATTTAAAAAAAACTTTAATCTTGCCAACTTAACTCTTTCTGGTTGCAATAATAAAAGGGAATGTTGAAATGTATTTTAATTTGTATTGACAGTAAAATATAAAAAATGCTAAGAGAATTTAAAAAAAGCTTTATTAATCTAATATCTCGCTGAACTGCATCACTAGGTATGAAGTCTATGCTCAAATGAGCCGGTTAGTGAACATATCAACTAAGACCACTTTTTCAACTTTTACAAACTTTCATGTCAAAACACTTGGTTGACTTTTTATGAACTTTATATATCCGAAATAAATTCTCTAATAATAAGTAATAACAGCTCTAGATGACAATTTGCTTTTTAGCTTTTCCATAAGAGAAAATGTATTTCAGAAGTCTATTTTATCAATTTACTTAACTTTTTGCATTACGGAGTTAATCGATGTGTGCACTGAGCGGCTCAAATATGAAATAATCAGTAGGCAGTGTAAGGTGAAACACTCTTTCTGCAGCCCATCCATGCGCGCTAAGCCGTTTTCCTCACTCTATCAAAGCGACGAAAAATGCCCGCTTAACGCGTTTTGCTTGTAAATATCGCATTTTTTAAAACTTTAATTACTTTGCGTTTAATGAAGATATCGTGATAATTATTTTTTTAAGTAAGGATCAAGTATATAAGAAGTAAAAAAAAAATTGGTCGAAATCTAACCAGCAGTTTTTGAGTTAAAAGCGAACATTGGAAAACAGCTATCATTTTCTTTATATATATATATATATATATATATATATATATAGGTAAGCAGATTTTTTTATGCTTAAGGCCTTCATGGTCTTTAAAAATCAGAATTGAAAACTTGAAAAAACTTCCATCCAGCCAAAGAGTATGTTCTCTCAATTTTACTTATGCACAAGATGGCTTAGCTAATCAATTTTCACTCACTTACATAAGTATACTACACATTTTATCAACAGTAATAAAACTTTGCAGGCAAAAAATTAAGACAACAAATAAACACAAAAAAAAAATCTAAACTTTTACTAAACTTACTATATAAGAAACTCTTATCATTTTAAAATGACAATTTCACGTTGAAAACAAAATTTTATCAGTTAAAAAGGTATTCAGTAGACAAAAAGTCTAGGTTGCATAACGATTAGAAGTGGGATATATATTGAACCGTTAATTCTCATTTTTTTTTTCAAAAAACGGATAAAAATATTACAGCTGAAAACGAACTTTTATGTGGTTATATAAAATTCACAATAATTAGTTCTCCAATTTCTTAATACCTAAGCAAAAGTCGGCGCATAAATCATGTGGTAAAACATAACAAAAAAAAAAAATTTATACCAACGAAAAATTAAAAAACGGTCAAAACACCTCCAATAGCATGTATAGGTATAAGAAACATCAAAAATAACTTTGAAAATTTAAACGACCCGAATTGATCCTACCGACATAAAAATTTAAGTTTTGCTCTTCACAACAAACCATTAAAAATCCATAAACCTAAAATAATGATACCAAGTAAAAAAAAAAACATTTTATAATGCTATACGAAATTTACAAATCAAATCTTAAAATAGAATACAAATGGCAAAAATTGAAGAACTTTGACTTGAATTTTTTATTGTTTAATCAAAATTTAACATTTAAAAAAAATTGAAGAATAATAAATTATTTACAATAAAAATTTTTATGAGCTTAAAATAAAGAAACGTTGATATCAGAAATTGTACACAACATATCTGTTGATATACATGCACAACTATACACAACAATGCACAACTTTTCTTATTACATCAACTAAAACCGTATGAAAATTAAAGTGAATTAATGGGAATAAAATGATGTAAGAAAGAGAGAAAATATTTAATTTATTTTATGAAAAATTTACCTTACAATTAAATAGGAGTTTTTTCTCAGATACCTACAGCATGATTAAAGTATTTAATATATCAGTGCTGATTTTAAAGATGTGCAAAGAAAAGTTCTTTATTATGACCAACTTAAAAACGTTTACATGCAATAAAATAAAGCAAATACCTAAAAATATGAATCTTATCTTACAACTTATTAAAATTAAATAAAAATGGAGCATGGATTTATTTATTCATGCATGTTGCATAACATTATTAAACCCTTTGCATTTATTTTTGTGCAATCAAAAAAGACTATAAGAGCATCACAGGTTTAAACGGCCTTCAGAGCTCATCAGTTTACATTCAAACAAAGTTTAATCTGTTTTTAGTTTTATTCAGTCGTTCATATTATCTCCTACTCGTGAAGTATTAACTTGAACATTTAAGTGATTGGAAATTCACATCTTTTTCTTCTGAAGTATTTTGTTATATTATTATTAGTTCAAACGTATTTGAAAATGGGCAACGTTTCAACTGTGGATTTAACAATCTTACCCGAGGGAACTGCATCAACTAAACTTAAGGAAATTGTTGAAAAAGAGGGATTTATTAGTTACAATTTTCACGTGGAAGCTGGTTCATCTAAAGGTGATAATTATTCTGGACCAATTTATTGTGTCACGGTGACTGGAACTGGAAACGACAAACAGCCGAAGAATTTAAATTTAATATTGAAATGTTCCACCCGCCTCCAAAAAATGCGCGAAATGTGTGAAGTGCATAATGCTGCTTTTCGACGAGAAGCTAGAATGTATACAGATATAATTCCAACTTTTGAAAAAATGCAAGCCAATGCAAACGTCGAAAAAGGATTGGCACCACTTGCACATTTGTATGGATATTCACTCGCTGATAGAGATGAATATTTAATATTTCAAGATATTAAAGACTTGGGTTTTGTTATGAAAAATCGACAACAAACGTTTGACTTGCAACACTGTAAATTAGTTTTGGAACAGCTAGGATACTTACACGCATTTTCATTGGCTGCGAAAAAAACCAATCCGGATTTACATAAAATGTTTTGCGATACAATGAATGATGAAATACTGCGAACTTTTATGGAAGGTGAAATGGGCAAGTTTTTCAATGACCACCTCAAACTAAAAATAGATAAAGCAATAAATACATTGGATCCAATTAAAGAAAAAGATATCAGAGAACGGTTTGAAGCATTCTCGAAGGGAATTAGTGAACGACTTACACTTTTCGCAGACCCAAAACTAGCTGATGATTATTACGTTGTAATGCACGGAGATTGTTGGATTAATAATCTATTATTTAAATACGGAGTAAGTATACATTTCTGTATATCAATAGCATGGTTTGTATACAAATTTAATGTAAGATATCAAGGTGACATAAATTAAAAATGGTTTGTCTATGAAAAAGGAAATTGTTTTTTCCTTGAAATTTGAAACATTTTACTATGATATTAATATTGTTATCTATTTCCTGCTTTAAATATTTTAAAAACAAGTTCATGTGGAAATAGTATTTTAGCCAATATTTTATCTAAATTTTCCTACTTATAAATAAATGATATGTCAATTTAAAAATATTTAAACTAATAAGATATAATTTTCATTCATTTAGGATAAAAATGACCCTGAGAAACCGACCAAAGTATGCTTACTTGACTGGCAAATAGCCCGATGGTCTTCACCCGCAGTTGAATTATCTTACTTCATTTACAACTGTACGGGGACTGAATTACGTATTAATCATTTTGATGAAATGATTGATTTTTATTATGAACGAGCATCATGGATGATAAAAAATCTAGGTGCTGATCCGAACGAAGTATTTCCTCGTGATGCACTACAAAGACATATGGACAAATTTTTCTCTTTCGGTGTAATGATGGCAATTAACACAATGCCTTTATTTATTAGTGATAAAGATGAAATACCTGATATTACGGACGATATTTTAACTGAAGAAAATGCAAGTGCATGGGATTATGTGTCCAAAAATAATGACATGTTTATTGAAAGATTGGGAGGTATTTTGAAGCATGCAGCGTCAAAAAATTATTTTTAAACGTATCTAATTGTTTTACAATTTTAGTAATTTTAAATAAAGCATTTGTTATTTATTTTATTATATTAAGACATTAATAATTCTGTATTTAATTTTACGACAAAACAAAATAATGTAATGAAATATTTTTAAGAAACAATTGTGTGAATTAAACATGTTTGAATTATTTTAAAGAAAAATAAATATATTTTAAAATTATATGTTTTATACTTATTTGTTTATTTAGTATAAAACAAAGAAACCGATGGTTTATGAAATGATTACAAAGCTCTACAAAAAAAATGTTGCCCTGGATATCTCTACAAATTTTATGTTTTCCAGTGCACAGTTTACGAATATATTTATAAAAGTAATGAATTTGCTCTAGTTTTTATGCTTTTGGCGTATCTAAATAATTAGTTTTGGAAAAAATTAATTACTCGAAGCATTGTGTATAAATTTGACAGTTTTTAAATTTTTACTTAGTCAACAAAGTGGATACACAAAATACCCTTGCTTTATTTGTCTGTGGGATAGTAGATAGTAGGAAAGTAGAGCAAAAAAACTTCATTGGGCACAAGATTTGTGGGCTTTGAAAAAGTCCTTAACTGCTGGTAGAGCCATAGTAAACAAGCCGTTATTAAACAGAGACAAAATCATACTTCCACCATTTCATATTAAATTAGTCATTATAAAACAACTCGTAAAACCGTTAGACAAGGAAGGAGATGTTTTTAAGTAAATTTTTAAAAAATTTCCTAAGCTTTCAACATGGAACAATTCCGGAGAGTGAAGCTTGGAAAAATTTTATATTGGTGGTAGAAAATTTTATAGGTAACTATAAAGCACCAAATTTTAAATAAATTGTGGAAAAAAATTGATAAACTTCAAGAATTTGGGAGCAAATATAAAATGTAAAGCATAAGTATAAAGTTGCACTTTCTCCGCAGTCATCTGGATAGATTTTTTGATAATCTGGGAAATTATAGTGAGAAACAGGGAGAGTGCATCCACTAGGATCTTAAAGTAATGGAGGAAAGGTATCAGGGTAGAGGGGACCGCCACATAATGGCAGATTACTGCTGGTCTTTCAAAAGAGATTGGCTCTTAAAAAATTATAGAAGAAAAGTTTATGAAAGGCGTTTCACTGAAGTATAACATGGGGTTTCAACATTTTTCTGTGTCTTTATTTCAATGCATACAAATTTAAAAGAGAAAATCCACTTAATAACTATATCTCGAAATTTTTATTCATATTTTTCGAATCTTGAAGTGTAAAATTAAAATAAAAATTAAAAAAATAGAGCAAATCTTCTAAATTCATTGATAGTTTCATGAATTGTAAGCATAAATACATCAGAAATCAATCTGACCTATATCAAGGGCAATAAAACTACTGTTGACCAGTGTCATCATTGTATAGGTATATACCTAAATTTGCGTTTTACTTATTTATTTATTTTGCTTTCTAAAAATACCAGTATTTATTTAAAAAAAATATTTATCAACACTTCAACTTTAGAACTAAAACCAAAAAAAAAACTTTACCCAAGACTAAAATTCGAATATAAAATAAGAAAAAATATATTCAAACAAGAATTTTTTTTTAGTTAAAATATTAATTTAAAAATTACATTTATTATAATTAATTTTTACAATTAAGTAATTTCAATGAAAATTAAAAATTTAAGATTCAAATTCTTTATTAAATAATATTTTAAATACTAGTAAACTGGCTCGGAAAATGTTATCTTGAATCAAGGTTTCTTTTAAGGTTTCAAGCAAATAATATAAATTGTTTCCTAAATTGTAATGTTATTTTATGTTTTAAACACCCATACAAAGTTTGGCGACAGGGCCATTAATGGCCCATTGCTTAGCCAGAGATGCTAGTTGTTGGCCCAACATCGGCAACTGTTAACGGCCCAAGCACGGTTGCCGGCTGGATGATAACCCCGGGCCGCTAATGGCAGTCGACTATCGGCCGACTGCAGTAAAAGTTACCGGGCCGTTAATGGCGATTAACAATCGGCCGACTGAAGCAAAGGTTACAGGGCCGTTAATAGAAACCAACAATCGGCCGACTGCAGTAAAAATTACTGGACCGTTAATGGCAAATATTTTAAATTAATAAAACTACTTAAATATTGAAAAAAATGATATAAAATCAGCTCAACGATTATTATGATACAATCATTTATTCACTTTATAATACATACAATCTTAATAAAAAATCAGACAACATCAATAATTAATACAAAAGTAGAATTTTGAACCTGGCGTACTTAATACACACTCTATAATCAAAAGGGAATTTTTGGTGGTTTATAATGAAGATCCTCTTTCTTATCGCCCATTCTCACGGTCCACCCAACCAGAAAGCCATCGGACTACTTTGCCAGCGAAATTTTTAGATTCCTCTGCATCCCCAAACTTTTCAGTTACAACATCTAGAATATGCAAAATCAATTATAAATAAACTTGTTTTTAAGACAAAATATGTGTGAGTGAAGGAGTAAGAACTAAAATAGTATAAGAGGTGAAAAAAGGAGATTTATTTTCATAAGGGTATGAAAAAAAAAATTTTAATTGTAAAACCAATTTTAAGATGAGAAACAATTCTCTAGAAAAATAACTAACTAACTCACCTGCAAAATAGAGAATTTCGACTAGATATTTATCCCAATTTTCATTTGCATCGCTTAAGTCTGCAGCAAACTTATCAACTTTAGGATACTCATCAGCCGGTGGATATTTACAAAGTAATATGCCATTAAAATCCTTCCATCTGTAACATTAAATTTAACTATTAATATTTTTTTATTTGATTATTTCACACTATGAGAAAACTATTAGATTATCAGGTAAATAAATATAAATTATCTATAGTTTAATTCGAGAGAATGTATTATTGTTCAATTATTAAATAGAACTACTTACTTTAGTCAGAGACTTTAATAGACTGGTTATCAACAAGCGATATAGACGAACTATTCTGAAATACAATAATACACTTTAAACACTTTACCATGCGACTATTGTTTAACGACAATTTCTGTGTTAGCGAAACGAACCCTCTTGCCCCTGTTCTACCGTTAAAAGTATAATAATTTACTACCAGATAGCACTTAAATGAAGGTTATATTCATACTTTGCGTTCATTGGTTAATTTTGTAATACATTTGGAAAGTAATTATATGGTGCGAATATTTAAAAATAATTGATGCAATTGCACAGAAGAAAAATTCATTTGAAATGTATGTTTCAAATTAAAGATGTATCGCTTTGTCGCTGTTTACTATTGTCACTATCCACATTATTTATAAAATCTACACTACTTACAAGTTTTTTTAATTGTCGAAATGTTTTTACGCGTTTATTTGACATTGTAGGTACAGTTATTCTGAACGTTGATGCTCAATAAATCTTAAAACACAAATCACCTTAAATATAAGTCAAATATAATAGACTCAAAGTGATGAATAACTCAGGGAACTCAGGGTGCCTTAGGGCCCCCTCAAAGTACTTAAGGTTTATAGTAAGTCATCTGACTTTTAATTATTTGTGCGTGAGCAAAAAATTATTTAGCCAGACTTTGGCCTATCGTTGGCCGACGAACGAATATTGAATGATGATCGAATAGACGGCGACCGGCAATTAACCAGATATGGCCCATTAACAAATTCCCATTAATAGGCCGAGCGTTGATAGCCAGACATGGGCCGATAAACGGGGCTTTTGTCATTAACGGCGACTTTGTATGGGCATGTCACACTATATCAGCTCCGTTAAATTTATATAGCAGTAACGTTTTGTTTAACATTTGTTGAGATTAAGAAAATTAATTGAAACTGTTAAAAAAGTTTATAAATAAACATGTCGTTGCTTAAACTAATTAAAGCTGTATACGAGGATAAACCCTCCAAACATTGTCTTAAATCTTACATATTTATCAATGCCTTAAATTAGTAGGTAAAGACAAAAGTACTACACCTACATTTTGTAAAGGTAAAGGTAGTATTTTTTTTAAAAATTGTATTACATTATTTTATAACAGATTTCAGAAAAAATTTCTAGAAGCAGCATGAAGTAGAACACCTCGCATTCGAGCAACGTACTGTGCATGATTTTTGCTTTTATAACACCATTTTTCCTCTCCTCCTTCTGTTAAACCTTCTATTTGATTTGGTATTTCTTCACTATCACTTAAAATCATTGGTAATGTCATGATACTTGTTATTACCCCATAGCAAAAATATTTTTCAATCTGTTTTTCAAGTGCACTAAATGGATAAACTTTTTCAGGGTCCACACCCAATTGTTTTATCATTGATGATGCATTGTCGTAATAATACTTAATAAGAAAGTCAAAATATTTTTCATAAGTCTCTGCTGCTATGCAATTATAAATGAAATACGACAAATCAAACGCAGGCGAAGCCCATTTTGATGTTTGCCAGTCAATGAAACAGATCTCGGTTGGTTTTTCTTTTTCAGTTGAAACCTAGAAATAAAATAAGTTTTTTTAAATTTTCGAATGAATTTGGAATTCTATAGTATAAGTTGAACATAAAATAAAGAAGAAAAAATTATATATATGTGCCAAATTGTGTTATTTTTACTGTTCTTCCGCCAGTTGGGTCTTTTTGAAAAATTTTATATTTATCAAAAATGTGAAATAACTGAATTTTGAGCCCTGAGGAAGTCAGAAATTTTGACAAAACGTTGGCGAGAAAAATAAAGAATATTTTGCATGAAAATTAGTCCTTATTACCCACTATTAGTTAGTTATAGTATAAGATATAGATTGTATGTATGGATAAATATTTTACTTTTGTCAACTGTAATTTTATTAACTGTAAGTATGCAAAATATGATATAAGATGTGGTTTAAACTATAAATTGCTCGCTCTTACTTGCAAACCATTTCTGAATTTGTTCTTACTCTTTGTTTATTTCCTACTGTAGCAGTAGATATTCAGCAAGTCATGAGTAAAGAAAAAGTGAGACAAAACATAGAAAAAACAAAACTTATAGAAATAGATCTCAACCGTAGAAATGTTGAATCAAAAAAAAAAAAAATCTGAGACTAGTTCGTATTATAAAACAATAAGATTACCAAATGTTGGATTGAGTTCCAATTTCAAATAATATAATATAACAAATTACAATAAATTATATTTCACATTTCTAAAACACTGTTTCTACAATAGTATAATAATAATAAATTATAGTTTAAAAAACTAAAACAACACGCTTTAATATGAAGCTGTACTAAAAAGTAAAAAATAATTTTTATGTGTGAGTTTGTGTATCAGCAATGGAATTTGCAACAATCAAGTACGACTATTTAATTTGGAAAAAGATTTAATTAACAATTTAGTTATTAATTAAATAATTTATTTATTGTAAAAAAGCGTGGAGTGCAATTATCTATATTTTCATAATTTATAAATAAGATTGGAGTCGGTAGGATGCCAATACGGTGCAAGTGCATAGCTAGTCGTGTCCCGTAGTAGTTCGGAAAACCTGTCACCTGGCGGGGGAGAAGTCGTGGGATAGGAGATTCCAGTAAGGATTTCCATTTTTTCCCTTGCGCTTCATTTTTTTTTTTCATTTTGTTCCTATTTATATGCATGTTTTTATTGCACCCCACGCTTTTTTACTATAAATAAATTATTTAATTAATAACTAAATTGTTAATTAAATCTTTTTCCAAATTAAATAGTTGTACTTGATTGTTGCAAAATCCATTGCTGATACACAAACTCACACATAAAAATTATTTTCTACTTTTTAGTACAGCTTCATATTAAAGCGTGTTGTTTTAGTTTTTTAAACTATAATTTATTTTTTTAGTTTTTAGTCTTAAAACGATATCAAAAGCCTCGATTTTTAGTAGGTACTTAAATCTTTTGTTTGACAAAAAATCTATTTTTTTTTTTAGTTTAATAATTAATTAATAATTATTCTGAGCTACACATTGTCAATAGCTGCAAGTGAAGTGTAGCCTATAATTACACAAATACGACACAGATAAAATTTTAAATAATTAAACAACGGAAGTGGTCATTGTTTGAAAATTTAAAATTTTGATTGTTAGATTTTCTCTATTTATTAGGTCTTGACATTGATGAAATAAATAAATTCAATCCAATTTTTTTTTCAAGTAACACAAAATATGAAAACTTAGTGGCCATATTTTGAACGAAAAAAAGAATGACTTTTACCGTCATTCTGTGGTTTGTACGTACATTTAATCTGCAAACAAATATAGATATTTTATTTTTTTATTTATCCTGATGATCTCAGTCAGGACACAGGAACAAAATTATTAAATTATTGCATTGTCATCAGCCCTTGACCCTTGTGCAAATTTTCAAATAAATCAGACTTCAAGAAGTAGGTGAAAATTACGCTGAAAGATTCCTTTACATTCATACATACAGGTCAAGTTAATAAAAGCGTGTTAAAAAAAAAAATAGTATGAATCGATATATAAATTAATATTTTAAGTTTTTTGGCTATAAGACATTTCATTGAAACTTTAAACTAACCGTAATAAATATCATTTTTAACCGACTTCAAAAAAATGAGGAGGTTCTCAATTCCACAATATTTTTTATATTTCAAGAATCATTATATAGATTTGACAAGGTACATTTATATACTTTTTCAACAGTGGGTACTTACTTCGTACTTGAAAAGTATATTATTTGTCCAACAATCTCCATGTATCATTACAAAATGTTCATCATCAGGTCTTAGTTTCATAAAACCTCTTAATCGTTCTTCGCATGTGTTTGAAAATTTCAAAAACCGATTGAGTAAATCTTGCTCAGTATTTGGATCAAAAATCATTTTTGCTTGTTTATTTTTGTCAATCAGTTGAGTACCAAAAATTTTCGCCACTTTACCATGAAAAAATTGAGTTAGTGAAACATCTGGATACGCCTCCGCCATGAATTTGTGCAACTGAGGATTAAGCTCCTTCAGGGCAAATGAAAACGCATGCAAATATCCCAATTGTTTCAGTATTAGTTTACAATGGTTCATATTTAAAGGCTCCATCCGATTTTTCATTTCAAACCCATGAGCTTTTTTGTTTTCCATAATGATAAACTCATCCATTAGTTTGTCTGACCACCCATATATTTTGGCAAGAGAAAAAAATCCATTCTTTATGCCAGCTTTAAATTGCATTTCAAAAAACGTGGGTAATATAACCGTATACATTTGAATTTCACGATGGAATAACACAGTGTCAAAGTTGTTTTCAGTACAATCACGAAGCCTTTCATCACGTCCAGAACATTTCAAAATCAAATTTAGCTCCTTATATTTATTATTAGTGTCCACTCCTTTTATTATTACTTGAAAAATAGCTCCCATAAAATTATCTCCACTTTTAGAACCTTGTCCAATACTTAATTTATAGTCAGTAAATCCTTCTTGCAAGGCGATTTCTTTAATTTTTACATTTTCCGTTCCTTCTGGGATAACACTATAATCTAGCGGGATATTTCCCATTTTTTAACAAACACTGAATACAAAGGTACATATAAAATTAAAACGTTATATACTTTTCACAAAGTAGCGCTACTTTGAAATATTTATCTATCATTATTAATATTGTCATTTTAAAGCTAATATGTTGTTCTTTTCAAAATTCTTTTGTCACCATATTTATAGCGTTTATTTTGAATGTGCAGAGCTGTATTATGTATTTTAGAATTTATTATTTTTTATTTCAAAACATTAACACTCACTTGGGCATTACATTCATTTAAAGTAAAGTTTTATACAACCATTTCCAGTAGCTCAAATGTTTTTTTTCAAAATCTGTTTTCGCCGTGCTTAATATAACGTCCGTGTACAGAATACTGATCATAGTTTCGCAATCGTATCCGTCCGTATCAGAGATTGTTGCAAGCTGATGCAATTTCCGTAGACCGAGCAGTGTTTCTGTGTTCTTCAAGTGTTTCTTCCCGAGTGAAAATGGGTATAATTGCGGATTAGGAATATGCTGAACTCTTAGCTTGAGAAGATTTATATCTCCCTTTATTGAGTCTTCTATAGTCAGCTATTTCCCTTAGAATAGCACAGGTTCTATTAATCTCACTCGGTTAAATAGTAAATTTCATCGACTTTGTCAACACTGAAGCAGTAAATATTCTCCTAGAATATACTCTAATTTTTTTTATTTTTTTTATATTGCTCTTCCGGATCCGCAATTGCTCCAAGTGTATAGTTAATAGTTTATGAGTAATTAAATTTTTTTTAAATTTTCAAACTCAAAATCGCTATAAAAACCAAAATAATTTTAAACTGAATTTTTAAAAAATTCTTTATCTGGTCTTTTCATTACGCTAATAATTGATGAATAATTAATTATAATACGTATGCATCGTTGTACTATGACGTAATCAACTGCCATTGGATGTTATAAACATGAATAGTTTAAAAATTGAATTACTAATTAACTATACACCTGGGGCAATTACGAATCCGAAAAGAGTATTACAGGAACAATTTAAAAAAAATTAAAAACAGTGATAATATTGGATTATATAGCAATTTTTATTTTTAAATTTAGAAATTTTTGAAAAATGAATTATTAATTAACTAATAACTATACACTTGGAGCAATAGTGGATTCTGAAAGTAGCAATTTGGGAGCAATTTTTTGGTATATATTTAAAAATGTTTTACGCTTAGTTCTTTTCGGTTATTTTTAATATATTTTTGCTTTAAATTTTTTAAATATTTTTCCTCTGTAAATTAAACATGTTTTTAACATAATAACCTACGTAGACGACGTCGCGGTTATCAGCTAGTATCTTATATAATATATTCACAGTTTGCTTTTTCATATACGAGTATATAAATAACCTTAAAAGTATAAATATCTATTTATAGACATCAAATAAATTAGGAACTTTTTTAAAGTTCAGAAAAAGAATTTCAATTTCACTATTTCTGGCTATTATATTTCTTAATAAAAAATAGTTCAACGGAAAACCATCAACCTACCAAAACCTATTATGTAACAAATATTAACTAATTAAGAGAAAATGTCCTTTAGGTTACTCGAAACGTTGGTTTTCATAATTTATTATTCGTTTGCTAAATTTTATAATAAGTTACTTTTTATTTTAAAAATATAGTAAATGTTATACTTCTAATAACTAATTAATAGCAAATAATAAAAAAACATTTGACTTCCGTAAAATCGTAATCATGCACTCATATATTATTATCATTAATAAGGTATTACCTTCCAATGCCACGTTATAATGTCTAATTAATTGATGTTTTAATCACGTGCATCTCCTTTTTATATTCATGAAGACAATTTTTTATAAATCTGTTTTTCCTGCACACCCATTAAATACTTATTAGAAATATGCTAACGGAAAATTTCAATATGATTAATTGAGATAAATAATAAAAAATAATGCAAATTATATAATAGTTACATACAATTATGAAAGCAATAGTAAATTGTGGCCGTATGTACCAGAAGTATTCAATCTAAGATTGAAATATCAACCATAGATTGTTAAATTTGTTTTCTAAAGACTCACAACCTATTTTTACTAACACCATTTAAACAACGAGAGTGTTGATAACTTTTAAAGAAGTATAAAACTGTTCGCTCTATTTAACGTATCATAGTATCGTTATTGTCGTTATAATCGTTAAATACTTTCAAAATGTCTTTTGTTAAAAAAAATAAGAATATAAGAGAATACATGTTATAAATAAGCAAAAGATCAGCAGACAGGGATTTTCAGCATCATTTTTTAAACATTTGAAAATATGAACTAAGTACTATATGTTTTCTATATTAATATGACTTCTATACATAAAATTCAAAAAACGTTTCGATCTGGTTTTTTTTCAAACGCTTTTCATTTTCGTTTCATTCGGCAAAGATTTAAAATTCAGAAATAATAAATGTTTAGTACTTTTAATTTGTATAACAAATTTGTTCTATGCTCTATGAGCGTGCTTAATCTTTAATTTTAAAATATTTTTTTTTATTGTTAACATCGTTATCCTATTCATATGACAAAAAATAATCACTTATCTATTAGTTTAGCAATAACGATCTGTAATTATATAAATACATAAATCAAATATGTGTATAATAGGAATTTTCTTAGAAGTATAGTAAATATTTATGAGCTTAAAGTTTTATTTATCTTATTATCAATGTTTTTAATCCTTTGTTAAATCTTTGAATACTTTGATATGATTGTGTTTATATATTTAAATAAAATGACAACATTGCAAATAGGTTTCCTAAGTGAAGTTGTAGAGTTACAGTAATAATCCTTTTGATGTATTAAAAATATGTAAATATTTTAAAACACAAAAACTGTAAGCAGTATGAAACAATACTTCCTCAAACATAATTAAAGAAGATTTTTAAAAAATTTAAATTATAATATAAGGAGATCTCTTAAGACACAGTCTTCGAGGAAATCTTCGCAACCGTGAAAAAAAATTTGTTATAATTTTATACGGTCAGTTAGAATTAACTATGCTATTTCAAGATGTGTTAATTTAAATCAATTTGTAAGCATTTTATTAATGAAGTCAATTGGTTAGTTGCTTGTGTAAATATATTTAGTACACTTCTTATATTTAAAATAACCTTCAGTGTACATTATTACTGAAACTTTAATTTATACATTGGAAAAACTAATTCCATTCCTTGACACTTCTTATCAAATAAATTATGTGAATAATATTGCCCATTAATACTAAATACCAACAAAAATAATTGTTTTACTGTTCACTTAATAGTGCAGCAATAATTTATAATTGCTTCAAAAGTCAGTATTGTTTGATAACGTTACAGCTATGGAGCTCCATAGCATAAAACTTACCAAATAAAAACTCGGGAATGAGGAAATAATTTTAACACATTCGCACTCCTCAATTTGATCGTCAATCTTTAAATGTAAATGATTAAACTTTTTAGCATCGTTACTTCATATTTCCTTCTTTATCGTTTAACTAAATACCATTACATAAAATTGTATTTTAAACAATCTGTGTTTAAATTTTATTGTTTTTATTATTTACTTTCACTTGTGAACCTAAATATTAATGATAATCTGCTTATGATTTAGTTATTTTATATATTTCACTTCATTAAACTAAAATTCAAAATTACATTTGGCATAAATATTATAGTTAGTAACACTTTCTGTTTCTAATTGATTCATTTTTCTCTAATTTACAATTTTTTTTCCTCTAACTGTTCTTTTAGTTTTTATAAAGGTAACTTTATTTTGTTGTTTGTACTACCAATCTTAAAGCCTTTTTATTAGTAGGTATGAGAAGATGCTAACAAATTGAAGTTTTAATATATTACCTTGTAATGAGGAGGTACTCGTACTTGGGCACGCAGTTATTAAAACTCCATTGTTGTCCTTCGTAACCCGATCAATTCAATCACGTACATGTCTAAAATAATAATACAACGACTTACATACGCTTCATTCATTTTTAATGTTAACACTTTACATTGAAACTTTTGATGTTATTTTATTTTTTTTTTTTGAAGCAGAGAAGATAAAAATGAATAATGTTTATGATAAAACAACAAAAGAGTTAGTAAGGGGTGCGTAAATAATATTGATAAAAATGTTTTAGTTGTAACAAAAGCTAAAAAGAAAATACCCTAATTATTTTATGATATGTTTTTTTAAAATTATTTTTGCGAAACGTTTTAGAACGGAGAATTGGTGCAAATCTACAGACTGCGTTTCGTTTTTAACGATTCTTGCATCCAAGTTTTCTTTTAAGAGGGTAGATGAAGTCAGGCGTATAAAGGGTCTTTATTCAATTTTTTTTTCTAGTAATTGAAATTATTTTATAAAATTGTTTACACAGTGTTTTTATACAATAATTTAACTTACCTAACTTTCCAAAACAAACATTAAACTCGCTTTACATCTTGGTCATTAGCAACTTAGCAATAACAATGGTAGCAACAATAGTACTGACAAACAAATTAATAGTAAATAGTCCTGGGTTCGAATTCCAATTAAAGCCCAAGATTTTTTCATGAGTTTTCGGATTCGACGGTCGCTAATGACCATAGTAGTTGATGCGACCTTAAATAAACCAAGAAAAAAATACTCACAATAACACTAGCAGTAACAACAATGGTAAGAATAATATAAATAGTAACAATACCACTAATATTAGAAAACCAGTACGTATGAAAATGTTAGTAAGAATAGAATTAATGTATGTGGCACTTTGTTGGGGTGTGTTCTTTAGAGTTCCCTGAAGTATTTTACCTCTTTTAAGAATTTTAGCAATGTTTGTACTAATAAAAATCAGGAGTACTATTTATTAAAATATCGCTATCTTTGTTAACTTACCCAATACCACTTAACGCATACAGCGGTGAGAGCAATTGCTCTAACCACTGTGCCAATAGGTGGTTATCTTAAATCTTAATCTGTTGAATTCAAATAAGTATCATATTTTTCCCGAATAATTGAACATTGAAGTAATTATTTATAGCCAATCGTTTAAACAATTTATTTCTAAATTTAATTTATTATTTAATTTTAGTTTTTCTTATATTTTGGGCAGTTTAAAAACGAAAGTATTCATTACAAAAATGTATTAAAGTTTATATTTTTGAGTTATTAATCTCTAAATAATGTTAAGATACACGTTTGATATATGGAAACCCGATATCGTATAGAAGTATAGAAGCCCGAATGTGTATAGAAGTCCAAATCTTGCTCTAGTAATTACTAGACATCTTGCAAACTAATCATCGGATTCATTTGAAATTTTCAGAAACTATTTTTGAAATGAAGTATGAAAGCCAAATTCTAAGTTTGGTGAGCTTTGGATAAAGTTTCCTACGCACGATGTCGCTGTCATATCACTTTTTCGGACTCAGAGGACCTCAAAACGTGCATTTTCAGTGAAAATTCGGCCCGATTACTTCCTTTTCTAATAAAAGAAAGCTTGTGTCTTTGAATTTTCTTTTTTTTTTTGGTCATATATTCTTTTTGTATATACACAGCAAAGTAATTAACTCGGGAATTCCCCTAACAAAATTCCCAAGACTTTATGGTGATATTGTTTGAGTCCTGAAAAATGATTTTGTTAATTTTTAAGTGCACCAGTCTTTATGTCAGGTTATTTTACAAATAAAATATGGAATGATTAATCAAACAACGATTCCATCTTTAAAGCAACTTATGATATAAGTTGTTCTCCTATTTATTATGACAAAAAAATTTTGAAATGAGTATAATTTATTTTACGTAAAATATACTTAAATAAAACTGAATTTATTAAAATAATAGGTATACCTACTGTTTTGTATTTAAGCTCTCTTAAATTAATTTTTTAAATGTTCATAGCTTTCGAAAATTTCCGGTAACCTTTTAAAAACGCATTAACTTTCGGAAATTAACAAAAAAGGGGAAGATCAATTTTGTTTTACCGTTAGTAACTTTTCTAGCTATTTCAACATTTAAAAACCGTTAGGTATCTGTAACATTTTTCTAATAACTCTAAGAGATAATTTACTTTTAAGTTTACCTTTTGTTACCACACAAAAGCTTTTATTGAAGCTCAACTAACACTATATACTTACCAAGTCATTATTTGAACATACCGTGAATGATTTTTCATTGCAATTGACCTCGGAACAGTGAACTTTAAAACTGAGTTTAAATTCATTTTGTGAACTGTAACCTAAATTTATAAGATTAAACAAACAAAGCACAAGAACAAAGGTTTAAGTTTATTATTCTATGACTTACGTTATCACAATTTTTAAATGAGACATTTGTTTAACCAACCTCTACTTTAAATCAATAACTGTAAATGCTAGTTTGTATCTATGTTAATTGCATCTATAGCTGCTTGTTGTGAATATTTAATGCATATGTGATTAAAAAAAATTTAAACTGCAATGAATGTTATTTTACTAAGAAGATCTCTGTATGTTATCTTGTAATTACATAATATATGGGCCAAAGAACTACCCTAAAGGAGTTAAAAATTATAACTTTTATTTATTAGTAAAATAATATATTTTATTTAAAGTAGGTATATTTTATAATTTGGTTTTGAACATTTAAAAAATAACTTGATTCATTATTTTAATGTATTTCATTCATAATATTTTTATAATATAAGTAAAAACTGTAATAAGACGTTGTTTAATCAAACAATTTTGTTACAGATCAAAAGGTTAACAATATTGCATGAATTTATACAGTAACTTATTTTTTGTCATTTATCAGTTGTCAACTGGGAGATATATATTTTAAATATTTAACATTAAATAAAATTTCTTTTTGTAGCATGTCGTATAATTCCTCCCATTCGTTCATTGTATTTGTCATGATTTTTAGATTTATAATTGATCTGTGCAAATAAGGCTGGATCCGTTATATCGCCAGTTAATTCTGGAATTTCTTCTCCGTCACTGGTAAATAAATGAATTGTGTTTACAGCTGTTGAAACACCAAACGAAAAATGTTTATTAATCTGATCTTCTAAAGCTTTGAAAGGATAGATTTTTTCAGGATCAACCCCCAAATTCGTAAGCATTTCGCATGCACTATTATGATAAATTCTTATTAATTCATCAAAATGCTTTTCACGAAACTCGGTTCCTGTACAGTTATAAATAAAGTACGCTAGATCATAAGCAGGAGAAGCCCATCGAGATATTTGCCAATCAAGCAAACATATATCGGTCGGTATTTCTGGATTTTCCGGATCCTATGATAATAATAATCTAGTTAATATATTTATTTTTTGGGACACCTGCAAATTACTTACGCCATATTTAAATAAAATGTTGTTGTTCCAACAATCACCGTGAATGCAAACAAAATAATCATCAGGTACAGGTGGGTTATAAATCATATCTGCAAAACTAGATTCACTAAATTTCATGAATCTCTCACGAATATCGGCTTCACTTTCGGCATCTAATGAATCAGCTGCTTTTTTTACCATATTTTGTAAAGTCTCAAGATATATGTCCATTCCTTTAGTGTCTTTAAAAGCTGTTACAAAAACATCTTCCAACGTATCACAGTAATGTTGACGCAGTTGTGGGTCTTTTTCTTTTAACGCTAATGAAAAGGCATGCAAATAACCCAATTGGGTGATAACTAATTTACAGTGATTGAAATCCAAAGTCGTTTGGCGATTTTTCATTAAAAATCCTTTTGGTTTTTGATCTTGAAAAACCATAAATTCATCCATTTCTTCTAATGAGTAGCAAAAGAGTTTTGCTTGTGGTCGTAATCCATTTTTGACATTTGCTTCAGCTTGCATTTGTAAAAATTTTGGAATTATTTTAGTGTACATGGTAGTTTCTCGCTGGTATAAGAGATTATGAGGCATCATAGCACGCATTGATGGTATTCGAACCGAACACTTTAAAATCAAATTAAGTTTTTTTAACTCTCCATTATTTCCAGTGCCTTCGACAGTTATTCTATAAATTGCACCCGTATAATTTTCACCTTTTTCCGATCCGGCTTCAACGTTGATAGTATATTCATTAAAATTTTCTTTTCTTATTATATCACCGATTTTTTCACTTTCTGCGCCCTCAGGTAATACACTGCTATCCACAGAAGAATTATTTCCCATTTTACGAAATTAAAAATTTAAACTTCGTTTTTTTATTGATTTTTTTAAATGTTTTATTACAAATATTTACAATCAATTTGACGAACTATAAACGACTAGTATATCTCCTTGAATCTGAATGCAAGTGAGAAATGTGAGTTCTCTTTGTACACTAAAATGGAATGGTGCAGAGAAAGAAAGGGAAAAACAAATTGGGAGTCGTGGAAATATTAATATGATGAAGGCCAAACTCCTCTATCATATTTTAAAGTAATGTATATGGAACTAGAAAGATTGATAAAGCATTTAAAATGCAAATCCCCTCTCCCACACTTATCTTTTTATTCGCTTAAGTAGATACCTACATCAAGTTGCTAATGATATTACAAAAAATCAATAAATAAATAAATATAATAAATGAAACCATAAGTTCAATTTAATCTTATGTTAGTTTGTATTTAAAAAATTAGGTTCATATATTTAAATAGAAAATCTTTATCCTATTTATTTATTTGATTTGTACGTTAAGCAATGTCACGGTAGATTAATTGAAAACAAAAGTCTTTATATATTAAAGTAAGCTTCTCAATTATAATGATTAACAAATATTTGCACGAGTTTCATTAAAAATATTTTATCGCTATTAAAACTCCATGCCTCTTCTAACTTGATAATTAAGTATATGTAAAACAAAATCAGAATTAAATGTGAACTTAATTTCTTAAAAGTTGTGTTATATTATGTAATAAATTAATAAAAATATAGAACCAAAATTATGGATTATTACTAAGTAACTAATTTTTACATATTTGTATTCAAATTTAACATAAAACAAGCACGTGATTCTAGAAAAAAAATTACATCTTTTATTGAATTTAATCAAAATTTTCAAGGCCCTGATGATGAAATGACGTATTTTATAATTATATATTTCCACATTAATAACTGGCCATTATTACATATACATATGCGATATAATGTGTACATGAGTTCTTAATTGCTTTAGCTATGTACTCGTAGTTATGAAGTTGTTTGTATTGAATTTCCAATTTTATTTTATAAAATATAAAAAAGAGATGCTCTTTTCAAAAAAATTCAATCGCAGTTTTTTTAATGCAATTACGATTAATTATGCAAAAATTCAAGCTGATAGCTTGCATATTGCATTTATATTTATTTTTTATCTACATTGTAAAAAATTATTAAAGAATTTGGTGATAATATTTTACTAATTTAAAAATATTATTTTTTTTTTAGTTTAAGACAGTTGCAAGTATCTACCTCGATATTTCCAAAATGAAAATATATACGTTTTGAAGAATTTTAATTTTATAAAAGTACCTAAAATCAAATTATTAACTACTTTACTTATAGGAGTAGGTTAGAGAATTAACAATGAAAGTATCTTAAAGAGCTTATTACTATAGTTAGTAAAGTGGTTAATAATTTGATTTTAGGTATTTTTATAAAATTAAAATTTTTCAAAACGTATATTTTCTTTTTTGGAAATATCGAGGTAGATACTTGCAACTGTCCTAAACAAAAAAAAAATTTTATATTTTTAAATTAGTAAAATATTATCACCAAATTCTTTAATATTTTTTACAATGTAGATAAAGAATAAATATAAATGCAATATGCAAGCTATCAGCTTGAATTTTTGTATAATTAATCGTAATTGCATTTTAAAAAAACTGTAATTGAATTTTTTTGAAAAGAGGATTTTTTTTTACTTTTTTTAAATAGCGTTATAGTAGTACCTAGTAGGTTAGAGAATTAGCAATGATAGTTATAAAATATACTTTCATTGTTAATTCTCTAACCTACTACTACCAAAACTGTACAACCTCAATAAAAAGAATCAATGGTTAAACGGTTTACCTAAATCTCCAAACATATACAAGATCTAAATTGAAAGTACCTACCACTAAAAATGTAATAAAGCTTTTATATTAGTACTAAAATGCTTATTATATAGCAATAAAATATTTTATTAAATTACTGAATTCTCTGAAAACTTTAAATTTCTCAAAAATACTGTAAAAATCAAAGTTAACTATAGTTGGACAAAAACACTATCTGATAAATGTAAGAGTCCTGTAAGATTTACAGTATGTTTATTATAACCTGGATAATGGACACTTTAATTTTGAATTTTATGTTTTTTTTTTTTGTTTGGCACTGAATTTTTATTTGTAATTTATTGTTATATCTACTGATTTTTAAGGATTTTACTTAAGCTAAACTGTTTTCCTTTTTTGTACTGGTTCGATGTACAGGTGTTTTCACACCTCGATAAAATTTGATTTGCCCCAGATTAAATAATGAAACTCATATGGAAGAAGAAACTTAAAAATATACTTAATTATTCTATTTTATTTTATATATCAGCCCTCAAAATTATTCTACACTTTATTTTTAATAGTATAAACTGTATAATTCTTTATCGTATAGCAATAAAATTAAAAAGCTGCTGTACTGAAGATATACCATTTATAAAAATTTATTTATATATATATATATAAAGTTTCCTTCTATCTTAAAGGTTTGCTTCAAAACTTTTATGTAAATATGTTATTATGAACGTTGATGTCCCATTTATATCTTACTATATCTTATTAATAAACAGTATTCTACTAGGTACTTCAAACATTTACTTCAAGAAATCAAGTTTATCACATGAATCATTTTAGAAATGATAGAGCGTAGGCATTTCTATTAGCACAATTACATTTAAATCACATATAAACATATTAGCAATGTTTTTAACTCAAATGAGAGAAACGTTTTTATTTTAATCGAAAATTCAATGGCGTGAACCCAAACAAGCGATTTAACCGTGACACAATAGAAGTCATAAAGAAAAAATTATTTTTATTTTATTAATAAGTATATTAAATGCATAGTATATATTCGAACATACGATGCTGTATTAAAAAAAAAAAAAAACAAAATCATTGTTGGTTAATCTGCATTTGGTATTTAACCTTGCAAATTATTTTAACTCTATAATTATATCTCAAAGATAAGTTATTGTTTCTAAAAAAAATTATCTCTGTCTCGCTGTTATTAAAATATTTATTTGTAGCTTATTTTTTTATTTTTAAATTCATTTTTGATGGAAAAAATATATATTTTATTCGTTCCGTTTTTCAGATAACTTTTTATTAACTTAATTTAATTATTTGAAAGATAAATTAAAAAACAAACGGCCAAGCGTGTATTGAGCCACGTACGTGAAGAGTTCCACTATATAAAATATAATTAAACAGAAAAAAAGTTTTTAGGGACTCAACCCCCTTTTTTCTTAATGATGAAATATTTTGAAAAAATTAAAAAAACATTTTTATTTTTTTTTCTATTTTATTTTAAGTAAAAAAATGTAGTTCCTCACACGAGAAGATGCAATATCTAACTTTTGATTAACAAATCGACCGCTATACTTTTTGTATAGGTACTTCAAAAGTACCAAGAGCCCAAGACCATTTGAAAACAAAAACAAAAAGAAATGTTTTGGAATTTTTATAAAATAAGCATTAATTATTTATTCATTTACAGGCAAGTTATAGCTCGAGATTTTCAGTCAAGATCAGCACAGGCGAGATAAAGACGATTCTAGCCACTTACTGATATAATAAGAGTAATATCTCTGTATACTTTATTTTTAAGATTACTCAACAAATAATTAATAGTTAAGGTCTGCCCTGAGATTCAGCCTAGAATTCGGGAGATTTGGCACGCCTGACCAAAGGTTGTGCCTAGTTATAACAGTACGGTAATTTTGGCATTAAGACGAGCTTTTGAGATTATTTTAGTTCTAATTTCCAATTACCACACCTTTCCAAAACTTAACCGAGTTCAAAATTGTTTTTGTTGTTATTAACAGTAGTATAAACAATTTTTAAATATACCAAAAAAGTATAACGGCCCATTTAAAATGGGCTAATTTTCTAAGATGATGAACCAAAAAAAAAAAATGCATTTAAAGTAAAACAAAATAAAAATGTTTGAAAATGGTGTTTAATTTTTCAAAATTTTTCGTCATAAAGGAAAAGAGTGGGTGGAGCATATAAATTGTATCGCCCTGTATATAGTCACAAATACGTGAAACTACCACAAAAACTAAAAGCGGACTTATAAAAATGCTAGATATACCTAGCTAAATTTTAAAAATGAAATAGCTTATAAAATAATTAACAACTGCCACCTATTGGCGCAGAGGTTAGAGCAGTAGTTCTCTCCACTTCATGCGTCAAGTGGTACGGGTTCGATCCCCGTTGAATCCTAGACTTAAGACCCTAGAACTACGATTAAAATTGACCGATTGACCTATTTAGATGATATGACCTTAGCTGTTAAAGCAACTTAAAACACCAAAAAAAAAAAATAACAACTTTTAGTTTCAACAATGACATAACTATGTAGGTGTTTATAATTTTAAGCTGATAACCGACCATTTTCTATTTATAAAAGATTCGTTTAAATACTTATGAGTAAAGAAGCTATTGCAAATTTTAAATATTAGAAATTTTAATCATTACTTACCTCATAGTTGATATTTTACACAAGGCTTTTCATTCAATTTTGCTTATACGTAACAAACGTGTACACATCCTTAAAAATGCACACAATCATTGCTTCTATTATATACCTACGTATCACTAATTAATAAACAAACGAAGAATTCCTTTTTATTTTAGTCATTAGTCTTTCAGTATCTGAAGTTTTTAGGTGAAAAAAAAATTTAACTAGGAAAATATCAATACATTTTATTTTTAAAATCAGTACCTAAGTGAAATGAAGCATTTGAAATTAGTATTTTTCAATATTATATTATTTTCTCATTAAAATTGGTACTTCTATAATTAATAATTAATTATTATAAGTATTATTCATTAAACTTAATTTTATTTTGTTTGAATTTATCGCTACATATCCAAGAAACCTTTTTCATAACCATGTCGTATTATATTTGACAATCGTTCCTTGAACATTTCATTATTCTTTGATTCAAAGCTCCACTTTGAAAAATCTACACTGCCATTGGTTTCCATTTCAGCAAAAGATGGGATTTCATCACTGTCGCTTGTAAATAAATGAATAGTGAAACATGCCATCAAAACTCCATAGCGGAAAAATCTTTTACATTGATTTTGTAATTCGCTAAAAGGGAATAAAATATCTGGATTGCTTCCCATTTTCCGAATCAAATATGATAAGTGGGAATAGTAAATTTTTATTAATGTATCGAAGTTATTTTTTCTCATTTCCGTTGAGGTGCAGTTATAAATGAAATATGATAAGTCTACTGCTGGTGATCCCGTTCTCATTATTTGCCAATCGAGAAGACGAACGTCTGTTGGTTTTGTTGGATTTTTCTTATCCTAAAAAAATATTAAATATAAGATAATTTTGTCTACTTAATTTATTAGCATTATCCAGGAATAAAGTTTTCTTTTGAAAGAATATACAAACAATAAATTAGCTAATTGTTTCGTTAAGTTTAAATAATTAAAGAAAACGCTGTTTGCAGCAATGATATTATTCATTTTTTTTTCTTATAATATTTTATAAACTTTATTTTTTAAATAGTTATATCATCATAATCATAATCATATAATTGTTACAACTTACTTCGTATTTAAATTGCATGTTATTATTCCAACAATCACCGTGATTTATTACTGAGTATTGATCAATTGCATTTGCATCGTGTTCCAATAGTTCAAAAAAATGTTCCACGATATATTCAAAACGAGTATACAACTCTTTTTCAGTCTCAGGATCTAAAGTTGTTAGAGCTTTTTGTGCCAAAATCTTACTTTGGTTTTTAAAATCTACATTGGCGTATTGGAAAAAATTATCTTTACAAATCATTTCTAATCGTTTAAACGTAACTTTATCTTGATCTCGCAATACATACATACAAGCATGAATTGCAGCTATTTGTTTTAAAACGATAGTTAAATGATCCAGATCCATTGTAATTTTTCGATCTAACATGACGAACCCTTCAGGTTTCAAATCTTTCATTAGAAGAAATTCATCCATTCTTTTATCAGAACATTTATAAACTTGGGTCACGCCCAACAATCCATCGGTTATATTGAACTTTTTTTGCAAGTTCATAAAAACTGGTAAAACTTCAAAATATGCTTTTATTTCTCTGTTGAAAATACGATCTACTGGCATTGTTTGTCGCAGAGAAGCCAATCGTAGTGAGGATTTCAAAATTAGGTCTATTTGAATGCTTTCATTATTTTCCTTTTTCTTTCCTTTTACAATAATTCGATGAATTGCACCCATGTAATTATCACCATGCTTTGAACCAGCAGAAACTTCGATGTTATAATTTACAACTCCCATTTCATTGATTAGTTCGTTTATTGCTTCTCGTTCATATCCCTCGGGAATACCTCCCTTTTCAAACACATCTTGATTTAACAACGCCATTTCACAAACACGAACAAACAAATCTTTGAAATTCCAAACACAAACCAACAGAGCAAACTATCTCGGCTGTAGCAAAATTGGTAATGGTTCGTGAAAACACTTTACTCCTCGTATTTATGATACAATAACGAGGATATGAATAATTATTTAAAATCATTACTCTTATAAAATTGGCTATTTGTAAATTGTCATTGAAAATGTACACATGTCTCCTCCATCAAACTTTATTTGCACAGCATTTACTTTACACATCAAATCCCTTGAATTAATTTTTGCATTGAATTGCATGATATTATTTCATTATTTAAACACTATAATATACAAACTAGTTGCACTTAAATCTTTAAGGAAAAGTACAGAGTTTTAATATGGAATTGATAGTAATATTTTCAAATTAGAAACAAGGTCATATTTATATATATGCAAGTACATATAGACACTTCTTAAATGAAATTATGTATAAACTAAGCATTATTTGTTGATAACTTTATTTCTTTTATATTTACGCTTATCTCTCTTTACAGATTATATTCTCAAGAATGAAAATTTAGAAATCTACAAAAAGCAAAATTTTAAACAAAAACATTAAACATTAAATTTTAAGCAAAAACAAAAAAGTTAAATAAAAGTTTCAAAAGTTCATTTTTTATTAAAAAATAAATTAAAAAATTATTTGCAACATTACCTATATTAATTAATAGTTAAAATTTAAGAAAAAAGATAATCTTCAAAGGTGTTTTATTTTTTCTGTTTAATTTTCTAATGAATTACCCTGTCGCAATACTTTTAATTTTCTAAAGTAATTAATATTTTTAATTTCTTATATTGTATAGGTAAATAACAATTTACAATTAAAATAATACAATTAATTCATAAAACGTATAGATTTGGGAGACTGGTATATCATGAAAACTGGAATACGGTTAAGGTTGGGATCGTGATTTTTGGACACTAGCTAACCCAAATAAAGTTATGATCAGCTAATACAGGATTTTTGGAATTCCAATCTATAGTGGGTGAAGAGGGAGATAATTAAAGAGGAATTTCTTTGCTTTTATAACTTTGTTTTAAAAAGTTACAATTCGCAATCGTTAAACTAAAAAAAAATTAAATGAAATTCTTCATTGAAGTATTGAAAAAATATTTCTAAAGTTATTTAAAATACCATTGAAGGTTTTTACCAGCTATGTTGTTAATTTTGATCTCTAGGCAGCTAACTTTTTTTTATAATTGTTGTTCCTTTATACAAATTCTATGAAATTAATGCAAGCTGAGAAGAGACCATTGAAAGTTTTCTTTATTTTTCAAAACTATGATTTTGTTTCACCATGATTAATTTTTTATTGTTTATTTTATTTTAAATTATTTAAATAAACCTACAATTGAGTTGAATTAATCGGAAGTGAAATGTAAATAGTTGAAAGTGAATGTAAGTGTATCAACTTACTTTTAATTATCTTTGTTATTTAATTACCTTACATCAAAGGTAAAAGAAGTTTTATGAAAAATCTACGATAGATTTTGAAAAATTTTTGTAACGTGTTCCAATTCTATCATACAAGAGACGTTTTATGTTTTACCTTATTTATAATATTATTTTTTAAGCTACACTAACAAAACGTAGTTCTAGCTATCAGGTAAAAGATGTATTTGACAGCACTTTTGCGTTTTAGGTATTAGCACATTTGCCAAACTAAGGAGACAAAAAATTAATTTTTAAAGCATTTATCAGTTTGTAAGACTCATTTTTACAACTTCATTATTTGGTCGGTATGGCAACTAATCCAACTAATGAAGAACATAATTATATGTATAGTATTTAGCTACAACGCAATAATTATTGAATTGAGATGAAAATTTATATATTTTTATGCAGCTGGCACAACGATAAACTAATAATAAGTTTAGTCTTTGATAAAAACTAAGCTACTTTAATTAAAAATAATAAATATTTATATTACGATTCATATTATATAATTATAGACATATTAATTTAAAAATTATTGAAATACATTTTTTCCACCGAGACAGTCGTTTATTATAGAGGCAAACATTTTTATCAAAAAATTTTTAATTGAAGTTTAATCGTCTATTTCTTTACATACATAATAAGTATTCGAATAAAAATATTAATAAACTTTGTCATATATTTTTTAATGATATATCAACTAGAACTTTGACTTGGTATTTTTAATTAAACTTTACGCGTTTTTTATTATCAGCAACAATAAATCAAATATTTAGAGATCTTTTTAATTCATTTTAAATGTTTTTTAATTAAACTTAACATTTTCTTCTATTGAGTGGCCGGTCAATTTAGCATTGCTACTTATGGAAGTATAAAAATAAAATAAATCTACTTACTTAAATAGAAGTTTTATACGCAACATAATTTTTATTGGTTAGTAATTATAAATAAAGGTTTTGAGAAAATAACAGAATAGATAGCTTTAGTTTCACAGATATTTCGATTTAAGTGACAACTTGTACTGCTTGAAAAGTTGAATCAAAAAGCCTAAACTTTTTCGAAGTAAAACAGCCCGAAGACCTATTTCTAGATTAAAAGGAATAGGCGTTAGGAGGAAAAAACATAGTATATGAAGAAAATGTGAGAAAAAATTGTCGATTTCGACTTGATAAAGTGGAAATCGACAGCAGTCATAAACAAATTCTCTTTAATCTGTTGTTCATTGTAACTAAGCACATTACAAAAAGATTAATTTCTTAGGTAATTTAAGTACGTATAGAGAGAAATTAATTTCTTTGCTATACCGATACTTATAACTCTTGGATAAATGGTGTTCTTTTAGTATATTTCCTTAAGTTCTTCCAATGTATTTCTTCTAAAACTGAATTGTTATAAGTATTTATTGAGATAATTTAATACATCAAAGCAATTATTATCAAGATGTTTCTTCATTGCTCTTCAAAAATGATAACAACTTAATTATTGTGAGAAATAATTAATTTTATATTTTTAAAAGTAGAAGGATAAATGTTTTCTTTGCATCACTAAAAATACATATTTTATAATAAAATGGTAAGATAAGTTCTAAGATTTCATTCTAGGCCTATGAAATTGAAAACCTTTATATTAGTTTTACAGTGCAACCTTAATAAAACGTACCTCAATATAACGATTTCCTCGGTTTAACATTCTTCGTAATCCCATTGAATTTTCCTTAAAAGTCAATGTTAAATAAGCCTATACATTGCGAATATTTTTGCAAACAACCTCTTTATAACGAATTTTCAACTATCAAAAAAAAGTGTTAATATACCTCTAATTATCGAAATTTGTCAACCCACAATCTTTATATAACGTTCCCACCAATATATAAGCCTTAACCTCATAATATGTGATTCATGTCGCGACAGGTTTTACAGAATTTTACTGCATTTAATTTTGATTATTAATCTAAAGGAAACATTTTGTTACCTATCTATTTTATCATTTATTAGTAGAAGTTGTTCCCTATAATAAGATGAGTAACGTAATTTTGAGGTAAATAAAACTATTTTTTACCTCTTTATAACAAATGTTAAACCAACCTAACTTCAATATAACAAACCTCAGTTTAACCAATTACTCGATATAACGAATATTTACTTGTTCGCTTTCAATTTGTTATATTGAGGTTGCACTATAAAAAGTAGAGATGCAACGAATAATGATTTAGCTGAATACCGAATATTCGGCCACACTCTCGGCCAAATCGCCGAACATTCGGTACCGAATTTGATGTTTCATTTATGAGTAAAATAATAATAATAATAATAATAATGCGCCACGAAACGCATTATTTTTTATTAAAAAAAGAAAAATTTATTGGCAACCGAAATTGATTTTTATTTACCAAGTATTCGCCTAGATCGGATACTAGATCCATATAAGTAGTGGTTTCTAAACTTAAAGCAGGAGGAACTCGAGGAAACTTTACTCAAATGCAGAAAAAAATCGTTTTGATTTATCGTAATTAATTCTCTCTTATAAATTTTCAATTTTAATTTGTAATTTAATTATATATAATTTCGAATTAAACATTTGTTTTGTTATGATTTAGTATTCGGTATTCGGCCGAATAGTACAAAATATTCGGCCGAATACCGAATATTAAAAAATACAACCGAATAGGTCGAATACCGAATAGCAGCCGAATATTCGTTGCATCTCTAGTAAAAACTTACGAAAATCAGAAGGGAAATTTTTTTTTCTTACTTTCATAAAAATTTACACAAAAAATAAAAAAACTTTAATTAGCGTATTTGTTTATACCTAAATGAAAATTTCAAGCTTATTTAAACAAATTATTTTCTTAAAATAAGCTTTACCTATATTGTTCCCGTTTATTTTACAGTTAAAATAAATATCTGATTTCTGTGCAAATATTTAAAGTACCCCATTTTAAATTATCGAGGGATCATTCATTATAATACTCTCAAGTGAAATACTCTCCATTTTTGTAGCTCATTAATAAAATTAATTTATCACTTACATTCATTTTATTGATTTGGTCTTGAACCAAATAATAATTAAATTTTCTGTGTTTAATTTTTCTCAGTTAGTATTGTATTACATAGATTATAGAGTTGCATACTTAATGTTATTTTCATTAGGAGTATAACATTAATGTTTCAATCAAATTAAACTTACTTAATAAAAAAACCTTGGTTCAATTTTTGATAAACATAATATTGTTTTTCCATTTTAAAAATGAAATTTATAATATTTTAGTATTTGTGATAAGTTTTTGGATGTTATAGGGTATTGACTTAAAAATAAATTAAACATTTTGCTTTAAAATGGATATTTATTCTTGTTAATTAAGATAAAACTAATAAATCACATACCACGTTACTTTGATAACTAAATAAATAAATAGATATAAAAATAATTACTAAAGCAAAAGTTATCTTCTAATTTTTAATTTTTATGATATTTTAGCAGCAAAAAATTCAGGCTAACTGTCTTAAATAATTTTTTTGTTAAAATTGGCAAACTTAAATAAGTAATTAAAAATTTGAATAATTTTCACTAGAAATTAATATAATTTGTTGAATTTTTCAAACAAAATGAAAATGATTGAAGCAACTGATATTTTCATTACTTATAGATAAAGATAAGATGGTATACACCTGATTCATTATAATCTACGTTTAATTTATGGATTTTTTTTAGTTTGGTTTCTTTTGAGTAGTATCAACATCAAATGTCCTTTATTTATCGTAAATATAGATATTATACTTCCAAATTCTATAGTTACAATGGTTATAATAAAACTTAATGGTACGCATTCTAAAGCAGGTGCTGTCAAAAAATTTATATCTGAAAATTATTGGAAACCTTTAGTTTTCAGTAATAAGTATTTGAAAAATATAGCATCCTCCCCAAATTCACATACATACACCTATCAATTAATTTGCTGCATAGTTTATGGTTTACATGCATTATCAATTATTGTGTATATATAAACATAAAATGAAATTTTTTATTTCGATACTTTTTATGCTTAGCAAAGTTAAAAATACTAAAGGAAAATGTGGCTATCAGGTTATTTAAATTTTTGTTTGATATTGTAATAACTCCTAAAACTTAATTACCTACTTTAAAGACATGTCCTCAAGTTGAAGAATATAAAATAAACGTTCACATAATTTGTCATTCTCATAATGATGTTGGTTGGTTAAAAACTCCCAAAGAGTATTTTGATGAAGGTATTAAAAATAAATTTTTTCAATCGATGATTTCTGTATTTTAAAATTTTATTATAGATGTTAGCAGAATACTAGCAAGTGTTTTTACATCGCTAGAAAAAAATCCTTCTAGAAAGTAAGTTTTTTTTTTTAAAGTAAATTTCAAATTGAAATGTAGAATCTTACCTGCATATTTTATTTGGAACTTAGATTTATTCAAGTTGAGACCTATTACCTTTTTAAATATTTGACAACGTATCCCAATGAATTTGAACGAGTTAAGAGATTGATTGAAAGTGGTCAATTTGAAATTACTGGAGGTGGATGGTCCATGAACGACGAAGCTGTCACTCATTATCAATCTATAATCGATCAAATGACATACGCCTTACGGTTATTATTTTATATACATGTCTTCAAAACTATCAGCTTCTTTGATTATTTTTAGGAAACTCAACGACACTTTTGGAGATTGCGCTCGTCCACGAGTTGGGTGGCAAATAGATTCATTTGGACATAGTCGTGAAATGGCTTCTATTTTTGCACTAATGGGATTTGATGGTTTATTTTTTTCTCGTATTCACTACCAAGATAAAGAAATTCGAACAGATCAATTGAAATTAGAAGAAATATGGTTAGGAAATGATGATTTGGGTAGATATAAACTTGGTATTTTTTTTTTAATTTCAAATAACTGTTATACTTTCAGGAAAAGCCAGTGAGATTTTCTTTAGTATCTTCAGGCATCATTATACACCATTTCCGAATATACTTTATTTGGAATATCCATACAATATAACAAACAATATTAATAAATATGTAAGTATTAACTGTTTATAACGACATAACAAGACAATTGGCCGTAAATTTTTCTAGCTAGAAAAAGTATTTGACGCTGTTATAGATACAATATCATCTTACCGATCCAGAAACTTAATAATCACAATGGGAGGTGACTTTACCTATCGAAACGCGGAAAATTGGTTTTCGAATATCGATACTTTGATAGAGTATGAAATTAAATGAATTCTAGATTATTTTATATTTCTCTCAAAATCTTGACACCCAAAATTCGACAACTCAAAATATTAGCAACTAGGTCAGTAAACGAACGTTGAAAAAGAGGTTGTACAGTATGATGGAAGGAAGAGAATTTTTAAGTAAGGGATCTTGTTGAGACAAGTTAGGAGGAAAACATCCTAACTATCCACATTCCTAGGAGTTACGGTAGGTGGGAGGTAGGTCCAAGAAAGCTCCAAAAAACGATGGGTAAAACAAAAAAGTATTCAAATTAAAGCTTATAAAATTTGTAACAAGTTTGCTTCTATTCAATTCTTTTTATCTGAGACATTTTCTGAGATAAACTTTCGCAAAAGTAACAAATTTTTGAAAAAATAATTTCAACAATTTTTATATATTTTTTTTGTCTGTAGCCCCTCGGCTCTTCGTTTTACGTAAAAGTTATCAGAAAGCAGTTAAATAGCATTAACTTAATTATAGTAATAATTTAATTAAAATAGTATTAAATTGTTTTTAATCTAAGAACTAACTAACTAAGAATTCTAAGTATTATTAATTAGATTTGTTTAAGTCTTAAATTTTAGTTTAAAACTTAATAAGCTTAATGGATTGCAATATATCTCCATAATTACAATGAAAAATTTGAAGTTATGGGGATTTAAAAAGTTGAAATTTTAGATTATCAGGATATTGACTGTCCAGATTTTGAGCTCCATTCATATTTTATTAATATTCTTTATACACGATAAAATTTTAATAGTTATAGCAAAAAAATACAGTTAAACAATGATTATGAATTCAATATATTTTACTCAACACCTTCATGCTATATAAAATCGTTAAACGATGCAAATTTACCATGGACTGAATATACCAAAGATTTTTTTCCTTATGCTACGGATGAGAATACTTATTGGACTGGGTTTTACACATCTCGTCCAGCTTTCAAATACTTTGAACGACGCAGCAATAACTTACTTCAGGTATTATAAAAAAGAATTCAAATTAATGTTTTTTTTTTAACTAACAGACATTTTGATATGTAGGTAGCACATCAATTACAAGTTCTATCTAACCAGTCAAACGATTACATAGATAAATTACAATCTCAAATGGGAGTTGTTCAACATCACGATTCCATCACAGGAACGTCAAAAAATAATGTTAACAGAGATTATCGATTCGAATTAAATGATGCTTTTGAACATGTTGAAACTGCTACACACAAAAATTTGAAGTAACGTAACTATTATAATACGTATTTGTTAGACAGTGATAAATCTATCTTGATGAAATGCACATTACTTTTTTTATTCCTCAAATTTAATGTTTATTTTAGCTAATTTGTGAAAATTTTAAGCTCTTGTATTTTGATTTTGATACACTTTGGTCGTAGCTTTAAAAGTATAATAACTGTAAGCTAATCAAGGATGTAGCGAGGTACAGGCAGGGTAGGGAGGCTGCCCCCCTCAAAAAGAAGCAGCTTATTAATACAAATGCTCACGAACTGTAAAGTAGGTACTACTTACCTATTACTTTACGTACTACTTTTTGGTAAAATAAAATTAGTCAGTAAATAAATTTATGCAGCAAAATCAATTTTAATAAAAAATATAAAAACAGAGACATACCAATATATATGCAAGACGAAGTAATCCCGTCCAAATCAAACGTTACTTTCTTGGGACTGGAATGGAACAAAAGATTAAATTGGAAGAACCACATCACCAAGATAAAAAAGAAATGTATACCAGCAATAAATATCCTCAAGATAATAAACAACAAAAACTGGGGAGCGGACAGAAAAACAATGACGCTAATATACAATAATATTGTGAGATCCAAAATAGAGTACGGGGCAATAATATACAATTCAATCACCACAATCTCAATCGTTAAACAACTAGAAACAATACAAAACAACGCGATTAGATTAATTACAGGAGCATACAGAACCAGTCCAATTAAAAGCTTACTGGCAGAAACTGGTTTCTTAAGCTTAAAAAAGAGGAGAGATAGTCTAACCCTAAAGTACCTCATTGACAATAAACAAAAAATAACCTCGATAATCGATTCTTTAACTACCACAAACTTGATTGACAGGTATAGAGCAGCAAGACAAGTTGGACCAAGCATATTTAGAGCACTCGAACTAGCAAGTCACCTGGGTATTGACATAACGAAAACGATACCTCCAACGACACACGAAATCGCCCCTTGGGATGTCAGCGAAGTTAACATAAACTTCAGGCTAAGAGCATGGAACAAAGAACATACCCATCCAACCATATACAAGAACGAGTTCCATGAAATCGTATCCAAAAATTTTCCAGAACACCAATTAATATACACAGATGGATCAAAAACTGCAACGCATACAGGAGCTGCCTTTTCCACCCAAAATATCCAAAATTCCTATGAACTGCCACCCCAATTATCCATCTATTCTGCCGAGCTATATGCAATAATGTGCGCGATAAATCTGATGGTATCATCTAAGGAACTAGGAAGGGCACTGATATGCTCTGACTCAATTGCCGCTTTAATGAGTATACAGGATATTTGGGCAAACAAACATCCATTTTCAACCCAAATTCAAATAAACATTACAAAAATCAGAAAGGAAAGAAGAATCATCGACTTCTTGTGGATCCCTGGCCATTGCGGGATTGCGGGGAATGAGGAGGCAGACGAGGCTGCAAGAGCAACAGGGATCGAGGACAGACGAAACACCGGAATACCCTCAACCGATCTGGTATCGGAAACCCTACGAGCAATCAAAGAGCTTTACAACGTAGAGTGGTGGAATGAAGAAGAACGTGGCTTGAGATCCATTAAGAATACACCAACCATCTGGGGAACTTCATATAGAGAGAACCGAACCGAAGAAGTAAAATTGTGCCGCCTCAGAATAGGACACTGTAAACTAACACATGGTCATATTCTGGAAAAGAAATCGACGCCTGTGTGTAACATTTGTGGTGTACAAGTGTCAGTGGAGCATGTTTTAGTGAACTGTCCCAAATATGCGAGTGAGAGGTTAACGTTAGGACACAATCATACCATAAAAGACATTCTATCAGACAATGAAACCAAATCACTAAAATTATTTAGATTCTTAAAAAAAACAAACCTTTGGGAGAACATATAGTAATTAAAAAAAAAAAAAAATCCCATACATACAAAAATGATAAATGATAAAATCAAAACTGAAAAACCAAGGAACAAACTAACAAATAACATAAGAACTATAATCTGAAGCTCCTCATCAGTAGTCGCTAATAACCCAGAAGTTGATGCGACTTTAAATAAACGAAATAAATAAATAAATAAAATTAGTCACTGATGTATATTTGTTTTTAATTTTTAACGTTACCTGTCCTATTTTTCGTGTAGCATTTACCTTAGTTATATACTTAGTTTTCCTACCCCTGCCCCCCTCTTAACAGAATCCTGGCTATCCTTTTGAAGCTTATCAACATATTACGATAAAAACACAATATTATTTTTTATGTGACTAATACTTGTAGGTATAATTAAATATTTAACATTATGTTACAGTGAAATTCTAGGTGAAAATCTACCATTTGAAAAATGTAATTTTCTCAATTTAAGTCAATGCAGCATAACGGAAAATACAAACGAATTCTCTATAATTGTTTACAATCCATTAGCTCAATTTTTATCACATTATATACGACTTCCAATTCAAAATTATTCTTACGAAGTTATAGATCATCAAGGTGTGTATTTCTTTTTATTATGTTATAAGGATACACTACTTAGCAAAGGCGGTTCTTAATATTAAAACATGGGTGACTAAGGTTCATTCCATTTAACAGATAAATCGTGGGTACATTTTTGTGCATTAACGACAAAATAGCGGTTCAAATTGTGTGCTAGATGAACTTGTGATTTTAATAGATTTTATATTGTTAGCCGTTTTACCAGTACTTGATCTCGAGGAGGCTTTGTTAAACGCTCAAAACTTATCTAAGGGTAGACTTACGTCACAAGAAATAACATACAGTTTTTTTATCGGTGCATCAACGTACAAAAAATTTTAAATGGAACGAACCTATAAAAACCAAACTTTATTTTTATGTGTTGTGAGGTAATCCAAGAAAATATTGAAACAATTATAAAAATAAAAAAAAAACTAAAATGTAAAATCAGACAAATGTAATTAATTAATATATTTACATTACCCACAAAATATAAAAATTTATTTTCTCAAAATGGCACAGTGTGCCAGCTAACTATAATGAGGGATCATTATTGCTCAAGATCTTAAAAAACTTTTATTGGATTTTTCAGGTAACAGTTTAGACTGCGATATTATTCCAATTCCACAAAGAATAATTAATTTATTTGGCCGAAAAAGCAGTGCTACTCATGAAATTGTTTTTCTAGCCGAAAATCTACCACCTTTAGGTTTTACGTCATATTTATTAAAAAGAAACAATACAAAAAATGATAAAAAAAATGAAAATGACTTAACGCTGATTAAAGGAGAGGTAATAAAGAAAACGTAACATTACAAATTAATCTATCTTCAAATTTTTAGAGTATTTCAATAAATTTTGACTATCGGAAACTAATTTATTCAATTTCTTTTGATAATGTCAGCATTCCTTTAAGTCAAGAATTTTTTACCTACGCTCCTGATGATTCAATATCTTTAGGATTATATGTGGCAAGATCTAAACCATCTATACCAGTAATAGACGGGCATTTTCCATTAACAAAAGTAATACTTGGTTCTTTAGTGGAAGAAGTTCATCAGCAATTCAATAATTACATATCACAAATAACGCGCATTTATAAAAAAGAAAACCATGTAGAAGTAGATTGGGTTATTGGACCTTTACCAAAGTATTGTTTAAATGTTCTTGTTGATAAATTAAAATAGCTTATGTATTTGATTACAATTTTAGTGACACAGTTTATGAAATTACTACACAATTCAAAACATCTCTACGATCAAATGGGATATTTAGTACTGACTCGAATGGTCGTCAAACAGTAGCTAGAAAAATAAATCAACAAAAATTTTCATTTTTATCTGCAACTTCACAACTATACTATCCAGTAACTACTAAAATAACCATTGAAGATGAAAATAAAAGATTCTCAGTTCTAACTGACAGATCTCAAGGTGGTACTAGCTTAAATGATGGTAATTTAGAACTTTTGGTAAGAAAACAATTCAATTAAGCAATATATAATTTTCAAGTTATGATTTTGAAAAATTAAAAATAACTTTTAGATTTACCGTTATGTAACTGGAAACAGTGAATTTGGTTTATATGATACGTTGGACGAGGGTAACTATGAAAATTTGCAAATTCGTGGGCAGCATTATCTAATAGGTGGAGCTTCTTCGGGTAAATATTACGTCACATAACTGAAACTGTATTCAAATTAAATTTAAAAAAAATTTAGATAAATTTTTACGTTTTCAAGAACGGCAATTAGCTTTGAAAAAGTTACTCAGGCCTTGGTATTTTCTATCTCCAGCTAGCAGTTCCGTTTGGAACAGATTAAAAAATAAGTCTCGCCTTACTTATTCTGGCTTAATAAAGCCTTTACCACCAAATGTTCATTTTTTAACCTTAGAAAAAGTTGATAATTCTACACTTTTGTTACGTTTTGAGCATTTAATAGGATCTAAGGATGATCCAGTTTTATCTCAACCTGCAACAATTGATGTTTCGGTATTTTATTTTTATTAAATTGTTTTTGTTTTTTATATAACAACAATAATTTATTATTATAGACTATGTTTAGCGATGTTAAGATTAAAGCAATACGAGAAACAACGCTTGCAGCAAATCAATGGATTTCAGAGTCTAAACGGCTTCAATGGTATAAATGGTTTGAGTCCGAAAATATTGAAAAAGATAAGGATAAAACATTTTTCAAGTGGAATGATTCAAATTTTGAAGTTAAACTCCAACCAATGGAAATAAGAACTTTTATTGCAAAAATATGAATATTTAGAAAACTATGAGTCAATAATGTATTTTGACTGTCGTTTTATTGGACATTAATATGTATAAAACTTTAATTTTATATGCCTAAGAAACAATAATAGTCTACTTTATTGTAGAAGTAAATCATGGTCTTGGTAAAAATTTGAACAAAAGTTAAATAACCAAAAATAATTAGATAAAATGCATTTATAAGAATTTTTGTCTACTTGTTTAATTCCTATATTTGGATATATAAAAGTTTTTGAAAGTCTTCTTAAATAAAACAACACAGGAAGTTACAGGGAAATTGATCATCTCCAACATTTCATTTTAATTTCAACCATACTAGGAAATAAACATAAGTCAGTGCCAAAATTATTATTTTTCAAATTAAAATTTTACAAAAATTAAGAGATCATGAATAAGCCAGTCAAAATCGACATAAAAATAGCTAAATTCTCAAAACATGATGTATTTCTGAATTTTTAGTATGCTGTTTGGACCCATTAGGGATATGTATTCTCAAGTTTGCAAGTCTCATCAAGTTGTGGAAAAAATTTTATAGAGGAAAAACCGTGAAAAATTTGAACTTGTTTCAGATTCTGCTCGGTATCTCTTAATCCATGTATTTTTACATTATAAATACCCCCAAGTTTTAGGTTTACTAAAAAAAATTAAATTGAAATTTAACAAAAGATTGAAAATAACCTATTATTTCTTAGCATATATAAAATGACTGAAGTATCAATATTAGTTACATCTTATCTTGACAATTAAAGCGTATAAAGCGTTTCTTTTTTGGTTAATCATTCTAGACCAGTCAAAATCAACAATGAATTAACAAAACATGATGTATTTCTGATTTTTTAATATGTTATTTGGACCCATTAAGGCTATGTATTCTCAAGTTTGTAACTCTCAACAAATTGTAAAATAAAGCCCAACTAGAACTATGCTAGTCAATGGGTTACCGAGGTACGGCACTTTGAAAATAGGCCCGTTTTTTCAAAAATTGGAAATTTTAGTTTTAGACCTTTTTTGAATCGAAGTTGCGTCGAAGCTATTGATACTACGAGCAGAACTTATTGAATATAATTTGTAGGAAATTTAATTAGCTTTAAATGAAGTGCAGAGTGGGGTCAGTAAGCCTCGTAGTTCTCTCAAAATCTTAGTGAACCCATATAAGGTAAAATTGCATTTTGGTGGATAGACCGTACTCTATTATTGGTGAATCGTCAGGGTTTTCTTGAGGCTCATCACGGCGATGACGGTCCTGCTTGCAAGGTCAATGGTTTCGACGCAACTTCGATCCAAAAAAGGTTTAAAACTAAAATTTCTAATATTTGAAAAAACGGGCCTATTTTCAAAGTGCCGTACCTCGGTAACCCATTGACTAGCATAGTTTTAGTTGGGCTTTATGTGTAACAAATTTGATGCTCGTCTAAAACGTACAGAATAACTTTCCAGTAAAAACTTGCAAACTTGAGAATACATAGCCTTAATGGGTCCAAATAACATATTTAAAAATCAGAAATACATCATGTTTTGTTAATTCATTGTTGATTTTGACTGGTCTAGAATGATTAACCAAAAAAGATGTAACTAATATTAATACTTCAGTCATTTTATATATGCTAAAAAATGATAGGTTATTTTCAATCTTTTGTTAAATTTCAATTTAATTTTTTTTTAGTAAACCTAAAACTTGGGGGTGAATTAAGGTTGATTGACTCAACTGATATCCGGCTCAGTGATTATGTTTAAAAATGTTAAACACTCTCAAATTATTAGCACAGATGCAGATGAAATGTATATGAGTAGGTATTTCTTGCGGTAAATAATATTGAATCCTTTAAAAAGAAAAGTTCTTGTCATGAAAACTAATTCCAAAAGCAATTTCTATAAATTTTTTTACTAGACATGTGCTTGCAATTAAACTAATATTGTATAATATCTCAAGAGCAGTATTCGAAGTTCAAAAAATATCAATTTTTATCACCTGATTGCCCATGGAAGTACATATTAGCATAAAATAAGTATCATTATCCTAGTACTTTTTAACGTTATCTTGCCAATACACCTTGATGTATATTATGTTATAGTGTCGCAAATAAAAATTAAAATGAATTATATTTCCATTTTACTTATTTTTCTTTGTTTATTCAAAGAATTCGCTTGGATTGAAGGAAAATGCGGATACGAGGTGAGACATCCATATTTAAAAAAATATATTTCCTAAATTATACATTTTTGGCTATTTTTGTAACTTGTTCTCAAACATTACTTTTATTAATTGAAAACGACTGCACTATTATTTTGAAGATAACTTTAATCATTGTGTTTTAACACACAGCATACATTTTAAATATTAGTTAATTTGTCAATGAAAACTTTGTCATAATATGTTACAAAGTTACATAATTCAATTATTTTATTTTGTAATGTGCATAGCAATTAGATAAAGTAAAATTTATGATTAATATAAACATTACATAGCTCAAAAACTTCTAGAATAAAATAGAACTTCCGGTTAACCGATTTGAATCAAAAGCTTCGCGGCACAACTAGATATAATATGAAGGTAAAATTCCAAGTTTGGTGAAATTCGGAAGCTTTCGATACGATATGGCTATCACAGACACACACACACACATACACACAGACATGTTTTAAAAACTATTTATCTGGACTCAGGGGATTTCAAAATATGTATTTCCGATTACAATACTTCCTTTACTATACCTATAGTATCCTTTAGTAATAAAGAAAGTAAAAATTGGTCAAGTTATTCAAGCCGCCAGACCGGCAACTAATTGTTTAATTAGTATTCAAAAAGCAAATAAGTATGATATAATAAGTATATTTGTAAGTTCTTATATTGGATGACCACCTTTTTGACGGTCGCTGCTTGGATTAATATGTATAACTTGAAAATGACTAATTTGTCTGTTATAAGGGAGATCATTTTTTTATAATTTTATGTATACACAAACACTTCAAAATAAAGTAGGTATATCTTCTTGATATTCCAAATACACATTTGCTATAGGTACCTAATTTTTACAAATAAAAGTTTAAAATATATCTATACATAATTACAATTTTTATTATTTCTATTATTATTTAGGCTTGTCCAGCAATTATGGAGAATATGATTAATGTTCACTTAGTATGCCATTCTCATGATGACGTTGGATGGATTAAAAGTCCTCAACAATATTTTGATCAAAGTAAGTTTTTAAAATAAAAAAAATATCATCGCGTGCTCTTCAAAATTGTGAAACATTTTTAATATCTGAGAATTGCTGACTTGAGGGTCGAATAAGGTTCACAACGTAGTTTAATCCAGCTGGCGATCATGCCGTTTTTAAACTCTGTGTATAAATTTTAATTCCACATATATTTTCTATTTTAATATTTCACCTAATGGTATCTACTTACAAATATTAAGTGTAAATTAATTTTAAAATTACTGATGAAATCGTGTTCTCAAAGTCATTTATTGTGACATTCTTAATAATGAAATCCTATTATCACATTAATAATAGGCAAATGTTTGTATGTCCACAGTTAGGAACGGTGTATGTCAATGTTAATTTTGTGGCCCAGCGATTAAATTGACGGAATCATATGTGAGAAGTCTACGGAACAAATACCACATTCGTTAATTTTTTTTTTTATTATTTTAATCGTAAATTCGGTATTTTAAATTTACAGTTGTAAATATTTCACGGGAAGCTACTAGTTTATAATACAATATTTTACTTAATTCATAATTTAAAATATAAGTGAGATATTAGTCAGATATTAGAAACCCGTTGAATTAATCTCATTCATTATAAAACACGTTTACCGATAGGAGTAATATTTGGATTTTTATAGATAAATCCAATTTATGTTAAGTCATTCCACTTTAATTGTAAATATCATATAGATAACAAATAAAAATAAACATCTAATTTAATTTCAATCGTTAAAAAATATGATTGAACGTTTTCTTTAGATTATATCTATAAATATAATTTTTAATTAATGAACTTCTATCATTATGTATTTTTCACACAAACAATCCACTAACTTTTTGACCAGCATATTCACCAATCATGAATTCTATCAAAGAGTTATTATCAAAAATTAAATTTTTTTACTAGGATTTTGTTGGCGATTCCAAAAAACTGCTCAAATTTGTAAAATGTGTTAAACCAGTCTATTACCACCGTCACTTCTACCAATTGCCAATTCTTACCAATTAATTTCACTTTTATAAACCTTTTTGTTCCACTATGACTTTTATCAATAATCTTTAATTACTGTGTATGTACATTGTACACTTAACGAGTAAAGTGTTCAATTTGGGTGCAAAGCCTGTGTTCAAATATAAACAGTGGCATCGCTTGCTTCATACGGGCCCTGTATCGCACTTTGTGATGAGACCCTTTTAGATCCTCGTCTTAACTTAGCAAACGATATGCAAAGTTTGAGGGAGATTGTGAATAAAATGATAAATATACAATGTCTACATAGTTAACATACGTTAAGACTCCTTTATCTCGGAGGACTGGTATCATTGATACAGTCTATACAGCGAAAGGTGAATAAATAAGGAGGTATTGAAGTAGTTTTTGTTTTGGTTTTAGATAAGTTTGGCTTGTCTCCTAACTACATTTTTAAATTTTTGCTTTTGCATTTGTCTATCTTTTAGTTTTTTTTTTTTTTTAGTTATCACGCTATTATTTTATATTTATTAATTTTTTATTAGCTTGACCTTTTAAGTATTAAACGACATCTTTCGACGTCATTTTTATCAACTTCAAGACGTGTGATTATTTTATTATTTAGAAAATTTCCACATGCAATAAAAACAATGCTTTTAAACTAAATAATTGCATAATTTTGTGCTTATGTCCTGACCAGGATCATCGGGATAAAAGATGACTACTCTTACAGAATAAATTTTTCAATCAAATAAAGAGAAATATTGTAGTAAAATAATTATAAGCATGTTAGTTTGTAATCATTCTATTTAAAAAATATTAGAGGAATTTCTTTTTTCTTCTTTTTTAAAATTTATTATAAGTATTTAGGTATAATAAATTAGTGAGCTTTCCATCACTGTAGAACAAAGTCAAAATATCAATATCAAAAATTTAGTTCTTAAAATATAATTTATTTCATTTGGAAGTAGCACCACTGTTTACTTGGCTTAGCTAAGAAGCCATAACATAGGTATCGGGTCATATTGTACTCAAACATAATAAAAAAATAGGAACTAGTATGGCCTAATCCTATTCATCAGCAAATTGTCAGAAGATAGTAAAAATGACAGAATTAAAAATATTTTCGTTTTTAATATGAAATATCTCTAATGAAGCATTTTTAACTTAAACAAAATTTTATATCGTTCCTATTTAAGACTTTCGTATTTCACATAGCTGTGTTTTCTGTGGTTTTAATTTAATATGCTTGATAAAAAGTTTTCTTAATGTTTGTGGTACTGAAAAACACAGCTTTATCTTAATATGTAGTTAAATTCATCAAATATCTGAGCATCAAGTTACTAAGTATATAAGTAACAAAAAAAAATATTTATAGAAAAAATACACGAATGAAGTTTTTTTGATATTGTCAATACCCACCTTTAAATTAATCGAGGATGTGTATAAAGTACGGTGTCGCGACTAAATATCCGAAGACAAAATAACCGTCCTATATATATATATAACTTGTCCGGTTATTTTGTCTTCGGATATTTTGTTAGGTACCATAAAGTACATCCTCATACCTGGTTTTCCATTCTCATTTACCATATTTTAAATTATATTTTACTTAAACTTACGTAATATATTGAAGGAAAGATTAACAATACTCAAGGGATCGTTCAAAAAAATAATAAAAGTTTAGGAATTTACTGGCTCAGCTTTACACCTACCTACATGTTTTTTGCATTTTACATACATGTATACATATTTCGTTATTTACTTTATTATTAATAATTAAATTTTTTGCAGATGTTAAGCAAATTATTAGGAGTGTAATATCAGCTTTAGAACAAGATGTATCTAGAAAGTATGAATTTTAAAATTTTATATTCAACTATGCAATCATTATCATAAATTCACTTATTCGGGGTCTTATTCAAATTCAAAATTTATATTTAAATAAAATAAGTTTTAATTCATTTGTTATACATATATTGTTTGCAGAAAAAAGTTATAATTAAATATTAAAAATCTCGAGGGGGACCTAGAATTAACATTTACAGCATAATTTAAAATAAAATTGTTAATTATGATAATTATTATATTAATATCTGCAGATTTATACAAGTGGAATCATACTTTTTATACAAATATATTGAAAATAATCCAAATGATTTTGAACGGATTCAAAATTTAATATCAAATGGACAATTAGAGATCACTGGTGGTGGATGGTCTATGAATGATGAAGCCAATTCTCATTACCAGTCCATAATTGATCAAATGACATACGCCTTACGGTAAGAAAACCAGAAACTTTTCTAAAAACTCTAAAAATTTTATAAAAACTGTAATTAAAAAAAATTCTAGAAAACTAAATTCTTCTTTTGGTGAATGCGGGCGCCCTCGAATCGGGTGGCAAATTGATCCATTTGGTCATAGTAAAGAAATGGCATCTCTTTTTGCACTTATGGGCTACGATGGTGTCATTTTCCCTCGTATTGATTACCAAGATAAAGCTTCAAGAATATATCAGCAGCGATTGGAGGAGGTTTGGTCAGGGAACAAAGACTTAGGTTTTATTTTGATACTGTTCTAGTTTGAAAACATTCAACAATACTTTTTTCATTATTAGGACCCAATTCGGATATCTTTTTGAGTATTTTAAAAAATCATTACACAGCACCAGATGGATTTAATTTTGAAAACAATTATAATTATGTTAATGATGATCCAAACAGTCCATTGTTTAATGCTGACACAAAAGTATAGTTAATCAGTATAGGCATAAATTATTGAAACCTCTAATAAAATGTTGTATTTTGTATAGACCTTAGCATTTTTGGAATTCGTCCAAGAAACTTCAAGAGCATTTAGAACAAATCAAATTTTAGTTCCAATGGGAAATGATTTCAATTATCATGAGGCAAACGATTGGTTTGATAGTATAGATGCTCTTATAAGGTACACAAATTTTTTTTATTACGAGAATATTGTAATTTAATTTTTCAAATGTAGATATAACAATAAGTTACAAGAAGAACAAAGTTCAAATATTAATATTATGTATTCAACACCGGCTTGTTACATTCAAGCTGTAAATAATGCAAATTTAACGTGGACCGAATATACAGAAGATTTCTTTCCTTATGCAAGTGATGGAAATTCTTATTGGAGTGGATATTTTACTTCACGTCCAGCATTTAAATACTTTGAACGTCATAGTAATAATTTATTACAAGTAAGTGTAATATTATTGTTGAAGACGCAAATTCTTTTGGAGAAAATGAAGTAACTAGGTGCTTAGAGCAGTTTCACAGTTCATAATAGTTTTTGAATATTTGGTAAGCCGCTTGGTTAGTCACTTAGTATACAAACGCCTGTTTTTCCTGATAACATGGTGGTCTTAACAAACTTCAATCATCTAAGCTTCAAATTTTTATTTACTTTTTAATTCTATAACACTATTTAGAATGTTTACTATTTTGAGGACACAGTTCGAACGCAATCCTTATTCGAGAATTTAAGTACAATTAATAATTATTTTAGCTACCAGTTCTTAACTGGAGACTACTTACATTGAGATTTGAGAAGGGCGCAGTAAGCAGCCAAGAGAACACGCACAAATGCACGGCAGCCAAACTAGCTGCGCGCAGCCAGAGCGCAGCAAGCTAATATATGTGGCTGAACTGTATATTTATTAAGACTTTAGTAACCAAGTGACTTACTTAGAACCATCTAGTTACGAACACCTTCCAAATGGCCCCAGTACAAAAACATAAATACCAACATTATTAATGTTAACTAATTAAATACATCGTTTATAGGTAGCTCAACAATTACGTTTCTTATCGAACAGTTCAAATGATAATATTGATCGATTACAATCTCAAATGGGAGTCATACAACATCACGATAGTATCACAGGAACGGAACAACAAGAAGTTGATTATAATTATCGTAGTATTTTAAACGATGCATTTGACAAAGTGGAAACTGGCACTTTTAGTAACTTAAAGTAAATTATTCCATTACAATTACTTATTAATTACTGATAATGTCGTCAATAATTGCTAAAGTCCAATTTTTGATGAAATTACTAATTACTTAAACGCTTAATTTTAATTTCTTTATTTTTAAGAATGTAATAAGGTTCAGGAAAAAGAAGTCCATTATTTTGCCTATGGATGTTTTTACTGACCTATATTTCATATTGTTCGGTGCATTCCTGCTGTAATACTCGTTGAAAAAAGAACGTTATGCATTACAAAATTTTGATTTTCATCATAACGATTGAATTATTTTCATCTGAATGATATATATAAAAAAAAATCGAATGAAAATAATTTCGCCATATTTTACAATTTTGCTTTGTTAAAAATGAAAATATAACCCTAAGTGCTGAAATTGAGTTAGTCCTGTAAATGATTCTGATACTGTAACAGCCAATTAAGCATTTTAATTTTGTCGAATCTCATTTAGTTATTACAATATCAACAATGTAATATATATATATCACGCTCTAAAAGACCTATTTTTGAAAATTTTCATGAAAGCCAGAAAATGATTGATGAGAACGATACAGAGCTAAAAAGTCTTAACAATAATCTTCACGTTTCAATACTATACGAGTTTATGCAAAGCAATTAGTTTGTGGCGACTAGAAATAGAATTCGAACATGCAGTGATACCTCTCGCTGCTGCCGTGACGAAATAACGTTTTATACCTTATGCCATATAAAGCTAAGATGCCGCTACTCCATAGTTGAGTCCTTTGTGAGGGGGTCCGCTGTATGTGGCGACTGTACGGCATCCAAAATATGAGGCAAAACTTGCAGGTTTAGGCAGAATGACCGTTCCTCGCTGCTGTGTTGCGTACTGCAATTTGGGGTCACCAGAATGTAAGGTGGGAATGGTTACCCACATTTATTTACATATAATATTTACAAATACTTGACCAGCACTGGCGCCAAAAAATTGAATTGTTTAAGGTATATAACGTCGTTTCGTCAGGGTAGTTGCGAGAGGCATCACTGCATGTTTAAATTCCATTTCTAGTTGCCACAAGTTTGACTATAATTAAATTAAATAATAATAGTTAATTAAATCTTTTAAAAACTAGCGGTTCATTATCAAAAAATAGAGAAGGCGAAACTCTGAATCAGGGCTAACATAGCCATAATAGTGTAGTGACGCTTAGGAAATTTAAGTAAGGCGTTCTTATTCGTTCACCTTACAGCTCGGACTTGGTATCAAGTGTTCAAAATCCTTTTTTTTTGTTCATGACAAACGGTATATTAGCCGTACAAAATTGTTCTTAAGAGAAACGGGGTTGAGAAAATTGACTAATTCAATTTTTTGCAAAAAGCGATATATGTACCTTTACATGGTAACGAATAGTTAGTTGTAACATTAATAACTAAAAGTACATAAAATAAACATAAAAATAATGGATTTTCTGCATCTTATTTTAACTTTATAAGTAATTTTATTCATTTTATATCGAATTCAGCATAGTATTTAATAAGATATGGAAAGACAAATAAAAAAAGCTTGAACATACTCCTTGGTTTTACGAACATATCACTGTTCAGATCTAACCGAAAACTATGTCAAATTGGATACAAAACTAACACAATTTTAAATATTATTAATGCACATTTGTAGCGTAAGTATTCATTTTAAATCTCATTTATTTTATCAATTTATTCATAGTGAAATATTTGGTGGAAAATTTCAATTTGTAAAATGCGATTCTCTTAATATCAGTCAATGTTCCATAACTGAAAACACAGACAAAGTTCTTTTTGTTATCTACAATCCTCTAAGTCGTCCAGTAACACATTACGTTCGACTTCCGGTTCAAAACTATTCTTACAAAGTTTTGGATTCTAATGGTTTGTGAAAAAAACATAAAGTACAAAATAATTTAAATAAAATGATTTGTAATTTTTAGGAAAGAGCTTAGTCGTTGACATAGTACCAATAGCTGATGAAATTCTTAACTTATTTGGTCGACAAAGTGATGCATCTCACGAAATAATTTTTGTTGCCAAAGATATTCCTCCATTAGGCTATCAATCATATTTCTTACAAAGAAGTCAAGACAAAAAGGTTGAAAATAAATATCAGATCGGTGAAGAACCTTTTTCTATAAGTGGAGAGGTAAAAAAATAAAGCATCCTGAAGTCAACTAAAGTTCATGCATTTTCTTTCAAATTTTTAGAATGTTTCTGTAAATTTTGTTGATGCGCTTTTAAACTCTATTACTTTCAATAATGTAACAGTTGATATTACTCAAGATTTTGGGACATACGAGTCGGGTTACGATTTACCATCCGGAGCATATGTATCAAGACCCATTAAAGCATCTGCATCTGTTATAAACTATTCAGTATCTACAAAAATAATTAATGGTTCCTTAGTTCAAGAAGTTCATCAAAAATTTAACGATTACATTTCGCAAGTTACTCGTGTTTATAAAAGTGAAAACCATGTAGAACTTGATTGGGTAGTTGGTCCTTTGCCAACGTATATTTATTAATAGTATTATTTGATTTTTATAATAAAAATAATTGTTTTAGAGATAAATCGTATGAAATTGTATCAATATTAAAAACACATTTAAACACAAATGGAGAGTTTAGTACAGATGCAAATGGTCGACAGACAATAAAACGAAAACGAATTGAAAGTACCACCAATTCTTTTCAAGCAATTGCAGGAAATTATTATCCAGTCACTACGAAGATTTGTTTAGAAGATGAAAATCAAAGATTTTCTGTGTTAACGGATCGATCTCAAGGAGGAAGCAGTTTAAGCGATGGCAATTTAGAATTGATGGTATCGTAAATAGCAAACTTATAATTTAACTTATGGTACATCTTATATATTTTACATTAGATTCACCGTCGTCTTCAACGGGATGATGGATTTGGTGTAAGCGAAGCACTTAATGAAATAGCATATAATCATGGATTACAAATTAGAGGGCAGCATTATCTGCTTGGAGGAGCAATGGGTATTACTTGAATTTGGGTTACTTTGTAAGGAAAAATAATTAAAATCAAAAAATAATTCAAGTATTATATATGTATATTCATACATTAATTCGAATAATACAAACATGTTTATTCTAGTTCTTTTTAAACTTTTTGTTCCGCGGCTACTTTTTTAAATTAAAAAGTCTTAAAAACCTCGTTCATTGACAATCACTGATGTAAAACAATAATATTACAGACTTATTCTTAATTTTTTAGATAATTCTCTCAATTTTCAAGAACGAGATTTAGCTTTGAAAAAGCAACTACGGCCATGGTATTTCTTAGCTCCTTCTACTACTGATGATTGGAAGCGTTTAAAAGAACAATATAGTTTAACTTACTCAGGTTTAACTAAGCCATTACCTGATAATATTCATTTACTATCTTTGGAAAAAATTGATGATTTCACATTCTTAATGCGCTTAGAGCATATTTTAGGAGTTGATGATGATCCAATTTTATCTAAACCTGTTACAATTGATATATCGGTAATTTTTTTTCCGTAATAGTAATTGTTATTTTCATTAATCACGTTTTTATTTTGTAGATGATGTTTTCGAATGTTAAAGTAATAGCAATGTCTGAAACAACACTAGCAGCTAACCAATGGCTAAGTAATTTGAACAGGTTTAGTTGGGAAAAAAGTGAACCTGCTAAAAAGACACAAGATATTTCTAAATTATTCAATTGGATTAGTTCAAATTTTAAAGTGGAGTTATTACCTATGCAAATCAGAACATTTATTGTAGAATTTGAATAATATTATCAATTAATATTAAAGAAAGAAATAAAGTCATGATACATATTGTGTTATGTTTTTTATTTAAAAAAAAACACTGTTAAGATTTTCAGTTACAATTTTAACTATTCTGGATTGTTGTATCTTCCCTTATTTTCTACCATCAATCGCTTTTCTTTTTATGATTATCATTTGTACTCGTAACACAAGTTTATGAGCACCTGGAGTCATAGTTATATATAGAAGTTTACCAAGAGTTCATGTTCTTGCTGGTTGTGAAGCAAATTGGAAGCAAAGGATTGCTTCGGGGTGCCATTGCTTCTCTATGCTTTATAGAAAGAAGATTAATTTTTATTTTACAATTTACTTATAATTATTAGTACTTATTTACTCATAATTTCCTTTTTTTTCAACTCTAGTAATATTTGGGTTGAATATAGAATATTTTAAGTAATAGAATATATGAACCAAAGTTGAATGTTTTTACCAAAAAAAAAAAAATTATGTATTTTTCAGAATCCTGCTTATATTTTTGGAATGATTATATTTTGCAAGTAATTGATGCATAACTCCGCAACAAATCATTACTTAAGTTTCAACGGTCAATCAAATTGTTTTAATTTTTCTATTTAAATATTTCTCTTCATAAATATACGCAAAAACCATTGACGTTAAAGAAATTTTAACGTTAAATCTAAAAATTTTGAAGTAAACTATCGAAGAACTATCACACGGCGCTGTTGTTAGTATTTAACGATATACTCATATGGTGGTACAAGGCTCAAGCATTATTTAAGGTAAGCATAAAAATAAATTACAATTTGAGAGCAAAAAAAAGGTATTAGCTTGTGTTTTAACTAATTATTTTTCGCCTACATTCTTACAAGTACCACCAAAGCTTATTCTTATTCAATGGATGCAAACCTCAACATTTATATTGTGGCGGAGAATACACAATTTATATAAATAGGATAAATATAGGAACTTGAACTTGGGTATACAGTGGTACCTTGAGATACAAATGTCCTAACATACGAATGTTTTGAAATACAACATGAAATATTCTAAAATTTATACCTCTTTTTGTCCTTTTGTTGGAGAATACTCCCGCTTACCCTCCTGACCTTGAGTATGACCTTTTAGATGAATATAAATTTATTAAAATTGTCTATCTGCCACTCAATACAACGTCTACCCTTCAGCCCATGGATCAACAAAAACTTTTTACGAAGCATCTTTTCAAGCGTTGCTTCGAAGTTACCGAAAATACGAAATAAATAAATTAATAAACATTATGTGTGTTATTAATTGTTTATTTATCTTCAAATTGTGTATATTATATGTAATTTAACTGTGTTTAGGGTTAGTTTCATATTGCTAGAACGCATTTATATGTATATATATATTACATTATTTTAAATAGGAAAATTGCTTTAAGATATGATTTTTTGCCATACGACGATGATCATAGAACAAAGTAAATTCGTATCTCAAGGTACCAACATAAGTAGTTTGGCAAATACAACTTTTATTAAAGGTGGTTAACCATGATAACATTTAAATTAACATCGATTTTTAAATTTCACATTTTGTTATACCTATGTACATACCATAGTATCTACCGTACCTACATACAAATATTACTTGTCCCTCATGTTTAATTGACTGTAACTGAGAACCGCATTCGACCCGGGAGGGCTTCTGGATTTGATAGAGAATGGAAACGTTTCAGAACAGCCTATGTATAACAAACTCCAAGTTCTAACCAATCTAATAAAAAGTACACAACCGCTAAATGACCTAGAGCTACGTAGTTAAGGAAACTACAACTCAACAAAAAATATTCTCACTTTTCCACCTTTTCCACTATCTGAATAATGATAATTTAAGTTAATTATTAAATAAAAAATTACTTACGTAGAAAATATATTACCTACAGAAACGAAAGTTTCAATTTAGTTTTTCGAAATACAGATTAAAATAATACGTAAGACCGATTTTTTTCCTATTAAAATAGATAAGTAGATACTCGTTTAATGTTTATAATTTTAAAATTACTAATATAATAATAACAATAATAATAAATAGACACCTAACATTTCAAAAAATAATACTCCATATAATATTTATAAATATAGCGTGGTATTAAATTACATACATATATAATATAATAGATGACAAAATTTTCCTTTAAAAAGATATCATCAATCAGATTGAAAACTTCCCTGTTACAAATAAAATATCTTTAAGACAACTTACAAATGTGCACCATGATTGAAAAAAAATATTGGCTAAAAAAAAATATTTGGTTTGTTAAGATAACGGGATTTTATCCAAATATGTACCAATGGATTAGTGTTCTAATCGCTACGATTTTATTAGTTCAACTTCTTGGAACATTTATTTATGTGCTTCTTAGCCCACTCACATTCTTTGAAATGTGTAACGCAATTATTTCTATTGGTTATATACTCTTAAGCTGCAATTCCATATTTTTTAAATCTCTAAATTCTAAATGTTTATTGTCTATTGAAGAAATATTTCGTACAAGTTTTGTTCAATCGCCCATTGCAACTAAAACCGAAATTCATCTTCGTCTTATCGCTAAACTAACACGAGTATATGTTTTGGTGCATATAGTTCTTACTATTTCTGGTCCTCTATTTGCTTTTTATCATGGAAAGAGGTACATGCTTTTCCCAATTTGGCTCCCAGGTATCATTAGCGGAACACACATTGAAACTCTCGTAATATTTTTTCAAATGTTGGTGTCGATTAGCATCGGAATGAATGGGATGCCTTTTACAATGTTTATTTATTCAGTCATTGCTCATATTTGTGCCCAACTACGTATTTTATCATTAAACTTACAAAATTTACCAAAATTTAATCCTACGTTAACTAGAAAAATATTTAACAAATGTATACAACATCATCAATCAATTATCAAGTAAAGTATTTACTTTCTTCTTTATACGAGAGAAAATTAGAAGGATTTAAAGTTATTTATTGTTTAGATGTGTGCAGTTTTTACAAATGTATATTGGTAATCTCTATTTTATAGCCTATATCACGTTAACAATGTTACTATGTCTTATTTTATTTACTTTAACTTTGGTAATTTTACATTTATCTGTAATAGGAACAAGAAAAACATTCATTATGGTTTAATTTCAGATCTACGAATTTAAAGATGGTATTTCTGAAGCACCTCAATTGATTGAAGTGGTCATTTTTGGGTTAATTGGACTTTTGCTTATAGGTTTTTGCGGACAACTATTAATTAATGATGTAAAGTATAGTTACTAAGTATATGTCCATTTTTTGTTTCAATTTTCACATTTTTTATTTAGAGTCTCAAAGTTTATGCTGCCGTTTTTGAGCTTGACTGGCAAAAGCTTACGTTGGATCTACAAAAAGATTTATTAATATTAGCAAAACGGACCGAAAAACCGCTATGTATTAAAATTGGATTTTACATGTTATCATTCAATTTTACTGCGTGGGTAAGAAAATATCGATTTTTTTAAGTTTTAAAAAAATTGGGATAATTCTTCAAAATTTAACTTGTAGGTATTTCGAACCATTTACACTTATTTCATGTATTTATGGAATACAATGGATAAACGAAGTAGTCATTAATGATTTTACAGAATAAAAATTAACTTATGGATCATGTATCATAGCTATTTATATACTTCAATACATGGATATTAAAATCATTAGTATAAGATTGAAGGTTTTGATTTGCTTATTATTTTAAATTAATATTGATTTGCGTTGATTTTTTTAATTGTTGCATATTTAAGTTTAAGTAAAACTATGAATTAAAGTCTTATTCATATGTGGTTATTTATGGAATATATTGTATTTTTATTTAATTATTTATTACCTACTGTTTTAGTTATAATCTATAAATTATTATTACTTATTTATACAATAGCCAGGTACGGATCTTAGCATACCTGCATACCTGTGTGTAGGTATGCAGATATTTTTATAAGGTAATACCAGGCATTTTTTCAGTTTCACTATCATATTCATTTCATTTGTCCCGTTATCAAATTCACAAGAAAGTTGTTCTATACAATCCGGATCTTCGTCAGAATCGGAAATGGTCATTATAGTAAGATGTTATGTCAATCGAATTTTGAAAATTAGTATTCACATATTATGCCGTTACAACAAAGTGAATTGAATTAAATAATGTTTCAGTTGTTTTTTGTTTAAAATCGAGAATGTCGAAAATAATATTTTGACCTTTGTACCCCATCCTGTGGGGCACAAATGCATATATGACCCATATGTAAAATGAATGTACGTTACGGAAAATCAAATATAAATGTGTTAAATGTATTTTCAAAAATTTCTTAAATAATAATTTTGCACTTGTTATATTCCACATGAAGATAAAAATTTAAAAAAAAAAAGAAAAACAATTTAAGTATAAGAAAGTATTCATTTCATTTTAATAATTTTAACGGGTTATATAATTGTCTTCCTCATCAGCTCCAGCGCCAAGTCATGTGCCCACCCTTTGCACTGTTGGTATTGGATCCATCCTTCGTTGGGCTTGGATTGAAGAAATGTTCCAAAGCAGTAAATACAAAGGATTTGTATCTTCGACACAGTAACTCTTAGAAGATTCATTAGTGTTATATTTAACTATTTTATTACATTATTTATGACTTTTTTTGTATATTTTTCGCCTTTTTCTTCTTCATTTTAGAAGCAGTTATCACAGCTTTTTGTTTCTTTTCTTGCTCCTCAGTTACTTTTTTGTTCTGTAACGTGATCCAGTTAGTTCTTTTGAGAAAACCGGTTTGGAGTAGTCAATTCGTGGTCTGCTTACTAATTCCTTTTTTACCTGCGCAAAAGGCAAGTTTTGGAAACGCCATATCTGTGAGATGCCTGGCTTGCTGATAGTTCCTGTTTTGTACAGCAGACTGCCATGCTCATTTCAATAGTACTCCAACCAGAGTCTGGCTTTTTTCTTGTAGATGCGTACCATCAAGAAAAAAAGTAAAATCTTGAACTTTTTACACTAATTCTCGTAAACAAGATTAATAAATTAGGTAGGTATATCAAAATCTAAAAGTAGTAAAAATATTCAAAAATAAAATCGAGAAAATGTGATCGAGGCTGAATGTAACTGTACTTCAGCATGAATGAATGAGTGAAAAGTGAGAATTTAGAGAACTAAATAAGTCGCTGATGACCTTGGACGTTCCAAGCGACTATAAATTACCAAAAAAAAAAAAAAAAAGAATCAAAATAGTAGGGCAAACAGGACCGAGGTCCTATATACCCCGTTGTCATGTGGACCTCTATGCCCCGCAGAGACAATGATAGGAGAATCGCAATTTAACTGAAAAATTGGTAACTACTGATCACGAACCCTTTTGAAATCATATCTATTTTAACATAAATATCAAGCTTAAGCAATTCGTCTGTATTTAAATTATTGATAGATGAGAAAGACAAAAATAATAAGTAATTTTTTAGAGACTTACCTTAATATTTCTTAGTTTTTTTATTTTTATTTTCATGCAGTCATCTGTTACGCACACAACCTCGGGCACAACTAAGGTGGCGATTAAAGTACGTATTTAATGTGTTCTCAGATAGACAGCACTAGTGGTACTGATCCTAAGAGGCCAGACCTCTGTACCCCCCCACGTGGACTCGTGTGCTCCACCCTCCCTTACTACATTTTTAGGCTATTTTTTTCATTACCATACAATACAGTTTAGGAGTATCGTGTTTTTCTCGGTCGTTGTTGAAACGTTTGGAGCACGAATTAGATTGGAGCTTAAAAACGTTTATTCAATTTTTACATTTCTTCTTCATTTCTTAAGATTTATTAATGTTCTAGATAACTCTAAGTTAAAACGAGACAGACTTATCCGGCTTCACGTGGAGTCGATTAAAACGAACGAGTTTCGTTCAAAGAAATTAAAAAGAAAGAAAATGTTTAAAAAAATAATAATTATAAAAAGTTTAAGATTTTTGGGTGTGTGAGGCACGGGGATTCTTTGATTTTTCGAACTGTTTATCCTCCCTCAAACAGGAATTTTGAAAGACTTACCTTGGTGGTCAAAAATATTATTAGTAATAAAATTATTGAAAAATAAAGTTTTAATTATAAACACGGCCAGGCTCGCATATCGGCTGTCGGAATCAGAGTCTCTTGAGTTTTTCCATTTACCTCGGAATCCAGTGTACCGCGTCCCTCCACCCGATGTCCCCAAAGTCGCCGACAAAACAAACAAATTCGACTAGAATTAGCTCGCTTACGAAAAAATAATTTAAAAAAACATAACGCCACGTTACAAAGTACGTTAATTTTATTACACTATCTACAACAATGGCATACTTTTTCAATACGAAACTTATAACTATAACCTATAACCATTGTAATCTAAACAAAAATAAAATATCAGAATTATTATAAAAATTACATGTTTAATATAATTATTATATAATTGATCCTAAAAAAATTATCAAAATTAGTTTAAAATGTATATAATAAGCTAAGAGGAGCATTGTCATTATTAAATTTGTAATGTTATACACTTTTTTCTACGTTCAACAATTTTTATATTTTTTTAAATATATAGGAAAATCAACACCATATAATTTTTATAAATACTTTACATAATATTGTTTAATTACACATCAAATTTAAGGGCTTTGTTTTAAAAAAAACAGTATATAACAGACAGAGCATGTTAAAAAAAAATACTTCAAAATGAGTGAAATTATTGAAAAGAAATATTGGTTGGAAAAAAATATTTGGTTTGTTAAAATAACAGGATTCTATCCAAACTTACGCAAATGGATAGGTGTTACAATTACTGCAAGTTTACTAATTCAACTTATTGGAACTTTTATTTGCATATTTCTTTGGCCACTCACATTCTTTGAGCTATGTAACTCAATGATATCTATTTCTCATATAATGTTGAGTTTTAGCTGTTCGGTCTTTAAATTGTTGAATTCGAAATGTTTATTATCTATTGAGGAAATATTCCGTACAAGTTTTGTTGAATCACCCATAGCAGTTAATACAGAAAAACATCTTCGTTACATTGCTAAATTAACACAACGTTTTGCTTTGGGACATATATTGCTTACGATTTCTGGTCCATTTTATGCTCTCTATCGAGGAAAGAAGTATAACCTTTTCTCCATGTGGCTCCCAGATTTCATTAGTGGAACACAAATTGAAATTTTTGTCATATGTTTTCAAACATTCGTGGCAATTAGCATTGGATTCAATGCGATGCCGTTTACCTTGTTTATTTATGCAGTAGTCGCTCATATTTGTGCTCAGTTACGAATTTTATCGACGAATTTACAAAATATAACAGACTTTAATCCTATGTTGGCTCGAAAAATGTTTATCAATTGCATACAACATCATCAGTCAATTATTAAGTACATTATTTGCCATCTCTGTTTAACGAGCCAAAAATTTTATTTGAAATTTTTAATTGTTTAGATGTGTCCAGGTCTTACAAATTTATATTGGTAATCTCTTCTTTGGAGCCTTTATCACATTAACAATCTTAATATGCCTTATTTCATTTACGTTAACTCGAGTAATTTACATACTAAAATAGTTATAAGAGTATCATATAATTTGTTTTTATTTTAGATTTATGAAGATGGAGTTGGTATTTTTGAAACGCCTCAATTAATTGAAATGATTATTTTTAGTTTAACTGGAATTTTGCTTATAGGTTTTTGTGGACAAATATTAATAAATCATGTAAAGTATATGTAACTTATTCGATATTTTCATTGTTTATCTTCTATGTTTCCATTTTTTATGTAGAGCCTTAAACTTCATGCTACTATTTTTGAACTGAACTGGCAAAATCTAACATTGGATATGCAAAAAGATTTATTAATATTAGCAAAACGAACCAGAAATCCGTTATGTATAAAAATTGGATTTTACACGTTATCATTCAATTTTACGGCATCGGTAAGACGAATTCTTTATTAAATATACATATATTGATACATAAATTATTAACATATTATATACCTTATTAATTTATGATAATTCTACACAATTTAACGTACATATAGGTATTTCGGACCATTTACACTTATTTCATGTATTTATGGAATACAATGGAGCAGAGAAATATTCGTTAAAAAAATTTCAGAACAATAGAAAAGATGTGCTTATAAAATGAAAAACGGCATTAATATATTGAAAAATTATTATTTACTTCACATTAATGTGTTATATTAATAATTTTGAAACTTATATTCAAGTTTAAAATTGTTAAAAATGAAAAATGTATCACCATTTAGTTAATTAAAATTGTCTTTATGTATCTACATTTGTAATTATTTATGAACTTTATTTTACCTCATTATTTTTTTTCAATTATTTTTTTAAAGCCTTTGCGTGCCTCGATAGATAGATTGCACGCCATCAAAATAAAACTTGTAGCGTAAACATTCGCTCTCCTCGTCTGACAAGTGTGGTTGCGCGTTTACTCTCCTTCCCTTTATATCATCTTTAACAGCTATTTTCGCTTATTTGTCGGCACTTTTACATTGGCACCTTTTTATCACCATGCACAGAAAAAAGAGTTTTAATTTGATGTATAAATGATGAATCTACATTATTAGTAGAGCAATCATGGGGTGGGAACCTAGACCACAATATTTTATGTGTATACAATTCTTCAAATGCTTTTCAAGAAACATCAAGATTCTAGAATCAGAGTACAAAACTCATGGTAGCAGACGAAACAAATAACATATACGTATTTGGTATACCTATACAAATAAGTATTTTATTTTTAATAAATGGTGTTTTAAAACTTAATAATTTGTTATAATTTGATTGAACATAAGTATACTAAGTAACAATATTTATATTTAAAAATTATTATAGAAATTATTTTTTTCATTCAATGTAATCACGACCAACGAAATCTCTTAAGACTCCACTCATTCGTTCTTTATAAATTGCATCATTTTTAGATTCAAAATTAAAATGTTTAAAATTAATTTCTCCTTCCTTTTGCAGCTCGTCGTAATCGGGAATTTCTTCTCCACTGCTAGTAAATAATTGAATGGTGACAAAAGCCATACACAAACCATATTTAAAATATTTTTTCATATGGTCAAATAATTTTCGCTTTGGAAATAACTCATTTGGATCGCAATTAAATTGCTGCATCATTTCACAAACGCTCGAATAGTAATAATCAATCAATTCATTAAAATGAGCCTGTCGTAATTCTAAGCTTGTTGAATTATAAAGAAAATAAGACAAATCAATTGCAGGAGAACCCCAATGCATTAACTGCCAATCTAGAAGTCTTAGTTCTATTGGTTCTTTGTTTTTATTCAAGTTCTAAAAAAAAATAAAAAAATTAGGAATTTAAAAACCGAGCGACTAATAATGTTAATTATTTATTAGTACTTACATCATATTTAAATAATAAATTATTGTTCCAGCAATCTCCATGTAAAAGTACGCAATAATCATCGTTGTACGTAGGGTCAGCGATTTCAAGAAGAATATCAAAGCCATTTTCCATTATTGGTTCAAGTTTCAATAAAATGTCTTTATCTTTTAAAGGGTCCATGCTTCCTGCAGCTTTTTTCGCTAACTGCTTGCATTGTTCTCGAAACATATCCTTGTTTAAATTTTGAAAAAAAATATCAGGTGTAGCATTTTTAAATTCTTTATAGACAACAGGATCAATTTTTTTTAAAATAAAAGAAAATGCATGTAAATAACCGATTTGTTTTAAGACGAGCTTACAATGCGGTAGATCCAATGTAGACATGCGATCTCTCATAATAAACCCTTCGTTTTTTAAGTCGTTCATTATCATAAATTCGTTCAAATATGAGCTAGAACTCTTTAATAGTTCCGCTGTTGGCATCAATTGAGAACTACTTGATATCAAAGCAGTTGATTGTAGTTTGTAAAAATATGGTAGCGCTTTTGTATATGCGAATATTTCTCGCTTGAAAAATTCGTTATAAGGAGCATAATTACGCATCACATTTTCGCGAGGAGCCAATTTAATTATGTAACTTTTTCGTTTTATTGTATTCTTTGACTTATCTACTAAAACAATCTTCTTCAATAATCCTAGGTAGTTATCGCCTTTCTCAGATCCAGCTGATATTTCAATATCATATTTTTTTAAATTTTCCGACAAAATTATTTCACTCAGAGCACGTTCCACCAATTCATTTGATATTTCTTGTACAATTTTTTCCATGTTGAATATAATTCTAAGAAATTATTAAATAAATATTTTTTGAAAATATAATTTAATCATAGTATTTATGTAACTTTTTATGCACTTACTTTTCACTTTCGATATTATTTTCAAAAAAAAAAGAACACTTTGTCTGTTAAAGTCAAAAATTAAAATACGCTTGGTTATAAAAAGTGCGCTCTTAAATAAATGATTTTATATAAGAAAATAAGAAAAATAATAACAAACTTCAAAATTACAAATAATTAATTTAATTCACCGAAAGGCGAAAAAATACTCAATTTCAATGATCTGCGTGCGGATAATGTAAGTTATTTAGCTCTCATTAGCCAAAATTGAAAAACCAAGTATAAAACAATAATTATAAAACGAATTAAAATGTGTTCTTAGTTTAAAAAAAAGTACATACAAACAAAAAAGCAAATAATTATATAAATTGTCAGCTCAATTAATGATAGAATATGATTGAAAATCACGGCATCTAATTTAAACGAAAGCCAATTTAAATGATTATTTTAAATAGTATAATTCTATTGAAAATGCATTCTAGCATTGGCTTATAATTTTTTTTATTGTACGACTCGTAATAAAAATTGACCGAATTCTTGCTAAATATGTTATAACCTACTAAAATATTTAAAAAAAATAACTTGTAATATTTGAAAATAACACTTAGATACTTACCCCATGTGTTTCCATCCCTATACTATTGTGTACTGAACAAATGATTAATAGGACTTGTAATGCAGTCATTTATTAAACTTCTTACCCTACTAAAACAAAAAATATTATAGTATTAAAATAAAGTTCATTTTTCGATTAAAAATATTAATTACTAAGCTTTATTGAAATGGTGTCAGAAGTCATCCAATAAGACTACAGTAAACTACACTCAACATTCGCCGAGCATGAAAATCCATCTGTAAGTGCCCTTGTAGAACCGCAACCAGCCAAAGAACAAAAGAAACTGATGAGGAAACTATAGGTTGATTTTCTAGATTAAACAAACAATAAAATAAAACAAAGTTGGGTAAATCACAGGATTGTACTAGGTACAAGCTCCACGTAAATTAGACGTATGGTCTACCACCACAAAGTTATCAGAGCTGTATAGTCACCATTAAGTGACAAAAAATTTACTAAAATAAGCTAAGCTTTATAAACTAATTTTAATATTTATTTATTTGGTCTTGTTAAAAACTTAATGGCCAACGACTATTTCCAGTGATAAAACTACATTTATAGTAAACTTAACATTATACAGTTTGAGATTGATGCAGCGTAGAACCAGTTAAATGTATTTACTTACATAATGCTACATATTGTATTAAGTATGTATATACCTAAGTATGTGTATTGTGTACATATAATTTTTAAAAACTAATTCTGGATTTCGTATTAATTATAATATAGGTACCTACATGAAAGCTCAAGATTTTTTTCATGAGTTTTCGGATTCGACGGTCGCTATGATTAAGTAGTTGATGCGACCATATATAAACCAAAAATATAGGTACACTACTAAAAAGTTAATGCGTATTTCAAAAAGTAAAAACAAATATGTAATTTTAATTACCTACATATTATTATTTTAAAATTTTAAGTATTCTTAATGCTCTGTTTGATTTTTCTTAATATTTATATTTATTTTTTTCCGTTTTGAAAAATTAATGGTTGGTTTTTGCAACTTTACAAGTAGGATTGTTGGTTAAGAACGCAAACTGGATAGGACCCATGATTGATTTTTTCTGATTTTTTTTTCCTTAGGGATTCAATTTTGTTTTTAAGATGTTCGCTAAGTCTATTTACTTTATGCATTTAAAGGAAGGATCCCATGTTACATTTAATTATAAACAATGATATTAAAATAATAAGCAATAGATGGACCTATGAACTTATGAAGAGTATTAAATATACGACATCATAGTATATTATTCATAGGTCGTGGGTTTTGAATCGACCAATCAAATTACGTCTGATTATTTGAATTAATTATTTGAAAAAAAGAAACAAATGAACATCAATACAAGCATTGAGATATATGGACTGAAATACTAACAAGCATTGTCTTATGGTCATTCCCTATTTCATTGAATTCAAGTAAATTTGATCAAGAAAATATCTACGCTTATTTATTTTATGCATTAAAAGGGAGGATCCCATGTTAAATTTAGGTAATTTTAAACAATGATATTAAAATAATATGGGATAGATGAACCTATAAAGAGTATTAAATCTACATCACAGGTAGTAGTTTAAGAGCTAGCAACGTTTTCGAGAGATAATTTTAGGTCGGCCAGTTTTTATATATGTTATCTCTCGCACTATCCCGGACATCATACGGGCTGTCTGGCAGTCGGGAGGGGTTGCGTTTATTAGTGCGCATCGCACCTGTACAGGTAAAATATTGAAACTTTCAGAAAAAAGAAAAAAAATTCAGAGGAAATTTGTAGGAAATAACATCTTACATAAAAAATGTCTAGTGACTAATTTTCGTAAAGTGGCTAGTTTACTCGCTATAAGCTTGGAAAGGCTGGCTCGACGTGACGTCATTTGAGTGGCCGTCTATTCAGAGATACAGCCATTGTACCGACATGATACAATGAATTTTACAAACTTGTAGCGAGCAAACTAGCAACTTTACGAAAATTAGACACTGGACATTTTTGATGTAAAATGTTATTTTCTACAAATTTAATCTGAAAATTTTTCTTTTTTCTGAAAATTTCACTATTTTACCTGTCATAGGTGCGATGCGCACTAATAAACGCAACCCCTCCCGCCTGCCCGTATGATGTCCGGGATAGTGAGAGAGATAACATATATAAAAACTGGCCGACCTAAAATTCTTTTTTTTCGACGTCGCTAGCTCTCGTACTATAGTATCTTATTCGTAAGTCGTGGGTTTTAAATCGACCAATCAAATTACGTCTGAATATTTGAATTAATTGAAGAAAGGGAAACAAATTAACAGCAGTACGAGCATTGCTAATTTTCAAATAATTAAAATATTCAGACGTAATTTGATTGGTCGATTCAAAACCCATGACCTGTGAATAAGATAAGTACTATGATGTTGTAGGTGTAATACTCCTCTTAGATCCATCTATCCCTTATTATTTTAATATCATTTTTTATATTTAAGTGTTACATGGGATCCTCTCTTTAAATGCTCTTAAAGCTTCTTATTTTAAAAAATAATTATTACAATATCTCAATTTATTACAAAATTATTGGAGTTTTAAGAAATTCCGATTTTCACAATCACTACGCGTTGTTTTTATTTACTTATTACAAATGAAGATAAAATCACACAATTTTGAATTGTTACTGTCGGCTTTTTAAACTTACATTAGCAGTGTGGAGTTCATTGTTATACTTTTTTACCATTCATATGAATTTCGTTAAATTTTGAGTTCTAAAATGCTCTAAAGCTCTATGTAAAAGAAAGTTCTGTGACGCATCGCAACAGGTATTTTTATTTTGCTATGAACGTTTTTATTAATCAACCAGTTTAATTTAAGCTGAGCGAAGTGTGTGGATGTTGGCTAGTATTATGTATTTTAAGGCATATTATAATTTTAATTTTATTTACTTACTTTTCTTCATTAATTAATTATTAGATCTAAGAAAACTAACGCTAAAACAAATAAATGAATTATTCAAATACATACTTACCTACGTGTGACAAACTAATTAATCATTTTAATTAGAAAATAATTACTCGGTTTTCAACAGAAATCGTTATTTTAGGTTTCTTAAATGATTTCCAAAGAAATTGTATCTCACATGACTTTTAGCCATGGATATTAACGAAGATGTAATGGTAATGTTACAAAGAGATTTGGGCTTTAATCCAACAAAGGACAAGCATAAACCTATTCAATCGAGTCCTCGATGTAATGCTATTAAATACCGATCGAGATTGGACTCGACAGATTTGGCAACTTTAGATGAACATGATCAATTTTATCGTGACCACAAAGTGTTATTATTTCTTTTCGCTGTTATGGGAGTTATGCCAGTGCAACGAGAAAAAGGTAATTTATGCAAAGAAAAACTAGAAACTCATTTTTGAAACTTGTTGATGGTATTCATTTTTAGGTCGCGTTACCTTTCATTGGGGTTCAATTGCTACAATTTATTCTAGTATTTTTTATTTTATAACCAGTGTCCTTGTTTTATTAGTTGGATATGAACGTTGGGAAATATTGATGTCCGGGTCAAAAAAATTCGATGAATATATCTATGGAATCATTTTTTTAGTTTTTCTTCTTCCACACTTCTGGATTCCATTTATTGGTTGGGGTGTTGCACAAGAAGTTACTTTGTACAAAAATTTTTGGTCAACATTTCAGGTTTGTTCTATTAAAAAAAAAATGTAAAAATTCTAATACAAGTTTTGTTAAAGGTTCGATTTTATCGTGTAACAGGACGAGATTTAGAATTTCCTCATTTACAAACATTGATTGTCGTTATAAGTTTTGGTTGTCTTATTTTTGCTATAGCATTTTTGTTGGCTTTAAATGCATTACTTTCTGGGTTTACCATTTGGCATACCTGCGCTTATTATCATATTGTAATGATGATAAATATGATTCTGGCTTTATGGTACATAAATTGTAGAGCGATAGGAGATGCTGGTAATGGACTTACGGCAAATTTTCAATTATTATTAAGATATGGTTCAGCTCCACCCGCTTATATAGTCGCCTTATATAGACACTTATGGTTGGATTTAAATCAATTAATGCAACGATTGGGAAATGCCTATGCCCGAACCTATTCTGCCTATACTTTATTTTTATTCCTCAACATTACAGTTTCATTATATGGTTTTTTCTCTGAAATAATTGATCATGGATTAACATCTCTATCCTTAAAAGAAATTGGTTTACTAATTGATAGTGCATATAGTTTCTCACTCCTCTACATATTTTGTGACTACACTCATAAAACTTGTCAACAAATTTCTAAGCCAATACAAAATATTCTATTTGGAATCGATTTGGATACTGTTGAGTTGGCTGCAATCAAAGAGGTGATAAGCTAAAAATATTTACAAATCAATATTTCTTTTAAATTAAAATACTTTCAGATTCAATTATTTCTGAACGCAATCGAAATGAATCCCCCATTAGTTTCTTTAAAAGGATATGCTTTTGTTAATCGAGAATTTTTAACATCGGTATAAGTTTTAGTTTTTATACTTGGGTATCCAATTTTAAAAAAAATTACCTTTTTTCAGAGTGTGACTAAAATGGCAATGTATATGATCGTTCTTCTACAGTTTAAAATAAGTTTCAAACAATTCAATAAGTAAAATTAATTTTTTTATGTTAATTTGTAAATATAGATTTTGATTCATTACATTAATTGGAGTGTAATTCCTTAGCTTTAAATTAATTCTTTAATTTTATCGAATAAAATAAATATCAATACATCTTCAGCAATGTTATTTGTATATTTGTACAAACATAAAGGTACAACTGTTCTCATAAAAGAATCAAGAAGAATCAAAGAATCATAGTATAATATAACCGGAAAGAAGTTGGTGTAGAACATTTATTTTTTTGTATTTAACAATATGCCAAAAAATTGCTCCCTAAATGCTCCTTCAGAATCCGCAACTGGTCCACGCGCATGATTATTAGTTAATAAATTAAAATTTACTCAATAATTAAAATTGCTATAAACCCCAAAACAATCATTTTTTTAAAGTTCTTTTTTTTAGAAAATTGCTTCTCAACGACAGTTAATGACGTAACTGTAATACAATTTATCTACAAATAATTTAATAAATTAATTATTATAAATATTGGTTAATCCAATAAATCAGTAAAAGCAGTAGAGTATATTGAGAGTAAATTAAAAAAAAAAGTTAGTATTTTTATTTTATGGCAATTTTAATTTTTGAGTACCTACATCTTAATTTTTTAATAATAAGTAATAAATTAACTATTAACTATACGCGTGGAGAAATTTGAGATCCTGAAAAAGCATTTAAGAAGCAATTTCATAAAAAAAACTTCAATTAAATATCGTCATTTTGGATTTTATAGCAATTTTAATTTTTGAATTTGCAAAATTTTTAAGAAAGTAATAATTAATTTATAAATAATTATTCGCGTGGAGCAATTACGGATTCCAAAGGAGCAGTTAAAGAGCGATTTTGTATAGAAGAAAACTTCAATTATAATTTTTGAAATTTGTAATTTTTAATGAAAAATAATTATAAATTAACTAAGAACTATACAATTGGAGCAATTGCGGATTCTGAAGGAGCATTTAGGAACTAACTTCTTTCCGGTATAATAATTAACAATACTTTTAATGTTAGAAATATATATTATATATAATAATTTAAAATATAACTTTACATATAACATTATAACAATACATATTCTTTCTAGTGATCTTTTGATGAGCTTACCTTTGCATTAAGAAGATGATTTAGGGTTGTTTATTTTCCTAAAATTAAGATTAAAAAATTAGTTTAAATGTATATATATTTGACACTTTAGGGTGTTAAAAAAATAAAATTAACAAAAATAAAAAAATATCCTCTTCTTATGTTTTTTAGGGTGCTGAATCCAAATATGATGTTTAGCAAGTTGTACAATCCCCCCCTCCCATTTGTTCATATTTTATAATTTAATTTATTAAGGGGCTATTCTAGTCTAGGAATTTGAAAAAATCGAAAAAAATATTTTTTCATAATACGATAGTTTATATATTGAAAAATATCTCCCTAAAAGGATTTTTCAAAATTCAAATTGTTTCGGAAGTTATAGCCGTTTTAGTTTCGTAGCAACTAGACCGGTTGAGGTTTAACGTAAAACTTTAAACGCATTTTTCTCGAAACTACTTTTTTCGATGCGGTAGCCATAATATCTCAAGTTCTAATCTAAGCCGATTTACTTGAAATTTTGCACGAATATTCTTTAAATATCTCTCTATCGCATGAACCAAAAAAAAAATGATAATGTTAAATTATTATTATTTATAAAAAATTCGACAAAGTTAAAAAATGAGTGAAAAAATCGACCTTTATTTTTGAGCAGCCGCCATTTTATGAAAAAAAATTTTTTTTTAGTTTTAGAGGTTCATGCGATAGCGACATTTGTACTTTTTAAAAATCCATCATTGTTTTATTTTTCAAATGACCACAAGGGTAGAAATCATGGCGACAAGGACACGGCCTTTTTTTTCCCTCTACTTCAAAGACGCATAACTCAATGAAAAAAACAAATTTTTTTTTTTAAATTTATTTGTGTTTTCTCTAAATATAAATATATCAAATGCTTATTTTTTATCAACTGCCAAAAAACGCTCGAAATTCGGGCCTCTAGACTAGAATACCCCCTTAAGTAAAGGTTCTGTGCACACTGCACAGTCCTTATAGATACAAAATCAGTTTCTAACACTTCTACATGTCAAGTAAGGCCTCATGAAACAGTTTTTAAAGGCTTTACCAACCTAAATGTGGACCATATTTCAAGTTTCTTTGCCAAAAGTTTCCACGTCTTTCAGAAGTCATGTGAATTAAAAGAAGGCGTCTTTATCGGACTCGGGCCTAACAAATGATAATTGACGGTAACTTTGAATCCACAATTATATTAAATGAGAAATGGCTTGGGTATCATTTCTGCACGTCGTTAAAAAATTCTTGGGAAATAAAAAAGATCCAGACTATGCTTCTGTTGTAGATAATATGTTAAAAAAGTTTAAAACTGTATCTAAAAGTTCATTTCAAAACAATCACTTTCATAACTTTATTGACAATTTGGAAAATTCTAGTGGGGAGCAAATTGAAGGTTTTTAGCAGAAACTTAAAATGATGGGAAAACATTATCAGGACCGCTAGGATACCAACATTTTATATTTTATTACCAACAGTTCATTATACCATTATATCATTATACTGTAAATACAGGTCATGTTTCTGATGTAACATAGCATTTTATGAATTTCTCCGTAACCCATATAAATAAGGGTTTTATACTATAAAATAAAAATCATATTGCTAGAAAACTAATGGTGATACGAAAAAACAAGGCTACATTTGAATTCAGCTCACGAAAATCTGTAAATATCTGCTATTAGATTAAAAAAGCTTTTGAAAGTATTTTTCTTTTGGTCTGTACAGTTTTATACCGATTAAGCATTCAATTACGTCTAAAGTTAAATTTAAGGTAAAACAATTATTTAATTTTTACTTACTTTACAATAAGATTGGTTAGCGGTAATAGATCTTCAATAAAATATTCGGTAAGACACATTAGATGTATTGTCCAAATTGGAAACAAATTCATGAATATTCTGGTTCCCATTATTATAGCTGAAGCTATTACAGATGGTTTATGCTTTAATATACTTGAATCTAAAATAATTTTCTTTAAGAGCTGCGCAAAATTGATGGTGATTTATTACCGAATATAACTATATCCAAGCACCTGTTGATATAAATAAGTGCTTCTTTCCACAGTTGAAATTCACTGGTTTTATCCATGATAAATTCCAAATCGTCACTTGAAATCACATAAAGGCTGTATAAATCGATGAAGTGAGCCACAGTGGGAAAATTTAAGTTCCAGTCAAACACTTTTAGAATCGATACTTCCATCTTGAAATAATCTACGATAGATACAGAATGTGGAAATTCGGCAAGTAAATCTTTAATGTTACAATATCTGCTGCCGTCAAATTTATCTAAAATTAAAATAGTTCGATATTTATTAAGAATAATAGCAAATCGGCCTCAGAAAGTTATTTGGATCATCATCTGAGAGTATGTTGGTTCTAATTAGATACATCGATCCTGCAAGTTTCAGATCTTCATCTACTCTTGTTTCCAAATAAATTGACAAAAAAGGAAAATTTTGAAAAAAGAGATTTGGTCACATTTAAGACCTAGACATATAAAGGCTTTATTCGGGAAGAATAACAACTCATAATCTTTATAATGACCGTTTAAGACAGGTGATTTTTCCCAAAATTATTATTTTTTTCTATGATAACAATTTGAACTACTTTTGAATTGAGTATGCAAGTTAAATGATCAACTCATTATTTATTAATTTAGTGTTTTAAATTAAGAAAATAGTGATTTTAGCTGATATTTACTAAATTAAACCTCGTCCTTACAACGTTACGATAATAGCTAATTTACAGTTTCTTAAACACAAGCTTACATACTAATTTTTGAAATGGAAAGAGATTATTAGTGGAAGTTAAAGAGATGGGAATTTAGGTATCATAGCCATTTAGATTTTTTGGATGAAATAAATAGCCAAATTTTAGCATAAACACATCAGGTATGCAAAAGAATTCCATTGCTTTGGGAATTGGTTTATCATAGGTTATAAAACTATTGTAAGGAGTTTGTAAGCCAAATTCAAATGTGAAGATATTAAGCTTGAAAAATGCTGTTCGGTTTTTCATATACGCACACTCAAGCAGTTCAAAATCAATGCAGGTCACTGTGAGAACAAAGCTAATAAAATACTGACTTTAGGTACGCTAGCTATAGGTTGTTATTCACACGTCGCTGTAATAATTTTTTAATTAGCACGAAAGATATTTGTCTAAAATCCATAGACCAACTCTGATTCTTAACACTGTATTTAAGTTAAGTAACTTATAAAATAAATAAAGTGGTGAATCCCTAATAATATAGTCCTCCATCCCTCCAATCAAGAGCTTTGACAATTCAATTAAATAAAATTAAAAAAGTAAAATGTATCTATTTGCAATGTGAAACATTTCCAATACCTATATTTTTTAAGAAGTTGATCAAATCGAGATAAATTCTATTCGTTGTACTAACTTTGCGATACCCTGATTTATACTTACTAGCTAGAATTACAGCAGTTACAATCACGATTGTAAAGCGATCCTTTTCTACACGTTTATGACTTACAAAAGTATCGAATATGCTTATAGCTAAATGAAGAACAGTTCGATCCATTTCATAATATTCACAAATTTCTATGAGCCAGCCAATGAAATTATTGCGAGTTTCTTCCTATGAACAAAAAACATTTCTATTAAAAATTAAGATTTCAAAGTGGATAAATGACAATTTCTTACCGGGATAAAATTGTAAGAATTATTAACTCGACGTTGTTCAAGATTTTTCAAATAACTAATGATGTCATTAATATACGGATTAAGGCACCACAGACGGAGTAATTTTTGCTTTGAAAAATAAAATATTAATGTATTAAGTTTGTAGTATTAGGTTTTAGTTTGATCTACCTACATACCATTGGATTATTAATCTGAATTTTCATTTTAATTGTTCAATTAATTACTTAAAAGGTATGCTTTTATTGAATATTCGGAAGACACTAATTAGGAAAATAATAATTATTGAGAAGGAATGCGAAAACATCATAATGTCAATTTTGTTTTTATCAAAATATTATTTTCTTTTAAATTCATTGTACATTTGGAATACGTTTACTAATACATGCTCATTACAATACATTTAAAAAAATACTAATTTTACACTGAATTGTAAAAAGGTAGTTTGGTATATTTTGAACAATGATTTTAAAATTTATTCTATTTACATTTTACATCATAGTTGTGTTATGTAGTATACCTATATATAAAAATATTATTTTGTGTGTAGGTACATCGATAAACTTATGTATATGAAATATTTAATCTACTTATATTTATAATACAAATTGTATTGGTCTTTCAAACTTATTTCACGACGACGTCGCTTTTTTCCCGACAGAACACCCAATTGTAACAAAACTGGATTGCTTACAAAAACAGCGGCAGCTCCAAGAAGAGCGATTCCAGCTAATGGGAACAATAACTTTTTCAAGATTAAATACTGAAAATGAAAACAGAAATATCATTAACAATAATTATTCAGAAACAAATGCTTAAAATAGAGTGTAGTTTAAAAAAATCATTGTTGAAGTGCACTTGGTTCTGGTAGAAGAGACATAGTCGATAGCCATTGATACATTGTTAATCATTAGATATTCAATAACCAAAAAAAAAATATTTTTAGATTTAAAATCCGCTTGTTTAGTTCTTAGAGTAAAAAAAAATTGTAATAATTGATGTTTTCACTTGTTTATTAAACAAATTATAAAAATATTTTTACGAATTGAATCCGACTCATTTCACAGCAAAAAAACTTTCTATTTAAAATTAAATGAAATTTCCTACAATTTATGTCATAAACTTTTTTTTCGTAAAATCAACAGTTTTCGCGTACAAACGGCGCAAAACTTTATACACCCACGCCAACCCATGATTAGTATTAAATCTGAATTGATTACATTTGTGTACTGTACAGTTCACATGCATGTATTGTAATGTCACGGGTTAGCGTAGATGTATAAAAGTTTGCGGCGCTCGTGCGCCAAAACTTTGAAATATACGAAAAAAAAATTTATTACTTAAATCGAAAATTCTTTGTAGACTATGGCGAAGCCCCCACAACAGAACGTCGAATAGGATCTGGAGTGCCACAGGGCTGTGTCTTTGAGCCTCTCTCTTATTTTTCACTATTTTCACGACACTTAAAGGTACCTTTTCTAGAAGGTGCGGTCTTCCCCACCTATTCATTCATCACATTCGCTTAACGACCAGGGAGAGATTGCGATTCATAAAGCGGAAAAAAAATTACATAAATTGTAGGAAAATTTCTCTACTTTCATTTTGAATGCAAATGTTTTGCCGTGAAATGGGCCGGAAAGAAGATATTGTCAAGAAACAGTATTATTGGCGCCATGTTCCAATATAGCAATATAACAACAAAGATATGAGGTGGCAAAATTGAAATTCGTAAAGAGAACATCCAAATCCACAAAACTACGACTTTCAAAACTTTCCAAGCAAAACTAACAAGTGTCTGGATTAAAAAACAACTCTGGAAACAGAGCTAGATGAGATATCTTAAGAGGGAATATTTTTGACTTCTGAACATTTCAACCCTTAAGTATGGGACTCTTTTTTCAACCCCTTTTTTCATCAACTTGTTGGAATTTTGAAAAACCTCGTCTAGACTAGAAATGAGTTTTGTCTTGAATCCCTTTGTTCACCTATTTGCGATTGATACGCACTATCTATTGTTCTAAAATCAAGACCGTAACTTGACTCATTTCCCAATTTTGATACGGATTCTTCAAGTTAAATATTTGGACAATTTTTAAGATGTATTGTGCTCGACATTTTGCAGATACATGATATAACTTGTGAAGTCAATACTCGCTTTGATTTGACCGTTAAAGATCAATATTTGACTCGAGTTTGACTTGAATATAAATCAACTTAGGTTAAATAGCTCGAAAATTAAGTCAAGTAGCTTTAAAATACAGTCAAAAAGTGAACCCTTAAAATTTGGTCTTTGGGTATAATAATTACATAAATGCTGTTTTGATATGATCGTAAAACTAAAAAATTTGTCAGTCAAAAAGTGTTTGTCACGAGTCGTATCTACCTTGGAGGTAAAAGTGAAATTTGGGAAAATTATTTTTGAATATTCACTTACTTTATCCAAAGATGATTTTTGCGGCGCATGCTCGTAATGAGGATTTTCATAAGAATGATAATGCTCTGGATAATGATGATATGCATGAGGATTGTAATGATCGAAGTATGGATCAACAGTTTGATGCTCGGCCAGTACAATTTGGTGATTATCATAATGACCTAAATTTTAAAATAACTCTTTATAGTCTCTTTTATTATTATTCAATCCACAGTTGTATGATAGAACATTATTTTATCATTATTCACACAAAAATATCACTGATTTGGTCATAGACAAATACAACGAAGTTTGTTATTTTATAAAATTTAAATTTTCAATGTATTATCTTTAGATATTCTGTCTAGACACAATATTTATTATGAAAAAAATTTAACATTTACCTGCATTTTCGGAATTTAGTGCATAACCATCTGTATGATGAGACGTATCATAATAATAAGTTGCATAATCAGAATGATCTGACGATGTTGCCATTGAATCAGAAACCGCCATAGATCCTTTATGAGGTGCTTGCCGTTGTTTCTTATCCAGTTTATAACTACTTTTTATCATTGGAATAAAAGGTGAATCATTGTCAGCAATTCGTTTTATCTAAATTAAAAAAAAAAATAATGAAAAGAGTCGCAGTTTTAATATATCACTAAAAATTACCGGCGTTTCTCCGTTTTTAAGTTCATTTGAATCAGCACACAATGATATGGATATTATTGAAAATAAAACGGACAAAACGCACAACACTGTTGCATTACAAACTGCTATCCAAATTCTTAAGATTTCCATTGTTGAAACACAGTCATTTAAGAAGATCAACCTTAATTCCACGACGAAAAAACCACAAATGTCTCCGTAAAATGTATCGTCGTTCTTTTCAAAGAGCAATTGCTGGTCTAAGTTTTCTTTTGCGTGGAAAAATTAAAGAAAAAATATTTATTTTTTTATTTGTCTGCGAGTTATGCTCCATATCGTTCTTATATTGTTGAATATGTAAAACAATACATCAATTATATTGTTAAATGCATGAAAACGTTCACTAAATGGAAAAAATGGAAAACATAACGAGACAAAATGTCAGATTAGAATACAAATAGATGTATGAACAAGTGAAAATTTAATAAAAGTTTTACGTTAATATAAAAATGTGCAACGATGAGTAAAATTATATCAATTATAGTAATTGAACGTTATAAATTGTAATAATTTTCATGTTTCTGTATGATATCATTTGTTAAATAATGATAATTTTTCGGACAAATTTTTGCAAAGGTAGAGGTAGACCATAATTTACTTTTTAGTAAAAGTAAAAGTTTAAATTAAATGAAATTTAAAAAGTTGTGAGTAATTTTGGGAGAAACGTATCTTTTGTATATAAATTGTACATTTACATTTTTTTATTTATCAAATGGACGTATGCAGATAAATATTTTTAAATGCAAAACATTCAAAAAGGCAGTCAGGAATGGCACAGGAAAGCGTACTGGGACCTTTTTTGTACAAAATATATATAAACTTAGCAATATTGGCGCAATATGCTGATGATGTCGCTATATTGTGCAAGGAAGACTGCACTGATGTAGCAGAAAGAATCCAAGAGAATACAAGTCGATGAATGGTGTAAAAAATGGAGAATCCGTCTATGCCCAAAAAATAATCCAAAGTAATAATGTTAAGCTTTGAAACAAAAACAAACTATTTCCCCATAACTCTGGACAGAAACGTACAGTGCCGAGGTTGAACAAAATTAAATACTTGGGTCTAAAAATGGACTCCAGATTTACCTGGAACGCATACATCACGGGTCTCATAGCTCGACTACGTATTCGCCTTAAGCAGCTTAGATAGCTAATCGGTAACAAGGCGAATCTGAAGCAACTCTTATACCTTCAAGTCGTAAGAACTATTTGGATGTATGGGTGTGATCTATGGGACATAGCATCCAAAAGCCAAATAAAACGAGCACATGTGACCCAGGCCAGGACTTTGACACGTGTGACTAATTACATGTGGTAGGTACGTTACAGGTGCCACAATGCACCACGACTTAAAAATGTCAGAAGTGGAAGCTGTTATTCAAAGCAATTATCGAAATCTAAGCAAAATATTTGCATTTTACCCAAACTCCACCGTATGGGAAAACCTAAATAACTTGCTTCCAACTAGAAATCAAAGAAAGCTCAAGAGAAAGAGGCATGCTGATAAAGCGGATTCGGCAAAAAGGACGCAAGACTCCTAACAAGCCTCTATACGGGCCACTGTAACCTGAATTACCATCTTTACAAGATCGGTAACGCCGACACTAACATATGTCGTCGCTGCTGGAAAGCGGCAGAAACGGCGGAACACATTTTGTGCTCATGTGAGGCAGCTTTCGAAAAAAGACTGCAGCATCTTGGAAAAACGGACATGACGCCTAGCGAGATAGCGACAGAAGCCCCTAGGCTGGTGCTGGTTTTCTTTAAAAGCCTGGAGCTTCTCTAGTGAACAGAAAGGGTCACATCACAATAGAACTCTTTGGTCGCAGTGATAAAAGAAAGGAATATTCTGAGACCCACAAAGCGGAAAAAAAAAGATATAACAAATGATTAAACTCTACAATAATAATAAAAAAACGATTTTTAAGAACCTAACCTCCGCACTCTGTCTGTCCAACCATAATGCCGATTAGACAAAAAGTTTTACGTATTAAAAAAAAAACTTTAAAGAAAATTGATACAATAAAAATGGGAGAGAGTAAAAAAAAATTTAAACAAAATTAACAAAAGTTAAGAGTTTTTATATCCTAAGTTAGGAGCTCTTGGTGCTCAATACCTGAAAAATTACTGAAAAGACCTTTAATGGCTTTTTCAACAAATACTGCGAAAACTGTAATCCTAAAAACTAAAACTGTTTAAATTTCTGGTGATAGTTATTGCTTACTAGTAAGATTAAAATTACAGAATAAATTGAAATCCCAATTTATGAAAAATTATGAACATTTCCATTCAATGACGGAACTATAGAAGGAATTAATTTTTTCATATCTAACTTGATTTCCAACAACAAAAAAAAAACAATAAAATTAAGAGACAATAAACTTTCCGGAAGTTGTTTACGTTTTATTTATGCATCGCGCAAAGATTTTTGCAAAAAATACGGGTTTAAAAATTTTTCTCTTTTAGAAATCAATAACAAAAGTTACAATTTGCAGAAAAAATTGAAGTAATGCTTATTACAATGGACATATTATGGGCGATTGTGATCGGTTTATATTTACCCGTACAATTGTTTGTCTATCTATGAAATTTAAGGATACGAAAGTATCAATAATTTTATTCGCTTAGAAAAACTGATTTCAACTTCAATATGAGGAACAAATTGATTTTATAAAATGGAAACAAATACTTTCAGAAATGATATATGGCTGTTTGCTTACTACGTATTACAATGCTATTACAAACCTACCATCAATTAATAACGTTTACATGTTCTTATATAGACTATAGATTTGTTAAATTATACGTCAGCAAAACAGGTGTGTATTATTTTAAATTTCTCATATCTCTAAGTTAACGTTAATTTTAAGATAATGAAAATTAGAAGATTATCAGTGGTTGTCGGCGCTCGGGGCATATAAAGTAGCATTTGCCGCCCATCCCATGCCGATAACAAAAGGGAATGTTAAGCAGGTCATTGATTATTTTAGTAATTCATTAAGTATGTACATCAGTGGCGGAACTACCATATCGCTCGACCCCGCGACGTGGGGGGGCCCGAAGGTTTGGTGAGCCCAAAAATTTTGAGAAAATTAGTACTAGTGGTGCTGCAGAGAGAGTGCAGTAAAAAAGAGAGATTGAAAAAGGAACAGGAACGTTTAGCAAAAATACCAAAACTATCCCGTTTTCTTAAATCGTTTGCTGATTTGAACACGTTTATAGCGAAAAAATTAATGCAACTGACTTAAAATTAAAAAATCACAGTAACACACCTAGATGAAGGGCAATTTGAACATGTTGATAGCAGGAGCAGTACGGCAATTGATTTGAATAACGATGAAAATACCATGGATTTTGACCAAGATGTTACGAATAAGGATATTAAGAAACTACCGTTATTCTTAACAAACAATGCTAATTTTCAAAACAAAATATTACACCTGATATGAAAAAAATGATAATATCTGGAAACTCCTCTAGACCTCAAGGGCCTTTTAAGAAGTACCTTTCGCAATAAAATCGGAGCTAAATTAAAATATGGGGCGCTAGATACGAAAAGCAAAAATTCATATAAGGTTTGGGGCCGGTCAAATTTATTTGCGGGGGGGGGGGTAAAATTTGTAGTTCCGCCACTGATGTACATGATTGTTTTTAACAAACTTCATTTACTTATTATTGTTTATTAAAAATACAGGGTGCGCCATCTAGACAGGGCCTATTGAAATGTTGAATAACTCCGCCATTTTTCAGCCGATTTTGACAAATCAGCCAGATTCTGAAACGTCAGTCTATGCCATTATAGTCATGGATCGGTTTACGCCAAAAAAACGGGCTGAAATTGTAGCGCTGTACATTGAAAACAATCGTTCAACTGTGAAAACTGTGCGTGCGTATCGTAAGAAATATGGGAGACATTCGGCGCCTTCCGCCAAGACAATTCGTACTTTGGCGAAAAATTTCTTTGAACACGGGTCTGTAGCTACTCGCCCGCGACCCATTCGACCGCGTCCGCGACGCTCCAATGAAGTTGTTGAAGCGGTGAGAGAGAGTGTTGCCGAAAATCCAAGTGTGTCGTATCGGCGTCGTTCTCAGGCGCTGAATGTGAGTGGAACCACTTTAAGAAGAATTTTGAAGGATGATCTCCATCTTTTTCCATACAAAGTGCAACTAACCCAAAGATTGTTGGAAACGGACAAGCCGCGTCGCCTCGAATATGGGAATACGATCGCAAGAAAGATCGATGCCGAGCCTGATTTTTGGGACCGAATTTTGATGACGGACGAAGCTCATTTTACGCTCTCTGGCGGGGTCAATAAACAAAACTGTCGAATTTGGGGAACAGAAAACCCACACATCATTCACGAAACACCATTGCACGACCAAAGAGTTACTGTTTGGGCCGGAGTGTGCTCGAAAACGATTATTGGACCATTTTTTTTCAAAGTTGGAGAAACCGTCGACGGTGCACGCTATCGTTGGATGTTTGCGCACTTTGTTTGTCCGGAAATGCGGAAACACCGTCTAACAAACTTCTATTTTCAACAAGACGGCGCACCTTGTCACACCGCAGTTGCTACTATGAAGTTTTTGCAGAGCAAGTTCCCGGGACGCGTTGTGTCAAAAAAGGGTGATTTGGAGTGGCCTCCTCGTTCGCCGGATTTGACGGCGCCAGACTTTTTCCTGTGGGGCTATTTGAAGAGTAAGGTGTATGCCAGCAAACCAAAGACTATTGAAGAACTAAAAGCTAATATTAAAGCGGAAATTGCTGCTATTACGCCCGAAATGTTGTCAAATACAATGAAAAATGCCCAAAAAAGGGCCGCTTTTTGTGTGTCTAATGGAGGCGGTCATTTGATCGATATTGTATTCTGAGTGAATTGTCAATAAATGGCATTGTATACCCTAAATGAATCTTGTTCATTTTCCAAAATCGGCTGAAAAATGGCGGAGTTATTCAACATTTCAATAAGTCCTGTCTAGATGGCGCACCCTGTATTTTATTGCAAACATGAATGTTACAGTAGTCCGTTGGTACAGTAGTTCTCACTTTTCAGAAAATATATTCGATGTTTAAAATGTTACTTGTGTTGACGTTGGTTCTGCGAACTCAGCAATAATATCGTTATAGTCTATGGTTAATGCTACATTGGTTTCGATTGAAATAATCGCTTAATTTTACATTATAAATTTGCCGCCTCCAGGAGTCGGCATCCGTGGCAGCCACCCTCTCACCCCTTAGATCCACCAATGAAGTTTATTTTTTTGAAATATCTTAAATCAAACTACCAGTTGGTTTTAGCTTTAGGGATTCATTTCTTAACTAGATTTTCAAAACTTGACTGTCTTAAATTTGACTAAAAATCGAGTTAAATTAAAATCTAAATATTACTAAATATTGTTAAAGATACCTCAGATCTTAAGATAAAACAATAAATATTATTTATGGTTAGCTACTGATCCATTCTACTAAAATGGATAAAGGGTTTTAAATGGAATTTGGTATGAAAGGTTCTCAAGTCTTAAAGGAACAAAAGTAGGTACTTTATTATATTCAAAAAAACTTATAGAACTTATGAGACAGCTAATATCTCTTTCCAGGAAAGTAGTTTTGTAATAATCAGTTTAATTTAGATACCCTCAGTGAAACAGGCGGGTATCAGCTAGTTATAATTACAATAAAATTAATAAATATAAATAAATAATAAATAAAATAAATAAATAGTAATAATAAAAAAATAATTTGTTTTACATACCTTATAATACTTTAACCTCTTTAATATATTTTCGTGGTTTTTCAACCAGAGATAATTAGAGAAAAAAAAATTAAGAGCATGACCGAGGCAATAAATGTATTTATTTTAATTTATTTACAACACTTTAATATCTTATAAAGAAAGATTTATAACTCATTTAAATGTTTTTTTTTCTTCAAGAAATGTATGAAAATTGATAGGGGCATTATGAACAGTAGTGGACTTGCACTTTACCTTTAAACATAAGCTTAAGTAAATCCGGTGATAAAATTCAATTACCTTTACAAACGGTTCGTTTAAGTGAATAATATTTGTTAAAATAATGAATCCAATAATATTTGAAATATTTTTAAACGCAAAAAGAAATTTTTTTGTTCAAAATAATAATTTTTACAGGCAGTATTTCGGAAGAAAACGGCTAATTTAAAGCTAGTCTCATTGACAATAAGAATTATAAGAAAAAGTTATCAGGTCATTCGGGAGTTTTAAGTAAAATATTGTTTAACTGAAATTATTTTCTTTGAAAATAGTGTAAATCCATTTTACGGAGATATCCAAGATTTTGTGTTAGAAATATATTAACTACATAAAATATTGATTGACAGGTGAACAGTGAAAGGGTTTTTTTGGATACTGTTTTCAAGTAAAACGCCGATTCATTGTTATCCTAAGGAACTCATCAGGTCAAGTATTTGTACATTTATTTCTCATTGTATTTAAATTTTTAATTAAATTAACTTGTTTCAATGCTTCATTTGACTATAGTTTGATTTGATTTTAAGTCTTTAAGTCAAGTAGCTTAAAAATCAAATCAACCAGTGAATTCCTAATAAGCATCAAATCAATTATTGTTTAAAATGAGCTCATGTCAATTTCTTATAAAACGTCTCAGTGATTGTATCAGTAGGTAGGTATGTCAAGTTTCGAGTAATCATAAATCAAAATAGCCAAACAAATTAATTTGTTTGCCAAAATTTTTTTAACTTTCGATCATGTCTTTAAATATCGTCATTATTCGTCACGTCATTATTTTCATGAATTGATATTTTAATATTTTCTGATTCACGTCTTTATCAATTATAATTATTCCTAATATCAAACTTTTTTTAAAATATAAAATTGTAAGTAGTTTTTCTTATAAAATCAATTCGTAATTGATTGACACAACTGTTCAATCAAATAAACCTTCCTTTTTATCAATTTAATTACCTACAGCGTACACACTACACATAAACTATATACATTGATAATTCCCGACTTTCTGATTGTAAGTACCTTAGTGATTGCGAAATGTTGGAAAAAAAAACCTAGAATTTCAGAAATATAAGTAAATAAAAGATAAAGACAAATTTTTCATTTATGAATATAAAGTATTTCATTGGTTAATATAATAACATGGTCCCTTTATTCATTATAAAGTATTGATGAATTTGATAAAGTGAAGTGATTATTTTTAATGACTACGTCACAGATAAAACGGTGTTAATCTATTTTTTTGATTTATATATTTTTACTATACCTCCAATAGTATTAACTAGTGTATATTATGTTAAAGTGAAGACAATGTTTTAGATGCGAAAGTTTTTAATAAGTCTTAATTTATTTTAGCTTAGAAATATAAATATCTTGTAAAATTATTACGGATTAATGAAAGCCACGTGTTAATTTAACTGTAAGTACAAAATTTCATTTCTTTAAATAGAGTTAGACATTTCAAAAGTTTCTTCTAATTCTAATGCGAAGATTGTGTAATAGACTTAACAGCTTTTCATATATTTAAGCAGTTAAGTCAATTACAATATTTTCAATTTCTGAAGAGTAATAAAAAAATAATAAAATAAAATTAGAAAATGTTTCATCATTCATTCTCTCCGACTTTTCTTACATTTTTTATTTACGGGTATTTATACTTACAGGTTTATCAAGCCAAGTAAATAAACATTTAGTGCAATGAATTGAGCTTCAGATTTTAACTTAGAAATGAAATAATTTATAAATTCAGCGTTTTACTTAAATTGGTACTTAATAACATTTGATTTGATTTTGAAATCAAGTCAAGTCGTAATCCTTATGTATACACCATACTGTACCCATGTTAAAAGTTACTTCTTTAACATAATAAAAAATTATGTTCATGTAGATACCAGAAACAGTCTTTAAAATTTTGGTTTTGGCCTTTTTCATAAAGTTCAAGGGGCATGTAGCAAGTAGCTTTATGTGTGTTAATTTTAGAGTCTTTGTGGGAAATCATAGTAAAAATTCACTCCAAAACAAGTAAGCTTCAAAAATGTGTGCGTATGACGACACTTAAATGAACAAAATAATTTAATATGACTTTCTTTACAAAAATTTACTAAGTTTTATTATTAAGTGTATTTTGAGAGGTTGTATCTGTTTGAAAGGAACTTAAAACATTTTTTTTTCATTTATTAAGTTCAATCAAATGGTTTTTTTAGTCAGGACATAGTCAAGACAACGTCTTACATTTTTCGAGGTAAACTAGCGCACACAAAAATAAAGTGCATCAAAGGGTTACATGGGTTTGGGAGCTTCAAGAAATCGTTTTTTTTTTTGTCTCATTAAATTCTACAACAAGTTTTGTCAACGGATCTTAGACTAAAGGCGGACTTCCACTACTCGTGTATTTGGCAAGTACGCCAATATTTGTGTAGGTAATTTGCAAATAATTAAAATCCCTTTGACTCGAGGCATTTTTACTGACAACCATGACTTCACCAGTAGCAAATAATTGAATAAATAATGGCTGAGTGAACCATGTTCATTACATGGCAAATATAGGCCAATAACAAATATTTGCCAAATACAGAAGTAGTGAGAGTCCGCCTTAAAATTTTCGAACGAAACACCAAAAAATAAAACGCGCCTCTTCTCAATGTTTTAGTATTAAAATCTCAAATCTTAACAACTTTTTTTTAAACTTGAATGAAACTTTTGAACATACTTATAAGAAAATTTTGATTTGGAAGTATCCTACTGTAAAATAAGGAACACTATTTATCACTACAGTGTTAACAAATGTTTCAACTAAAATATTTTTTGCTTTGTCATTGTGATCAAAGCCTAGAACTGATTGCAAAATCATGGAAAAAACACTTTATCGTTTATAGAAGCAATAAAAAATCCAATGAAGCTCTTTAAGTCCTGATTTATAAATTAAATAAGATAAGAAACGTTTATTATCGATCATTAAAACACATTATTTTACTTCTTAATTTGCATTGAAATATTTTAACTAAGTATTTTAATTGTTATTTGTGTACCAGTGTTATCTTTAAATTTTTCTTGACATTTTTTCATTTTTAAAAATATGATATATTATTTTAATTTTCTGTAATATTTTCAGATTTTCCATTTTAAGATGAATTTAAGCAAATCAAAGACTGAAGAATCAGAATCTGTAACCGGTATTTACTACCGCGAAGATTCACAGACGAAAAAAGAAAACCCGTTAGAACCGTAAGTATATCGAATTTATCTCATATAAGGCAATAATCACCAACACAATAAAACTTTTCCTTTGACCTTTCAAAATTTCCCGAATCCAGTATTAACCCAATTATTATTCATAAAGGATATAATAGTTAGCACAATCTTATCTAAGGTATAGATAGAATTCTATTCTAAGAATTATATTATAACATCAAATGTACATTTACATCTATCTATCCATAAATATTTGTACTTATTTGCTTATTCACATTCCTGCTACTATCATCGAATTATTAATCTTATTAATCTTACTCTTATGCATTTAAACTGTTCTTGTTTTGAATTTTTCTTGAATATCATCTGCTATATCTATTAATAAAAAACAATCATTAGAAGTAGTCGTAAAGACTCAGCCTTAACGTAAAAGTAAAGCAAAAGTATGGAAACTTTAGTTTAAGTTGAAGGTCTGATAATGTGAGAATAAGAGAAAGGTATACTTAGTAAAAAGGAATAATGTTCAGTTTTAATCACTTCAAGATAACATTTATCGCTTTAAGAATCTTAATGAATGCGAACTGATATGCTATTACATTCAAAGTTTAAATTCGAAATACAATTTTTATAAAAGAAAACTATCCATATAAAAAGAAGATGAAGCAATAAAATTAGTAGATCTCTAATATTTTTAGTGTGATAAAAGAAAATGTTAATAAATTATAACTTATTAAGATTATGAGAATTAGTTTTTCCTTTTACTGTACATCTAAATTCCAAATAAATAAGCTGGTCTAGGATAAGATGCTCTTTAAAAAAAATAATTTATTGATATTGTAATCTTGGTTCAATTAAGAGATGTCTCACTATTGTCAGGATATCTTTTTGATTAAGAAATGAATAATTAAATAAAAACAATAGATAAAAATATATGGTAGGTATTTTAAGATATTTTTATATTTTACGAAAATGTTTCTTAACCCGACTGAGTAATACAAATAATTTATATTGATTAGATTTTTATAGTTTTATTGATTTAAAAAAAATCAGTTTAATTACCGATCGAAGTTTTTTTCACCATTTACGTAGAAATTATTTTCACGAGTAATTCAAGGATAAGATGTTGAGATAGACAGATAACCTAGTTCCGCTTTAAAATGAGATAACCTTATTAATACTTACAATGAACTTCAAAATGTATAAATTTTAACTTAAAATTTTTAAAACGAATTTTCTTTTTCAGAAATTTTATTCCAACTCAACCTGAAAATAAAAAGGAAAGTCCAAAGTCCGTAAACTTTTTTCGTTTAGTAAGTTCTCTACTATGTGAAAATACAGAGCCGTAACGTGGTACTACGGAACCCGGCGTGAAAGGTTATACTATTCCCCCCATAAAAGTAAATTTATTACTGCATTTCTTAAAAATTTTGATTGGTGAAACGGTATCTCTGTCGTTCCCCGCTATTTTATCGTGTGGCGCCTTATCGTACGACGTTTTTATCACGCGATATCTGGTGCCGGGGCACCGCTCGCACCACCCACGCTACGGCTCTAGTGAAATGCTAGGTACTAAGTGATTTATTAAGAAGAAACTCAGCGTTTATTAAACTACCTGGTTTTTATAACTAGTATATATAACAAGAGAGTTACTAAGAGAGTACTCTGATAATATTTATCAGATTTATGTTACAAAAAAATATATATAGGTACCTACGTTTTAAAAATGAACAACCTGTAAATATAAGTTAAAATTTGCAAAATTTTTAAGTTATAAAATTATTTGAACCCTTGAAGATTTAATATTTTGTTGTACTCTTCTAAAAAAGTTAGTTTTCTCTTCAAATATTTCCAATTTCGACACCCTTAAATGAAAAGTAACTCCAAATTGCAATTGAAAATATCGGTAACATAAATATTGATAAAAATTAGAGATGCAAATAATATTCGGCCACTATTCGGTATTCGACCTATTCGGCGGCATTTTTTAATATTCGGTATTCGGCCGAATATTGTGTACATTTTAATTACAAATTAAAATTGAAAATCTATAAGGGAGAATTAATTATGATGAATCAAAACAATTTTTTCTGCATTTGATTAAAGTTTCCTCGAGTAGGAACCTGCTTTTAGTTTAGAAACCTCTACTTATATAGATCTACAATAGTATCCAATCTAGGCGCATACTTAGTAAAATAATGCGTCTCGTGACGTATTAATATTACTATTATTTTACTCATACCTAAATGAAACGGCCGAATATTCGGTATTCGGCTAAATCACTATTCGTTGCATCTCTAATAAAAATAGTTCAAAGTTTGATAACTCATAGCTACAACCAAAGAAATTTAAAATTGCCTAACATAAAGATTCACTTCTTGACTTGATTTTTAAGCTATTTGACTTGATTTTCAAAGTACTTGAGATAAATTTGTCTATAAGCCATTCAAACTAAAATGTTAATATTTAATTTTAAATATCAAATTAAGTCAAGCATCGAACTTACAAGTTATTTAATTTCAAAGCTTTAATGTTAAACTTACAAGTATATCCAAATACTTGACTTGATGAATCCTTACTTAATAGTATTTAATAATTCTTCAAACTACCTACTAACTTTTACGTTTTCTTTTTTATTTTTAATAAACTAAGCAATTAATAAATCATTTGGTTCATAACACCAATTTGCTTCTTTTTTACAACAATACTAACAAATTTTATAGTTTCGTTATGCCACAACAAAAGACATCGTTATTAATATAATCGGCATAGTCACGGCCGTATTAACGGGTTGCTGTACACCTCTACAAATGTTAACTTTTGGAAGACTAACCAACAATCTTGTACTGTACCAAGAATTTTTATATACATGGAACAATTTAACTCAAGATCAACAGCACCAACAGATAAACATCGATATGTACAACCATCACACAAATGATTTTCAAGATGAAGTGCGTCGTTTCGGAATCCATTATTCAGGAATCGGTTTTGCTATAATTATTGGAAGCTACATGTCAATCGTTGCATTTAATTATACAGCTATGAGACAAGTATAGATATAACCACATTATCTCCTATCAAATCAATATTTACTCAAACATTTTTCAGGCTCTTAAAATCAGAAGTATTTTTTTCAAAAAAACGATTAATCAAGACATCAAATGGTTTGATTTGAACCAAACAGGAGACTTTACAAGTCGTATGGCTGAGTACGTTAGAACTAATCAAACAAAATAAATTTTATTTTAATTTACATACTATTTGTACCATAGAGACTTGAGTAAATTAGAAGAAGGGATTGGAGAAAAGGTTGGAATGTTTCTTATTTATCAAACAGCCTTTTTGGGAAATATAATTTTGGCTTTTGTAAGAGGATGGCAGTTGGCACTTGTATGTTTAATTTCATTTCCGCTAATGGCAATTGTAATGATAGCAGTTGGAAAGGTATTTTTATCAAATATTGTTTTACTTTTTAAAATAACAGGTTTGTTAATGACTATGCGTTAATTTCTAGGTGACTGCGGCTTATGCTCGTAAGGAAATGTTAGAGTATGGAAAAGCTGGGGTCATCGCTGAAGAAGTATTAAGCGCAATCAGGACCGTAGTCGCCTTCGGTGGCCAAGAAAAAGAAGAAGTTCGCTACTCTGAAAGACTAGTTTTCGCCAAAAATAACAATATACGACGATCTCTTTTCAATGGATTTGGGTTTGGATTATTATACTTCTTTATGTATGGCTCTTATGCTTTATCGTTTTGGTATGGAATACACTTGATAATACACAACGAAACCGGTTATGATGCTGGCACATTGATTACAGTAAAACAACAAAAGCTCAATTCTTTGTTAAAATATTTTATTCTTTTCATATTTTAAGGTATTCTTTAGTATTATGGTGGGAACAATGAACTTCAATATTTCCTCTCCATTTATTGAAAGCTTTTCAATAGCTTGTGGAGCTGCAGTTAAAGTTTTTTCTGTGATTGACATGCAACCAGTAATTGATGCATTCGATGAATCGGGAAAACGTCCATTCTCCGTGAAAGGATTGATTGAGTTTAAAAATGTGAAATTTGAGTATCCGTCACGATTGAATGTACCGGTAAGGAAATTTTATGTATTCATTTTAATACTGATAATAAGTTAAGTAAAAGCTAACCGAGGAGATGGAAAATATAATTTCCAAACACATCAATGAAAAATGAAGAGACCTTGTTAAAAGAGCGATCATTTTGTAAAGTGTAATACATGAATATGGGTCAACACTTAACGGTACATAGTATTTGACTTAAAATCAAGTTATATAAAATAAAAGTTTTTCAAATCAAATCATGTATTGTTATTGCAAGTTATTTAATTTACAAGTCCAAATATCAAACACAATTCATTTAAAAAAAATGTTCAACTACTTAATGAATCCTTACAGTAGGCCTTTTAATGTACCTGAATAAAGTTAAAGCATGACTGCATGAATGTAGTTATGCGTTACGCAGGAACGAATTTTGATGAGTTTTATCGGTTACTGCCTAGGTCAGTGATTCTGTCAGTGATCCTTTTTTGTTGCAGCACACATTTAATAAATTCCAAAATTTGGCGGCACACTTCATGAATTTCGCGGCACTTAAAAGTGCCGCGGCACAGTGGTTGAGAATCACTAGCCTAGGTTAAGCTCAGTAATGGGAACTTTTAAACTCAAAAAAATGAAAACACACTATCAAAAGCCACTGGACCACCATAGGACCTCCTTGATAGAAATTTGTTTATATTTATTGTAATTTTTCGTACTTTTGAATATTTTTTAATTTTAGACCAGTGCTTTTAGCCTTTGAAAATGGTAAAAAGTGAAAAAAATTATAGTAGGATGAAATCCATTGGAAATGGAAAAGAATATAACAAAAAATGTTGAACAATTTGTTCAAAAATGAAAGGAAAAATACTTCCCCACCTTCCCCGACCGTAATTTATTTTTCCTTTCATTTTTGAAAAAAATGTTCAAAAGTTATCTACCCTGGTCTATTTGCGTTAAGTTTAAACATTTCTAACAAAGAATTTTCTGTAAAATAAAGTAAGATCAGTGATTTTTATTTTTTTTTATTTTACGTTAAGGTGGAGTGGGGTAAGATCGGAGCGGTTTTTGATAAGTTCGACTTTACCATTTATTTTTAAAACTATATTTCAAATATTAAACATTATGTTGGTAAGTATCATCGTAAAGTACAACTAACACTCTTTCAGTTTGCATTGACATAAACACAAACTTGTACTGGAAATTATACCTTCTTTGAAAAATCAAAAAAATTTCGTAGCTACTCCGGTTTTGCCATATGACGGGGCAAGACCGTAAGCAGCCGTTTAAAGCTCATTTAAATCAATGTTCATGCATTATATGACAAAATCGAAATTCTTCATTCACCATTTATAAAATGCTTTTTACTAGATTAAAATCGGTTATTTAATTTCAAAGTTATAGATTTATAAAGACGTTTTGAGAATAGTTTGTTTTTAGTTAGGTAGTTAGGTACCTTTAATACAAACTTGCCATATGCCATTATGCCACTTCGAACTTGTCCCGTGCACTAATATTTTCGGGGCAAGACCGTAGTAGTTATTTTCTCAAAACATTCGAAACAATTAATAGAATTTATTGATTTAAATTGAATTTTAAGCATTTTTCTTAATATCTACCAAAAATAATCGCTTAGGGTAAACGTAAACGGGTAAACGGCCGCGGCGTTAACGATCTTACTCCACTCCACCTTATACTAAATTTATTATTATCATTGAAAATAACACAAATACAAACAGGACCATTTAAAAAATATCCTCGCCCAGAGATTCACTCTCCCCCTCTCTCTCTCTCTCCCTCTCTCTCTCACTTGGTGTAAGTATAAGTATTTCTAGGAATTTTTTTTGTCTTTATTAAAGGTATTACAAGGATTAAACATAACGGTTCCCCCTGGAAAAACTGTCGCTTTAGTAGGAACTTCAGGATGCGGAAAATCGACGTGCATTCAATTACTGCAACGATTATATGACCCACGCGAAGGATCTGTATGTAATCATTCAAACAATTTTTATTTTTATTATCTTAAAATCTCCACCCTCAAACTAGGTAACTCTTGACGGTGAAAATCTACGAGAGCTTAATGTAGCTTGGCTCAGAAATCAGATAGGAGTTGTTGGTCAAGAACCAGTCCTCTTCAGTAATACGATCGCTGAAAATATTCGATACGGAAAATTAGATGCTACAGAAGCCGAAATCCACGAAGCCGCTAAAAAAGCTAACGCTCATGGTTTCATTATGAACTTACCAAAAGGATACGAAACCTTAGTCGGAGAAAGAGGTGCTCAAATGTCTGGAGGACAAAAACAACGAATCGCTATCGCTCGAGCTTTGATACGAAATCCATCAATTTTATTGCTAGATGAAGCTACGTCAGCACTTGATACTGGTAGTGAAGCAAAAGTACAACGGGCATTAGATAATGTAATCTATTGTAAGTGAATTTCATTTTTCAATGAAAACTAACTCCTTAAAACACTAGGCAAGTACGGGTCGAACTACGATCATTGTTGCTCATCGCTTATCAACTATTAGAGGAGCCGATAAAATTATTGTCATTTCAAAAGGTCAAGTCGTAGAAGAAGGAACTCATGAAGAATTGATGTCCCGAAAAGGGCACTACTTTAATTTAGTAACTACACAGGTAGGAGACGAAATAGAAGAAGAAGATGAAGACGAGGATGTCTATAAACCTATCAGTCCTTCAGGAGATAGTATAGGAAACCCCATGGAAACGGGTGCACCAAAACGAGATTCATATCTGCAAACTGTAACAATTTTTTAGTGGTTTAACTGTTAAAAACTCTAATAATTTAAATTTTACAGGTATTGAGTACATTTATAGACATGGACGAAGAAAAATCTGTATCCATGTTTACAATTATGAAATACAATAGCAAGGAATGGCCTCAAATTTTAATAGCTTGTCTAGGTTCCATTGTTATGGGAGCTGCTGTACCTACTTTTTCTATTCTATTTTCAAATATAATCCAAGTAATTATTAATATAATTTTTTAAAGTGAAACTTTTTATACATCCTCTCAAATTTTTTGGCCTGTCTTTAGCATGTCGCTAAATGTAACACATTCTCGGCAGGGAATCGGCAAGTGTTCGGCAGAGCTCGTATAAACATTGTTAGCTATATACCATTTCGTTTTCCCAGATCTGTTGCGCGAGCTATTACTGAATGTAATGAGCTATTTTCCTCTCCATGACAACGTTTTATTATATTATAAGTTGTCATTAATTGTCAATCATATTTGTATTGGTATTTGTATTTTGATCAGTGTATTGATATAAATGTTATTGTTTACTTGATCATGATAGACAAAGATACAGCTAGTGAGAATAGTGCAAAAATATCCGACGGTGATGTTACAATTCTCGTAGATAACAATAGGCAGATGATCGTTTTAACAATTTTCAACAAATTCAATAATGAAAATAACATTCGCGAATTAACATCAATAATGGAAATTCAAAAAAAGTTGCAACGGTGCGCGTCACGCCAGACAGTGAATTCATGCCACATCACTCCCTTTCTATTGTATTTTTATACCCTAAATCGAATAATTTTCCGAAAATTTTCAGTTACTTAAGTGACTAAAATCCGAAAAAAAGTTTCACTTGCATCGTGGTTTCGTAAAACCACACAATATTTTTTTTTTAATTTACTATCTTATTGGCACTTATTTACTTTATTTTACTTATTTACTAGGTTCTTGCGAATAATGACCCATCATATTTACAACATGAATCAGTTAAATATGCCATATTCTTTTTAATATTTGGAGTCATAGTCGGGGGGGCTACATTTACGCAGACCTTATTTTTCGGAATTGCTGGTGAAAATTTAACAATGCGACTAAGAGCGTTATTGTTTAAAGCTATGCTTCAACAAGAAATTGGATGGTTTGATGATCCAAATCATGGAACTGGAACGCTTTGTTCTCAACTATCAGCTGAAGCTGCCGCTGTGCAAGGAGTAGGAAAAGAAACGAATCAAAACGAAATGAATTTTATACTATTTTAATATTATAGGCCACAGGAACACGTATTGGAACCGTTTTACAAGCAATAACGACAATAGTTTTGGCCTTATGTTTAGCTGCTTACTACGAATGGGAATTGGGTCTCGTAGCTCTTGCATTCTCTCCAATCATCTTAATAGTTGTATACTTTGAACGTGGAATTTCTCGCCAAAAAAATAAAACCACCAATGTAGGATTAGAACGTGCAAATAAGGTAATCAACTAGCACCAATTATAAGTTATATTAAATTACAAGGTAATCATTTTAATTTTTAGTTAGCTGTTGAAGTTGTTAGTAACATTAGGACGGTGGTGTCACTAAATCGAGAGACTGTGTTTTATGATGAATATGTTAAAATTCTTGCACCCAGCATAAAGACATCAAGATTAAGTTTGCATTTACGAGGTTTAGTCTTTGGAGCAGGTCGATCTGTGATGTTTTTTGCATATTCAGCTTGCGTTGCTTATGGAAGCAAACAGATTATAAAACAAGATATTGATATAGGAACATTAATCAAGTAAGATCTTTAATATGTAATTAATTTTTTTGTGTTCGAAAAACGAACGGAAAGTAAAAGTACGGAACACTAATAATTCATGAATATCTTCTATAGGTAAACAGCTTGCCACAGAGTAAATAAACAGTTTCATACTAAAAGAAATTCCTAAAATGTAATAATCGTGATTTAAATAAGAAAATGCAAAACAAAAAAAATGTCTTAACTTTCGCCAAAAATATAGCTCAATTTACTTTTTGTACTCATTATGATCAGTAAAATCAGGTTTTCGATTTGTTATTAATTTTTTTCTCTACAACCATTTAGTAAATATTAATCAAACTTTGCAAAACCGTTTTATATAGTTCAAAAGGGGACTCCTCCAATGGGAGTGATCTCCACCCTGTCCAATCTTAGCCATCAAATTGGATATAAGGACCCAAATCCTGATGGCCAATTAGGGGAGAAAAAAAAATAGTTCAAATAATGTAACTAGAAAATATGAATGAACATGACACTTGTTTTTATATCGTTTACAAGTTGAAACAATTATCCCATTCTTAAAGATTAGTCGAGTCAATAAATCGAAAAAAATATATATAAAGGGACAATGGAACCCAACAACAAAGTAGCCTAGAACCATCTACGAAAAAATCCGCACAAATGGTCATAGTCTCTTCATAGAAAGTTAGCAGTTGCCATTTTTTGAGCCCTAGTTTGTTCATTTAAGGGTTGAAAAATCATTACAAATTTTCTCAGTCCACCGTATTTACTTGATTTGTACTTTACATACTCGTATACCTAACATATTTTATTTTTGTTGTATTTGTTATTAAACTATCGAAAATTGTCTTTAATCTGTTAGTAGAAGATCCGAACCTACATCGACCTTCACCGAGTTGATCATAGAATGAAACAAAACATATGTTATGATGAATTTAGTATATTAAAAAATATATTTAAAATGGGTTGCCTAAAAAAATCCTGGACAAACTATTTTTAATTATTTTTAATAAAATATTGCATAACTATGTTGCATAATTTTTTTAAAAAATAATTAAAGTCTATCCAGGATTTTTTTGGCAACCCATTTTTAATATGTTTTCTAATATACTAAATTCATGATAAAATATGTTTCATTCTATGGTCAACTCGGTGAAGGTCGATGTAGGTTCGGATCTTAGACTATGTACTGTATTTTCTCATTTTGTTAATTTTACATAAACGTAGTCTTGCCTAACAAAACGTTGTAAATATATATGATATTAAATTTGAAAACTTAATAATATTGAATTAAAGGGTATCACAAGCATTGATCATGGGAACAGTATCTATGGGCCAAGCGTTTGCCTTTGCTCCAAATTTCCAACGCGGTATTCAAGCAGCTGGAAAAATTATTAACACATTGAATCGACAACCAAAAGTTCAAAATTATCCTGGCATCAAAGACAAATCCGATTGGGTAAATACTTTTAATATTTTATTCAAGTATGATTTTAAAATAACTTGTTCCAGGTTTGTCACGGGGACGTGAAATATACGGATATTTCGTTCGCATATCCAACAAGACCAAACATCAGGGTGCTTCGTAGATTAAATCTTGCAATTCAACAAGGAAAAACGATTGCTTTGGTTGGACAATCTGGTTGTGGCAAATCTACGATCGTACAACTACTGGAACGGTTTTATGATCCCGATTCCGGTACAGTGGTATGCATTTCTTTTAATCAAATTTAAGGAAAAAGATATTTAAAATTATTTTTCATCAGTCTCTGGATAATTATAATTTAAAAACGGAATTGACAATGTCTACGTTACGTAAACAATTAGGAATTGTATCACAAGAACCGGTTTTATTTGATCGTTCCATTCAAGATAATATTGCTTATGGTGACAATACAAGGCATGTTCCAATGGATGAAATTATCGATGCAGCTAAAAAAGCGAATATACACAATTTTATTACTACCCTTCCATCGGTAAGTTTAAATATTTATAAATTAAATGAAGAATTATTGATTATTTCTTCAGGGGTATCAAACAACTCTTGGTGATAAAGGTACTCAGTTATCTGGAGGGCAAAAGCAACGTGTTGCCATTGCCAGAGCATTGATTCGAAATCCTAGAATTTTGTTGTTAGACGAAGCCACTTCTGCACTGGATACCGAAAGTGAACAAGTCGTACAAGATGCATTAGATCGAGCCAAGGAAGGCCGCACTTGCATTACAATTGCTCATCGTTTATCAACAATTCAAGATGCTGACATGATTTGTGTCTTAAATCGCGGAATAATTCATGAAAGTGGAACGCACCACGAGCTATTGGCGTTGAGAGGAATGTATTATGGATTACATAGTTTACAAGGTGGTCGAAAAAATAACTAAAACTGCTCTTTATGTTTGTCTTCCAAACTCTAATCACTGGTACAAATTGGTAAAAGTCATGAATGCAGAAAGTTCATTTAGGAAAATTATATATTTTTGAAAATAATTAGATATTTAAGGAAGTAGATACTTTTTATCATAAATTAAAGTTTAAGGTATTTTTATAAATGTATATAAATAAGAAATAAGTATTATAAAATTATGAATTTGTTTTCTTTTCTCATTTTCAAACTATTACTAGGTCATGCGGAAAATTTCTACTAAAAGAAGTGATACACCATCGTTCTTAAAAATATCAACCCTATATATATCTATATTTTGAAATAAATATTGGTTGATTCGAATTGTTACTATGGTATAAATTAAAAGATACAGATATATAACAAATATTATTGTAACGTTTTTACGGATTCTTGGGTTTGTGTTTAAAGACGACAAATTTATTTTTAACAAACGTTTATTTGTTTATCTTATTCACAATTTACACTTATTAACTACACGTTAACAATGATTTAGTTCACTGTTTAACTAGTCAGTTTTCACAGTCACTTATTCACTCATTGTCACTCACTATTGCACTGTTACACTTTATTTAACAATTTTCACAATTTATTTAACATTCGCGATTCACTGTTTACGATTTATTTATCACTGTCGATTTATATTTCACTCAGGATGTCGATTTATTTCAGACTGTTCACGTTCACGATTTATTTAAGACTGAACTGCTTGTGCTTTTATATTACTATTATATATTCCTCTTATATAGGAACTCGGAATTCTTCCTAGAACATTCGATTCTATTATTCGTTGCCAGAAATTTCCATACTTTTGTCTGAACTTTCTATTTTTCTTGGAAACACAGAATATGCTAGAAACTCTCTTTTAATTCACCGAGTCATCCTTTTGGCCAAAACCTTCGTGGCAGGGGTGGTTCTAGAGAACTAGAGAACTTTCTAGAGTTCTAGCTAGTGCTGGCTTGGCCCATCCAATGCTGAGATAGTTCGAAGAGCGGTGGCACTACCAACTTCACAAAATGGCAACACTCCTCTATTTTAAGCTCCTTAGACTGGACATTATTTTTATTTGAAGATTAAATATATAATGCGTCTTTCGATACCGTGCATTAGTACATTTGAATGATAAAATCCTATCCAATATAGAAGTTTGTAAGGATGAATGTTTGTTGCTCTTTTCTATACAAAAACTATTGAACGGATTTGTTAAACTTTACAGTCACGCAGCTTATGAATCAAAATAACTCATAGGCTATATTTTTTCTTGAAAAACGTATCACCCTGAAGGGTAGCAATGACCTTTTTTAAATAAATGGACAAATTTTAATTATATTACTTATAGAAGCGTATTTATAGAACAATAAAAACAAAAGGTAACCGTTGTCCTGGAAAACACTTGACTGAATTGATACTTATTCCAGAAAAATGTATGGTTCTTACAGAATAGATTTTAAGACTTGTACACTCATAATGTAACTCTAATAACATTAATATCAGACAAAAACATATTGATAATGATCGAGAACAACTTACATTATATGTATATACTCTCTAAAAAGTAATGGTGGGAGTGGTTACCTACATTTATTTACATATATATACAATTACATAGGTCAGCACTAGCCCCGAACAAATAGAATTGTTGGTTTTATCATGTATTTCCACCAACGCAGCTGTGAGTGACAAACACTGCATGTTCGAATTTCCAGCCGCCACACATACAAATAAGTGATAGGTAGAGTTAGTAAAAAATCAAAGGTTTCTAATCATAAAAGAAAGTTGTGATGTACTGCATAAATAGCTTAATCTAAGGATTGACGATAGGATTAACAAAATAAAATCCATTGGAACGCCTTTTTGTTTGATGGTTTGTTTGCTTAACAAGCATAGCAAAAAATATAATTAATCGCATGAAGTGAAAGAAAATTTTTATATAATTATATTTTACGGGTATTCAATTCTTTGGTAATCATTAATTTTCAATCTTCAACAAACTTCAGACATCGATACCTCTGCTGCAATACCATGAAAATCAGTGAAAACCAACAAAAATGAATAGTTAACGTATAGAAAATTATTAATACATGTATGCACAGCGTTTTGTATTTTGTTGTATTTTGTTTTGTCTTTTTTTTGTGTTTTAAGTCGCTTTAAGATCTAAGATCATATCAGGACTTACACACTTTCAGTAGGTAGGTCACAAGTTTTATATATCTAGGGTTCAACGGGGATCGAATCCAGTACCACTGAGGCATGGAAACGCTGTGCTACTAAGAGGACTATTTTGTTTTTTTATATTGTATAATTTTCGCAATTTATTTTTTGTTTGTTTTAAAAACTTATGTAAATATTTCAAATGAATAGATTCATAAGTTCATTGCATAGCTTCTAGCCTCAATTTTTTCAACTCTATTTATTTTATTATATTATTTTATATTATTTACTTTATATATATTTCATACTTTTAAGTCTTCGAGTTCATGGTTTTCAGAGAAGATCCTCAATTTTAAGTAGCCGATATAGTACGAAACCCTTGTCTTGGTCCCAGAGAACCTTAGAGTTCCGTAGAACCTAAATTGAAGAATCTTGTCTTTAACCATTTTCACTAGCGTTCAGATAAAATATCGTTGGGCAGAAATTCCTAAGAGCAGGGCTGTTGTTATCCAATTGGAGGCCCTGGACACATTAGGATAGTTAAATAAAGAAAACAAGAAGCACCCAAAAAGGGAAGAAAAAGAATGAGAATCTTAAAGAACTAATGATCCTAAATAATAAATATCCCTTTGTAAAAAAATCTCATCGAAGATAAACAATAAAGGGGATGCTTATATGAAAAACAAAGTTGTCTTTAAAATGATTATATGTATTAATTAATATCATATTTAACCATTTTTAATTAAAAAGGATTAATTTTTTGGTTAAATTATTTTTTTAAATGTTAATTTAAAAAGATAATTGTGGTTTCTATAGTAAATACTATACATGAATCATCTAAGGTTATTTTACGACTGTGTAAGCATAGAAAATTCAGACAATTTCGAAAAATCTAGTTATTAACGAGGCCCGAACCAAGCATCACTATACGTATGTAGAACTAAGGGATCTAACCGCTCTTAGATCTGCAACAATCACTGCGCCAATAAGTAAACTTATATTAAATTGATTGTGTTTTTATCTATCTAAATTTCTCATAAACGTAGTAAAATATGAAATCTTGAAAAGCGTTATATAAGCATAAAATAAAGCACAAGTTTAGACTTTGTATCTCTTCACCAATACTAATATAGAACCTTTAAAATATTCAAATTTTACTTTTGGTACAAACGATTTACATAACTAAATTGTTATTCCACGAATAAAAGTTAAAACACCAACAAGATCGATAGTTAAAATTCCGATAAAATTGACAATGTAGATAAAAAGTGGACTTCAGTTAATATTATATCTCGTTGATATAGAGTACCTTATACCTTTATATTTATATAACGAAAAGGTTGAGCTGTTATTTTAATTGAGTTGTGAAATTATTGATATTCGTGTTCCAAACTCACGGATTATATGGTTTCAATACTAACACTTACATCTGTAGTGCAGTGAATATTGTCGAGTAGATTTAAGGTAAGAAATCATTAATCATTTATTATAGGATCTTTAAAACGCACTTATTATTGGATACTTGTTGATTAAGAGATAAATTGTTTTATCCTTGTAGTAAAATAAAATAAAACCGTCCTATTTTTGTAAGGAAAAAAAATCAATTTATTGATTTTTATTTCTTGCGTAGCTTTCCTGAAAATTATTTTTTACTTGTATTCACGAATGTGTCTATTAAATAATAGAATTTATATGAATTCCCGTATTTTTACCTCTTCACTGTTTCATTGTTCTCTCTTATATAACTTTTTTTAGAAATAAACATATTTATTTATTATAAACTAGGAAATAAACTAGAATTAATATTGAAATTTTACGAAACAGAATCAGTTAACAACGACATAAAATTAGTTCAGGTGATACAAAACAATCAAACTGTTCAGTTTTTTCTAAAAAATTGATCTTTGAGTATAGCTGTGGGTTCAACAGTTAAGCAACACGTTATATCTCTTTTTATTGCAATAAGAATAATGGAGAAATAAAACTATTCAAACAACTTTTGTGGTTATTACTTTCCAAATAATGATTAGAATGAGAATGGTTTAAACGTTCATGCTGTGTTATAAAATTTTATAAACAATTTATATCAACAGCCAAATCTTATTTCATGTGAAACATTTAGTTCATGTTGTGAAAAAGATTCGTGAAATGGCTCGAGTCTAACTTTTGAAAATTATTAGGTTAGTACTAACAATAAGTTAATTTTATTGTTTGTGTTGTATATAAAATAATTTCAGTTTAACTTCTAAGTGTGTTAATTTGGGAATACAATTTTAAAGAATTACGTTAAATAGCATATAGAAAAGTATGTACAGAAGATTTTATTCCTATTTATATATTCTCGATTTTGAAAGGCTTAACAGTCAGTATTTTGGATTGCATCGACCTAATTACCTTTTATATATTGAGGCAAATCTATAGAGTAAAGATCATAATATTAAACATGATACCATATTTCAAACTTACAGTTCTTTCTCTGCTTCGGTTATAATTGAATAAATTGTATATATGTTGAATTAGTTTTGAATCAAAAGAAAATAAATTTTAAAACGATTGATCAAAATTTAATGTAAGGTTGGTTTTTTTTTTCTGGCTCTACAGTTACAGTTAAAAGTATACATTGGGGTTGATGCAACAAAACTTTCATACAAAATCTTATTGATATCATTGCTACACAAAAATTTGAGCCAGATATATGCACTATTGTATTCTTACCGATGTATATTTTCACGCTTAACTCGAATTCATGATCAGTTTGTTCCACAACACCCTCCAATTTTCAGAAAATCGCTGACAAACAATTTTCAATTTTCAACAATTTTCTGAAAGATTTTCAGCGATTTCTGAAAATTGAACGATATCGAAAATACGCTGGAAACCATATATCACATGTATGGTAATGTATTCATTCAACCATTTTAACATGAACATATATAACAGCTCTTTTTCAGGAATCAAAGCTTTTTCTGGATTTTTTCTGGGCTTAAGAGACCCAACAAGTTAATATTTTTAATTACAACTTTTCTACAGAAACCAATAATAATAATAATTTATTGCCATATTTTTACATAAATTTTTTATACATTTATATTAGGGTTCTGATGTTCCGTTTCCATTACCATCAGTATTGTTAATTTAAGAAATTAGACTTAGCTTTAGTTATACCTATAACAAATTTTTGGGCTTGGGAAAAAATAGTGCCTTAAAAATCAAACATACAGGAACCAAGAATTTTCTGAGATAGGTAATTATGAAATTTTCGATCTATAAACTAACCTTATAAAAATCACTTAGGTTCATTATTTATTCCTGATTGAAAATTAGTTTGTAGTAAAGGAAGTATTGTTATCGGGTCGAATTTCCGGAAATACAAGTTTTGAGATCACTTAAATCCAAAAAGGTGGTTGAAAAATGTCTGTGTGTGTATGGCAGCGATATCATATCGAAAATTTCATCCGAATTTCACCAAACTTGAAGTTTTGTCTTAGATCTAGATATGCCGCAAAGCTTTTGGGTGAAATCGGTTGACAGGATAAGCTCCTTTTTATTCAATGGATTTTTGAGATTTTTCAAAATTTTTGAAAACGGCTGTAACGATTTTCTATAAACTTGCTACAATTCTTAGACTAGAAAAATTCAAATAAGGTGGGTTCTCAGGTTTAGGGTGAGAGGTCGTATATACATATAGAAGCCGTATAAATATTAAAGTTCTGTTGACATAGATATTTAAATTTTATTCAATTAATAATAATTTTTTAACCAATTTTGGGCTTCATTTATGTTCTTTTAACCAACAGTGAGTTTCATTAAAAAAAAAGTACTGCGTCACAACAGATATATTTTTGTTTGATTTTGAAGTTTTTGAATAAATTCTTTTAACAAATTCAACTAAACAATTCAAGATAATATTTAGGGGATCCTAAATTTTTAGAGATACAAAACTTGTCTTCAGCGATAGCTGCTAAGATCTTTTATCCGTGCCTGAACTTGGACTGACTATGGGACTGTGCTTCTTATTGATAAACCATTAATAGCTTTAAAACACTTACGAATATATTTTGCTTTAAAAGTTGATAGCTTATGAAACTTTATTATTTAAATATTGATCGCCATTCTTTATGCCATTCAAAAAGTGTTTACGGTAACATTTAGTTCAGTGTAAGACATATATGAATAATGGTAAAATCAAATAAAAGAAAATTGTAGAATAGATAGACATTGATCAAATTTTATTTGTGTAACTTTGTAAAAAAACAAAGATAAAAATCTTTTTTGTTTAAATTTCTTTTTGTGTTTACGCTTATCTATCTATAAGAAGTGAATACAATTAAAACGTATTTTTCTATTGACATATCAACAAGCTTTATTGAAAATGAAATATCAATATCCAATTTGGCAAATTATCAGCAAAAAATTACAGGTAAGCTTGCCCTTTCCAGAAAATAAGGTGAAAGTTTTTTAACAAGTAAAAACCCATTTATAATATTTTCTATAACTCAGCTTCTTTTAGATTCATTTTTTACTTCGTTTTTTTATAATATAGTCGGGTCAAATTTTCAATTTCAAGTTTTCACCGGAAATACAGTTTTGTGGTCCTTTGAGTCCAAAAAAGTAATTTAACCAAAAATTCACCAAACTTGGAAATTTGTCTTTATATTTCATTTAGTTGTGTCACGAAGTTTTTGTTTGAAATCGGTTGACAGGAAGTCCCCCTATAATAATCAATGATTTTTGAGTTTTTCTAAATTTTTTTCGAAAACGGCTGCAACAATTTTTTTAAACTTGCAACAGTTCTTAGACTAATCAATGTTCATAATAAATAATTTTCCTGAAAAAAGTCAAACAAGGAGGGTCTAGGGTTAAGGGTGGGAGTTCGTATATACATGGACGTTGTATAAGTACATATAATTATATTTATAGTATAGATATTTATTTATTATTCTATTCATATTAAATAACCAATTGTGGGCTTTATTTATGTTCTTTTAACAGCAAGTATAATGTAAAAGAAAGTTATATAACGTTGTCGCAGCAGATATTTAGTGACGAATAGATTGATACAACAATGCTCACAAATAAATTCCTTTATGAACACACGCGTCATTATTTTTTTTTTTTAATTTTATAACTGATATTTTCTTATCTGATATGAGCTGCTAATGATTAATAATACATGACAATGCGCTTTAAAAGAAAAAAGCCGAAATGATAAAGTATCGGCGCATGCATAATTTGATGAACTACAGATGGTGTGAACTTTATCATTCAATAATAACCTATAGAAATATTGCAGAAATAATTCTTGTAAACACCAATCTAATGTTCCCAATTTAGTATAGAATCCTTGAAAACTAACTTTAGTTTATTATTAATTTTAAATGGAGCTTCCTGCTTGACTTGGTTTTTAAGCGACTTGATTTGAATTCAAGCTACAAAAAGAAATTAAGTCTCAAATAAATTAAAACTCAAGTCATATTTTAATATTTAATTATCAAGTCAAGTTATTTTATTTCAAAATTTAAATATTGAGGTAATTTCATCGGATAAAATGGCCAATAAGGTACTTGACTTTATGAGCCCCAGAAATTAATATATATTCATAGAAATGGTTGTTTCTTCGGATTTTATTGTAATTTTTTCTACTTTTGTGATTTTTTTTGTGAGGCCCTTATAGATTGAAAATGAATAACTTATATCGGTATCGTAACGAGAGGGGGAAGCAAAGGAGGATATCATGTCACACACTCTTCTCACCAAGGGGTATCAGCTATCGATATTCAATTGACACAAAGTTAATTAATAAAACATGTACCTATTATAAATTCTTCATACAAAAGCGTCTCATTTCTATTCCTTTACTCGTATCATTGAAATGAAGACTAGCATCGATTTACGAATAGATAATTTTAAGGTATTATTGAAATCATTAAATGCCTTATTAATTTTTAGTAAAAACCTGCGTGTATGCGTCTATTTTTAGTTAACTTTCAATGACATAACTATACATAAATTAGAGATGAGATATTCATAAAATAAAACTGTAACAATAGCATTTGCATTCCACACAACATATCGAAGTTAAAGAGGTTGAAATTCATAAATTAATTCGTTCTTATCAGTTTCTATAATAATCTTGTCATTTAGCTCGATATCAAAGCCTTTTAATATCTTATCCGTATCTACTTAATTATTTTTAAAATTCGACTTAAGTGTTATACCTACTTATAAAATAGTGCAGCCCACACTTCTTGTTTTGTAGTACACTAGTTACACTATTTAGCGTAACATTAGTGATTTTTTTAAATAATAACAATATATTTTGTGTCTTAGATGGATACAAAAAATCATAAATCTAAGGAGAACGATTCGGTGCAAGGGATATTCTATGTAGAATGTACAGATAAAAATTTGTAAGTACCTATATGCACTTACTATTTTAATATTTGATAAAAAAATTATTTTATATAATAAGACTTCGAGTACATTAAAAATTTGATTATTAATTGACTAAATCATATGCAATTTTAATTTATTTAAAAAAATATATTATTTCTTTCGTTTCTTGATTTTTCATCTTTTTGCCAAAGCTAAAATCGAACCACCTAGAATAAGTGATTACTCGCGATATTAATTAGTGACTCTTCAATATGAATTACTGATATAATTTCACTTACGTAATAGTGAAATTTTAACTGATTAATGTTTAGAGGGTATCTATAAGTTAATCAATGATATCATCATCCTTTAAATATCACTTTTTTTTCAAAAATTTCAAGATTCATCGTCAAGTGGTAAAATAGAATAGGATAAAAAATTTTAAATGAATTATTTACTTCCACCCTCAAAACATGAATCAGTGTCAATTTCATTAATTGTCTTAGTGAAGTTGTATTCACTTATTAATCAATGTTTTTTACAGCATATTAGTGAAATTTTCAACCATTTATCAAGTCAATTATAAAACTAAGTTAAGTTTATTATATTATAAGTTCAACGTATTAAAAATGAATCAATTGTACGAAACTGTGCCTGACTATCAATTTGGGTTCAGGGTTGAACATTCATCCATCCAACAATATCATCGTATGGTGGAACAAGTCAATACAGCTTTCAAACAAAAACAGTACTACCATTCAGTGTTCATCGAGATAGCCTTTGATAAAGTATGACACGATGATTTACTTTATAAAGTAAAAATAAATCTACCACACCTATGGAAACTTTTACAATTATATCTGGAAGACTGAAAATTTAAAGCATGAGTCAACACAGCACTCAAATATTTATGATATAAAATCTGGAATATCGCAAGGATGTGTTTTGGGGCCCATCTTGTACCTGTTGTATACCTCGGATTTGCCTACAAGCGACGACACTCTGGCCGGAACTTTTTCGGATGATACGGTGATCATGGCAACTCATACTAATGCTTACAGCATATTCAACAACACCTGGATCTGTTGAGCACGTGGGCGAACGTAGGGAAAATTACTATAAATAAAACCAAATCAATGCAGGTCACCTTCGCACTCAGAAAGGGATTATGCCCTCCAGTCGCAACATCGAAACATCGGACAGTGTTAAGTACCTTGGGATCTATCTGGACCGAAGGCTTACTTAAAAACCCACATTATCCAAAAAAGGAAAACGATGTGCAACAGGTTTAAGAATCTACACTGGCTTTTGGGAAAACGCTCCAAACTTTCCCTTGAGAACAAAATATTTTTGTACAAAACAATAATAGTCCCAATCTGGACGTACGGGATTGAGCTATGAGGCTCTACCAGCAAGTTCAAAATTAAGATATTAGAAAGAGTTGAATCAAAAATTTTCAGAGAGCTGGCAGACGCTCGATGGTCCATGGACATCATATCAATGTAGCTTTGCGTACGGACTTAACAATTAGATCAGTTGTCAGTAAGATTGAGACTCGTGCCACCAATTACTACGAAAAGCTCCACCAACACCCGAACCCACTAATGTTATCAGCCTTGGAACCTCAAAATAGCAGGCAATTAAAGAGGAAGGTGCCCCGTGACCTAGTTATGGTGTAAAAAGATACTTTATTGGGAGTATTTTCTATCCAGCCCAATCCAGACAGTAAACTGGATAAAAGGACCACTATCCTGATGGCCAATAAAAATAAATAAATTAAAAAAATGTTTTTCAATTACTTCTATTAGCTCCATATTTTCACTATTGTGAGAGTGCTTTCATTTTTTAAAATAGCAAACTTTCTAATTTTGAAATAATGAACTTCATAAACACTTATCTAATCAGTGAATTCTTGGATTTTCTATTTTGTATTGTTAGTTTTACTTTTACTTTGTGATTCGGTTTTAGCTTTGACAAAAAATTAATTAAAATTAACACTTGTTATTAGTGAAAAATTACTGATTCATATTTAGAGAGCAGTCTAAGAATTAATTTGTTTCTATAATATAGCATCAAGGTATTTAAAAAACAAATTTTGGTTCTAATGGTGTCCAATAATTGATAGTCTATATTTAAACAAATATTTTGGTAGCATAAAGAGCTCTTAATAGCTATATTGGGGGTGCCTCAACCCATATTTTCATTTTTCACATTTCTTATTTAAATAAAACAAGAAATTTTTATTTTATAATTTTTATAACTTATGAACAGTTTGTCGTAAGAACAGTTTAAGAAAAGAGATTTAAAGGAAATTTTACGCTTTACAAAAAAGTTTCTAAGAACAAAGTTGAAAAATATTTAAAGCATTTTAATTAGTGTTATTTTTGAACTCTGATATCTTTGAAACGGTTGATCTGAGGAATTTTTTTCTAAAGACTTTTGTAGAGGATGAAATTTTCTTTAAACTCTTTTTTTAATTGTTATTACCATAAACTGTTCCAAAGTTATGAAAAGTCAAAAATAAAAACAAATTTACCTGTTATTTAAATGAAAAACGAAAAAAATGGATAGAGGTAAACCTTAATATTGATATGGAGACCTTGTTTTGGCGCCAAAACTTTTGTATTAATATACTTATACTGTCAATTTTTGGACACATTTTTTAAACACCCTAGCAGGTATATCATTTTATGTTCATTGTATCGTATATGGAGATTGTTAGCTAGAAATTATCTATTGGAAACACATTGTCATCATTGATTTAAGACAATATTTGAACTTTGACTTCCTAATATTAGTTTAACAATTATTTAACGTAAATAAACAGATTTGACAAAATGTCACATTTGAAAATATTAATCATTTCAGACACATTATTGAGCGGAAAATGGATACTGAGTAAATTAACAGTTTTATATAAGCATCATTAATTATTTTATTATTTCCCTGTTTTTAGTGATGTCGATGTTCCTGTCATTGAGGAAAATCCAACGAAACCAAAACCAGTTGGATATTTTAAACTTGTAAGATATATCTACCAAAATATTTTTTTTGTATTTTATGAATTTCATTTTTAGTTTCGATTCGCTGAAAAATTCGATATATCTTTAAACATAATTGGAATTTTATGCGCTATAGCTACAGGATGTTGCACTCCAGTTCAAATGTTGGTGTTTGGAACACTCACCGAAAATTTAGTCAAATATCAAGCGTTTCTTTACTTAAACATAACAAACGATAAATTTACAGATGAGTTCAAAGAAAGTATAAGTGAGTTTGGAATTCATTATGCGATAATTGGAGCTGTAACGATAATCGGGAGTTATATAGCTGTGGTCAGCTTCAATTACACGGCTACGAGACAAGTATTTATTTCAGTTGTCTATGTAAAATGGGCATTAATTCATTGTATTTTGAATTAACAGGCAGTTAAGTTAAGAACTTTTTTCTTTAAACGGACCATCAATCAAGATATAAGTTGGTTTGACTTGAATCAAGCAGGAGATTTCACAAGCAGAATGGCAGAGTATGTATTTTCTTATATTAGTATTTTAAATCCTACGATTCTGTGGTAGACTTTTCATGAAGAGGCGCTTTTACATGGAATAATTGTTCCAGGAAAAGGCTGAACTGTTAAAGTTTTAGAAAAGATGTTGACCTTGTAGCTTTTTACGAAAAGCACTCATTTTTGATAAAATATCATGGTATCTACGAAAAGACTAACTTAGCTAAAAGTGACTGAAAAGCGATGATTGGCTTTATTTTCAATATTTGTCTAGAAAAATTAGATTTATAAAAAGATAATGAGACAAGAACTATTTGACATAAATTTTATGCTATTTGACTTGATTTTCAAGCTACTTGACTTAAATGTAGCTAAAAATGAAGCCAAAGTCTGTTTATATAATATTTAAATATCAAGTCAAATATTGAGCTCGCTGAAGAAATTGAAAGCATTGACTTGATGAATTCTCAACTGAGAATAATGGAGAATCTGAAAATTAAGCATCCGAATGGTTTGTGTTCATAAAACTTTGCGAAAATTGTTCAAAAAAAAGCTCGAGAGTGGAGATAATAGAAAAATGGATAATAACATTTGCTCAAAAACGAATACTTTGCAAAAAAATCTTGCCACCCACTTTTTTTTATGAAAAGCCAAAAATTGTGTTGTTTTTTTATGGTTAAAAAGGTTAGGTTTTTCGCTATTCATGAAATAGCAAAAAATATAAAAAGCTGCGACTTATAAAATATTTTTAGAAGCTCTGTGAAGTTGGCACCGCCAAATGGAAATTTTGTTAAAAAACAAAATCTCATTTGTTTGCTCAACGTATGTCCATGTTTACTCAGGAAAATTTTCGTTAGCCCCCCTTTGGTGGAAGGTTTATTTTAAAAGAAAAACAATTGTGAAGTTGTTATTCCCAACTATCATCTGGCACACTGGCACCTCAAAATTTCTAAAGAAGAATACACCAATCGATTGTGCCTCGTTTGTCAAGCAAAAAATTAGTTTGTCCACCCACCAAATTTTTGGGTGAGCTAACAAAAATGGACAAACGTAGCCACACAATTGGTAATTGATTGGTGTATTCTTTTTTTGAAATTTTGAGGTGCCAGTGTGCCAGGTGGCAGTTGGGGGTGCCAAGATCACAACTATCACAATTTTTTTTAATAACTTTTCCACTAAAAGTGGGAAAACAAAAATACTTCTTGGGCAAATGTGAACAAACGATGGACAATCGATTGGTGCATATATTAATTTTCATACCAAAATAATAAAAATAAAGAAGGATAGTACTATTTTACTTATTGTTCCGATTGAAGAGATGCTTATGCTTTTTTGTAGAGATCTAAGTAAACTTGAGGAAGGAATTGGTGAAAAAGCTGGAATGTTCATCACCTACCAAACTGCTTTTCTTGGTAGCATTGTACTAGCTTTTGTTAAAGGATGGCAACTGGCTTTGATATGTATAATATCTCTACCCGTAACTTCAGTTGTTATGATAACAGTTGGAAAGGTATGAATATATTTTAATTTGTACGTAAATTAAGTTGAGCTTTAACAGTTTTTAAACTAGTTGTACCATAAAAATAGTAAAGTTTATACATTTTTTACTAAAATACCATTATTGAATAGATCGCAGCAAGATATGCTAGAAAAGAAATGGCTGAATATGGAAAAGCTGGTGCTATAGCCGAAGAAGTCCTCAGCTCCATTCGAACTGTAGTAGCTTTTGGAGGACAAGACAAAGAAGAAGTTCGATATTCAGAACGACTGATATTCGCAAAAAATAATAACATCAAACGATCAATGTTCGGAGGAATTGGATTCGGATCGTTGTGGTTCTTGATTTACTCAACTTACGCCCTATCATTTTGGTATGGAGTTGGTCTCATTATAAATGACCCACAAGATTATGATCCTGGAACAATGATCACAGTGAGACAAAACATATCAACACACTTAAATAAGTCAAATTCCAAGGTTCGTTTTTAGGTATTTTTCAGTGTTATGATGGGATCCATGAACTTTGGAATATCAACTCAGTTTATTGAAAGCTTTTCAATTGCGTGTGGTGCTGCCACAAAAGTATTCGCTGTTATCGATACAAATCCAACAATTGATGCTTTTAGTGATTCTGGAAAACGTTTACATAAAGTCAAAGGTACAATTGATTTCAAAAATATACGTTTTGAGTATCCATCACGAAAAACCGTACCTGTAAGTAGCATTAAGATGAAAATTTAACAATGAAAAATGATTTGATTGACTGATAGGTATTGCGAGGATTGAATCTGACTATTCATCCAGGAGAAACAGTAGCTTTAGTCGGAACATCAGGATGTGGCAAATCAACATGTATTCAATTACTACAACGATTATATGATCCACGTGAAGGAACTGTAAGCTTTTAAAAAATTTCAAATTCAAAAAATAAATTTTATTATTATAGATCACTCTTGATGGTGAGGACATACGAGAACTAAATGTTGCGTGGCTTAGAAATCAAATTGGAGTTGTTGGTCAAGAACCAGTCCTCTTCAGTAATACGATCGCAGAAAACATTCGATACGGAAAATTAGATGCTACAGAAGCGGAAATCCACGAAGCCGCTAAAAAAGCTAACGCTCATGATTTTATTATGAACTTACCAAAAGGATATGAAACCTTAGTCGGGGAAAGAGGAACGCAAATGTCTGGAGGACAAAAACAACGAATTGCTATTGCTCGAGCTTTGATTCGAGAACCTTCAATTTTATTACTTGATGAAGCCACATCAGCTCTTGATACAGGCAGCGAAGCGAAAGTGCAACGTGCATTAAATAACGTTAGCAATTAAAAAAAATAATTTTTTCAATTTTGTTATTTTTTGTTTAATTTTCAGGCTAGTGAAGGTCGAACTACAATCATTGTTGCTCATCGTTTGTCAACCATTCGAGGGGCTAATAAAATTGTGGTGATTTCAAATGGGGAAGTTGTAGAAGAAGGAACTCATGAAACTTTGATGGAAATAAAAGGACACTATTTCAACTTGGTTACAGCGCAAGTCGGAGATGAAATGCCTGAAGAAGATGAAGAAGAGGATGTTTATAAACCAATTAGTCCTGATGCATCGGAACACCATTTGAGTGCTATGACTTTCAAACGGGATTCTGCAACTTCGCCAGTAACGGTAATATATCAATAATTTTGTTGCATAGTAAAACTATAATTTAATCGTCAGTTTTAATTTTTCACTGTTACTATGCTCTAGAACAGTGCTTCTTAAACTTTTTGAAGTCACGGCTCCCCTGAAACTCAAGTTGATGTGTCACGGCCTCCCTATTTTTTTGAAATTTGTATAAGCGTACTACTTGCACTTACTAGTAAATGCATCCATTTGCTAATTATTTGTTACATTTGAGACTCTTCGCGGCTCCCCTGCAGATAGTCCATTACTTTAAGAAGCAGTGCTCTAGAACACATTTTTTGCATCTTTTAGTTGTATTACTGTCAAGTAAGATTTTGGTACTTTTGTAGGATTTGGATAATTTAGATGAAGATGACAAAAAAGTCGATGTTTCATTATGGGAAATAATGAAGTACAACTCCAATGAATGGCCGCAAATTGTTGTAGGATGTTGTGGTTCCTTCGTAATGGGTGGTGCAATGCCTGTTTTTGCATTACTTTTTGGTAACATAATGGGAGTAAGTAAACAAAATAACGCTTGTAATTTTTTCTAAATTATGGCTCCATAGGTTCTTCCTAACAGTGACGCAGATACAGTACGAGATGAAACGAACAAATACGCACTACTTTTTGTCATAACTGGAATAGTCGTAGGAATAGCGACATTCACCCAGATGTACATGTTTGGAATCGCTGGTGAAAGCTTAACAATGAGATTGCGTGGATTACTATTTAGAGCGATGCTTCAACAAGAAATTGGATGGTTTGACGATCCGAAACAAGGGACAGGAACTTTATGTTCTCAATTGTCATCAGAAGCTGCTGCAGTTCAAGGAGTATATATCTTAAACTACACCTTACGTTGAATAGTTTAAAATCTTGATTTAAATGGTCTTAACATGTTATATTTTTCCCAAAAATGTCTGTCATATTACGCATTTAAATTACCATCGGTATAATATGTGATCGTTTTGTACGTTATATATTTACGTTTTGATAGGCATTTTGCATAACAACTATGTACTGTTCATTGCGTTTAATGCCCCTGTTATACAAAAGTATTAATGTAATTTTATATCTAGTATTAAAAGCTTTTATTAAGTAGTGATGGGCAAGACCGCGACCTAAAATGCAAGACGAAACGTAAAATTATTACTTCCGGTGGATTTATGAGAAAATATTTGAAGCAATTTTAATAATTTTTTTTGTTAGAACAAATTTTTTTTTGTACTTGAAATTTTCAGTTAGGCTTTGTTAGATTTTCACAATAGTGATAAGACTGATATACAAAATTGGTTTTGATCTTGGTCTTGTGAAAATGCAAAACCAAAACCAAGACTGAGACATTCATCGCTATTATTAAGACGTTTTTCATGGATTTTGAATTCTCCAACTCCAAAGTTGATGAGACCTTAAGAACCAAAAAAAAAAAAAAAAAAAAAACAAAAAAAAAGTTGTAATATTAATTTTGAAAATTTTTAATTTTTAAGGCTACTGGTTTACGAATTGGTACTATATTACAAGCAGCAGCGACCTTAGTTTTGGCTATTGGTTTATCAATGTATTACAACTGGAAACTTGGGCTTGTAGCCTTATCATTTTCTCCGATCCTTCTAGTCGCGGTTTACTTTGAACGAGGGGTGATACGAAAAAAAAATGAAACAGTCAACGAAGGTTTAGAGCGCGCAAATAAAGTAAGAAACTAAGGATTTACTTGTACTAATAACTGTAATTCACTAATAATTGTTATGCTTCAGTTAGCGGTAGAAGTGGTCAGTAACATTCGAACTGTGGTGTCATTAAATCGAGAACTTGTCTTCTATGACAAATACGTTGAAGTATTGGTTCCTAACATTCGTCCATCTCCAATGAGCTTAAATTTGCGAGGAATTGTATTTGGATCGGGACGTGCGATTATGTTTTTCGCTTACGCAGCTTGCATGGTCTATGGTGGTCAATTGATTATTGCTAAAGAAATAGATATTTCAATTTTATTTAAGTAAGTAGAAAGTAAAAATTTTCTAATGAAGATAAAATAATGATGATTTTTTAATTTTTTTTTATTTTCCTCTTAAGAGTTTCACAAGCATTGATTATGGGAACGGTATCCATGGGTCAAGCGTTTGCATTCGCACCAAATTTCCAACGAGGTGTTCAAGCAGCTGGAAATATAATAAGATTATTGAACAGACAACCAAAAATTGTTAACAAACCAGGATTACAAGATGATCCTAACTATGTAAGTCATAAAATAAATTTTTTCACATTTGATTTTTAGAAGCAAAAAAATTTTTAGATAAGTCAAGGAAATGTCCACTACCATGATGTAACATTCACATACCCTACGAGGCCTGATACTCGAGTTCTTCGGAAATTAAATCTCGCTATTCAACAAGGAAAAACAGTAGCCTTAGTCGGACCATCCGGTTGTGGAAAATCAACAATAATTCAATTGTTAGAAAGATTTTACGATCCAGACTTAGGTTTTGTGGTATGAAAATAAGAAATTTTATAAATTACAATTTTTAACAGCTAATTTTTTTTAGAAATTGGATAAATATAACATAAAATCAGATGTAACAATGACAACTTTACGTAAGCAATTGGGAATCGTATCACAAGAACCTGTGTTATTTGATCGGACCATTCAGGATAATATCGCTTATGGAGATAATAACAGAGAAGTTCCAATGGATGAAATTATCGATGCCGCTAAAAAAGCAAATATACATAATTTTATTTCTACCCTTCCATCAGTAAGTTTAAATATTTATAAATTAAATTAAGTATTATTGATTATTTCTCTAGGGGTATCAAACAACTCTTGGTGACAAAGGTACTCAGTTATCAGGAGGGCAAAAGCAACGTGTTGCCATTGCCAGAGCATTGATTCGAAATCCGAGAATTTTGTTGTTAGACGAAGCCACTTCTGCACTGGATACCGAAAGTGAACAAGTCGTACAAGATGCATTAGATCGAGCCAAAGAAGGCCGCACTTGCATTACAATTGCTCATCGTTTATCAACAATTCAAGATGCTGACATGATTTGTGTCTTAAATCGCGGACAAATACATGAAAGTGGAACTCATTCAGAATTATTAACCAAACGGGGAATTTATTATCAACTGCAAAGTTTACAAAGTGGAACAAAAAAGCTGGCATAAGGAAATGATTAAATTATTTCAATTTATTAAAATAGTTTTTTAAAGTATTTTTATAAGTAATTAAGTTATATTTATGTGATCATATAGAATGTAGTAATACCTTGATTTGCCTTATACATAAAGCGTATAATAAAAAAATGCTTTGATTTTATACAAGTATTTAATTTAATATTAATTACTTTAGTTTTATTTCTTCTTGATAGATTAAAATATATTTTTTTAAATTTAATTTATTTTTAATTTAAACTCTTAATAATGCAACACGTCTTTCGCAACATTGACTTTCAAAAATGTGACAACAATGAAAAAATATCTGCTGTGAGGCGTCACAGTACTTTCTTTTACTTTCTTTTATAAAACTCGATGTTGGTTAAAAGAACTATAAGCACTTTGTAACTATAAAAACAGAACTATATGCATTGAGCTTCTATTTACATACGAACTCCCACCCTTAACCCCAGAACCCTCCTTATATGAATTTTTCCAGGAAAAAGTTTCAAATAAAAGTTGTAAGCATCAATGCGTCAACGAAGTTTAAAGAAAATCGTTAGAGCCGTTTTCAAAAAAATTTTAAAAAGCTCAAAAGATTGTATAATAAAGTAGAGCTTTCGGTTAACCGATTTCAACCAAAAGCTTGCAAAAGCGGCACAACTAGATGTAATACGAAGGCAAAATCCCAAGTTTGATGAATTTGGATAAAGCTGATAATGTTTCTAAAAACCACTTTTTTGGATTCAGGAGACCTCAAAACATATATTTCCGGGAAAAGCTCGGCTTCGAAAATTCGACCCGATTACAATACCTACTTCCTTTACTATCTATAATCTATATAGCAGTAAAAGAAAGTAAAAATTAATCGATCCATGATATGGGTACACCCATATTGGGTGTTTCTTATTAATTTTTCCCACTCTTTCCATTAATCAATTGCAGTAAAACGTTACATTCATATCTGACACTAAAAACAATATAAGAACATCAGAAAGATTCCTTTGAAAACTTTTCAAAACAATTTAGTTAATGACGTCATTTTTGCAATACCTTCATTATATTATTATGATTAAATTAATTCACTTTAAGGTTGTGTCAAACGAGAAATCAGGTAAAATTAAGAATGAGAAATTAACCAGAAAATTAAAAACTCTTAAAAGATTAAATGTTCTAAAAAATATGACCAAATAAATATCCTTTTTGTAGGAGTTGAAATGGCTAGAAAATATTGTATTTTTTCACGGGTTCGATGGTTTGTGTTTAATGACAACGAATTTATTTCTTAACAATTGTTTATTTATTTATCTTACGCAATTGTTGCTTATATAACTACACTGTTATTTACAATGTTCACAATGTTCACTATTACAATAGTCACAGCCACTGTTTATATTTCACTATATACACTGCACAAATACGCGTAAAATAGCACGTAATGTCGTTTATTTACACTGTTGATTTACAACTCTCGAAGAATTATATGAATACTCTCGATGAATTATTTGAATACTGGCTCGCCTTATGCTTGTCCGGGCTTATATAGGGTTTTGGAATATTTTCTGGAATGTTCGCTATTGTCTCTCAACTTTCTATTTTTCTCGGAATCTATTTTTATTGACACCATTTTCTAGAATTCGTCGAATTATCGAGCAATCCAAAATTTGTACTCCTTCTTAATTCATCCAATAATCCTTTTCGGCACACCCTCTCTGTAAGGGTCTCTCGTCAACCCATAATCGGATAACAAAGACCGCCTTCTCATTGGCCGGCTTGGTGGTTACGCCCACTCCCGCTGGACCGGGTAAGTTTAGGTGTTAAAAATGACGAAGTCTCGCCATTTTGGGATTGTGACAATATTCTTCCACTTTCAACACTTTTCCAGATTTAAATTTCTCTTAAAATTTGTCGAATCAAGTATTAACTAAAGAATTATTCGCGAATAGTTTCATCAAAAATTCGAGCACATCATCTCACAATCATAACAATAGACACACTTATAATAATGAACTGTCCAAACATCGTTTTCAATAAACCTAAAAAAAATAAAAAAAAATAAAGGGCTATATGTATATACGAATTCCCAACCTTCACCCCAGAACCGCCCTTATTCGAATTTTCCCAGGAAAAAGTTTGAAATAAAACTTGTAAGCATCAATGCGTCAAAGAATTGTAGAAAGTTTAAGGAAAATCGTTGGAGCCGTTTTCGAAAAAAATTGAAAATGTTCAAAAACGCCAAGTGTAAAATAGAGCTAGCTTTCGGTTAACCGATTTCAACCAAAAGCTTCGCGGCACAACTAGGTGTAATACGGAGGCCAGATTCCAAGTTTAGTGAAATTCGAATAAAGCTTTCGATATGATATGGCTGTCACACACAGACACACACACACACACAGACATTTTTTAAAAACCACTTTTTTGGACTCATATCTGCTGCGAGGCGTCACAGTACTTTCTTTTACTTTCTAATTATGAAACTCGCTATTGGTATAAAATATTTGAAATATAAGCATTTTATAACTATACATATAAACAACTATATGCACAGAACTTATATGTATATACGAATTTCCAACTTTCACACCAGAACCGCCCTTATTCGAATTTTCCCAGGAAAAAGTTTCAAATAAAATTTGTGGGCATCAATCAGTCTAAGAACTATAGAAAGTTTAAAGAAAATTGTTGGAGCCGTTTCCAAAAAAAATGACAAAGCTCAAAAGCTCTTAGAGTAAATTGGTGCTTTCGGTTAACTTATTTCAACCAAAAGCTTCGCGGCACAACTAGGTATAATATGGAGGTCAAATTTCAAGTTTGGTAAAATTCAGATAAAGCTTTCGATACGATATGGCCGTCACACACAGACATGTTTATAAAAACCACTTTCTTGGTGACCTCAAAACATGTATTTCTGTTGAAAGCTCGAATTCGAAAATTCGATCCGATTACAATACTTCCTTTACTATTAAGTAGTAAAAGAACGTAATATATATACACTATACAGCGTATATGTATATATAGGTATACAAATCCCCAAACCTTCACCCCAGAACCGCCCTTATTCGAATTTTTCCAGGAAAAAGTTTCAAATAAAAGTTGTAGCCACTAATGAGTCTAAGAACTACAGAAAGTTTAAAAAAAATCGTTGGAGCCGTTTTCGAAAAAAATTTAAAAGCTCAAAAACTCCTAGAATAAAGTGGAGCTTTCGCTTAACCAATTTCAACCAAAAGCTTCGCGGCACAACTAGGTATAATAGGGAGGTCAAATACCAAGTTTAGTGAAATTCGGATAAAGCTTTGGATACGATATGGCTGTCACACACAGACACACAGATATGTTTCTAAAAACCACTTTTTTGGACTCAAGGGACCTCAAAACATGTATTTCCGGTGAAAGCTCGAATTCGAAAATTCGACCCGGTTACAATACTTCCTTTACTATCTATATAGTAGTAAAAGAAAGTAATAAAAAACAAGTGAGAATCAAGAGAGACTATTAAAAAATTAAATTTAAAACAGTTAAAATATTGATCTGATATGAATCGAAATGAAATGTTCTCTAATATTTTGTGCATTGGATTAAATTTTATAAGACAGGTAGTCGTCGTGCATTTGTCGTCGTCAATGTCATTTTTAATCCAATTAAGAAAACAAAAGATGTTTTTCAACCTTCAAATTTTCAATCGACCTTTTCTCGCAATCAGGTAGATTTTTAGACTTTTATTCAATAAATTTAATATAATATTATTTCAACTGAATAAAATTTTAAAATTGGAAGAAAGTTTTGAGTAAAATCTAGAAACAGTATAAATTTTGGTAAAAATATGATCGAGATATCTATGAAAATGTACATAATAAAGAAACAAAACATCAAGTGAATCATTGTTTAATATTTTTATAGTGAAATATGGAAATTAAATATAAAGCCAACTGAGCTTGAAAAGAGAAAGCGTTTCCTTTTTACTTTATGTGAATTTTTTCAACGAAAAGAAAATAGGAACGAAAATTAATTTCTAATAGTCATAAACTTAATGTGTAAGCATAAAGATGACCCCCAAAACTTTTCCTATTAAAGTTTCTTCTCAGTCTTTACACTTGCAAAATACCAAGACACCATCATTGCAATTTCAAATAGTCGAAAAATTGAGTTTTCATAGTAATCTTCAGTGCTTTAGAAAATCTACAAATCTAAAATAAGAGAACTAACCTCTGGCGGTAATTTCAATGCGAGACTTTAAACAGGAAAAATCAGAATTTCAAATTGGAATTTTCACTTTACACAACACAAATATACTCCTATTAAAAAAATGTTTAAAAAAAATTAAATATAGAATACAACATTTTCCGCAGATTTACAACACAGAGAAACTTTGACAAGTCGAACAAATGCAAGTACTATGGGGAGGCGGCCCAATGTTAGTGTGGTGCTTAATTTTTTTGCCATACCAACTTAAGCAGTAATGCAGTATAATAATGTAATGAAGTAATGCATTGTGACTAGTTATGAGTGAGCTATGAAAATCAAACACAAAGCCTGCTGTGTTTAAAAGAAAATATCTGCTGCATAACGTCACAGTACTTTCTTTTATGAAACTCGCTGTTGGTTAAAAGAAGTAGGTTTATAAGCACTTTATAACAATAATATATTAACAGAACTAAATGTATACAGCCACTATGTACATATATAAATTTCCACCCTTACCACAGAACCCTCCTTATTTGAAGTTTTCCAGGAAAAAGTTTCAAATAAAAGTTGTAGGCATCAATGAATCTTAGAACTATAGAAAGTTTAAAGAAAATCGTTAGAGCAGTTTCCGAAAAAATTTGAAAAGCTTAAAAGCTCCAAAATAAAGTAGAGGTTTTGGTTAACCGATTTCAATCAAAAGCTTCGCGGCACAATTAGGTATAATATAGAGGCAAAATTCCAAGTTTGGTGAAATTCGGATAAAGCTTTCGATACAATATGTTTGTCACGCACAGACACACACACACACAGACATTTTTTTAAACACCAATTTTTGGGATTCAGGGGCCTCAAAACATGTATTGTATGTACACTATTTGAATTTAGTGGTATACTTTGCACTACAAAGTAGTGAACAGTCACTATTTGTAGTCGAAAGTCACTATTTCGATTTAAGAGAGTAGATATTTCCTTTTCTATAGGTCATAAACAGTTTTTTTAAACCAGATTGAAATTTTAATATATGTACATTATAGTTTCGCAGACCAATCGTTTCAAAGATATCAAAATTCAAAGGTAACACTAATTAAATTTTTTATGTTATCCAGTTTGGTTCTAAGGACGTTTTTTGTAGAGGGTGGAATTTTCTTTAAGCCCTTGATTAAGATTTTTCTTAGGATGAACTATTTTTAAGTTATAAAAATTCAAAAATAAAAAAAAAATGTTTGCCTGTGTATGGTATTTAAATGGAAAAATGGAGTGACGCAAATCTTAATATTGATAATAAGGGCTCATTTTGACGCCAAATTTTTATTTTAATATATACTATCAGTCCGTGGACACCAAAAGATGTTTTTTTTTTAAAGCACCACATGTTTACCGTCACTGGTCTTAACAAGATCCCGCAATCAAAAATTATCTTCCTTTAAACATACTCAACCAACCATCCATTGACTGGATACTCATACTTTTGTGTTATACAACTATTTTTTTTTTTTAATTCTTCTCGGCCATTAGCAGTAGCTCACTATACACAGGCTTGCTCGTTTCGTTCACTTTATGTCCACAATATGGGTGTACAACTCTTAAACTTCGAGATCATTTACATTTTCCTGGACTTTGCAACACTTTAAATAAGGACAATTTTTAATTGTCCTACTGAACTAACTGTCCTCAACCAAATCCTTAAGGTACCCTCTTTTTAATCTCCTCGTTTCAGGTTTATAGCTTATTTGTAGAAGGATTCAGCTGGTTGTTTCGAACGCACAATGGCGCTCTTTTTACCATCCTTATTATCTTATTCTGTAGTGCTTGGAGTCATTTTATTTTTCAATGGTCTAACTAAGTTTTTGTACAGTAGTATTCGACTCTAAGTGAGGATTTCCAGTTCATTACTGGATAAAGCTTGACTAGCTTAGCATGTGCAATTGTAATTTTTTTTTTATTATGTGTGTATGCCAGCTTAGCACAAGAGCTTAACCTGATATCCAAGTACACCCCAAGATCCTTCACAGCTTCCGATTTGGGTATCCATAGTATCGTTGTTTGATCTACCTGCAATTCTTGACGTGTTCCAGGTCGTCTGAGTTAGCGTTAGGCATTTTGTATAACACATATGCAACGTGAGTTGCTTACATCCCTTATACATGGTGTTAAAGCTTTAAATCCTTAGCTTTCACTGCTAAACCTACTATAAAGATGAAAGTGCTTGTACGAAAAAGCATAAATGCTACTCAGAAAATGTAATTAAACATATTAAATTGAATTACGTGGATGAGTTATTTTTCGTCAATCCCGATGATTTTAATCTGCTAGCTTTTTCGCTAATATTCACATAAAATAACTAGATGGATCATATTTAAATACGGTCACTTAGTGGCGTGGTGGACTAGATAGTTGCTTTATAGGCCAGTGGTCCTGGGTTCGAATCCCAATGAAAGCCTAAGATTTTTTCTAACTATATAACTAATATAAAACTAATTCTGGATTTCGTATTATTTATAATGAACATTTTATTATTATTATTATTATTATTATTATATGTACATAATTAGAAGGATTATTTATATTATTATTATACACATAGGTACCTAAATGAAAGCTCAAGATTTTTTTCATGGTTTTTCAGATTCGATGGTCGCTAATGACCATAGTAGTTGATGCGACCTTAAATAAACCAAAAAAAAAATATTTAAATACAATCTAAAATTAATGTTTTCTATGTATCTAAAACTGATAAAAAATCCCATTTATATAACTTTTAGGTAAAATTTTCTTAATTAAACAGGCACATCTATGTATTCATGATCCAACAATTATACAATGGAGGAAAACATTTTTTTACCATGTAAACAAGTTCACTAACTAGTATCTTTAAAGAAAGAATAACGATGACGGTAATTTTAAGACTTATTATTTTACTCTGTATCTTCAAAGTAATTAAAAGTCAAGTGGCAACAAACAATAAAACGAACTGTGAATGCATTCCATATTATCTCTGCCAGGATGAAAACTTTCCAAACATATTTGGTGTGGGAGTTTTAGATATAAGACAGTTAAGGTAATTTTGTTTCTTTCAATAAATTTTGCAATACAAATATTTAAAACCATTTAATATTTGTAGAAAATGTGATAGCATTTTTCACGTGTGTTGCACTCGAAAAATTGAAACTGAAACAGAAACAGAAAAGACAAAAAGTCCAAAAGATTGCGGTTTTCGTCAACCAGGATTTGATATTCGTATAACAGGTTTGAGACATTTAACGCATTTAACATTCAACATAAAATACCTAATGTTATTATCAATATAGAGCAGCGGTCGGGGAACCGGAGTAAATTACCCCAAATGGGGTAAAAATAAAATTTTTGGGGGTAATAAGAGAAATTTTTCTACTTTTCTATTTTATAAACGTTTTAAGTAGTATTTTTACAAACCATTCTTTAAACTGAAATTAAAAAGCCCCAATTTTGAAGTTATTATGTCAAACATAAAGCAACATTATTTCTCCAAAATCTGAAGGGAAAAGTAGGTATTCAATTAATTTTTGTTTTGTATGTTCCAATATGATAATTTAATTTTATTTGTCTACTAGCTGATACCCGCGACGTCGTCTGCATAGGTTATTAGGTTAGGAATATATTTAATTTGCAGATGAAAAACATTTAAAAATTGAAAGCAAAAATATATTAAGAATAACCGGAAAGAACTTAGCGTAGAACATTTTTAACTATTTGCTAAAAAATTGAACCTAAATTGCTCCTTCAGAATTCGCTATTGCTCCAAGTGTATAGTTATTAGTTAATCAATAATTAATTTTCAAAAATTTGTAAATTTAAGAATAAAAATTTCTATAAAAACGAAAATAATCACTTTATTGTTTCAAAAAATTGTTCCTTAAATGCTCTTTCCGAATCCGCAATTGCTTCAGGTGTATAGTTAATTAGTAATTCAATTTTTAAACTATTCATGTTTATAAGATCCAACGGTAGTTGATGACGCCATAGTATAACAGTACATGTATAAATAGTTAAAAATAATTAATTATTAAAAATATTGCAAAAAATTTGATCAATTATTTGCGTAATGAAAAGAGCAGATAGAGAGCTTAAAAAAACTTTATTTAAAAATTATTTTTGATTTTATAGTCATTTTAATTCTTGGGTTTGAATTTTTTTTAAAAATTTAATTATTAATCAATTAATAACTATACACTTGCAGAAATTTCGGATTCTGAGAGAGCAATTTTTAAAAACTGTTAAACAAATATAGAAATGCATCAAGTCTACACTCAAATATGAAATAATCAGTAGGCAGTGGAAGGAAAAACATAGTCTATCACCGCTTAACGCGTTTTGCTTGTAATCACATTTTTAAAACTTTAATTACTTTGTTCTTAATGAAGATATTGTGATAATTCTATTTTTAGATAAAGACCAAGTATGTAAGAAGTAAAATATAAAAAAATGCTTGAAATTTATTCAGTAGTTTTTGAGTTAAAAGTGAACATTAGAAAACAGCTATCGTTTTATTTATATAGTTTACATATGTAGGTACTTACTATTTGCATACAACTTTTTTATTTTCACAATAGTTGAACATTATATCATCCTAATAATTAGTAAGGCATAGACACTGCCAGGACATGCAATTATTTTGTTACTTCTTAGTGTATTTTATGTTTAAGATAAGATTTTTTATTTATTTTTTGTCGGTTTTTCATTTTGTTATAATTTTTATTTATATTTCGATTTTTAGTGATCTGAAGTTTAATAACTGATTTTATTTCTTTGAATATGGGTAAACCTACTAAACGCACTGCTCATATGAGGCAGCGCCGTTAAATGCTTAAACTACTTCATCCCTTTTTGCTCTTTAGGGTTGAATTTTTTGCTTTTAAATGTAATGAAAAATTTGTGGAATACTCTTTCCAATAGAAACAAAATCATAAAAATTTGATGATTCAGATAAACTATTCAGCTATTTCATCCTTAGAGGGTGGATTTTTTTCTTCAAATTGAAATGTGAATAATTTAATGGTACGATGTGCGTAATAGAAAAAAAAATTATCGGACTCGAGTTAGCCAGGAAAAAGTTATTATTTCATCCCTAATATTTAACCTCTTATGAGTGGAGTTTTTCATAAAAAATGGATATGAGCTTAATTTAAAATTATGTTCTACCAATAAAAAACAATTATCAAAATCGAGCTATCCAATAAGAAGCTAATATTTCATCCCTTAGTTTTCAACTCTTTAAGAGTGAACAATTTCTTTCAATTTAAAATGGGACCGCACGGGAAGTACCAGCTTTCGGTTAAAAAATTAGAGGGTAATATCGGCATAGGCAAAAATATTTTGGGGTAATGGTTAAAAATGTTCCCCAACCACTGATATAGAGGAACGGGGCCAAATATGGAAAACCCATACTTTTTCCCATCTTCTTTGAAAAACAATGTAAATAAATTACTACCAACGCTAAACGCCAATATTACCGTTTTTTCTACCCAAATATTTAAGATTAAGGGTTTTCTGGATTTTATCATTCGTGCTATTGGGATTCGAGATTTTTAAATAAATTCATTTTTGATGCAGGTAACAAAGATGCATCGTTCGCTGAATTTCCATGGATGGCAGCTATACTCCTTCCATTTGGAATAGTAAATGGAGAACTTAGACGAAACGTGTACCAATGCGGAGGTTCACTGATTCATCTAAAATTTGTTTTAACAGCTGCTCATTGTGTGACTAAATTAATTGATAAGCAACTTCAAGTATTGCTTGGTGAATGGGACACTAAACAAGACAACGAGCCATATCCAATTCAAAAGCGAAATGTATCAAAAGTAATAATCCACGAAAACTATATATCAGCGTTATTATACAACGATATAGCGTTATTAATGTTGGAGCAACCAGCAGAAAAAGCGTTGAATGTTGATATAATTTGTCTATCGGAATATTTAAATTTTGACAACAATCAAAATTGCTTGGCTAGCGGTTGGGGTCGTGATAGTTTTGATGGTGACGGACGATATCAAAGAATTTTAAAGAAAATTCAATTACCTTTGATTAATAGAACCGATTGTATGGAACGGTTGCAACGTACACGCTTAGGAAGACATTTTCAGCTTCATGAAAGTTTTATCTGTGCAGGGGGTGAACGAGGCAAAGACACTTGTGAAGGAGACGGGGGCAGTCCTTTGATTTGCCCAATTCCAGGTGACACACAACGATACCAACAAGTGGGAATTGTTTCTTGGGGAATAGGATGTGGATTTAGTCAAATTCCAGGAGTTTACACAAACGTTCCATCTTTCACCAAATGGATTGAGGATAAAATTGAAAAAAATTTACATTTGTACGATTAAAAAGTTTATTATTATCAATGACCAAATGTTACCAATAAAAAAAATAATTTAAGTTTAAAATTAAAATTGCATTATTCAGCCATCATATCCACGCTAAGATCTTCACCTAAATTGCTTGGTGATGTTTCGAGTTCTCCAACGTCGTTTGATTCACTGAAACAAGCGAAGCTAATTTGATTAGTAGTATCAAATCATAACAATAGTTGTTAAATGTAGGAGCTTGTTAAATCAAGAAGCTGATATAAGAATAAGTCTCAATTTCGGAAGCTCCGCGTGGAAAAGAACAGAATTTACCTGTCTAATGAAGGATCGTTGCTGAACATTTCAGTGGGTACGGTTGGAGGAGCTCTTTGAGGTAATAGTTCCATGTAGGTTTGTCGAGACTGTAGATGACGCTCTACTTCCTCGGGAGTCATGTGTCCATCGGCAGTGGTACTAGTTGCGGCTACACCCAAGTTTGCAGCCTATAAGTAAAATTATGGAATAAAATCGTACACTGTACGGTACAAGTCAGTCACAATTAAAATAATTTTATATTGAGCGTGTTTTACACCGTACAATATGCTGTTATATTTTTATCAGGAACAGATCTTATATTCGATAACTAAATACGTAGGAAAACGTTTAACACGAGATAATCATGTAGTTATAACAGAGTATCCACTAAACTTGATTCTGGTTAAATTAGGACAAAATAAGGAGATTTTTTGCGTTGAAATTAGAATGTGTATAAATAATAAATGAAAACTAGATTAACTTAGTTCAAAAAGATAATTCTAGAGTAGTCACCATAGCGCTGTTAGTGGTTAGTACAGGTCTATTATAGTCTTTTATAAACTGAAGGTTGTTAAATGTAAAGATCTTCTAAACACGTATCTAATGGCACCAACTGGCATAGTTTGACTTACATTAGTTTAAGTCAGTGGTTCTTAACCTTGTTGGAGGTACTGACCCCATGGTGCGGACACTTTTATGAGAGGTGCGGTTCTTTTGAATTTTAGTGCGGCGCGTTGAACAGAGATGGCGGGGAAATGTCCAAAATGCATTTAAGCATTACGGACTTGCGCTGTGATGATAAAATAGACCAACACTAACGCCTCTAAGAACAACGCGCCATACTAATAGGCCAAGAATAATCTGACGTTTAACACGTTTTTTCCGAGTCACCGTTTGTGTAGTAAAGCCTCTAGCCCAATAGCCATAGGGAAAGTGCCCCAGGCGGTTTTTGAAAAATGCTTCCGTGTGCTGATTCCTCTTCATGAAAATCTTATTGTCGCACAATTTTAACCCGCTACCCCCCCTTGTATTGGAGTTACGGGGGAAACTACCCCAGACGTTAAATTTTTTTTTTAAGAAAACTATTGAAGATTTTTTCATGAAATTAAAACTGTACGTAGATATGGACAAAACGCATAATATATATTTTTTTAGAATTTTTGTAAATCCATAAATGATGAAAAATATTATTTTTATTTTTTGAGGGTGGTTTTTTACATCAACCCTTAAAGTGACACCTTTTTTTAAAAATGCGATTAGGGCATTTATTATCCATCTTTCATTAAAAAAAGTCGCTTTAAAAAATTAGTTGTCGCTCACCACCAAAATGAGGTCATTCAGGGACAGGTTTGTAATAGACAGCGCATTTCGTAAATGCATTTATTGCTTTATGACTTGTATATATATATGCCATAATTTGGTTTTCGTCAAGATAAAAGGTCCTGAGAGAGAAATTAATTTTTGAAATTTTTTACAGGCCTATTAACAATATAGTGCAGGGATCTTTTATCCATTCTTTTACTTACTAATAATAAATTCAAAGAAAGTTTGATAAATAATACCTACTCGTAATTATTTTCTATCTCAGATTACCTACATACATACTCAAATATTGTTAGTATTATTATTTGAATCAAGTAATATTTTTATTTGTTAAAATTGTGCGACAATAAGATTTTCATGAAGAGGAATCAGCACACGGAAGCATTTTTCAAAAACCGCCTGGGGCACTTTCCTTATGGCTATTGGGCTAGAGCCTTTGTATTTTTATGACTATTTAATGGCTGAAATACTGTGAAAAACTATGTTTTTTACAATGAAAATAAAACACAAAGAAAGCTGCAAGACGTTAATAAAATTTGTCAGGATTATTTTTCTGGTAAACAATTCATGAATGTCAATAGCTCAATAGAAATTGCGAAATAAAGTAAATAGGTACTTTTTAAAGTAAATGAGTTATTCATATCTTGTTTTAGTAAATTATTATTCTGAGATTAATTGAATAATTTTAGAATTGTGATAACCAGGAATATGCAAGGAATGCAGACGTCATTTTCATCCCTAAACTTCAAATAGTATGATAACAGCTACTTAAAAATTCGAGTAAACTAATAATTTATTTAATAATAATATTTCATTGTTGCAATTGTTAATTTGTGAGTATTGTAAAATATATTTTTTTTTCTAAATAAAATATTTAAAATATAATAAACGAATTAATTATTTTTAATTTAACTATAAAAATAAGTAACAAAATAATATCAAAAATCAAATTGCGAGCGCCTAGTTAAAAAAACCGACTCTAGCGCGTCTGAGAACAACGCGCTATACTAATACCCCACGAGATACCGCAATTTAACACTGAGTGTCCCTCCCATGACTGACCCCACCAGTTTCATATGCATATTTACCGAACCCTTGTTATTGTAGGTTATAATAATATTTTTTTTTCAAATTCAAAGTATGGTTTTAAGACCTATATCTCCATATACCTTATATTAGTCGGGTATGTGTCTTGACCTCCACCGAACCCCTGAGATTGACACATCAAACCCCTGGGGTTCGATCAAACCGAGGTTAAGAACCACTGGTTTTAGTGATCTTTCTTTAACAATAGACCTCCTTCTAATAATCTTATGGATAAAAGATAAAGGGTATAATGTATAGGCCTATAGGTAGACCTGGACTAGCCATAGCGCAGACCGAACACATGTTCGATAGACCGGCGTAATAAAGGACCGTTTAGCCCGTAGCACTGACTTGATTGTAGGGTTTTTGTAGAAAGCCTGCCTTTGGAACCCAGTTCAGGCCCGTATATAGGTAAAAATTTGCAATAGAAAAAAAGCTATACCGTTGTTGGGACGTTTTGTTTTGGTACTTTGGGCGTTGTGGGTTTCTTTTTCTTAGCCGAGGACGAACCCTTGCTCGCCGACGACCCTTGATTGTTCGAATTGTGCACTGAATTACTCAACTCTGATTTTTTCCTATAAAAATTCAAATTCTATAATCACTCAATTCATTATATAACCAACAGCATGTACCTTTTATTATCTATTCGGCCTACATCTAAATCATCTGACGAATCTGTATCTTCACTCTCACTGGAAGTTTCGACACGTTCATATAACAATAAACGATCGAGAAGAAAACTTCTGTCTTGTGTGGCTACAATTAAGCGCCTCTGAGCTGACCGCAAAGCCTCTTGGAAATTCTCATTCTCCTGCAAGCAAATCATATGTTTTCAATGAAAATCAACTTATTTCTATAAAGAGTATCAATGTCTTACATAAATCAAGTATTTTAATTTTCGTTTTAACTGTTTATATTGTTCTTTGTAATTAATAACCTCATCATCTTGACTTTCATCTTCTTCTTCAACACTTTCATCCTCATTATTTGCATTTGCCATTGAACGGCAATACCATCCAGCTAACATTATATTTATTGTAATTGATTAAATGTTTCTTTTATTCAATTTTTAAAATTCTTACAAAGAATTTGTCCGACGACTAACCGGACCAAGACTGACCATAAACAAAAAATCGTATAAATTATAATTAGCCAATTGAATTTTAATTATTGACATCGTTCAGTCTTGCGCACTATTAAAATGCTCGTCTATCTCACTTTGATTGTTGTGGATAAAGTGAGATAACAACTCAATAATTTATAATATGCTCAGTAACATTGCGCATAAGAGGCATCGAGGCATCTTCCTGTAAACGTGTGATAATTCTATTCCATATTTAAGGTTATCACAGATATTTCTTAATTTATTTATCTTGTTCAACTCATTGCAAATATTCAATAAAAGCAATTAATAAATGGCGCTAAATTTAACAGTGAAAGTGCATCCAGTTGTACTGTTCCAAATTGTTGACGCCTACGAGCGACGAAATGCGGATTCCCATCGGGTTATTGGAACCCTATTGGGAACGATTGAAAAGGGTGTCGTTGAAATAACAAATTGTTTTTGTGTCCCGCATAAAGAATATGACGACCAGGTGGAGGCTGAATTAAACTATGCCATGGACGTTTATGATTTAAATCGACGAGTAAATTCATCTGAAAATATCGTGGGATGGTGGGCTACAGGTAATGAAGTTACTAGTCATAGTTCAGTCATCCACGAATACTATGCTCGAGAATGCAATAATCCTGTTCACATTACTCTGGATACGACTCTACAAGGAGCTCGAATGGGCTTGAAAGCCTACGTTTGCGTGGCTTTGGGAGTCCCTAAGGGTAAGTTTTTAAACTTAAATATCTGAATAAAAATTTACAAGTTTATCTTGTTTCAGGTAAAAGTGGATGCATGTTTACGGCAGTGAATGTTGAAGTCGCTTGTTATGCACCAGAAGTAGTTGGTCTGCAACTTTGTCAAAAAACAATGACCACTGACGCAGTTCGAGCCGGCAGTGTTCAGCCAATGTTAGACTTGGCCCAGGTTTCAGATGCCAGCGTTAAATTAACATCATTATTAGACCAGGTGTTAGCCTACGTCGAGGATGTATTAGCCGGAAACGTACCGCCAGACAATGCAGTTGGCCGTTCCTTGCTTGATTTGGTCAACTCAGTCCCACATATGACTCATGAACAATTCAATGAAATGTTCAACTCGAACGTTAAGGATTTACTGATGGTTATTACATTATCACAATTAATTAAAACACAATTACAACTTAATGAAAAATTAACTTTATTAACATCTCTGTAAATTTGATTTCGACACTAACTTTATTTACAGTAAATTTTCGATTGTAACTTAAATTGTCTTTAAGTTAATCTATACAGTGTAATAGAATTTTTTTACAATAAATTTGATTCTGTTAGAAAATTAAGGGTTTCTTATATTGTATTGAAGTCGCTTATAATTCCACAAATTTTTGCTTCATATAATTTTCTTAATAAAGTCGACATATTTTAATAAAATATCTGTGTATTATTATTAATTAAAGGTCTGGCTATACAGTGCAAGGTGCTTACTACAATGTATAGTTACTGCCATAGTATATTCGTAGGGTAGTACCTCAACTCGCCTAATCCGATCACAAAATATAGAGATCATGTGTAAAGACTTTATAACGCGAAATCGAAAATACTGAGGAATTTATTACGTTATAAAGAGTATTCGTTAAACGGAGAGTAAGAACATAAAGAGGTACTAAACACATTTACAATTACAATTAAAAAATGAACACATGCTTTCTAACACATTGTGTTTAATTACTATTTATCATCACTATTTCCAATCACTATTTGTAACATTTTTTTTACTCTCCGTTTAACGAAAACTATATAACGTAATAAATTGCCCAGTTCCTTCAATTTCGCTTTATATTCTTCCCTTTCAGATCAACCTTTTGTTAAGAGCGTACCTTAAATACATCGAAAAAAAATTACTAATACAAACTTAGGAAGGATTCCCATGCTATAATTTAGTAATTAGTCGAATTAGTAACGGTATTGATCAACCTTTAGACTCTATGCACCTATTCATAAGTATACAAATAATTTAACTAAAGAATTAACTTGATTAAAAGGTCAAACTTCGGAATAATTAAGGGAATTTTTGCATAAAGCTTCCTTTTGTAGTTCTAAACAATGTGGCGGCTGAAAATGCAGTGTTTATCTCTCGCAGCTGACTTGGGAAAAATATATGATATACCTTTATGATGTGATCTGCTCTTGGCCAGCGCTGGCATATGTTATTGTATATATATTTATGTAAATAAAAGGTGGGTAACCACGCCCACCATTACATTCTGGTGACCCCGACGTGATCTAAACACGCAACAACAGCGAGGACCAGTCATTCTGCGTGGACCTGCCAGTTCGTCTCATCTATGGACGCCGCCAGTCGCCACATACATCCGGCCCCCTCACCAGGGAATTCAACGGTGGAGTAACTGCATCCTGATCTTCGGTTGAGCTACTCCATACTCGTCCCGCGTCGTCTTACGGACTCGAGCCCAGCAGCTCGTTCAAGCGGCCTCTGCTCCACGACGGCCCCAGCAGCCTAGAGTCTCACGGCCCGACGACAATCGTGACCATCGTCACTAGGAGGGGAGTGATGTGGCGGCTGGAAATTGGCGGCTGAAAATGCAGTGTTTATCTCTCGCAGCTGACTTGGGAAAAATATATGATATACCTTTATGATGTGATCTGCTCTTGGCCAGCGCTGGCATATGTTATTGTATATATATTTATGTAAATAAAAGGTGGGTAACCACGCCCACCATTACAACAACATATCAAAAGTCCCCGACGACAACGATACATGCGCCGCTAAAAATTTTACGCGGTTTCAAAGGTTACGATAAACGAATTTCTGCAAAAATCTCGCTAATAGTAACTTTTATCGAAAATATATAGTTATCAAATTTGAAGTTTAGGAATAAATCTACAAAACATATACTGTTACTTTTTTCGTAAGACTAACGGTTTTTGAGAAAATTATATTCAAAAAGTTGTAACGTTCATTATATGCATTCCTTAATGGTAAATTTTATGTCGAATGTTCTATTTGTAATTAAACGTTAAACGTGACTTTAAATATTGGAAAATTTATTAAACTTTCAAAGCCCATAATAATGCAAACTAACGCATATGTACTACACAATAGTGTCAACAAACTCGAGCATTATTATGGACTTTGAAAGTTTAACGAAAATAAATTTTCCAATATTTAAAGTCACGTTTAACGTTTAAATACAAATATAACATATTCGACATACAAACACCATTAAGGAGTGAACGTTGCAACTTTTTGAATATAATTTTCTCAAAAACTGTTCGTCTTACGAAAAAAGTAACAGTATAATTTTTGTAGATTTTTTCCTAAACTTTAAATTTTATATCTAGTATATTTTCGATAAAAGTAACCATTAGCGAGATTTTTGCGAAAACTTGTTTATCGTAACCTTTGACCCCGCGTAAAATTTTTAGCGGCGCATGTATCGTCGGGGTAGTGGCGAAACTACCATATCGCTAAACTCCGCGACGAGGGGGCGCAAAGCTTTAGGGAGCCCGAAAATTTTGAGAAAATTATAGTACTAGTGGTGCTGCAGAGAGGGTGCAGTAAAAAAGAAAAATTAAAAAAGGAATAGGAACGTTTAGCAAAAATACCAAAATTAGCCTTTTTTCTAAAATCGTTTGCTTCGATCACAGAAAATCAAAGTACCTACTGCTAAAGATGAACAGTTGTTTGAACAAGTTTATAGCGAAAACATTTATCTAACTGACTTAACCCTTATGTCAATACCCAGTCGTTACAACGTTGTTCAATAGCCGGGGTACCTGGGTACCCACATGGATTATTCTTTCCATATAAGAATTTAAATTCCTGAAAACTTTGATATTTCAATTCATCTCATTAGGGATTTTCCAAAGAATTATCGATCATTTGAAAAACTCTATTTCTAAAGAAATAATAACCTTGGGAAGGATGAAAAGGTAGAAAATTAGCAATAACAATTAGAAATAATGGTTATTTTCAAACTGGACTTGATTTAAAGTAAAAATGAATATTTGTGAATATTTTGTAAGCATAGTGTGTATTTTTCTGCCTGAAATTTGTGAGAAAATTGTTATAAATACCTAATGGAAAATTTATCACCAACTGTGTTTTCAAAGTACGTTCAAGTTTTTCATATAAATAGTAGTTATTTGAATGGATCAACTTTATACAATTAAATGCTTATTACACTATATAATTAAAAAATTTATAATTTAACAAACTGACGGTTGATGAAAAACATAGATATTTGAATGAATTATTGGGAGAAGATTCCGCTGTCGAGGATAATGCCGCAGATAGTGACGACGAGGACTACCACCTAACAGAGAGCATTCAGAAGCCTCAGACTGCGAAGAATCTGGTACTTAATTACTATTATTTTTTCTAGCATTACAATTTTTATATTCAAATATAATGTAGATAATCTTTTAATATTTCTGTAATTTATATAATATGTCTGTGTTTAATGGAAAATCGTGAGAGTGAGGCTGAGTTAGACACAACAGTTACAATTAGTGGCGAATCGACACAGTCGACAACAGTCTGGTTGAAATGGTCGACATAATTATTCGTACCACCAACAAAAAGGCAATTGCTGTATGCAATTTGTACAGTAAAGAAAAGCCTAGGAAAAAAAATGTCGTGGAAAAATATAACTATTCAAGAGTTCTACGCATTCTTGGGAGTTTTAATTATAACAGGTGCGAATAATTCCAATACTGGACCATACATTAGATATGTCTAAATCAACTTCAAATCCATTATACCGAGCGGCTATGGGTATCAATAGATTTTGGGGCATTCTAAGATTAATTCGGTTTTGTACTGTAATGGTTTGATACTGCCAATACGACGTTCAAATAAAAGAAGATAAGGCAGCGCCGTTCCGCGATATCTGGACAATGGTAAATACCAATTTATCAGCACTTTATAAGCCGACAGAGTGTTTGACAGTCGATGAGCAAGTCTACCCATACAGAGGGAGAATGAAATGCACCCAGTATATGCCATCGAAGCCAGCAAAGTATGGAATCAAAGTATGGTGGATATGCGACGCAGACAATTTATACCCATTGAAAGGTCAAATTTAAACCGGCAAATCATCAACTTTTTAATAATAAAATTAAATAAAATCGTTTGTTTATATATTGAGTATTATTTTTTATCCCTTGAGACAAGTTTAATTATTTATTACTCCGCAATTTTGTAGACACACTAAATTTTTACATATGGGTACCCGGGTACCCCGGGTATTGGGCAATGGGGGGTTAAACTTTAAACCTTAAATTTATATATTTTTTTGCATATTTAAATGTTTTAACATGTACGAATCGATGTTGTTAGATTCAAATAACGAGGATCTAAAAGGATTTGGTCATTTTCCGTTATAAACAAAAGATATGTGAGTAAGAAAATGCAAAAGGGTACCCGGGTACCCGGGTATTGACATAAGGGTTAAAACTAAAAAATCAAGGTACTACACCTAGAGATGAAGGGCAATTTGATCATGTTGATAGCAGAAACAGTACGGCATCTGATTTGAATATTAACTATAACTTGTAGAGTAACGATTGGGGCATCGATGGAAAGAGGATAACAAACTCCACCATTTGTATTCAAGGAAAAACTTAAGGAAAAGCTGTGGATAAAAATATGTCTGGTTTTCGCCGCGTGAAAAGTTTCGGAAAATTATTAGATATCATATGATAGAGCTTTTAAAGCCCGTTCCAACGATATGTCTATCGTTATTATACGTTCGATAGTTATCGAGATATTTACGTTGGCAAATTCGGAAATTTTGTTAAAATTTACATTGCAAAAGACGATAGAGGAAAAGGGTGACAGAAAATGTCGAATGAAGTCACAAAAATCAGTGAAATTTTAGAAATTTTCAAACTTAAATAACTCGATAAACGATGAAAATAGCATGGATTTCGACCAAGATGTTACGAATAAGGATATAAAGAAACTTTCGTTATTCTTAAAGGTCAATGCTAATTAAAAAAAAAAAAAAAACAAAATATTACACCTGATATGAAAAAAATGATAATATCTGCTAACTCTTTTAGACTTCAAGAGCCTTTAAAAAAGGACCTTTTGCAAGAAAAACGGAGCTAAATTAAAATATGGGACGCTAGATACAAAAAGCAAAAATTCATATAAGGTTGGGGCTGATCTAATTTTTTTGCGGTGGGGCCTAATATTTGTAATTCGGCCACTGCGTCGGGGACTTTTGATATGTTGTTTAGAACAACAAAAGGAAGCTTCATCTAAAAATTTAGCTTTCCCTTAATTTTTCTGAAGTGCAATGTCTTTATTGATTATTCCCTGGACTATTAACAATTAAATAATTAGTAATAATATAGCTATTGAAAGCTACAACTGGTTTAATTTGCATTAGATTTGAATTGATGAAATCATTTCCCATTGGTTAAAAATATTAACTTTTACGTTGATAAAACAGATTCCTTTATTATCGACAAAAATGGTTATCGCAGATTTTCGTGCTGTAATTTAACAATCCAATGTCGATGAACTCAAAAATCTAATATTTTTGTTATGTAGAAATGATTTATAGTATTCGAATAATCAGATCGAAATAAATCATTTCAGTTTGTTGACATTTTTCGTTTCGTTGTGATATTTCAATTTGTTTTAGTGGGTTTAGTCGTTTAGTGCGCCACACACCAACAGAACAGCTGATAAATCCACTACATCGACAAGTTGCTTCATTTAGAATTATGACAATTTTTCTCAGAATACAGTCTGTGTTGTTAAAAGTATTTATGTAATGCAATGCAATTATGTGAAATATTCTAGTCGCCCTCAGTTTAAATGCTAACTTTATATGTACATTTTATATATTGAGTAATGCTTGTTGATAATAACTAGTTGTTCATTACTGTCATTCAATTCGTTAGTAATTAGAAAGTATTTTTCCTGTGGACTATAATGACAGAAGGGCGAATTATTTTTGAAAAGTGAAGTGGGCACTCAGTTAAATTGTGTATACCTAAATATTTCTAATTATTGTGAGAACAATGGAATCAAAATCAGTTTATAATGCTGAAACTCTATATAACTTAAGTATTAAAGCCGTGGCTCTATCATCAAGACAGAGAAAGTTTGAAGAATACCGTAATCTACCCGATAATTTATTATTTGATTTATATACTAAGGTATGGCCTGTTAACCGTCTGTTTAATTATTACATCTACATTTAATCATTTTTTTTTTAGCTGCATAAGGAAAAATGGCTATGCTTATTAAAATTTGAACTATGCCAAATTGATATTTTCGCCAGATTGATGAAAATACCTGACAAACGCGTTCAGTTATTTCAAACATTCCAGAGTTTGATGGATCACACCAATGGCTTCCTTTCGAAGGATTTAATATTTTCATATAACAAGTCGTGCGAGGGTGTTGTGCCAACTGATCAACAGTATGAGACTATAATTGATACAGGAATACGATTAGGTTTGTCTAATTTTTCTCGAATTCTAAATACACTTTTCCTGTTTTTACTCGATATATACCCTCGAAAGAATATAGCTTATATTTAAAAAAAATTAGGTAAAATTGGCTTTTAGCGTTAGTAGTTATTTACCTCCACAGTCTATTTGGCTGTCATAATAGAAGCAATTTTGTTTTGATATTTTGACGTGATAACGTCTTATAAATTGATGAACTACGACAGCCAGTCTGAAATAGTGTCACGTTCCATTTGAGCCTGTGCGTGCAAGCAAGAACGCGATACAAGCAATAGAGAGGCAATTGTTGAATCCTAGACAACGTGTTTTGTGTTTTTTTCTACAATTTACTTAATAAGATTTAAAATTGATTTCCTTCATAATTTTCAGTCTGATTTCATTTTGAAAAAATTGTTAATTTTCAATTAACTCCTTCTTTGTATTATACAAAATAATGACTATTCAGTGATAATATTTCAATTCATAAAAGTATACAATTTTTCATCAATGTTTATGATGTTATCACGTAAAACTATAGTCCGTAAACCGACTTTACAGACAACCATTTTTTTTTTGTTGTAACGGGTTTCCTCTTGAAGGAATCGTTTATTCGTTGGCCATTTTGTAAGACGTTAAATAAACCGAAATGATGAACCGATGAATAATTTATCACAAAAATCACTAATTCAAATTTTATTTTTATCAACCACTAGCTGGTACCCGCTCACTTTGCTGAGGCTATCTAAATTTAATAGATTGATTGATAGATTCCCTACCTTCATAGCGAAATATAAAAATTAATCTATTTTGACAGACAAAGTTGATAGATACTTCCAGACTTTAGATCCAAAGTAAGTTCATCAAAATCCTTAAAACGACTTTTCTAGCATATTATAGCTATCTCACAGGTTCTAAACGATTTTAAGTATAAAAAGGGCCTTTAAGAAAATTTGAAAATCTTTCATAGCAAATGTCATTTAAAACCGTTCAGCTATTGTAGTAGAAAAGATTAGGAGCTATCCTACAGGAACCGTACCTTTTTTAGGATAAATGGTATTCAATATGTTAAGATCTGAGATATCTTTAACAAAACTTCATTAAAATTCGTTCTGTTAAGTAACTGTTAATTATTTAAAAATTTATTATATTATTTTAATACGTTTATTTCTAATTAGTATATTCGAAAATGAACAATAAAGAAATTTAAATATTTTTAAAAATTTCATAATTAATTTTACCGGGTATTAAATTCAATAATTCATAATTATTTTCTAGTAAATGTCAATTTATTAATTTAAGTTTTGTAGAGATTTTTTTTTTAAGGAAAATGGGTTAAAATGCTATTTCACGAATTTTAACGAAACCTATTTTAAATTCACGGTTCCTGTAGGATTTAATTGCTATGCTATCCTATGGGAACCGTCGATTATTCCGGCATAAGAAGCAATCTATATCATTTTCTGCCCCGTTAACTATCACATGGAATCGGAGTTTGTATCAAAATTTGAGCTCAATTGGTGTAGAATTTTTCGAATTTGTCCTAGAAAAAGACCAACATAATATTTTTACATATATAAGAAGAAGATAGGTCACTTAGTGGCGTGGTGGGCTAGATAGTTGCCTTATACGCCAGTGGTCCTGGGTTCGAATCCCAATGAAAGTCTAAGATGTTTTTTCTGGATTTTCGATGGCCGCTAATGACCACAGTAGTTAATGCGACTTTAAATAAACCAAAAAAAAAAAACAAAAAAATAAGAAGATATCAATAAAACAGCCACTACGTACGTCGTACAAAATAGCCTGCCGTTCTGCCAACGTTTTTTAAACCTCTGATATCTTTTGAGATATTCATTTTGATATCACCTTTAATGGATATATTTTGCTGTAAAGAGGAATTATGATCTACATGAAATGTACAACGTATCTAATGTATTTAATTGAATCAGGAATAATACTGTTTTGTTTAAAATAACTTGGTAAATAACTAACATTTTTTTGTAAAATTTAAAAGAAAAAAATGGTTCCTGCGGGTTATCCTTAGGAGTTAGACATATACCGTCACGCACTTTTTTATCAATCTGTTTAAGATATACAATTTCGCCGCATATTAGTTTGATCTATCTCGTAAGGTTTAGCCAGCGTTGTCAATGTAAGTGCATAAAATATGTTTGTTATGGCATCACATTACAAATCGTTGAATTTCCCGATTTTTCTCTACTATAATATGTATGTATTATACCCAAAAACCTTCCTCTGAATCACTCTATCAATTTCTGAAAACTGCATTAAAATCCGTTTTGTAATTTAAAAGATCTAAGGGAACAGACAGCGGGAGCAACTTTGTTTTATAATATGTAAAGAAGTTATTTCTAAATCGTGTAAAACAGGACTAAGTGTACTGTGAAAGTGGTTCCGTTAATCAACGAAATATTCAATATTTTAGGAGGATTTTTAAGTGATTCTGGTTGGTATTCCGAAAGTGCAGTCATATTGAAACGCGTAGAAGATCTATGCCAAGCCGGCATTCATTTACCATTTGTAGAGCACAAATTAATAGATTGTTATCATAGGTATAGTAATTGATCGAAAAAAAAAAATTAATTTTGAAACAATTTTGGCACCAATTTTTATACGCATCTTTTTTTAGATTATTACATGCTCAAGCTGTATATTGTGATTTTCCTGCAGCCAACAAAACTTACAATTCAGCGATAAAATTAATCGACAAGCTTACAAAGGAAAATAACTCCCCAAACATTTCTGGTTTATACTCTGAATTTTCAGTTTTATACTATGTACAAAGTGAATATGATTTGGTAATAAAAACTGTTTATATCACATTTTACAATTACTAACATCTTAATTGATATTTTAGGCTTACAATTGGAGTGTGAAAGCATTAGAAAAGGTGTCAGAAAATTTACCTCCAGGGTACATTTATAAAAATAATAACTTTATGGTTTACATTTAATGATTGTGATATTTTTTCAGAGTTATCGTAGACATATTTCGCCAGGCTGCCAAATCATGTGTGGTAAAACGAAAATTCAAAAAAGCAGGATTATTAATTAAGCAGGCTGTTGCATACGCGCAAGAAGTATTTCAAGAAATGCATCCTAAGCATGCCGATGTCTTAATGGATTACGGTTTCTATTTATTAAATTTCGATTCTTATGTTAAAAGTGCTAAAATATACAAGGTGTGTATAACTTTAAAATATGTTCTATATGACCTGTTTTATAAGATTACCTTTGATTGTTTTAGCACGCGTTGAAAATCAGATCATCAATTTTTGATAGAAACAATTTGAATGTTGCGATTGCATTTGAAGATCTTGCATATGCTCTTTATGTGAGCGAATATAGTTCAGGACGTTTTCATAAAGCACGGTAAATATCTTGACGTTGATTTATTTCCTGTTATTTTTGCTATATTTGGGATGGGAATGAAAGATTTATAATTTAAATCAATTATAATATTTCTTCTCTAATACAATAAAAAGGATAATAATATCGGGCTAATGTAAATACCACATATATACAGGGTATATTGTGTAAAAAAGGGTGTCTCTTAAGTCATGGAAAAAGTAACAAATTTTTTCTAATGCATCTAATTATAAATAACTTATTAAAGATTCTTCAGATATGAAAACGTCAAAGTATTTTTGGATAAGAATTACATTAATTTTAATTTCAAGCTTTCCTATGACTTATAAGACACTTTCAATCATAAAAATTTTTATAAAAATTGTAAGTATATTTTATTTATATGCTTGTAGGAAAAATGTAGAAGTAGCAATAAATGTAATGGAGCCTCTTTTACCTAAGGATCATTTGATGCTGGCGTCAGCGAAAAGAGTAAAAGCTCTGATTTTGGAAGAAATAGCGCTTGATACACCACCTGCTCGTATATACAGCACTTACAATTTCTATGACAGTATGTATTTTTCATTATTATACAAATGAAAACAATGTTTAACACGAAAACGCTTAAGGCGAAATTCCGTTTATCACGAAATAAGACTGTGGTCCTAACAAAATATTATTATAATTTTATACGTTTTCTTTTAATGCGAAACAAAAATCGTTTGCTGCATATTCAAGCTTGCATATGATTAACCCTTTTTTACTTAAGGTCTTCACTGGGAAACCAACAAATAAGAGATAATTTATATATTAGCGAAGTGACTTCCTAACATTTTAAAATCATTGCATATTGAAACAATTATTTTAGAAAAAATTCCATCAATTTATTTATATTTTTTACATTGAATTTAACAAAAAATTGTTAAATCCCGGAGGCAGTTGTAGTACCACTCGAGTGCAAAGAGTTAATATAATTTACAATTTCATACAATAGTCCAGGGAATAAATACATTGCACTTCGGAACAATAAAGGAAAAGCTGAATTTTTGCATGAAGCTTTCTTTTGTTGTTCTAAACAACATTTTCAAAAGTCCCCGACGATACGTGCGTTGCTAAAAATTTTACGCAGGGTCAAAGGTAACGATAAACGAGTTTTTGAAAAATCTCGTTAATGGTAATTTTTATCAAAAAAATACTAGTTATCAAATTTAAAGTTTAAGAGAAAATCTACAAAAATATACTGTTACTGCAAAAAGTTGTAACGTACAGTATGCACTCCTTTTCAGTATCTACATATATGTAAAATATTATATTTGTAATTAAACGTTAAATGGGAATTTAAATATTGGAAAATTTATTTTCGTTTTAACGTTTATTTTAACGTTTCAAAGCCCATAAAAGTGCAAACTAATGCATATGTACTACACAATAGTGTCAACTTAACTCCCATGATTGCTACACTCATAATGTGGCTAATAAATATCAAATTAAAGCTTTTATTTATGTGTATGATGATATACGGGTGCCAATTTAAAAGTGCGCGCAATCGGGATCATAGGTTAAGAGTTAAGTTGACACTATTGTGTAGTACAGTGCTTCTTAAAGTAGTGGGCCACGGCCCCCTAGGGGACCGTAGCTTACCCGCAGGGGGGCCGCGAATAGTCGCAAATGTAATAAATAAATTATTATCGTTAAATAAGTTCAACTGTTTAAATATCCAAATACTTGGATTATAATTATGAAATTTCGATAATGTATTGAAATGTTGAAATGATTATATTTTTACAACAATATTCAAGCATATCCATCACATTAAATTTAATTGATTATTACTTTTTCAAGTTTTTGTAACCTATTCACAATAATGTAATTTTACTATATTATTATTATATAAAATAGTGTTAGGTTAGTTTATTTTCCATAACTTTCCAGTATGACTTTCCAAAAAACTAACCTCACTTTTAGAAAATCTAACCTAAAACTTGGTTGAAACCAGATGTAAGAAAATAAACTAACCTGATTTAGTAGATCCGAACCTACATCGACCTTCACCGAGTTGATAATAGAATAAAACCTATTTTATCATGAATTTAGTATATAAGAAAATATATTAAAAATGGGTTGGCTAAAAAAGTTGGCAGGCTATTTTTAATTATTTAAAAAAAAAATTATTTTTAATAAAATACTGCAACACCAAGATAATAGAAAAATATTTATATCATCATAAGCGCTATTTTTTTAGAACACGTTGATATAGGTTTGTCTGCAAAAAATTCGGTCCTATTTGGGATTAGCGAATTTCAAAGATTTAAATTTTAATGCGTGTGGAAATGTGTGACAAAGAGATCCGAGGTAAGGATATTGTGTATTAATAAAAGACCCAACATCGCAGTCAACTGTGATCATATAAAATGTTTTCTATTATCTTTATGTTATGCAATATTTTATTAAAATATTTTTTTTTTAAATAATTAAAAATAGTTGTCTCCGGATTTTTTTAGCCAACCCATTTTTAATATAATATTTCCTAATATACTAAATTTATGATAAAATAGGTTTCATTCTTTTATCAACTCGGTGAAGTTCGATGTAGGTTCGGATCTTCTACTATAACTTAACCTAAAACTTTGTTAATAATAATAAAAAATTGAGGTTATGTTATTTGATTTGTGGACAATTAACGTATTTTTCAAAGCATAATTATCCTATTTTTTCATACTTTTACTGCTAACATTAGTAAATGCATGCATTGACTGGTAATGGAATTTACGCTTTTATGTATATATCATAATAAAAATCAAAAATAGTTGTTCTAACTAATCTGAATTAAACAAAAAAATGAGGGGCCGTGAGCTATCGCCTTGGGTTTTAGGGGGGCGACGACTCCAAAAAGTTTAAGAAGCCCTGGTGTAATACATTTGCGTTAGTTTGCACTATTATGGGCTTTGAAACGTTCACAAAAGAAAGTTTCTAATATTTAAAGTCACATTTAACGTTTAATTACAAATATAATATTTGACATACAGATACCATTAAGGAATGCATACTGATCGTTACTTTTTGAATCGAATTTTCTCAAAAAGCGTTAGTCGTACGAAAAAAAGTAACACAATATTTTTTGTAGATTCTTTCCTAAACTTCAAATTTGATAACCAGCATTTTTTCTAAAAAAGTTACCATTAGCGAGATTTTTACGAAAATTCGTTTATCGTCCCCATTGACCCCGCGTAAAATTTTTAGCGGCGCATGTATCGTCGGAGACTATTGATATGTTGTTTAGAACCACAAAAAGAAGCTTTATGTAAAATTTCAGCTTTTCCTTAATTTTTCCAAAGTTTGACCTTCTTTTTGTCTTTATTCCCTGGACTGTAGTAAATTGAAAGCGTATCAGTTTAAGCTAATTATTAAATAATTGTATGTTTTAGAAACGGAACTTTTGAAGCAATCGGAAGAATTGCATTTAGCTGCTCTTCGATTATCTTTGAATGCGTTTGGTGAAAAGAACGTTCAAACTGCAAAGCTTTACGGAAATCTTGGACGTTTATACCAAAGCATGAAAGAATATCCAGTAAGTAATAAAATGTATTCTATTTAAATAATCAATTTATTCTTCGAGATTGATCCCGTAAAATTCGAAATCTCGCAAGATCGAAATTGAATTCTTTACCATCGAAATAAACTAGAATACTGTAAAAAAATGTACTTAATGTTAAATAAAAAAAAAACTTGTAGAAAGCAGAACAAATGCATTTAAGAGCGATTGCTATCAAAGAAGAACTATTGGGAGAAGAAGACTACGAAGTTGGATTATCAATCGGTCATTTAGCATCACTTTATAACTATCACATGGAAAAGTACCGGGAAGCTGAAAGATTATACAAACGTTCAATAGCAATCAGTAAACTAATAAACATAATTTTGAGTCTTCCAATTTTATAGTTGTTTTATTTTTTAGGTCTGAAGTTATTTGGAGAAGGCTATTCGGGCCTGGAATATGACTATCGTGGTCTCGCACATGTTTATCGAGAGATAAATTGTTTTGACGACATGATCACATACACAACGATTCTTGGCAATTGGAAGCATTTACGCGAAAAACTTACACAAAACGATCCGGACGAACAAATCGAATCGTCTCAACCTATACATCATGTTGTGAAATCATTTTTTAACTGCAGTTAATTTTATGTTTTTTTATTTTATTTTAAAATAGTTCTCAATAGCTTTTTATAGAATTTTTTTTCCAATAACTTTAAGACTGATAATAGTTACATTTATGAATTGCTACATAACAGTATATTAAAAGATATGTGTGAGTCTATTTTTTAACTAGCCGCTGAATTGTTTAGAAGGTGCTATTTTTTCGTGTTATTACTTATGTTATAATTCTAAACACAGCTCTTTGTACATTTAATTTTTAATTATTGAAATCTAATTTCACTACAATCATACCAAAATATAAAATACATAGATTGCAAATATATGTGAAGATATGATCTGGTTTCAATAACTTCCGTTTTTTTCTTTTAACTCAAAGCGATTTATAATATTTTATTTTTAATGTTTAAAAGAAGTTTGTATATTTTTAGAATAGAATAGAATACGTTTTAATAGTGATTTTAATAATATTGATTTGAAACGAAAATTCTTTTATAAAATAAATGATATAACAGATATTTATATGATCTAATTAAAGCTCAGTGACCCAATCCAAGGGCAGAATTATTAAATAAAGATTCCTTTTTTATGAAATGAATGATTCCAAGTATAATTATATTTTTTTTTAGTGTGTACAAGTGTGTATTAACATTTAGTAAACAACCATAGATTTAAAAATAAATGTTTGAAAATATCAAGTTAAAAAATTGAAGCTCAAACGTTAAACGTGATGATGTTATGGTTGTGGAAAAAATTGATATTTTGTTGTCGCGAAGGACGGATTTGGACGAATTGGCACATGTAAATTTTTCAGGAGCGGCATCGGGAACGGATTTCTCTTGGTGATTCATTGCTGTGTACAGTCGATAGTGACATGCTAACAGGAAATGCATTGCCTAATTGAACTCGTACGGGGCACTAAAATTTTTTGTTTTAAAATGATGTTTTTATGATGTGCATATCGCAGCCGATACGATTAACTAGCTTAGGCTTTGTATAGTTTAATAATATGTATCGACTGCGACATATACAATACTCACATTTTTGTAGGCGGCATGATGTGCCCCAGAACAATGACAACAAATTGGATTATTTCTTGGTCGAGGGCAGAACTCAACTCCATGTGGTTCTCCACAACGGACACATCGTGGTAAATGTCGGCAATTTGCTGCTACGTGCCAAAAACCCTTATTAAAAAAATAATTTGTAAATTATGTTCCACTGTTGCATAAAACAATGAAAGTATTATAAACTATAAGCTATCACTTATAGCTATCACTAAAGCTATACCTTTATGGTCTTCCTGAAAAAAAAGGTTTTAGTTGTCGGAAGATAGACTTTTTATGAAAAAAAAAATATACAATTTATCTTTAATGAACTAGGAATAAGAATAAAGCTACATAAATCATTCTCTAATTGTTAAAAAAAAACCCTTTAAAAGACACCCTGCATCAGTTTTTCTGAGTATCAGAATGACCGAAAATAATTTTCAGGATATTAGCTTGGAATCTTTGTTGTTATTACGGCGTTTAAAAATATTTCTTTCCATTATAAACAAAACCATTTAATAACGATTTAAACTTATTGTTAGTTCCTATGTCCAGTTTTCAATGTCACCCACGTACATACATGCAAAGCATTAAAAATATACAATGTTAATGGATAGGCAAACACTTGTTCATCAATGCATGAAATATTACCCCTTATTAAAAATATTTTTTAAAAAACTGAAAATATAAAGAAAACAAAATTTCTTTAGGGCCACCTATTGGTGCAGTGGCTAGAGCAGTAGTTCTCTCCACTTTATGCGTCAAGTGGTACGGGTTCGATCTTCGTTGAATCCTAGACTTAAGATCCTAGAACTAAGATTAAAATGTACCAAATAGAAATATTCTGTGTTTAGACAGCCGTGATATGACCTTAGCTGTTAAAGCGACTTAAAACCCAAAAAAAATATATTTTTTAAAATGACACCAAGTTAGATAAATTTTTCATTTCTAAAACCTCTCTATTATAATTTTCATTGAACTCGTAAGAAATTTTTTCGATAACGTAATCCTAAGTACGAGTACCTATTTAAATGTGCCTTTATACAAATAGGACTTCTATGTAGTATAGGCAGGAACGGATTTATATATTTTGCGCCTAGGTGTCACTTTATACCCTAACCAACATTTTCTCTAGCTTACATTGAATTTGCAATATTTTTTCCTACTTAAAAAAGTTTTGCTACTATTTTATACATTTAGTTTTGTACTGTTAAAACCTCTCTCTATCTCTCTCGCACTCGCTTTCGCTCTATCTACCATACACATACAAAACACGTCGGAGCCGCTCTGTTGCAGTACATTTATTTCAAAAGAAACGAATAACTTGTCGCCCCTAAAAATATGCCACGAGTCTTAAATAAATCGTCAACGTCGAGTCTTAAATAAATCGTCAACGTCGAGTTTTAAATAAACGGTCAACGTCATGTCTTAAATAAATCGTCAACGTCGAGTCTTCAATAAATCCAGCCCTGAGTATAAGATTAGTTGATCGCACGGAAACAACGACACAATGAAAAAAATATCCCTAGTAAATTTTTTAATTAAAATTTTTTCAGTTAATTATTTGGCTAACATGCATTAGTTTAGCGTAAATAGTCTGAGCCGTAACGTGGTATTACGACGCCCAGTTCGAAAGGAAGAAATTTGTTGTATATTTTTTTTTCTATTAGTAAATTAACATATTATGTAATTAGAACTGGCTCTTGGGTTTTTGGTACTATAGAAAAAAACAAATTCTGCGCTCCTAACAAAGCGCCTTCGGCGGGGTCTATTGGGGCTTCGGAAAAACTCTTATTTTCAAAGACTTCGTGATTAAAATGAAATAGACCCCTTTCACTATTCATTACCTATAGTATTTAATCTGCTTAAGCTAGTAACACTCAAACGTACAAAACTTTTATTTAGTTCCTGTTTTTAAAACCCCAAATTAACAACAACGAAAAAATCCTCAATTTTGGGGTCTAGGAGGCCGCCTAGTTTGTCTATATGGACGAGCCGGCCTTGCATGTAATTGAAAGATATAATTACCTGGCATCTATAACATTGCAATACTGAATCCGATTCTGAGGAATGAGCAATGTCACTTCCATTAGCTGAGTTTTGTCCGATATTTCGGTACCATCTATCCGGCACAGCGGCAAACCGTGCAGCATCAAAAAAATTCAATCCTTGAGAAATTAAGCTTTCATAATGTGTCGCATCGCACACCTCAACTCGTACATTATTTCTGAACCGATCGACATTTTCATACGATACCCCTTGAAATGTTAATGCAGTACAAATATCCTGCATTGGAATCGACCAGGGAACATCTCTTAATGTAACTATCTAAAGTAAAGTATTTTTAATTTTTTAAAAATTAATGTTAGAGGATGAAAATTACTTGTTTATATCTGGTATCTCGACGTGAAAACCGTGCCACTTGAACAGGACCACGCATTGCTTTAGCCAAATTATGAGCTAATAACAGATTGTCGGCATCTATTTCATTTGTGAATGAAGCAATTAGTCCACATTTTGTTTCAGTAACCTATAATGACAAATTCTTATAAAAATTTTTACAATACCAATTAAAGAATTGCCTACCTTGTAAATTCCACAAGGATTAATGTTATCTATGGCTTCTTCTAAATCATGCCGATTCACTGGATCTCTTCGAATATCATCTAAACGTACTATTGTCGGACATGCAGTTACATACAATGAGCAAACATAATCAATGGATTTTTCTTGTTCCAAATTAATCTCAGCAACCTGACCACTATTATTTGCATTAAGAGAACGACAGCTTTTCGTTGAAGTTAATGAACATTCTGAAGGATTATGGGAGAAATTATTGGATACATTGGTGTTAGTTCCAACATTAACAGTTAACTTTTGTTCATCTACAAAATTAAAAATTATCAATTATTAATAATACCAAGTACAGTCAAACCTATTTTTGTTCGGGTAATAGGGACCGCATAAAAGAATAATCACATTAAAAAATACTCGGAAATTTTGGTAATAGTTAAGGATTCATCAAGTGAAGTAATTGGACATTTTGTACAATGAATTAAACTTATCAGTTTAACTTGATAAATTCAATGCTTGACTTGACTTGATATTTATATAAAAACATTTTACTTGAGTTTGACTTGGTTTTAGGCCAAATTTTAGCCAAGTAGCTTCAAAATTAAGTCAAATAGTTTATAAATCAGGTGAACTTGTAAATCCCTATTAAAAATCCTAAAAAATCATTTTATACAACTTCTAAGAAAAAATAAAACAATTTTATGCGTAAAAAGTCGCACGCACAAAATACTTCATCGGGAAAATGGAGTGTCGAAAATTTTTTTTAATATGAATACTTAATGAAATGAAAACTGAATAGTACCTATTATAATGCCCCCACTACGTAACAATTTTGTAATATTTACATAACGAAAGAATGTTACGTAACTGTTACGTAATTGGACGTTTTGTGCCGTTTTGTACAAAGGTATTATAATATGCCAAAAAATTAATACTCGTTCAAAATTGTACAAAATAAAATGCACAGAAAAATCGGCACAAAACAAATCAAACAAAAATAAAATTGCGTAAAACTGTATAGGATAATATCCATTTATTACTTGAAGACTCCATTGACGTAGGTCCATTGGTTTTATCCACATTATATTTTTCAGTTTTTATACCATCGGAACTCTCAGTTTCACATAAAGTGTATTCACATGCATCACAAGGTTCTGTATTGGTTTCAACACTTCTCGAATTAAATTGTCTCTTATCTACACAAAGCATGAAATAAAACATAAATCAAATAAAAAAAAAATTTATTAAAAAATATACCTTGAGTATTGCACTTTCTTTTGCAAATAGGTTTATTAACATAGGGTTCATCAGACACATCTTCCGTTAATTTTAAATCACCGTTTTCATTGTTGATGTTTTTAACAACCTGTTTTAAATTTTGATTGTTATAAAGTTTTTAAAAATTACTTAATATCTTTCTTATAAATCAGATCTAAACTAATTGCTTATTAAAATTATTTCTTACTTTTGCTAAACTGTGAATCTTAAAAAGAAAATATGCTAATAATATACTTACTTTTGGTTCAGCAACTAGGTTTTCCTCTTTGTTTTCATTTTGTTCATTTAAGTCATTATCCTGTGCTTCATCTACAGTCTCTTTGCTTATTTCAATCATATTCATTTTCGGACACCTTTTTCCTATGCATTTCTTCAAAGATTTTGGCAACATTAAAGATATTTTCGCATAACTGTAAACATATGTAAATCAGATAAATAATGGTAGTTGTAGGTAATTATTATAACTCGTACATGTTTGATAAACAATTTAAATTTACTGATTGGTAATGTAAAATACCTATTACAGATATTAAAAAATACCTAAACCTACTTATTTATTTGAAAAAAAAAAACACATGATTTGATTTCAAAGCTACTAGGCTTGATTTTCAAAATACTTGACAAAAATTTGATTAAAATTGATTTGATTAAAACTGAAATATCAAGTTAAATCAAGCATTGAATATGTAAGCTATTTCAATTCAACATATTTAACTTTTAAGCTAAACTAATTGCACAAAATACCTAAAATATCTTATTAAATTGAATTTACAATTCAGTACAAGAATAATAGATTTCAATACAAGAAAATTTAAGGAAACGTTTGTTGTAATTATGTTAATAATTACTTAGTTGTTTAATGCTTGTAAGTTATAACGTGAATGATTTCTATGCTGCTGCATACAATAGATGCATGTTGAGTACAATAATATACAAGGCACAGTGAACAGATTTGGATTGGAATTGCGGTTTTAAGGTTGTAAGGTGGTAGTGGTTATACCCACATTTTTTTACACATAATATATACAATTACAGTGGCCAGCACTGGCCTCGAAGAAATTGGATTGTTGAAGGTATATAACATCGTTTCATCAGGGCAGTTGCGAGAGGTATCACTGCATGTTCGAATTCCATTTCTAGTCGCCACAAGTTTATTAATTTTTTTTCTTCCTTGTTTATAGTGTTTTAATTGCTAATGGTCGTAAGCACTTGTATGGTTTATTTTGTTAGAAGAAATTGATTTTTAAATTTTGTTTAGGAGTTTTATTTTACAAAGATAGGTGATTATGTTGTTCTACGTCTTTGGCTCCTTTAACGTCTCTTGGATGGAGTTTCTATCTCCTCTCTGCTCTTTTGAAGGTGGATGCAATCGAATAGGTGGCTGATAGTAAGTGGACGCTGCACTGTTCGCAACGGGGTAGTTGAGCACAATCCTTAAGGGCGTTATTATTAACTGATGTCGTCGGGGTAGATCGTTTGTTGGTTCCTTTGGGAGGGCTGATTGACGTAAGGTGTGTAATTTGTAAGCTGAGCTCCTCCACTCAGCATCCCATACCATCTTGAGATTATGAAATGTTGATGTAGGCAACCCACAATACATGTAGGTACAACCGGTTATTTCAAAGGCTTTTGTTACGTGTTTTTTTAAAATAGTTTTTTTATTTGATTGCATAATGTCCCTTATTTTAATTATTTTTTTACCAAAAGTAAACGTTAGCTTTTTAAATCTATTGCTAATACTACTCAGTACATTTTAATTTGTTTTGTTTACCCGTTAACGAATTATTGCCGAATTATTTAACAACTTCGATTTTTTGACCGTGTTAATCCTTAGGTAAATAACATGTGAAAACTCCTAATGAGTACAAAATGAGTACCCTAATGAGTCTTTAAACGTTTGTTAACTTTTTGTGGATTAGTATTATATGAAGGGTGTAGGGAAAAAATGATATCTTCCTATTTTTCGCAAGTCTCGAAATTTTTACTAATTTTTTAAAACAAATGGTGCATTTTATTTGAGTGAATGAGTTGTAAAGAAATAAAACAAGACCTAAATGTAGTTTTAGAAAACCACCATTAAATTTAATTTCATTAGTATTTCAAGTTTAATGGTTCTTAAGCATCTTGCAGTGATAAGTTGAATCTATTCATCGATAAATTTTAGTTTATAAAGTTATTGGTGAATGGGGTACAATAATTAGTGTATAAAATTAGCCAGACTGTGTTGTTTTTATACCTATACCTTCTGCTTTACGTTTCAGTCTATTGATTGAGCAACATTTTTGATGTTTTGAAAAATTTACTCAGATGGACATGTACCTACAGTTTTTTCTCTGTACCCTTTATACGAATAACTATATAATGTGAAGAATACTTAAAATGTAGTTTTGTTTTGTTCTTTTTTAGAGTTTCATATAGGTCAAAAACGAGAAACGAAACCCTTATTAGATCATTCGTGTGAACATCCGGCTAAATGTTCATTTGTCACAGGGAATTTTCTTAGTATATATTAATAATAAGTAATACTTATAGTATACTTAATAGTAATAATAACATTTAGGTGTTTTCTAACACTTTAGCTTTCCAAGTCCTTTAAAAAATTTTGTAATTCCTAAAAAAGAAGTATTACCAAAAGTGCAATCGTAATACGAAGCCTTTCTTCTACGAATTTCTCTCGCATTTGACCAGTTATTTGTTTTAGGCAGATGCCAATAATTGGACCGTTTATTTTGAAAGTGGTGTAAGTCCATTTTTTTAAAAAATGAGATAAAAAATGAGATATCACGTTTGGTATGCTTAATTTTTTATGTATAGCTATGTAGTAAGTGTTAAATTTCTTCAAAAAGCCCTTTTTTTGTACAGTTAAATATTGGTTTGTAAAAGAAATTGCGTAGGTATTTATTAATTATAAAAGTGGTTGTAAGTTGTGGTGTAGGTCCAACTTTTTTTCCAATTTGATCACACATTTTTACTCTCGGGGCATTTCATATCTTCCGAACGATGCAAAATTGGGTATCATAGAAATATCATAGCGAAAATAAGATTTTCTGTACAGTGTATACACCACAGGATTTTTATTATTATATTATTTATTATTTATAATTCATTTAACATGAAATGAAACGAGAGAACTTCGTTTCAACAAAAACTCTTCAAAAAGCAATTTTATATATTATAAAATATAAAGCATCGATTATGGACAAAGCATTTAAAACTGTAAATTTATGACCTACAAGTCCTGGAAGACTGCTAAAATTTGAAAAAAATCCCCCTGGCGCATTTGTACCAGCGATATTACTTATATAAAAATTAAAGATATCAAGCAGTTATTGTCTTATATACCTCCGGTATATCATGAATATTTCAAAACACTACCACATACAGAGCATAAGTAAATACTACCAATATCTTGTAGTTTTAACAATGTAATTAACGTTTAAAATTAAAAATTGCTAATTCTATTTTATATCGTGTCATTATTTGTAAACAAAATTGGATTAACATATGAAGTATATTTTAAGTAATATTTGATTTTTAAAAATTGAAACTAAACGGTTTTTACAATTGACTAGTTTTGAAAGTGGTGTAAGTCCATTTTCAGCCCCTTAATATACATTATTTTAGTTAAATTCGCCTAAAACAAATTTATATTATCAAACTACATAATGATAAATCAGTAAAAACATTGTTAGACTTGATATAATTAACCCAAATTTTAAAATTGACAAATACGCTAACTTTTAATTATCTCGTAACAAGAGAAAACGGATTTAAACCACTTTAAAAATAAACGGTCCAGTTACCTATAAGATTAATTATAATGGTTAATATGTTCGTTTGAAACCAGTTTCGAAAGTAATATTCTATAATAGAGCAATAGAAGTTAAATCGCTATGATTGGAAGAAAAAGTTAAGGGCATCTTTTTTTAGAAAATAACAAGTTTTGATTTTGAAAAAAAATTTTTTTTTCATAAAAATGCTTAACTTTCGAGATCTAGCCTTCACAAAATGCATTTTTTTGCATCATGAAAATATCAGTATTAAAAATTAGCTTCAAGGATATTCATGTAAAAAAGCTTCACTATTGAGCTTAGAACAAAAAAATCAAATACCAACTCCTAAAGAAAAAAAGGCTTTTAGTTTTTAGTGAAATACTTTTTTCATAAAAATGTATAATTTTTGAGATATAAGTACTTAGTCTAAAAAAGTGTCCAAAAAATTAATTAGGTAATTCTAAAAGTTAGTTCCATGGGTTGAAGTCTGACCTGGGTCAAAAATGTATTCGTTAAGTCACACTTAAATAAATCCATGCCAGAATCTTAAAAGATCAAAAACATCTCGAAATTACTTTATAGATTTTAATATTAGGTACTTTAATTAAAAAAAAACAGTATGAAAACAATCGTATTATGAAACTATTCTTCCACTACGAGATTTTATTTGCTTCCAAAAATTAAACATATACTCCTAAAATAAATTCAAATAACTGTACATAAACGTAAAATTATCATTTAATGTAAAACATTTTATAATGACCAATTCTTCATATATGTATATGTATTTATAAAAATATATTGACATTTGTATGAATATATGTATGTAGGTGCCTTACTCTTTATATTCGATTTATCACATTAAATGTATACGATACTTATAATATGTAGACTACATAACTTGATATATACACACATGCACCTCTCTACTATAGCTATTACCTACTTTTCAAAAGTTGTTTGCCGCTAGTTGTTGGACATCAGTTACCGGATATTGCCGGACGTGTACATATAGTGGGCATACATTCGGTGACCAACAACAATCGATTTCATTTATTACAAAGAAAACTATTTGATTAAGTTCACAGTGAGAAGCGTTCTTCTTTTGTGTTTTATCAATGTAATGTATACATAATCTCAATGAAATGAATTTAATTTGTACTAAATGAACTGATTAATACGTTTGTGCCAATTTTAATTAAATATTTAGCACGTTTTTGATGAAATAAACGTGTTGATGTTTTGAAATTCATAAATTTGAAAATTTTCTTCGATACAAATACTCGTTACATTTGTTTGGAATATTTAAATGGTTCGTTTCAGTGAGTTCTATAGACAATGTAAGTAATATTTTAAAGATATTATATCGATTATATTCGCTTTAGACGATAATCAAACAAAATTTCTATTAATAATTTATTGTTGGTAAAAGTTTAATGCTTGACACAACTCTTCTGTAAAACAGTGAAAGCTTTTTATTTCCATTTTATGTTAAAAAAATGCTTTATGAATCAAGCATTTTTAAATTTTTAAAAAACCAATTAATGCTTTATATTCTAATTGAAATAATCCCTTTTGTTAGGGACCTACTTTCACCAGATTTTAAAGCCTAATCATAGTTATCACGCATATTTTCGATAAAAATAAAAACTCAATCAAAATTAAATTTTGTCAAAAATCAAAAAAACTTTTAAGATAATATATCTTTAATGTTTCTAAAACTTTGAAAAGATACATGAGTAATGATATTCATAAATTTTATTAGTAGCATATCAAAATGTAATTTCAGCAAGAAATTCTGATTAAGTTAAAAGCCTTTTTAAGACCAAATAACTAGTTTTAGGCCGTTCATTGTACCTACTTATAAACATTGGTTAAAAAAACAGGTTCTCTTGAATAATAAATAGGCACATTATTTTTGCACTAATGCATATATAGAGGTACTTATGTCAGGCTTCTTTTTATAATAACGCAAAAAACGAGTTCATTATTGTTGAAAATAATGTGAAAGTATTGCCCATTATTCAATGTTGTATGATTATAAAAAATCAAAATCATATTTTTTGTGTTATGAAATAAATCTATATCATAAAAACCTATATGTACATATATACCTATTATCGAATTAATACCTATTATAGCATTATCGTCTATTTCTATTATTCATTTGGTAGACAAAGGTATTGTATTTTATTATTTGATCTTATGTACCTTGGTACATTGTTTAATAATATATACAGAAGAAAGATTTTTCCCTAAAACGTTCGAAATGAGTAATCTTTTTAGAAAGTATGAGTTACTACCGTATTTAAAACACATCTTGATTTATTTTCTTAGATGTATAAACTACATGTATCGTATAAGTTATCCACATTCCAAACAATACGTGATATTTATTAAAATAAGTAGAAATACCTACAAATTTTAAATTACCATAAAAAACTCTTTATAGAATGAAAATTTTTACCTTCTATGTTGCAATATTATCTTTCGATTTCCAGTAGAAACATTGAATTTTTTTTAATACATATTTATAAATGATATATTATGTTCTAATTAGACGTTATATTTTTAACGAAGTGGGAATATTTTTTTTAAACGAACTAATCTATTATTAATTTGATGTTACATACTATACATGTAGGAATAAAACTTCAAAGAAAATGGACTTTTCCCAAAACCTTTATTAATATGTAAGTGCCTATTTAAAAGAAAAAAAAGTTTTGAATTAATAATGACGAGTGATCAGGGGTGATCAAGGAAGGCACTCGAAAATAATATTTGAGGAAATGTTAGCTGGCTAGTTCATTTTTACTAAGGAAAAATATTAATTTAAAATTAAAAGTGATGACACACTTTCAAAGGTAGACAGTAAAATTGATTTCTGTTATTTTCATATTGTTTTTTGACTGAATCCCACTTGATTGATTAGCAATGGAAGTCAACATTTTGACCATAATCCATATATAGCAGGATCATTTTGAACTTTGATCATTCTTGAATTTGCTCCTGCATATATGATTATTTTAAGGTAAAACAAAGTTAGTGTTAAATATAGAAACAATCATCAAACAAACGCCGGGCATGCTTTTGCTTTGATCGTCTAATTTCTAAAGCAAAAAGACAACTCAGCTAAATTTGAAGCTAAATTTTGAACATTGACCATTTACGTGGGAAGATCTAAAAAATTAGATTCAGTTTACTTAAATATTTTTTGTACTAACTATTTCAGCCTTAAAATGGTTTTATCATCCTATATAAATTTTATTACACGTCACCACTCATTAATAAGGTCCAAAATGCATTTTCTTCAAGAGATCATTTAATAGAATCTTTTTGTTTGATGCAGTCCCAAATTATTAATAGGGCGCATATATAATGTAAGCAATTGCCTACGAGCAATATCTTTTGGGACAGTGTTCGGGGAACCGGAGTAAATTACCTCAAATGGGGTAAAAATAAAATTTTTAGGAGTAACAAGGAATTTTTTCTATTTTCCATTTTTTAACGTGTTAGTATTTTTACAAACAATTCGAATTGATCTTTACAATTAGATTTATAAACTTAAATCAAAAAGCCCTAACTTTTTTATTTAAACAAAAAATATCAATGTCAAGGTTTACTCTAATAAAGTATATTTACATTACTAAGTACTCTTATAGCATATTTTTGCCACAATTCTAAGAAGTTAAAAAACCAGATCTATGCATATTGACAAAGGAAATTCATTTATTCTGACTACTTAGGTATTATTTTCAAAGACGTTCTTGGTTAATTTTTGCTTCAGTGCTAAAAATTCAGCATTGAAACTTTAGGTGAGTCGATGATTGTAAGTTTCTGGTTGTTTTTATAAAATTTTTCAGGTCACAGAAAATCATGAGTAAGAAATCATGCACCGTAAATAAATGATCAGCAAAAGTTTTAAAAGTAGGTTTAAATCGTGTTTTCGAATATAATATTTCATTGACCTATGTTTTTATATTGCATTTCCATGAAAAATGGTCCTTTATAAAATATATTTGACATTTATTATTTTCGATTTTTGTTAGAAAATGAACTAATGCATTACTAATGATTCGATTGTTGGAGGTTGAATAAAAAATTAGATAAAATCTAATTGGATATAATGAGTAGCAATATTTTGATCAAAATCGATTTTAAAATATCTACATCGTTGCAACAGCCTTGAAAAAAACCTCCATTGTTAATTACTTGTCTAAATTATGTAACACAATGTTACAAATACAAATATTAAATAAATGCACAGCAATTCATTTATTTTCTCAGGCAAGAAATCGTATACTCTTCAATAAATATGCTTACTCTTTTATGTAATAATACTTTTTCTTTCAAAAATAGCTGCACATGAAATTGCATTAGAAATAATGCAATTTGTCGCTACAATTTTATTGCATTACGTTCTATTAGATGAATAATTTAAAGATGGAAATTAGATGGTTTAAAGCAAATGGAAACAAGAATCTCGTTTTTTTAAGTTTTAATATTAGCAGTAAATTCATTGAAGGCTAAAGAGGTAATTTTTATATTAGGTATAATTTTAGATTTCTTTGTAGTAGATCATTTATAAGTTCTCTTTTCATTTCATTGAAATATCTTGGAAGTATTCAACGATTGTAATGTTTAAGAGGATATCAGCTATTTAAACAGAAATTACTTTAACAGCCTAAGAAATACTGATGTTAATGCCAACAAAGTATTTTTCTTAAGGTTATTTAAAGTCGCTTGGAACATCTAAAGTCATCAGCGACTGTTCTAGTTCTAAATTTTTTTCCACTTGTTTCACTTTCTTGGTGTCTTAATCATACACTTCTTCTGTCCTATTCGTATTTTTTAGTTCAATTTCGCACAATCATGGTTCACATTCACATTCACGCACTTCTGAGTTACGTTTTTATATACACTGTATTATAGTTCGGTGAGAAGGTTGGCCTTCTTGAGGAAGTTTAGGCTTGCTGTTACCCCTTGATCTGTACTCAGATATTCTTTTAAACGTTCTGGCACCAACCACTTCCGCTTCAGGCTCTCATTTTCGGGGCACTCAAGCAGCAGATGCTTTGCGGATCAATCGTACTCATATATGCTGAATCGCGCTGTAGTCCTATTGAACAGGTGACTGTGGATCAACCTTGTATGTCCCATACTCAGCCTACAAAGGATTACCCTCAGGTTTCTTGGCAACTCTAGCCCAGGTGGATTTCCTGAGGTGGATTCTCTAATATTAGCAAGTTCACAGTTGAAATCTTTGTTATTTAAATGAGTTATAGGAATAAATCAATGCTAAATTATGTACGAAATGTACATCGATTCTTTTTCATTATGAATATGGTACGATATTTCAACATATCATTTTAGCATATTATTTATTTATTTATTTTTTTTTGTGGTGTTTTAAGTCGCTTTAACATCTAAGGTCATATCACGACTATTAAAAACAGAGAATTTCTGTTGGTCAATTATATCTTAGGTCTAGAATCTTAAGTCTAGGATTCAATGGGAATCAAACCCGGTACCACTTGACGCATGAAGCGGAGAGAGCTATTGCTCTTAACCACTGCGCCAATAGGTAGATTAGTATATATTTATTTCAAACAAAAAAGGACGAAAATTATTTTAGTAAAATATCGTATTGTATTTATTTAACACCATCACAAAAATGATTAAACTCAAGTGGTAATTAAGTAAAGATTTTAAACACTTATTTTGTTACTCTTTTACGTTGTATTTTAAAAATCGATTTAATTCTTTGTAAGAAATGTTTCTTCAATAGATAATTATAAATTATGTTAGAAATGACCATAAGCAGGAAATGTGTGGTTTATCTATTTATAGTTTTTAATTTTATTTAGATTATTTATACTTTAAATGGATGAACCAATTTTAAAGATAAGGTGTATTTTACTGCCTTTATGTACATACTTGCATTAAATTTGTTATTTTACATACGCAAAAATCTGTATGTAAATGTATCTAATATTAAGAAGACGTAACATTTTTTCATTAACTTCTATCTAAACTTTATATTATTAAATTTTTTCACTCGCGATTAAATTTACATTATGAAAATTTTATATATTTTTTACTCTCACAAAAACTTAATTTTATTTTGATTTATACTGTAATAACTTTTTTATTCTCGTACTTTTGATCTTCACTTTTCGAACAACATAATATCTTAATGTATATTTCAACGAACAGCTTACAATGATAACTGCCATATTAACATATCATATACTATTAGTGCATTTAATTAATATTTCAATAATTCAATGTTAAAATATTCAAATCATTTTTAACTGATTTTTTTTTTATTTTGGTAAAGACAAAATTTGAATTAGGTAATTATTGAATATAGTTAAGCTTTAATTATTTATTATTTCAATAATTTATTGTTAAATTATTTAAAGCATTTCTCTATTGAAGTTTCTTTTTATATTGCATTAAATTATTATAGTTGATGACCACAAAGACTTTATTAAATTATTCTTGAATCTAAGGTTTCTGTTAGATAACATATCTATACATAATGCAATTTTTTACATAATATTTAGTAAAAACTGCGTATAAAACTGGTTTCATGAACTTTAAATACTCATAGAAATCAGCAATTAACAAAACTCGTAAATGTTAAGCCAAAAAATATTTTTAATATAAATTATAATTGTTTAGAAATTGGATATTATTTATTAAGAAATTATTTATTAATGATTTGTATAATAATACCAAAGATGTTTCAATCAAGAATAGAATTTTCCATTTTTTGTTATGCAGTTAAATAATGTTTACTAATCGATGAAAATTTTAGACATTATTTTTACGTCATAGATATTTACTGTATGTACGTCAAGTTGTCATTATAAAATTGTTATTATGCTTTCGTTTGTGATGAACATAAAAATATTTATGTAGGTACATGTCTATAATTAATTAATCTCTTTGCAGATAATTCAAACAAAAAAATGTATTATTAGACTTATGTACGTCAAAAAACCAGAATGAAACCCTTATAATATCATTAGCTTGTAAACAATATTACAACTCTTACTTTATTGAAAGGTTTATTTTACTTCCCGAACTTATACTAATAATGGTAGAAGCTTAGGTATATCTCATTTGGGACTTGAAAAAATCATTCAACTGCATTTACTACGTTAATTTGTATTGAGAAAAGGATGAAAGTTGGAAAGCTTTTTTGGAAAATTTATGCATAAATATTACTTTAATTTCATAAAAGTGTTATCTTCATTCTTAGTTAATTAACTTTAAGTAAAAAATAGATCATTACTGAGTTAAAAAAACGACTTAAAAAGCATAATAATATAATAATGAAGGTATCTAAAAAATAAGGACCAAATGACATAACTAAGAAATTACTGTTTAATGTACCGGAACGCTAATATCAATTCAATTCGATTCTCATAAAAATTAAGAGCACTACAAATGACCATAAAATTTTTAATCGGATCTTCCTTGTTAAATTTGGCTTTAAATTAAATCAAATAGCTTAAAAATAAATTTAAGTCTCTGTAGCACCATTTTGTGAGGGTTATTTAAGCCCAAGATGATTTCACCATTTTTAAAGCATTGTACTAGGGGGACCCAAAAAAAAAACGGAAATTCATCATACCGTCTTTATTATTTAATATTTTTGCACCAAAAATTTTGTTCGGCTTTAAAGTGTTCTCCATTAACTATAACGCACTTCTTCAAACGACCTTGTTGTTAAAAAAAAAACAGTTTTAAAATCGTTTATTGGGGATATTCTTTATGTTTTCCAGAGATTACCTCCTGCATAGTGGCAGAAACGCTTTCCTTGCATGTTCTTTTTAACCGACTTCAAAAAAAGGAGGAAGTAGTCTGGGAAACAAAAAAAAATCACAGGGTTCTAAATCGAGATATTGGGGGGGGGGGGGGGGGGGGGTTAGTGTCATGCCGTTTTTTTTTTTCAAAAACTGCTTTACGTTGAATATGGTATGGGCCAACACGCGTTGTCATATTGGAAGAACCAGTCACTTGTGCGCCAAGGATCTGCCCTTTTTCAGGATACTTCGGATAAAATCCTTTTATATGAACTCCATGATACTCCAAACATCTCACAGAATTGTTCAATGGTTCGGCGACGATCTTCATGAATGAGGGCATTGATTTTTTTGACGTTTTCGTCACTTCTTGACGTTAAGGGGCGTCCTGAACGTGGTTAGTCGTCAATTGGAATTTCTCGATTTTTTAAAACGTGAAAACCACTCGTGGACTTTGGTTTTACTTAGAGCAGCATCCCCATAAGTCCTAAGCATTGCAATAGTTTCCGCGGCAGATTCCCAGTAGAAAACAAAATTTCAAAGCCGCACGTTGCTCTCGTTAATCTGACATCACGTTTTCGCCGAAATGGAAAAAGTTGATTTCCTAAAAAAAATTCTTAAGAGCGAACCGATGCACTGACAGCGTCACAATTTCGCACACTTAGTTAAGTGGCATTGCCGTAACAGTCACCTGTGTAAACAATGAAATTTCCCAACTCTTCCTCTCCATCACAACCTAATTCCCGATATTTTGGGGTCCTCGTACGTATAGCTAGTAACGGTCGAAAAAAAGCTTAGATTCTCTAGAAAATTCAATTTTAACAAAAAGTATAAATAGAATTTTATTAAATTAGATTTTTTTCTTATTAAATTCAAAATTTTGTTTTATCCAAATAATTTAAATTAAAACTTTGAAATCAATATAAAAATTGTTGTCCAACCAATTGCTGACAATTGGGAATCTAATTATTCACATGGCGTCTAAACAGTTTTGAAGATCATTGCTTTTGTTTCGAGGCTCCTCTGGCATAAATATTCATGGACAGAAAACATAATTTATTTATTTATCAACACTAGTTCAAACAACTTTTTTAGATACGAGGAAAGCATTTATCAGTAGGTTTCAGGAACTTTAAGGAAATAGCAAACAGCCTTAGCATTTTTCAAAAAACCTTTTAAGACTACGAACTAAAATTTTCTTCTATTAACATTAAAAGAAGACTTTATTGATAATTCTTAAATACAAATGCTTGATTTAACAACCAAGGAAATATGGAGCTCTAAATATCATTGTAAGTTTACTATAGTTCACTATTTAAGTGTTTTAAAAGACCTGAAAAAGGAAGTCATGACTATCCAACGCCTTGTAAAGTATTCCTATTTTTATGATATTGATTTTAGTTTTTAGGGTCATTTATAAATGAAGTTTATGGGCAAGGCATACATGTTAAAAATATTTTTTAAAATTTAGATTGACTTATGATTGTAATAAAATTTATCTTAAAAAATGGCTGAAAATTTTGAAATTCATAAAAAATCAACTTGCATTCTATTTCTCCTTTAATTTTTAAGAAGGGTCTTTACTACGAGATATAAGTTAACCACAAATATTACTCAAAGTATTAATTTTGCAACAATAGTTGAAATCTTTTTAGTATTGTGTTGTAAGTACGGAAATATTGCAATATTAAAACTGTTTTATTATCCAAATAATATGAAAATATCGGTAATGAGCTATTTAATTAACTAACAACAAGTCACATTCCATTTTGATATAAAATTCTAAATTACTAATTTTTTATCACATAACGTGGTCTGTAAGTCAATAAAAAAATGTTGTACATTTAGTTATATTTAACAGTATTAATTTTAATAACTTTATATACGTCTTAACATTTCACGTATATTTCAGAAATATTACGCACTTAATATCATCTACCCAACTTTCATCTCTTGTATATTCTCCATAAATTCAAACAATAGAGCAATTATACTAATTGCTGAGTAAATTTTAGAAATTGATATTATGGAAGCAGTGTAAATAGAAATTTAAAAAGAAAGTCTAGCCTTGACATTAGACAATTATATTTTACCGGTAACATGAGGTGATTTAGTAATGAGAAAATTGGTCGATCTTATTTATAAATAATTTACTTCCACAATTCACATTAGTGAAAATCACGTCAATGTGTCATTAAAAGTGAAATTAGAATATAAATTTTTATCTGACTTATTATTACCATGTTAAACTCACTAAGGCTACAATGCATAGAAAATTGAAGACTGGAGATCAAAAACGGGCTAAGTGCCAAAAACAAAAATTGATTTAGGCCCGAAAAAGCAAGCTAATGTGCCATTGCCAACAACATAAAGTCAGCCAAATGCCATGATACGTTAATAGTAACTATTGATGTATTAGGTCAATGTGTTAGGTTGTTGGTAATGGCTCATAGCTTGCTTTTTCGGGTCTAACTCATTTTTTTTGAATTTAGCCCGTTATTGATTTCCAGTCTTCAATTAGAGATAAAATAACAATTTTAAAAATTAAATATTTTATATTTAATCTCATTAAAGCTAATATCTGTATTAGTCTAAGAACCGAACCTACATTGACCTTCACTGAGTTGATAATAGAATAAGACATATTTAATCATGAATTTAGTATATTTGAAAATATATTAAAAATGGGTTGCCTAAAAAATCCTGGGCAGACTATATTTTAAATATTAAAAAAAAAATTATTTTTAATAAAATATTGCAATATCAAGAGAATAGAAAAAAAATTATATCATCATATGCGCTGTTTTTTTGCAAACACGTTGATATAGGTTTGTCGCAAAAAGTTCGGAATTTTTAAGATTTAAATTTTAATGCGTGTGGAAATGTGTACATAGAGATGATATAATTTTTTTTCTATTATCTTGATGTTTTGCAATATTTTATTAGAAAATATTTTTTTTAAGTAACTAAAAATAGGCTGTACAGGATTTTTTTAGGCAACCCTTTTTTAATATATTTTATTATTTACTAAATTCATGATAAAATATGTTTCATTCTATTATCAACGCGGTGAAGGTCGATGTAGGCTCGAATATTCTACTATATATAATTGAAAAATGTAATAAGTTTATAAATAAGACTTGTTATAGAAACATTTCTTAAAAATGCATTTTTAATTAAAAAAAATTTCTTAGAAATCCTTCAACTTTTTAATTTATAACAATTAAACAGTTAATTTTCTGGATTATTTATAATTCCCAAGAATATAATTCAACAAAAACAAAGAGAAAATTGAAATTCAAAAAATTATAAAAAATATTCGTTTTGTAATTACATACATTTTACATTCATTTAATTTCATCTCGTATAAATTCAAGTGAATCAAGGCCATAAAAGTCGACTTGTAACTTTTTCTTGAATACACTTTTCGCCTAAACAAAAATGCATTTAAATACAATGTTCAAATGAGCAATCGTAAATTTCTCTTTATTCTTTGTATTCTCAATCAGAGTAAAATTTTCACTTTACTTTCAGTAGAAAAACTTTTAATATCTATTGAACAATTTACAATAAGATAAGTAAATGTTTACAAAGAAGATTTTTTTTTAAAATTCAATTCACGTCTATATATAAAAGACGATGTTACAGTACTGCGTCTTAAGTATTATTTATCTTTTAATTGAATTTGTGATTATCCTCAAATCTCAAATGAAGTACTTTCTATTTGAATTGAACTCTTCACGAGTCCTTGTGTGGATGTGACGAAAACTCAAAAGGGTTAATGATGTTCACGTCTGTACATTGAAATAGTTTGTGTCGACGAAAGCAATTGATCGATGGCTTACAAAATTTCAATGTGCAAATTATGTGTCAGTCTGAACAAATCAATTATCTTGATACCTTCGAGTGGATCGATCCTACAAACATGTAGTGACCCGTAGAAATAATGATGTGGCATGATCAAACAAGACGTGTGATGTCATCATGGACATTATTCTTATGATTGGGGCAACATTCAATTTTCAAAATTATTGAGGTAGTTGTTACTCGATCTCGAGTTTGGCAACAAAATAGATTTACAACTTTGTAATTTTTGTGCTAAGGTAAACTGTCAACGTACTTTCTAAAGAACATCACACGTTATATATTTTAATGATTCATCAAGCCAAGTATTTGGACACTGTGTGTAATGAATTGAGCTTAATATGAGCTTAATATTTGACTTGAGTCTGACTCGATATTTCAAATTTTATTTACAATGTTATGATACAACCGTTTAAGATAATAGTCATGATCCAAGGCAAACGCCCCCTTTCCCTCTTTGATACGTCCATGGCATTGTTATTAAAGTGTGATAACTAAAAACAAAGCGCCAAAGTATTTTTTTTTTATATTTAAAGTTATTTTAACAACTAAGGTCGTTAATGACATTAATAGCATTTTTATGTTGACTTTGTGACTATATCAGGTGGTATATGTTGCATTTGTTGAGATATTCTAATGTTTTTAAAATGCCTACGTCTGTATTGAGGCACTTTTCATTGTTTTTGGATACTAAGTTGCGCTTCGTTTATTGTATTACACTGGACATTGAGGAAGTAAATGCTTGACCGATCTTCCGTGGTTGCAGTTATGACACCTTCTCTTTTGCTGTCTTGTGAGGAGCCCCAGATGTGTGTAATCTGTGTGCTCAAAACGCAGTCTAGTTATTTTTGATTGGGTTTTCCTACCCGTGACTATTAGTAGTTTTTTCTGGACAGAAGTTCTACAATTATATAGTTGGGTTTGTTGTGCCTTTCATATTGTACCTCAGAGATGGATTGTCGTGGTGTTGGTCAAAATTTTTAAGTCTTCCTTAGTTGTTTTGAGTTCGCGATCTACTATTTCCATCTTTGGGAACTACCTCTGCTTTTTTGTCTACCAGCTTGTTGTCTTTTATTCCGTAGTACCTTGGTATCCAGACGTATGTTAAAGTAGAACCTTTAACTTTTAGTTGCCTTGATATTTGGTACATAGGTACATAGGTAGTTGGTTGCAATTGTTTGAATTTTTAAGGCCTTTGATACATAATATGGAGTCTGTAACCATAATTAAGTTATATTTGGTTTTATGCATTAGTCTTCTGCTTGGATACTCTAAAAGGCTTTTAGAATAGCTGTAGTTTTATATGTAAAAATGGAATAATGCTCGGACAGTTTGAAACGATGGGCTGTATTTCCTGTTACAACTGCACATCCTGCTTTGGAATCTATTATTGATCTATCCGTGTGATAGTGTTTTTTATCTATGTACTTGTTTAAGTCAAACTATAAAGAGTAATAAAAAGAGTATAAATAGAGTAAAAATCTTGGGAATTATTACTTGGCGACTTTTTTCTAGAAACAATTGAATATAGACTTAAGAGATTGTAAACTTTGCAGAGTTGATATTATCTTATGCTAGTGAATTTTCTCTTGGCCATTGTCGTGATTCATAAAATCTCTTTTGGTTAATTCTTGTTTTCTCATTTCCCTTATATATTCATCAGATATTTTCTTCATCTATGAAACATACATTAATGTTGTTTTGCTAAGAAATGGCATTTAAGGTATTTTCAAAGAAAGAAGTTTTTTGTCTCCATCTGACTACATAAATCTTTGTTTCTTTTAAGAATATCTAATAACCAAGTACCCTGATAAAAACTAAATATAGCTTTTGTTTCGAGATCGTTTCGGCTCAAACCATAATCCCGATAAGAGCTCAAGAATATATTGATAACTTAAAAACCTTAATTTTTACCTTGGAATTACTAATAGTAATTAAAATTGTTACAAATGTTCTTTAGAGAGAGCAGCCAAAAGGTTTTGAGAAATAACTGTATATATGCATTATGCAAATATTTTGTATAGGTAGAGTTAATTTTTATTTAGCACGATACTTCGAAAACGCATTGTTATACACTCTTAAAACAATATGTTGATCGAAATCATTACACACATAGAATATTGAAATTATTTGAAATATTTTTTTTTTAAATTTATGCACTTTAAAGGAATACTTAAAAAATTTTATCGGTGAAATTTGAGTGAATTTTAATAAAAACTTTATTGTATTGTTTATTAGCTAATCCATTCCTGTTTTTAAGGATAGTCACATGGAGGAGTTTGCATAGAATTTTTTTTAGCTGAACCCATTAAAACCATGCATTTTTCTGAGGTAAAAAGTTTCATGCACACTTTCCAACATAAGAATTATCCCTATAGAAAATCGTGTTAACTGATTATTTTTTGTGGGCGAGCCAATACATTCATAGTTATTTATTTATATTTTACCATTGTTTTTGTCCACTTATCAGGAATTATGTATTTTTCTAAGGCCAAGGTAATCTCGTAGACTAATTGGTATGAAATTTAAAACAACTTTTTGTACAACAGTTCATACGAATAGTATTGAGAAATTGAAACCATTTCTTTAAAGTTTTCTTTAAATATAATCAAAATGGTATTTTTTAGCAAAAAGTAGGCAGATTACCAAAGTTAAATTAAATCAAATTTTTTACAGTATAAGTAATTACTCTCTCTATTTTGTAGTTCTCTGTATGTGCCACGCAAATCTGGCGACTGCAAATTGACCCATTTTCCATGATCGGATCGAGCTGAAATTTTGCAGGGGGAATGTCCTATTATTACCTTAAAAAAATCAATTCGGTCACTCATCCTTATGGAGAAATGCTGCTTAAACTTTGAAATTTACACTTTTAACTATTTTGTTAGAGAGAGTTTTAAGAACTTTGTTTTTATGGGTTAATTTTTTTTCATTTCAAGTAACCTTTTTTTGTATTTTATTTATTGTCGCTTTATGTTAGCTGCTAAGGCTATGTCGCTAAGCTTGATCAATAAAAGCCTACATAAGGTTATAAACGGTTAATGTCTTCATGGCTCCTCAATACTCTAGAAAACCTGGACTTTCTTGGTTTAGATTTATTGGAGGAATCGGCAGATGTTGGGCCGAGCCACATCCCGTCAGAAGTCGTTTAGCGGTCAATGGTTTGCTGCAGGATGGACATAGAGGCCTCGATGCTTTTGTCAGTAGGAAGTTGTGCGTTATTTTAGTGTGTCCAGTTCTCAGGCGAGTAAGGACCTTGTCCGAGCAAGAAACCTTCAATCAACACATTTTAACTCTAACATAGTTGTTAATATATATAATGTTTACTATTCTGGTATAAATGCCTAATCGGGGGGGAGGGGGCATAATTGTTGGTACCCTTAAATGGGTTAAACCCCTCATCGGTCCTAAGAACAGGATAGCCAACTTGTTTGGTGGATCTTTCCGTTCATTTCATACCGCAATTAAGAGAAAACTATTCACTTACTAGTTTATATTTTATGTTGCTAGATATTACGAATTATTAATAATAATTAAAGCCTATTTTTAATTTCAATTAATATTGTTCTCATATTAATCTTTGATGTATATTATCGATTGGTGTGTTGGAATAGATACGTATAAATACATGATAAGAATAAGACAAATAGAATTATAGATTTTTTTGTTACAAAAAAAAAAAAACAAAATTAAGATGAGAATAAGAAAAAAGAATAAACGTAAAATTTAATTTAAAATTAAATACAATTACATAAACAAGAATAATGATGAAAAAAAACTTTTCCTCGACCTTTTGTTGCAAGGTAAAAATCGATTGTCTAAATAAGATTTTTTTAACGTGACGGTTCCATTTCATTAAATTTTATAATGATATAGAAGTTTGAAAAGTAACACCATGAAAAAAATATTTTTAACCGTAAAATTTCAATGCAATAATATTATTGAATTATTGAATCCTTAGCTCTATTAGATAATCGTTATCATTGGTATTTTTATAAAAAAAGAAACGTACACATGATAGCAGTAGTATACGAGTAAATGCATTAGTAAGTAAAAATAAACGCTGACATTGTGAATTTTAACAATTTACAATTTAGAGAATTTTAAAAATTCAAGTCCAACACGAGAATTATTATAAGATAGTAGCTTCCCGTGACATATTCATGACCGTAAGTTTAAAATATCGAAAGTACAATGAAAAAAAAAATAACGAATGTGAGATTCGTTCCTTAGATAGACTTCTCGCATATGATACCGTTACTTTAATCGCTGGGATACATAAATAACATTTATATTAATATCAAAGCATTATTATAAACCGTCTCTACATAGTCGACATACAAACATTTGCTTATTATTATTATGAATCAATTATTTCTTTACAATTAATTATTTGTCTCGACTATTTCAAAATTGACCTTTTTCGGCTAGCATAGGTCGGTCTTGTTTGTCCTACGTAATCTTCCTTTTCCTATAAACACAACTCATTTATTTCAATTTAACGGACAGAATTGGGTTAAAAGACTTAACAAGTGTCTGAAGTCTGTAGCTGTTCTATCCAAATTAAATATTTATTTAACACACAAATTTCTTAATTTTTTTTCGCAATTTTAGGACTGTTATTCGCGAACCACTAACCAAATCGATTATTATTTCAATATTTACTCTCGTTTTTATTACAACAAACTTTCGGTCTTTTGCTTGATAACTCTTGACTAAATGTGTAAATACTTTCGCTTTATACATATTTAACCTTATTAAACATGTTTGAATATTACAAAATCAAAATCTTTCACTTTTAATGTTGATAGTAATACACTTAAAAAAACTATAATAACGCAGGTTTTCAATTAAAATTATCATTTTTTATTTAGTTTTCTCTTTGTAATTTCTTATACCTACAAACATATAGGTACCCTATTGATATGTAGATTAGTATTTAGTACATATGCAGGTGCACATTAATTTTTCTTTAACAAATATTGTCGCATTATTAGCCAATAAACTAGGAATTAAAATGGTTTAAATTGAGAATTTTTGAAGGTGAAAAAAAAATTGAACATTTATAGAATTACGAAACTATAGAAATATACGAACATTATAAATATATTGGATTGAAATAACTATTAAAAGTTAAATTATAGCCGAAGCAAAAACGTTTTATGTAATTAAATATGACCCTCAATAAGAGTTTCTCTTTATAAGTGGAGTGCTAATCTTTATATATGTACATTTTTTTTTTACTTATTGATTTGATGCAGTTGATTTAGAACACCAATTTTGGAATTGGATGATAAATAAAAATCAAAAACTTCTGCACCTAAGGCAAAATATCTCGTTCAAGGTACAATTAAATTAAAAACTGAAAAGTGATTTTATAAGTGGTATTCTTGGACTGCAGTCCAAGGAAGGATTTTTCGAAGTTCCACCACATAAATAGTTCAAAAAGAGGGTTGAGGATTTTGAATTTTTGAAGCCTTTCTCATGAATTATCGATTATTTCAAAATTGATTCTTGTAATTATCAATTAATATGTTATTATAAAGCACGTCTGCTTCTGTAGTTTCTAATTTCGCTCTTTTAAGGGTTTAAGATATTTAAATATTTTCAAGAAATCCCCAATGAAATGACCTCACTGACTCATTTATTAATATGCTTATTACTTTTTTAAAAACTGATTTTGTCTTCTCATTATAACGTACACTCTAAAAGTTTACTTTGTTAAATTTTACGTGAATGAAGTCACGGGTAGTCGCTTTTCATGGTTTCATTATTTATCTAAGCTAAATGTTAATTATATGTGTCGTTTTAATGAGATAATAACTGAAACAATTTAACACTGATAAATTACTAACTCGTAACGTTTTTAGTTTTTAAGCTTAATTAAATCAATAAGAATATTAATTAATAATTAAACATAAATATTGTAGTAGTAATTGAACTAGTTACTAAACAATAAAATCCCAAAGATACCTATTTATATTCTTCATACTTGTTGGGGTACAATTAAACAAAAATAACGGTGATATAATTTTTATTCATTGTGTGCAAGCCATTTAAAACGTTTATTTATAAAAATAAAGAGCACAATTCAACTATTAAATAGCTTAAATATTCAACAGCCTGCATAAGTAACAACAATAAAACTGACACCAAATTAATTATGTTACATAAATATTTCTTCATGGTATCAGTAATAAGCTCATTTCAATTTGAGTTAGATACGAGTATTAAATGTACGATATGTCCCTTCCTCTTACAACACGTATTAGTGGAAACTTTCTTTAAACACCGTTCTTTTAAACCTTACAATTGAACAAGGTGATCACTTTTCAAACAAAAAAAAATCAATATTATTTAAGAATTAAAATAGATAATTAATAGTTCGATGAGAAACATCAGATGGAATAAATTGTAGGTCAACACAATCAAATATAAAGTTTTTATTGACAAATTTTTTTTTAGACGTGAATCTCCAATATTTATTCTTAACACTGTAAAACCTTGTTGGATTGACATTTTTGTTATAGTAAATATGAAAAAATGTATCAAGAAATTACATATTTTATTTATTGATAAGTACCAATAGTAGAAGGAGCTCAACTTAGAGATAAAATGGTTTTTAAACAGATTGAATATCCTAACAATTGAAATACTAAATTGTCCCAAAGCAAGTAATTTTAAAAAGGCTCTTACTAAGAGTGAGGCAATAGGAAAAATAAACAAGTAAATCGTAGTTTTAACTAAAGTTTTTGAATCTGGTATAAAGTTCGTGGCCTATAACGGTTATTGAGTAGGTAATCGTTAGACGGTTAGAGGATAGATTTTTTTTTTAATTTCTGATTCTCCTTTAAAAGATCTAAGGACTACAAAAAGTTGTAATAAATTCTTTGGTATTAGAAATCTATTATCGTACTGAGGACAAAAAAAAATTTTAAACCAAATTCAACTTTCGTCCAACAATAAAAACTGTAGATATATATTTTATTGTAGTTAGTTTTTCTAGTAGTATTCTTTTACATCTGATACTATTTTTATGCAAATTTCTGATCTGAACTTGCAATTTCTATTCTTTGAAGTCTTATCAATTTACATATAGTAAAAATGATTTCTATTTAAATAGTATTCATATCCTAACAACATTTTATTCCAGTTTGTTACCTTCATTTGAGAAACTAGTGAACTGAGACACTTAAATCTTGCATATAAACGTAATATAAAATTGTAAAAAAATTTTCTTACCTTTAAATCTTTACAGAATTGGAATGCTTGTCATCAAGTCAGTTCAATAAATGTTCGACAAAAATTAAATCATTAACGTCGTTATTTGTAGGAACCAGTACCCATCAATGCTCATGAATCACATTCGCTTGAATAATGTGCCTCTAATCCATTTGTTAGATATAAATTCTTTTTCATCTGTACCAAATTACACACTTATGAAAATCACGCTGTATAAAGCTCCTCGAATAAAATACAGTGCTTATAAAATCAGACTTTCGCTCGGCGTTAAGCGAATATATAGGTAATAATATCACAACTTGTTACACACTAGTTTATAAATATAGAAAGATGTATAAAATATTAAAAAAAACTAATACTAATTCCAATTAGTTGTCAAAATTAAAATAAAAATAAAATAAAATCGTTGCTAATGGTTTCGAGAAATATGAGCCAAAGCGTTCATTGATAAATATATATTTGATGATAGAAAAGTTTCCAGTGAAAATCAATTAAACTTATGTGACAAATTTCTTAGTTGTTTTTTCTTATTTATAGGCCAAATTTAAAATATGAATCAATAAGATGGTATAAAACTGATCTAGGGCAACAGAATCCTCTCAAGTAGCTCAATGTACTTTTGGTAAAAATTATAATATAGTTTGAACAAGGAATTTACCAACTCAAGTAGATGGACATTTCTTAAATGAATTCTGCTTGATATTTTGACTAGTAAATGAAATGATTTGTGAAGTAATTGCTTGACATTTAAATTTAAATCTTTGACTTAAGTTTGACCTGATTTCAAAACATTTTTGTTGTAGATTGGAAATCAAAGAGATTATAGCGTTAACATAAAGTTTATTACTGAATTTCTAGTTTTGAAGAAAGGATATGATTATTTATCGTCTACTTCATTGAACATCTTTTGAAGAATGAATTTTAAAAATTAAAAAAAAAAGTATATTTAAGACTAGTTATTTATAATCTCTTTTATTTGATAAGTTTTATTTTAAATTATCCACTTTAAGCCCCAAATATAATCCCAAAAATCGGTGGTTGTTATTTTTCGTTAAATAAATCTACCATTAAAAATTTTTCAAACTTAAAAATTTTTTATGACCCTAGGAATCTAGCTAGCAAGCAAATGATCTAATAACGGCTCTGTTTCTTGTTTTTGACCTTACCCCTAAAAATAATAGTACATACTTGTATCGACAAACATAATCGAAAAAACACAAGAAAATAACAATTTTAACAATGACATTTCCAAAATTTTAGCATCGAAAAAAATTGTATTTGTAAGATTTTTTTATAGTCGCTTCAACATCTACGGTCACATTGCGACTTACAAAATATTATGCGATATAATATAACATATTTCACTGGTTGACTTTTCTTATATGTTCCGGTATATACATATCTTTTATATATTATATATTATATCCCGTCGATTTTAAAAACTTCAGTAATTTGCTACATCCAGAGCTAGTACCGAAGCTTTCTTTCAGTTCTTGTGGAAGGTGAAGTGCATTTCTCCATTGACTGGAGTGTGGGCATTTGTAACATGGACTTTTCGTAATACAACAATAACATTTTGGATAAAAAATCTAATCTCTTTCTATCTCAAATTAAGTTGAACTTTTATTTCATTTATTGATCATAAATCTTAATTTTACCTAAAATTTTTATCAGCGCCCTTGCAATAAAGTATAAACTAACATAATTCTTAAGAAGTTCATTTTTTAGAACCCATTTTCATTGCTTTAACTCGTTTTATATTAGTAAAAATCTATATTTGAAAAACTGAACTTACTAACATTACTAGCGATTTTACTTTTATTTAAATAAAACAAGTGTTGTTTAAATTTAATTACCAATTAACGGTCCTTACTTTGGTTAGATTGATTAAAATAAATTAAAATAAATTACATGCTCTTGAACCTATCTTATCCTAATTAATTTACTTCTTTAATTTACAAAATTGATTTTTTCAAGTTTAAAAAACTAGTTATTTGAATAAAAACCAACTAATTACGATTTTAAACAAATTAATTGAAATTTTTTGCGTAAATGTTTCAATTATGTTAAATAATATGGTTTTTGTTAAACCAATTTAGTTGCTACTGTAAATAATATATAAGAAATTTAGTACCTTATATTTACTCTAAATGTGAACATGTTAAAAATTTCAATCCGTTAGTTTATATTATTTGTCACAATGACATTAACATTTACAATAAATGTTGAATCAAATAATTGTCATAAATTGTAAGGCTTATATCCATTAAAAATACGTTAAAACCGACATTAGTTTAATCATATTTTCTTATTTCAGATTAAAACAGATCAAAACTTCACTTTTTTTTGGCTCTAACGAAAGATGAGAAGGATAACACACGATTCATTTGAGATTTATTTTGACTAAGCGCATTACCATCAAAAATGTTAACGGGAAGCATGTGGCTGGTATTTTGTTGGATTATTTTTTACAACGTGATGCATCCATGTGTTATGGGCAAGCCGACGTTTACGATACCGTCACTGGCGTCACTGACCGGATTTGCTGGATTCGGAACTGGAAATTCGAAAAGCAACGACAAGGAACACACCGGAAAAAATGCCGATAGTCGTGAGGATCATATTGACGATCGAGTCAAACCTTATAGCGGTCTGAGAGTTCGAAATGATTCGATTCGTATGGTTTATTATCACGACCAAACAATCGCGATTGCAGAGATTGGACCAGGAAAATTGTTGCTCAATTGTGAACTGATCGAAGTAATGTAAGTATACAATGCAAGGTTCCACTAAGGATTCTTCAAGAAAAAAAATAGTCAAAACCCCGTTTTTTTTATTCTGTTTTAATTTATTTCGCCAATAGCCTTCATCTTTACAGTTTGAAAGATTTTTTTTTTTTGTTTCAAACAGCTTACTTACGTATTATATAGGAGATTCATCAAGTCGAGTAGTTAAACATTTCTTTAAATGAATTTGGTTTATATGTTGATTATATGCAATGATAACTTGCAAAATCAATGCTTGACTAATTAAATATTTAAATTTGACTCAAGTTTGACTTGATTTTAAGTCAGATTAGTCAATAAGCCTTGAAATTCAAGTCAAGTAGTGAATCCCTAATCCCACTGAAGAATTTTTACGTTAATCGTGTTTTTATTAAATACAATTTTTATCAATAACTTCACCAAAAAAGTTAATTCAATTTCAAATAAGTTTCTTATTTTAACATTGGTTCTTTCGTTTTTAAATAAATTAAATATCATGTCATAGGGAGTGGGACAATGAGTTTGAAAAATTAGGGTTGTCATCCCTTGAGTGGTCTTAACTTCTTGGTAATTGAAATGAAAGATGTCATATTCCGTTTTTATATGCTTATAATATTTTCATGAACTATTTATCAAATTGAAGCTAATTTTTGTCTATATACGATGGAAAATGGTTACTTTCATAAAAAGGCCGCAAATAAGTATAGTCAACTAATTGAAAACGTCTACTGTTAAGTTAATTTTTTTGGGAAAAATAACGATCTTTAACTTTAAATCTTGTTCCTTACTTATCAAGGAAATGTACACCAACATAATTTTTTTAAACGTGAGTGAAAACGTGGGGTACGGCTAGTAATTACTAGGTATGAAAACTTATTTGTTATAAATACTTATTTTATAGACGCCCTTACATTTTTTTCTAGCATTTAATTTTTATTTATAATAATAAGCTTTTTAAAATTGATATCTTCATAAAATTTTAACTATTCAGAAAATATTCTATATAATGATAATTATAAAATATTTCAAGAATATTATTTAATAAACATTACGTTGAAAATATAGATTGAAGATTATAAGAGACATATTTTTGAAATTGAAAACCGTGAAATTAAATTAAAGTAATTAGCTAAATTACTCAAAAGAAAAAAAAATGGTTCATAAAGAATATCTATAGCTGTACGTATGTGGGAGTTAGATTTTTGAAATTTTACACTGAATACCAAAACTACGTGTTTTAACTTTTAATAGTTTAAACTTAAGTATCATTCACAATTATTATTAAAACCTACAGTAAAAAGAAGTTAGGAATTTATCAAATCAATTAAGGTGAAGTGGGGTAAGTTCGGACCGATTTTTGATAAGTTTGACTTTACCATTTATTTTTAAAATTATGTTTCAAATATTAAACATTATGTTGGTATTATCGTAAAGTGCAACTAACACTCTTTCAGTTAGCGTTGACATAAACTTGTTCTGAAAATTACAACTTTTATGAAAAATCAAAAAAATGTAGTAGCCACTTCGGATTTGCCCTATGACGGGGGAATACCGTAAGCAGCCGTTTAAAGCTCATTGAAATCAATGTTCATGCGTTATATGACAAAATCGGAATTCTCCATTCACCATTTATAAAATGCTTTTTACTAGATTAAAATCGGTTATGTAGTTTCGAAGTAATAGATTTATAAAGAAGTTTTGAGAAAAGTTTGTTTGTCCTTAGGTAGTTAGGAACCTTTAATACACATTTGCCATATGCTTCGAACTTGCCCCGCGTACTAAAATTTTTGGGGCAAAACCGGAATAGTTATTTTCTCAAAACATTCCACACAATCAATAGAATTTATTAATTTAAAGTAAATCTTAAGCATTTTGAAATCTACCAAAAATAATCGCTCAGGATAAAAGATTTGTTGCAATATCACGGCACTTATCTTGTCAGTTCTAACTTCCAAGGGAACTTCAAAATGAGTGGGAATTTACATTGGTTATAAAAACAAAAAACTTACTTCTAAACGAGCGAAATATAGTTTGATGACTGCATAATAATCAAATACAGGTTTCTACTTCTTAGTCTATATAATTTAATGGATATTAAAATAAATTTAAGGCGCTTATTGTCTTACCCCACTCCACTTTACCTATTGGATATGTTATCAAAAGAATTGAGCTTGATATTATGGCATATTAAAATGAAATAACTTACAAAATCAGTGCTTCACCTGTCTTAATATTTAAACATAAAGATTTTAAGGCGCGTTCAGGCGTTTCAACTTTAGTTGCACGACGATGGAATGGTCAATGGTCAATCGTTGACTGTAACGGGGTAAGCGAAGCGAGAAGTGAAGCACAAACGAGCAGAATTGAAAGCAAATTGGACTCGATCAGACTCATTGACTTGAACGACAAAAAGTTTGAACCGTTCAAACTCTGATCGTCTGATAGTCTTATCTTCAACGTCTGATCGAGTCCAATTTGCTTTCAATTCTGCTCGTTTGTGCTTCACTTCTCGCTTTGCTTACCCCGTTACAGTCAACGATTGAAAATCGTCGTTCAACTAAAGTTGAAACGTCTGAACGCGCCTTTATTTAAAAGTTATTTGATTTCAAATCTTTCAGCCAAGTAGCTTAAAAATCAAAACAGTAGTAAATTCCTTACAGTACTTGTTAATTGGAATACTGTCAATTAGCCACGGGCGATAAGCAAAACCTTAAAAATTTTCTATTTCAGTTAAAAATAAAATATTACTTAGTATCAATATTTTCTCGGTAAGAATTGTAATGCGATTAATAAAACTAATACTCGTATTAGATGCATTTATTTCATTACATATTTAATGAAATAAATATTAAATGAGCGTTTAATTATTTTGTCATGGCATGCATAAGACAAGAAGAGTTGAAACTGTTTTGTTAAATTATTTTCTAAATTGCAGGACGTTAGATTTTCAATTTAGTTTCTTGTAAACTTTGTGTGAAATCCTTTTATTTTATTTTTTTATTTTTTTTTTCAAAAATTTAGGTTTTATGATTCAAAAAAAGGAAATTTTTTGTTAAGTTTCTAAAAGCCTATTATACTATGCTGTTAAAAACAATTTGAAATTTTAACTGACAATATTATTTTCAATATCACAAGATGGATTTGGAAAAGAGTTTGTTTAAATTGTCCACTCAAGCCTTAAACTTGTGCCAAATTTTAAAATTTCTTTTCAAAGATTTTGTTTCTCGTTTTGGCGTTTGAAATGTTATAAAATAGTTATTAGATAACGGTCATTATGGTTACGACGGCTGGTAGCTAGAAAAAAAAATTTGCGGGCAGTGGAATAAAGAAGTAAAATAAATAAAGTATAAGATACATTATAGTAAAAGAAAAGGAAACTTTTTTTAAAGATCTAATTTAAGGATAATAAAATATTTTATGTTGTTATCGTAGTTATTAATGTGTTTATAAAGTTACTACAGTAAATAAACTTTGCACGGGTAACTCATTAGTCGCTACCAAAAATTAAAACCATGTCTTAACCCTACCCTCAGGATAGTTTCTATAACAGGCACTCAAAGTATTATATTACATCTTCACTATAATATATAAATAGTACTGTGATTGACTGACAGACATGCTAGAGGCTAAGCCACTGAAGATAAACACACTATCTTTGAAAGTCATATTCCTTAGTAAACTGTAAATTCCACTAAGAAAGGATTTAAAAAAATGCCATCTCTAAATGTTTCAAAAAGAAGGTTGAACGTTTTTAAGTTCTGTTACTGAATTATTAAATATCAGTAATTTTGATACTGCGTGCAAATATTAGGAAACTATTTTTTAGTTATTTCAAAATAAGTTTATTTTAGAATTGAAAGGAATATTGAAATTAAGTCCAGTATCTTCAATTGAACCTAATGTTTATACTTAAGATATATTTTGTATGATAAATTAAATTCTCGAAAATTGTCTTGCTGTTTATTTTTTTTAGTTTGAACTTAATATAAACAGCGAGGATTTGTAGCTTCACAGGGCTTGTTGCTTCTCAAGATATATTAATTCTTTTTAAATTTAATTTTTTGGTTTAATAGGAATACAGTAACTGCTGCCTACAATACAGCACCGTCATCATTTTCTTCATTTTGATGGACACTTTTTGTACATAGAATGACTCCTTTTTACTTACTCATATTAACCTCTATATATGTCACATTAGCATATGAATAATTGAGTTCAATTCGAAGGATATAATATACATTTTATGGAATTTCGAACGAAAAAATCTCTTTTTCCATTATTTTAAATAACACTACAAAAAAGGGACATTGAGACTTTGCTTTCTATTCTACTAATACCTATTTAGAATAACATTTTTTTTTATTGAAATTTTTTATTTTCAAACTTCAATATTCGATTGCTTCTTTTTTTATCAATATGTTATAAACGAAATACTTGTGCTATAAAACTAAATTTCTATGCCGCAAGTTATTTTGATTTTGACATTATTTTATTGCAATTTCTAAAGCAATTTGGAGTGTAATACTATCCTAATAGATAAAAATTGATTTATTCAAAAAGTTGATTTTGCACGTAGTTATAATTAAAGAAAAAAATCGTTCAACAATTAATTAAAAAATCATTTATGCACATATATTATACTAAATAAGATTTTAACTAAATATTTTTTGGTACATTGAGAAGAGTAAAGAGAAAAAAATTTAATTAATAGATGAATTGAAGGAAGGGTGACAAATCTTTTAACCTTTTTAAATTTTAAATTGTTTTAAATTATCATTTATTTTCGTTCAATATTTTCAATTCAATTCAAATAATATTTTATTTGATACATAGATCAACATCAATTTTTAGGTTTGGTTTTTTATGCTTGATTTTGATGTCTTAATCAATAACAGCTTCACAAATTTTTAAGGTAACAAACATTTAAACATCTACAGTAGAATTGAGAACATTTTACTTTATTTGAAGTCGGTAAAATAGTTTTATTTAAAATAGTTTGCTTTTGTAGTTCCTAAAACAAATTTAAAATCTAAAGAACGTTTTGCTATTTCTCTCTCTAATTTTTATGAATTTCAGTAAATTGGCATGACATAATATTTTAATCACTTTCATTTGAAATGAAATGTGTTCAAAATTTTTTTTATGTAAATATAAAATTTTCCGTGTCAGCCCCTGTGTCCTAACGTCCTCGTGATACCGTTGTTCCAATTCCGTCTCATATTGATAAAAACGTTTCTCTTGCTTTTCTGAATCAGAACTAACAGCATTTTTACTTTAGTCTAAGCGAAAAAGGATCGTTTATAATTCAAAGGTTATTATGCAGTCTATTTGTATGTCGTTATTAAGAGTATAGTTGTAATGAAATCTTTTCTATTTTTTATTTTAATATTTTTGAGTATAATGAAATTTTGTTATAGTCTTCACAAAATTTTAATTTCGTTATCAAAGTAGATATTTTATCTCTGATTTCAATTCATTTGCCAACACTCATTCATCAATATAAAGCAATCTGTTTTTACTTAACTTCTTATTTCTATTTTTGATGTCAGGAGAACAGTACAAATGTTAAATGTAGCTAAAAAGTAGTCACTACAATTAGAAAACTAAACTTCTCACTAAAATTAGGTGAGAATAGCGATATATGCTGTTAGATTTTTTTTCTTAACTACAATATATCGAAAATGTGGTTGAAAAATCGTTCTTTTGCACTTTGGTATTTTATAGCTCACGTCTAGAAAATTATTTTAGAATAACCAAGATATATTCACATAGAAAATTAAATGTTCTACAAAAAAGGCTTCCTGAAATTTTTTGATATATTTATTCCTTTAAAAAATATTCACGGTTAAATTTGAACTGATGGTAAATTTTTATACCTTTCCTTTTGACACAACCAGGGTATGCAAAAAACCGTATTTTTGTTAAAACCGGTTTTTTCCTATCTTAAACCCGATTAATCGGTTAAAGACCGGGTTTTTAAGAAAATTAAATCTATAATAAAATCACCCCACACTTATTGTATTTATTAACAAATAAAACACCAAAATTAATGATTTTTTTATTTTTAAATCAACTTCAGTTATAAAACTTATACCTACTTATATAATTATATATAAACAGATAAAAACATGTTTAAAGGGTAATTTTATTTTAACTTAGTTCTTATATTGTTGTCATTTCTTGACACAGAAAATGTTCTTTCTGAATCCGTCGAAGTTGGTTTAACTATGATTAAAGCATTTAAAATTAATTCCAAGTTGCTCGTTCTTTTCCCGATTGTTTCAAATAACTGACATTCTTTTCTAAACATTCATCATTTAGCGACATTTCCACTTCATTCACCTTTATTATGCATTCGAATCTCACCTACAAATTTTTTGGCTCTGATTCAATTTGAATCATCCTCTCTAATATTCGCCAGCCAAAATTTAACATAACTAATTTGGACGAATATGGCAGAGAAACTCCCGGTTGAATAATTTTTTTTTATTTTTGTATAAATTAAGTCTTTTAAATACTTCGCCAAAGTTTTTTTGTAAAATTCATTTTAAATAATATTAAATACAGTTAAAAAAATCCCGATTATCTTTATTGAATAACCGGGTTTTCGGTTTTTGATTTTTACCAAAAAAACGGTTTTTACCGGTTTGCAAACCCAAGACACAACCGTCAACTTTATGTAAAAATTTCAAAGGACAAACTTTGTAGAGCATTTTTTCTTTTTAATTTATCTCAAAAAGAGTTTCTTAAATTTCATATAGGTCGTAAGTTATTCGTATTGAACTATTTTTTTTAAATATTTGTATTCTATTTTTAAAACATTTTGTTTGCTTTGTACGTATCATTCTATAACTTTTATTTTTCGTTTATAATTGAACGAGTAGAAGCGAACATTATTTATAACAAAAATCAAATAACAAAAAAAGAAAAGATATTTAGCTGTGAAAATGAAAACTCCAAAAACAATTTTTTGTTGTTGATTATAATACCTAATGGAGTTTTATTTAATAATTTGTATAATACAAATGGACGTACAAGATATATATATATAGATATGAATCTGAAAACAAAAATAGTTTTACGAATGAAAAAGTTAATCAAACTTGGTTTCGACAACAAATAATTTGGTGGTGGTAAACTTTAACAAACCCATCACAAGTTAAATTAACTGCGTGAATTTCTTACAATGACTTATGATATGAAATCATTCAATGAACGAAATCCACAATGAATTTTAATACAAAAGGAATTTCACTAGAAGTAAACTTTGGCGTTGTAAAATTATTAAAGGCGAATATTTTTCCTTGAAAAATAAAATTCATTTCTATAATATTTAAGTACTTATTTTTAAAAAAAAATTTTTTTGTACATTCAAATATATTTTACATTACCTTGTATGTAGTTGAAGAAGACATAGTATACGTAGAAGTATATCCTTAAACCACTTTAGAGTAGCTCTAACAAGTATATGAAACTTGAAAGCTCAGAGAAAGTGTTGAATAATATCACGATGGCCGCAGGGCAAAACAGTTCGTGTGTCTAGTAAATACGAGTTAGAAATTACTTTTGAGTTTATCTTGAATAATTTAAATTGCAGTAAAAAGAAAAATACTCATCGTCAAACACAAGTTTGTCTTCTTTTCAAAAAAATGAGAATTTAAAAGACTTTAAATTTACCTTATGCAACAAATCAGGTTTCCGCTTTTGATCTTCTCTTTCCCAAATTATTTAAAAAAAAAGGAAAGTTATGTCAATATTTTCCATATAATGATAACCGTAAAACGAGTTTATTTAACATAATAAATTGTATAATTTATGTTGCAGTGAGCCGGATGATGCAGCACAAACGTTACGTAAACTATCATCAATATCTCGTCCATTGACAGTAACTTTAGAGGAAATGTTAACGTTAATGAAACAATGTGAAATGATCGAAGAATCGACTATGAGATTTATGAATAAAAATTTTACGCAAACAAAGGCTGGTGGTTCGAAAAATTCTGACAAAAATTCGAATGCAATTCCAAATGCGCCGAGAGGAGGTGGACTTTTGGCTGGACTTGGATCATTTTCGCTGTTCAGTGGAATTGTACCAGGAACGAAATGGTGCGGGACGGGAGACATTGCAGAAAATTATCATGATCTAGGTCCTGATGCCAAAGTTGATCGATGTTGTCGAACTCATGATATTTGTCCAGTTAAAATAAGTTCATCATCCCAACGATATAATCTTTCAAACCCGTCGATAGTTACAAAGTAAAAATTATCTTTTACTCAATCAAACACATAAAATTAATTTTCAACTGTTTCAGATCATACTGTAAATGCGACGACATGCTGTTCGAATGTTTAAAAGAATCGAATTCAACGACTGGAGAAATTTTGGGAAATATTTATTTTAACATTGTTCAAGTGCCGTGCATTGAGGATTTTAATGGCAAAAGACATTTTCGTAAATCCCGAAATAATTTTTAACTACGCGTATGTTTCAGTGAGTTTGACTCGATAAATTAATTTTATATCCAAAGGATATTACACTGTGGATTGTGATGCAATAATACATATTAAGATAAACATGTGATACACAAATTATGTAAGCAAATGCCTGATTGATTATTTTGAAAAAAAAGTAAAACTATTTTAGATCATTTCACGAAAATTTTCACAACTTATATTATAATTTATATTGTATTTTAAATGTCGAATAAAACAATTTCTTGTTGTTAAGAAGTAAAAAAAAAACGTTATAATACATTGGCCTGTAAAGAAGAAGGGAGAACGGGGATGGTTTTTGAGCAACCCATAATTTTCAAGAAGATTCTGGAGAAAGATTCTGCCGGTATTAGGAAGGAGTATGTAGTTCATTATGTAGTGAAATTGTAGTTTTTAAGACCACAAGAGTATATTTACTGAAAATTAGTCCCATTTATAGAAAAAAATTACTCTATTTACCGGTTTTATCATTATTTACCCGTGTAACCAATTTTCTCGGTATTCACCGCTTTCACCAGCATCTACTAATGTTATCGGTATTTATTGGTTTTATCATTTTTTTCTCTAATAAATGAGGATGAAACTGATTTGCTCGGGATATGTCGGTATTACCTATTTAACGGTATTTACCGCCTTCATCGTGGCTTACCGGTATTTACGGGTATTAATCGAATGTTTTTTGGTAACTACCGACTTGACAGTATTTACCGATTTCGTCGTTATTATTGATTTTCTCTGTATTTACTGGTTTTACCGGTATATGTTGATAATAACCGATTTGACTGTATTTACCAGCGTTATCAGTAAATGGCGTTTCCGGTTTTTACCTGTTTTTTCCGAAACCATTTTTTTTTCCTATTTAGTATTTTACGAATTTTCCGATTAGCATTAAAACTTGCCTTGTTTGTAAATGCTACCCATTATCAGTTTTAAAATACGTCGTAAGTATTTTTCTATCATCTAAAAGTTCTTACTTACAGTTAATTTCTTTAAAAATAATATTCGTTTGCCTTAGTTTATCGAGTTTGCAGCTTCAAAAGTGTGTGCTTTAATGGCAGATATTCATACAAAAATGTTTACTCATAAAGAACAAGCTTAAGACTTTGAAGGTTTGTAGATTTTGTTGAGCTTCATGTTACAAAGTGTAATGCTATAACGATGTTAAGCAACTGAAAATTAATCATTCGTTTTCTTAAAGAAACTTAATACCAAGAAAAAATGCTTTGAAACCGATTCTGAGTATCTAAAATGCAATTAATGCTGTAAATGATGTAACATAAATATCCTTTTACCCCTTTCTATCTAATACAGTGTAACGTATAATTTTCTTTTAAACTACAAACAATATTGCAGACCTTTTCCGATGACGGACATGAAAATGATTTTAATTTTCCCACCTCCTTTCAATCATGCCGTTATAGTTTTTTTTTTTTGAAAAACATACAACAATAAAAGATAACAAAATGTCATTTGTATAATTGTATTTATTTTATGTTGATACAATTAATTTTAACATAGATAAGACAATAATTAACATAGAGATACATTGATGAAAATAAATGACAAGTACATAATATGAATACAGTACAGATCAATTTTTTCTTAATTTATCTTATAATTTGAAATTGAATAACATGTACTTTGTCAATATTATATTTGGAAAAAACATTTTTAATCTTAATAAAATATTTTGAAACAAATTTTTAAGTGTTTTGTTAACTTTAACAAGTATAATTTTACTATGCTAAAGTAACATTTGGCACAAGAGCGAATATTGATAAATTTAAACTAAAAGTTTTTAATTTAGCTGAAAATATAGATAGGTACGTGCATGGTATAGGGTTGTTTGTATATTATATTAATTATAGTTTCAATATATGCTGTATTTTACTTACTTATAGTTTAATAGGACAATAAATATTCGAAACATATTTGTATACAACGAGAAAAAGAGTGTTTACTTTCTAAAACAAGAAATGGGGTTGAAGTAGCATTGTCGAAAGCGGGCCTGTTGAGCCTGCCGCTTGTTAGGGGGTAGCATTGCATCGATTTCATTCGAGCCAAGTCCACCGCCAAGTGCCAACTGCTGTGCCAGCAATCGTAATCGCAGTGCTTGAATGTCATCTGCGTCTAAGTAACTATTCCGCGTGAAATGAGGAAACTCATTTGATATCCCAGCATTTCCAAGCTCCAGTTCGTTGGTGTTCTATAAATTTAAGTAATCGTTTTTAATGAAAAATATTTAATTTGAACACAAATGCTCTTATATTGATTTCACGTTTCAACGCAACTACTAACTTCAAATAAGTATAATTTCATCTTACATTTTCTAATAAAAGTATTCGTTAAACGTATTTGTTTTACTTCTTTTAAAATAAGTAAATATAATGTAGGCTTCTGAAAATAAACCACTCTGTCATGAAGAGAGGAAATACAAAACTATCTTCTTAAAGATGTAGGACAGTTTCCAATAATATCATTGTAAAAATTAAACAAAGAAAAACATAAAATATGAAAATTCACTCAATTGAAGAAAGTAACTTAGAAAATTTTTTGAATAAACGAATTAAAACACATTAAAGGCAGAGATTTTTAACACTTGCGCATAGATTCATAGTTGCCATATTTGAATTTCAAAAAGATGATAAGTAGGTAATTTAGGAATCGGGCTCAAAAACTGCAAAAATTTCAATTCTCTTGGTTGTCATTAAAAGATGTAGAAGATGACATTTTGAAAAATCCTTCCTCAATGTAAATTAGAGTAGGTACTCTCAGAAGTAATATTTTCAAATAGCTTATTTTTACTTTTGATTGGTAATGCTTTCAGCGTGTTGGTAAATTAAACAATTTTTTTATGTAGGTATAGAAATTAGCGCTCTTTACTGTCATGACGGTCGTGACTAAGAATAAGTGACAGACAAAAATTTGAAAAGATTATTTTTAGGAGGACTATGATTTCCACTAAAGAAGAATTAGAACATCTCAGCTGCTCAAGGCTCTCAAAGAGCTACCTTAAATGATCAAATTTTGCAAAATCTTATTTTTTACTTATTTACCTACTACCTTTGTCTACTGATAGTAATCGACGAGACGGTTAGTGACTAGCTCTTAAGATTGGTGACGTTTAACGACTAGTAATGGCCACTTAGGGGCGTGGTGACTAGATAGTTTATACGCTTTATACGCCTTATACGCCAGTGGTCCTGGATTCGAATCCCCCTAATGACTATAGTAGCTGATGTGACCTTAAATAAACCAAAAAAAAAACGACTGGTAACCTAGTATGTATTAACTGGCAAAAACTAAATCCTTTAGTGCTGCTATTTATGAATGAATGTTTGTACTTTCAAAAAAAATATTTTGACGCGTTTTCAACTAATTTTTTTTACTACATTTGACTTTCAATGTGAGAAACAATCAAAGAGTTTGTGAATATTATTTAAACGTTGTAGATTCTTTTTTTTCCTTTAGGTCCGACCATTTAGTACAAATAAACTGAACCTTAACTCTTTGGGGTTTGACGAGAGTAAAAGTGTTGCACATTTTTCTTACTTGAATCTGCATAGTGGAATCTTTTCTACACCACATTTAAAAATTAAATTGTTATCGAAACAGAGGTTTAGATTCAGTCTCATCGACTTCAACTAAGTAATTATTTGACCAAGATATGGTATCCAGTAGCCGTTTTAATAGTTCTATTTCTTTATTAATAAGAATAAACCAAATTTGTTAAAATCTTAATAAAAAACAATCTGAGCAACATGGTATTTTTATTTGCTAAGAATCCATGTCTCAAAGTATAAATTAGTTTATTAAGATAAAAGTTGTCAGAAAACTGTTTAAACCCTCCAAAAATCCTATTAGAAACATTTTTAAAAATACTGTAGATATTATAAGCAATCTTGGAAACGGCGAGTAAAAATGAAGACTGTACATCAATAACGGGCTTAGTACCAAAAAATAGAGTTAGACCCGAAAAAGCAAGCTATACATAAGTGCCATTGCCAACAATTAATAGTTAGTTACTAATAGACAATAAATAGTTACTATGAATGATCATAGCATTTGGCATAAGAGACAATTAGTTCAACTTAGTTTCCTGCACTTAGTACCTACACTATGACGTAATTCATGGATTGGTTTCTGATCTCTTGTTCTTCCATGAATTTTAAGTCTAACGTAGTTTATACGTTCAATATTATATTAACAATAAAATTGTCCCAATGCTTACAGTAAGGTACTTTTATTGTTATTGTTTCTCTCTTATGACAGAGGTTTATTTTCATAAAACTGAACTGTATTTACTTATTTTGTTTAGCCACTAGTTAGTTACATAGACGATTGAATGATTTGACTAATTCAAAGATTTTAATTTTTATGATAAATTTGTTTATTTTTACTATTTGAATAATAGAAATATCCGTTTCTTTCATGAATACTCGAGAGATTAAATAGGAAGATATTAAATTTTCCCTATATTTCTCACCTACCAATAAACGTAAATTTATCTTAATTAAAAACGTCATGATATAATAAGAGCTTCATAATTTATGAAACTTTATCGTTTAATTTGAGAACTCCTAAGATATATAAACTATTTACTTTACTTTTGATTGTATTACATACATAAAGTATGCATTTCTGAAACAAAGTTACTATATTTTATTCAATATATGTATTTGTTGATATCTGCGACTTCCTTGAAATACCTACATGACTTAAATCAAATGTATTCTCCCTAAAATGAGTCTTTGAATGCAATTTTGAGCTGATAACTTATATACTTAGACTAAAATCAACCTAATTTTTCGATTTAGTCGACATTATCTTCCTAAATTTTAGTTTCGCAATCAACTAATTTTGATAAAATATTTTTGGTTTTTGAATTCATTAATAAAACATTATTTGCATTATTCAGTGTTCCTAAAATTGAATTAAATATACAAAATAGATCTAACATCTTTATTTTTAATGCCGAAGTACATTTTATTTTTAAATTGGAGATATAATTTTGACTCCCATGAAATGAAGTCAAAAATTTAAAGTTACAATAAGCTTATATCATTATTTCCGGGGTACAATACTTGGCCCTTAATGCAAAGAATACTCAATAGCAGAACGCAAATACCTAATTAAATTTTTGTAAATTATAAAATAACTAAGAAATTCAAATTTTTGCAATCCTAAATAACGTTTTGTAGTCACAAGGAATCTTTTAAAATAGTTTCATTAAAATTAACCAAATACTTTTTGAAATAAAGTTTACTAGCGTACACATAGCGGTTTTTACGTTATAATAAAATTTTGGTAAATACTTAAAATTTATAAATATGTAGAGCAGTACGGAAATTTTTATTTTTATTAAGATTAAAATAATATCAATGAATCTGATGTGGTCTATTATTCTAGTCCAGGATTTGTGGTTTATAGAAATGTTGACGTGCTTTAACCTCCTCAGTTAACAACTTCTTCTCTATTTGAATTTTCGCTTTGAGTCAAAAGCTTTTATCGATAAACCACGAATGTTTGAAGATTTGAATAATGCCAGCAGAAATAAAATTGCGGTTACATGATACAGTGAGAAATGACCATTTTAAAGACCACTTTAAGAAAGGTATTGTCATAATTTACCTAACATTACCAACTCTACAGTTTGTACTTATTTCTGTTCAACAATCAACATTGAAATGTGTCCATTTCAAGTTTATGCTGTAAACAGATTTGATTAAAACGATTGGACAAGGACTATCCCCTAGAGAGTTCCCTTAATCTCCAGGTTGTATTTTCCTTGTTTATTTCCTTAGGGACCATCTTTTCGTGTTGCATTAACATTGTTCATACGAAGCCTAAGCCAAACTGTTTATTTTTTGTTACGATTTAAAACACGTCACATCAGTTGTTGACTGTTGTACAAAAAAGGTGTTCTAAATTTTTTCAAAAGTGAAGAAACGATTTAGTAAAAAGAATTTATTGGTGATTTGTGATACAAAAACGTCCCTTATTGGTAATTCATTTCAATCAAGTTAAACAAAACCAATATGAATTTATTAGGACGCTTGCATTTTACCGCGATAAAAGTGTATTTTTGAAAAAAATCATTCACATTTTAAATAAGCTTAAGGGAAATATTATAACTAAAATAATTTCAAATGTAATCTTATAATGAATAACCAATTTATGAAATTATGAACTTCATTATTGTCATTTGGAAATCAATTATGTCTAGAATTTCAAAATAATTTAAGAGGATTTTTCAATATTCGAATTATTTTTGGAATTATAGCTATTTTTGTAACGTGCAAAATAATCTTAAGTATTCGCCTATACAAACGGGACCAACAACGGATTAAGGGGGTATTTCGGGCTAGAAATTTGATAAAAAATCTTTTTTTTCGTATTGTCAAAGCTTGCACTTTTTCAAATAGGTCCGTAAGATTTTCAAAATTTCAATTATTTTTGGTGCAGAAATCGCAAATTTGAAAATGTGTAAATATTAAATACCATTGTATGACGCTGCGCGGAACTTTAAACGTTTTTTTCTCGATAGTACTTTTTCGAAACTCATGCCACGTTTTCCCAAGTGCTACTGAAGCGATTTACTTGAAATTTGGTGTGAAATTGTCTTCTCTTAAAATGTTTCTATCGTTCTAACTAAAACGTTATGAAAATGTTAATTTTAATTATTCTTAAAAATTACGGAAAAGTTAAAAAAATGGTGAAAATATTTTTTTCTAAATATTTTTTTCTTTTTGGACAGCCATAATATTGTAAAAAAATTTTTTTTTGCAATTTTTTAAGTTTTTTAATTTTTTTTTATAAGTACGAGTAGTACGATAGCAGTATCCTTCTAGATTAATAGTTTTTTTTGTTTCAAATTACTAGGAGGATTACAACCGTGACAAACCTCGCGCGCTATTTTTTTGAGATCCCCTATTTCATCAGCCTGTTACTTTTCAAAATGTTATTATAATTTTTTAAAAATCTATTCTTTAAATATTTTTAAATATCTTTTAACATAATTGATCATAAAAATATTATTTGTATTTTACTGCATCTAAAAAATATTACTCCTAAATTTTTATTGGTCAATGGGGGGTTTAACTTTAAACCTTATATTTATAAATTTTTTTGCATATTTAAATATTTTAAAGTATCTGAATCGATGTTGTTAGATTCAAATAACGAGGATCTAAAAAGATTTGGTAATTTTCCGTTAGATACAAAAGATATGTAAGTAAGAAAATTCAAAAGGGTACCCGGGTAGCCGGGTATTGACATAAGGGTTAAGATAGTGGAAAATTTCAGAAGTGAAGTGAGGTTAATTTTTTAATTTTGAAATGAAATTACTTGTAAGTATTTACTTCGCTTTACACGATTAACTTGTCTTCAAACCAAATTAAAGTCAACTACCATGAATATCAAATTGAGTAGTTTAATGGGTATGGGTTAAAATATTAAAACTTATTGTGATATCGCAATATCATTAAAACTATCTATGAAGTTATTATTTCAGATAATTCTTACATACTTGTTGAAATTTTATTTGTCACAAAAAATCGATTACTTCATGTTTTTGGCAACAAAGACATAAATTGTATTGTTTCTTGTAAAGTATAAGACTCTCAATCGTTTTCTTATCCGCCTGACTGAAAACATTTCGATTGACTGAGAATTTATTTTAGCCAAAAGACAAAAAGAAAAACTCGGACATAAATCTTTAGAAAACGATGAAATCAAGACGAAATGAGAAAAATAGAAATTTTACCTGAGCCGTATCAGGATTGGTTCCAAATCCATGCGACTGTGGTCGGGCTGCACATAACATCGTTGTCGTTATGGCCATAATCAATAAAGAGCAACAGAGCATATGGGCTATTTTCAGAGCTTGTGCCATTTTATCTGGAAATAAAAAAACGAAATAAAATAAGTAAATATTGTAAAATGCAATAGTTCAAAGCTTTTATAACCTATATGTAAGTGAAACAACGACCATAAATGTAATTGCTATGTTCGCTTTTTTCCCATTTTCCTCACACAGAAAAATAAATAACATCGCTTTTTCTATAAAGTGTTACCGCTTTCGTTCACTACTGTAAAACTATTTGTAAAAATAACAGAAAGAAAAATAATACGCGACCAAATTGATCGTTTAATGTGAAAATCACACAGCTGTATTGATATGGAAAGGTTGAATATCAAATAAAATAGTTCCCGATGAAAACACACATTGAGCATATGTTTGCTTGAATGCTTGAATAGAAAATTTCCTCATATAGACTAAAGGATAACAACATTTCATATGATTTTACATATAAATGGAAAACACATTAGAAACCTTACGTTACGAAAATTGAGTTTTTATTTTAACAAAACAAAAAAAAAGAAAAATTTAAGCATTAAATTTTATGATCTGCTTATTTTTTGATTTATTCTAAACTTTTGGATTTCAACTTTTATCATATTTTTTAATTGTCAATAAAAGATACTTTTACGATGGGTGTTAAAAAATAAAAACTTTCGTAAATGGTTTAAATATTATTTTGAAAAGATGTAATTTTCAGTTTTATATTCTACAACATAACAATAAACGCGTGTAATGCTATCTTAGGATAGAAGCTGCCAAGCATTTATCTTTAAGACACCTAAAAATTTTTCTTGAGTATTGATGTCTTGTTTAGTAATTATACCGAAGTTAGAGTTATATTAAATAAAAAGTGCAAAAACCAAACAACTTATAAATTTTTATTTTTCTCAAAGAAAAAGTCAAGAAATGGAGTCAATATCGTAATATTAGCTGTATCGCAGAGCAAATATTTTCTTGAATGTGTTTCCAAATCTCGAAGGAAATCTACGTTCTATCTTAGACTAATCATTTTTAACAGAATTCATGAAGCCATGAAACTAGCTCGGTGGATTTTAAATAAACATTTAAGTAGGTACCTACATATAGTTTATTCCCTGTTCTATACTAAGTATTCAAAGACTATTCATTTCATTGTGTTAGACAAGATTAAAAGTTTTAATAATTTTATTGTTAAAAGTATAATAAGTAATATAATTAACTTTACGTTTATTTGTAAAAAATAATTTTTTAATAGACAGCTTTGTAGGTATTTTTCATAGAATTCACTCAAATGGTTTCTCAAATTTTAATTTCATTAAAATTAAATCCAAATAAATTTTTATATTTTAACTACGACCGTTCATTGATGGATTAACTAATTTTTGTGTGAGGTCATGACAAAAATATCAAAAGCAAAGTTAGATTATAATTTTTAGATAAATATAAAGAGGTTTGGCATTGCTATATTTAATACGATGAAAGTTTATTTGATAAATAATATTTATTCTGAAAGAGTACAAATCCATTTAATAATACAGATGAGAACGTTAATAATAAATTTTAAACCTCCAGCTATTACAGAAATATTATAATAATCACTCTCATCAGCGCTATGCATAGCGACTTTTGAGGTTCGCTGAACTAAGTAATGACTAAGAAAAAGAACAAAAAAAAAATGTTTTAAATCCACGAGATAAATAATGTCAGGGGTTCTACATTTTGGGTCCCAAGTAGAGTTTGAAACGGGGGGTCTCAAGCCTGGTACCCTCAAGCTTGACGAGTTTCGGGTTTATGTTTCTCGGTACTTTCTTACAAAAAAAATTTTAACAACCATACCAATTGTTTAATACCATGTTACAAAAACTTCAATTGATCTAGCAACAACACTAATGAAACGTCTTTTCTCTTTCACAAAGGATTCACTTATTGACGACATCGCAGAAAAACCCATTTGAAGATGGTAATTACAATATTTCACTAGAAGAAGAATTAAAAAATCAATTAGAATCTTATACCCCTCAAAGTCTCGCAAATCGATTTTTATAAAAAAAATACGACAAGAATTTTTACTGTCAAAAAATAATGGTGTATTAATCGAAAATTTAAAGCATTTATTAGATGCTATTAGCAACATGAAACCAAGAAAAACTTCTAAAATTGCATTCAAGATTATCAGATAAGCCTTTAAGTGCTCTTGTATTCTTAAAATTCTTGTTCATTAATAAAGATATTTAAATAAAGAAACAAAATTCATTATTATTGCTATAAAACATGACTGTAATTCTTTTCTTAATATTTTAAGCAAGCCCGAAATCCCGAAAATATCTTCGGGCTTCAATGTATTGGGCTTTTCGAAACTTTAGTCCCAAGTCATAGGTTTATTTGACTTGAGGAGCTTCAAGAGGTGCCAACAAAAAGCAACTAAAAGAGACAAAATTTCTTTCATTATTTTGGCATCATTAGATTTTGGAAATATCAAATCTTTATTAGGTTTAAGGCATTGCTAATAAGAACGAATCATTATGGTTTAAATTATTAATAAATTAGGTTGGTACTAATTCTCACTGTGATGAGATCAGGCAGTATGCACTCCATAGGAGATCGTCTCTAAAGGCCGGGGCCAATAATAGAGACAAAGCTATATGATTTTTCACATACAAAAAGAGAAGGACGATTTTGAACAGAGTTTTTATATTCCCCCATATGTTAGTTGGTCATAATGTTTTTTTTTGAAAAATTGAATCGTGACGTATTTCAGATTTATTGTGTATCACAATCTAATTTAAATTATTCAAAAATAAAACGCCTTTATTTTGGAAAATCGAACTATTTTATTTATATATATTATAGAAACCATAACAACACTTGTCATACGAACAATAGTCACGAAAAATTCGCTATCAGATAATTTCTAATTTTATTTTTACATTTTCGAAGCACTGATTCGTTTTATTCTTTCGTTAATTTAATCAATGTTTTTAAGTGACTGTAACCAGCTATGATTACTAAGTGGTAAAAGTACTCGTATTGTGTAAAATATTCCAGTGAACACCAGTTATGTATCTTTTTGTGAACAAATTGGAAATTTCCCTTATCCTGTTATCAACATTGGTGAAGAAAATGAATATTTACTAGGTATATGAAGAAATGACATCGAGTGATCAAAAACGATTGCTAACATTGTCTTTACTAGGTAGGTAATAATATTTTTATACTTTTATATAATTTTTTTGATCCTTGAAAGTATATAGGCATTGTACAGGTTTCTTATGGGAAACAATTTCGATAGTTATCATACGTATAGTAGAATCCCGTTTTTACGTTTTATAAATTATAGCTACTTCAAAAAATAATTTAGAGTAAACATAGTTATGGAGTAAAATTAATACAATGGGTACCATATATAATGTATTGTTTATAGATTCTTAGCACTTAATTATTTGGTAAAGTTTAAGGCAACTTTTCTTGACCACTAGTCATTATCTGGGAGGACGTATCGTTAATTGGTACTGATTTGTTATTTTAAAATAATTACTTAGTAGGGATTTTTTAAGAAATCTTTAAATATTTACATTCAAAAATATTTACAATTTAGCTATTGGACTATATTGTACTACGATTATATACTTTTGGCGTTAAGGTTTTATTAATATATATCACACATCTTTTTTTATGGTATAAGAGTTGCAGAGATTTTTACATGCTTTTTGTAAGACTGATTGAATTTTTTTAATAAAAAACTCATAAAATGATCAATTTGTCTTTGGAAAAATTAATACTTGCACAACACGTACAAATTTTAGGGGCGAATAACTGAGAAAGCATGATGTTTTAATCGTTTAAACTTAGAAAAATTTTTCTCGTCAAAAAGTACTAATATTTGTATGTAATGGCTATGCTGTTGTAATGGAAACCAACATATAAATATTAGTATCGACGAGAAAAATTTTTCTAAGTTAAAACGGTTAAAACATCATGCTTTCTCAGTTATTCGCCCCTAAAATTTATGCGTGTTGTGCAGGTATAAATTTTTCCAAAGACAAATTGATCATTTTATGTAAATATACCGATTTCATTTATATACATGTGTAGAAGAGAAAAAGAAGCATTAAAACACCTAGGCAACATATGCATACCTTTATCTATTCTATATCCATCGCAGTTATTCGCCCCGAATTTGATTGGTCTATTTAATTTTCTTATCAATTAAATTAACTTAGGTATTAAATCATATTTTCACATACATTTTTTAAAGTGAAACTTTTTTTATTTTCAATGTATACCTAATTAATTTTGGTTATTTTAAAAACGAGCGACAAATTTAGATTTATTTCGATTTAATATACAAAGATACTTATAATATTTTGATTATTAAGATTTTTTTAAGCATAATTATTTGTTCATAATGAAATATTGGATTTTTCAAAATTAGAATCTTTATTGTGAGAACCATTTTTCGCTATTATCAGTTAGGTAAATCGTTAATGTAAGCACACGAAAACGAATAACGTCTATTTCACTTAAAATTTATCGAATATAATTGTTGATACTTCTAAATTTAATTTTTAATACTAGAATTACATTGAATCATACATGTACATGATATTAAAAATATTTTATTTTACAGATATCGGAACAGAAGACAGTAAACCGTCCAATTCATAACTAACCACGCTATTGTTTTAAAAAATTTAGAAGTGTGGAAATTGAAATGTTGCTCATAATATATGTAAGTTGATTGATAAATATTATGTCTCACTATAATTTATAACTTCACCATGTTCTGATTTTAGATTGACCGTATGATGAACAGTGGAAAATTAAAGAAAACTTTTCGCAAAAGATTCAATAGTAAAGAAAATTATTGACGATGGTTCCATGGTTAATGATTACCTATAACTTTCATCAGATTGCATTAATTCGACTATAAGTACAAATTACTGAATGAAGTTGCGGAATAAGATAATGAGTTTTAAAAAGACTTTAACTTCAGAAGATGCCATTTGGTTACAGAAGAATTGTGACTTTTGTGCAGGAAGTGAAATTTTCATAAATGAACGAGTTTGGATATCCCGGTGGTTATACTTTTTCCATTTTAACTTGTAACATATAATATTGCATGTATAGAGTAAGGATAATTTGAAATTTTATATTAAATTTTCTATGCATCCTTATGATCCTTATATTTGAGTTGACAAAAACTCATAAAGCAGTACAAGAGCATATAAAATTAAACACAATATTCAGTAGAATGAGTTTTCTAATGTGGTAACGTTAACTTTATAGATCTTTGCATAATTAACTTAAAAAATAAATATATTAGGTTTTATAAAGACCACTAATTAATACCACATTTTTTTCCAAAAATTTACCTATTTATGGTTTTTGAAAAAAAGCAATAGATTTATTGTATCCTAATTATTACATTGTAATATATATATTTTTTGTTATTTAAGGTCATTTAAACTAATATGGACGTTCGGTAGATTTGAAAACTCCATAGATAAAAATCCTGGACTTCCATTAAAATTCGACCTTATGATCACGTAATAATCAAATGTAACAACAACAATTAATGTGATTTTTGTGTAGTGACATATAAAATGATTATAATAAAATAAAGTAAATACAAACATTGTTCATTGTTTCCATTTTTTATTCTTGGTTTCAGATCTTACATTAAGATATAAAAAATATAAAAAAGACCGTCTTGGATTAATATTATTAAAATTATTTAAAGTTATCATAGATTAACACCACAACCATAGAGCTATACTTTTGTTTTCTTACTAGTTAAAACGGTCTAGAAAATAAAGTCACTAGAAATATGATAGAAAATGTGGCCGGTCGCCATTTTCGCCCCGGATTTTTGTATTGAGTGTAAACCCCCTGGATGAGATATTGCATAATGTTGGTAGTTTGAATTTCTTCAAACACTGTATTAGCTTTTTTTTGTTGGCGATTCTTAATGATATTTTTGTCAAAAAAAAGTGAAGGGGGGAGGGCTCAGAGTTTCAGTTGTTCGACATTAACTTTTAATATGTTTTGTACCTATTTTATAAAATTTTATATTATAAGTAACTTAAAAAAATATGCAGGGAAGAAATAAAAATTTGAAATTCGTTTGGACAAAACAACTTTAAGTTTACTTTATGAACATTGTTACGGCGCTCCTGTAGCATGGCTGCGACGCACAGTTTAGGTCTCACTGTTCTAAGCAATTTTTTTTGTCAAACAAAGACTTCTTACTACGGTTAAAAGTCAATATTGCAAAAGCTCAAGTAGAAGATGGAATGGATAAAATGTGCAAGTGCAAAAAATCCCAATATGCATCAATAACAGACTCTTTTGCGTTTAATCCAGATTTGCATAACAGTTTATGATAGCTGACATAAGAAACGTTAAGCTTTCCGATTAAATAAAAAGCGACTTTCATATGAAAATATTAGAAAAATGTAATTTAACTCAAATGAAGCTAAAGTAACATGACAAACTTTTTAATACCTCTCGACTTTCTTCTTCATAAGTGATTTTAAAAATTTTCAGACAATTTAGTTTTATAAAATAGAAAATTTTCTTGAATTTTATAAATTCGTGATTTTATAGATTGTTAATGTAAAAATATTTAGTTCACTTCACTTAACTTTTACCACGACATGTTGAATATCTGATGAAATTATAAGGAAATAAAAATACTAATATCATAAATTATTATGATTTTCAATTTACATTGAAAATAACAAACGTAAAATGTTATCTAATTTTCCTCAAAAAGGAAAAAAAAGATAACCGAGCCGAGAATATGGAATAAAAAGAAGTGTATAAGTGGAACGAGAATGAGTAAATCGAGAACGCTTAAAGGGTAGGTACTGTACGTACCCGATGCCGCGATTTTTTCTCCCTGAAATTGACTTTGCTAATGTCCTTTACATCCTTTGGGACTTTCAGCATATAATATGTAATTCACATCGCGTTCACTTACTTCATGGCACGGCATTAGAATGAAAATATTTTTATTCATTTTAACGATTCTATTTAAGACAATTTATTTACAGTACATGCTATTTGCATAATATTCATGTTTGGTCGCTTCACATAACATTCTTCGCTCCACTTTCAAGAAAGAAACATAAATAATTCAATATACCAAATACCACCACTTTATTCGCAATTCACAATAATAACCATAGCTTATTATCTATTTTTTTTATTTTCACATCTATAATAAGTAAATTAACGTAAAATCGATTAATTGATTATACACATAATTCACTGCAAATTCGAAGAGAGATTAGATAATGCCTTCTGTTAAGTGTCTACCTGATAATTAAAATAACAGTTTAACTGTTCATATTAAAACAGTTCATAGAAATTATTGAAAAATGAAAGTATTTAACAGTTTACGACTTATTGCCTATTTTGTGCTATTTAATAATGCGATATATAAAAATGAAGCCATCAATTTTTTACTAACAACGGAAAATTGCGGTGAATCAAATTATTCAATTGAAAATAAAACGGATGGCGTGCCAATTCCACCTGTAGGTACCTAAATTGTGAATTAAAGCATTATTATACATATTTAAATGTGGTTTTGTTATTTTAGGATAATGGTGGAAATTTTGGTGATTGCATATACCAACGGCGTACTTTCACGGACGATTTGTTGCTGCGGGAATTATTGATAAATGATTTCGTTTACGCTGACGATACCGTGTTTACTTTCAGTAATAATTTTATGGATTTCTACAATTTGACTACGATTCGATGCATGAATTTGGGGCAGCAACGAGCTTTTGTTGATGATGTTAGCGTATCGAATAATGAAAATAGTTTTTTTGAAGTGACCGGTTTCATTCGGAAAAAAGAGCAGATACGATTGTTAATTGAAGCCTATGGTAATAAAATTGACGATTTTGATAATTTTCACTAGCTCATTACGTCTGCTTCTGTAATATAATATGTAATCGAAAACTTAAAACTTTTTTCTTGCAAACAATTATCTTGTTACATTTTTTACTTAAAAAGTTGTATTCTGTTGATTTGAAGCTATTGTAAAAGTTATCCCTTGTAAACTATGTGATTTATATAAATTAAATATTTTCTTATATATTTTAAAACATCTTTACTTATATATTTTATATTTTCATGGCTTGAAGTTTGGAATTTCTTCAACAACTTTCAAAGTAGATATTATAACCTAATGTAGTAATTACAACGTTTTTAGTACAGTGATTTTATCATATTAATGAGATATTTTTTGAACACAAATACAAAATTATGCAATGCATTGTAAAGCTTTGAACGAAAATGCAACCTTTGAATTTGAATTATTAATTGTAATATCTTATATTGTTTCTGTGTAAATATTTGAATTAGTTGAAGTAGGTACATTAATGTTACCTATCAATTTCAAACTGAGATTTAAGTTAAGAAATTTTTTTACGATACTTATTTCAATTTTATCTGTTTGTAAATAAGGAGTATTTTTTCGCTTGTTTAAAGTGCTTTAACTGCTAATGGTCGTTAGCACTTATCGGGTTTATTTTATTAGAGTATATTAATTTTTAAATTTTTTTGGAGGTTTATGTTTTTAAGATAGGTTATTACGTCTACGTCTTGGGCCCTTTTAACGCTTCTTGGATAGATTACGGCGTAGCTGTCTCCTCTGTGCTCTTTTGAAGGTGGATGCAATTGAATAGTTGGCTGATTTTGGTTGAATGCTGGCACTTTTCCAACGGGGTAGTTCAGTTATAAATTATAAATAGGTATGAGTTGGATATGTTGGACTGTCCAATCCTAAAGCGCGTTATTATTATCTAATGTCGTCGGGTTAGATTGTTTGTTCGTACCTTTTGAAGGCTTGCTTGGCGTAAGGTGTGTATTTTGGAGGCTAAACCCTTCCACTTTGCATCCCACACCATCTTGAATTGAGTAATTAAAGACACCTTTTATAATCCTCGAGTGAACCCAGAATTAGTGTTTCCCTGGATAGGGACAGTTTTGTGGCTTTCTTTGCCTCGTCATTGGCTCTTTCGTTTCCTTTTATTCCCATATGAGATGGGATCCAAATGACGTCGACCGTGTTTCCTGTTTTTTTTAGGTTGGACATCATCGCTTGGATCCTAGATACTTTTTGGTTGGGGGATATAGGAACAGAGTCGATGGATGAGAGAAATGATAGAGAGTCGTAGCAGACTAGGGTTTGGCTTTTGTTGTTGTTACTAACTATCCCAAGTGCTATTTCGATTGCATGGGCCTCGCAAGTAAATATTGAAAAGAATATCAGTGGCTCGTGAGTGCTTTGTTCTCTCTAACGGTGATATCCGTTACGGTGCATCCTCTTTCCTTTTTGAGTACTTATCCATTGGTGTAAAGGACGTTGTCGTAGTACCCATTGTTTTTTATTTCTGGGAAAATGTTTTTAAATAGGTTTGAGGAGGCGTACTTCTTTTGGATATTCATTACAATCCAGAAAAGTTTTTTGAATTATGTTTCCTCCATGGAGGAGTAGGGTAAGGAGACGCTGGATTAGAGGGGGAATGTAGGAACTTATATGATGGAAGTATTTGTTAACTTCAATCGCTAGGGGCTCCGAAGTGGTTTTTACTTCAGCTGTAGTTGGCTGTTAGAGTGTTTTTTTTTTTGGTGTTTTAAGTCGTTTTAACATCTAAGGTCATATCACGACTGTCTAAGCATAGAGAATTTCTGTTGGTCAAGTATATCTTAGGTCTAGGATCTTAAGTCTAGGATTCAACGGGGATCGAACCCAGGACCAATTGACGCATGAAGTGGAGATATCAATTGCTCTAGCCACTGCGCCAATAGGTGGTTACTTTTTTAATCTTATAATAGATATTTTTATCGGACTTAATTTTTTTACAAAAACGTGTTTTCGATACCAATGCATATTAAATTATGGATTCACTAATTAAATCATAGATTAATTCACAGGTCAACTATGAAAACCTTCGTTACTGAAAACACCTAATTCTTATGAATTTAAGGGTGCTGAATCTAAATATGATACTTAAAAAGTTGTATCACCTACCATTTCTTTACATTTAAATTTATTAAATAATACTATGGAAAATCTATTTAAATACTTAAAAAGCGCTTTATATTAAGTTAAAATCTCAGGAACAGTTCGTATGTTTATAAAACCGTTTATAAAAGAAATAAATAGCCAATGTTGACCTTAGGTGATTAAATTAACTGGTATTGTTGTAGATTGTTGTCGTATTACAAAATTATGTTGTATGGATAAAAAGCCCTCACGTTATTTTTTTCAAATGAAACCCAGTTTTTCTGGCTGGGAATTTATTATTATGAAGTACTAATAAAAGTCCCATCCATAGCAAATAAAAGTAACCCATTAATTCTAAAGCATGATAGTTAAAAGCTCGTAATGTTCTATAGCTTAAATTGAAAAGTAATAACTCGCAATGGGGCATCAACATGACCCCAAATAATTATCTTATACGTGATTAATCAAATGTTACTATTGTGCATTACATTTTATTCCCTTAGAAAATGAACTTGAGTTATAAAAGCTTTTGCAATAGACTATAATATCAACAATAGGTTGATCTCATTTTCAAAAATAAGTCGCTACAATTTTTTACGTGATGTTTTTTATTTTTGGCAAGCAATTTCTTTAAATGTTTCAATTTGTACTGAAATACAATACGTTACTATTATATTTGCTCCACATTCGCTTTGAGGCAAATGTAAAATAAACATAATTTTATTTTCAATTGAATAAAACCGATTTTTTCTAGCTTTTAACAGCCATTATCCCAATTTTATAAACAGGAGTTTTGTATGTTATTACTATTTCATTACATTTGAGAACACAGATGTACAAAAATAAATACAATGCTTTTCCTTGACATGCTCAATTTTTACAGGAAATAAAAAGAAACTACCCAGGTACATAATGGGTGTTTACTTTTTCTCAGGGGAAAGTTATTAAATTTAAAGTGACATGCAATTTATTTTTCATCAAAAGTGCATATATTCCTCTTTCTTTTAACTTAAATTTTATTATGTAATTTTATTTCAGTCTTATTTTATTTTACTGTCGGCATAAAAATTTATTTTAAATGACTAAATCAGTTTTATGTTCTGAATGATAAACATTTTATTATAAATGATTATTTCAGTTAAAAAGGAATGTCAAAAATTTTAATTATAACAAGGGATGCTATGTTAATATAACGGTACAAAATGGTACAAAGTACCCAAAAAATTTATAATTGCTCACGTAAACTATTTCTGAATCAAGGCAATATAATTATATAGGACAAAAATATTACCTACATTTAATTGAAGTGGGTCACTCAATGACATTTCCCTATTAAAATACCAACTATATATAATTAGTTTAACATAGGTCCGATAAAACTTTTAGTTGTAATATTTCAACTAAATTCATAAGTTCTTTTTTTCTCTGCCAGCCATTTAAAAGAAAATGAAATACGTGCTCTTAGTTTTATTCGATGCATGACAATATTAGCAAATAAGATTGGAAAAATACGTTTTATCTACTACTCCTAGAATATAGAAATATATTACTTGCATTAAGTGAGGCATGATGTATTTTCTTATTTGAAAACTCAGAATATTTAAGATCTCTTCAAGTATTCTACAACATAAAAAATGAAGCAACCCTGTCTATGCAGATTTTCTACAAATATTCATATTGCGTATTTATAAACCTTTAATACTTAAGATTAATTGATTTTTATTATATTTTCATTTTGACTTCTGAATTTCATTAGTATTTGTAATTTGCAGCCTGGCAAAAATGCTTATCAATGACTGTTTAATTTTTTATGTTGCGTAACTTTGAATGATTTTTGAGGTCAATTTTCCTTTTTCTATCGATTTTGCTCTCTCTTCTGATTTTCAAAACTTAGTATTTATTTTTACGTATTCTGTTTTTAAAGTAAAGAAACAACCAGCGTTTTACCATTGCCTAAGAATTCAACAAGTCAAGTAGTTAGACATTTTAAGAAATGAATTGACCTTAATATTTTGACTTAGAAATGAAAAGAAATTGCAAATTCAATGCTTATAACTTTATATGACAATTTAATTTTTTTTATTAGAGTTTGACATGAGTTCAAATTAATTTGAAGTTTGAAAATCAAGTTTAGAAACTTAAAAATCAAGCCAATCCATACATTTTTACCACTACTGGTAGTCGTTGATCCCTATTCAGAAATTCCAACACCCTGGCATTTGAAACCCGGTTAATCCACAATCGGTAACACTAAATTTCGAATGCTACTAGTTAGGTCATAATAGCTGTTTTTAAGGTCCTTCGCACCCATACACTAAGGTAAACAGTGGACAATAAGAAGATAACTTCAAGTTGCGCCATCACTGTACAGGCCATATTTTGGTAAAGACTTTGCACTTTGAGTTGTGCCAGAATTTCCTACTTAGCACTAACCTTCCAGATAATTTGTTTTGTTGGTGTTTAATCCATATACTTAATATATACAGCATCCATGACTGCATTTAGGGCTTGCAAACTTTCACGTTTCTCGATTCATCAAGCAACTGACTATGCAAAAATCTCGCGGGATTGTAAAAAATGCTGGATTGCAATCTCTTAGCACATAAACTATGTCTCGTTACTTGGCTAGATAAATCTGTATTAATCATACAACAAATATCTATGTATAAGAAAAGAAGCAATAAAAAGGGATAACTGTTTACATTTTTGTTAATATATTTGATTTTAGTATTTGTTTACCGCGGGCTATATAGAAAAACCAATTTTTTAGAAGTTAACTCCAAAGCAATATTTTATTTTGGATTTTAGCAAACATCAATTCTTTAAAATTGATTTAAAACATTGCCTGTTTATTATGTTTATTTAATTTTTTCTAGTATTATTTCAAAAAATATTTCAGTCGTTATCTCATTTTTTCGATGATAGTAAAATTACCCGAAAACCCTCCTTTATTTACTTGTTATATAAAAATTTTCTTAACAAAATTATTTTTGTAAAAATTATATCACAAAGAACTGAAATATAATTAATTAATAAATAAATACATTTAATGTTTTTTCTTCTTCAACGTGTCATTATTAAAAAAGATCAAATAATAATATATTTTATGTTAATATTTTCCTGAACTGTTGTATCAAATAACCTAATTATTTACGAATTCGAGTTCATTCATTAAATCCAGGTGAAAAGAAAGTTCAAAAAGCAATTACGTAGTAATAAGTTTTGTTACGTAATAATCAAAGATCAAACGTTTTGTATGCTGAGAAAATTCTTTTATTTAAAAATTATACTAGCAAATATACATAAGAATACTGTTAACATATAGTGGCAAACATGAAAAATTGTTGTTTCCCAACTTTTACGTAAGCGCAATTAATTAACAACGTATGTTGACATTTTTATGAATTTTCTGTTGAAAAATATCCAAATATTATCCATATATGTGTACTCGTATATTCTCGTTAATACCCACATATTTTACAACTAACAATTTATGGCTTTATCAGGCTGTAAATCATTTTCTCCAAGTATATTTTTTTTGTTTCCAATAACTTTTAGTTTTATTAGAAAAATTTGCATGAATTGCAGGTTTTAACTTAAAAAGTTAGCAACCTTATAACAAGTGCATAGAATTTTCTCTTTTGTTATGTTCGAGACTTGCTCGTCGCTGTAACAACCAATTCTTGTTGAAAATACGAGATTTGTGCAACTAATGAGATGCAAGCAAAAACGTTCTGAAAGGAAAATGACATCTAAACTGAGTCAAACAAAGGATAAAACAGATACATAACACGAGAGTGGATATTTTAAGTCGAACTATCGTTATTTGTTACGAGGAAGAATGTAAAATTGAATAGAGAACCTAAAGGAAGAACAGTTTATTACCTAATGTTTTATGTTAATCTTTAATAAGGATTCAGTTCATTGGATTCTAGATATCGTATAAACGTAACCAGAAACGTTTCTTTATTATATACTCTATTTTTTCATCTATGCTATCATAAAATATAAAATTCTTTCAATCCGATGTCTTTTCAAGAATTTGTTTTTTTTTTCTATATTTATTATTGAAGACGTGACACATCTTACAGATACTTTCATTGTTTTTTAGTTTCTAAGATTTTATTAGACGTTCTTACAATTTATGCTTCATTTACGTTCAATTCAGCATAATTTTTTTTTTCAAAATCATAAGTGTTTTATACTACATATGTAAATTTTATATAGTACCTATTCGTATTTGACATATTGAAGTTTTTGAGCCTTTTAAGTAGCTTTTAAGTTTTAACGATGTGGCCTCAAAAGTCGTTTTTCAATATATATATTATATAAAATAGTAAAATGATTGCTTTAAAGACACACTAGAGGCTAAATTATGGAAGATTAACAACATGATTTTTTGAAGTATTATTCCATAGTGAATCTCTGAGTTCCTTAGTTATTCTCTGTAAACGGTACAACTTGTAGATAAAAATAATACAGAACAGTTTCAATCTTTCATTTAATATTCTTACACCTTTTCTTCTAATATTTACTAATCTCTTCGTCATTATTTGGAGTGAAAATATTATTTTTTAAACTGTGTTCCGGAGAAACGTCCATTCCTCATCTTCTAGAAGAAAAATCCTGTTGTCCTATTTCACTTCTCTAGACAGATATACGAGTTAAAATTTCTAAATTGGAAATTTATCACCCTTAAATTTGATGAACGAATGCTGGAATTATGACACAAATATGATGAATTTACTTTTTACAATTATAATTGAAATCTTTTAAGTTTGTTTAATTAAGACTTAAGCACTTTAAGACTTTAAGAAAAAGGGCAAAAATATTTTATATATCATAAATTTAAAGTGACCAGGAAATCGAGAAGAACGAAAGGGCAGATGAGGTGGTAGAAGAAAAATAGATGGAGCCAGGTCTGGAAATGCCAATGAAAGAAATAAAAGTGCTAATAAATAGCGTCATAATCAGCATCTGGGATTGTTAATAGAGGAGCTCATTATCTCATTTAAACAAAATTCGGAATTCAACCGAAGAAACATAAATACTCAACGTACATCGATAGAAGTGCCCAAAATTAACAAAAAGATTAAAATTAGTCAAAAAAAATTACCACATTTTCGTTTAATACCAAAGAACAAATGGTTAAGAAGTTTAAAATGCGACTGTGAGCAATCTGTAGAACATTTTCTATTATATTGTGAGACTTAGGAAATACGGAGAACATCAGCAAGGCTATTGGAAACTCTGAGAGAATGCTTAACTGAATAAAACATTTCTAGGGTGCTGGAATTTATAAAACTTAAAGCAACTGACGATAACATCTCAATATGTTTATTCACAATGAAGAAAACCAAATAAACTGCTTGAAACGAATGAAAATTACTGGCATAATTTAAGAAGTAACTAAAGTTTAAAATAAGAATTTTTAGAAATTTATACTTTTGAATAGTCTTAAGTATACTTTCTTTTTAAAGATAAAAATTTAATTGTTGTATTCGAAATTCTAGTATTTGAGATCAGTGCGTCCCGAATAAAATATTTTTGGCTTTTTATATGCACATATTATTGTCACTTTGTTGTCAATTTACAACAAACTATAAGCTTTGAGAAAAAGCATAAAATCTAGAAATACGAATGCACCAACTGTATAGATTTTAACCATTCTTTCGTTCATAAAGTGTAAATAGTTCGAACGTACGTTAATATTATTAGATTTTTATGTATAGAAGTTTTTCTTCATTTGCAGTGAAAACGATCAATATCTCAAAAGCAATTTACGCTCTTTAATTAATAGTACATGCAGTATTGAAGCACTACTGCTTTTCTTTGAGCTCAATGCTAAACGCTAAGAGAAATTTTAACCTTTCGAGTTTAAATAAACTCAAACGAAACAAAAAATATTTTTAACTAATTTCAATTATTTACTGTTGTTTACTGTTAAATATAACACGACTTACAGTTTTTTTTAAATTGAAAGCTTGCTTGTGATCTTTGATAAAAAATCATTAATTATAATTTTTGTTTGAATACATTACATATATACAATAACGATTAAAATATTCGATGAATGATTTTCTTTTATATTTAGAGATATGCAATATACATATAAGGTGTATATCTACTGTTGATATTTTTATAAATTCTATTTAGTACTCGTATGCTGTGTTAACGGATGTATACAACATATATTATGCAAGTTCTTTCATATTAAAATGCTGTTAAGTAGTCTTTGCTGAATAAAAAGGAATTGGATTACAAAGACTAACACTTTAATATTTAATTGCGTGTGACATCTTATTGGAAAAGTTTTTTTTTACGTATTCTTTAGACAATTCACATGAAAGCACACATTATGATTAGAGATAATTTTTATTTTGCTAGCTACGATTTTATTTTCTCTATTACTTTTCTATCTGAAAAACTGGTCCTATCATATTAAAATTTAGAATAAAATAATTATGTCCTGCGAAAAGAAAATATCAACTTCAATACTTTTTAGTTCATTTTTTATTTTAGAAAAAGCTTTTGAACCCGGTTTTCTATTTAAAATTAAAAACTATAGTTAAAATTTTTGTTAATCATTGTTAAAATGATAACACCACCAATAAGTTAATAAAATACGCAATATTAAAGATAACTCAAAAACTACCAAACAGATTTTGACAAGTACCAACTTTCAATTAAAAAAAATTACCAAAATTAGTTCAACTTAAAAAAATTCTGAGGTAACACATATAAAAATACAATCGAATTGAGAACCTCCTCCTTTTCTGAAGTCGGATTGCTAACCAAAATTCTAAGTTAACTAACTACTGACTATGCATAATTTGTTGCCATGGTTTTTCTTTCATATTATCCGTGTTTGCATTGTTTGAAAACGAAAAATATAAGAAAATAACATGATATTGAACTAATTAATATTTTTTCAGACCCTTTTTATTATGAATTGATCGATTTAGTTAGAGGGGCAATGAATCAGGATTTTACAATAAATGCAACAAGAGTATCAGGTCGCGACGTTTTGCCATATAACCTACGATCCAGACCTACATTGACATTCACCGAGTTGATAATAGAATGAAACCTATTTTATCATGAATTTAGTATATAAGAAAATATATTAAAAATGGGTTGGCTAAAAAAATCCGGGGCAGACTATTTTTAATTATTAAAAAAAAAATTATTTTTAGTAAAATATTGCAACATCAAGATAATAGAAAGAAATTTATATCATCATAAGCACTATTTTTTTGCAAACAGAAATGTGTGACAGAGAGATCCGAGGTAAGTATGCTGTGTAATAATAAAGGACTCAACATCGAATCACCTGTGATGTGTAAAATTTTTTCTATTTGTTGCAATATTTATTAAAAATTATTTTTTTAATAATTAAAAATAGTCTGCCCCAGATTTTTTAGCCAATTCATTTTTAATATATTTCTTATATATATACTAAATGCATGATAAAATAGGTTCCATTCTATTATCAACTTGGTGAAGGTCGATGTAGGTTCGGATCTTTTACCAATAGCTTCATCAGGCACTGAGTAGAATAAAAATAAATAAATACAATTTGAAACATTAAACTTACAATATTATTATTGACGGTGTATTATCAACCATGAGTGCGAAATTCGTTTTTAAAATAGAAAAACATTATATATAATTGGTATATGCAAAAACACAGGAAGACAAGAATGCTGAGCATGCATGAGAGGTATTGTTACTGTCGTCACATTGTTAATTTAATGTATCAAATTGTACCTATATAATATTTCTATTGTACGCAGAGCCTGATGAAGCTATAAACTATAGAAAAACGTCGCGAAATGAAACTTATTGCATTCATTGCAAAATCTCGATCCATTGCCCCTCTCAATCAATGATATTGAACGTTAATTGACTAAGAAATATTACTTTAATTTGAAATAAAATTAAGAACCAGATAATAATAATTATTATTATTATTACGGAAATTATAACAAACAAATTTGCAATTCGTTTTCATGTTTTATAATGGAAACTTTCAACTTTTCCTTTGAATAACATTTCACGTAGAGATTCAAATATTGAAGAAAAATCATGTGATAACATGATGAAAACGCAAAAATAAGTGGCAATAACAAACAAATCATTTCATGTCAAATACATGTTTAGGTATTTTCTAATGAGATAAACCTTTCGTAATTGTGTAACTTTGAAAGCATGAAAGATAAACTATTAAATACATTTTAATTGAATATGACTATATAACGCTACATTTTGTCATTTATGTACAAGCATAATATGACCGTACATATTTCAAGTAACTAATTTATTTTGAGATATAACATTATAATCCTTTGACATTGGTTTTCGTTAAAAGAGCTTTATGAAAGCATTAATAGGTTTGTACCGATAATTGAAAATGATAGGGACTACAAATCTAATTATTAGGTATAATTCTATATGTCTCAATATCAATTATTCCTATTGTTAAATGCAATTTGAAAATTAAGCAAAGTAACATCAACCCACACCCAAAATGAATTAGTAGTTTTTGTTTAAACCAACTGAAAATTTAAATCAGAATATTTAAATTGAAAAAAAAAGCTTTTTACTTAATTAATGAAAAGAGAGAACTAAAGAAAAGAAAGTTATATTTTTTAGAATTTCATATATTTCCTTGAACTATTTTATTTGTATATGCCAATGAGCTAAATTACATTTTCCTTTAAATTATGAAATTAATATTTCTTCATTCTAAATTAATAAAATAATTCAAAGTATAAAGTAATTTGTCATTTTTCTGACAGAAAAATTGCCTTGAAGAAAGTTTATCATATTTTGTTCCCCCGTTTATTTTAAAACAAATAAAAAATGATTAATTTTTCTTTTATTAAAAATTTCTACCATATTATCTGCACCACTAAGTTTATATATTTTATAAGATTGATGTATTCGTTTATAGTGGCTTATCGAAGATAATAAATAAGAAGGTAAGTATTTTATTGAATTTTCAGAAGCAAAAAAATTATAAATGCATTATATCAATGATCGAAAAAAGTTTGTAGGTCCCAATAGCTATATACCGATATTTGCTTAACCTATAGCGTTTTATTGAAAACCCCTCCATATATTCACCATGTATATAAATTACAGATATCTCATCCTTGGGGAAATTAATAAAAACTCATTTTTAGTAATATTTAAACAAGAAGACGTTCCCTTAAAGTTAATTTATGCTATAAATATTCTTTTTAACAATCAAAATATTTCATTACTAAAAATATCTGTTGCGACGCGTCACACGCGTTCTTTTAAATGAAACTCGCTTTTGGTTGAAATAACATAAATAAAGCTTATGTTTGGATAAAAAAAAATTAATTCAATAATATATACTTAAATATTTATATAGACAGAACTATGTATATACGAACAACCACCCTCTACCCCAAAACTTTCCTTACCTGAATTTTTCCAGAAAATATCTTCAACAAAAATTGTAGGCTTTGATGAGTCTAAGAATTAAAAGAATTAAAGAAAATCATTGAAGCCGTTTTTGAAAAAATGACTTTTTTGGATTTGGGGGGAAGTCTATTTACGTTGAAAACTCGAAATAGAAAATTAGACCCCATTATAATATGTCCTTCATTTACTGTATGGTAGTAAAAAAATTAAAAACTGGCAGTTTTGTAGATTGGTGTATTCAATGAAACTGCGAAGTTATGTTAATTGATAAATTTTTAAAATAAGCATGCTGATTGGATTATAAATTGAAAATTCAATTTATATATATTTGTTACTGTTTGGAATTTGTAATTAATTTTATTTTTAATATAATGAAATAATTTAAATAATTATATAAAAATAAATTATTTCCAATTAATGTCCAGGATGTTTTTTATAAAATTGGAAGGATGTTAGCAGGTTTTTGAGTAAAATGCATTAGTGAACCTACTAAAGAACTTTTAATCGTCGAGTTGGAACTTCTTCAGGTGCTAAACTTTAAATTTGATACTATTAGAATTGTTATAACCATGAAGAATAGTTTCATGTTTTTCGGACTTTAACATACCTTGCAATTAAGCTGGGCGAATCATGTAGTTTCAGTGTAAATAGCAAATTCCTATACATCTGACGATACATTAAAGATTTCATTCAGATTTTTTTAACCGACTTCAAACCGCATACATTAACTTCATCCTTGCTAACTGGCCAGTTTTCAAATATTAATGTTATTGTCACTATTTGTTTAATCTATTTTATTTATTTATTTAAACTTTATTATGTATTTTCATATTTTTACCATTGTTGTTACTACTACTGTTATTATTTATATTATTTATTAATTATTATCAAATTTTGTCAGTACTATTGTGGCTAACTATTTATAATTTATAACTATTATTTATTGACATTTACTTAATTACATAAGATTATACTATCTATGTTATTACTAAGTCGCTAATGACCATACTGTTAAAGCGTCTATAAATAAATTTAAAAAAAATACATTCCAAATAAAAATATTTCTGATCAATATACGTCATTTAAAGCGGCTAAAAAGTTACAAACATTTTTTGTTGCTCGTTGAATGATACCGATTTACTTTTGATTGAAGAAGCATTTAACTAGAAACAATTTAACTTAATTAATTAATAATAATCTAAACCATTTCTAACTTTTCTAAGCTTGGAAAAGTGTTTTAGGGTTTCTTCTGACTTCAACAAAAATGTTCCAGTCTTTTCTAATTCTGTGAAATTGGATTTCTTAAATATTTTATTCATTTAAACATTTCTTTTTCTTGATTAAAATTTTAATTTGTGAAATTCGTTTTTTTTTTAATTAAAACGTTGCTATTGGTTTAAAAATGTAAGACCTTTTATTAAAACCTTTTAGAATTTACTATATACAGTCAGATCTTTACTTTTTAATGCAAACAATGTTATGCAAAACTGACGTCATAAAAATTAAACGATGCTCTGATGTCAATAACATGTTGACATTTCAAATCAATAACGAAATGTGTTCTTATTATTTTTATAAAGAGATATAAGACGAAAAATGACCATTCCTCTTCCCTATATAGCTTCAAAACTACCCAGACTTTTTTTTAAAAATATCCATAGTTTTTTACTCATCGATAAAGAAAAAATAAAACAAAATTATCAATCCTAAAATTATGAAAATATTTTTTAAAAAATGTTCATTTTATCTCTTATGCATGCTGTTATATATTGTGATCAAATAAGTGAATTACACAGGTCTACAAAAATAATTGCTTTTGGAGTTTGCATTTTCATAGCTAAATCTTGTTTCTGAGTATGAACCAATGATCCCTATCTGCGTTCGGCAACCTTTTAGCAAACAAGAGCCACGTAGTGGCAAATTGAAATTAAAACTGGGGCGCACTTGCTCAACATTTTGACAATTGGTAAGTATTTGAAATATTAAAAATCCAAGAACATTTTATTTGAATTTTTCAAACAGTTAAATGAGAACCGTTCTTTTTCAAAACTTAGTGTGACGTTTGGAAGCTGCATTGGACTGATCGAAATCCTTCTTAAGTAGCTTCAAAAGGGGGTTGAAAGTTGGAAGGGGGTTGAATTTCTTAAGTCGTTCTCCTAAATTATCAAATTTCTCAAATTTAGTTGTTACAATTAACTACGTGAAAATGTGAAAACCTCTTCTTTTATTCTTTTTTATTTCATTTATTAAGAGTTCGACAAGGCCTTTATCTTCAATTGTGTTTATCTTTATATTTTTTTATTATAAAACCCTCAAAAAGTGACGTGCTTTCAGTAAAGTGTATTTTGTTTTCTTCAGCCTACGGTGCTTACTCATTTTGTTAAATTTTACGTGAACAAAGTCACGGGTGGTTGCTTATTTAGACATAGATATAAGTAATAAAATTACAAGATAGATCTTAAAACTTTGAATTTAACAACCTACATTTACCAATTGAAAGACTATACAATAACGACCGTATGCTTCATTTATTGTGAGAAAAAATGCATTCAAACATATTATAAACGTTTAAATGTCAAGGCTTTTGCATTAAACTTGAATTAATTACAACTTTGTATGGATGCACAAATACCATGAAATAAGTATGAGTTAAATGGTAGCTGAATCTACAATTTATCGTACACCAAACATACAAAGCACATACCTACATATTTACTTGAAAGTTGAACAAAGTTTATTTTACAATTAGGTATTCTCAAGTTATTTGTTCAACAACAAAAGTATTTTAGAAAAGTAATTTATTTTACATTTGCACATATACAATCGTATACATTTCGGTGCAACTTTAGATACTCGTACATTTTTAATTATGTTTGTTACTATTCGAGATTTTAAATACGTGTTAAATTAAATGGTTTATTGTTATTTATTCTATTTTGCATTGTTCTCTTTTTACTCGAAGAATTGCTACTTTACATTGCTCGTAAAAATCTATACGAACTAAAAAACAATAAATTACTTTAACATAAATCATTTAAAATTTTTACGAAAATTAGGTAAATTTACTTATTGTTAGTGCAAATTGATAATAAAGAAGTAACCAGTTATAGTAAATATAATACACACAGCTTCTTATTCTTATCAATTGCTTCTGAAAAGGGCGCTTTATTATTATATGAAATAACCGGACCATAACTGGGTAGGGGCATTTGCCTAAGGCCCAGATTAAAAGGAGGCCCAGAAACTTCTCTCAAAAAATAGTTTAACGTACGATTGCTTATTTTTCTTGTTTATTTTTTGTTATTAATAATTAATAATGTTTGTATATATTTTGCATATTTTACTTATCCTATTGTTTATAAGTTCACGAACTAGCGGCTACTCAGTTTTTACCAATATAAATATTGTTTCACTGATGAAAGTTAGAGCCTAAATTAAAATTATTGCCCAGGGCTCATAAACGCTCGCTACGGATTTGTAAAATGGTAATAACTACGCTAATGAAGTAAATTTTTTTTTTGGATATATATCATTTATTATTATTATTTGTTAAAATTTTTTTGTTGCATTGTAAATATTACTCTTATTTGAATTTATTTTCGGGATAAAATAAAAATATATGTAGGAAGGTATATGCACACAGCATAGCAAAATTAAAAAGTTTTTATAAAATATATGATATCTGCCTTAACTCAAACGTGACGAGATAAAAATAAAAATTAGCTTCCGTATATATACGAAAACATAAATAATAACTAATTTATAAAACATCCATTTTAACAAAAAATATTCATCAAGTTTTTAGTTTCACGTTAATGCAGCCATTATTTAAAAAAAATAAAATTTGTTTTAGTAAAAATAAAAAACGTATTTTTATTTATTTCAACTGGAAATTATCTTTACATAGTATAAAATAAAGTCGCTCCCGCTGTCTGTTCCCTTAGATTTTTTAAACTACAAAACGTATTTAAATGCAGTTTTCAGCAATTGATAGAATGATCAACTAGAAATAACTTGTTAATGCATTATTGGAAACATTTTCATAATTGAAGAAATAACATAGTTTCCTCTGTAAAAAAGTCAATATTTTTTTAAAAAAGACGATTGAAAAGATGTAAAAGGTCATGAGGTCGATTTAATTATGTAGAATACGTTTTACGGTAAAATTCAAAATTGAAAGACATTACGAAGTAGGTAAAGCAGCATTGAAATTGTTTCTCAAGTGTCAAGAAAATTCATGTGACGGAAATTTGGTGTGACATTTTATGCAGTTCGTCTATTTAAAACTAGTGCAGAGAAGTTTTCATTGTATATTATCAAACGATGCATTCATACTTCAAACAACTTTATCTCAGGTGCAGGGAGGTCTTAAATTATTAGAAACTTATTGATTCAACCACCTGCACCGTTCAATATAACCCAATCATTTTTAACTTTAAACGTAAACTTTATATAAGTCCATGAATTAACTTAATGAAACTGTTAAGGTTATTAAAATAAAGTCAACAAAAAGGTAAAAAAAGATCGTAAGCATTAAATTAGTATTCAAAGAACATAGATAAAGGTACGAATTCAAAGAACTTTTTTATATATGTAGCTATATTTTTTTATCTACCGATCAAAATATTTGATTGAAAAGTATACGAATGTATCTTATTTCAGTTTCAAACTTACTCAAAACTGATAAGTTATTTAAAAATGTTTTTCGAAAAACAATTACTTTACATTGAACTTATAGAAAGAAAATAACCTTTATTTTTTATTTATTTTTTTTCTAACTTTTATTTTCAATTTGTCTTGATATATTCAATGGAAATGGAAAAAGTTCGAAATTCAACAAAATGCCTTGAATTTTTTTATGTAAAAAAATATTGTACCGTTGTGACTCAATATTTAAGGCGATCCTCTAAAAAATATCTAGGAAATAAATTTTTCCTGAAGCTTAGAAACTTAAATGTTTAAAGTTAAAATACTGAACATATATTAATAAGAATAAGATGTTATAACAAAGGATACTTTAGGATTTATTCAATGCAAACTTAAAGCGAAATTACAAAACTACATCTTGTTTATCCGTGTCTAGGATAATGTGTTTTTACAGGAACAAATATATTCTTGGTCTATTAGGAAGAATGAACCTTTCAAATGATAAAAGAATTCATGAAACTGGATTAGTAAATTTTGGAAATTACGTCCGCTAAATAATAATTTTATAAACTTTTTCACTGCATAATATTAGTAAGAATAGAGTAGATCAGAGGTTCTCAAAATTATTTGACCTAGCGTCTCCCTTTTCAAAAAAATAAATACATAGCGTTCCCTAAACAGTGAACGACAGCCTTTGAAGTCTTAAAGACCAACAAATTTTAAGTTCAAATGTCACCCCAAATGCCCTCAAGGCAATTTTTACCTCCTTGAATCGTTTCAGCGCTCACAAAGAGATAGTATCATTTTATTTATGAAGCACTGGTGTAGTATACTGTAGTATACTCGTACGTATATTTCGCTGATACTTCTTATATATCGAGAGGCTTAATGTAAGTTAGTTACACTGTCGAGTATCGACACAGGATAACTAATGTTTAATATGCCAGCTTTTGATAGTGTAGCTACGAAAGCTGTGTACAGCTTTGAATGGGATGATAGCTACGATAGTACAGATATGTGGACGAGAGAAGTGAGATATGTCTACTTCTGTTTGACTTTAGCAATAGAAGAAGAAAGCCTTCTTCAATGCAAGAAAGTTCCAAGATCTTCATGTAAATAGAAAATATTCAAAATAATAAAGTATTTTTTTACAAAACTAATAAAAAACAGCTTACAGCGTACCAAAGCTCATACAAACAGTTTCATATAAAAATATGTTTGTGGTATAAGATGTTTGTACCATTGGTATTCTTATATTTAATGAAAATCAAGCTCCTTGTCACATTCTTGATAAAATTCTTTTATGAGAATATAATAATTGATAAAATACACCTACGTATAAATTATGCTACATGCCGTAATATAATAATTTAAGTAGGTCTTCAAGTCTCTTAATTTTTTATACATACCTCAAACCGTATGGAAAAAATATATTTTCAAGTTTTTTTTAAAGTAGTTATAATAAGTAGGCCTCCTCACAGGCCTCCTTTGAAAAGATTTTGTAAACACCAATTACTACACCAAGGTGAAAAAGATTGTTTCGAGAATGAATAAAATTTCTTATATTGGAATGTAATTAATTTTATCAAATGAAAAACTGGCTCTGATTAAAAAGTAACGTTGATATTACAGAAAAATTATCATTAAGGACTAGAGTAAATAAATGCTTATACTTCAGAAAATAATACTTCTACGTAAAAGATTTATCCAATTAGACAAGAAATCGTTTCCTCGTTTTCGATAAAATCTAATGAAGCCGGTAGATGTTACTAAATATTTTCCATCCAAATCCATATCATAGTAAAAGCTGTTCTTATGGAAACTAATCAAATGAATAAATTGCAAAAAATATCTACACTGTCATCTAAAATGCAAGCATAAGCTTAGTTTAATTAAGCATAAGAAACAGATAGTTTCCTATTGGTAAATAAATATATTTCATATTTTAATATCAAACAAGTACCTACTCCTATAATGCCTCATTAACTTGAACCCATAAAATATCAAAAGCAATTTTAACGATCGTTAGCAAAAATATGCTTGGTACAAAAAAAAAGTACTAGCAATTTCCATTAAGAAACGGAGAATAATAAAGAAAAAAAAACATTGAATGATTTCAAGATCATCGAAAAACTCGTTAAGACTTTTTAAAATTCAGGAAATTGTATTTTACCGACTCAACATAAAAGATTCTTATCAAAAAAAATTTTCTTGTATTCATAAACTACGCAATTAATGAATTCATCTTAGATATGTATTGACGCTTTTAAGATTGCAATATAAAACATCTATCAAAAAAATCTATACCTAAGTTCAATTGATAAAGTAAATAAATTTGGTAAATATAAATTCTAAGATACTTATGGTATATATTAAATAAGGTTGAGAGTATTTTTATTAAGACTAAATATTGTTGGCAAATAAGTGAATCTTTTAGTTTTCAAGTTTCAAAAAAAAATTACTTATAATAAATTTTATATTTTACCAAGCGATTTAAGTTCATATATTACGTTGGTACCTATACTAGAGAATAGAGATATAATTTTTTTATCTATGATTTTTAACAGAAATTCTAAGAATAGCTAAGACGCATTATAACTTGCTCTATACCTATTTCTATAGAAAACCCTTTGATATTATAATTTTGGGGTGAACATTTCTCTCGAAAACTTCAGTCAAAGTACACAATTCCAAATAAAGTCACAAATAGATTTGCTTCACATGTAAGAAATACACTTTAAATTTCATTTTTAATGGAAAAATATTTAAATTAACCATAATTTTTCTAAAAATTTTCTTATTAAGTGTTTATTTTTTATAGCAACATTTATTAAAATAATTTTTAATGTGATTTATAAAAAACTCTTCCATTTAGTATTTAAAAGTTACATTAAGATTTGAAATAATAACAGATTAAAAAATTCAAGATAAGAGTTTTAAAAAGTAATAAGAAATGTTTTTAAATAACTTACTTTGTTTTATCTTCAGTGAAAATCTTTCTGAAGTTGATGAACTTGTTTCCAGAAGTCGGCAACTTGTTGATGCCAATTACAACGGATAACTTCGATTATAACAGCGATAAAAATTCGATCGTTTGGTTATGTGTCGATCAAACGAATGTTAACTCTTCCTTGTTGCTTGATGAAATTTTGAAATCAAAATTAATCCCTCGTAGTCTTTTCTTCCAGTCGTAGGATACAGAGTACGTCCGAGTGTCGAAAACTTATTGCGGTGCAATGAGCTTCGTGTCGGAGCTTTATACAACAGCCTCACACACACACATCGATACCAATTCGCATACATGTTATATTCAAACACATTTCTAACACGAGAGCTTTACGCATATACGACCTTCTGGTATTTTATTCACTAATACTAATATTACGACCAATAAGAAGACATACTTCGATTACGTCACACTCTTATTTAACCAATAGTGAATGTACAAATTTTTGCCTTCAATCAAACTTGATTTCAGTTATTTCTGTATGAGTACAAAATGATACGATTTTAGATTGTGTATATGTTCATGGAACCAACGTAATTTTCAGAATACAAACTAGGCGTAGGTAGAAAATAGGAAAATTTCTATTCGTGTGGTGAAAATTTAAAATCAAATTCTATGGTGACGTAGATGATAGTGACATTTTCATTTTTTTCTAAATTTAGTTGAACTAATCAAGTTAATTACATCACCAGAAAAAGGTTACGAAACTACATTTATATAATTAATATATTTTTCGTACTAAATTTATTTGATGTATTTTGCCCACTTCGTTTTTAAAAACAGAACTAAAATTGGAAATAAAATCAATTAAAAAAAATACTTTCATATCATTATTACAATTATATATTAAATGCTATATTAAACAGGTTCTATGTTGTAATTAAATAGATATAATGCAATGTATTTTTAAAAAGAAACCCCAGCAGTTGGTTTGAAGTAAAAAAATAGTAATACCTATCTCTTTATGCTTTATGATTTGATGATTAGCTCTCAAAGATTAAACAATAAATTGGGAAAATTAAAATTAAAATTTCTTATCGTTAACAATACATAATTTATATTTTATTTTATTCCATAGTCAGTAAAGTTTGAACCTTTTGATTCGTCTCTAAAGGTATCGAATGTATTTTAAGAGTGAAATACACAATTAGGTTGTTGAAAATACTTTAAAGGGAAGGTACATTGGATACTTCTTAATATTTATTTAACACTTAAAATATGCTATACCTAAATCCCCTTTGTTTGGTATATTATATTGAAAAACATATGAAAAATAAACGGAGAGTAACGTAATTTGAATTCAAAAGACTTATTCTGTGACTTCCCAAAAATGTTTGGCAACCCACACTTTGAGAAAGAAGAATGTGTTAAGCCACAAGGAACCCATTGTTGTGAATTTTATGAAAAATATTGATTTCCTGTAATTTTAGATTTCGGGAATATATCCTTACTTTTCTTAAAGCAGTATCGCACTTCCTTTCATACTGAAGACTTAAAAAAGTTTAAAAAGGATAATTGCATTCATCCCAACATCAATTAACTATTGTTAATTTGTGAATAAACAACATGAAAACTATCAAAATTTGCCATACTTACTTATATAATATTTCAATTTAAATTGCATAAGTAGGTATATCGGTTTATCAATGTTAGTTATGCCACATATATTTAAATATCAGTGATGCACATTTTATGCGGATGACGCGTTCTTAAGTAATAAAAATCATTTTTCAAGAAACCAAACAGGAAACCTTTTTTGAATTAAAAATAATAAAATGAATTTTGAATAAAAAACTGTAGACTTGTATATAGAACTTGTAATTTTCCTACTTTATTAACTTAGGTGCTCCGCCAAAAAAAATTCTTACAAAAGTGTTTCGTACCTTAGAAAAGGTTGGGAACCATTGTATTAAACTAATAACCTTTAAGTATAAATTACATATTCGTTCAGCATTTAAACATATGATAGTAATGGTACTTGTAAAGCTCAATTAAAGGATTCTTTATACTAAGTTTATTTTTATTTTTTACATTAATATAAAAAATAAGGGTTTCGGTTCAAATAGAGCGTATAATATATGTAAAGAAAATATATACCTATATCTAGTTTGAAATATTAGTCTAACACTTTTTTAGTTAGAATAAACATAAATTAGAAAAAATAGTTTCGAGAAAATAGCGTTTGAAAAAAGCAACAGCTCCGTAATGCCACGTGCTCCAACCCTTTAAGAGGGGATGCTCACTTAACCGCTTATAACTTATGAAGTAATTGATTTTTTTTAATTTTTAGAGAATACTCTTGAATAGTTTTACAAACGCTTTATGAAAGAAAAAATTGCACTCTGTACACCTATTTAGCGAACCATTAACAGGAATTTATTTTTGTAATATTAATGTATTTAAACATTCCCTAAGTGTTGAAAAATCACCTTCTAAGGGTCATCCTCTACTAATTTTTCTCTTTTAACTCGGACTCCGTCAATTACACCTCAAAGTTGAACAAGAAAAAAAATTCTTATGACTTTTAGTACAAAAACTATTAAATTGATAATTTGACTAAGACTGGTTTCGAGTAAAAATTATCTCTGGTTTTCAACTGTTGAATGTACAGAACTAAGAATAACTCAAATGTAACTTTTCATGCAAAAATAACATTTCAAGATTGATCGGTTAAAGGATAAAAGTGAATTGAACCAAAAATGATGAGGTTTTTTAACCAAAACCTTTGATTGGACTTAAGTTTGTTTCTCTTCATTCCCTTCAAATGATAAGAGTGATAAGAGATCTACAACGAGTCATCTTCAAATTTTTAGCTCATTCATTAAAAAAACAATTTAAAAGTAGACCGTGTAGACTTTTTTTTTAAAGTTTGAATGAGCTTATCTGTTTACTAATAAAAGATAATGATTTTTTATTAGTGTACCATTTGTTGAAATTAAACGTTATTTTCATCTTGTTTATTCAATTTTAGAATCATTAAGTTTGTTATAACATTATATACTTCTAACAATAAGTAGACATTTGTTGTAGGCATTGTAGTACATTTTTATGATTATTTTCGTCTTTAAAAAAATCCACCATTAACCAACAATTCACATCACACAGTGGCTTTTGCAACTAAATATGGACTGGTGAATTTTATTTCGAATTCTTAGTCCTCTAAGTAGTAAAAATAACGTTAAATAAAATTAATAAAATCATTAAGTCATTATTTTATTATACTTTTTTGGAAAACAAATATTTTCACAATAATTAGCTTGTATCTTTAAAATGGTTATAACGACCTAAGGCTTTGCTAAAAAGTTTTAATTTTATATTAATTAACGTTAATAGATATTAAAAGATATCTAGCGATCCTTTTTGTCTAATTAAGATAATCGATGGTTCACTCTATATTATAAATTATTTACGGTAGATTGAATAATAAAATTATCATGGCATTAATTTTTTTTTAAAGTTTAACAATTTATAGTTATATACATATAAAAAATGTTTTTAAAAAAATCTAGACTTTGGATAGATATTTACAAAAACTGTTAGCTTACAACGAATTATTAAAATTTATTTACTTTAAAAGCGAATTACTTTGATATATTTTAATGATAAAACGTCGTTTTAATCTATATCTATCGTTCTCTAGAGCTTATAAAGTTTACTAATTACCCGAAAAATTGCGATATCGAGACAAAAGAAAAATAAAAATAAAATATAGAATTTAACAACATCGCAATGATTATCCATCGCATAAACCAAAAGGGATGAAAATGACTATGGGAAACGACGTCACATGGGAAATTGAAAATATTATTAATGTATTTGATACAACGCAGTTTTACGGTTAAGTCTTCTCACGTATGTACAATAAAGAGTTCATTTCTTAAGAACCAATCATCCAATCATTCAATACAACAAGCTCAGTCATAAAATACCTTTAATCCGTGAGGCAGAGTATAAGAAATATAAAATTTAATACCTGCTGCGACGCGTCACAGAATTTACTTCTTTATATGAAACTCGCTGCTGGTTAAAAGAACCAGAAGAATAAAGCCCACGATTGGATAAAATTATTTTAGAATAAATAACATTTAAATATAAACATGACTTTACATATAAATAGAACTATATATATATATACATATATATATGTATACAGCCTCTGAGTATAAACGAACTTCCAGTCTTTAGCATAAAACTCCCTTCATTTGATTTTTATAGGAAAAGATTTCAAATAAAAAGTTTTAAAAAGAAAGTCGTTTGAGCCATTTTTGAAAAAAATTGAAAAAAATCAAAAAACTATAGAATAAAGTGAAGCTTCCGATTAACCTATTTTAACCAAAAGTTTCGCGGCACAACTAGATATAATATGAAGGAAAAAAGCATTTAAAAGCATTTAAAATGTTTGAGTTTTGAATATTTTATTGATTTAGTGAAGGTATGTTTTTGACATGCAAATTTTCTAATACATAATATGATAGCTTCATTGAAATATGTTTAGGTTTTATAGACGTTATAATGTCAAAGAATATTTTAGTAAATATATGATTTCAGATTTAATCTAACATCTTTCATTTGAACTAACGATAAGAAATAATTAAATACACATCTACTAAAATTAGTACTTCTACGCAGCAAATACAAAAAAGAGTACAGAAGAAAAATATAGAATACATTAAATACCTAAATCTCAAAGTAGAACTTCATTAGTTTTTAATTTCAATAAGACTGGGATAATTTTTTTTAAATTACCTCTATACTGCTAGAATTTTTTATTTGCTTAAACATTATAAAGCAACAAGTTGTTTCTTCTTTCTACACTTAAACTTGTGGTTAAAAAATTTTAATTTTTAAAATTTCTTTTAATTTTTGGTTTTCAATAAATTAATCTCAATTTAATTTATGCCGCATTAATTATAATAAAAACTCATTTCTTAAATACAAAAATAGTACCCACTTATAAAAGCTTTTTTAACATAGAGGTTTTATTTTTCCTGTTAGACATCGACCATCGTTAATCTTAATTGTTCAATTAGTGTCATCATTTTGTGAAGGTTTCACCTGTGTTTCATTGTTATAGAAATACTGCTTTTCTTTCTTTATTTTATAGTGAAGTTTCTTTAGCTCATGTAGATTGTAGACGAGTATAGATTTAAAAATAAACAACTAACTAGTCGATATCACTTAAAGAAAATAATTCGAGGTTTTTATATAATATATAAAACTCAATCTGCAAAATTCAACAATCAATATAAACATTTTTTTAATCCTTAGCCAAAAAAAAAGTTTTCGTCACTACTACATTCACAGAAAAACACTTCACTCTTATGTATATATTATGAATAATAAACTCAAGTTATGTATACCTATATGTGTTTACATTGTACATATATTTATTGCTAACGACTATTGGATAAAGCATCATTAATTATGTTATACCTTTAATGTCATTATATCCGGTAAGAACTGCATTAAATCGTATTTTTGTAATCATATATATGTGTATTTACTACATTACACGTTTAAGGATGAATAGGAGATACAATCGGGAGCAATAGTACTAAACACCAATAATTTATGAATATCTTCAGTTTGTAGCTTATCACGTTAAATAAATAGCTTAAATACAAAAAGAAATGCATAAAATTCATTAATATTGATTTAAATAAGAAAAAGTTAATATACTTGAATTTACACTATGTATTAACCAATAAAATAAGGTTTTCGATTTGTATTAATTTGTTTCATAAAAACCATTCAGTGAATGTTAATCAAATTTTAAAAAAATATTTTATACAGTTCAAGTAATATAACTTGATAGTTTCAAAGATTTATCATATTTTTTCGCATTGATTTAAACATGTTTATCTTATAAGTGAACATATCTTTGTAAGAACAAATGTGAAAATAAAAGTTTCTTGAGTTGTTATAACTTTTGAACGGTGATATCATTCATTTTCAGATTTTAACAATAGATTTATGAGTCTAAAACATTCTAGATGATTTTAGTTTGTTTGTCACCATTTTGATTTACCTTCCATACATCCTTAACCATTATAGAGTTAATTGAATGACATAATATTGTCCAAGATAACTCCCAAAAGACTCCCCAATATTTCAATATATATTTTAATAAATGATTTTTTTGAACTCTGAGATCTTTTAAACGGTTGATCTGAAGAACTTTGGGAGGGAGAACTTTTTTGTAGAGCGTAAAATTTCCTTTAAATTCCTTTTTTCAAATTTTTATTACCATGAGTTGTTTCAAAGTTATGAAAATTCAAAAATAAAAATAAAATGTCCTGTGTTATTTAAAAGGAAAATGAAAAAATGGATTGGGACAACCTTAAAATTGATATTAACAACAACATGAAAGGAGACATTTAAGGGAAATTTTATGTTTTACGAAAAAGTCATTAGAACAAAATTCTGCAGATCAACCGTTTGAAAGATATTAGAGTTCAAAAAAAACACTATTTAAAAATTAAAAGTAATATTAGCCGTTAAAAATTGGTCAAGTTAAAATTTACCTGTGTAGTATATTAACAAATTAGTAAAGCCATATTACGAGTATTGACATGTAAAATTGATAGAGATCGATAATAATTATAAACAAAGTATCTGAACTTAAATTTTCAAGACAAAATTTTCAAGTACCTACTTCCAATAAGCTTTCTAAAAACTTACTCAGAAATATTTATAAAAATAAGATTTTCAAGAAGTCAAGTATTTTAACACTTTGTGTGCAAGGAATTGAGCTTTGCGTTTTGACTTAAATTAAAATTCTTGAAAAAAAAAATACTCTATTCATTAGACTGTAAGCATATATATATTTATTTTTATTTATCGCTCATATATGATATCTAATTATTGAAAATCACAATTAATTATAAAATCAAGTATTGTACATAGATAACTATTATACAAAAACTATTCTGTACTATATGACATAACTATATCGTCAGCGCATATAGCCATCAGTTGCTGAGCGCTTTTATCTAAATAAAAAAAAAAATAAAAAAATTCTTGCAAATGCAATGCTTGACTTGACTTGATTTTAAAGAGAATAACATTTGAATTGTGTTGAATTTGATTTTAAACCAAATATAAGTCCAAACAAATAAAAATACCGTCTAACTCTAAAATGTGGAATGCAAAAGAGATGAAGAAACAAGACACTAAAGTGACTTTTATAAGTGAATGAGAGAGACTACGATATTATAATTTATATTAATATTATTAAAATTCTATAATTTGTACAGAAATAAGCATAGAAATTTTATGAGACAGAATTAGTTGTTAAAATATTAGAATTACTTTTTAAATAATATCTTTAACAAAAAACAAATTTGGAAATTTTAAGAAGAAACTTTAAAAAAAGCCCATGTTAATCAATGTAGGAGTAAAAGCTGACAAAAATTATCTTAAAATACATTGTAAAAATATTTTTTCTTCAAATTTCATGGTAATATTAAGCTCTACAAGACAATATATTATATAACATAATCTTGTCTCATTGTTTGTTTTTGTATGGAAAAATAATTATACATTTTTATTATTTCTTTGATAATGTCATTTATTTCCATGACATTTTTCTTATTTCGTGACAAAATTAAAACTTTAATGTAATGAATTTTAAATCAACAAAAATTTAATTATATTTTTTCTGCTTTATTATCATTTTCACTTATATTGTCTATATATGACAAAGGTCACTTTGCCACTGTTTTGTTGGAACATTATTCTTAAAATGTTATGTTCAAAAAAATCTTATTTCTACTGTTTTTTTTTTTTTGTTAAATAGTAAAAAACTGGAATATGAAGTTCTTAGTAAACTCAATTCATTTACACTAATGAGAATTTTAATGTTTATATCAGTGGAAATGATCTCAAGTGAAATTCAAAAGAATCAATTTCCTGTTGATAGACTGCTCATTATTACGAATTTTGTGTTTATGTTAGAGCTGATAAATTTTTAGATATACATAGGTACTTCAATTTCATACAACTTTAATAATTTAAAGCAGTTTTCAAGAAATTGTCTTCTTGTCTAGAAAGAGTAAAAACTGTGTAAGCTTCAATATGTAAAACGTAGATCTTTCAAAAATATGAGCAATATTTTCTTCTTGTTTTATCTACATAAAAGGTTTAACGATTTAAAACTTGAATCAAATAATCAAAATAAGCATGAAGAGAAATCGTTTATTAGAACATGCTTTTTAATTCTTTAAACTACAAGTTAGACTTAAAAAATGAAATTATAATCTTAACATAACTGAAATTCAAGAAAATCTCATGATCAAAAAAATGTAAATAGACTTACATGTTATATATAGAGACGCATTCGGGTAATTCATCCTAAAAATATCCATTCTTACAATAGAATAAATAACAAACGAGAAGAATTTTTCAATATTTATATTACCTATTTAATATTATACAATATTCGTATGTATTTGAATTAAGAAACCATCAACTTTGGCATTAAATATATCGGTATCTATTTTATAAATTACTTAACATTTTTTAAATGTATATGTTTGACGCCAACACAAATATTCTTTGGGATTTTTGTGAATTAAAACAATTTGTTTGTTTTAAATCAATTTAGAAAATACCTCAGATAACAAAAGCAATTCTTATTTAAATTTGTTTAAAATATGCATAGTTTCTTGTTCTATTTTATTTCACAAACGGATAGTTCACTTATTTTGATTTTTATTTAGTAATCGGGGTGTAACATTTGAATTTGTGTTCTCTTTTTCAATTTGTATAATCCCTAAGTATTCATCAAGTCAAGTAATTGGACATTTTTTGAAATAAATACGACGTGACCTTTTAACTTGTATATGAAATAGCTTGTAAGGTCAATGTCTGATTTAGTTTCATATTTAGGTATATATTAATATTTGACTTGATTTTAAGTCAAATTTGGGTCATGCAGCTTGAAAATCAAGTAAAGTATTGAAACCCTAACCTCAAGTACTACCCAAGAGCACCCTGGTAAAATTAAACCCCAATTTCTTAAATCTATTTAAATGTTTTTATAACAGATAAAGTTTTATTTTGGAAAAAATAATTGGACAACGAGCATTTCAAATTGTAAAAGGATCTTTTTTTCAAAATTGCAAAAGAAAAATTTTAATTTTTTTTACAACTATAATTACATTATTAAATAGTACCATAAAACCCAATTTAGTCCCAAATTTCACAACTCTAGATCAACGGGAAGCACCATGCAATTTTTAGAATCCAAAAAATGTTATATAAATGGCTGTACATATCTTGTAATTGGCTTGACTAACAATACGAAGCAGTTTTCACACCTCCTAATAGAAATTCACGTCAAAAGAAGAGTCAAGTATTGAAAGATCTTTAAATGCATTTAGCTTGATATTTTGATTTAAAAATAAAATAACTTACAAAGACAATGCTGGGTGTAGTTTGATATTTGAGTAATAATATTTGATTAAAGTTTTACTTAATTTAAGGTCAGATTTAGACCAAATTGCTTGCGATTTAAGTCATGTAACTTCAAAATCATGTCAAGTTGTAAATTTTACCTTTCTTTAAGAGACCACAGCACAGACCTTAATATTTGAGATGTTTTAACTTGATTGCTTTACCCATTCCCAAGAAAAAGAGTCTTGACAGACGAATGAACAATTAGGTGACCCTTTCAGACTTACGTTTTTTTTTTTGAGAACTTTAATAATTCAGTTTTCCTTATTCCACAAAAATAAATCTTTTTTATAACAATATAAAGTGCTTAATTTTTAGATTTAGATAAAAACTTTTCCGCAATGCCAAAATTGTACAAGATATTTGTTAAAAATTAATTAAAAAAACATAAAAAACTATTATTTAAAAAACGTAAGTATCTAAAAATAATAATGATATTAAAGATTTAAAGATCAGATGTATTTTTTACAAAAGACTATAAAATAATAATTTCATAGTAAAAGTAACGAGTGAAAAATTGTCTTTTGAGATATTATTTCTCTATAACCTCCTAGTTTCTCCTTTAAGCATTTATTCGACGTTAATTTCCGACAGTTAAAAGCTTTTACGAGATCTATAAAATGATCTATTTGTTTGTTTTCTTCATTAAAAAGTACTTACGAGTACTTATGTATATGTGTGTAACTTACGTTATACTTTTACTAAGGGTTAAAAACGTTATTATTTCACGTGGTCATTTTTATTACTGAAATAATGAACTTTTTTAATTACGTATAGGTACTTTATATTTTATGGCCAGTTATAAAAATATTGTGAGTACAGCAAATACAATAGGGGTTTTAGTGATTTCAAATGGCGACAAATTATTGTTAGTGTTATAAAAATGAAAATAGAATGACGTTTGTTTTGATTAAATAATTTTTTTATATTTCATTTCATCATTATTTCTTTCAAAAGTTAATTTACATTACAATAGGCATGATGCCTGTAATTGAAAATCACTGAAATAATGTATTTATTTAATGAAACTTGAGTTATGGAATACGAAACACACATTTATTCTATTATTTAAAGCGAGATTGATTATTATTTTGATAAAATAAAATTGCAAAATTTGAAAATTTGCCATGTTTTGTTAAACACGAATCCGAGCGAACGACGTCATGGTCCCGAGAAGTGAACGAAGTGAGTGTAGTTGAATGTTGATAAACAAGCCGAAGAAACCAAGCCGACCGACCCAAACAAACGATTTGTTATTTATTTACTATTGTGAATTATTATTATTTATTATTCATTATATGTGATTGTTATTAAATCGAACGCAATCATGGAACAAGGTTATATTAAGGCGAACAGTGCTAACTTACCCAACATCGACGTGTTGATGCTGGGAGAGTTTTTAGCATCAAACCAAGACTTTTGTGCAGCAGAATTTAGGAATATAAAAACTTCCATGTAAGTATATATATTATTTATATTTAAAAATCATAATAATTTAAGTTATAACAGAATCCAAATAATCTAAAATCTTTTTTATATGTATATCATAGCAAGTTGAATTATAGGTTATATCATTGAAATTCACTTTCAAAATGTTTATTTATTTTATTTTTATATCGAACTTTTGTACATTGATTTCTTTATTTTAGGTTCGTCAGGCGATGACGCTACAAATGTATTTGACGGGACTTAAAGAAGGCCAGAAGGATACTATTGTGACAGTGTGTAGCTGATAGGAACGACAGCGCAAATGAAACTGTAGCAATAATTAATGTAAAAAAGGATGAAAAAATATGTATCAAATGTTCTGATCGATATTATTTTTTGCATGGAAAAATAATGTGTATTCATTGTTATAACAAAGCATTTTGTGAATTGAGTAAATAAAATGCAAGTTAAAAAAATAGTTTTATTTAATTAAAGAATCGTATAAGTTTATTAAACCACAGGAAATGGTGATTACATCATCAAGTATTTTATCATAATTAAGATTTAAACAACTGAATCGTAGAATTGCTGTCTCAGGCTGGCAATTTTTTTGTTTTTTTGTCACGATTTTTGATATGTAGCCTCAGTATCTGTAGCCTTACTTTTGGAGGCATGCTAACTGCCCTCCCGTTTTTTTCACACATGGTTTTATGCGGATCTGTGACATCGATCCCATCAAATGATATTCCATTCAATTCTCCATATCATTTGGCATCTGAAATTTTAATAAAATACTTATTAAGACAAGGGTAAAGGTGACACCTAACCTCAAAAAACATTGTTTTTATAGTAAAAAGTCTCAAACATGACATAAACTACTTTAAAATTTATGTAATAAATGAAATACTCATGTGCACTTGCGTCAAAATGATCTTCATAAAAATAAAGATGAGCAGTAGGCAATATTCTTGTTAAATCTCGTCTTGCAAGTTTAAGCCACTTGTTTCGTATTGTTTTTTTTTCGTGAAACGAACACAAATAACTTATCAGGAGCTTTTAAAGATAAGTTATCACACTGATAACAACTTTTATACACTTTGGAATTCATATTAAACAATATTTCGTAACAAAATAACTAATTGAACGACTAAGGAACTTCTGTTTACAAGCTCATATTTACACGACCATGACGTCATGCGGAGGTCATTGCATTAACAAGGCGTTTTGGCACGAATTTAAAATATAAAAACTAAAATGCCATTTTTTTGCTCTAAATCTTTATTAAATGAAGAAATATGTAATTCATTGTGAATAAAATACGTTTCTGAGCATTATTGGGTAGTTTTTAAAAATTTGTCATCATGCCTATTTACAGATCATCTCTACAACCAATTAAAGCGAAATTTTCAATAGTTATAGGCAAACATGTTGGGTTCAATTAATATTTGTATATCTAATGATAGTAAGAATGGTACGAGTATACACCACACTGTTGATGTAAAATACATAGAGATAATATATTTGCAATTTGATTATAACATAATTATTCGAAGCCGCATTAAACATATGCAGTTATTTTTATGTTTATTTAATTGAGCCACCATTTCACAAACTTTGTATATATCAGCTTGCGCGTAGAAATTAATGCATAAATATATTAATATTTTTATGTATTCAGAAACCTTCACAATATAACCATTTCTACTCCACGTAAAAGTTTTCATATTTCAAAAAAAAAACTTTTATAAAAATTATCTTTGTTAATACAAACGTTGAAAATAGTGTTCCGTGTTTTATTTTTATCAATAAGCTCTTCAAATTTTAAATGTTATGTAATATAATATTCACGTTATTGGAGTGTTTAATTAATGAAGAGTTTCAAATACTCGTTGTTTATGAAAGTAAAAAAATCATCATTTTCGTTTTTTTGTGTTTAAAATAATATTCAATATTATTCAGTCTTCGCATTATCATCTAAATGTTTTAATTAAAATAAAATATAGAAGCTTGTATAGAAACATTAGATATTCATATAAGGATGAGCCAAAAGAATAATTTTTTTTATTGACCATATGATAAAAAGTTTTGTACCAGATGATAAAAAAATAAACCTGTCAAAAGGGCAGCTCTTAATTATAATGTTAAGAGGTGTCTTATCGTGATTGCAGGCCATTTAAATAACATGGGTAATTTTATTTTGAAATTTTATTACGTTTTAATGATATAATCAATATTGTACATTCTTGTAGGATATGCGATGATCTACAATAAGGTTTGAAATGAGTTTTTGCTTAATAAACTTGTTTGAAAGTTATTCGAAGCTCAAGTTCAACTTCAAATAGTATATGATGACTTCCACAATTTTTTATATTCCATCACAAAATAATGGCCTAAACATAAGGATCATATTTTTCCCCGGACAAAATATCCCCGACAAAATATCCCTGAAAAAATATCCTGGACAAAATATCCCCATGGCAAAATAACCCCCTGTCAAAAAAAATTTTGATAAAATATTTCATGCAATTTCAAAGCCTGATAAATATTTCATGCAATTTTCTGATAAACATTTTTTGAGCTCAATAACTAAGATTTTATATTTAATAATTTTTAGTAAAAACGTGTTGAAATTGACCCCCAACTATTTATTGAAAATTTGTTAAATTGACCCTCAATTATTTAATGAAATATTGTTAAATTGACCCCAATGTATCCGTGTTAAATCCGCAAAAACTGTGTTAATTAATGCCAAAGGGTTCCAGGAGGTCCCTCTAGCGAGGGTTTGGGGACAAAAGAAATTATAGTCATTGTTCGTTTACCCAATTTTCATTCATTGACTGAATGTGCACTTTTTGACACCGCAAAGTTTTACACAAAACTAAATGTTTAAACATCACAATAAGGGCTTTTTGTCTGAGGATATTTTGTCATGGGGATATTTTATTAATATTTTGTTTCTATAGGAAAGTAAAAATTTTTTTTCTTTATTTTTAATATGCCTAAAACAATATCTGTTTATACATTGTGCCTAATTACAATAGACGGTAAAGAAAGAACTGTGCTTTTGTTCAAAGCAAGTGGAATTTAAAGGGCTTTCTCCATATTTTCTCCACATACCATTTTCCCCTCGTTAAGCGTTTTTTTTTTTTTTTAATTTCAAAATAGTCGTTCGAACTGTTTTTCTTCGAGAACTTTAACGTTATTTGATTACAATTTTTACTACAAGGGGACACCAAAATCGAAAAATCTTTAAAAATGAGGTTGTACTATTGGATTCCTGTATATGGACCCTTCATGGCTATAAAATTAACATCATCTACATCTTAACCCTATTAAATTACACAGTCACTGACTCCACGGAACTTTTGATTAGGTTTTTGTTCTTTAAGCCAGTGGTTTTGTAGGCGATAGTATTGATCTCCTCTTGCAGTAGGCAATGGACACTAGTTGAACATCGTGAAGTTTACTTTGGGGAGACGAAAGCAACCTTAACGGACAATATAGGCATTCGTAAGAGCGTGCTCAAAGGTCTGACACTTTGAAAACTCCTAACAAACTAATTTGAAGTAAATTAACATTAATATATCCATTTTTATCAATTTTTAATTTTTGGTGCCGACTTACTGTGCTTGAAAAGCCCAACTGAATTACGTGAAGCGGAAGTGAAGAGACTTCAAAAAATAGAATCCATATTGGATATACTTATCGAGAAATTAAAAATATCAGCTATATATTATATAGAAAATGAAAATAAAAGCGTTAAGGCCTTAAAACTTATCAACCATTTAACATCGCGTTACTGCTATCTAAAGAAACTCATTTTTTGGAAGTAAAATTTTGGTCGCAAGTAATTAACTTATTTTCTTATCTTACTGTTGTGTTTTTTACTGTTCAATCTTTAAAAGAAGAGTGAATAATCCATTTTAATGATACTCAAATCTCCCGTTAACATCTTGAATCTTTGTAAAGAATTTCTCAGAGCGTTTTATAGATGTACTAACCTTAAGAGTTCCTCAACTCAATAAGCCATGAACTCTTTTCTGTTTTGAGGCAGTGAAAGTTCAATGAAGCTTTAAATAGCAACTTTTAAAATAACGTCGGTTTTACCAAAAGTTGGCTTTGAACCAACATCAGTCACGTTTACCCAAGACTAGGGAATATTAAAAAGAATATTTAATTTTCTCCCTCTTATCTTCTTGAGTACGTATTCAATGTTAAAAACATTTTTACGTTCATTTTATGGTTAGAATACTCTTCCCTATAACCTAACCTACAGAGGGAGCGTTGATTATTTTTGCTAATCAAGAGAGCAGTACCCTTAAAAAGATTGAAAATCTCTGCTTTAAACGGTCGAAACCGTGATTAATGATGGAATCTCTAGGAAGTAAAAGCTTTAAGAGGGTATTCTAGTCTAGAAATTTGAAAAAATCGATTTATTTTTTCTTTCATATTTTCAAAGCTTCAACCTTTAAGAATATGCCTTTAAATGGATTTTTCAAAATTTTAATTATTTTTGTACCAGGAATCGCCGATTAAAAAAATGTAAGTATTAAGTACTATTTATGGCCATTGCACGTAACTTTACCCGAAACTTAAAACGCGTTTTTCTCGAAAATACTTTTTTCGATGCGGTAGCCACAATATCTTAAGTTCTAATCAGCCGTTTTACTTGAAATTTGGCATGAATATTCTTTAAATATCTCTCTATTGCATGAACCAACAAAAAATGAAAATTTGAAATTTGTAATAGTTTTAAAAAAATCGACAAAGTTAAAAAATTAGTGAAATAATCGATCTTTATTTTTGAGTAACCGCCATTTTAGGAAAGAAATTTTTTTTCAGTTTTGCAGGTTCATGAGATAGCGACTTTTGTACTAATCAAAAATCCATCATTGTTTTATTTTTCAAATGACCACAAGAGTACAAATCATGGCGACAAGGACACCGTATTTTTCCCCTCTCTACTTCAATGACGCATAACTCAATGAAAAAAAATTTTTTTAAATTAATTTTGTGTACTCTCTGAATATAAATAAACAATTGATAAAAAATGGATACTAAAAATATAAAATGCTTTTTTTTATCAATTGCCAAAAAACGCTCAATAATCGGGCCTCTAGACTAGAATACCCTCTTAAACCTTTGAGGCCTAGAAGGAATGTTGAAAACATTATTTATTCGAATTTTTAAATATTTTTTTTTTACTTTTTTCAAAATAAAAGTTTACTATTAAAAACTGCAGGTTTGAAATGTATTCTCAAATTTTTTACTGGATTAGAAAATTCTTTGTGCTCTGAAAACGTTACTCTAAAAGGGGAAAATTATGGAGAGTTAACCTGTTCTTGTCTAAACTGTAAGAATATAAAAGTGAAATGAAACTAAATATGTATTGAAATCTGGATCAATATTCAACCTGTCCTTTACTAATGCGGAAAATTATACTGGATACCATGATATACCTTTCAAAATCTATGGACTCGAGATAGAGCAAAACCACTTGATATGTACAATGTACCTATATATTTCCATCGTTGTAGATTTTTTTAAATTCTAAAATTTCCATCCTCTTTGAACTTTTAATTTTTACAATGTGGTTAACGAACATAAAAAGAAAAAAATTAATATTTTAACAGAAAATTGAATTTTAATTTGAACTAAAATAGATCAAAGAACACAAGAAAGTAGTATATAAGTATACAGTAAAGTATATAGACCTATTATTTGCATTTAAATAGCTACTATTCAGAGCGAGAATCAAAATAATATTTATTCAACTTTCTGTTTTTCCCTCATTTAAATATTTTATAAGCATCGAGCAAATGTGAAATTAAATTTGTTCGGAGCAAAGCTCCACATTTCAATGAACATCCTTTAATCCAAAATCAACAGGTGCTTTACATTTCTCTACAGTTGTGCATGGTCGAAAAATGATGAAGGAAATGAAACATTTTATGTTCATGTTGACGTTTCAATTTAATTTAACTCGATTCCATTTGGGCAATTTGATTTGCTTGTTTCCAAAAAATTATTTTCCATTTTGCTTTTCTTCAATCGTCTTTTGTAGAACATGTTACTTTTCCGTTTAAAATAACTGTGACTATTTGATTTGTTATAAAAATCTTAGCTTCTAAAAGTTTCTTAATTTTAGAAGAACATTTTTGTATCACAATACAATAAAAGCTGCACGATTGAAAGTTTCAACATTGGATGCTAGCGAAATTCAGTCTCAAGTCTCAACAAATGTATAGTTACAACATTGAAACCAATCTTGAAATAAGGTCAATCATTCTTATTCTTAACATTAAATATTAAACTCCCTCGATCTATGAACTATCAGCAGTAATGAAACTAGTTCAACTTCAGTGAATAAATCAACTTAATTTTGCTATAAAAACCTTACCAGGTTTTATTATTTTTTATTAATTTTTAAATCTTTATGTGGCTATTAAATCAACCAGTTCCTCTTCACAGGAACATTGAACGGTTTTCTATTACCACAATTTTCCATTAATGCAAAACCTGCCAGTGCATATGAAATAGTGTATCAATATAAAATGCATATCTTATGTCCACATTTATGAGTATAATCATAATCTCCATGTTGTAACACATATAATAGGTAAATCTACACACATACATCGTCACATATTTGCAATAGAATTATTAAGGTTGCACCAGCTTGAGGTTGTATTAAAATGTATGTAGTTAGTCCTAAATCATAAAGCAAACACTTTGCGTAGTTTAAAATAATTACGTTTAAATTAATTCTGCAATTTCTCATTAAAATATTCAACATTATTTAGAAAATTGTAAACACATATTGTTATTATTCTTGCTTTGTTTAAATTTAATCTATGACATATTAATGCAAGTTTAATTTATTGCGATTGTAATTATGTTTAGATATCTAACAGAAATTACAATTTGCTCTGATAATAAATTTCAATTCAACAATTTCAACTACGGTTCTATCATTAAAATTTTAAGTCAGGTATTAATTGTTGTAATCAATCTAATTTGTGAGTCAATATTAAGCCTGCCTATTTATGTTTTATACCAAGATAAGATAAGATTTCGTTTAATAAATGACCAATTTTTTTATCAGATGATATATACTTTATAACAATATAAATTTGTATGCTTTTATAATTTTAATGATTCTTTATATGCAAACTTTAAAAATGGGAACAAATTGAAGCTTTTAAGAATCTCCTCTTAAAAATTAACATTTCTATTAAAATTTTGATACGTAGTTGGATATTGCGTATAATGTTAACAAAAACAGTCCATTAGATGCTATAATATTTAGTGGTTAAGCGACTTATTTGCATAAATGGTCTTTATAAAATTTTAAGATGATTGCATTTTTTTAAAAATGTGTTAAGTACTTATCTTATCTGATTCGCAATGTTTTTTCCATTACAATTTGTGCGTTGTTATTTTTATAGTTCATTTCGCTTATTTTATTTCAACCTCATCTTTATCTTAATGTACTAAGGGCATTTAATAATCAATAGTTTATCTATGATACTTATACTGCTCAATATATAGGCTTACATACATTTTGCTCACTCACACATATTCTCGATGGCGGTGAATAAAAAATATAACTATAAAATTATCAATTTCACTAATTTATCAATTAATCTCTCATAAACGATGATGATAAAACTTAAATAATTCTAAACTTTCCACCCCTTTATAAGTCCGATATATGTAAGGTAGCAAATAATCTTTCTTAAGTGGAACTCACAGTCCACCAATTGTAGCCTCTACGACTTCTTCCCATGAAAATACCTTAGGCTTTCAATAAACCATGTACATTTCCGAATTTGCAGGATGCATATAGAATTGCAATTGGCATTTCTTACAGCTGGAAATATTGGAAAGAGTGTAAATAAACGTATGTGAGTGCATTTCCACTAAATTAAAAAAATTGAGTTATCCCATGCATGTAAAAAAAAGCATTTTATACTTTGTACATAAAAAGTGTAACTTACAGTAGAATAACACTGTGGCGACTAGAAATGGAATTCAAACATGCAGTGATACCTCTCGCAATTGCCCTGACGAAACGACGTTATATACCTTAAGCAACTCAATTTGTTCGGGCACTGTAATTGTATATATAATGTATAAATAAAAGTGCGTAACCACTCCCACCTTACATTCTGGTGACCCCGAATTGCAGCACACAACGCAGCAGCGAGGAACGGCCATGCTGCCTAAAACTACAAGTTTCGCCTCATATTTTGGACGCCATACAGTGGCCACATACATTGGACCCCCTCACGAAAGACTCAACTATGAAGTAGCGGCATCCTAGGTTTCGTTTGTGGTACTCCCCATATCCTTTCCACGTCATCTTTGGACTCGAGTCGCAGCAGCTCGTCTCCAGCGGCCCCGGTTCCACGACGGTTCCAATCACGGCAGCCCAGGGTCTCACAGCCTAACGACGACAATAATCGTGACCAAGTCACTAGGAGGGGAGTGATGTGGCGACATGAAATCGAATTCGAACATTCAGTGATACCTCTCGCAATTTCCCTGACAAAACAACGTTATATACCTTAAGCAATTCAATTTGTTCGGGGCCAGTGCTGGCTACTATAATTGTATGTTTTATGTGTAAATAAATGTGGGTAATCACTCCCACCTTACAACACAATATAAGATTTCCTTCTATAAGGAGAAAATAATATTATAGGAGTTAAAAATGTTTTTATTTAATAATATCTAAATATATTTGTTGTAGCGAGTCTAAATATCATCGAACAGTTTGGATGGTATTATAGATGGATTACGAGTTGATTATTAGGAGACAGAATTAAATGTTCCGAATACTTATTTTGAAATTAAAAAAAAAATCACGATTTGTGGGACGCACGGCGAAAGCAACGGCGAAAATACCAACTTTGTCTGGCATTCAAGTATGGATATGGACAAATTTAAAACCTAAAAATTAAAGAATATACTCTTTATACTACTTTATATACCTATTTCTGAAAGTTATTTAACAGAACCATGAAAATAATTTTAATTTTTGGATATAGTATTATATCAAATTTTAAGGCACTTACAACGGGTGCTCCGTCAAAATTGATTTACTCTACAATTTTGGCGAAGAAAATAAATTATCTGACAGGGTTATTCATCAAATGTACAGTGTTCAAAAGCTGTAAGTAAGATGAAATATAGAATCGTTTATTTTCTCCATTTTTCCTTTGAACCGTAGGATATTACGGTTTTCGAATGTATGATTTCGATTCGGTAAATTAAATATTCCACAAGTTATCTATAAAAATTAGAACTTACAGTATATTCGTAGGTAAGATTACATAAAGATTTTTAGCTTTGAAATCAATTGCCTAGAAACCAGTTGTATGTGAGGGTTAAATTATTAATTAACACTATTTATATGTGATCTTTTTATACAATCCCTATCCTATGCGTAATGAATTTCCCTCTTGGCTTGTAATTGAAATATTTCAACCCTTAAATGAATCAAATAAGTATTAAATATCAAACAAATTTCAATAATTATACAGTATAAAGTGGTAAAAGTCCAAAGAAACCCATTTCCTAAATGATAAAATCAATTCATGTGTAAAACTTTTACTTTAAAGAACGCATCTTTCCAATGAAAGTTTATGGTAGAAAACACGTCAAGGAAATTACACGTTAATTGTTCTCTTTTATGTTAGGGTAAATACCTTCTGTACTTCGTCTGCTTTCAAATTATACAGATAATTTTGTAGGCATTTACATTGCAGTATCTATTATTTAAAATGGTTTTGATGTTGAGCAGTCCTGAATTTAGTCTAAAGAAAACTAGAAAATTATACTTCATTCTTATGAAAGGATAGTTTTTAAACTTGATAATGTAAAAATATAATTTAATTTAGTGTTTCATAAGACTTGGAAATTAAGTTATATTTACTTTTAAAAATCATAAAGAAAAATTCATAATATCCAAAGTTAGTCACAGGAAAATGTTGCAATTCATATTTTCAAATTGACTTGTACTTTGTCATGAGTAAAATGAACTGCATTGGATCGGAAAATCATTATGAAAAAAATGTTTTATTCATTTGATAGTAAAAATACACGTGAGAAAATATGCATCTTGCACTAGATTGATATCATAAAATTATATTGATAACTATATTGATTGTACTTTTCAAGTTAAACTTGTCGATAAAACTCTCCAAGCACAATCATTCAAAATATTCCACCTCTCAACTTGACATAAAAGTTTTTCATTTGACTTTCCTCATCAAATATTTGTGGCGTTTTAAATAAAATTCAATATAAATAAATGACGCATCAAGTTCAAAACCTGAATAATTAGAATTTTTGTCTCAAATCCAGACACAAAAATGTGCCATGTTTCATTAATACAACAGATAAATTGTGCCACATGTTTTAATTTAACCTATATTACCAGGGATATTTGTTAATTACTAATTTAGTTTGTAAACTAATTACAGTGGTTAAAGTTATTCATTCGACGAATTAACTAACACTTGTAATCCCTAGAGAAGATCGAAATAATTCCCGTCACGTGGCAGCCGTTTGTCAGGATTTCTCATCCATGGATCTCAAACTTCTTTAATTATTCAATGCCCGAACTCAAATCGTAGATTTAAATATTTCTTTAATTAAAATATAAAAATATTAACATATTTTATTGAAGTGTGACACTTTTTAATCAAACAACATTTACATTAATTTTCTTTCATTTTTATTTTCAAATTAAGCAAATAAATCAATATTCATTTTGGACAGTTTAAATTAAACGAAGAATCATTTATATACATCACTATTATTGTTCTTATCTGCAATTGTCTAAAGCTCATTTTCAAAGTACATTTTCTATTATCTTTTCACTGTAAATAACAAACACTCAACAAGAATAGAAATAAAGTATCACCTTTTTAAAAGCGGAAAAGAGATATTTTTCTGCAATTAATTTAGAAATGCAACACGCTTGTCATTTACAGTATTGTTCCTTTGTGGGATCTATGTCTTTCTCAAATGGTTTTCCACACGAATTCACTTGCATATATGTATTATAAAATATACATTTTCATTCTTGAAAAACAAGAGCTTTTAAACAAAAAGAATATGCAACTACCCAATTTATATTGCTTGCTTTACTAATTCACAGTTGATTGAAAAATTAATTTTTAATTTTGTTTTTGGTATTCTTTATCTTTATATATAAAAATCTTCTGTGCGTGTGTTTGTAATTAAACTCCTCCTAAACGGCTGGACCGGTTTTGATGAAATTGTTTGTGTGTGTTCAAGTGGATTCGACAATGGTTTAGATTTACAATTAGATAAGTTTTTTTTTTCGAGAATGGTTTTGATTAACAATTATCTAGATGTTTTTTTTAAATTGTTTATTTTTTTCCGGTAGGTAGCGCTGAGATCAGGTTCAGAAAAATATTCTGTACATTTGCTACTTCTAGGTACATCAAAAAGGTTCAGATTGTTACAGCTTATTTAAAAATTTTGTAATTGTTGTATTTAAGTGTACCTAAAGGACAACGTGTGTCGGGTCCGCTAGTATGTATAAAAAAACTGGACCTGAACTGTACATTGTACGTCGCCGTCGTACGTAGTGGCTGTTTTATTGCTATCTTTTTCTTATAAATATAAAAATGTTATGTTGGCCTTTATTGAGGACAAAAACTCGAAAAATTCTACACCAATTAGGTATGTAAAGTACATGTCAGTACATGTACTCTTAAAAGAATACGGTTGGTCACCCTACATAGGATAGCATAACAATTGAATCCTACAGGAACCGTGTATTTTCGTAGTAATTTCGAAAAGTTTTGTTAAAGTTTGTGAAATAGCATTTTATTGCATTTTCCTCAAGAAGGCCTGACCAATCTTACGCAGAAACGAAAGAAATCTCTACAAAGTTTAAATGAAAAAATCGATAAAGTTTACTGGAAAATAAATATTATGAATTTCAATTAACATCCGATAAAATTAATAATGAATTTTTTTAAATTCATTTGATTTTCTTTATTGTTCATTGACGAAGATATAATTAAAAATAAAGGTATAAAAATAATATACTACATTTTTAAATAATTAATATTACTTAACGGAACTAATTTTATAGAATTTTTGTTAAAGATACCTCAGATCTTAACGTATTGAATACCATTTATCCTAAAAAAAGGCTCGGTTCCTGTAGGATAGCTACGAATCTATTCTACTAAAATAGCTGAACGGTTATAAATGATATTTGAAATGAAAAATGTTTAAGTCTAAAGGAACATTTTATATTTAAAATTGTATAATAACGAACCTGTAAGATAGCTAATATTGCTTCCTAGAAAAGTAGTTTTAAGGATTTTTGAAGAACTTACTTTGGATGTAAAGTCTAAAAGTATCTATCATCTTTTTCTGTTAAAATAGATTAATTTTTATATTTCGCTAAAAAGGTAAGGAATCTTTTAATCAATCAATTAAATTTAGATACTCTCAGCAAAGCGAGCGGATATCAGCTTGTTAATAATAACAGTGCTTCTTTCTAAACTCAATATATTTCAGTATTTAAACAAAGTCGAGTATTTAATTCAACGTGTATATTAACAATGTAAATTGTATACATCTCTCTCGTCTCTTGTACACAAAAACATTTATTATCTACCCTTATGAACACATAAATTAAATTTTTAAGTAACTAAACTTGATAATAATTAGTTATTTTACAGTAATTTACATATCGCATATGCTCATACAACAAATATCCAATTCTCATAATCCTTTGCACGTCGAGCAAGTAACGGTAATGTGAACCCTAATTACCGTAAATATGTGCTTTAATAGCAGGTAATTAATTAAAATGCATTTCATTTTTTTATTATCTCATAAAATTAACAAGAACTAATTAATATTTTTAAACACCCTTCTTTGCCTATAAAATAAAATTAAACTAAAAACCTCTACTGTTACAAAATTTACTCAAATAATTTATACTTTTTTTTTTCTCTCATTAAATAACGAAATGGTTACAAAGACACAAAATAAATAGATAGTTGGAGAAAAATAGAGATTAGCAACCGTAATACGATAACTGCGTATAATTTCTTGGCATTCTTGAAAAATACGATAACGCAATGGGGGAAAAATAATGGTAAGCCACACAACATGATAAGGTTACACGGTTTTCTTTTATTACGTATTAAACATATTATACGCACGACGTGTAAAAGAAGACCAGATGGAATCATCATGCTTATGAACAATTTCCCAAACTAATATAAGATATATCTGCTTTGAGACTTCAAAGTAACAAACTTTGTAAGTGGAAACGAATTAAGGTTTTCAAATATAAGATTAGTTTTCACACTGGATAGATTTGTTTGAAAATAAATCTTATAAAGTCATAAAATCTATATATAATATCATACTTTTAAATGTCAACTTAAAATCTAAATAGGTACATATTTGTTAGATGTACCTTTTATTTTTTGAAATTAATTATATTCAATGAAAGTCATAAGAAAACTTCATTATTTCAAAATATATGCAGCTCCAATCAGAGTTTAGTCTATCGTATAATATCTTGCATTAAAGTATTAAAGCTCTCACTTGAACTTATGAAGAGAGATTATATAAGATGAGATAATGACACAAGAGAGTGGTTCATTATTATCATTTGAGTTTTACATATAATGCAATAATTAATAAGTAAATGCTGCCTACGTCATATTATGATAAAGGAAGTCGTCGACCTATCAAGCTTTAAGGTTTACTTGCATTTAATCAATGGTCTTATAACAAGGAAGCGTCGAGATTTTTTTTAATAATATTCAAGAGGTAAACTCAATGCTTCGTATCTTAAGGGAGTGATCTTTTTTAAAAACAAGTCTTTAAGTGATTTAAATCAATAGCGTTTTATTAATTTGCTTTTTTTGCTCATCTTTTAATGTAAATGCATTTGTCCTTTGCTTTTGCTAAAGATAGGTAATTAGATACGGAATTTTATCTCAATATAATATTTTTTAGTTTAAATTAACATTTAATAATTGGATATTGGTTCTTGTCTTATTGAAATATCTGCTGCGACGCATCATAGTACTTTCTGTTCTTTTTTTTACATTAAACCCCCTGTTAAAGGAACCCAAATAAAGCCTAGGATTGGATAAAAAAATCATAAATTGAATAATATTTATACATTTATATACATATATAGGTATATATATATGTATATGAACTCCCGACCATTACCTTTACCCTACCTTTAAATAAAAAGTGTAGGCATTAACAAGTCTAGGAACTATAGCAAGATTAAAAAAAGATCGTTAGAGACGTTTATGAAAAGAATTAAAAATCTCAAAAACCCATAGAATAAAGTGAAGCTTTCTGTCAAACCAATTTCAATAAACAGCTTTGTGAAATAACATATTGTACTATGAAGGAAAAATTCCAAGTTTAAAATTCGGATAAAGCTTTCAATATGATGTTGCTGTCACACACAGACATTTTTCTAAAAATCACTTTTTTGATTCAGGAGACCTCTAAACATGTATTTTCGGTAAAAACTTAATCTGATTACAATCCTACCGTTACTATATACAGTAGTAATAACATAGTAGTATTGAGCTTTTCGATAAGGGTTTTTGTATTCGATGGAAATTTAACAAAACGTTTAATAAACAAAATTTTTTTTTTGTTTACGGTTGAAGGTGAAAACCTTCAAAAGATACCATAAGACCCGTGCCTCATGGTAGTGTGGGTTTTTTACCCACTAAAACCACCTTCCGAATCGTGACCAATTTTATAATCGCCTAGTGATTTTTATTGCTTGAGTGCGCCGCGTAGGAGACAATTATTATAAAATAATTTCTTTGTTGTTTATTCCCTCAAATCCTGAGGCTTCTTTCGCTTAAGTCATCGAACAATGCCGGCATCAAGGACGTCTTCATTTTGGAATTTATATGAATTTGCAGCCTTTGGTTATGCTTGATCGCATATCACCTAGTCGTATATACCAAGGAGCATTTACAATTCCACGTAGTACTTTGTTCTGGAAGTTTTGGATCATTTCGATGTTTGTTCTTTTAGTACAGCCCCATAATGGGATTCCGTACGTTTATACAGGCTTCAGCATCTTTTTTACACGTTATGAGATTACATTTTTTCCTTGTAACTGTTTGTTTAATAAATTCGATTCAAAAGATTCAACATGTCTTTGTTTACGCAATGCAAACTCACAGTCAAAAGAAAAAAAAATATTTAATATTATATTACCTGTATGTATTAGAATTATTATATTTAATTATATGCAATGGTGTGACAACTAAATCTTTCTGGCTCAATTTTTTCAATATAATCTAAATATAATATTTTATTATTTTGTTTTAGCTGTGGCCCCCCTAGAGTTTGCTATGGCTTTCCAAAAGTTTATTTTTGCCCTGTGGCCCCCTTGAAAATTTTGTGGCCCCCAGAGGGGCCATATGGCTCCAGGTTGAGAATCGCTGATCTATTGTACTCTCGATCCTTCTAAAGAGTTCGTTACTTACCGTCCAGAAACTTCCAAAATCGCTGACTCTTAATAATGAAACGGTTCAAATATAACCTAATAAAGACTCAAAAATGTTGCATTCCTTTCCATCACTGTTAATTATCCCTATCTTTGTTCGTCATAATATAATTTTATTTTTAATTATCTTGATACATAATCAGGTATTACATTATTTTATACATTTTAACTGAAAGTTCATCATATAAGACTTTTAAATATTTATTTGTTCTTGTCCTACAACATGTTCTTGTCATCAGTAACGCGACATTGATGATTGAAGTTACGTGGTATTGCAATTAGTAGTTTAGCGGTATTACAGTACCATCAATGATAAGAGATTCATCAATGCCACTTGTAGGTTTACAAAGCCAAGCGTCTTTAAGTGATTCTCAATAGCCGTATAATAACGTCAAATTTCTCTGTAATCTCTGTAGTGGTCAACGATAGTTAATTACTATTTAATGTCTGGAAAATTCATTAAGCTTAGATATATTAAAAGTCTTAAAATTTTTCTGAAGACAAAGTGAAACTCAATTTGAATAGTCGTGGCATCTAGTTAATGCAAAGTAAATTATTTTTTCACATATTACGGACATTATGAATCATCCAAATATTAAAACCATTTTGCAGTCATAGTTTAAAAATTATTTTTATTTCGTTTATACCTAAGTTTATGACAAAATACACTGATTTATTGATTTGCAAAACCATAAGATAAGTAATCAAGTGTCTAGGCGTTCACTATCTTGTGAGAGAGAGCCAGGATGTTAGTTATGAAAAATACAATGAAAAAGGGTGAAAATGAAACTGATAAAACTAAAAAAATTTTATTAACGCTAAAATTATAAGATATAAGCACTTTTTAATACCTTATCTACAAAAATGCATATACGAGTATATTAAAGTGATTTTTTTCGAGTTAAGCGATTTTTATTTCGCGTTATGAATATTAAAATTAATAAATTATGATAGTAGGTATTTCATTTAGACCACAGTGTTGTTTCGTGTTAACCAAATTTCATGTTAGCCGTGTTAAACAATTTTTGTCTATATTTCTTGATTAATGATCAACAAGATATTTTTGCTATTTATTTTGATTGCCTTTAAGTCTTTTCAAAATTAAAAATTATCAGGTAAAAATAACGACAATCTGCAATCATAAAGTAAATTTTTATTTACTGTAAACCAAAATACAATGTTAAAAGAGACTTGATATAATCAGTTTAGTTTATTATTATAATTACAATATGTTTTAACAGTATTAAAGTTTACACATTTGGTAAGTATAATATTTCCAATTGCTAGAAGAAAGACATTATATACTTAACGCGTTTTAACTGAGTAAGAAACATTGAAATTTGTAACAAAATTGGATATTTTTAGGAAAATAAATTCAAAATAGACCTTTACTTAATCTCCTCTAAGAAAATTTTAGCTCATCGTTTTTATAATGAAGACTTATTTTTGTTGAAGTTTTATAATAAACCAGACTTTTTCCAAGTATATAGTAGTAGAAAATTAATATCATGGTTAAAAAAATGTATGGAATTATCTAGAAAGAGTAAGTTTAATAGTAAAAAGCTTAAAATTACCAGAAAAATTAAAATATCTTATAAGTCCTCAAAGGTGTTTTAATTTGATCAATTTTCACTGAAATTTCTTATAATCAATCTGTAATTAAATTCATTTGAGCTTTTATAACAACCTCAAAGAAAATAAGAAAAATATACCGACAAAATAGTTTTTTAACAAATTATTTTATTTATGAGTTGTATCCGTAATCAAGCTCGTGACCCAAAAATTTGAAGGCTTGATAAATTTTCAACGAAAAGAATAAAACATAGATTTTCAATAAAAACAATTTTATTAGATTCAAATAAAAAGAAAACGTTGGTAGTTTAATTGTCTAAAAGTATCTAATTGGAATTTAATTAAACAATCTTTTAACATTTATTACTTTACATTCTAACTTATTTTGCCACATTTTTCTTACTTAAATAATTAAAAATTCAAATAACTAATTAAATAAACACTAAAATAAAATACCGCCTTATAAAAAATGTCAACATTTACTCTAAAAATAGTTTTTTTTAAGGATTTATGACTGTTAATATTTAATAAATCAATATATCTTCAATACACATTGAATAAATTCTTGTTTTATAATATACTTTATTATACATTGACACAGATTTTCAAGAAAATCAAAATTATTCATTTATATATAATTATATATTATGCATATGTTCATGAGCTTTAATAATACATCAACATTATTATAATGTAACTAAAATGAAAGCGAAATTAATAAGATTATGTTGGTTCGCTCTCTGTAAAGATGGGTCTCTCGAGCTTCTGATAATGTCAATTGAGTCATTCATGTTTACTTCCGTTTAAAGCACGTAACGGCGTTAAAATAACACCTCCAGTACACACGACCTTTGTGCTGTTGTCCTCCAACACTACCTCCATGACCACGTCGTTGCAATCCTCCCATCTAAACAAATAATACACAAAAATTAATATCAAAAGTATATTATTTAAATAGGGGGATTAAATTCGTTATACCAAGTAATTTGATAAAATAAGGTTTGTTAGATAGAAGTTAGGTTCGTCTAAAATTTTTATTTATATAAGGTGTTTAAAGCTGCAGTGGAGAGTACAGATATGAACTATTGTTAGATAGATTGGTAAAATCTATTTCTTTGTTGGTTCTATTAGAAATATTTAAATCAGTGGGTGTATTTAATTCAAATTATTTGAAAAGGAGCTTTAATTTACTTATTGATAAGAACTATTTTATAAAACATTCCGTCGTGTTACATTTAAGTAACTTTCGGGCTTGTTACCCTGAAATGTATAGTTGTGTAGGGAGCTTTTGACTTGAATTCATCCTAAAATGTTTGTGTAAAAACAAATTACTAATAGTAACTCAAATTTTTGAGACTAATTGGCAAACGAAAAAGAAGTTTTACAGCGTTACCGAATGTTTCAGGTATAGGTTCCCATAAGAGCGTAACGGATAGACCTAATTCTACATTAAATTAACTTTGTATAACTCTTTTATACGTTTGAGTAATAAAAACTGTTTCCACTTTTAAATTAAATAAAAAAGCTTTTTGAAGTTCACCTTTTCAAAATTAACAACTCGAGATTTAAACATACATCATAAATAATTTCTAGTAAATAATTATTTCATATTAAAAATGTATTTTTACTTAATTCAATACTTTTTTGGTTTAACTTTTCATTGAAACGAAAATCAAAGTGAAAGAATGTATGTACGGAGCTCTATTAAAACATAAAGCTATGTTTCTGACTACAACATCAAAAGTAAAGAACTGGTATGTGTTTTCATTAAAATAATCAATAAATTTATAATTCATTTAATTAATAATTTATTAAGCTATTATACTTAATTCGTATTTATGTCAATGGATGACATAATTCCAGTCTGTTGTACATTGAATGAGGGATAAAGCATTTTTCGTGTCTTCAAATAATTTGATCTAATATCTGATCTAAATGTTTCGAACAGTAGAATTAGAAATTTGACTTTTATATTCAGCATTTTCTTTTATTACTTACTAGATTTATAAATTTTTTTGGTTAAAAGAACTTCCTAAAATCAATAAAATATGTTTCTTTTTGGTGTTTTAAGTCTCTTTAACATCTAAGGCCATATCACGACTGTCTTCACAAAGAAAATTTTTATAGATTATTTTTATCTTAAGCCATAATTCGAATATCTAGGATTCAACGGGGACTAAGCTTGACGTATGAAGCGGAGGTTAACCGTTGCACCATTAAGTGAACCAAAAGTATGATTTGCATAAAAAAAATATTTGAAAAAAAAGTTTATAAGCGTAAATAACCACTGTATAAATAACTAAAATATTTAAAAAATTATTAGACTCAAAAAATAAAGATTTGGATTTTGGATTGATTTGACAATTTTATGGTCTTTTAAGCCCGTACATATATAATATTGTCTTGAATGAAACCCTACACATAAACTATATGAATAATCATTTCCGGTAAGTTATCAACGTCCACACTCTTTAACCTATTGTGAACAATTGAGTTATCAAAAATCTTTAACCTCTCCATTTGTTAATTAAAGAATCTGAAAACATTCATTTTAACAATGTAATATAAAAAAATAGGTTCGTTCGCGGTACTGATGGTACTGATCCGGAACTGATAAAGAACAGAGAGAATCAATCCAAGTGATTATATAGGATAATCGACAAACGCATACACGCTTATGACTGCTTAAGAGTTATTTTCCCGTGAACGAGTTTGAAAATGTTCGGAAGTAAGACGAGGATTAACGAGAACCGACGAAAATTCTTATATGATTTGAAGTTGATGACTCGTTCACACGAGTCAAGTTTAGTTTACCGATTTTAGTTAATCGATCAAAAGTGGAATGAAAAACCTAGTGTGATTTGTTCAAACTTTTTTGATCAACTTAAAACGGCCTAATAAAATTGACTCGTGTGAACGCAGCATGACAGCAAAACTGTATTATGAATTAGCCACAATTTAGCAAACTGCACATGAGTAAGAGAATCTAATTTTTCATCTTTACAAACATCTGAGGATCGCTAGAACCAATTATGAGTCGGTAACGAACGCATTTCGTGTGAACCGCGAATATCGGACCGTAACTTGGCTCATAAACTTGCATGCGCTTGGCGATGATCCTAAATTGGTCTTCAACTGATTCAATGATATGTAGGTATATATACAAACTCCCGGTATCAGGCGTTTTGATCTCCGGACAAAATATCCGCAACAAAATATCCCTGACAAAATATCCTCATGACAAAATATCCTTATGACAAAATATCCTCAGGCAAAATATCCCCATGTTTTCGATAAAAACCGGATTTCAAAACGAATTTTTCTTATGGGAAACGATTTTGATAAATTTATCAATTAAGACGTAACGATGGGAACTGTCATGTATCTCAAGTTAATTCATATAAATACCTCCAACAATTAATGCCAAAGAGGTCCAAAGAGTCCCCCTGGTGGGGGTTTGGGGTGCCTCCAACAAAAGAAATTAGAGTCATTGTTTTCATTCATTGACTGAATGTGCACTTCCTGACACCGCAAAGTTTTAGACAAAACTAAATGTTTTAACATAAAAATTATACCTCAAATACGATTTTTAGTTATTCCCATGAAATCTATTAGTTTTCAGTATTATTTATTTTGTTATTGTTATTTATTATTGGTATTTGCAATTTTTTGTTTAAAGATATTTTGTCTGAGGATTTTTTATCTGAGAATATTTTGTCATTGGGACATTTTGTCTGAGAATATTTTATCTGAGGATATTTTGTCCGAGGATATTTTGTCGGAGATTTTTGTCCGGGGATCAAAACGCATGGAACCAGAACTCCCACCCTTAACACCAAATATTCCCAAGAAAAAATCCTTGAAGCCATTTTCAAGAAAATTTGAAAAAACTCAAAAACCTATTGAATAAATCGAGGCTTCCTATCAAACGATTTTAGCCAAAAATTTCGCAGCTCAACTAGATGTAATATGAAGCAAAATTCTAAGTTTGGTAAAACTTGGATAACGCTTTAAATACGACATGGCTTTCACACACAGACATGTTTCTAAGAACCACGTTTTTGGATTCAGGGATACTCGAAACGTGTATTTCCGATGAAAATTCAAAATCTAAAATTCGATCTGATTACAATATTTTCTTTACTATATAGTAGTTAAAGAAAGTAAAAATATTAAATCGACTGATGCTAATAAAATATTTGACTCTTATACCTCGGGTGTTTCTCTGCAGATCACTTTGTAATAAAATGTAGGTACTGCTCTATATTACACAATTTATCAGTCTACGAAAATTTACCATGGTTATTAAAGTATTTTTCTCGTTCATTGTCGAATGTGAGTAAATAAATATAATTTACTCCTACATTTTTTCTCTCTAATGTAAATATAATTGGGTCAAATATTCAACTTCGTCTGGAAAACGAAAGATAAATTATCTATAGATATTCCAATTTGATATGAATGCTGTTTTGAAAACAACGAACATACAAACACACAAACATACATTCATTGTTACATAATCTTTCCTGATTTGACAGTATTAATGTTTTCGATAAAAAGCTTAACAAACAATACGTAAATCCAATAAGACGATGGGCCAGTTGAAGTGATAAAATGAAAGCTAATCAAACGAATTGATTTGAGAAGTAAATAACATGGAACGTACTCCAACGCAAATAATGCTCTATTGACATAATAGAAATGATGTGGTTTCAAGGGAATATTGAAACTATAGGTGAGTGGTTTGCCAATATATCACTTCTTGTGTCATAATCAAACTGTTCAACTTTTGTCTAAGTGTTATATTTAACACTTGGCTAAAGCTATAATCGAGCACATCGTGTTTAAAGACACGAGAATAAAATAAAGGAATTTAATTGTTCGTGCTGTTCATGGCAAACTTTTACAACATTCACGAATCTCTTTTTATGTACTTATATGTATATATATATATATATATATACGAATAATTGTTATAATCGTAGATAATACATGGCTGTAAACTTTAAATTAATAGAATGCTCTCTTCAACAACTTACCAAAGGAGCTTCTTAATGATTAAGATGTGCAATCAGATAAAATTAAAATGCCATAAAAGAGTTTAATAAAAATAAATACAATTTTTCATAAGTTTTAGGAGTATTTTATTTTTTATAATCATCTTAAAATATAAAAAAAGTTCATCTGCTCCAAACCGTAGTAACTGTAAGACTATATAGAAATATTAATCCGTTGTTATATCATGCATTATTTTGGTTTCCTTGTATCGTAAGGGATTTGGTTTTCATGAAACTAAAGCTTTAGTTGAAAATTCTGAGGTTTACCTAGTTGAAACTGAAACTTTAACTCAGCAGAATCAGAAATGGAACCTATCCATATGAAGGAATTTACTCGTATTTCCTTTGCATTATAATAAAATTTAAATTATTTTTCTTTTCATATAGAGGAAAAAAATTGTTGTGACCCAAAAATAATAAGTTGTAAACGTAATATAAGTAGCCTCATATTTAGGTTGTTTTTATATCAAACTTTAGTTGTGTATATATGTAGATTTAGTCAATAATCACTCTCTTCTTTTTGTAGATTTAACTAATCACTCTCTCGTCTTGCTTCTTTCGTCGTTTTTCACACACTGTCCACATCAAACTCTACACTCAAAACTCTCTTGTCTTCCCCTTGACACACCCCTCACACCCTTTCCCAATCCTACATCTCGGCCGTCCTGCATATCATTCGCCCCGAATGATCCCTGTTTGGCCGCCCCACAATTTTAAATGATCCGCACTAGTCGTTGTTCGGTTTGACCCCTCACCATGGCCGATTTTCTCCACGTCATAGCGGTCATTTTCCCTTACTCCAACTATTTGGTACGGCCCCAAAAACTTTGGCCGCAACTTTATGCCTGGCCCATATTGCGTTCTTTGAATCGCCACTATATCACCTACGTGATAACGATAAGCCGCTTTTCTTCTTTTATTAAAAGTCTTTCGATTTTCCTCCTGTATCTTGAGCAATTCTAATTTGGCACTTTCTCGTAACTTTTCTCTGTCTTCTATAAACACCTCTCTTTGTTCTTCTTCTATCATCCGTTGCAACTCGAGATCCTCTTTTTTCTTCATTGTCACCCCAGTTAAAAGTCTAAATGGGCTCATGTTAATGCTTCTATGATACGAACTATTTAAGGCCACTTGTGCTTTCTTCACATGTTTGAACCATTCCTCGGGTTTGTCCACTGAGAGCTTTCGAAGAACCTCTCCTATCGTCCTCACCAGCCGCTCAACCTGTCCGTTTCCTCTCGGCACTCCCGTGGTTATTTGAATATGTTCTATTTTTTCGTCCTTACAATAGTTTCCAAAATCGATAGATGTAAACGCCGCTCCACGATCAGTAATTATTCGTCTCGGATTCCCAAATGTGGCTTGCTGTATTTGTAGTTTTCGCACCACCTCTTGCGCCCCCAACGTCTTGGTAGGGTAAATCCATGAAAACTTCGTATATGCATCCACCACCAAAAACAGATACTTGTAACTTTTTCTTGTAGACTCGAAGGGTCCACAATGGTCCAGATGATAAGTATCCAAAGGTCGATCCTTTGCAATTGGATATAAGAATCCCTCCTGTTTTCCGCACTTGCTCGAAGCCAAAATACAAGGTATACAGTTCGTAATGATTTCATCGATCTTCTTTTGGATATTTTCTATGTAGAATTCTTTATTAACTTGATCGATTGTTTTCTTAGCAGCAAAATGTCCAACTTCGTGCGCTTTCCTCAAAATCTCAAAACTCATTGTTTTTGGAATCACCAACAACTTCACTCCATCTTTTATTTTATAGAGTAGACCGGACTCCACCATATAATCCTCATATTCTCGATCCTCTAAAATCTGCATTATCGCTTTAACTCCTTCATCAGCTCGTTGAGCTGCCTCAACTCTCGTCGCAATTTCTCGGGTGATAACCATTGTTATCGGATTTCGACTAAGGCAATCGACATGTGCCATCCTAGTTCCCGAACGATGCTCTATATCAGTGGATTTGGTAGCGATCGGACTGTAATTTTCCACTAGATTTGCTATAATTCGTTTTGTATCGTCGCCCACCTGGACTTCGATATCAATCTCGCTCTCGACGTCCACAACTAACGCACTTAATTCATTATCGCTACTGTCATTTATTTCTAGTTCTTCATTTTCGACGCGATCGTTCGTCACGATTCGTTTAATGTTTTGCACTTGACCACATTTTACTTCAAAATTTACTAAGTCCAAAAACGGTTTGCCCAAAATAACACGATATCGCACATTACTGTTAACAACCAAAAACTCAACTTTTAGTTCAATATTGTCAATTTTAATATCAGCTACAAATTTTCCGCGAGTACAAACATTATTTCCTCCCAAACCGCGCAACTTTTCGTCACATGGCATTAAGTTTCCGCAATGCATTCTATTAAATTCACTTGTGTCCATTAAATTTACATCGCTTCCAGTGTCAATCAAACAGCAAGTTTTTAAATCATTTATCCACAACGTTTTAGTCATCATGTCCGAAATATTTTCGCTTTTCCGCACAAACGATTTAAAATAATCAGGCTTACTAATCGCGAAATAACACTGACGAATCAATGAGTTGTCTTTTCCCGGAGCGACAGTATCAACCGTGCACTTGGCCGCCACATGTCCGAACTTTGAACACTTAAAACACTTTGGTCCATTCATCCTGGATGGGCAATCGGTTGCTCGATGTCCCACAATTCCACAATTGAAACAGCGAATCTCCTTAGTTTCCTTCAATCCAACATTCACTGGCTTTTTCCATGTTGTTTCCCTTGGTTTCTCAAAATGTCTCTCCTGTGTTTTAATTTTTTCATAAACTTTTAACTTTTCTTTAAACTCGTCATAGTCTGTAGCACCATAAAGTATAGCTTTTACGGCAATGTCATCACTAATTCCTTCAATCACATATTGAATGACGTCTTCCTGTTTTAAGTCTGCTCGACTTCCAATTTCTCTCATTGTTAAGAAATATTCGTAAATTGTCTCACTTTTTTGCTTTTTTGTTTTCATTAATTTTTTATGAATCTCCGCACAGCTTGTTTTATTATCAAATTCTTTTAATAATAAACTCTTTAATTTTCCCCATGAAGTTATCCCCTTTTCCGATTGTATAAATAATTTCGCTGAACCACCCAACGACTTTTTCGCAAAAATGAGTTTTTGTAGCTCATTCCATCCCGTAATTTCTGCAATTTCTTCAAATTCTTCCATCCATTTTCTTATAGGAAATTCCTCTTTTCCATCAAATACTCGAATTGAATCCTCAACATCTTTAAACGTCAAAGAAAACGTAGCAACTTGCTTGCGTGACGCCATCTTGCATGTTATTGTTCTGTCTTTCTTTAACACACGAACACTCACTTTCTGTCTTTATCTTCTTCACCAAACTTGTAGAATTAGCTCGAAATTTGAATCTTTTGTATCCGTTGACTATTGAAAACCGTCGTTAGATTGTTTTAACCGTCGTTAGATTGTTTTAATTCTTGAATTTTGATCCTTTTTCCGGCACTTTATCCTTGATCCGGCACTTTATTCTTGATCCTTTATCCGACACTTTATTTTTGATCCCTTATCCGGCACTTTATCTTTGATCCTTTATCCGACACTTTATTTTTGATCCCTTATCCCACTTCTGATGTAGATTTAGTCAATAATCACTCTCTTCTTTTTGTAGATTTAACTAATCACTCTCTCGTCTTGCTTCTTTCGTCGTTTTTCACACACTGTCCACATCAAACTCTACACTCAAAACTCTCTTGTCTTCCCCTTGACACACCCCTCACACCCTTTCCCAATCCTACATATATAAGAATAAATAACCTGTATATTGCTAGTAAAAAAAAAAAACAATATCGAAGAGAGTGATTGATATATTCGATTCTACTTTAAAACGTTTTTATGAATTACAGTTTAAATTCAATGTATTTGGCGCTAAGCAAACAGTCATCTTAATTCTCTATTAAAACATATCGCTAGTGCAGTGGTTTCCAACGTATAGTCTGCGGGCCTCTGGAGATTCGCAAAACTATTATAAAGAGTTCGTGGTGGATTCCAGTATTGGGATGTGCCCTATACCGTATTTATCCTATCCTTTTTCTTGAAGAGAGAACCAAACTACCAACATTATTCAATATCATACTATTGTGACAACTATCACTATTATAATTTGAATGTTGCTGGTTAGTTTTATTTTGAAATTATGCCCCTCTAGTTTCTCTTAGTTAGTAGCTTTTAAAGTTCTTCATATCAAATGAGCATATGAGAACCCAATGTTTCTAATTGTATACTTACGCATTATAACATCTGTACAATATTCCGTACTTACACAGTTTTTTTTTTTTGTGTATTTTTATCTTTAAGAAGGCCGTACGACATATTTGTAGCTTCTGAAGGTCCACCATGGGAAAAATGTTGGTACCACTACGCTAGTGTTATGTTTTAATAGCATCAGGATCTTTTTGACTTCAATTACTTAAAAAATTATTCCAAATTGTGTTATGTACAATTTTGAGCAATTTATTAAAATTTACACTTTAATTATTGCATTTTCTGAGAACATTTAACATTGTAATGTATATACTTTTTGCACCATTAGAAAGTAGAGGTTTCAACAAACAAAAAACTCACCAACTTTTTAAAAAAATCAGATGTTTTGAGGTGAGAATTTTCGATTGAAAATTAGGGTACCTACTTTTTTGATATTAAGTCATTATATGGTGAAAAACTTAATATTTTAAATAAAAAATACAGTGTGTTTGGGACATTTAAAGGTACGTTTTAACCAAATTTTGTTAAAAAATTTTTATTTGTACTAGTTAAAAATGAAAAACTAAAAACTTGGTAATTTGAATTTTTCACATAAATTTTGAGGTTATATGACAAAAATGTTAGCATAAAAAGTGTAGATCTACTTATTATCTACAACTTTGCCTGTTAACTTTTTTTCATAGGACTTGTAGTTTTGCCGAAAATCTCGATAAACCGTTTCTATCTTAGAAACCCCCCTCTTTTCCACTTCCCCTCCTCAAATCGGCCGTAATTTATTTTTCCTTTAATTTTTTTATATTCTCTTTCTTTTCTAATGGGTTTCGTCATACTATAATTTTTTTAGGTTCAAAAATTTTCTACCCTAGTCTATACTACATTTTCATCGGTAGGATCTATTAAAAATATCAGATATATTCAAGTCAATAAACAACATTGGGAGCACAAAATGACTTGCATGCATGTAATGACTTAAAGGAAATCCGATGAAACATTTTCGTGGGATCTCTTTAACATCGTGTTATTAAATAAAGTTAAGAATATCCTTGATACTCATCAGATACCATCAATTTTACTGGATTTTAATACATAATAGGTACTTTAATACACCATGAAATGTTGTTTTAATAACCTGTAACATAGAATACAGTAAACTACATCACTGTGTGGTCCTGTAAAGTTTTTCCCAAAACTGCTACATCTAAGTATAAAAATGAGAAATTAGTTTACTGGGAAGCTAATTAGAAAAAAACGCGTTTTGTAATTTCTATACTGAGAAACTCGTAGCATGTGGAATATCGTAGAATTATGTTTCCGGTGAAGGGGTATTTAAACAAATATTTTAATTTGCACATCCAATATTCAGTTTTCTGGTCAAAAATTGCGTTGCTTATTTTCTCATTTATTTAGATGCTGATGTACCCTATTTTTACATAACACGTTTTGTCACTAAATTATCACCACTTCAGGTTTTACTTGACTCATTTTACCTAAAAAAAAAGCAATCAAAAAAGTCATTTTTCGAGACAAAACTTTGGCTACACTGAATTACTGTTTTACTCATTTATCCACTCACATACTTGATACTATAGTAGTAAACACAAACCTCCCTCCAAAATTATTAGAAGAACAACAAGAGGAAATTGACTCTGTTGTTAGGAAATGTTAGTTACTCTTATGGTTAGTTATGAAACTTTGAAAATCCTTTTCAATCCTAAGGCTACATTCCCTTTAGTTTTGTATTTGTTAAGACTGGGTCAAACAATTCTTCAATTTAATAATTTTGTGGTTCTTGAATTTCTTCTGTCAATCCTGTCTATTGATTATGACATGTTTAAAGTGCTTTTAAGTCAAATATTTGTATACAACAAGGATCGCTTATACAAAAACTTTTAACCCCTTTTGTGTTGCTAATAAATTTTGCTCTTTGATGTAAAAGATAGATCGTTCAAATAATCACAACCTAAATTTAACCCTGCTTTCTACATATTTTAATTTTTAGATAAAATTTTTGACGGATTTCAAACAATTTACCATCAGATTTAATTGGTTGTTCAAATAAATATAAAACAGATAAAAATACCGAATCTTCCGCAGTTGGTATAATCGTGTTCGGACTCATCATGGCATGTATGTCGTTGCTCTCGTCTAAAGAATCAGCGTTGAAGCTTTTCCCCGGATTTCGGAACGAATTAATTTGTTTGTGATGCTTCACCGCCCTATTTTCCTCGGCATCGGCTTCCTCTTCCATCGCTTTCTGTATTGCCACCATCATACGATCAAGCAAGAGCGCTGCTCGTTTTGGTACAACCACCTGTTGGTTATAAAAAATAAAATTATCGTCACAAGCTATATACGAGATCAATCAACAAGTTAGCGTATAGATATACTATATGGATATCATATAATCAAATATCATGGGATACCTAAAAGTTGATACGTTATTTTCAATTTAATCTGTTATAATGATATAGTATCTGTTGCGTATTTTAATATCGCAACAACTCTTCTTAAGATAACAAAAGACATGTAAGGTTTGCAAACCGGTGAAAACCGATTTTTAAAAATCGGTTTTTTAGTAAAAATCAAAAACCGATAAACCGGTTATTTTAATATTTTAACTGATTTTTTTTAACTGTATTTAATATTATTTAAAATAAATTATACAAAAAAACTTAGGCGAATTATTTAAAAAACCCAAATTATGTAAAAATCAAATCAATTATTCAACCGAGCAGTTGTGTTAAATTTTGGCAGGCGATAGTGAGAATCAAATACATAATAAAGGTGAATGAAGTGGAAATATCGCTAAATGATGAACGTTTAGAAAAGAATGTAAGTTATTTGAAATAACCGGAAAAAGGACGAGCAACTTAGAATTACTTTAAAATTCCTTAATCACAGTTAAACCAACTTCGACGGTTTCAGAAAGAACATTTTCTGTGCCAGGAAATTTTGACAACAAAATTAGAAGTAGGTTTGAGTAAAATTACTCTTTAAACATGTTTTTATCAGTTTTATTTAATTTTGAAATTCGCAAATGAACTTTCATAGCTGAAATTGTATAAAAAATAAAAAAAATCATATAATCATGGTATTTTATTTGTAAATAAATACAATAAGGGTAGAGTGATTTTTATTATAAATTTAATTTTCTTAAAAACCTGGCTTTTAACCGGTTAACCGGGTTTAAGATAGGAAAAAACCGAAAAACCGGTTTTAACAAAAAGACGGTTTTTTGCAAACCCTCCAGAAATGATTCTAAAAACCACATTTTTGGACTCAGGGGTCCTCAAAACATGTTTTTCCGGTGAAAGCTCGAATTCGAAAATTCAACCCGATTACAATAATACTTCCTTTACTATATAGTAAAAAAGAAAGTAAAAAAATTGAATCAAGTAGCTGGACATTGTTTTAAACGAATTGATATTTTGAGTTGTAAATGAAATAATCTAAAAATAGTAGGTACTTGAGTTGACTTGAGTATTAATCTTATAAATTATATTTGACTTGATTTGAAGCCAAATTTAAGTATCTTAAAAATCAAGTCAAATAGTGAATCTCTAGTAGGTAGACTAATAAATAGACTAATTTACGCAATATTGACTTACATTCATAACAATTGCAAACCGAAGGTAAACAACAAAATTTTAGTTAAAATAAATTTTTTCTCCTATAAAATGATCGTATTTTCTATAATGCTGGCGCGGAAATGTCTTTATAAGTCATGTTAATATTATATAAATGAAAACTTGTAAATCAAATGCATGAATTTATTGTTTAAGAGAGTAATTCTTTTTTGTGTACATTGTTTGACATTTAAACCTCTCGGTAGAGGAACTGAAAGGATTTGTATGTTGTGTAATTAAATTTGCTTTGAAAACATATTTCATTTCTATTCTCCCAACATATATGCGCTTATATGCTCCACATACACACACATAACGTCATATAAAAATGAGATTATTTAAAAAAAATAACTCACCACTTTTGGGCGGTAGTCAGCTTTAAGCTTCAAATTCGAATTCTCTAAGCTAATTTTCTAAGATGCCTACCAAATAACCTTAAAGATGAAGATAGTAGCATTGGCTTTGATTTTCGTTATTGGTTGCGAAAAATAAATAAACATTTTCATTGGTTTTAGTCATGTAATTTGCATGGACTCTTTTATATTTCAAAAACAAAGCTTTAATTGTTTAAATTGTCCTTTGTCAATAAGATCAAAGCAAGGTTTTGAAAGTTGCATAATTTCTCGACCTATATTTCATCCCATCCTCTCATCTGAAATCAAGGCATCCTCCGTGCTGCATTCTATATTTAATCGCTACATATTACATAAATACTTCTAAATTAAACTATTATTTATCAAAGCTTTCATTATAGTTATCATAACTTAAGAAGTTATTCCAGTAAATTATTTTCAAAGTAATTTTGCAAAATCTTCAAATTGTCTAGGATATTCCTTGATTAGCATTTGTAGGTACATTTTTTATGGTAAAATAGTGACAATTTATACTTTTTTTTTATTTGTTTCCTTTCATTTTCTTTCCGAAAAAAATATTTTTGTATTTAGAGAGACAAATATGTATATGTCAATTTTTACAACATGAATAATAAGCGAGGTGCAAATGACAGCTGTAAATTGAAATCGACATGTTTCTCTTCTGTCTGTATGTTGTTTTTTTTTTGTAATTTTCTTTCTCACCTACTCAAAATAATTCAACAGAAATATTGAAATTTTTCAATAACAATTATAATGTCACGCAAAATAATTATTTGTATCTCTTACATAAGAAATGATATAAACGTGTTGTTATTCATTATGGTATTTCATATAAATATCAATTGTGAATGTTGAAAATAACAAAATTAGAAAAATTCTTAGTGTTCCACAGCATTTTCTGGAAATAATAACATTTTCATCTAGAATTTCAGATCTATTAATTATCAGAATAAGTTTTTATAATATATTTAAGTCATTTAACACTTATGAAGTGAAAAAGACTGCCTACTGATAAACCTCATTATTCAATTAAACATTAAGAGTTCAATGACAACGAACTTTGATTATGATGAAAGGCTTTTAATATGACTTGTTCTTATTTCAAAGTAACATACCAACACACTTATATCAACTTTGTAAAGCAGTGGTCGGGAAACCGGGGTAAATTACCCAAAATGGGGTTAAAATGAAATTTTTGAGGGTAATAAGGAAATTTTCGGCTATGGCTATTTTATATGCGTGTTAGTATGGCCGAAGCCTGTATTTAAATTGTTCTTACATCAAAAAGTCTTAATTTTTAAGTTATTGTATCAAACATGAACCAAGATCATTTCTCCAAAATCTGACGGGGGAAAGTTTTCAATTAATTTTTGTTTGTTCCAATATGAGAACTTTATTTTGCTTGTCTATTGCATACTTACTACTTTCATGCAACTTTTATTTCGTGTGAATTAATTCAATTAAGTCTCCTTTTTAAAATGAGGGTAATGGTAATAAAAGTACCCCAACCGCTGTTGTAAAGTCAAGTCATACACAAATTCCACTTGATAAAGATCTAATGTCGAGCAATTTACAACATTGGGTATACATACTTATTCGCAACTTTCATCAATAAATTGAATACGTTTGTATTACAATATAATGAAAATAAACTGTTTAAAGCACATTTTCTTCTTTTGCATACCATACGCATACATATAAGCTAATATACATATGTTTATTATGCATTACTTTTTCAATATGATTTTAAGTATGAAATAAACACATTGATCAAATCAAATAGGAAGTTTGCAATTTGTTAAAATCAATAGTTCCTTATTTGAATAAACTGAACTAACTTGAAGTTAATAAAATATCGCATTTTAATATCATTATTTTACAGAAGAATAAGTTTGTAAATGAAGTGATTAAATTCGCTAGTGACGAGAATAGAAACGATCAGTCGCAAAGTGACTGATTAAAATATATATTTTTCTATATTGTTTCGTTTTGTATTTCTTTGAGAGAACCGAAGCTATCCTGATCACAAAAAGAAGGCCTTTATAAGTCAGTATTGTGTGAGAGTGAAGAATAGACAGATCAATTGGTCTACTCAAGTAAAATATCATGGAGTCCTATTAGACTCAGGACTAACTTTTACAAGGCATATGAATTCGGTATGTCAAAGCGAAAGCGTCACAAGTATTTTTGCCCTGTATTCAATATTACTTAACAGAAAAGTGGCTCTCACAGTTAAAAGCAAAATTTGGCTTTACAAAGCAGTGATTCGACCGATTCGACATGGTATATGTCGATATATACGCTATGTCCATGCTCTATGTCGCTATATCAAACTTCAAAAAAATACAAATTATGAAAAACAGAGCATTAAAAATTGCGGGTACTTATCCAAACTGGTAAAGGACTACAACACTCAATGAGGAAATGAACATGTCAATGATAAAATAATATGTAACTTATACCTATAAGCGAGAAATTCTATTGTATAATCGGTGCAGTATTAGTGAATCTCCACTCAAAAACAATTAGAACATACTCCCTATTTGATTTACAACAAAATTATAAACATAACCGTACTAAACATCGTTACTTTAAGTCTAAAATGATCATTATATGCACAAGTTAAATATTAGATATATTTAAATAATTGTTAATCAAAATTTATTTTATATTCACCACTATTAGGGGCCATCCATAAATTAATGATTTTTTAATAAAATTAACATCTAATCAAACATTTCAAGAAATTAACAAAAAAAAAACGATTAGTTATATTAATTAAAGATCAACCATCTCGAGTCCATGAACTTTGAACGAAATTAAGGACCCCTCCCAGTCTCTTGTCATACAATGTCAAATTTCGTCGACCTCCTCCCTCCCCTGTGACGTAATTTATGGATGGCCACTTATTGGCATTTTAAATTTATTTTCTTTATTATTTTCTGTAATATTTATTTATTTTTACAAATGTGTTTCGGTTTAAAGTAAGTACTTACTATTTTTTTCCCAAACTCAAAAATGTATTATAACTATGTCTAATTTCCTAATCAACAATACTGATGGTAATGGAAACGGTACAGCAGACTACCAACATGAATGTATTTTTAAAATATTTAAATATTATAAAAACTTGGGTGTTTGGACAATAAAAATTAAAAACATTATATTGTGATAATATTGTGTATTATTATATTATATTATATTGTCCAAACACCCAAGATGTTATAATATAAATACTTTAATCATGAATGAGAATATCAATAGTATTTTAAAAATGTATTTAAAAATATGGCAATAAATTATTATTATTTCTTTGAGAAACAAAATTAAGTCTTTCAAGTGCTATTTCACGTAAAATGTTGGTCGGTACAGATTAAAAACATGCTGCATGTCGGCGAGGGTTTATTTTTGTATCAGCTACTAATATCTAATTGCAATATTTATTTTCTGTGCACTTTTCTATGCCCTTTGTAATTCAACAATATCAGTGTGAATTTAAATGCGATTGAAAATATGTCAATTATAACTATTCAGTTTAAGTTCATTATATTTAAATATTCAGTTACGTAGATACATTAAATTACATAAGAAATATCGCATCAAACTATAAAGAGCTAAGGGTTGACTTTTAAAACCTTATTGCGTGTTTTTCCTTTACAATAATGCATAATATCCTTAACGTTTGCTGTAGTAGATTATTAATTGGAAACCGTAGAAATATGCTTCAAAATTACCAACACGTAATGAGTGAAGTTCCATCATTTTACTATGAAAGTATAAATTACAGTTTACTGTACCTATATATATTATATTTATACACCATTTTCTATTGATAACCTAAAAATGATTTTTTTGTATTACCTAAACGATTTTTTTTTTTTTGTAAAAATTAATCATTGTTACTATTATTATTAATTATTATATAATGTTCTGAAGAATTTGATGAATAGAAGCTTAAATTATACGAGCTTAGGCTTTCAATTATGGCAATAGAATGGAAATATGAGTGTCAGTGATGTAAGAGAGGGCATAAGTTACACACATACATAGTTACACTATACATTCTTTATACAAATTATTGAAAAAAAGTTAGCGGAATTGAAGTATGTTGCATATTATTTGTGAGTATTTTTTCATAGAAAGACTTCTGATGGTATCTTCTGTGAAAGAAGTCTCGAATCTCAACAAGAACAAATCAGGTAGAAAGAGGTTGAATTTTAACAATCAATGCCTATAATGTCACTATACTGTAATACCAACCATTTCTTCTTCCGACTTATCAAAACAGTTATAGAGATCATGAAATAAATTTTAAATTTTGAACATTTTCGTTATGAAGTACTTGTAATATTGTTTTTATCTTTGCAGAAGAATATTATCAAGCTTTTGTACGCCTTATCTTTCTTAAACTTTTTGAAACCCTTGTTATTTTGTTAATTGTTACTGATAAGAAAAAAAAATAGGAAATGCATTCAGTACAAGCTGAAAATAGTAATGATGAAGTTTTAAGTGGTTTAAGTTTTGATTTATTTTTAACTGACATTTTGGTATCAATTATATATGGCGAAAGGAATGTCAACATATATTATTTGTTTTTTTTTCTATTTAAAACCCATAAGTTCAGCAAAGTTACATGCATAAAAACGTATTTTAGCCTTTTTCAATGATTGGTTGAATGATCTGCCCTGCATTTTGTAATAAAATAGGTTTGTATGATAAAGGCAAAATTTTGTCTACATACCTCAGTACTATACTTATATTCAAGTTCCAAGAAAAGTTATTGTCTAATCCAAGCTTCTAATCCATCTAAATTGAAAATACTGTTTCCTATAATTGTCAATTTTTCAAGTGATATTTTATATGAATGAATTATGTAATTGTTAATTACTGTTAGTCGTCAGTCGTTAATTAAGTAATTTACAACAAAACGTACCTTTTACGATTTAAAGCATTACAACATCCAAAGAAAATACACAGTGCGCTTAAATATGAATAGTTTCCGTAACATTTTCTTCCCTTTCAAAGAGAGTCAATATAATTACTTCATGTTATGGGATTGTAAGTTTTCCTATAAATAAACGTTAATAACAAAATAGTATAAATAGGAAAAAAATTAGCTGTGGTCTCACTATGAATAAAAACAAAACTAAAATTAGAAAAATGGAAATTTTGATTTATTTTACTGAGGCCCCTTTGTAATACTTATCAGACTTAGGATATCTCAAGGCCTAAAACCATATAAAAATTTCATTTAATGTGAAATTTGATATTTTTCAATACAATAATTGCATTTAGTAAACTCATCAAGTATTTATATAACATTTCATATTCAATTTTTTTTCTGTTGTTTAATTATCAGTCCTTGTTGTTTCTTTTTAATTTAAAATTTTGTCATTTAATATTGATGAATTTAGTAATTATTTATTAATAATTTTTGACTGATAGACTAACAGGTAATACTTTAAACAATCAAAATTACAATACGACTATTTATCTACAGAAAATTTCTGTAGGTGATATTCAATAGTTTAAAAAAAGTTACTGGCTTTTATGTATTTTTTTTTTTGAGCCATTAATATTCTGAAACTATGTATTTCACAAGGAATAACTTGTTCTGACACTGCGGAGTTAACACTGAAATTCAAAATTTAGGGTTACTAAGAGTTTGAAATCCGTACATATTTATAAAATAAAATAGGTCATCCACAAAAAATTTTATTAAATTTATTTTTTACTTAATGATTGACATTGTTTCAATATTTTAAAAATTCAATTGCTGAAAATAAAATGGTTTGTGCCACCCTCGCAATTCAAGCTTAGCGTGTTTAGTTCTATTCGTTTCATAAAAGAATGCAGTAGGTAGCCCTTTAAAATACGCCAACGCACATATCTTCACTTTTTCATCCAATTTCCATCCTATTTACTACTCATTTTTTGGCATATATTCAAAAAAATGTGTTTCTTCATTACTTAAACTTATACAAAAGAAAAAAGAAAAATTTTACCTTCATTATTCTGTATTCAAAAATGATGAGAAGTTAACTAAAAGAAATCAAATGTTGGGAGGTTGCTAAAGAATTGTTTTATAAATCTATGAAACAAACGCTTGATATTTTACTTGCATATCCTTGCATAACATGCACTATCGAATAGCGCTTCTGTACTTTACGCAGAATAAAAACTTATCGCCTTATCGGTCACTGCATGATAAATAAAGATCGGAAAATAGTTTTGAAACTACATCTTTTCTTTGTCCTACCCCTTATCAAATCTTCCGTACCTACACCCATAAGCACTGATTTAAATAATTAAAACTTTATAAAGAAAATTTTGAATAAATATGACTAAACAATGTAATTTCATTGTTCAACTTATAAATAATTAAGTCCGGAAAACTTTATGGCTTTTACGCTTAGTAATTTATTTACTGTTTATATCACCTTGGTTAATTTTTTCTTCATATTGGTTTTCAATTTTTCGTAGAGTAGAGGAAATTCAAAGTGACAAAACGACAACACATAAATTACATCTGACTGCACCATCGCTGCTTAAAATGTTTCTTATCTAATTTACGTCCGACAATCGCCGTAAATGAGTGCACGTAGGAGACAAGTCTTACATTAAAGTAATTACACAAAAGAGAAATGCCCCCATGGAACAGAATACCAATTATCCAATAACAACGTCAAACTATCAATTAAGTACCTATTCTGTACAGACTTATACATTCTCAAGTGAAAAAATAGGTAGATATTACTGGGATATTACAACAAGAAAATGTGCTTTTCAATGAGGACAATTAGTTTCAGCCTTATATTTCTTCGTAAATGTTTTTAAGGTACACATACAATTTTTCAATTGGGTTTTGCATGTATTATTAATTAAAAGCATTTCATTTCTCTATCGACATGTTTATGTTTAAAGATAAATTAAGTGATAGTGTCTTCGGATGTAAGTCAATCTCTGTATATATAACAGTAGCAATTGACCACTAAAACCACTAAAACATAAAATTAAAGCGTGAGAAAAGTGGTTTCAGCTAAAGAAGAATTTTTCGAAATTTATCCCCGAAATGGTTTAGAAAGGGGTTAAAAGTTTAGTGTCGAAATATTAACATGAGTGTAAACAAATACATTAATATAATACATATAATTATGCATACTAGAGGTCGCCCAGTGGTCAAAATTCGACCATAATTCGTTACAATTTTTACATACCTAAGGGTACACTTCACTTGTAACTGCCTCAAAAACTTTAGTTACTAAGCTAACTACAGCAAATAATGAATTGCATTTGCAAATGTTTGGAAAATAATTTCTTGTCTAATTTTTTCTTCAAGGTTCATTTAAAGAAAGTGCATCATATAATGATTGAAAATATTTATTTTAAATTAAGGAAGGAAATAGGTGTAGAAGATTCAAAATATTTATTTTTTTTCTTCCATAAATCTTTTACAAAATTATTTCAGAATATTCTCTAAAAATTTCAAAACTAAATATCAATTCGTTCATATCATACATGTTTTGAGGTCCCCTGAGTCCAAAAAAGTAGTTTTTAGAAACATGTCTGTGTGTGCCTGTGTGTGATAGCCATATCGTATCGAACGCTTTTACGAATTTCACCAAACTTGGAAATTTTCCTTCATATTATATCTTGTTTTGCTGTGGAGCTTTTGGTTGAAATCGGTTAACCCAAAGCTCCACTTTATTCTCGGAGTTTTTGAGCTTTTTCAAATTTTTTCGAAAACGACTGCAAAGATTTTCTTTAAGCTTATGATAGTTCTTAGACTTATTAATGGCTAAAACTTTTATTTGAAACTTTTTCTTGGGAAAATTCGATTACGGACGGTTCTGGGGTGAAGGTTGGGAATTCATAAATACATATATGTTGTATACTTGTATGCATATAGTTCTGCTGTGTATAGTTATAAGGTGGTTATATATTTCTTTTAACCAACAGCGAGTTTCATAAATGAAAGTAAAAGAAAGTACTGTGACGCCACGCAGCAGATATTTTTTTTTATAATGTTGTATGTCAATTCAAATTACAGTATTCAGAAATATTTTTCAGACAAACAAACAAAAAATATGACTATGAAACATCAGAAGTAATTTCAAGTGAGTTTCCTACGTTCAAAAGTAAAACAAAAGTACCTTTATGTTTAGATTTTTTCATTTAAAAGCCAAAGATAAAAAAATGGAAATAGGCTGTATAAGTCTTGGTTAAAACTTTGAATTAAGCTAAGCTTTTTTTTTTCAAATAGTACCTACCTACTTAAATTAATTTTTTGTGTAATTTATTTGAATGATTTTGCCAAAAGAATATAGTATGAATTATTTATACGTTATATAATAATCAAGAAAAACCTAATGAAGACCAAATAAAATGGTTGAAACGTTGTGTATTTGAAGTTATACGTATCTTTCAAATATATTTTTAATAATATTACTCAATAATCAAATAATCGGTTAAATTTGTTTTCTTCAATTTCAATAATTACAATTTCAAAATTTAAATTCCTCTCACAATATTTTGTTTAAATAATGACATTTGGAATATGGTTGAAGTCTGTGGTCAAACTGAACAACTAAGATTTAAAAATCTACATATTTGTGTGTATTGTGTGTCTGTGTGTGTCAAACGCATGGTAGTGTGTGTGACGTCTTTTTTCATTAATTTAAGGTATTTTGAAGCATTATTATAAAAAAATATTATCTCATAACGCAACTTCCCCATATAAACTTCAATTGTGCCAAATTTCATACTCCTCCGTTCGTATAATATTCGGTAAAAGGGGTTTAAAATTTTTTCTTCACGTATTAATATATAGATAACTCGAGAATCCTCATACTTAGCTAAGTATATAGGAATATGAGTAGGTAATGAAAATGTGGGGAATTTTCAGAAAAACCAAACAAGGCAAATAAAATTAAGCGAAAATTAAAAAAATTGATTATTTTTGATAATCTTGACTGTAACAGCATCTTCGAGCTCTCAACGAGCCTATGTCAAGCTTCCTACACAATTTTATGTGGGAGTTAAATAATGCCCTAAAAAACACAATGCTGTTTTTTAAAAAATGGAAAATAAAAGCAAACGATACCAAAACTGAAAACTGAAGCTATCCTATTCACAAAAAGAAGACCCATTAAATATACAAAGGTAAAAATTAATGGGGTAATAAAATAGAATGGGAAAAAACTGTGAATGACCTACATGAGGAATTAAAGGTGTTACCACTAAATTTATATATCCTAGCCTTAACACAAAAATTCTTTGAAAATTGTAAAAATAGTACAAGCCAGCTAATTAGAGGCATTAGTATTCTACACTCTTGATGACCTAAACAAAAAATATAGGAAATACAAACAAAAAAGGACAAAACATGTCTTACCAAACTATAGATAGACACAATATTCGGGGGGTTTTAAACATTGCCGATAATTTTTCCCCAACACAAACTTAATTACAATATATTGTCCTAGCCAAGAACTAATTGATCCTAGTTCAGGATTTACAAACGCTGATTGAATGGTTTATAAAAGGTACATCACACATCAAAATTCAAATAGAACAAAATGTATTTGTTTTGTACATATTATGAGCAATAAATTTTATTTTGTTAAATTTTTAATGTGGTAGTTACAGACCTCCGTTTACTGCGAAATTTCCAAAAAAAATCTTTTTCTCGAAAACCTTAAGGATCAGATGAGTTTTGTTAATATGAAAGATGCTCAGAACTATTAATTTAATCGAATTATGTAAAAACAAATAGGGCATACTATTTGAAATAACGACTTCCGGTATAATAGGAAGTGTCAGTAAACTAAAAATATTTTAGGAAGGTAGCTCCAATCCAGTTAAGCTATAACCTCAATTTTCAGATTTCTATTATTTCAGGTTCTTCGGAAACTTCTAATGACCGGTCACGCTGGGACAGCCTGTATTTTATGCTACATCACGTACAGAATCGGTGAAAAATATAACTTTCGATGTGTTGATATTTAAATAAAACATATCAGTTGTAAGTGGTAACACTTTTCATTGCAATAGTATGTAGATAGGAAAAATAGTCGAATTTTTCTTATATTTTATGCCATACTAGAGGCAGATATCAGTTGAATTTACTTGTTGATTCGTTTCCTTAAACATAGATTTCGTTGTTGGCTCGTATATAGAGGATTGAAAGTGTTGCATTTTTTAAATCTTAAACTTTATTAGTCTCATTTTTAGTCAAACATCTACATGGAAATGTAAAAGATTTCTAGTTTTATAGGATCTTAACGTATTCTTTCAATGGTGATTTAAATTATTAAGTCTACTATCTGAAAGTGTGACGCACTTCAAAATGTTTCTTTATAGTTACAGGATCATTTCTCAAGCCAGAACTATATTTATTTTTTGTCAAGTCTTGCGTGAACAAAGTCATGGATAACCACTTATCCCACCTATATTAAGAATAAATACCTGAATCAATTTTACGAGATTTTAGGAAATTAAAAATCTTTTGTTTTCATAAATAAACTTTTTGCTTCTTAATTTTTAAGAAAAAATCTTCGATAAGTATTTAATCTTATTGTGCCAATATTATCTATCATACAATTCAAACTTATTAAATTGCAGTTCAAATAACAAAAAAAAATAAGACGAGATTATTATTTCAACTTAGATTTATTTACGATTATATTAAATATAAAAGTAAGTATAATAAAAACCTATTTTCTATGTCAGCAAACAAGTGCATCAAACACTTTATAAAATTCAATCCATCTCCAATGAAACCTTATATGACACAAACAGTGTAGATGTACCCCATGTACCATGTTCGTTAAGTTGTAAAAGCAGATTTACGATTACAGTTGTCTTCCCTTAGTTTCTTTATTAAAACTTGAAATGTGAAACTATTATTAGATATGTCAGTATTATTAGAACTTTAAATTAAAATTATAATATTCATTTCACAGTCAACTTAACAATTTGGTGATTCTAATGATTGAACGTATAACTAATCAGTACAAACACTAAAATGTAGTCAATAAATTAAAACGTGTATGTATGTAGGTATTACTGTCTGAAATTATCTTTGATCTAATTATCGTAATTAATGTTAACGTTTCACATTTACTAAAATTAAAAATAATAATTTAAATTATATGCGCATATTTATCAGAACAAAACGAGCAGTTTCCAAAAAAAAAAAAATAAAAATAAATGGAAATTGGTCAATGTGTACGTCATCTGAAATTCGGTGAAGCTTTCATATTTTGTTGATTACACAATCTCTGTAGGAAGTTAAAAAGTAAATATTTGTGGATCAATATATATGTAAATATGTAATTGGAGTATTTGAAAATAAATTTTAAGCTCAATGGAACTTTTTTAACAATTTTTTTCCACGATAAAAGTTTTAAAAGTTTGCTTCAGTTTTTAAAAGTCTATAAATAATTTTTTTACGACTCATAGACAGGATTTTATTTGTTTTTTAATTTGCTTTTCTTTTGATATTAACAATCAACTGTAAAACAAAAAAAGCCGGTTTGGATTGAAGCCTTTTTTGACTAACATGAAAAAGGACAGTTGCGATGCATAGTCTATGGATACCTTCTAAATAATCAGTTTTGAAGTAATGGCTAAGTGGCAAACTAGAGTTAATTATAGTACGGCATACCAGTTTTATGTCTCAAACCATAACTTTCTTAATAAAAACCATTCAAAACGAAAAGTGAGAATATAAACGTTTAAGCTTAAGTGACTGGAGAGGAATTTTCTGTAGTCGATTCTTTTAGATCAGGTATAGATACTTTAGTGCTTTTAAGGCAGGAGCGAAATTACCGTAATATCAGCCGTATCAATTTGATATGTTGGCCACGTATATAAGCCAAAATTTGTAAAATATTATTCACAATATCACTGAAACTTTAAAGTCCTTTGCTAAACTTAAGTTGGCGCCCACAAAAAGCTCTCTGACAGATGTTGACACATGGTTTGTCTAGACTCTAGAGTCTAGAGTCTAAAAGATACACAATAAACGAATTCAACTGTAACAGAATAATAAATTAGGAAATAACAGCATCTCTGTTGCAAACTTTGAGAGCAACCAACAACCACTAATTAAGTAATTTATAAATTATAAAAACAGTATTTTTAAAATGTCAGTCAAATCAAACGAGTAGATAAATCAAAAAGTTAATCAATAATGAATAATTTATTTTTTTAATAATTTCATCATAAATCAAAAAAACAACTTCAAAGCAATTGAACGTAATGGAAAAGTTTGCTTTATTTTATTTTCCTCGGTTTTTTAAATTAATTTTATCTTCTTACCATTAAAAATACGTCATATGGTTTATGTCAAGACGCTTTCAAACAAAATTTCACTAACATCCAATTAACAACTCTCCTATACCGTAGCAGATACCGTTGGATTTTCCGGAGTTAAAAGTACATTCTGTACTTTCAATAACCAATAAACTAAGACAACGCTAAAAATCTTCAAATCTTGGTCCCTTCCAAATACAAAGTTCAAAAAACATTGTTTTAGTTTTTAACTATACCGCAGGAACATGCATATTTTTTAATAATTGCATATTGAAGCGGGATTTCTCAAATTTGTATTGAGAATCTCGACAAGGGTTATTTTATCCCCATGGAAATATCACCAAAACGTTTAAACAACCAACAACTTTATTTACTTTCACTCGGTGATTAATTATTTATCACAACAAATCACTTTTATATCACCCGGAATCACTTTGAATCACTTGTATTTACTAACTGAATTATTTAAACTAGCTATTATCGATTGAATCTATGTATTTATATGGGCAATTTGAACTCTCTCGAACAGCCTAGAAAACTTCATCGCCTAATCTTTTACTAACTTACCATTCTTGTTAGTCAAGAATTTCTAATTACTCCAGATCCAATATTCTATCCAGCAGGAGCAGTTTCTGTGCTAAGCTCCTAATGCGATTTGGGTGTCGTTGATCCATACAGGTGGCACTCCCTTGTGAGGGCTTTACAGTCAAAAATGACGTGGATCGCACTTTCTTCCCTATCCCCATACTTTCTCATTCCACAATGTCCAGTTATTAACCCCACCACAGTCCTGAGTTGGTTCCTTCCCTATCGTAATACCACTACAGTGAGCAAATTCTCCTCATCATTCACTTGCTGAGTTTCTGACTAGGAACTCCTACCTAGTATTTCCTAGTATTTATTTAGCTGCTGTCTAAGTCGACTTTTCATCACCCTTTTAAGAGAAAATTTAGTGACCGACTTTCCAAGATTTGGACCCATGAATGCGCTAACTCATATATGGATTTCCACCACAATAAGTGACACCAGAATGCGCTGAGAGCATATACAGTACTACTAGTGGCATATTAAATTAACGCTATCTTTTGTGAGCTAATAAAGCGCTTTCCCAACTATAATTTTAATAGTGTAAAAGTGATTCTGATAGTTTATCATATTTTGTGGATAAAATGCCCATCATTAGATTTCATTAACAAATACAGTTAAAATATCATTGGTTACAAGAAAACTCAGGGAACAACAGAACGTTTTAGAACGGTAATGTTTCTAATGTTTCTTTATGTAACTGTTACAGAACTATTATTTTGTGGCGACTGGTAATTCGAACATGCAGTGTTTGTCACTCGCAGCTGTGTTGGTGGAAATACATGATAAAACCTAAACAATTTTGTTCTCAATGGGAAATTATCTGTGATTATTAAAACATTGGGACGATTAATAATCAAAAAAAAAAAATTTTTTTTCTAAATTATTTTAACAATTTTATTTAATTGTTACCATCAGTACTATTAGAAGTAATTACTTCTAATAGAATTTTTATCTCGATAGTACTAAAAAAAATACTAACAAATATAAATTTAAAGCAAAGAACGTTTACATTAACTTTAATCCAATGCTTTGTCGAGCAGCAAAATAATAATTAAATAGCAAACGCTGAAAATGGATTTGTGAAGTTTGAAAATTAAAATTTCCTTTCTTCCAACATTCGCAGTAAAATATCTTAAATTTTAAGATTATGAAAATAGTGTTGTATGTATATTTGTTATTCTATAACGCCATAAAGTTCAGCATTTATTACCACTTAATATGAAATATGTGTTTTTATATTTCACAGCAAATATTTCATAGCACGTCTTTTGTAACTTGTGTGTAATTAAAGACGTTAAAAACGAAGCATTTTTCCAGCAGACGCAAAAGTTAATTTTTCATAACGGCCACACGCTAATGAGACGTAACATCTCATATTTCAGAGCTTAATGTAAAACAGATCAGATTTCCCCAAGCTCACACTTTTCTATTTACCTCGTCGACTGATTATTACTGTTACTCTAAAATTACATTGTTTATTTCCCTATTAATTAGCTTTTCCTCTTTGACCAGTCAAAGCAACTATTGTTTCAATGCACTTCCATTTGAGTTCTATATTTAACTAATTGAAATAACAACTGTACCTACGTTAAAATCTGTTAAAATTTTGAAACAATCTAATTATTACATAGAAGAAATAAAATGAAAAATTTTCACTAAACAGATTCGATTTCAATATAAAAAGGATTTAAGTTTTAAATATCGAAAAGTAAAAATTTTACTTTGTCCTAGTTCTCCGCTCCTTCATTAAAACTGGGACAAAATATTTAACGGAAGTAACAAGGCGTTTTAAAGTTCATGTTATACATAAATCAATTTTAATACATTAAAACGTTTTCCTTTTTTAATTGGAACATTTTAACCAATACAATTTGTTACCACATATTTCTTTTTAGTTTGTAACGCTTTTAAAGTTTAAAAATACATAAATTAATTACTACCTGTAGATATGAATTACTTTCAAATTAATGAGTCATTAAATCTGTTAATAATTTTGGCATGTGGAAGAAAAAAGTCGCTAAAGCTATATAAATCTTTAATGTCGTAAAAATTAGCCAGTTTAAAGAATTAGGAAAAGAAACAGTGAGACTTAGTGCAAAAGTTAAAGTGGTAAGTTTTTCAGTTTTCTCTCTTGGTTTTTCGTAAGTTAAATTTTAACAAAACTCGAAAACGCATTTTATCAATTATCTCATTCAACGAAAACTTGTTGAGTTCTAAAGAATGTGACTTTTGTATCAATTTTCTTGAAATATTTATATGAAAATTTGTTGAGGCAATTTTCAATTTTTTCATATTTGAAATTGTATTTTGTAATTTAATTCAATTGGAAATAAAAAAGTCAAAATTAATTTCGAGTATAAGGTATTATGGACTTGAAAAAAATCTTTCAGTTCTTATTGTTTTATAATTCCATTTTATGTTCTTTTATGTAAAAAGATTAAATATCAATTTTAATTAAAATAATATAACATGTGATTTGTATGGATTACATTGTTTTGATTCTTTATCTATTATTTACTTTTATGTCGGAAAACCTTAGTAATCTAGTACAATAAGGTGAAAAAAGAGTTTAACCTTAAAATGAAATATAATACTTTAAAATATCTTTAATTAGCTCATTCTTGTCTGCTTCGTTAAACTAAATTTTGTCGGTAATCAATTAATTTTTTTCATTATTTCTTGGTCGTTAGAGTTAAACAATCTTACAATTTTTTCGTTAAGACAAAATTCCCATAGATTCGACAAAAGCATTTCTTTATAAACAATTTCCTTCGTTTATATTTGCGTCTAGAAGTAGAAATAATAATTCAAATTAATGATATACAACATAAATACAATTCGAGCTAAAGAAAATAAGCCGCTGTCTATAAAGAAAGAGACTATAAAATCACTTTACTGCAAACACCAAGACACTTTCTGAGAATTTATTTCCAAATTTTAAATGCATAAAATACAATAGGTGTAAAGATTAGCTCACAACAGTGGAAAATCTCTTTTCTTATTTTCTTTTATTTCGGATTTCTCTACTTCAAACTTTTCATTCCCGCTGACTTATTTCACACATGGCAAATGAATGGCTTTAATCAAAGTTCCATTTCTATTTCTATAGAGCCGATAATTACTTTAAATTAGTGAGTCACAATTATCATAATTTTTATTTATTCAAAAACTAGGAATCTAACTTTGCAATCTGTCCCAGGGAAATAAGCGAATCTGACAAACGCATGGGCAAGACAGGAGACCTTAGATAGGGTTCCTGTCAAACTGCTATCTGTAAGGCAGTTCCAGGAATGATAAGCGTTCAGCCTAATCATCTTTTCCTCACTATGTGTCCGATTAAATGATGGCTTAAGCGTATCTGATATCTGGCACTGAACCTGGCTGGCTCCCCTTGACAAAAACCAAACTTAGGTCTTTACGGATGTCAGCGATCTTAATGTACCGTAGGGAATCAACAATGAGACAATGTTTTTAAGTACAACCCCTAAATAACGTCAGTCCTGGAGTAACAAGCAATTTCCCAACGCCGTATCGCCCCCGTTTAGACCAGTTTTAGGGTGGCTCTGTAGATTACTAGCTTACAGGGACAGGAATGACTTTTGTCGTAGTAAAAGTCTAATGATTAATTATCAAAAAAATGTGATCAAAACTCTTCCAGTAATTGTTAAAATAAATACGCATAGAGATAAAATTAAATTAACCACAACAGAATATTTAGCATATTATATAAACGAAATATAGGGTTCAATAAATTTGGTTTAAATCGGGTATGTTTACGCTTGAAATACTATTTACTATTCAAATATTGATACAAAACTGTAGAGACGTAGGTAAAGATGTAGTTCTACGTTTTGTTGACTACGAAAAGACATGTGGCCGTATCCAGCATTAAAAAAAAAACTCATGAAAATTTAAAAAAAACAGATATGGATAGCAATTAAGAAATACCTTGTATAGAAAGTTTATGTTGGAATAAGGCAGCACATGTAACAATAGAAGGTATAATCTTTGAAGATATTGAGATACGCAGAGGCGTACGATAAGATTGTGTGCTGTGACACCTACGTGATAATTTTTATTTTGAAGAAATATTTAAAGAAATTTTTAAGGTGGTAAATATAGAAATTAAATAGAGCCAAAAAAAATAAAACAGACAAAAATAAACCTCGTTGATTGTTTACCCGCTTTTTACTATTTGACTATACCTACCATATGTGCACTTACTGGGATCACGAAGTTTTAAATAAAACCAAACTTAACTTCATAATTATGCTACGATTCATAATTGTATAAAATAAATAAATCTATCCTCACTGTTCGTATCCCCGATTATTATTTACGAATCATTTTTTTTCGAGAGGTACTACCTTTCATTATTCATTTTTTTGTTCCTGTTTTTAGTTGCCTTAACATCTTAGGTCATATAACGACTGTTTTAAACACAGAAAATTTCCTTTGGTCACAATAATCTTAGATCATAAATCTTTCTTTTTTTTCAACAATGTTTTATTTCCAGTGCAGCAATATGCTATGCATGAAAGCGGGCATAATTAGTTATATCACTAAGGAGTCACTATTGAGGAGGCAGACAGAGTGCTCACAGCACTTTTGAGTTAAATCACTCACTGCATAGCTGCATCACCGTTCTGAGGAAGCGTTGATTTCAGACGTGTTCGTATTTTTTCGCCAATATGGTAGATGCTATCGGTTGCTTTCCATTTACACCAAAAACGACCTCTGTGTAACGCAGTGTTCGACACAGTGCTTTCCATTTATGAGAATGTCGAACACGGCTGTACACTGCGCGACACTCGAAAAAGCCGTGTTTGGCAATGTTTCATCGTGTTTTGCCCAGGATTACCAACACAAAAGAGAAGAATTCTCTTCTCTGCCTATGATTCCCTATGTTTATTAATTACTCAGGTTCTTCAGGTTGGTATTAAAAACCCAAAAAATGCACTCTAGTATTTGCTCTAGTCGCTCTAGTATTATTTTGAGATCTCTGTTTCATTTTGGGAGTGTTTCGCAATGTAACGCAGAGTCGCTCTGTGTTAATAAATGGAAAGCAACCATCGTGATGATGTAGGTTTTTGAGGTACTTTTGTGTTAATGTATCATTACGAATCGTAGGAATACAGAACTCGCGATTGAGTTGTCGATTTGTTATGAACCAAGGACTATTGGTGCACATTTTCTTAAAAAATTGTTTTGAAACGACTGAACCCTATAGGGATTCGACACGGATTAATCCCAGTAACACTGATGCACGGAGCAGAGAACAACTGTTCTAATGTTGCGTCAGTAATTGGATTCTGTTAATTTTTATTGGTTCATGCATCATAAATTTATGATATATTTTTAATTTATTCGTAAAAAAAACCGTAATGTAATGTCCAGCTTATCATATTTTATTCCGAAGTTGTAACTCTTATAATTTCTCTGTCTTAAAAAACAGCAGTATGTGGTTTATCATATGTCAAGCAGATAAAATTTTACTTAATAATTAGTATTTTTATACGAATAAAATGCACACACTTTGACGTGGAAAACGTATTAAGTTATATATATTAAGTTAGCCATATTTTACATTAACCTGTTGCGTCAATATCAAATACTTACTTCTCTTGTGTAAGCTTCTATATATTATTTATCAAAGCCATTAAACAATTACATTACTTTTAATCAAATTTTAAACAATAGTTAAAGTAGCTTTAGTAAAGTCTAGATAACATTTTTGTTATAAATCAAACTTCTAATTATTATATAATAAACATAAGTATATAATTACTATAAAAATACTATTCGAAGAAATTGGTATACTCTTTAAGTTAAGCAAAGAAATTAAAAGACGAACGATGTATATTGAAATACCGAGCTTTCTAATAAGTAAAAAAAGTTGCTATCAAAGAGAAACTTTAATCTCTTTATAAGTATTTGAAATTTCAAGATATCTTTAGAAATATCTTTCAATTATTTTGAAACGGACAAATCATGAATTGAATTTAGAAAAGACACGAGGAAGACATTTCTGAGGAGAAAAATTATATAAAAAACTTGGCGTCTTATTAAAAATAATTTCATATATCCTTGTTTTCTAATTTGAGTTCAGACAGAACCTTGTACGCTGTGGTAAATTCAAAAAACCAAAATTTACTTGTGGTTCTTATCGCAAATAAAATGTGCAAAGTCATAAATCATAAAGTTAAATGAAATATTTTACATATAATCAGAACTTAGTGAAACTATCCTTCAAGTTCAACTATCATTAACTTGAAATTGCTTAATTATATTATCAAGAACACAAACCTTAAATAGCATATTTTTAAACTTGATAGAAGTCTCACGAAAATATTCAAGAAACCTTCTATATTTAATAGTAAATACTCGTACAATATTTTTAATAAAACAAAGCTCAAAAAAATTTCATAATCTTAAGTCTTAGTAAGTTGAGTCATTTGCATAATTTGATATAATATGCCTAGCATTTTAAATTACAATGATTTAAGAAGAAAAGATGAAAAAGTGAAACTTATACGAGTTGCTGATTTGAAAAAAGTGATAACATCACATCACTTTCCCATTACTGATATAATGGCATTTAATAAAGAGGATGTTCATTATACTACCGTACTTCTTATTAAAACATCGAGATAGGATAATCCTGCTTACAGAAACTTCATTATGATTTATTAATTGTGTTAATAAGATAAAAAAAAGTAATTTGCACAACACAGAGAAAATTTAAGCTGTAGTAAAATTCATTATCTTTCAGAAATTTTTGTCAAAGAAATCTAAAGAATAATTTTGGCTTCGACTGTTTTAATCTATACAATACACCAGAAATGTGTCATTCATTACTTTCATAATGAAATATGCATGGGTAATTGTGCTTTTAAAAAAGATGCATTAGATGTTAACAACGTACGATTAAAATTTAAATGTTGTTCCACTTAATCTTTTTTACCAACTTTGGTAATATTGAGATTTATTTCAAACAAAGGGAATTGAATCAAAATGTTATCCTAGTTATTTAATTTACGTATCTACATTAAATTACGTTTCAGTTAAATAGCAGAGAAATTTTCGTCCAACCTCAGAGAAATCGCCAGCACCGTAATTAAAATTTAATTTCTGAATCAAAGTTGATTAAAATTCAACAAGAATTTTTAAATAACTTCACTATAAAATCCTTTTATTTTTTACGTTAAAATATTAGTTTGTTTCAACTTGATAAAATCTTAAACTATTTTATAAAAGTTGTTGTTCCTGTTATAGAGAAAAAAAAGCGAGGTATTTCATTCTTGAGATACTTTAGCTCAAACATGTCGCTCTTCATTCTAAATTAAAAGTGGCAAAGTTTCTCGACCCACAAGTTAATTTGAAAAATTGGACTGTGATGTTATTCTTGACTGATAACTGACAAAAGAATTTAACCAGCTTTTATGTTACGTGTTAACAAACTGTAATTTAGATTTGTTTCATTTTAAGTCGATTTTCAATCAATTTAATTTATTGGTAACAGAAAATTACAGTTCTACATTAAACTTAAAAAATATTTTTTTGAAAATATCTTAACTTTTAGTTATGATGAAAAATAGTTAACAGGAAGTTGAAGAAGTTGAAGTATTTTTTTCATTTTAAAGAAACACTTAGAAAAGAAGGTGTTTGCCTTTATTAAATCTTATTATTCGTTGTCGTATTTCACTTCATAGACACTTTTTATTGCTTTATAGTTATTGTACTGTCTTATACTGTTAAAAATTATACGAAAAAAATATATAAAAAAAAGTTTGAATGCTAATTTTTGTAAATAATCAAATTTTCAAGGGAATTTTTAAAAATAATTTTTTTTTGTGTCAAACGGTTTTTGTTTCGTACTAACCGAATTGTGGTAAACGTTTTCTAATGGCTATTTTTCTTTTATATATTACATACTGTGTGCATACTAATGTTATATTACAACTGCAATATAAATGCATTTAACTGCAATTTTTGGTTTGAAGCCAATGCTTCCAAGCCAAGACAACAAATAGGATAAAAATTTTACAACAACTTGACGTCTAGGTACCGTATGAAATTGTGTATACCCTGCGCTTATATTACTGATTGCATTTTTTTGAGCGTCATAAAGTTGAATTCAAAACATTCTAAGAAACTTCTAAATGAAGTTCATAATGACAATTATATAAATGAGACCACTTGGTGGTGTGGTGATTCCTGTGATTACTATTTCTTTACGTCAGTGGTCCTAGGTTTGAATCCGAGTGTAAGCCTAGAATTTTTTCTTAGGTTTTCGAACTTATTGCGGATGCTAATGACCTCAATAGTTCAAGTGGCTAAAATGAAAGTCGCCTAAAGTCGTTAATAAAAAGCATAAAAAATCTTTTTTATCAGCTCTTTTAATTTCCGAAAACTGGATGTAGCATTAAAAAACAAAGTACATTGGTAGTTCTAAAAAAAACTGACTAATATATTTTTGAGAAGTTGATAATGAGACTGAGTAAGTCATATTCCTATAACTTTAAAAATATAAAATAAAAATATTGCTATTCATAGTTTTTCTAAAATCAATAAAATTAAATCTTTAAAAGCTCATTATGAATTATTTTCTATTTTTGATTAAAATATTTACGATGTTTAAGCTCCACTTTTAGTTTAAATTTCAATTCAACAAATAATTTTGTTTCATTTAAACCTTGAACTGAGTTCAATCTGTCGTTTAAATTAAACGAAAGAATTCTTCCGTTTAAACTACAGTTCAACCAATGGTTCAACGTTTCATAACTGCATTTTTATGCGTAACCAAGTAACATGACCAAATTTATTTATATTATTTTTACTATCCTTTTTTGATTATTATATTATTATCCTTAATTAATCTTTTCTTCATGATTACTTTTTATTTTTTAAAATGTTATCGAATTCGGTAAGCGATTCGAAGATATGGAAAATATTTATAGTTGAACCTCTTTTTTATTTGAACTAAGGAATTTTTTTTTGAGATATTTAATGTCACATCAACTACTATGGTCATTAGCGAGCGTCGAATCTAAAAACCCAGGAAAAAATCTTGGACTTTCATTGGGATTCGAATCCAGGACCACTGGCGTATAGTGCAACTATCTAGTCAACCACACTACTAAGTGACCCAATATACAATTATTATTTGCTTCCATTTTTTCCATTTTTAATTTTTTCGCCTAAAAGTTAAACTATGTAAAGTTAAATAGAAACCATAGAAACTACATGCAGTCCTACCACATTGATTCATAAAATTATCATCTAAACGACGTTCAATTGAACTAAAGTTTAAATTATATTGTGAAACTAAATGATTTTAACTTCAAAGAACTTCAGTTCAGGTTCTGCTGAACTTAAGTTTAAACGGCACTGTGAAACTGGGCTTTAGAGTTCTATGCAGGTGTCTTGAGAAATATAAGCATTTAACTTATTCAAAATAAAATTTTATTTCTGAAGTAAGAAATATAAATTTCTGAATACTTCAATAATGAAAGAAATAAGACTTCAATCTGGATTCATTAAATGGTATTGGACGTCTTAATGACCTCTTATTGAAATCATAATTTAAATAATAATCAAAGTGTTATTGAAATAAAAATATTCTTTATTCTGTCGTCTTAATTACAAATATGAATTCAAAATGAAAAGTTCAAAAGCTGTCCAGGATGTTATAACTTGAAAATAGTCTTAAGGCATATTTTGGTTAAATTTTAAAAAAATCAATATAAAATTGATTAAGGATTCAAAACGTGGGTATAATTAATTGTTTTTAATTATAACTTTTCTAAAAAATCACATTCTAAAAGAAACAAACAGAAAATTAAATTCAGTGAAAAAAGATCAATAAAAATATAACGGAACAGTCTCTAAAGACACTTTTATTAAGTTTAAGTGTCGAAATTTCGATGTCGAATTGTTCATATTATAGACATTGTTTACAACTTTACTGTTTACTAGTGACTACCAGTGACTTCGTTCTCGTAAAATTTAACAAAATAAAATTTTGAAAAATCATTTTCTAATGAAAGTTACAATCCTCTCAGAAATTACACTGGCGATTATTGTTACTTATAAGGCATTCGTGTTAAAATTTCTATTTTTTTATTGTATTTATCAATCAAATTATGTTACTTAAAAAATTTTAAGCCATTTAACTAATTTTAAACAATTTGATGATTGATATCTGCATACCTCTTTACATTATTTTCTTTGAACATGACTGATATATATAAATTGATTATTTCTTGATTAATTGATGGAATTTTGACATTTACTATTGCATAAATAATGATTTAGTTTTAAAAATGTAGCTTAATTAATGTACATTTAATATATAAGCTGATAAAAAAATAATTGTTTTGAAACACAAATAAAAATCCTCGGTATTGTTCTTTAAAATTAATAAAACGCGTTAATTAAATTAACCTCTTACACAGGATTATTTTTTATTTGCAAGGTTCTTCATTAAATAACGTGTAATTAAAATTTTTTTTTCAACTTTATATTAAACTTTTTTCTTTGTTTTGCTTTGTAGCATCTTTACCTACAGTTTAATCAAATTTGAAAAATGTTTAAGAAAATTGACATCAAAAATTAGCAAAAATTGTAGACTTACCGGATATTCATCGTATTGAATCGCCGGTTGATACTCGGAAAACTCCAAAAGCCCAGAATCTTCCGAAGCCGATCGCTTCACCATTTTTTCAGATTCAACCGTTGGAGCAGCCAAAGAGCCCAAATTAGCAAAAGTGGTCAACAAAAGAACTACCAATATGATCATCTTATAAAATTGCAGCAACCCACTGTGTGCATGCCATGAAATATGAGGCATTGTTAAAATAAAAAATAAATAAAATTTCGTGTAAAGTTAAAAAAAATTTCTTAAAAATCACTAATTATTTACGATCACTTTAGTATTAATAGCTATTTTATTTAAATGGAAACTGATGGCAACTCTTAATTGTGTTCCTTCTGAGCTACTGTTGATGGATAGTAATTCTGTAAGAAAACAGAACGCGCCACGCTCCGTTTTATATAAATATGTGTAAGATGTAAGGGTTGTTTGCGCGGGGTGCTCCGCCACTAACCAAAGGGGGCACAGTACAGAGAATTGACGATCGAAAAGGCGCATGACTTAACAAAAACAAGTAAAACGATAGCAATTTTACATTCTAAACAGCAACAGGTTTTCCCTCACCGAACAATGTTTTCCTATACACAACGAAATTTAATGACAATCATTAACGTATCCATATAACTCAATACTATGCAATGAAAGTTTCAAGTGCCATAAACCAAAGTTCAAAATATCCTAGTTCGTTCACATTTAAATTAAAACAAATAGATAGATAAAAATCTTTACTACCTCTTCCGAGACTTCATTTTTGCAGAATCATTAAATTCAAATCTTTCCCGGTCGCTGCTCCTCTTCCTTATATCATGTTTTTTTTAATACATAAGTGCATCTATTTATCTATTTTACCATCATATCGCAATTCGTTGAATATATAGAAGCGACATGGTGGTTTGCACTTTCTTTTGAGCATAAAAATCTTAACCGTTTGTGGGTGGGAATGTTAAAGCTCGTAAAGTGAATTAACGTCATTGCTCCCAACTATTTCGGAAGTTTATTTGAGAATTTTCCAGTTAGACGGAAAACCATTAAACTTCCATGTAACGTGGGTCGCTTATCATGTACGTCAATGACATTATTTTATTTACTAATTTTCTTCTTCCTCTTCCTTTTCCTTGATCGTATATGGAAAGAACTAAGAAGCTCTTTCATTCAAACTGATTAAGATCTCAAAAGGTTACAAAATTCGTAATCTTTAACTCGAAGCTGCATTTTATTTTATTCTTGTTTTATATGTAAGAGCTTAACTAGTTTTCTGACTCTTGACGTCAAGCAGTGCAAGTTATTTGAGCTTCTTCTTTTTTATAGTATTATGTTATATAATTTACTAATGAAAAATCGCAGATCTCAATTACTTTTCAAATGTTATAAATCATATTTCATCACTTAGCAGATAATGTTTTAAGTGTATATTTATAGCTACTTACAACACTTGGTATTACTGGAATTGAATTTAAAAAAAAAAGGTATAAAACAAACAACATTTTTATATTCAATCCTGGGCTTACAATTTTTTTTTTTTTTTAATCAGGAATCAAAATTTGATGTTCACATTATTAAATAAATAAAAAAGTGTCAATTAACAAATTTTGAACCTTTGAAATGAGTTCGCTTCATTATACTCAAATTTTTCTTTTAAAAATTTTTGTTAGTTCCGCTCTTATTTATTACCGTTATTTCGCCAATAATTCACCGTTTTCACGAAAAAAATTTCAATTTATATTTATTTTTATTCTCTTGAGCTAACAGCTCAATTGTTTGTAATGTATCATTTTTATTACTTTAAAAAATTTGGTTTTATAGTTTAATAAGAAACACATTAGGTAAATAAAGTTTACATACTATCATATTCTACCTGAACATTTTAAAACATCGATAGTTCCCTTTATTAACATGTTAATTGGTACCTTTTATAAACCAACTTAACATATAGGAATGCCTTATGTAAAACAATTACACTGTGTGATAAAAATGGTAACTACAATTGTTAGTCATAGAGAAAACGTAATGCTTTCACTCAAGTAATGCTATAGCAAAAAGGAAGAAAGTAATTTTTTAATTAAAAAATTAATGAGATATCCATATAGCATGTAACTCAATATCTTGGGTTCATACTAATGAAAGGAAAATCAATTAATAATTAAAGCTTACTACAATAGTAGTGGCTGGAGTTAAAAACAAACAATTTCTAAAATCTAAGATTAAAAGCTTTTAAATTACGTAAAATCCGATCAGAATCATGAAAAATAATAAAAAGTTTATAGTAGTTTTAATAAAATCATAAGTTTCAATATCTGAAATTAGCTTGTTCAGAGTAAAACTTTTTCAAACTTATTTTAAAGTATAGAATATATATAAGTTGGAGTGTAATTATTATAATTTAAAAAAAAATTTTTTTTTCATATTTTCTCTTATTTTCGATCACATATTTACACATACCTAAGTAGATAAGTTTATTAACAAGGGTGTCGATTTATGATGGAGAAGGTTAAGATATCATAACATAATTACTGAGAATCTGATACAGCATGATACAAAAGAAAGATGGATTGTTTTTGATACCTATATAAATAAAACTTTAAATTTAGTATGATTATAACAGTTGCCTATAAACAAAGTTAATTATTTAATACATTTATATTTTTCATTCTAATTATTTTTATTTTAGAAGAATAGTATAATGAGTATTAATTACACAAAATTTTTCAATTTTAATGTTTTATTTTAAAGTGATAACGTCTTATAAATTGATGAATACCGGCAGCCAGTATGAAAAAGTGTCACGTTCCGTTTGAGCCTGTGCGTGCAAGCGAGAACGCAATACAAGCGATAGAGAGGCACGAGTTCTGCTACTGGAACGCCGCCATGCGAGATTTTTTGAGAACTTCTACAATAAGCTATGTCTCGTATTCAATAATTGTTGAATCCTAGACAACGTGTTTTGTGTTTTTTTCTATAATTTACTTAATAAGATTTAATTAACTTCCTTCATAATTTTCATTCTGATTTCATTTTGAAAAAATTGTTAATTTTCAATTAACTCATTCTTAGTATTATACAAAATAATGATAACTCAGTGATAATAATTCAATTCAATTCATAAAAATATGCAATTTTAGGCTTAAAATCTATTCAAACTCAAGTCTAAAAATATTTTTAAATACAAAATGTGAAGCCCTATTCAGTACAAAAATGTCCAGATACTTAATGAATCATTAAAAATTAGGATATTATAGTTTATTCTAGTTTTAGATTAACAAGAACTTAGTTTTATATGTAAGGTGCTGGGTTCGATTCTCTTTGAATCACAGATATGTCTAGATTTATAAATCATAACAATTTTCTGTTTTTACACACTCGTGATATGACTTTAGATGTTAAAGCGACATAAAACATAAAAAAAAATCTGCTGCGAGGCGTCACAATACTTTCTTGTACTTTCAATTATGAAACTCGCTGTTGGTATAAGTTGTATAAAATATATGAAATATAAGCACTTTATTACTATACATATAAACAGAACTATAGATATGAATACAACCTATACCTATATGTACATATTACATATACGAATTTCCAACCTTTACTCGAGAACCGTCCTTATTCGAATTTTCCCAGGAAAAAGTTTCAAATAAAAGTTGTAGCCACTTCTAAGTCTAAGATTTATAGTAAGCTTAAAGAAAATCGTTGGAGCCGTTTTCGAAAAAAATTGAAAAAGCTCAAAAACTAGTAAAATAAAGTAGAGCTTTTGCTTAACCGATTTAAACCAAAAGCTTCGCGGCGCAACTAGGTATAATATGGAGGTAAAATTCCAAATTTGGTGAAATTCAGATAAAGCTTTCGATACGATATGGTTATCACACACACACACAGACATGTTTCTAAAAACCACTTTTTTGGACTCAGGGGACCTCAAAACATGTATTTCCGGTGAAAGCTCGAATTCGAAAATTTGACCCGACTACAATACTTCCTTTACTATTTAGTAGTAAAAGAAAGTAATAAATCAGATTTCTATTTTTTCTATTTATACTATAACAAATTTTCTCTTAAACCTGCATTGAGCCTTCTCGTTAAGCATTCTTTTATCCTATGGTAATTTTTAACGAAAAGTTTAATAAACCAAACTACTATATACATATTAATTTGCAGATCAATAATTTATCACAAAAATCACTTTTAAATCACTCGTATCACTATTATTCACTAATTGACTCCTTAAGAATGAATCTGGTCTTGTGTATAGGCAATCGCACTTTCTCAACCAGCTTAGTCCAGAAAGTCTAATTGCCGATCCTTCTGCAAACTGCCAAAACCATTGACTGTCAATAATGAAACGGTTCACAACCTAGAATGTTCCATTCTTTTCCATCGCTGTTCATTGTCTCTATTTTTGTTCGTTACAATACTTTTTTCAAGTTTTTATTATTGATTTTTAACTGATAAAATCCCTTATTTTATCTTAATTTTTTTCATTTGAAATAGGTACATAAGCTTTTGAAAAAATATTCTACTTCTAACATTTAAAAAATAATAAAGTCTCTAGAGTCCAAAGTCTAGACTAAAATACCTCTTAACTAATTTACAATATATCTACATACTAAGTGAGTTACCTTTAACTTTGCATTTTCATTTATTTTTGCTTACTCTTTAATTTTTTTAAACAAACAAGCATTCCATTACCTTTATATACTTACTTATAAAAAATATATACTCGTATAAGCGTTTAACAGTTGTAATACTCACTACTCTTCGTGTGGGAGGTTGGAAATTTACATAGAGCACATAGAATATTTATACAAGTTGCAGTTTTATAATTGTGAATAATAAGAGGAAGCGATTCCAGAACTTTCACAAAGCTTATAGAACAAACACATCTAATATTATCAAGGCAAGAATACAATTAGTATCTATATGCCAGGATGATTTTAAAGTTAAATCAATCAAAAATTTATGTAGGTACTTGAAATATAAGAAAAAAATACTGAAAGAAATAGAAATAAAAATTATTACTCTATTACAGTATAATTTTTTGCAATATGATAACTTGAAAAGATCATCGTTTTAAATGTTTAATTATATTTTTAATTTTCCTTTTTGTAAAAAACGGTTAACGTTCTAGTTATGAAAAATTGAATGCGATCGTTTTAAAGAGAACGTTTTACGTAGGTTTTTTTAAACTAAGTACACAGGAAATTAAATCTTGTTTTACAAATAACTCCCGTTTCAAATTATTTTCAGTTTATTAGAAGATAAAACGTTGAGCAAGTATGTCAATAATTCCTGCTGTTTAAGACTTGTAAAGCTCCGACTTGAGACACCTTCATGTTTCATAGTGTTTCGATTTGGAAAAAAAATTCAGTTTCCAATGTATTTAATTTTTGTATTTTATTTACATAGTATAAATATGTTTCAATAGACTTAATAAAGTTCATACAATGTCGAAGAAATGCTTCTTATATAGAAATAAATACATTATACGAACTTTCAATCTTATATTTACTCCTGAAACATACAAACGGGTCTCATTAGAATAAAAAAAAATTCTACGCTTTTCTATAAGATGTGAATTTTCTCAATTCAGTATTTATCTGCTCTAAACAAGAAATGTAACACGAAAAAAAAATCTTATTGATTGAACTTTGAAAATAATCGTTAGTTGCATAAAATGTAAACGTACAAGTCGTATACATTTTCGATAAGCTTTTTTTGTGATAATTAAGAAGATAATTTTCGTTCATTTGATGACATCAGGCAATCAATTTTTTGGAATGTTCATTTAGATAAAAAATAAAAATCTTTCTACCTCAAATATATAGTTACTTATATATCAAATGTACCTATTCCACTTAACAGTTTTCTCTGATTTCTCTGTTCTTTGATCTTATATTCTCACTCCTATATTATTTTATTTATGAGATCTAATGATTTTCAATTCAAAAATCCCATGTTTATATAATTCAAATGGAAAAAAATTGTTTAATATTTATTAACTCGTATCAATTTTCAGAAGGCGGAGAAAAATCTAGAAAATAAAAAGTCAAATAGATTGTTGTTAGCGGAAAAATTGGTATCGCATAATACAATTTCTAATTTCCCAAATGATTGAATGGTCAATAGAAAGATTTATTAAATGAAGTAATATTGAAAGAATTTTCATTGTTGACAAGAAAAAATCATTAAAAATTCATTGTGAAAAAATTCCTTATGGATTCGTTTATTATTAATTTAATATACAAATAAAATAAATCATTTACTTTCATTATTCTTGTAATGTTCAAGTCAAATGTATCAAAATAAAACATAAGTTCAAGCATTAAATGAAGTTATGAAAAACTGAATACTGACTATCCGCCAACGTAAAAGTGTTATTTGAACTTTTTTTTCAACTTTCTTTCAACTTTCAATATTCTTTTTATTCTATGAGCTTTCGTTATTATTAAATATAACTATCTATGAAAGTTTAAAAGTTCATTTTAAGTAGGTACCTAATGTTAGGTACCTAATATCGATATTAAATAAAATATGTATAACCCATTTTTTAGATAAAATTCGAAACATGTACAAAATACATTTTATACTTCACGAATAATAAGTATATTCATAATAATGATTAAAAATTAATTAACAATAGTAAAAAATTAAAATTTATTATAGTTTAGTGTTAGGTAGGTACTAGGTATTTAAAAATGTGACTGATAATAAGAATATTTTTAGAAAAACCCTCTGTTCGATAGGAAAACTTTGAAATATATTTTATAATAATTATATTATTGGGATTTAAAAGTTAAAGTAAATTTCTGAGTTAGATTTGAGTCTTGCCTTGTCAGGTTTCACACCTCTTTTCTTTAAGAAACTTCCATCCATGGAAAGATAATCTTATTAAAATAAAATTCTAACTCAGTTTGCATCATTTTGAATCGCATAGTCGTTATACTTCAGAATAAGTTTAGCTTTTCTTGAACGATACGCCTTTCGGTAGCAAGGGACATTGACAAAAAATTTTCGGCAGCACGAAACGTATCTACTTTATGATATAATAATAATATTTAGATATATAGAATAATAATCAAAACATAACGTCAATTTTGTGCAGCTTATTTTTCTAGTATTGAGAAATAATTCTAAGACTCAATTCTTTAGACTTTTTCAAAAATTAAAACAAAACTCACAAATATATATATATATATATATATATACATATATATAAAATTAATACAGAAGAAGTAAGTGAATGAAGGTGTCACGTCACATTCTTATACTTGCAAGTAAATTGATTTAAAGTTTTTATAATTCCAAAATAAATAACATTTTTATTATTCATATATCGAGAAAGTACCAAAAAATGATTAAAATAAGGACTTCCTTTTCCCCATAGATAAATCTTTAGATAAGTTGCCCAAAAAAAACTAAACAATCATATTTTCAAAAAATATGACATGAAACCTTTATCCACTTACCGCTTCAATTTTTTTAAGGTTTATGTAAGTACTTATGGTTAATACTTATGTTACTAATGGTTTATACAGAAAAGTAAAAACAATGAACCCAAAAACTTTATAGATTATATTGATAATTGAGGTTGGAGCAAAAGACAGTCATTATATGCAAAAAATGGGCTAAGCAAAAGAAAATAATACAATTTTCAATAAATATAACTAATTTGAGTAAAGCGAGAAAAGGAACTTAACAAAGATTTAGAGATGATCAAAATTCTCAAAAACCAAAGTTTTGTAAGTTTCTAGTTTTCAGTGCTTTTGAAAACATTGTTTGTTATTTTAAACGTAGTATATTTTAGGCTCAACATAAGGTTTACTACTAAACTTGTTAATGAACTTAAGTTGAAGTTGATTTTAAGCAAAAGTTCATACAAATAACTGCAAGATAGTGAGCAAAATATGAAAGCAACTTAACCACAAGCAAATAGTTGATAATTAGGTACCTACATGAAAAGTGAACTTGTAAGGACACATTTTGAATTATCTTAAAAGTAATATTATTATCCTAAAATTTCTGCAAAGTTGATCCTTAGTCAGTTTTTATATAAATTACTGCATACAAAATAAATACAGAATGGGGCAAAACTGTCTTCCTATTTTCAATATGGCTGTATAAAGCTAGGCGGTGTCGCAGAAAGATGGCAATAACGAATTTATAAGCTTCAATGTAAACAGTTTTAGCGTCAAAAAGTCTTAATCTGTAATACTATGTGTACTAACGCCTCAGCGTGCTTTTGCCAAGGAAGTGTACATTCGTGAAAAGGAGTCCTTCATCGCTGCACAACTACCGTTCCGTATCAGATATGAAATTCCTCGAAATCAACAAGTCCCTGACAAAAAATTATTTTGTGAGTGAAAAACGAGATTTGTTGGTAATAGTCTGGACTCTGGTGGACATCCACGGGCTATATTTTTTTGAAGAAGAAACTCGGGCTGTTACCGTTGATTCAGAAAGTTATATTTGATACGCTTGAGTTTAAAATAGTTCTCAGCTTATTATCTTTTATTCAAAAAATAAATCCTTATTTAGCTGTATTGGGGGTTCTTCAAGTCAAGGAGTTGGGCACTTTTTAAATGATTTGTGCTTTACATCTTGACTTGTAAATGAAATAACTCTCAAAAGTAATACTTAATTTGATTCCACCTTTAAAAATTTGGCTCCGTTTCAAGACAAAGATAAGTAGCTTAAAAATTATGTAAAGTCACTTAAAAATCAACTCAAGTAGTAAATCTTTAGTCTGAACTAATAGAAAAACGCAACTTTATTAATTTTATCGCTAAAATGAACCAAATTCAGTCGTAGATTTTAAGATTTATTTAGCACTGACATTCAATAAGGAGGTAAATAAACTATAAATGAAACGGATATCCGGTAACTATTCGGTATCCAGACTATCCGGCGGCGTAAATACTATCCGGCCAAATACCGAATAACTAGCACCTATCTTGCCAAACACTGTTTTTAAAAAAATATTTTAAGTGTTGAATTGCTTTATTTCATTAGTATCACTTAATAAATACAATCAGTAATCACAAGATAATTCTACAACTTAGAAAATGGATTAGCACTAATACTGGAGGGAAAATTATGGTGAATTAATACTAATTTCTTTGCATTAATAGGTACAAGTGGTTTCGCTTGTCTTCGTAAATAAGATCAGCTTCAGAAAAAAGTCTTTCACTGCACACACTGCTGCAAGGTGTTGAAAGATAGATTTTGGCAAACTTTGTTAAATTTGGGTATCGTTTAGCATTAGCTATCCACCAAGAATAAGGGTCACAATTGCGATCAATTCGCACTGACTTAAGATAAAAATCAAGCTCAGATGCTATCGCATTCTTTCTTCATGTTGAACCTTTCTTTGCAGCCTCGTCTGCTTTGATGTTTCCTGATATTCCTTTGTGGTATGGTATCCAGGCAATGATCAAACTTCTGTCTTTCGAGAGGTTAACAAGCTTCATTTGTGTTTCCTGAATCATCTCGTCATGTAGAACCTATTTAGTATTGTTTTCATGTACTACCCCATCAAAGTAATCCCGAAACGTGTCATGAGCTTTGTGAGGTACAGCTGACTCTGTCTTTACTCCTTTACTTCCAATAGAATATCCTGGCGCGTTCTTTCAGCACCATGCAGTAGTTTAAGTCTTCACCTGTGGATTTAAAACGAGTTTTTAGTTCATGTTAGGCCGGATATTCGGCGATCGAATATCCGGGTACTCGACTAAAAGGTTAGCCGAAAATTCGGTATCTAGCTGGTATCCGATATCCGGCTAAATTCTATCTTTTATTTTAAAAAAAGTTACTATACCAGATCTACACAACAGGGAAAGCAGTTTTCATTAAAAATTCATCTAAATATATTTTTTCAAGCAACTTTTTTCACTTCCCTTAAATTCCAGATTAATTTTTAGATACAAATAAATATAATTAGATAAAAATTGTAAGATAATTTATGTATTGGTAACAATGTTACAAAATCAAGTAAAATAAATATAAGTAATGAAGTTGAAATCGATTGTTTTACATCTAATATTAAAAAAATTTCTTTGAAGACAATAAATTTCGATCATTTTCAACCTTTATGAAGCTTTCTGAAAATGTAATTAGTTTTTTAAGATTATTTCTTTTAAGTCTTATTACATACCTTTTAAAAATTTAAAAGCTTAAAAAATTGAATTGTAATTTATTTTTAAATTTTCTTATATTGATTTTTAATAGTTTATTATCAAGCTACAAATCTTAATTAGTAACAGGTAAGAAGTAGATAACTGTAAAAATAATTAATTTTTGTTTCTTATACTTACATACATCATATTATTGTGTTGTTGTTAGAAGAAAATTAGTGGCTATTAGCACGTATTTTTATGTTTCAACGAATAAACCCTCTTTAATACCTATATTATATTTTATTAAGTTCTTTAATCATTTTCTTATTTTTATGATATGTTATGGCCATAAACATCAGACTACAATTCTATAAAAAGCTTGTTAACTTTAATTGTTTGTGTCCATATGTGCGCTTTTTTTGTAAACTACTAAGAAGTCTGTTTTAATTACGCAGGATAAACACTATGTATGTATTTCTTATATACATATTATTTTATATTGGCCCCATCGTGTGTAGCTTGTTATTAATCACCCAGCATTTATCTGATCAATACTTAAATAAAATGATGCGATGTCTCGGTCACAACAAATAAAATCCATGTTATATGACATTAAGAATATGTAGATTTTTAATTTGCATAATATTAATACAAATGAAATCGATAAATAAATGATTTTCATAAATATTATCACATTTATGATTGCTTTCCGTCTGTCGTATGGTAAAATCTCATTCGATAAATCAGCAAAATATGGAACGACAAATGGGAATGAAGGGATGCTGAAAAGGAGAGAGTGTCGTTCCCTCCTGGTGTAAGGACACGTACATGCACTTGGAAACCGCAGCGTTGACCCCATGGCGGTGGCGACAGTCGGGTTAAATTTACCCCTTCAGAATTTTCAAACGTGAACAGATCAAGCCAAAGCTGTTTCGCGAGCTTTCATCCAGCTATTTATTTTATGTATAGCCTAAAACAATTCGTACATATTATTCACATCAATCACTGTCAACGCAACTTATTTGCGGAAAAATGTATTTTGCACGCGAATAAATTCCTCAATATTTCATCGAATGAAATAATTATTTTTTTTTTCGAACTGATCAAATCTGTTTCGGTTAAAATTGCAATTCTTTCCCCATGCTCAGGGCCGTACTGACAACAGGGTAGTTCGGGAACAAGTTCGATGAACCAGAATAAATTTGTTCAAAAAGAATACAAAAATATCTTACTAAAAGAAGTAGAAAAATTTTCGAAAATTTAAAACAATATATATTAAATACCTAGGCTCCTAAAAAAAAATCTTCTAAATATACTACTTATGATTCAAACCCGATTCGTTAAACATACTAAAACTATACTGATTAAATAGAACCCTTACTAACCAAATAAAAAAACTCCTTTCAGTTATTTTTATAAAAAAAGCTAATATTTATCCTTCAAAAACATTCCATTTTCAATATAGCAAATATCTCAGCGTAATTTTCAGACTTTATACCCATATAGTTAATGTTCGATTTCAAAGTTAGTTCATCAAAATTTGTTAAACTACTTTTCCGTGAAGAGGTATTATGATTTTTTTCAGAATAAATATATTTACATTGCTGTAAGTCCTGAGAACTTTTCATATCAAATCTCATTAAAATATAATGTAGCAGCTTTTCTACTGGAACCGTATACATTTTTGGGAAAAATAATAAGCAATCTGTCATTTTTAGATTAAAGATTCACAACTTAACTTGATATTAAAGCTGTTTTATTTGATGTCCAAACTATTTCACAACAATTCCAAATCAAATCATACTTGTGTCAAAGATTAAAGTTTATACTTCAAATTAAATCAAACGACTTCACTTCAAGTTATTTCACTTACAAGTTAAAATGTCAAGAATAATTTATTTTAGAATATGTTCAGCTTCTTTACTAGATGAATTCTTTATCACAGATATATTCGTATCAAATTTTAATAAATTTCGTTCAGCTATTTTTACTACAAAAAGTTTTCCGAGATAAAAATGTTATCGTGTTTATTTTGAAAACCTAACAAATCCTTATACTTTTTATGTCCCTCAGTTATTTTGTTTGGATGAGCTTAGAAGTATCCTACCGGAACCGTGCTTTTTTGGGATAATTAGTATCTCAGCATATAAATAACGAAAATTTTGTATTTACTTAAAATGTTGTAAGTTATAACAATGAATAAGAATATCATGATAACTTCACTCAAATGCACAGCGTGAATAATAATAATCTTAAAATAAGTAATTCGAACTTAGTAATTTCGATTTTTTTTTTCCTACTCCTATTCCTTTAGGGTTTTTCCAAACTTATTTTTCTTAATTACGTCAGCAATAAAGATGGGCAAAACATTAAAACAATATTCAAATATTATTTTAAAAAACTTATTTGCAGGCCTTAAAAAACTTATAAATTTAAATTTGTCCAAGACAATTCAACTATGATTTTTATTCTTTGTTTTCGGTGTACCTACCTTATTGATAAACAAAATCGATGATTGCAAAATCTGAAATGTCAAGGTTGATAAATAAGTTAATCCTTCGATCGGATTAAAAATAACATTGAAAACCGAACCAATGCATCGATTATTTTACCTTTTGATATAGATTTGATATTAAAGTAAAGCAGCAGAATTTCATAAAATTATTGTTATAAATTTTAGACTATTTTATAAAATCTTAAGATAAAAACATATTATTTTAAGGTATTATTCTTTTGGTACCCATTGGAGGGATTTTTCAAAATTCCACCCCTAAGTAATCCAAAAAGGGGGTTGACGGTTTTGTATTTAAGTCTTTCTCTTAAGATATTGATTTTCGTAAATTCAATTATCAATTATACAATTATGTACAATTATCAATACATGTAAATGTAAACAACCTCTGTTTGATAGTTTCCTAAATCGTTCATTTAAAGGTTGAAAACAATTTTTACAAATTTCAAGAAGACCCCTAAAGAAACAGCCCTATTAATTTATTTATTAATACTTTTTTTAAAACTTACTTTTTCTATTCATTATAATGTACGTCTACTTTTTAAAATACTGTAGTAAAGTTGTTATATTTAGGAAGAGGGAAATTTTTTTTAAATGAAATTTTAAATAAACGAAGTGGTTTCACGCGGGTGTTAAATCCCATAGTTCAATTTTATAGGAATATGAAGTAGTATTTTCAATTTATGTTGTGGACTTCGTTTATAACGACCTCTATTGTAGCGACTTTTGGATTATAGTGACGTTATATTTAGGTTCCTTGAATTGAAAGTATACTTTCAGAAGAAATTAAAGAGGCTATAATGATTTCGGATATAACGCCGATTTCTGGGATAGCGGCTTTAGTGAACCATTTGTCACAAGGTCCTGAAAATTCCTTGCGCCTATTGCGACCAAACGCACAAAGATTCATTCACAACATAGCATCATTAAGCTTTCTTATCTTTTGTTTACATGCACAGTTGGTTAGCAGTAAAATACGGCATGAATACAGTAAAATTCCTCCTGACCGAACTATAAAACTTTGTGGGTGAAATGTGGCTCGTGAGTGTATAAATGTGATCAAGGGTGAATGCAGCTGTGCTTCAACATGAATGAGTGAGTAAAAAGTGAGAATTTATAGAACTAGATAAGTCGCTGATGACCTTGATTGTTCCAAGCAACTATAAATAACCAAAAAAAAAAAAAAACAGTAAAATTTCTTTACTTTCGAGGAGTAGGAAAATTTTAAGCTGGCAAAGTTATTCATTATTTATTGCTTTCTTTGTACCTTCGTTTTTAATGACTGTCGGAAATAGCGACGGAATTATAGTGGTCCCTTCATCGTCGTTATAAGCAAAATCCACTGATGTAGTGTTTTTGGAGGATGTAGAGGTACAACGTGTCTAAAATACCCGGGCTGGTTTTAAAGGCTCTGCAGTCCGGGCCTATCCATACCCCACATTGTCATCCTATGCAACAGATAAAGACAACTAGATAATTTTACAGTGAAAATTTGATTAATTCAGTTTAACAAAAATTTAAATATGACATTAGAAATTAAAAACATTAAATGAATGACAGAAGATCCAGTTAATTTGGATATAATAATAGTTGGAGGTGGACTTTCAGGGCTGGTGGCTGCATATCGAGTGCTTCAAAAAGTACCGAGCCTAAACATATTGCTTTTGGAAGCATCAGGTTCATAAAAACATTTTTTACTACATAATTTATTAATCTTTTGCGTATATTATTCCCATTAAATATACACCGTTGATATTATGAAACGTTTTACGTTCAGCTAAACATTATTTTTTAATTCACCCACACATTTACAATAAAAACAGAATAAAATGAAACTGAAATATTGTAAAAAGAAAAGTGTGCAATAAAAATAATTTCTTTATGTATCATTTTTATATAATAAATGGAAAAACACATTCTACACATATATAAAGTTAATAAATTTCCAATTTTCGTCAGTAATATTATGTATGGCCTATGCGAAAACTCAGATGTTTCGATATCGAATAAAATTGTCTCAGTGGAGTCATAAAATAAATTTCGATATTTCTCCGTTTTGGTAAAAAAAATTGTCCTGTAGTGGTGTCAAAAATATCATGTTAAACACATAGGATTAAATTGCAAACAATAAAAAAGTTCAACTACGAATAAATCAATTTACAGATCGTCTTGGAGGTCGCATCCTTACTTTGCCCGTTAAAGTTTTACCCGACCAATATTCAGGCTTTGATTTGGGTGGCCAATGGATTTCGTCCAATCAATTACATATAAAAGAGCTAATCGAAGAATTTGATTTAGAATTAATTTCAAGTGCACCCACTGGTAAGAAAGTCGTAGAAATCAATCACAATGAAATTAAAACTTACGAAACGGAACTTCCGTATATTGAATCGTTCATTCCGGTGGACGAGTTTTACGAGGTTTTCTCTAAAGTATTAGACTAACTAATTTCTTAAATCGATTTTTACTTCAAAATTTGTTTATATAGTTAGATGATATGGCAATGGATGTTTCTTTAGATGGAAGAAATAAAGTTGGTAACTCACAAAATCTTGATGCAATGTCGATGGAAATGTTCTTGCAAAACGAATTCAAAAGTGATGCGGCTCGAAAACTTTTTCGAGCTTTCATCGAATCTACTTTTGGTATGTCTAGCAATTAATCACAAAGAATTTAAAAAAATTTCAAATCAATATCTTTATTATTAACCATTTACGTGCTGATATTCGCCCGCTTCGCTGAGCACACTTAAATTAAACTAATGATTTAACCCTTCATACTATAAGCATAAATCTTTCAACAATTTTAATTGAAAAAATGGTAGTTATCTCTGAATAACCATGTATTTTCCAGAACAATAATTATCTTGGTGTAACATTCTAGCTTTAGAAGCATAGTAAGGATTAGATTTCATAGTATTAGTTCATCTATCAAAATCCGTTAAACTATTTTCCTAGGAAAAGATATACCTAAGCTATCCCTCGGGCAATGTACATTTTTTCAGGATAAATATAAAAATATATTTGTGTTACTTTAAGAGCTGAGAATTTTTCATACTAAATGTCAGTAAACCCATTCAAGCATGTTAGTAGAATGGATTCTTAGTTGTTATCCTACATGAAGCGTAGACATTTGAATAAACAATTAATTTAAATTTTAACAATTAAATGCATTTAGTTGTTAATGCCAGGAAAAGTTATTTATCCCGAAAACCCGTACCTACATAATTCCAGAATATATTCTTTGAGTTCGTTGTCTTAAAAACTTTTTTCGTATGGAAAATCAGATTTGTTTACTGTTAAGTTGAGCAAACGTTAATATTTAAAAATATCTCACGGAAATTATTCAATTTATGGGTAAAATAAAGAAAAAAATTACGCACTTTATTATAGAAAATTGAAAATAGAAAAAAAAATGTTTCTAGGCAGCTTATAAAAATTAATCTTACTTTGACCATAAAACTGTGGTACAAAAATTACATACTTCCGGCCTCCTAAAAAAAAAAAATGCCTGTAGCCTCTGTGCCTCCAATTTAACATGCATTTATTAATACAGCTTTTTATAAGTTAATACCTGTAATTGAAATAAAACTTTGATATATTAAATTACTATATTTAAATAAATGAGAATAATTTTTAATAAATAATATGATTTATTTTAAAAATATTTCCTTTAAAAATGCATATATTCTGTTATAAAGTTTCAATTACTCAAAACAACAACATTATCCTTCGGCATAATTTTCGTTGACAAAATGTGCGTGGTTGGAAAATTTATTAAAAAATCTTGAAATAAATGGCTTGAATTGAAATTCATTATTGTCTCTTTAATATCAACGTGGGTAGAACAATGAACTAATTAGTCGATTTTCATTATACCATTAAAGGTGTGGAAGCGAGAAAAATATCTCTCCTTTATTACTTAGGATTTTCAAACGGAACTTTGGGAGCAAGCAATCAATTGTTATATTCAGGCGGTGGAGCTCGGGAATTCTCTATAAAAGTGAGAGTGAAAATTAAATTTTAATGCTACGCTATTTTTATTGAAATCAAGTTTGTTCAAATATTTTTAGGGGGGTGCACAAGAGCTTTGTAATCAATTAATTCATCAAATCGATCATGAATGTATTATAACAGGAGATGGAGTTAAAATTATAAAAACTGATCAAAGTGAATGCACCGTGATAACAAATTCAAATAAAAGATACAAGTAAGTGATTAACATCTGAAAGTGTAATAAAAATTTGTACGGTTGTACGATATAAGTAAGTACATAGTTTTAAAAGATCTAATTTTTAATAATAGAAGTCAATATGTGATAATCGCAATACCCTTCAAGGATATATTAGAGATACAATTCAACCCTCAGTTATGTGATTTTAGAATGAACCTTTTAAAAAACATCAATGAAAGCTCAATTATAAAATTTGTTGCCTCTTACCCGGAAGTAAGTTATTTTTCAAAGCATTTACCATGAGATGAAATAAAAATTATTCTCAAGTTTTTTATAGGCTTATTGGAAAACTAATGGATACTCAGGTGACTTTTTAAGCGCTCAAGGACCTATCTTACAGGCTTCTGATGGAACTCACAAAACATTTCCTGCTCTAATAGGTTTTGCTCAGGCAAATTTTAAGTACAAGGTAACTTAAATGATTGTAGGTACTCGTAAATTAAAGCTTAAGTGGTTTATTGATTCGTTATAGGATTTTAAAACAGAAATGTTATCGCAGTTGGTATGTTTAGGAGGACAACAAATGTTAGATCCAATCGATTTTATTCATGAAAAATGGTCGAATTATAAGCCTTCTCCGAGTCTATCTACTTTTCAAGATTTTATTAAATTCAAAACGAATTCTAATCGGTTTGTGAACATTTTTTAATTGACGCGTATGTTACGTTATAAAATTTAAAACAATAAGAGTTTAACATAATAATAATTACTATTAATGATCAGCTTTAGATATAAATGAATGGTTTTCTTGCAAGTAGTGTGGGTTAATCTCTTTATGTTAATTGAAGATATTTAAAAGTTTGTATTTGAATAACATTAACTACGTAAGTAATGTTTGTATTATTAAACAAACCTCTAATATGGTATTCTTTAAACTTTAAACTTATTTTTATTATTTAAACAAAACGTTTTAAATGGTTTTAATGTTGTTACTATATGTGCAACTTTGCATGCGACTCACATACATACATTCAAAGCATCCAGTAACTAATACAATGTTGATGGATAGACAACCCGTTATTCATCAATGTATAATAATATTCCACCGTAATAAAAAAAGCTGAAATATGGTGAAAATGAATTTCCTTTTCCTGAAAATGATAATCATCTTATACTATTTTCATTTATATGCATAAAAATATTGTTCATATAATGGTATAAGTTCTACCAATTGGTAACTGTTATGTATGTATAGGATTTCGGAGATGCTTTAGCATTATTCAACCAAGCTCTTCTCTCATTTTACAAAGATATTGACACGTTTATAACTTTTCATCTTTCATTCCGTGGTTTACCACTTTTTCACCTTATTTGACTAGTATTAATCTTTTGATGTGAATATCTCATTAACAAAGGATTAAAATATAAATCTTTTGAGTACATTATATTCTTGATGTAAAGTCCTAAACTCATATTTTCAAAGTTAAAACAAAGTACCATGAAAACCCCAGTAAATTTAATTTTTGATTTTGATTCCGCAATTTTTTGTTAAAAAATAACTTTAAGAGTTAAATAATCCACTATAGAAAACACACACATAAGGTATATTTAAGTCACAAATTGGTATATGAACAAGGTCAAGAACGTGATCTGTAATATGATGTACAGTATAAATCGTTTATAACGACACCGGATATAATGAACAACCGGTTGTAACGTATAAAACCTTCGGGCCCCGTGATATGTCTTAGATAAGACGATACATGCGATACATCAGTTAAAGTGAATATCGCTTATAACGAACTAAATTTGACAGTCCCCTGAAGCTCGTTATAAACGATTTCTACTGTATATGTATATATTTATATACAATCAATAAAATGTGAAATTAAACTTCTTAGGCGATAATTCGATAATCGATAAGCGAATGGGAATTGTAAGTGAAATTTCAAAGACGCATTAGATTAGGCGCATTTCGTAACAGAATTTCGTTACATTTCGTCATAAGAAAGAAGAAAGTTCTAGGATGTTAAAAAAAGAAAGAGAATCATTGATAATGTAAACTGTCATTGGTTCTTGAGTAGTTGCCCTGAGTTGCCTTAATGTAGAGCAATGTAGAGAATAAACAAAATATTTTTAAGCTTTGGCATAATATGTATTCTGATATACTCTCTTTCTCTCTCTTTAACAGTTTTTTAAGAAATTTCACTGCTATCACGTGAACAGTGTTGCAAATGCATTTTTTTAATCTAAATTATATTTACTTTAGCGATTTAAACATATTCAGGTTTCCAAATGTTCAATTACAGTCCTTTTAACGTTATTTATTTTTGCCTTCGTTGTTATCCTAGCTGATCCGATTAGACTATAAATACACTGAAATCACGCCGTATAAGACAGATGCCATGCGCTACTTACATAGAAAATCATGGGACCAATGAATGAAATAGTGCTATACATCATGCATCAAAATGTGTATAATACTATTCCATTCATTGGCCCTATAGACCAATGCCGATAATTTTTGAACACAAAAAAAATATAGTAGGATGAAACCCATTAGAAAAGGAAGAGAATATAACAAAAATTAAAGAAAAAATGAATTACGGTTGATCTGAGGTGGAGAAGTGGAAAAGGTGGAGGGGTTAAACGGTTGAAATAGTTTATCTCGATTGTCGACAAAACTACAAGTCCTATGGAAAAAAGTAAAATAGCAAAGTTGTAGATAATACGAAGATCTACAACTTTTGTACTAACACTTTTTTCACATAACTTCAAAATGTGTGTGAAAAATTCCAATAACCAAGGTTTTGGTTTTTTAATTTTACCTTTTACAAAAAAAAAAAACATGAAATTTGGTAAAAACTTAACTGTTAATGTCCCAAACACTGTAATTTTTTTGATTTTAAATATTTATTTTTTCACCTTATTTTGAATTAATATTGAAAAAACACCCTAATTTTCAATCGAAAATTCTCGTCAAAATATCCAGATTTTAAAAAAAGTCGGTGGGTTTTTTGTTCCTTGAAATTTTTACTCTCTGATGATGCAAGAAAATATACATTACAATGTTAAATGTTCCCAGAAAATGCAATAATTAAAATAATTTTAAAAAAAAGTTGTATTTGTACAATTGTATTATGTACAATTTTAAGCAATTTATTAAAATTTAGACTTTAGTTATTGCATTTTCTGGGAACATTTAACATTGTAATGTATATTTTTCTTGCATCATCAGAAAGTAAAGATTTCAAGGAACAAAAAACCCACCGACTTTTTTTAAAATCTGGATATTTTGTCGTGAGAATTTTCGATTGAAAATTAGGGTGTTTTTTCAATGTTAATTCAAAATAAGGTGAAAAAATAAATATTTAAAATCAAAAAAATTACAATTTTTGGGACATTAAAAGTTAAGTTTTTACCAAATTTCATGATTTTTTTTTTGTAAATGGTAAAACTAAAAAACCAAAAACTTGGTTATTGGAATTTTTCACATAAATTTTGAAGTTATGTGAAAAAAGTGTTAGTACAAAAGTTGTAGATCTACGTATTATCTACAACTTTGCTATTTTACTTTTTTCCATAGGACTTGTAGTTTTGTCGGAAATCGAGATAAACCGTTTCTACCCCGTTTAACTCCCCCCCTCCTATTTTCCACTTCCCTATCTGAGATCACAGATGTATTTTTCCTTTCATTTTTGTTATATTCTCTTCCTTTTCTAATGGGTTTCATCCTACTATAATTTTGTTTCACTTTTTACCATTTTCAAAGGCTTTAGCTCTGGTCTATTAGTAGGATACACATGATGTCCTATGAAGTGCTTATGGTACCATATTTCCTATGATACCTGGTCTACCCTATCGACATTTACACTGAGTTTATAACGTAACACATCGTGGAAAACGTATCCACTAGAGTTGTCTTATAATCTCTTTAAAAAATTGCTATTGCATTCTTGAATGAAATTTTAAGTAATCAGACTTTGAAAAACAGTTAAGATTACGAATTTTTGGTTTTTAGAGTTTACTGGGCTGGAGCAGAAACCGCTACAAATTGGAACGGTTATATGGATGGAGCTATACAAACAGGACATAGGGCCGCTATTGAAGTATTGTTGGACTTAAGACCACAAGCAATATCATGGACAGATATCAACTCCATCGAGTAATAATTTTAGATCGACTAATAAACAACAATAAAACTTTTTCTACCTTAGTCATAGAATGAAACCAATAAAACGTTATGATTTTTATTCGCGATATTCACAAGGATTGCAAAAGGCTGGTATGATATTAGCAATTGTAATTGGCACATATGCAATTTATAAGGGAATTTCGAAATTAAACAACAAGTAAAATTAAAATTTTATTCAATTAAAAAAAATCTTTTTATATATTTTTTTTAAATTATTTTTCTTCGGTGACCTTTGGGGGGTCATCGTTTATTTTTAATCGTTCAAAATAAATTAGCAGCTCACAATGTTTTGTATATGGGAACATGTCTACTGCTACGGCCTTAACGGGAACGAATGGAAGGCGATACATTGATTTCGAAACAGGACGACCTAAATCGATAAAATTCTTCAACGCTGCATTGGGGTCACATGAGACATATAAAATTTTATTTAAATTAGATGTTTGGCGCAGTTGAACTATGGCTTTATGATCTGTAACAGTCATTAAATTATAATACTATATTTCGAATATTTGTTTGTATATATGTGACTAACGTAAGCCTGCTCTCGGTGGATCGACAACTGCTATAATATCCTGATTAGTCGCTTTTCTCATGACCGAATTTAAAATATCCTCGGCTTTTCCGTCGAAAAATTCTGCATTGGAAATGTTGTTTTTTTCCGCGTTTATTTTTGCGTCACTTATAGCTTCGGGAATCAATTCTAAGCCTAATACTTGACCCACATGCTACAAAAAAAAATTTTAAGTATTTATTTAACAATTTAAAAAAATATTATACTTTTGCAAAACAAAGTCCAATGGTACCAGTTCCACAGCATATATCCACTAAAGTTGTTTCTGGAGTTGGCTTTACTAATTCTATTCCAGAGGAATATAGAATTTCTGCTCCATCTGTATTAACTTGAAAAAAAGCTTCGGGAGATATACGGAATTTCAAACCCAATATAGTTTCTTCAATATGAGTTGTTCCACTTAAAAGTTCTACTTTAGGATTGTCCTTTCCTAGAACTCTGAAAAAATTCATTAGATTTAGAAATTTAAATTACGAGGTTTTGTTTACTTTTTTTGAACGATTTGAAAGTAAAGAGATGTGACGTTCGCTTCTTTTCCGTCACCGTTAGAAAAATATTCAATTAAATCCTTTTTTAGTTTCGTGACGGACTCCTCGGTCATATCTTTAGTTTGTACTCCAACAATAAGCATTAGTTCATCTGTTGTTTTAGACCAGCGTGATGTTAAAATACGAAAGTGGCCAGTTTGAAATTCCGGGCTATAAACTTGTAATTCTGAACTCCGAACAAATTTTTCAAAACTCTAAAAAAAAATGTTATGTGTTTTATTTTCTTTTTGATTCCGAAGTCTTTTGGCGCATTATGGAAAAAAATTGAAAAGGGATTTTAAAGATGCGTAAAAAGGGTTTACGTGACCGTTAGCGACCTCATTTTTTAACCGACTTCAAAAATGAGGAGGTTCTCAATTCGACTGTATTTTTTTATGTTTGCTACCTCACAATTTTTGACTAGGTGATCCGATTTTGATAATTTTTTTTTTATTTCAAAGCTGGTGCTTCCTGTATGGTCCCATTTTAATTTGAAAGAAAACGTTCACTTCTAAGGGGTTAAAAATTAAGGGATGAAATATTAACTTTTTATTGGAGAGCTCGATTTTGATTTTCTTTTTTATTTGAAAGCTGGTGCTTTCCGTGTGATCCCATTTATATTAGAAGGTAATCGTTCACTTCTAAAGGGTTGAAAACTAAGGCATGAAATATTAACTTCTTATTGGATAGCTCGATTTTGATAATTCTTTTTTTATTTGAAAGCTAAAGCTTCCCTTGTGTTCCAATTTAAATTGAAGGAAATCTTTCACTTCTAAAGGGTTGAAAAATATGGGATGAAAAATTTTCTTCCTATTAGATATCTCGATTTTGATTATTCTTTTTTTATTTGAAAGCTCGTGCTTTCCGTGTGGTCCCACTTTAATTTGAAGGAAATCTTTCACTTCTAAGGGGTTGAAAACTAAGGGATGAAATATTAACTCCTTGTTTGAAAGCTCGATTTTGATAATTCTTTTTTTTATTGGTAGAACATAATTTTAAAATAATCTAATATCCATTTTTACAAAAAAAAAAAAAAAAAAAAACCCACTCATAAGGGGTTAAAAATTATGGATGAAATAATATCAAAAATTTTTCCTGGCTAACCCAATTTTGATAATTTTGTTTCTATTACATAGATCGTACCTTTAAATTGTTCACATTTCAATTTGAAGAAAAAATCCACCCCCTAAAGATGAAAATAGGGGATGAAATAGTGACATAAAACTGAACCATCGAATTTTGATGATTTTTTTTTCTATTGGAAAGAATATTCCACTTAGTTCTATCATTTCATTTAAAAACAAAAAATTTCAGCCCTTAAGGGCAAAAAGGGATGATCTAGTCATTTTTAACATTTAACGGCGCTGCCTCATATGAGCACGTTAAGTAGTTTTACCCATATTCAAAGAAATAAAAACAGTTGTCAAACTTCAGATCACCAAAACTCGAGAAATAATTTAAAATTATAACAAAATGAAAAACCGACTTCAAAATAAATAAAATATCTTAAACAAAAAATGCACTAAAAAGTAAAAAAATAATTGCGTATCCTTGCAGTGTCTGCAACTTACAAATTATTAGGATATATAATGTACAACTATTGTTATTTTTGGAGTTGGTGTCAGCCAAGGAAATAATTATTAATTTTAATTTGTTAAAAGATTTAGTTGGATATTGGTATTTTGTAGTGTTAAGGTAGCTAGATATTGTCACAGTACTAGTACATTGTATAAAAGTTCATTTGAAAACAAATTTCATAAGGTATTCTCGTTTATTGCTAAGTACCAATATGGTCGTATTTCCTTTGCTGACACCAACTCCAAAAGTAACAATAGTTGTACATTATATCATCCTAATAATTTCTAAATCGTATACAATGCAAGGATACGCAATTATTTTTTTTTACTTTTTAATTTTTTGTTTTAGATTTTTATTAATTTTGAGGTCGGTTTTTCATTTTGTTATAATTTAAATTTATTTTTTATAATGTTAAACGTACCTTGACTGCTATTTTTACACGGTTGGGAATATGAATTAAACCTTCAACAGGTGCTACTCCAGTGAAACCTGTAACGTAGCTGCCTAAACGAAAGCCGACTGTTGGTAGTTTCGTTTCTTCATCCATTCCAACTGAAAATTCACATTTCGTTCTATATCCATCGATGGCATCAGCAGTTCTAATTTTCCATAATTCACAGGGTAACCCTTCGTACGTCTTTCTTTGATTCTCGATCCAATTTCTTAAACCAGGGTTTTGATTCCACAATTCGTTTCCAAGTTTTAATAAAAGTTTTCGAATCTCATCCTGTTTTAATTTTAATTGTTCATCATGCGGTATGTTCCAATACGGAATTGTGTTAGACTTAAGTCGCTCTTCTTGAGAAAGATCGTCAACTTTTGGATGTTTTCCATCATTTTTATCGGATTCTTCTGCGAGGGTTTTTCGTTTTCGAGCCAAAGGATCGGGAGCCGGCTTAGCTTTATCGGCTTTCAGCGTATTGCCTTTCCACTTGAATCCATTTAACGCTACCACCGCTTTATCTCGATCGTCATCATTTCGAAAGCAAATATAAACCCATCGACTACCCCGGCGAGGGGGTTTGATTTTATTCGAGCCCAATTGCAGTTTGTCATTGAGCAATTTTTTCAGCTCACTAATACCGTAATATTTTGGTAGATTACGAATTTCAACTTTAAACCGTTCCGATGTAAATTCATCACGATCTAAGTATGCGTATAGATTTTCACTGGGCTTTTCATTGGGTTTTTCCTGAGACGTTTCTATGTCAACGTTCATATTAATCAATTTAATTCTTAATATAAAATGCACGTGGTTCCCATTGATTTTACAGACATAACCTCATTTTATTTGACATTCGTGACACATCAACAGTTGTCATTTTGTCACAAATTAAAAAAAAATAAATAAATAAATTACACCATGGAAAATGAAGAGACTGGCAATGGAAATGTATCAACCGAAAAAACCGAAAAACTAGAAAATGGTGATAATTCAGGCGACTTTAAAAGAACCGAATTGGATACAGGTTATCCTAAATTTAATCCACTGCCAACGAAAATGGAAATCGAAAAATACGACTATAACAATTTGTATCGTTGTGATGTCTGTAATGAATATTTTATTAAGAGTATAGCTGGTTTAGATGCCCATTTTCAACCAACCAAGCCTCACAAAACCCTCGAATGTGTCTACTGTAAAGGTCCTGTATATACATACTATTTTAAAGGCGAAAAACGGCGACATCATAAGTGCACTCATGAAGACATCGAAGATACCTCAACAGTACAATAATAGCTATTTAATTAATCATGAAATAAACATTTATACAAATATGCTCAAATAATGACTAACTAGTGGCCAATTAATATATTTTATACACCATATTTATTATAACCTGAATTATACAAATTAAAATGCAGTTATTTTTACTAAAATTAGTCGATTTATATTTGTATTTTTATCTTTCCTATTCTAGTGCTTTAACTGCAAGGTCTTGAGCACTATATATTTAAATTATTAAATAAATTTAATATAAATGTTCCTTTATTCATTTTTTTGATTCTTTCCGATCCTGTCTTAGTGGTCCCAAATTTTAACATCTTTATTTTATTTTGATGTATTTTTTAAAAGCTGATAGATATACTCAACATAAGCTAGTAACACCGGCTTTGCTAGAAGAATCCAGGCAGTGACGTAGCGATTGGGGGGAAAGGGGTGCATCATGCCCCGGGCGCTACTCACAAAGGGGCGCAAAATTGTGCGGTTTTACGAAACCACGATGCAAGTGAAACTTTTTTCGGATTTAAAGCACTTAAGTAACTGAAAATTTTTGAAAAATTACTCGATTTAGAGTAGCAAGAAAGGGATGTGGCATGAGTTCGCTGTCTGACTTGACGCACGCCGTTTCAACTAATTTTGTATTTCCATTAATGATGTTAATACTCGAATGTTATTTTCATTATTGAATTTGTTTATTATTTTTAAATCGATCATCTGCCTGTTGTTATCTATTATAGCATCACCGTCGGATGCTTTCGCACTATTCTCACTAGCTGTATCTTTGTCTATCACGATCAAGTGAACAACAACATGTATATCAATACACTGATCAAAACACAAATACCAATACAAATATGATTGACAATTAATAACAACTTATAATATACTAAAACGTTGTCATGGAGAGGAAAATAGTTCATTACATTCAGTAATAACTCGCGCAAGAGCTCTGGTATAACAACATGGTATATAGCTAACAATGTGTTACGAGCTTTGGCGAACACTTGCCGAGAATGTTACACACATTTAGCGACATGCTAAAGCAGGCCAAAAAATTTGAGACGATGTATAAAAAGTTTCACTGCTGGATATTTTTTTTTTATTACAATTAATTTCTAAAAAATATAACTTTTTTCCGTGTTTGTTCATATCCGTGACACTTGCAACAGTCAGTGCAGCTAGATCGTGGGTTTTTAAGTGTTGAAAGAGAAAAATTTGAAATTATCAACTTCGATGAAATGATTGAAAAATTTGCTTCATCAGAAGCAAGGAAAATGTATATATAGTAATTAGACTTTTTTAGATTTGGGGGGGGGGCTCTGCTAGTAGAGCCTAGGCTAGTGGTAGATTTGCTTTAATGTCGTTCTAGCCCCTATTCGCTATGCAGCTCTTCTTTTCTGAGTAAAAGAAATTCTCATCTATGTTATCTAAAACTAGATACCCGCGACGTCGTCTGCGTAGGTTATTATGTTAAAAACATATTTAATTTACAGAGGAAAAACATTTAAAAAATTGAAAGCAAAAATATCTTAAAAGTAATCGGAAAGAACTTAGCGTAGAACATTTTTAACTACATGCCAAAAAATTGCTCCTTCAGAATCCGCTATTGCTCCAAGTGTATAGTTATTAGTTAATCAATAGTTAGTTATTCAAAAATAAAAATTTGCTATATAATCCAAAATAATCACTGTTTTTAATTTTTTTTTTTTTAAATTGTCCATTAAATGCTCTTTCCGGATCCGCAATTGCTCCAGGTGTATAATTAATTAGTAAAATAATTTTTAAACTATTCATGTTTATAAGATCCAACGGCAGTTGATGACGTCATAGTACAACAATACGTGTACAAATAGTTACAAATAATTACCGTATTTGCCGGACGATAAGACGCACTTTGTTACTCTGAAAATATGACTTAAAATCAGGGTGCGTCTTATGATCCGGCAAATACGGTAATTATTAAAAATATTGCAAAAATCTGATAACTTACTTGCGTAATGAAAAGACCAGATAAAGAACTTAAACAAAAGAAAAACAAAAATTTAAATTAAAAATTTTTTTGGGTTTTATAGCGATTTTAATTCTTGAGTTTGAATTTTTTTTAAGAATTTATCAATTAATTAGCTATTAACTACGAGTATACACCTGCATCAATTGCGGATCCGGAAAGAGCATTTAAGGAGCAATTTAAAAAAGAAATTAAAAAAGTGACTTTTTTGTATTTACAGCAATTTTAATTTTTAGTTTGCAAATTTTTGAAAAATTAACTATTAATCAATTAATAACTATACACTTGGAGAAACTGGAGATTCTGAGGGAGCAATTTTTTGGCATATAGTTTATTAAAAAAAATGTTTCTCGGTAACTTAACTCTTTCTAGTTAAAAAATATATACAATAATAAAAGGGAGTGTTGAAATGTAATTTGATTATTACAACGATTGTAACTTAAAAATGTATTTTGAATCTGTGTATACAGTAAAATATAAAAATGCTAAAAGAGAATTTAAAAAAAAGTTACAAAAAATATTTTAAAAACTGCTAAGTAAACAAATAGAAAATATAATTTAAAAAACTATATTAATCTAATATCTCGCTGAGCTGCATTAAGTCTACACTCAAATATGAAATAATCAGTAGGCAGTGGAAGGAAAAACATAGTCTGTTCAGCCCATGCGCATTACATCGTTTGCCCCACTCTATCAAAGCGACGAAAAATTCACCGCTTAACGCATTTTACTTGTAAAAATCACTTTTTTTTTATAACTTTAATTACTTTGTTTTTAATTAAGATATCATGATAATTCTTTTTTTTATTTAGATAAGGAGGTATGTGAACTTTATAGTATTTTAAGGATAATTTATTCATTAAATACACTGTGCTATGCTCGAAAGAAAAAAAATATTATTATATTCTTAAATGATTTTATCATTTTTCTATACAGTTTCATCGATTTCTGTAAATTTGTTTTTTTCAAAATAACTTTTACTTTATACATATTTACTACTTTTGACCCTATTGACTATATAATATATTATATTATTATGTTTCCATATTCAGTACTATTTTTATTTATTTCAAGACGAAATTCTTGTCATACTAAGAAATAGTTTATTTCCTTCAGTTTATCTGTAACCGTTCGCCACATTTTTTTATAATTATTTTTTTTTAATTTGAATTCTTCGAATATTTTCTAAAAAATATTGTACTTTTCATATATTTTCATCTATTTGATGTACAATATGATCGCAGTATACAATTCAACACATTTTAAAGTTAATTCTTTTGGACAAAACGAAACTAAAATGGATTAAAACATTGCAATACCATAAAACACCTCTAATATGTTTTGGATTGTATAATAAAATTACATCACACATAGCAGTACTTCTGCAACACCCATGACACACATAGCCGATAAAAAAGAAATTTGTAAACTAAGCCGCAGAACGCCTGCGTCGCATAAAAAAAGACGTAGTAACGCACGCTAAATTCATTACAACCAATCTGAATCAATCGCAACAAATATCTTCTACAAAAATCATTTGTAACAATCAAGTGAAATATATTTCAGTAAATATTGATTTCAAACTGAATTAAAGTGTTCATTTTTCCACAAATATCGATTAGAAACAAAAACTTGACAATGTTCTCAGGATTTACTGGTAAGTTCAGATCAATATTTTAACTCTTTCTATTGCTAATTTTCTTTTTATTTTTGTTTTGTATTATAACTGTGAATATCTGTCAATATTTAAACTTTTCCAAAATGATACTAGAATGCAACTTTATTCATTTGCTAAATAGTTTAGCTTAGTTATTTTAAATAATTTCTTCATTAATACAACAATCAAAACATTTGAGCCATGAATAGTTATTAATTGCATAATTAATTATATTTAAAGAAAATTTTACGTCTTTTACTCTGTAAACGTCTTATGTATTTATCGTCGAAGAACTGAGAAAAATCAATAACTTCCTATAAGTAAAACTTATTTCAAAAAAATGAGCTCTTTTTCAAGGTTCTTCTAAATTCTAATGAATTATACATGGTTGTGTTAATAAAGGATGCAGCTATGAGAAACCAACAATTTGTATATATCCATTTCACTTGTGCATAAGTTGTAATTAATTTTATTCAGATGATATCATCGACCCACACATGGAAAGGAATTTTATCCACTATGAAATTAACTGCTGTTTTTAAATGAATTTTTAATTAACCGAATGTTTCATTCGTGAAAAATGATTTCATTCTAAAAATAGTTGTAGAATAATTGTTTCAGTCCCTCTAGGACGAAATAGACACCACCTTGAATCTTGTGTGCAATTAAATGCATTGTTTGTATTGAACATCACCGCCTAGAATTGGTGTCGATTACGGAAAAGAATGCGAACATATCTATGCTAAAATTAATTTTAATTGATTACTTTAATTTGAAATAATTTTTTTCGGTCAGTGAAAAAGAATGTTACTCTATTTTTTTAAGTTCATCAGCTATAAAGCCAAATGAATTCATTGAAATTCTTTTCATTTGATGTAAGAAATTATTTTTTAATTTCACACACCTATTAACTCATTAGTCATAAATTGTTATAAATGTTTATTGAAAAGTAAATGTATTATACCAAAAATTTAATTTGTTTAGATTTAAATGTATTTTAAAAAGTGAATTAACATATGAGGAGTGCCGTTTCAAAAGTACTTATTTCCACTAAAACATTTTTTGAGAAATTGAATAAAACTGTATTATCTATGTTAGAAAAAGTTTTGGTTTCTTATTTTTCTAGTATTACTTTAATACAAATTGAAATAAACTTGATGACACTGCTATTATTTATTATTATTTAATAGGGGATATATGACTATAATAAAATAATATTAAATTTTTTTTTTTTGAAAATTGGAAAGAAGTCCTTTTGAAACGGCACTCCTCATATGGTATTCTATTTAGAGATTCATTCCTTTACTGGATTTTTAAGCTATTTGCGTTGCATTTAACTTGAAATTAAGTGAAACTTTAATATTTAAGCAAATCAAGTACCCACCGTTTATAAGACCGAATATAAGACGCACATTTTTATGTGTTTTTATGCGTCTGAATTTGTGATGCGTCTTATATTCGATGTTTATTTCAGGAGAACCTTAATTCAGGCATTTTTTATTTCTAGCTTAAAAATTTAGGGTGCGTCTTATATTCCATATAAGGCATCTTATATTCCCCATATTCCCAAATTATTTCGTTTGAAAGTCATATTATAAAGTTCAATTCATTTCATAATATAGCCAGTTACTTGACTTGCTGAACTCCTAGTCCTTTTGTACTCTCTGTATTGTGTATGCATTGTATATCCCTAGACCACAGTCTTTTAAAGCTACGTTTCACTAAATAGAATCACCGATAAACAACCACTTTAAAAACGTTCTTTCAGCCGCTTATTAATGAGAATCACAGTCGTTGTGTTGAGTAAAACGTCATCAATGACGTCATAACTTTCACTAACGTCCACGTAAACCTTTCTTAACAGATGGGATGATTATGAAAGTACCTTAAGGTTTTTCCTTCATCAGCTATTGACATACGTACATAGACATTTTATTTTCAACGTTGCTTATGTTCATTGTTACAAGATCAGAGTTTGCGCCTTCTCTTTCCGCTCGTTTTCCCCTCTCTTCGCTCGTCGTAAGTAATTTTTATAGTATTTGAAGAATGTTTATGTATTAGCAGCGATATATATGCTTGGGCAGAAAAAAAATTATAAATTTTTTTTATGATTTTCTTACGCATTTACGCGTTTTTAAAATTTTTCTCTGTCTGATATTTCAATTTTCCATAAGAACCCACCATAAAATTTAACTTATGAAGAATTATTTCCTTTAGTAACTTCTCGGTCCAGAATTATCCTCAACTCTCAAAAACTCAGGATTATGTTTAAACGATATTATTTATTTTTTTGTTAATTTTCATGAAAATCTGCAATAGTCCGCTAGCCAGCAACAGATTTTCATGACCAAATTCCTCTCAAGCGCCAGTTCGTAAAATCCTTCAAAGAGTTAGATCATGAACTCCCGTGGTCGTCTGTTGCAGTTCCGTGGGTGACTTAAGCAGCGGTAGCCTCCCACGCACGTAGAAAAAAAATGAATTTTAATCATTTCCTCCCGGTTGAAAATTTGTCAAATTATAGCTAACCCAATATCTTAAAAAAAAAAGTCACACGAAACATGAAAGGAGGCTAAACTCAACCACAGGACCGCAGCTAACGTTCACAGGGTTTCATGATACAACAGTCTGAAGCATTTTACAAGTTATCGTCCCAAAGAAAAAGATTGACGAAATTTATGCCTAGCTCGTGGGCAATATTATAGATATTATAGATACTAGCGGACCCGACAGACCCTGTCCTGTACAGTGTACACACGTCTTAAATACAAAAATTTCAAACTTTTTTAAATAAGCTGTAACAATCTCAACCGTTTCCATGTACCAAAAAGTAGCATCTTAGATCTCAGCGCTACCTACCAGAAAAACATAAAAATTGAAAAAAACCTCTAGGTACTTAATTGTTAATCAAACCCATTCTCTAATAAAAAAAAATTAAAATTATCTATTTGTAAATCTAAACCATTCTCGATTCCACTTGAACAAACACAAAAAATTTCATTAAAATCGGTCCAGCCGTTTAGGAGGAGTTTAATTACAAACACTCGCACAGTAGATTTTTATATATAAAGATTTAAATTGGAAACAACCTTAAACGCTTCAAAGTTACAAGATTGGACTAAACAACGACAATGGGCGTAATCGTTGTAAATGTGTTGAGGAACGTAACTAGAGATGCAACGAATATTCGGCTATTATTCGGTATTCGGCCTATTCGGCTGCATTTTTTAATACTCGGTATTACCGAATAGTAAATCATAACAAAATAAATGTTAAATTCGAAATTATATTTGTTTAAATTACAAATTAAAATTGAAAATCTACTAAGAAAAATTAATTATGATGAATCAATACAATTTTTTTTGCATTTGAGTAAAGTTTCCTCGAGTAGGAACCTGCTTTGAGTTTAGAAACCCCTACTTATATGGATCTAGTGTCCGATCTAGGCGAATACTTCGTAAATAAAAAGCATTTTCGGTTGCCGTTAAATTTTTCTTTTTCTTTTTAATTAAAAATAATGCGTCTTGTGACGATTCACTCATAAATGAAACGGCCGAATATCCAGTACCGAATATTCGGCTATTCGACCGAGAGTGTGGCCGAATATTCGGTATTCGGCCAAATCACTATTCGTTGCATCTCTAAACGTAACTTAAGAGGAGGTTTGCTAACGTGAACTTTATTAAGCATAACGATCGTGGTTGTCGTAAATAAATGGCTGAAACAACGTTTTTAAACGCTATTACCATTTATGGAAACGTAGCCATAGTGGACACCATGTACATATTTGATTTTCACTTTAATAAATCTTCTTAAAATTTATCGCTATAACGTAAAAAAATTACTTTTGAAATATTAAATTCTGGCATGAACTTAACAAACTTTGAAATAAAATATTTGCACCGTTAAATTAGTAGATTTTATGGTATTTTTAGTTTTAATTTAAAATTACGCAATGCTACATCAATTGTGCTTCAGAATCATTAACGACACACAGGAAGTTTAACCCCCTCGAATTTACTAAATTACCTATGCTTTAAATTAAAGTTTTTTTTTTTTTGATAGTTAAATAATACAATTTGAAAACTTTTTGATAAGAGATAAAGCATAATGATGTCTTTAAAAAATCTCATTAATAGCAGACAAAACATTTATATCATGCAATAAACATTAGGAAATTTTAAAAAAAAATAAATTAAAATCTGTTTTTCAATTTCCCTACGAATTTAAACTTTGACACAGTTAATTTTATTGGAAAAATACCTACATTTAGATTTAATAGGAAATATTTTTTTTTTATAATTCATATCAACGTTTCATTAGTATAATTAGTCGTAAATTTATTAGCTATACACTAATGTATTCAGATTTCAAATCTGACCCTCACCTCTTTCTTAATGAACAAAGAATGACCTCTATATGAAAAACACGTTCATCTGATATTTAAATAAAAATCTAACATTGAACAAATTTTCTTGCAGCCTCTTTGAAAAACATTGGCACCCGAGCGGGGGCTCTTTTCGAGAAAAAGAAAAAAGACGTTTCCGAAGCGGTTGAAGAGACCGAAAAGGAGATCGTCCACGCCGTCGACGAGGAAGTGAACAAAGTGGCCGCCGCCTTGGAGCAGAGCAAACTCGAGGCCGAAAAAGTTGCCTCCGAAACCGCCAAGGAAGTGAAAGAAGCTGCCGAAGCGGCGGTCAAAGAAGAAGTCGATAAAGCGGCCAAAGCAGCCGATGAAAAGGCCAAAGCAATCGAATGTAAAGTGAAAGAAAAACTTGCCGAAGTTGACAATAAGCTGGTGGAAACCGGAAAAGCTGTCGATAATAAACTGAAGGAAACGGGAAAAGCCATCGACAATAAGGTGTTAGAAACCGGGAAGAGTATTGATAATAAAATTTCTGAGACTGGTAAATTGGTTAATCAAAAACAACAGGACGCGATTAATGCTCTAAATACAACAGCTAAAACTGCTACTGATAAATTGGCTGGAGTAGGAAATACCATTGATAAAAAATTGGAAGATGTCTCGAATTCCATCAACAATGAAGCTGACACTGCCACTGCTTTATTAGGGAAAGTTGCCGTGCCAATGAATTAATTATACATTTTTTTAATCATTTTTCTCTTTGTTAAATATTTTTAATGTAGTTATTGCACAGTAAAAGCCACAAGTCAACCATACATTCACGCTTTTTTTGATTAATCATATGCTGCAGTAAATACGTACAATTAATCTCTGAGGCTAGTTCTACTCTCTTAAATCGAAATAGTGACTTTCGACTACAAATAGTGACTATTCACTATTTTGTAGTGAAAAGTATACCACCAAATTCAAATAGTGGTATACTTTTCACTACAAAATAGTGAATAGTCACTATTTGTAGACGAAAGTCACTATTTCGATTTAAGAGAGTACGTATAGGCTGCAACATATACAAATCATTCCATGTCACAATTAGTTTTTTTTTAAATCAATACCATTTAAGCTTTTATCATTTTTTTTACTTTTTTACGAGTGAAACTCTTAACAATAAATATATCTTGCAATACTTATTAAATGAACGAAACCATATTTTTCCGGCTACTTGGCTGTTGTGCCTTTATTATTACAGTTAAAATAAGTATTAACATAAGCAGAAAGTTTTTATTTAAATACGTTTCTTTTCTGTGATGAGAGTAGAGCTTTCATTAAACTTAAAATAAGTGGAAATACTTATTTTTTATAACGATATTATTAAAATAATGAAATCTCATAGAGGATGGCATCTAATGCATAAGCTATTTATAAATGAAATTAATGTTAATATGTAATTGTTTTTTGATTTGACATTGAAAAAAGAATTCAATTTTACTATGTTAATTAAAATAAATAAATAAATTGTCTTTTGAATTGTCTTACTTTTAAAAGCTTTAAATGTTTTCTATTTGTGCAGCTCAAATTTTTAATGGGCTTACATAATATGTATTTCGTAAAAATAAAACTGTTGTAAGTACCTAACTGATTTGTTTAATTTAATGATTCATTATTAGAACACATTTATAAAGTTTCAATTGCAGTTTTTACAGTACCATGCCATGGACCGTTTATTTTGAAAGTGGTGTAAGTACATTTTTTTTAAAAATGGAGATATGACGTTAAGTATGCTTAATTTAATGTAATTTTTTTATATAGAACTAGTAAATGTTTAATATCTTAAAAAATCCCCTTTTTTGTACAATTTAAAATTGGTTGGTAAATGAAATTGTATATTAATTGATTATGAAAGTGGTGTAAGTCCAACTTTTTTTCCAATTTGATCACTCATTTTTACTCTCGGGGCATTCATATATCTTCCGAACAGCTTTTGGTATCATAAAAATAGCATTGCGAAAATATAAATTCCAGTTTACACCACAGGATTATTTTGATCTAATAACACAATGTAGAAAACTTAGTTAATTCATTTTACATTAAATGAAATAAGAGAACTTCGTTTTAACAAAAACTCTTCAAAATGTAATTTAAAAAAAGTTAACAAAAACACTACTAGAGAACAGGTACATTGGTTGCAAATATGTTGGATGAGGTTTTTCAAAAGTGCACCATATAGATCCTGGCAGACCGCTAAAATTTGAAAAAAAAAATCGCCCTGGCGCATTTGTACTTAAATGCCAGCTATATTACTTATGTAAAATATAAAGACCCCAAGCAGTTATTATCTTAAATACCTCCGGTATATCATGAATATTTCAAAACACTGTCACATATAAAGTAGAAATCGCTTATAACGAACTTCAGGGGACCATCAAATTTCGTTCGTTATAAGCGATATTCACTATAACCGATATGTATCGCTTAAAGTGAACAATTCGTTATAACTAAACATAACGTCCAATGCATACATATATCTTAAAACATATATACGAGTAATTGTGTAATGTGTATGTATTAAAATATGTATGTATGTATTTCAGTATTTATCAAGGGAAAATAATTTAAAAATTATTTTTGATGGGAAAATGATTTGACTTCATATGGCACTTGTTCAACTACTAGTTTATTTTTTCTTTAGTTTTCAAAATTCTCATATTTTAAAAATCATTTGCTAGCAAGAATGTTAATTATTATTATTTGGACATTTGAAAATTTTCATTATTGTATTTTGAACTTTTTAATTTTAATTATTATAAATTTGTACTTTATAAACGGTTGTAGAGTATAAACGGTTTCCTATGTATTTTTCCTAAGACATTTCACGGGACCCGAAGGTTAATTTGTACGTTACAACCGGTTGTTCATTATATCCGGTGTCGTTATAAACGATTTATACTGTATTACCAATATCTTGTAATTTTAACAATGTAATTAACGTCTAAAATTAAAGGTCCTACTTCTATTTTATATCGTGTAATTATTTGTCAACAATTCTGGATTAATATGAAGTATATTTTAGTTACATTTGATTTTCCAAATTTTAAATTAAACGGTTTTTACAATTGACTAATTTTGAAAATGGTGTAAGTCCATTTACAGCCCCTAAATATACATGATTTTAGTTATATTCGCCTAAAAAAATGTATATAATCAAACTACATATTGATAAATCAATAAAAACATTGCTTGACTTTATAATTAACCCAAATTTCTAAATTGACAAATACGAAAAACCTTAATTATCTTGAAACAAGAGAAAATGGACTTACACCACTTTCAAAATAAGCGGGCCAGTCATAATGTTTAGAATTTGATCTCATGCAAAATATTTTTTTTTGGTAAAATTTTTTTTATAACATTTTTTTTATGTCAAACACAATAGGTTTGATCCATTTGTCCATTTGAGGGTGTTCAAACACGTCCACAAATGACAAAGAGCAAAGCACATTGACCAAGAGACAAGAGTGAGTGAAGAACATAAAGCGGCAAGTCCCAACTAGTTGACAAACTGGTTATATAGTGTTTAAACACCTCCAAACCCGTGTTCATACAAAACATAGTCATGAAAAGGTACGTACAAATCTCGAATCTCGGCCTAATGCGGCCAAGCCGCTGAGGGCTGAAAGATTTCTTCACTCACTCTTGTCTCTTGGTCAGTGTGTCTTGCTCTTTGTCTCACGTGAACGTGTTTTGCTCTGCCGTCTGGAACAAACCTAATACCAGCCGAAGTTTCAATCAAATGAAATGTACCAAGACAATGTTGAGAATCTTAGTTGAGGCTATATTTTTTTTATTTAAAACCGACTGGTAATGTTGATTTTTTTCAGAAATAACAAATTAGGATCTACAAGAAATTGATCAAATTTTTATATTATAATTCTATACCTATGTACAATGTACATAACCATTAGAGATATCGATCAAAATAAAAATGTTATATGTAACTGAATAATGACTAGTTGTTTTGAATAAAATACATCCGAGGTATTTCAGTATCTCAATATAGTGTAAATATGAAAAAAAAAAAAAAAAAAAAAGTTGGCGTCCCTATTTGAACATCCTGAAATCCGTGCTGAAAATGTCGGTTTTATCGTGGATATTCTAGCTGTAAAATTTGCTATGTGTAGAATTTAATATGCTAATTTAATTATATAAACATTTAACTCCCCCACAGAAATTATCTTCACTGTAATTTATTTTGTTTTGTCTTTATGAGGTTTATATGTGATAATTGATATTGGTAAAAAAATTTTTCTTCTGAAAATATAATCGAAGAAATCATAGTTGTTTCTATTTTACAATCTAAACAATAGGCATTAGAATACAAAAGTTATTTAAGTGATTCTAATCAAAATGTTGATTGTGGTTTTAATATATACATTTAAATCGTAAATAAGATAAAACGGTGATAGGCTCGGCCAAAGGATCTATTAGTTGGAGTATATAGACAATCAAAAAAATCATATTATTTTTTCTAATTTGGGGTGAAACATAATAGTTTTAGCTTTATAAGAACAATCTTCCAATTATGTAACAGCTATGTAAAAGTTACGTACGAAAGAATGTTACATAAACCTGTACCTGGAAAAATGATTGAACTTTTTAAATATATCAGAAAAAATATCAGTTTAACCAAGACTTTTATTCGATGATCTGTACTTGATGAGTAAAATATCGAACAAATTCGACTCCGAAATATCAAGGTTGAGTTATAAGTTAATCCTTTAATCGGATTAAAAATAACATTGAAAATCGACAGAATGAATCGATTATTTTAGCTTTTGATAAATATAAAATTACAGAAGAATTTCATTTTTAAAATTTTATAATATCCTAATAATAGATATTTTAAAGGAGCTAACACTGCTTCTTTATTTCAATCTTCCTTTTCACTTATTTAAAAAGTAGTTTATATGGATTTTGATGAATTAACTATATGATGAAATCTAATCCTCCTATACTAAGACTTCTAAAATATATTTTTTGTTATGCAACAGCTAAAATGCAAATTGACATTTATTGTTGTCTGTTAATACTTATTATTAGAAAAATTTGTTTCGGATAAATAAATTTCGGATAGTCCACTAAAGGGCCATTCATAAATTACGTAAGACGTTTCTGAGGCTTATTTACCCTCCCCCCATATTGTAAGAAAATAAAAGATTGCAACTACTCACCCCTTCACCTTCATAAGAAATTTTCGTAAAAAAATTATAATACTTATAAAATATCCGTTTAATCAGAGCGATACTTACATAGTGCGAAATAGTAAAATTTTCAATTAAAAATTATACGAAAAATTAGATTGTCTACCCCCCCCCACTGCCGATATATAGAATTGATAATATTCAGTCTACCCCTCCCCCTTATATGCCATACGTAATTTATGAACAGTCCCTAAGTGTTTTGACATAAACATTTTTAAAAGTTGGAAAAGTGGAGTTGCTCGATGTATGGCACTGTAGGCACTGACCAATTCAAATATAATGATGTTAAATCTAAGGTGAACTATGAGGCTTACAGACCCCATTCTACACTTAATTTAAAGCTAATTAAATTGTCTACAAATTATAATTCAGGAAGTTCTGCGCGTAGGATCAATGGTTTCAACGCAACTTCGGTCCAAAAAAGGTCTAAAGCTAAAATTTTCAATTTTTGAAAAAGCTGGCCTATTATCAAAGTGCCGTAACTAGGTAACCCATTGACGTACAGGCCCCGGTTTGGCTGAATTTGTATAACAGATTTAATGTTCTTAAAAAACCTACAAAATAGCTTTCAAAGAAAAATTCAAGGATTAGGAGATACCGAGCAGAATCTGAAACAAGTTCAAAAATTTCACGGTTTTTCCTGTATAAAATTTTGAAAAAACAATTCCAAACAATTCATACTAAAATTTCAGAGATACATCATGTTTTGCTAATTTAGTGTTTTTAATGTCGTTTTTGACTGGCCTATAAAATTTAAAAATGAAAAGAAATAAAAAACAAAAAAAAAGAATTCATATTTGCTTTTATTTCGTTGAAAGTCATTTACTTATTCAATTCATGATTTGCAGGAAAAAAATATTATCAGGAATTGAAGTTCCATATGTTTATTTTTTACTGTCCTTACAAGAAGTTTTTCCACTTTTATCGGGATTGTCGTCATGTTTCTTACAGCAGCCTACGGGTTTTTGTTCCTTCACGATATTGGGCACATCCTTGGGGGTAGCCTCCGTAGGAGTTGGAGATTTTTTCTGATTTTCCTCGTTTTCTTTTTCCATAACTTTCTTAATTTCTTTGTTTGTGGTTTTATCCATGCTATGTATTATTTAAATTTTAAATCTATCTTTTAACAGAAACTAAAATTTTGACAAATATCAAGAAAATATTTACCAGTTGTACTATCAACTATCAACTTAAAAATAATATGGTAACCATAGGTTTCGATTAAAATCGGAATATATATATACCTAATAGGGTGCTTCAAAAAAAAAATTTTTTTGTTGTCGAAAAATAATTGATAGTATCTAATAGGAGTATCAAATATGGTATATATCAGCAGTTCTCAACCTGTGGTACATGTACCACTGGTGGTACATTAAAGAACACTAGATAATACGCAAAATATATAAGTTCCCTTCCATAACTTTCTTATTATTTCCTACTCACCGTGGCGGGTAAAAACACTCGAACTAATTATCAGTGAAATGGATAAGAATACTTTCAGTCTTTTACCGCTTTTATCAACCCTAGAAAATTTTCTTACGGATAACAATTTGCACAATAATGAGGAATTAGCAGATATAAAACATCATTGCTCCTTATTGATAAATAAATTTAAATTTTATTTCTATGAAAGTTTGGCAAATCAAAATTGGACCAACAACCCTCTTCCTTCAAATATTGTAGAATATTTTTCAGGAGAACAAAAAGAACAAATAAAAGATAATATGTCAAGTGATTCCATTGTAATGGAAAACTCAAACAAACAAAAAACGAGGTCTTTATTTATACTTACGTTTGTCTCAATCAATTATTACTACTATATATGTATATAGTAAAGGAAGTATTGTAATCGGGTCGATTTTTCGATTCGAGTTTTCCCCAGAAATACATGTTTTGAGGCCCCTTGAGTCCGAAAAAGTGGTTTTTCGAAAAACTTCTGTGTGTGTTCGATTGTGTGACAGCCATATAGTTGCATATAGTATTAAAAGCTTTATATTTTAGGTAATTATCAGGTTATTAAAGACCAGTTTTTTCTTTTAATAATTTATTTTCTTTTCACACGTTTTGTCAGTCTTATCAGTCTTATAATTTGAATATTCAAATTATATTTGATATAACTATTTTCAAGATACCTGATGAAGTCAGAATAAGACTGACGAAACGTCGTGTGAAAAGAAAATAAATTATTAAAAGAAGAAACTGGTCTTTAATAACCTGTTAATTACCTAAAATATAAAACTATTAGGACCTGAAAATTAATATTATGGATTAATAGCTTTATCCGAATTTCATCAAAATTGGGATTTTACCTTCATATTATGTCTAATTGTGCCGTGAAGTTTTGGTTGAAATTAGTTGACAGGAAGCCTCATTTTATTTAAGGGGGTTTTGAGTTTTTTTCATTTTTTTTTTCGAAAACAGCTCCAACGATTTTTTTAAAACTTGCTGTAGTTCTTCGACTCATTTATGCCTACAAATTTATTTTGAAACTTTTTCTGTTTATATAGATATATTATTTTATTTATATATTTTTTAACCAATCGTGGGTTTTATTTATGTTCTTTCAACCAACAGCGAGTTTCATGTAAAAGCAAGTACTGTGCCTGGGGGCGCATCTCAGTGTCGCCTGGGGACTCGCCCACTATTTTTTAAGCGGAGGTCACGGCCATTGCCATATGTGCTAGAGAGAACCTAGATATGGGCTATCGGAATAGAAACATATATATTCTCTCTGACAGTCAGGCAGCGCTAAAAGCGATCACCAATGCAATGATCAGCTCAAAGCTGGTGCTAGAGTGTCGGAAACTCCTGGAAAACCTGCCAAAGCACAACTGAGTCAAACTTGGTTGGGTGCCGGGGCATAAGGGAGTTGAGGGAAATGAAGAAGCTGATGCTTGCGCAAGGGCTCGGTTCGGTGGCCCCACTCATGGGCCCGGAGCCTGGAGTGGGGATTACCAAATCTGCTGTCAAAAGGGCGATGAAAAGTCGGCTGAGACGACAGTAAAACAAATACTAGCATGAAATTCCCGGTCAAAAGCTCAGCAAGAGAATGCTGGGGAAAATCTGCCCCTCGCTCACAGCTGAGGTCTTACGGCTGGGAAGGAACCAACTCAGAACAACAACAGGACTGGATAACCGGACACTGTGGACTGAGAAAGCATCTGCAGACTATTGGGGTGTCTCAACGAGACCTCAATTGCAGATTGTGTGGGGAAGGGGAGGAAAACGCGACCCATGTCATTTTTGACTGCAAAGCCCTCACAAATTGGCGATACCTGTATGGGATAGATGACGCCCAAACAGGCTCAAATCGCGCGAGCTTAATACAGGGACTGCTTCTGCTAGGCAGAACCTGGAATGAGCAGGGATCCTTGCACAGCAGGGATGAATGAGCAGATTCAGAAGTACAATAAGCCTTGGGCTGCAGTGCGGGGGGGACGAGCCCCAACCTAGCTTTCTGCTAACGTAAAAAAAAAGTACTGTGACGCGTACTGTATACTGTATACTGTGTAAGTTGCAGCAGGTATTTTAATTTTCCAATTTTGTTGACCTGAAACTATAGACTATAGATAAACTATACGCCGATTATTTAGTTATTAACATTTTTTTTTATTTTCAGTGTAAATACTTCCAATATTTTTTGACAAAATAAAAATGCCATTTAATTTACATGCATAGTTTTAGTTTGTGAAACTTTTGTTCTTATACAAATTAACAAAACTTATTAAATGTTAACTTAATTAAATAATTATTACGGACTCAGTAAGATAAGCAAACTAAATTTTGTATCTAAAAATAAACCTGTGCGAATTCTAATAAAAATTGAACCTCGTCAACATTTACATAGAATACCAACACTTTAGGTTTGTTTCAGATGAAAATAACATGCTACATTGTATGATACACGTCAGGCGCAATATAAAATTATTGCTTTTTTTAGTATTGGAATTGCACATAACTTAAACGTACAATATATTTTTTAATTTTCATCTGAAACATACCTTACATGTTTTAGAAATTAATACATAGAACCGAGATTGAATTTGTTCAGCATTCAATGATTTTAATGCCTATGAAATATTACTATGAGATTTGCTTTAGATGAAAATGAAATCATACTTTGTATGATACAAGTCATGTCCAATGAAAAAAGCTACCATAATGTTACATGATTAGTACCGTATTATTTTCATTGGGAACAAACCGATCATCTCTCGACTCATAAAAATATTTCAAATTGCCAAAATCTAAGAAATCTTTAAAATAACTCCCACTATCGATTAGGTGGTCACAAATAGAGGAAGCGAAGACGAGGAGATAGAGAAGAGGATTCTAAAGGCAAGCGGAGCAGTGGGGGTACTTACAACAGTACTGGGGTCAAAAAATTTATCAAGAGCGGCAAAAATAAGGCTATACGAGACCTTCATAAGACCAACAGTTTTGTATGCGTGCGAGACCTGGACTGTGAGAAAAGACGATGAAGCCAAACTGGAGATATGGGAAAGAAAAGTGTTGCTAAGGATTTTTGGAGAGGTGAAAATGACAGAGGAGTTGTGGTGCAGGCGGACAAACAGAGAGGTGATGGAACTATTCAACAGGCCCAAAATAATCCAAAAAATAAGAGCACAAAGAGTTAGATGGCTGAGACATGTAATGCGGCTGCCAGAAAAAAGATGGACAAAAAGAGTACTGCTGGAGGGTGGAGGTGGAAAAGGAGGAGAGGACGACCTAGGAAAAAGTGGTTTGAAGCCGTGAAAGCTGACGTGGAGGAACTAATAGGAAGCATCTGGAGGGAAATGACAAAGGACAGGAAGAAATGGAAAGGACTCGTCAAGGAAATAGAAGCCAAAGGCCTACAAGGCCTATAGCGCTGCAATATATATATATATCGATAATAGTATGCTTATCCCCTTAGTTTCTTGTAATATCACGTTTTGTTTAAATATAATGACTCCGTTGAACATTTTCGCGATAACTGAAAAAATGTTTAATACGGACGGATGATAATAGCACTATCGAAGTGTTTAATTGCTTATCTTTCAATTAAAAAAAAAGCTTTGGATACAATTAATTATATTAAACAACTTATGCTAATTAATGGCAACATAAACGTTACAATCAATTCACATGTGGCAGTGATTAGCATATGTTGTTTTCGACTAGTACAAAAAAATTGCTCTTAACTTAATCGATATAACTAAATAATTAGCAAATTTTAATTAAAATTAGCCTTATCATTGATTTAAAAATTAAATTAATTGTAATTCTATGCGTAGTATTAGATTTGTTACAAATGAAAATAAAATCGTTCAATGTATGGTACCAGTCTTGCGCAGTATAAACGTATGGTAACTTTTCTTATATTGCGTACGATGTGTACTGTACGATGAACGGTATTATTGTTATCTGGAATAAATCTATTAAGTTTAACGGTAATATTAACTAGTGAACAATAAAATTGGTGCAGTTGATACATTTGTTTAGTATTATTATTACTTAATTAACTAATCAACGTTTTCACTTCACGATTTTATATTACAATGTTACTTTAATTCTCACACAAACACATTGGATTAGATTAGTTTTAAAAGCGACTAACGACGTCCAGTTATACTTAATGATAAGTACGTTGTTTATATAAATTTAAAACATTTTTGTTTATCATGCGGTATTCGAGTTTTAAACAATATTGAATCGGCTCGATATTGTGTATTTAATAATGGTGTATATCCAAAAACCTAAAAAAAAATGAAACATATAAATATTAATAAATTGGTATTACGCTTATTTATAAAAGAGGATATTTTTAGAACAGAATTATAGTTGTCACTTAAATTTGAGGAAAAACTTAAAAATGGTGATTAGAGTCGGCTTAGGCCAGCCCCTTACAACTCCATGTTACAAAAAATGGCCTATTTTGACCGCACTTGCAGTCAGCGCCAGTATATTAGTTGAAAACGAGTTGAACGAAGACTGACAAAGACTTTTAGTTTAGTTTTTTTTTTAATAGAAATAATTTTTTTTTAACATCAGGCAAATTATTCTTTTTGTTTTCAATATTATTGTTATTGTATGAGAATAATTGATACGTATTTTCATATAATAAGGATAATAACTCTGATAAGTGATGATAAGTTTAAGTAACGGGAGGGGGGGGGGGGTTGGCAAGGGGATGTTTGAGACGTACGAGATAGACCGGAACCGAATTGAGCAACGGCCGTGTGCGGACCAGTTCTGCCAAACTGCCAAGCTAAAGAGAGCCGTCCTTGACGGCGGACCGACTACAGCAACGGCCGCGCATGCCTAAACTGGTCCGAACAAGACCGAACGATAGAATAAGTTAGTTCGGGCAGTCACGATCGTCTTCGGCCGAAGAATCCTCAAATCCAAACTGAATTGGATTTTAGAAGGCATTCGGCCGAACTTCTATTGGCAACAATGGATTGTAAAAAATTAATAAGTCGGGTTAATAAATAATTAATAATCGGGTGGTACCACTTCTCTAAAATTTGACCATTTTTCGATTGATGAACGAATATCGTTCAAAAGATTCTGAAACGTTCCTGCACTCATACGATAATAATCGGAAAACTTATTTCCATCTGCCAAAAGCTGGATATGCAAATGGTGAAATTCACCTATTTGCATTCTTTCAGTTAATATGGGGTATACCCAATATTTCCGCCTTCTTCCTCGACATCTTCTTATAAGAGATGTATTTTCTGACAATATATCGTTAAATATATCCATTTTTACACGATAAACATGAATAGTTACTCTGAATACTGAGCAGGAGAACATCTGCAAAACCGTCTCTAGTGGATAAACGTTCAGTCGTGTTACTTATCGGCCGTTGATGACCGTCAAACGGCCGAACTGATTTCGACCGAACGACGGTTCCAGTGGACGGCCAGTTTGACTCGTATAATAACACAAATAGTTAAAAGCTGTTTTTCAACAAGCCGCCAGCGCCAGCCAAAGGTACTAAGATTTGCGGGACAATCGGTTACTTTTTTTAGCCTTTCTCGTATTTAAGTGATAGGGGGCTGACTTAGGCTGTTCAAAAAAAATTCTCATGGTGTCCAAAAATTGTCAATTGTATATATATATAATTTATATATAATATAATATATATAAAATTTAAACTTTTGCTCCAAAACGAGTTCTTAATATCAATATCAAGGTTTGCCTAAATCCATTTTTTCATAATCCATTTAAATGACAGAATTTTTTTTATTTTTTTGAAATTTCATAATTTTGAAACAGTTCATCGTGACAATAATCTGAAGGTAGGAATTTGAAGAAAATTTCACGCTCTACAAAAATGATCCTCGGAACAAGGTTCCTTAGATCAACTGTTTTAAAGATATCAGAATTTAAAAAAAAAAACTAATTAAATTTTTTTTTCCAAGGCCTCGCACTGGAGGAATACTCCGGGGCATAGACAAGCTAAGAAATTCATAAAGTACTCCAAGAAGAGAACTCATGCCAACATTTTGGAACACATTTTGAGCTCATGTGAGGCAGCTTTCAATCTCGGAAAGACGGACATGACGCCTGGCGAGATAGCAACGGCAGCCCCTAGGCAGGTGCTGGCTTTCTTTAAAAACCTGGAGTTCCCCTAGTAAACACAGAGGGTCACATCACAATAGACCTCCTTGATCGCAGTGATAAAAGAAAGGAATATCCTTGGACCCGCAAAACGTATAAAAGAAAAGCTAAAATTTTTAAATATTTTCCAAGTTTGTTCTACGGACCATTTTTTAGAAAGTGAAATTTCGTTTAAATCCCTTTTTTTAGATTGTTCTTACAATAAAATGTTCTTAATTATAAAATTTAAACAAAAATTATACCATATAAATGGAATATGAAAAAATGGATTGAGGCAAACCCTGATATTCATATAAAAAGATCGTTTTAATGCCATAATTTTTGTTGTAATATAAAGTATCAATTTTTGGACACCATAAGATTTTTTTGACACTCTAATGCTCAAGATGGAATTATAAAAACTTAAATGAAGGCTGGAGCTCCATTCAAGTTAATGCTTTTGGGAATATTATAATGCAAATATTCAATATGGTTACACGCGTACAAGTTATGCATAATATACTAAACTCATATCATGAATTTGGTCAATGAAAAATGCCAAAATATTTTAGGTAACTGTTTACTTAAGGGTATGCTTTGCTTCGTAATAATTTTGTTCGTTCAAACATATCCTTGTTTTATAAATAAGATTCTAAGTTAAATTTGACTTACTTCCGTGAAAAAATTAATACATTTATGCCGTTCTTGAAAGTGCGTGTCGTCCTCTGATAGTGACACTGGACAGCCGGGACACCGGAACGTCCATCTAGAGGTGACTTTAACGGGTGGTTTTCTTGTAATGTGTGATACAAGAAAGTTCATCGCTATGTCTTCACAGTTCATGTATTCGTCGACTTTGTCTCGTATGGCTTGTGGTAGCCAATACCAATATAAATACATATAATATTTATGAACAAAAGCGGCTCCTGTTAGAACCATGCTAAATTCGCAGCTATAGTTTGAATTATATAAGAAACCGTTTTCGAAATTTAAATCCCACGCGTGGAAACGGCCAGGGAAACCAACGACACGATCGCGATGTTCTCGCCATACGCGAAAACCAAAAATTATTTCGTCGTGCCGTAAATGGGCGTCATCGTCAACGGAAAGCACAGCTTCGGTTTCAATCACGTCCAATGGTAAAAAACGATTGTTTAAACTGTTGCGAGCTGCTTTTACGACCTAAAATCAAATATCAAATTGATAATTATAAAACTTATTTTTATTCGAGCATCAACTTCACATTCAAGAATTTGGATTTGACTAGATTTTAATCGAGTTCACATTCCCTTCAGAATCCCTATATTAGTTTATACATAACGTATATCGCTAATGATACATCGGTTAGGGGCCATCCATAAATTACGTCACACGAATTTCATGATTTTTGACCCCCCCCCGTCCTTGTCACAGCTGGTCACATTTGTGAGCCCCACCCCTCCTCAGTGTGACGTCACATATTTTACAATTTTACATTTACAAATAATTATTGAATTAAAACAGCAGTTCAAAAATTTGTTTTATTTCAATTTAAATGGTTTTTTAATAAAATTATCATCAAATCGAACATTTCAAGAAATAAACAACAAAAGAACGACTAATTATATTAATTAATGATCATACTTAATCATCTTGAAAATCAATTATCAAATGAAATAAAAAACAATATCACCGCTAGGCACGGTGCAGCATTTATCAAAGGGCAATAGTATCGACGCGTAACACTACACCAACAAAAAAAAATCTCTTTGGACAATTAAATCTAAATATTAAATATTTGAATGGCAATAGGCTATAAAATCATTTTATTGGCGTAAATGAAATTCAGTTCTCAGAAGAAACTTTTTTTCTTAGTGTAGTAAAGCGAGTGGTCGACAAAACAATTTGAACCTTACAGTACGAGAGCTAGCGACGTCGAAAAAAAAAGAATTTTAGGTCGGCCAGTTTTTATATATGTTATCTCTCGCACTATCCCGGACATCATACGGGCTGTCGGTAGGGGTTGCGTTTATTAGTGCGCATCGCACCTGTACAGGTAAAATATTGAAATTTTTTAAAAAAAGAAAAAATTTCAGATGAAGTTTGTAGAAAATAACATTTTACATCAAAAATTTCCACTGACTAATTTTCTTAAAGTTGCTAGTTTGCCCGCTACAAGCTTGTAAAGCTAATTGTATACATGTCGGCAAAACGGCTGTATCTCTGAACGGTCGGCCACTCAAATGACGTCAGGTCGAGCCAGCCTATCCAAGCTAGCAAACTAGCCATTTTACGAAAATTAGTCACTGGAAATTTTTTATGTAAAATGTTAATTTCTACAAATTTTATCTAAAACTTTTTCTTTTTTCTGAAAATGTCAATATTTTACCTGTACAGGTGCGATGCGCACTAATAAACACAACCCCTCCCGACAGCCAGACAGCCCGTATGATGTCCGGTTAGTGCGAGAGATAAGATATAAAAACTGGCCGACCTAAGATTCTCTCTCGAAAATGTTGCTAGGTCTTAAACTTTTATGTTTCTACAGATAGTGTTGCAAATATTTTTGAGTTTTTCGTTAATAGTTCAAAGTTCGTGTTTTACTTACCACTTGCAAACAAACACTGTTAGATTAAAATATATTTTTAAATGTGACGTCACGAAATTTAGGACCCCTTGCCACTCTTCGTCGACCCTCTCTTCCCCCCTTAACGTGGACGTAATTTAAAGATGGCCCCTAATGTATGAACGGTGCTTTAGAATTTTATTAAAATCCATTTAAAAACAATTTAAACCAAGGAGTTTGAACTGGATGCTCGAATAAACCTAACAAATTAATTAATTACCGAAACTGGAACACCAATTTCCGGCCATCGTAAATCTTCTAACGGTAATTTTGGAGAATTCCAAATAACAACAATTTTATTTAAATACGGCAATCCTTTTAGTCGTCCAATTGAATTAATTAACACCTGCTCTCGTTCATACGTCAACATCACAACTGTAAACTGTTCTCTAGGATTATTACCACCGAGAGATTCACAAAACTCTTTCCCAGCACCCCCAGCTCCTTTTCCAATCGGACGAAATCCTGTTTCACTGCCAATAAACTTAGCATCCGACGGCAGGAGGATATCAAATGGTAGTTGTGGATACATATGAAAAGGATCACCCCAATCATTCCATATTTCATGTCCTTGCAAAAAGTTTAGAGTGTAATTCCGTTTGAAAGATGGACTCGCATATGGTGGTTCGATAGGACCAAGACTTTCTTCTGGATCAGAGTCCTGAATAACCACGTCAGTTTTTAAGGGTTGGAATGTCGAGTTGAAAACACTAACGGAAATGATGTCTTCGATTGGTTTTGCAGGGATTCCCAATCGGTCTCGGAGAATAGCAATGACCACATCGATCGTACTTTGGACCGAGCTCAAATAGTTCTCCCAGATAAATCGACCTTGTCGACGCATCGCTAATAAATCAGCATCCGAAACTGATCGCAAAAGAAAATGAAGCTCCGTGATTCGAGCTTTAGGTAAGAATAAACAAGCTCGTTTCCATTGGATCACTTCGTGAAAACTGAGCAAAATCTGATCACCTCCCAGTACTACCGGAATAGCTCCAGAACGTAGTGCTTCATAAAGCCGAGTTTGTAATATAGTCGTTGAGATAACATTAGCAGGATTCGGTGCTAGAATCAACACAAAAGTAGAATCACGTAAAATGGCTCGTCGGAGACTATCAGTGCCACATAGTGTCCAATCTTGAATGAAAGATATCCCCTTTTCTTCACTAGTTGGTACACATTCGAATTGCAAATAAAATTTATCCGATGTAGTTCCTGCAACCATTTCCTTCAAATGGTCTAAAATGAAATCGTCTAAATGTTTCGATCCTTCTATGTTATACTCATTTTCGTCGTCTTCTAAATATTGGTCAGTGCCCCGGTGCATTTGACCTGGTATCGAATTGATTTCCCCCTGGAACGAAAGAAGATATTTCCTACGAGCCGGTAACATAGCTGGACATTCATGCCAGACATCTCCTCCAGGAGGGCCTAAAATTGGAGGCACAATCAAATCGAAACCCGGTCGAAAGCGGGAACTTACAAAAGTCGACTGGATTACAATCGCTCGACCCGTATCGACATTATGAAAGATATCCCCCGAACCACTTGATAAACCACGTCGAGCTAAATTTAATAAAATGTGATTCCGGCCATCTCCTCCCCAATAGGGTAGTTTTTTCAATGCGGTAGCATCAATCGTTAAACTTGAACTATTAAATTTACCATTGGGCAAAGCCTCACCGGCCAAAACGATGAAAATGCAAGCTTGCTTAGGATTGCGGGTTAAATGTGGATTGTAGCCAAGCGTTTGCTTTAAGGTCGTTTTCAAAAATCCATCCACGTCTAAACCCTTTTGTGTGACTGAATAAAGATCAGTTTCGTATAAATACACAGGAAATCCTGAAGTTAAGGAACATCGAGAGTAATCAAAACAATTATGCATTCGACATGTGTGTGCTAATTTTGGCAAAATTGGTTCTATATATGTAGGAAGTTGGTCTACTGTTAACTGTTTGGGCAGAGCCAGTTCAGGGGTGTTTCGTTGCAAGGCTTCCCTATGAGCAACTTGAGCCTGTTCCACCGATATTTTCAACCGGTCCAAATCAGTTTGTTGATGAGACAGTTCCTGTTTCAACTGCTCGATTTGTTGTGTATGTGAAGCCACATCTGATTGAAGTTTTTGTCTTCGAAACTCCAAATCTCTTAATTCAGAAGAAACCGATGCTTTGATTCGTAAGAGTTCATCGATTCGCATACGAAGTTCTGACGCTTTTAACGAGCTGTAATCCTCGAAAGTTTCTAATTGACTGCGAGATCGGTGTCCTCGATAACTGCCTCCGAAAGGGATGGAAGTTTCGACTCGAGATAGATAATAATGTATAAATAATGGCACGAGAAATAACAAACATGCAACGATGATGACGATCCGTGAGATCCGTACAGATCCGCACCAATGGCACAAAAAATCTGGAGAATTCGTCGTAGCAACAGTCGTTCCCATTATTCCCAACGATTTTAACCAATTTTATTTAATAATATTTAAATTTAACGTGCAAAAATAATCTAGAAACAAATAAATTTCAGTCTATGTTTAAATACGAAAATTATATTAATACCCACCGTTTTTATGTGTAAATATATTGTATATATTTAAATTAAAATGAATCATTGTAAATTTTAATAATTTAACGATTAAAACTAATTAAAATTTAATTGAATTTCAAAATAACATGACATTTATTTTTGACATTTTTTTCGTGTGTATTAAAATCGGATACCGATCGTCGTACATTTTCGTTCATTTACGCCGTTAGCTTCGTGACTACATTCAGATGTAAACAAAACTCGCCACTATTCAAAACCATTCGAAACGATTCAAAACTTTCACGAAAATTAAATGAATTAAGTCGATTAAAATTTTATTAAAATATAATAGTTTTAATTAATTATTCAATGACGTCGAATTTGCGATGGCATCACGATTTTCCACGGCTCGTACGAAAGTTGGGCTTCAAGTTTATAACTGACAAACCAAAAATTTTAATTGATTGGTCATCAATTGGTGAGAAACGCTTCTAATTACTTAATTTTAATGAATATTTTTTCCCTTTAATTTGTAATTTTTAGCCTTGGTAGATACGGAAGATATTGTTAATAACAGAAATATCGGAGCATTGGAGCAGCATATAAACGACGTCATTTATTACTCGTTACAAGATGATGCTAATATTTTGGATAAAAAATTTGTTAAACTTTTTCGTTTGGCCCAGTTAACGATAGAATATTTATTGTTCTGCTTGCACTATTTAGATCAAGGAGTTATACAATTACAAACTCATATTTGTGAGAAAGAACAAGTAAGTTTTGGGCTTAATATTCCCATGTTGACAATGATAATAAGAGGGAAAATATGGAAGATATCCTTAAATTAGAATTTATACTTAAGTATATAGCACTAGTAGCAAGCCATGATTGCATCTATGCAAAATTTAACAAAAAAAAAAAAAAAAAATACGGAGAAAATAAATCTTTGCCCATGAAAATGAATCTCCCAAATCAACTTATTCTAAGTAACAGAACAATTTCTGAGAATTCCGTAACAAAGGTATAAATATTAACTTTAAATACTAAAGATAGTGGTTGTAAAATAAATTTTTCGACCGTAAAATGAATGAATTAAAACACAACCATATAGCAGAAAAACTTTACGTTTGCATGCATAGTCATAATTACATAATTCGATTTTGAAAAAGTTGATAATTTATGCAAATATTATAATAAATTATATATTTAATATATATTATTATAATAAATGCAAAACTTTCAACCCCCTCTTTAAGGATGGCATTTCTAAAAATCGTAAAACTCATAGTCCTGTCAAGAATAATCCTTTCAAGATTCATGTTTTTATCTTCAATAGCCTTGAGTGTTTCTGGCAGTCAATAATAGTGGTGTTTTAAAGATATATACAGGCGACCCTCGTATAACACGGTACTTGTAAAACACGGTTTCGATATTACGCGGTAAAATAACACGATTTTGAAAAATATGCATTAGAAAGGATCTAGCCGAATAAGCCTTTGTGTTGTATTGTTTAAAATTTGATTTTTAAAATACAAAACTTATTAAGGAATTTAAAAAATATATTTTTTTTTATTTATTTGTTGTTTTTTTAATACATTTTTGTGGTAAGTAGGTACTTGATATTTGCATAAAATATATTTTTTGGTAGGTGTCAACTAAGAGGGAGGTATAAAAACACCCCCTTAAATATTTCAACAATTTTTTTTACTATTTAAATATTTTGATATGAGCACCAAAAAAATACAGATTATAGATCTTATTGGTTTAAATGTTATTTTGAAACTTTTGTTCCGTTATCTTTATTAGTTTTGGAGAAAAAAAAATTTAAGTTTAGGGTTGTAACCTTATACCAATAACCAATACTTACTACTCCTACCTAGAGATATACGTGGAGAAGAACAAAATAAACGTCAGGCTAAAAAACCTACTGGGCCCCCTTAGATAGATATCATAAAATTTTACACCTTAAGATTTGGTTTTTGGTATACCTTGTTTCGTACAGAGAGAAGACTGAGATAGCCAGATCGCATTAATACACTTGCTGCCATCTACTTCGAGTAGAGGTGTTTGGAACTATTCCTTAGTCAGTTTGTGTTCCTTTCTCCACCGGTCTACACTCGGAACGTCTAAAGCCGTAGAGAAGGTTCTCTCTGTCGAAACATACTCGGAACGATTTTCTTCTCTCTCGTGAGCATAGATAAGTCGTAGGCTATCGCAAAATAAGTAGAGCTATAATTCTTAACTGAAATACATTTAATGTATAAAGAAAGCAATATTATATTTGATAACTATTATTTATAGTTATTTCCTTATTATTTCGAGACTTCTGCAACAATTAATTTATTCTGTGTTGAAAATATAGATACAAGCGTTCCTAGTATGTTTCGACAGAGAGAACCTTCTTTATGGCTTTAGACGTTCCGAATGTAGACCGGTGGAGAAAGGAACACAAACTGACTAAGGAATAGTTCCAAACACCTCTACTCGGAGTAGATGGCAGCAAGTGTATTCATGCGATCTGGCTCTCTCAGTCTTCTCTCTGTTTCGTATAACACGGTTTCGATATAGCATGGTACGAATTAACCGTATTATACGAGGGACACCTGTAAATTATTTTCCTTTGGCTCTTCCTTTGATTAGTATTTAATAATTATATTCCTTTACACCCTTAACAAGTATTGGGACACAGCTAAAACAGAACTAAAGAGATCGAGACATATTTTTGTATTAAACGAATTTTGCCTCAACCTGCCTTGCCTTCCGGCAGGAATGCTGATTCCGCCCGGAAAGAACGTTTGTATGAAACACGAGAGGAAAGCAGGAGAAAGTACGGGTTTCGCCGAAAATCAGCCTTACCAGGATTACTTGGATTGCATTTTAAAAATACTAATGCATTTATTGAGTCATCTCCAAGACTACTTTTAATTTTGTTGCAAAAATTTCCTGACGTGGAAAATGTTATTTTTGAATCTGTCGAAGTTGGTTTAGTAGCGATTAAGGCATTTAAAAGTAATTCTAAGTTGCTCGTTCTTTTCCCGGTTTTTTGAGTTGTTGATGCACATTTCCTCTTCATTCACATGTATTATTTGAATCTCACTATCTTCACCATCCAAACTTTCTGGTTCTGATTCAATTTGAAACATTCTTTCTAATAATCGCCTGCCAAAGTTTAAAATTTCTGATTTTGACAAATATGGCAGAGAAACTCCCGGTTAAATAATTGATTTCGTTTTTGCATAGTTTGGGTCTTTTAAATACTTCGCCAAAGACACTAAATTAATATTTCTACGCTCAAGCACCTTTTAAAATGATTTATTTATACAGTTAAGAAAAACCGATTATTTTTATAAAATAACCGGGTTTTTGGTTTTTGATATCTTACTAAAAAACCGGTTTGCAAACCCTAATGGGGCCCTATTAATAGCTACATATTTAGTTGGGATTAGTGTTATTTTGTATTAACTGAATTTCATTCGGTTTTTTTATGAGGTCCTATGAAATTTTTCCAGTAGGGATGTCCCAAAAATCTTTTTTTCTTCAAAAAAAAAACCTTAATCAAGCTTAACATCGAAAAAGTGGAAAGCTATTCTATGTTAAAAGTTCAACTTTAGTTAAAAACGTTAAGTTAAGTGTTCGAATCAACTTCTATAAAATTTGATTTGCTTTGTTAGCCGATAAAAGTATTGTACGAAATTTTTCGTTTTTTTTTTTGTTTAGCGAAATTTAAAAATTTAAAAAATATTATATCACATAAAAACACCAATAAAATCTCATAAAATACATATAAAATATCTTTGACGGTTTTTTTATGAGATCCTATGATATTTTTCTAGTAGGGTTGTCTTTATCATTGTAACTTTTAAAATTATGTGTTGTTTATAGTAGATGTTTTATGGAGAAAAATCATTTACGATTTTTATTCCATTGTTGTACCTGTTCTATTCACACTTGGTACTAAGTATTTGAAAATTCAAAATAAAACCAAAGTTATTTTATGAAATAAATGAAAATCAATCATTAAATTATTTCAAAATTGTCAGTTAAAAGTAGACTGTATATAAATGTTATAAATTTTTTTTTAGGAAAATGAAGATTTGCGAAGTGAATTGGTACATCAAGAAAAAGTTACTAGTAAATACAAAAAGAAATTAAATGATTTACATATGTTTTTCACACCTCAAATGGGAGTCGTGAATATGCCTACCATCCCTTCAGAGATTTACCAATGCCAAGAATGTGACAAACAGTTTGTATCCGAGGAATATTTGAAAGCGCATCAACAACGTCGACATTCAAAAACTACCGACGACACCAAGTCTTCCCTATGTTTCGACTCGGCGAACACAGAAAAAATCATCTCCGAAATCAAAGAGTTGAAAGAAAAACTTACACAAGTCGAACAAGGACATCATAATGATAAAATCAGCGAAAACGACAGCATGACAAATGTTTTAATGACGCTACTCCGACAAAATTCAAGCATATTATCGACAAAAGTAATAAAAAAACCGTCCACGGAAGCGTTTACTTTGACGGAACCAGAAGATCCGGTTCTCGATGTTATATCAAACCAAGTTATTAATATTCCATCAATAGACAGTGGTGTACAATGCGATCTAATCCAGACAGATGACAACAAAGAAAATCACATGGAAATGATAAGAAATGAGTTGAAAAAATGGAAGGAAAAGGAAACGATGGAAATCTTATCACAGCTGGAAAATCTAAAGAAAAAAGTATATACCGATATAGAACAACTAAAAGCGCCCCCAATACCCAAAAAAATCGAAATCGACACAGAAAGAAAAGTTCCATCTCCTAAAAATCTGGATACCAAACCTGCGAAAAACGGCGAATCGAACTCTCAAAAACAAATGGAAAAATTAGAACATAAATTAGAGAACAACGTTGAACGTTTGTTTAAGCAATTAACACTACAAGAGCGAGAATGGCGTGAAAAAATTAATCAATTAGAACAAAAAACTATACCTGAGCCAAGGACAAAACAAATTGAGGCGAATAATTTGCATCAAACTTCATCAGTCGCTACACAGAAGGACATCGATCTGAAAAACGATACTCGAAACATAATTCAAAGTCCAAACTGTGCATTGCAAAGCAAATCATCGACTCTTCCCAAACCTTCCATCCGAAAAGCGGAATTACCTCGCGTTCATTTCAATAGTAGACCTCAGCTAAACGTGAATAGTTCATTGAATAAAAATGTTGACTATTCTTCGTCGACTCCTTCATCTCCATTAGTTTCACCCAAGGCAACCAGTAAACCAACGAAGTTAAAAAGCAACCAACGCAGGATTACAAGGAAAGAAGCCCCGGTTTTAGTTACTTCTAAAATAGGCGACATAGTTGACGATGGAGTGAAAGAAGCTAATGTTACAGTGAAACCTTCACAGTCGACCCTTGGAAGGCATTCAGTTTCGAGGTAAGACTAAGTTAAAATTTATCGAGTTAAATTAAAATTTCCTGGGAGCCCCAGGTATCGAAAATGTTTACCGAAGTTTAACGAAAATCATTTTTAACCGACTTCAAATACGGAGGTTCTCAATTCGACTGTATTTTTTTATGTTTGTTACCTCAGAACTTTTGACTGGGTGATCCGATTTTGATTATTCTCGTTTTATTTGAAAGCTGGCGCTTCCTGTGTGGTCCCATTTTAATTTGAAAGAAATCGTTCACTTCTAAGGGGTTGAAAAATAAGGGATGAAATATTAACTTTTTATTGGATAGCTCGATTTTGATAATTATTTTTTTATTTGAAAGCTGGTGCTTTCCATGTGATCCCATTTTAATTTGAAGGAAATCTTTTACTTCTAAGAGGTTGAAAACTAAGGGATGAAGTATTAACTTCTTTTTGGACAGCTCGATTTTGATAATTCTTTTTTTTTATTGATAGAACATAATTTTAATTTAATCTCATATCCATTTTTTATAAAAAAAACTCCACTCATAAGGACTTAAAAATTAGGGATGAAATAATAAATTTTTCCTGGCTAACCCGATTTCGATAATTGGTTTCTCTATTACGTACATCATACCTTTAAATTGTTCACATTTCAATTTAAAAGCAAAAAATTTCAACCCTTAAGGGCAAAAAGGGATGATGTAGTAACATTTAACATTATTTAACGACACTGCCTCATATGAGCGTTTAGTAGGTTTACCCATATTCATAGAAATAAAATAATTTATCAAAGTTCAGATCACTAAATCTTGAGAAATAATAAAAAATAATAACAAAATGAAAAACCGACTTCAAAATATATAAGAAATCTTTAACAAAAACGCTAAAAAGTAAAAAAAAAATGCGTATCCTTGCAGTGTCTACCACTTACAAATTATAAGGATGATATAATGTACTACTATTGTTATTTTTGGAGTTGGTGTCAGCAAAGGAAATAAATATTAATGTTCATTTGTAAAAAGGTTTAGTTGGTTATTGGTATTTTGTAGTTTGAAGGTCGCAAGCTATTGTTACAGTACTAGTATATTGTATAAAAGTTAATTTGAAAAATAAATTTCATAAGGTATTCTCGTTTATTGCTAAGCACTAATATAGTCGCATTTCCTTGGCTGACACCAACTCCAAAAATAACAATAGTTGTACATTATATCATCCTAATAATTTGTCATTCGTAGACACTGCAAGAATACGAAATTATTTTTTTACTTTTTAGTGTATTTTTTGTTTAGGATTTTTTATTTTTTTTTAAGTCGGTTTTTCATTTTGTTATAGTTTTTATTTTTACTTTGCTAGTTCATTTAAAGTGTAAGAAATCGGTTAAAAAAGAATTAAATATGTATATTTGTTTTTAGTTTAAAAGAAGCGGTATTTTGTGACCCTCATTTTCTATCCGAGTTTAAGGAAACGATGCTGGAGCTCGTTCAAAGTTCACTAAGAGAAATTGGTGTTGATCCAGAATGGAAACAAATTCCCAAACCAATGCTGGAAAAGCACATTTCAACCATGAATCATTTCCAATCTGCATTAGTCGAAGTACAAATTTTCCATACTCATATTTTCATTTTAATTGTGAAAATTTTTATTTTCAGAAACACCCCGATTACTATCAAATCAAAAGAGATATCGTCACCGAAATTAATGCGGCATTAAAAAAAGATGTCGTCCATTTAAAAACAGAGACTTCCAAGCCAAAAAGGCCGGGATTTCCTCCGTTTTCCATCAAAAGACATTTCAACGAACCAAAGAAAAATTCAAGATTTTCACCGGTTGCAACCCATCAAGAACGGATAACTGTTATGGATATGGCGGCCAAAGCAGATCCGAACCCAATTCTATCAGAAATTAACGACACAGTTCAGAAAATGAAAAACAAAATGGTTTCAGTTTTTAAGCACGAGTCAAAAGAAAAAAATCAGTCTAAAGACTTAAAATCTAGTGCAGTCCCTACAAAACAGATCACAGAAGGAATCTATAAATTGACAGTAATAACGGAAGATGGTTCTCCAAAAAAAATGGTTCCGAATAAAAACTTCAAAGTGCCCATAGCTCGAAAGAGAACCAATGTTCCTGTAAAAAACAGAGAAATTTTGATAGAAAAATTGCAGGAAACTGAGGCGCAACGAGAAACAAATAACATCAATCCGTCGATCCCAAAAATTGCACTGGAATCTTCGTCCAGGGAAAAAATCGAAAAACTTGCTTCTATTTTGAGTCAAAATGATTCGATACAAAGTTCAATAAGAACAATTTCAAATACCAAAGACAATGAGCTAGGTATTGTATCCTGTGATTCAAGTAGTTCTGAATCGGTATCACAACAAACTCCTCGCCAAGACTCCCATGCACCCACCCCAATTTCACCTACTAAGCCCTCTCCGTTAACACGTTTAAACATGTCAATGGTTTCACCGTCCGAATCAAATTCATTGAGTCAAACAAATCGACAAACTTCCTCGAAAAGTTTATCTAGTCAAAGAAATAAATCGATGTATGATGGTGGAGATGTAACCGATTCTGAATCATCGGAAAGAACAAGATCAACTGGTGCGAAACAATCACATTCCCATCAAAGTCAAAATGATAACATTTCTAAGTTGGAATCACCTAAAAAAACTGCTTCGTTTAACTATAATTCGTCGAGTACAGCACAAAGTAGTCCTGAAATAATCGTCCCTGCTAAGAAAAAAGTCTTATTCGATTTACAATCAGAAACTACTTCCGCAACATCAAAAATTGAAAACCCATTTCTGTCTAAGTTTGAGACAAACGTCATGTTATCAACTAAGGATAATATAAAATCGAATTCAACAACGCCTGCTTCGTTACATCAAACGGAACAATCGGCGTCTGTTTTTGTAAAGTCCTCTCGTCCTGTGGTGCAAGGAGTTGACAACGGTGATACGACAAGTATATCCAGTTCAGTGTTTGATGGTAGTAAATTAAATTTGGAAGAAACTGAATATAAAAATAGTGATGAGAAAACTAAAAATCGGACGAATGAAATTGAGGAGTTAATTTTAAGCGATTTCGATTATTCATCGGGTGAAAGTTAGTAATGTTATATGTGATATTATAGTATGCTGTATTAATATATGAAAAAAAAATATTTTTAAAAAATTTGTTTTTAATGCTTTATAACTCTCCTAATGCAAGATTTTTTCCAATAGACCTTTCAGGCATTTCTTATGATTCGGTTATGAATCGAATTTTCTCATTTTTAACCAACGAAAACATAGGACGTAGTAGTTTTGAACACTAAACCACAACACAATAAAGGCAACGCACGATTTTTTTTTAAAATTTTTACTTTTGGTACCGGGCAATCAAGTGATATCACTTGATTTGAATGAGAACGCCTTTGTTCTGTTTATCCGTGAAATTTATTCATTACTAGCTGATACCCGCCCATAAATTGTTTGATTAATAGAAACCGTCATAGTAAAATATATAAAAGTCATGGCTATGCCGGCATAAAAAGCAAATAGTTAGGTATTCCTCAGGAATCGAAAATTTTCCAGAGTTATGAATATCTTCGTAATTTTACTTGCCCTGAAATCTCTATATTTACAGTTTAGTCATCTTTCAATGGATTATTACCCGTAATTTACATTTGAAATACGTTAAACTCCCTATAAGTTGGGTGTATACTGTATAAGATTTTTTTTTTGTTCCAATTCACCCCTATATAAATCGGTGTATTTTCTCCCCTATTAATCGTACTTCTATCGGCTTCACATCCCTAAGTCAAACTCCCAATCGGGATCACTTAAGTCAAACTGTATGCTTTGCTTATTTACTCTTACGGCTGTCATTTTGGAACTTGGATATTTATTTTTAAGAATGAAATCATATTCACTACAGAGGATTTCCTAACTACTCCATATTTTACTCTCAATGAATGGATAAATAAAATTCCTCCTTCGATAATTAGAATGTTAACTGAACTTAACTGTAGATAAATAAGGTAATCACCTATATATTAACTATGAATTTATGGTTTCTAGGAATTTAAATTAACGAGAGTTCATTGCATTTCAAATTCAATTATAAAACGGTGCAACTTGTAATTTAACTTTAATGTTAATTTTTAGTACTGCTTAGCTAATAACAATAACAATAATTAGTAGTTACCTTTATGTTTTTACAATTTATTTTTCTTTTATACAACGTTTCGTCGATGTTATTCCGACTTCATCAGATATCTAACAAATAATAATAACAGACAATTTATAAAATTAAATTAAAAGGTTTAACACTAATAATACATAAATAAAAGCTATGAAAAAATGTTCACCTGATAATTTCTTCATAATATATTATATAAAAATATTAAGATCTAAAAATTAGTATATTAACAATAATTAGTACTTTGTAATATTTCACGTGAATTCCTTGTTGCTATGAAAACATAAAACAACAGAACTGACGCCACATTTTTCACTAAGATTATATTATTATCGTTTTTAGTATTTTCCATTCCTTATTCAAGTGAAAATTTGTATACAGGGTCAAATTTTTTGGCCTATCTTAAGCATGTCGTGTGTTACATTCTCGGCAGGGAAAACGGAAAATGTTCGGCAGAGCTCGACAAGCTTGTTAACTATATACCATGTCGCCTTGCCAGGGTTGTTGCGCGAGTTATATTGCTGAATGGCTATTTTCATCTCCATTACAACGCAACGTTTTAATATATTATAAGTCGTCATTAATTTTCAATCATATTTGTATTGGTATTTCTGTGTTTTGATCAGTGTATTGATATAAATATTGTTGTTCACTTATCATGATAGACAAAGATACAGCTAGTGAGAATAGTGTGAAAATATCCGACGGTGAATTAATTTTACGCCGTAAGAGAAAGACTGCCGACAGAGTTCGTGCTTATAGAGACAGGAAAAGGGCTCCTGGTGAGTTGATTTAATTTTTATAGTGAATTTATTAAAATTATTAGAACTATCTGCTGGGGCATATGTTTATGTATGTCGGAGCGATAGATTGTTAAGTATGATGTTTGTGTAGCCTTTCATCCAGAAAAAATTTCTTCGCCACAACAAACTTTATTTAACAATGATTGAACATGATATTCTTGAAGTAACTATACAATAGATAACAACAGACCGATGCTCGATTTAACAATATTCAACAAATTCAATAATGAAAATAACATTTGAGTATTAACATCAATAAGGAAAATTAAAATTAGTTGCAAGTAGTAGAAAAATTGTGCCGAAGGCGTAGCAAATGGAGTTAGATGCAAAACATAGAAAATCAATTATATAGTTTATTTTTATACCCTAAATCGAATAATTTTCCGAAAATTTTCAGTTACCTATTTAAATGCCAACAATCCGAAAAAAAGTTTTACTTACATCGTGGTTCCGTAAAACCACAAAATAATTTTTTTTATTTATGTTTCTCGTCGTTTAAACCTTCCCTGAACTTCCACAAATATTTCAAGATCAAAATTAGCAAAATCGGCCGAGCCATTCTTGAGTTTTAGCGAGACTAACGAACAGCAATTGATTTTTATATATATAGATAAGCGGTTTTTGTTTTCGGTATAAAGAAAAGGATGTATAGACCCATTTAGTAATATTAAGGATCACAAAATTATTTCATTGTAAGCGTTTTCGTTATAAACGTATTCCAATGCATTACATTATACGTTAAGATAGGTATTTAGGATGACAAAAATGCTTCACAGGTTGCATATATAAAATTTTTCAGTATGTAGCTTTCTGTAGCGGCACCAAAGAAGAGAGGAGGTGTTTTCTGACTCAGTATTGTTCAGTATTGTGAAAAAATTATTTTGTGTTAAACGAAATTCGGGTTATAGAAAAATTAATCTCAAAGCCGTCAAGCTTTATTTAAAACTCATTAATTTGTTGTGTTTGATTTTTGCTTCATGTTAAAGATATATGTATATAAGTATGAACTCTTTGAAGTATATATTTTGATGGGACCACAGTGTTACTTCGTGTTAACTGAATTTTATGTAAAGTGCAGCGTTTGTGTTGTGTTGGTGCTAAGAAATCCAATGTTCAGGAAGGATGTGGAAGTGGATGAGTACATTTACATAAAAGAAAATGATAGGGTTTTCCTAACAAATAGACTTACAAAGGTTACAATTATATAGGTAATCGAAAATTAAAATCAGAGATCATAACTTAAATATAATAAATTTAATTAATTTTAACCAAGTTATAACTGTTTTACTTAAATCAACAATAAAACAAAATTTTAATTTATCCAACTAATGAACAGCAACTTCTTCTTTAATAACGGTACTAATTATCGCAGATAATAAAATAACAAAACTAATGCAAATGGTATAGATATTTTTTATCCATTGTTTCCACGATAATCCATCTTCCATTTCCCACATCGTTAGTATTTCGACAATATTTGGAATCATCAATCCAACAATACACAAAAAAATGCCACCAACAACAATTATAACAATTTCAAGATATTGTTTCAACAATGTGGCAATTGCTGTTATAAATAACACAATAAATGCATTCAGAGATATTCGATAGAGGTCTTGCCAGCCTATTGGATACACATCGTTGGTTGTCTTCCAAATTTCTCGAAATGGAATGAAAAATTGGAATGCGTACGAAAAGCACAGGGATAGGCACAGAGAAATTCTTGCAAGTTGACCCGATCTATAAAGTAGGAACATTGAATTAGTCGTTTTAGAAAAATTTATTTATTTCACTGCTTAAACAATTTACGTCTAACAATAAGATGAAACTAGCAAAAATCGAATCCCTGTGATCGTGACCCCCCAAATTAATGTCTCAAGGAGTTTTACCAATTTTGCTACTAATTTGAGTATTGGTGCACACAATATCAATACATACATATTAGAGAGCCATCCAGGCTTAGAACCCTACTTTAATTTCTTCAAATAAACTACGCAAAAATCACAATTTTTGCAATTTCAATTGTAAAATCAGAATCCTTCATCCAAAAAATATGAATTTAAAAATATAATGAAAAAATCAAAGAAAAATTATTAAAATTAATTTTTTTCTGATGTTTTAAATATTTTCAAAATCTAAGATCATGTCACGACTGTTAAAATACAGAAAATTTCTGTCATTCATAAATCTAGAAATATCTGGGTTTCAACAAGAATCGAACCGAGAACCACTGACACATGGAGCTGAGGTCTAGCCGCTATGCCACTTTAAGTGGACTGGTTTATATTTATTTAAATTATTTTACTAGTGACTACCCGTGACTTTGTTCATGCAAAATTTAACAATATAAGTAAATACAGGTCAAATCAAAAAATAAATTGAAGAGAATACAAAATCATTTTACTGAAAATTTTTCGAGCTTTTTATAACAAAAATCAAATACAAAAAAAAAATGTAAGGTGTTTAAGTAGATTGACTTAATCGAAAATAATAGATTTCTTAAGTGAATTTTTGATATGTTTCTTAGTCATAAAGTGAACGATTTAAGACACTACAAAAACAGAGCTCAGTAAGCAGTTAACACTTAACGTACAGCTACGTAACAGTTCTACAACAGTTCCCTAACAAACGAATGTTGTGCTCTCTGGGAGATTTTATATATGTGAATGTGATACGTAATTCTAAAATTAGAATTTGAGAAAGTTGATAATTAAGAAGTAAGACTTACAGAAAGTAAAATGTTGTTATAAAAATTTATAACAAAACTAAAGGGACCAATTTTTTCGTATTGAACGAGTTTCATCTTAAAATAATGAAATGGGAATCATGATAGACCTTACATAATTAGTTGTGATCACTTTATGGTGCTCAGGATCATTTAAAAAGTGATTCACTGCTTGATCTTAAAGCTATGTGCCCTGATTTTCAAGCTACTTGGCTTAAATTTGACTTAAAATCAAAGTTGAGTCAAATATTAATATTTAAAAGTCAAATCTTTGCATTTTGAAATTTAAAAAACCGACTTTGCAAGTTTTTTATTAAGATAAAAGCGCTCAGCTACCGAGGCTATATATGCGCTGACGATTTACTTAGCAAGTTATTTAATTTACAAATCAAAATATCAAGCACAAATTATTTTTTAAAAGGCCCAACTACTTGACTTGTTGAATCCTAAAAAATAAGTAAGACATCTTAATTTTACCAATTTTTCTTTGGCTTTCACAATTCAAACAAGAAAATGCATGGCTTTAAAATCAAGAAATACGAATTTATTTTAATTTCCGTTTTCTATAAACTAGAACCCAGTGAATGTGTAATTTGAAAAACACCGCAAAAATGGAATTCTAAATTATAAAAAAAAAAAAAATTCAGTTAGAAAAACTGGATGAAAATTTCCAATTTGTACATTTTTATAAATATCTATTTCCAAATATCTCCGTTATACTAGCCAAACTCGTAATGCCCATCGGAGAAATTGTTTTGGGGGTCGCATAGATTCGATTTTTACTAGTTTCATCCCAGAAATTCTGTGTAGCATAGCGTTTCATGATAACTTACACTTCTTGCTTTGGTATATTTTCGATGATATTTAAAAATGCATAGTTCCCAAATTTCAAGTAACCAGAAACACCGACGAAAACGTGTAAAGCCAACGTGAAAACATTTATTGAGTAAAAAATGTTTTTTAATTTCCTCGAAACTTCTAGTGTCTTAATTCGATTATCTATTGGTAAAATATTTCCTGTGGTAATCGTAGCGATCGCTACGAGAGCAGGCGTCTTAAAAACATTCATGGACGTTGACATTAGGTGGAAATTTTGTAATGAAGTTTCATGAATAAAAATATAATAAAGTGTCGTGATCAAAGTTAAAATTATAAAGAAATTTGATAGGAAGGAAAACACGAAGAAATACTTCAACTTTTGAAGTTGACAAAGAGGTATAAAAAAGACTAAAAACCAATAGATAAATCTATAAGAATGTACAATGAAGTTTTCCTTGTAAAGATCGACAACCTATTAATTATTGATTAGCTTTAATATTATATTAAATATGTTGTTTGGTTTTTATTACTTCTTTGAAAAAATTTGAAATAATAATCGTGTAGATTATTAAAATTCCAAGATGAGATAAGCACAGCATTAAGGAAGTGAAACGTCTGTAAAAAATTTTTTTTGAGATTTTCTATTTAATTACGTTTTTGATGAAGTTTATGCTTTTATCAGTATATTTACTTTGCAATTCTTGATAGTTTTTTGAATTTGTTCGGTCCAAATAAAAAAGCCACTTCCACAGAATCTGAATAATCCAAATGATTCTTTTTGATTCGTTTTGAAAGCTCATGCGATGAATCCATCTAAAATTATAACGTCTTTACAATCTGATACACTAATTCATTACTAAACTGTTTTGCTATTCTTAGTTCTTGTGAAACGCATAAGAAAAGCTTATGAATATTTCATTTGCGAAGTTCTTTGATTTTACTTTTTAATTTTATCTTAGTGTTAACACATTTGATTGATTCTTATTTCATGTTAAGAATACAGTCATTTGGTTTTAAAATAAGAGGTAACCTGGAAAGTTTCCCGGAAGTTTTGAAAATTAGTAATTTTATAGATTTTTATGTACTCTTCCCGATTTTCCACCTTGTATATTTGTCGCCGGGGCGGCCATATTGTAATATTGTGTTTCTTAAAATTTTCTACAATTTATCTAACAACTTTTTTTTTTTTTTTTTTCGTAAAATCAAATGAAATTTTATTATCAAAAAAAAAAATGGTTGTCTTTAAAGTCGGTTTACGGACGATAGTTTTACGTGATAACGTCATAAAGAAACATTGATCAAAAATTGCATACTTTTATGTATTGAATTGAATTATTATCACTGAATTATCATTATTTTGTATAATACAAAGAAGTAGTTAATTAAATATTACAATTTTTCTTAAATGAAGACAAAAAATTATGAAGGAAATCAATTAAATATTATAAAGTAAATTGTAAAAATAACACAAAATACGTTGTCTAGGATTCAACAATTATTGAATACGAGGCATAGCTTATTTTAGAAGTTCTCGAAAAAGCTCGCGTGGCGGCGTTCCAGTAGTAGAACTCTATCGTGCCTCTCTATTGTTTGTATCGTGTTCTTGCTTGCACAGACAGGCTCAAACGAAACGTGACATTTTTTCGTACAGGCTGCCGGTGTTAATCAATTTATAAGACATTTTCACGTCAAAAAAAAAGATTATTACATAAATTGTAAGAACTGTTTTTTACTTTCATTTTGACTGGAAATTTTTTTGTCTTAAAATGAGTCGGAAAAGAAATATAGTCTAGAAAAAATACCTCTAATAGGCAGCATTTTCCAATATTGCGGCGCAAGCTTATAAAATTAGCTAGATTTCTATAAAATTACCAATTTTCAAAACTCTTGGAAAACTTGCCATGTAACCTTTTATTCTAGAATGACTGAACTGTCTCAGTTAATTTTTTAAAATATTAATAATAAAAAATGACAATTTCAATAAATAACGTTCTTCAAAAGCCAATGCTACTTTTATCAACTTTTATTTTATAGAGCTAATCGATTAGGCCAGGGATCGGCAACCTATTTTAAGTGGAGAGCCATTTTTTCTTAAATAAATTTTAAAAATTTACCAAGAGCCGCAAGGATAGTGTAAAAAACTTCGTAGATCAGTATTGATTCACAAATTTGTTTTACATCAAGCTCATAATTTGAGGTCTTTAGTTTTAAACAACATTCAAGGCTACCATGGTTGAGAGAAGATCTTCATTTACTTTTAAGGATGTTCATGTTGCTAAACAGCTGGCTACAATACTATGTATAGATCCGAAAATTGTCAAGAGTTCACATACCGCCAGCTTAAGTTGGTTGTAACTCTCAGGAAGACTATTCCATGCTTCAAACATAATTTGATCTTCCTTTTTTTGAATTTGAAATTTCTTTCTATTTATGATCTACTTCCAGCTTTTCAAATTATGTTTGAAACATGGAATAGTCTTCCTGAGAGTTACAACCAACTTAAGCTGGCGGTATTTGAACTCTTGACAATTTTCGGATCTATACATAGTATTGTAGCCAGCTGTTTAGGAACATGAATATCCTTAAAAGAAAATTAAGATCCTCTCTCAACGATATTAGTCTTGAAAGTTGTTTAAAACTAAAGACCTCAATATATGAACCTGATGTAATATATACAATAATTTAAACAGAATGAAAAGCCATACAATTTGGATAAAAGAAACGCAGGCAGCTCGCGAGCCGCGGGTTGCCGACCCCTGGTTTAGGCAAATGAGATTGACAAAGCTAGATTTTCCAAGGCAAACTCAATTTTACTTGTGTCACAAAAATTTTATTTTTTGTTTAAGTAATAATCGATTTTTTAGTTAAAGTCAACTTTGCCTGACATGCATACGGTAAAGCCGACTTTATCTGAAGTTTGTCTAAATAAAGCTGGTTTTGTCGGTAAAACACAATTGGTTTTAGTCAATATCATCGTAAGCAACACAACTTTACTTGTAAACTATTTGATCTTACCAAAATTTTTGCACTGTTTACAGAGAGACATCCATTTTTTATTATCAAAAATAGTCCACATAGCAATCCAGAATAATCAAATATCTTTGGCATGAAAAAAATTCCAACATTCAGTGTTCCATTGAGTAATAGATTTGAGGAACCACATCCACTGAAACAGTTTTAAAAAACGTGACTATCTTAAATTTACTTGAATTTTAATGTTTAAGATACCTTAATTGGTCTGAAGAAGTTGCAATAGCAAAGGTATGAAGGCTTTGCCTTACATTTATACTCAGTCTAAAAAAAATCGATTAATATTTTCCTAATTAAAAAAATGTTAAAGTAAATCTTACGGTTTATTAATGTTGACCTCTAACGAATATTTATTGCTCTTGTTAACTTTTTTTTCAATTTTTGGCAAATCGTCATTGAACGTTGAAAGCATTGTCTGACCTTATCTTAAACGTCCCATCAAAAATTTGATTTTTTTCCAGTAGGAAAATGTTTGTTCACTATTCAAAAATTAGGTGAATTGCGTTTGTTGTTTGTGTGACATAGAAATATTTTCCGTTCTATGTGTAAAAATTAATTCAAACCGGGAAAAAGCAAACATAATAAAGATAATTATTTTTAAATGTAATTGTTAATTGCTGGTAATATAATTTTAAATTGTACGTAGATATAGATAAAAGTTTACAAAAATATTTTGGTCTTTGAAAAAAAAAATTATGTTAATTATATCTATTATCTATGTCTAACTATTTTTATAAGGATGTTCCGTATTCTGTTGTGTTGTCTAAGTTCCTTATAAGCATTAATTTGGGGCTTGTTTTTAACAATTATTAGTATAAATATACGAGTTAGCATAAAATAAATCCTACTGATACATTCTTAATAAAGAATTCTTTAAAGCAAAAAAAAAATGTTTGGGTATTAATAAAGCTTAAAAATTTATCTGCAAATATCATGACGACAAAAATGCAAGGCTTCACCGCGAAAGTGTTACCAAAATAAAAAAAAAATACCTATTTTATTTCCTTTTATAATGATGCAGAAGGACATTTAATCTATAATAAAGGTAAACTCGTATGCATTATAAATGTGAATAAGTGTTGGTTCTTTTATATCTCAGCAAAGCATCAACTGATTGAAGAGAGTTTATACATGCAATATAGTATGCATTTTTAATTAGTGCAACAGGCTACCTTTTAAACCATTTAAATACAAAATTTAAATTTTTAATACATTTTCTATTCAATTAAGTAATTAATCGAGATAATGTAGACGGGTTTAACTACATTCAGGTCTCAACAAATTAATTCTCATTTCTCAATTTCTTAAAGGAAATGTAAGAGAATGTTCGATTGTAATGCATTCGACACAACTTTCAAACAGCACGCAATTAAAGGATTGAAAAGAAGCTCTAATCTGACATATTAACGAAATATTTCTAAAAAAAACTACGTAAATAACTAGGTACTAAAATAACTTATAATCTAATTTATAAAATAACTTAAAAAAAATAACTACTAAAACAACTACTGAGAATAAAGTTGAGTCGTGAGACGGTGAGTTGTTAAGTCACCATTCTGACCAACCAACGACAATTAATGAAAACCTGAAAAGTACAAAAAACAACAATTCACACACAAACACTCAACAACAAGAAATCATACACAGATATACACCCAATCAGATGAGTGATAGATATCTGGGTACATTTTCTTATCATTTAAAATAATTTATCGAGATAATGTAGACGGGTTTAACTACATTCAGGTCTCAACAAATTAATTCTTACTTCTCAATTTCTTAAAGGAAATGTAAGAGAATTTTCGATTGTAATGCATTCGACACAACTTTCAAACAGCACGCAATTAAAGGATTGAAAAGAAGCTTTAATCTGACATTTTAACGAAATATTTCTAAAAAAACTACGTTAATAACTAGGTACTTAAATAACTTATAAACTAATTTATAAAATAACTTAAAAAAAAGAACTACTAAAACAACTACTGAATATAAAGTTGAGTCGTGAGACGGTGAGTTGTTAAGTCACCATTCTGACCAACCAACGACAATTAATGAAAACCTGAAAAGTACAAAAAACAACAATTCACACACAAACACTCAACAACAAGAAATCATACACAGATATACACCCAATCAGATGAGTGATAGATATCTGGGTATATTTTCTTATCATTTAAAATAATTTATCGAGATAATGTAGACGGGTTTAACTACATTCAGGTCTCAACAAATTAATTCTTACTTCTCAATTTCTTAAAGGAAATGTAAGAGAATTTTCGATTGTAATGCATTCGACACAACTTTCAAACAGCACGCAATTAAAGGATTGAAAAGAAGCTTTAATCTGACATTTTAACGAAATATTTCTAAAAAAACTACGTTAATAACTAGGTACTTAAATAACTTATAAACTAATTTATAAAATAACTTAAAAAAAATAACTACTAAAACAACTACTGAATATAAAGTTGAGTCGTGAGACGGTGAGTTGTTAAGTCACCATTCTGACCAACCAACGACAATTAATGAAAACCTGAAAAGTACAAAAAACAACAATTCACACACAAACACTCAACAACAAGAAATCATACACAGATATACACCCAATCAGATGAGTGATAGATATCTGGGTACATTTTCTTATCATTTAAAATAATTTATCGAGATAATGTAGACGGGTTTAACTACATTCAGGTCTCAACAAATTAATTCTTACTTCTCAATTTCTTAAAGGAAATGTAAGAGAATTTTCGATTGTAATGCATTCGACACAACTTTCAAACAGCACGCAATTAAAGGATTGAAAAGAAGCTTTAATCTGACATTTTAACGAAATATTTCTAAAAAAACTACGTTAATAACTAGGTACTTAAATAACTTATAAACTAATTTATAAAATAACTTAAAAAAAATAACTACTAAAACAACTACTGAATATAAAGTTGAGTCGTGAGACGGTGAGTTGTTAAGTCACCATTCTGACCAACCAACGACAATTAATGAAAACCTGAAAAGTACAAAAAACAACAATTCACACACAAACACTCAACAACAAGAAATCATACACAGATATACACCCAATCAGATGAGTGATAGATATCTGGGTACATTTTCTTATCATTTAAAATAATTTATCGAGATAATGTAGACGGGTTTAACTACATTCAGGTCTCAACAAATTAATTCTTACTTCTCAATTTCTTAAAGGAAATGTAAGAGAATTTTCGATTGTAATGCATTCGACACAACTTTCAAACAGCACGCAATTAAAGGATTGAAAAGAAGCTTTAATCTGACATTTTAACGAAATATTTCTAAAAAAACTACGTTAATAACTAGGTACTTAAATAACTTATAAACTAATTTATAAAATAACTTAAAAAAAAGAACTACTAAAACAACTACTGAATATAAAGTTGAGTCGTGAGACGGTGAGTTGTTAAGTCACCATTCTGACCAACCAACGACAATTAATGAAAACCTGAAAAGTACAAAAAACAACAATTCACACACAAACACTCAACAACAAGAAATCATACACAGATATACACCCAATCAGATGAGTGATAGATATCTGGGTATATTTTCTTATCATTTAAAATAATTTATCGAGATAATGTAGACGGGTTTAACTACATTCAGGTCTCAACAAATTAATTCTTACTTCTCAATTTCTTAAAGGAAATGTAAGAGAATTTTCGATTGTAATGCATTCGACACAACTTTCAAACAGCACGCAATTAAAGGATTGAAAAGAAGCTTTAATCTGACATTTTAACGAAATATTTCTAAAAAAACTACGTTAATAACTAGGTACTTAAATAACTTATAAACTAATTTATAAAATAACTTAAAAAAAATAACTACTAAAACAACTACTGAATATAAAGTTGAGTCGTGAGACGGTGAGTTGTTAAGTCACCATTCTGACCAACCAACGACAATTAATGAAAACCTGAAAAGTACAAAAAACAACAATTCACACACAAACACTCAACAACAAGAAATCATACACAGATATACACCCAATCAGATGAGTGATAGATATCTGGGTACATTTTCTTATCATTTAAAATAATTTATCGAGATAATGTAGACGGGTTTAACTACATTCAGGTCTCAACAAATTAATTCTTACTTCTCAATTTCTTAAAGGAAATGTAAGAGAATTTTCGATTGTAATGCATTCGACACAACTTTCAAACAGCACGCAATTAAAGGATTGAAAAGAAGCTTTAATCTGACATTTTAACGAAATATTTCTAAAAAAACTACGTTAATAACTAGGTACTTAAATAACTTATAAACTAATTTATAAAATAACTTAAAAAAAATAACTACTAAAACAACTACTGAATATAAAGTTGAGTCGTGAGACGGTGAGTTGTTAAGTCACCATTCTGACCAACCAACGACAATTAATGAAAACCTGAAAAGTACAAAAAACAACAATTCACACACAAACACTCAACAACAAGAAATCATACACAGATATACACCCAATCAGATGAGTGATAGATATCTGGGTACATTTTCTTATCATTTAAAATAATTTATCGAGATAATGTAGACGGGTTTAACTACATTCAGGTCTCAACAAATTAATTCTTACTTCTCAATTTCTTAAAGGAAATGTAAGAGAATTTTCGATTGTAATGCATTCGACACAACTTTCAAACAGCACGCAATTAAAGGATTGAAAAGAAGCTTTAATCTGACATTTTAACGAAATATTTCTAAAAAAACTACGTTAATAACTAGGTACTTAAATAACTTATAAACTAATTTATAAAATAACTTAAAAAAAATAACTACTAAAACAACTACTGAATATAAAGTTGAGTCGTGAGACGGTGAGTTGTTAAGTCACCATTCTGACCAACCAACGACAATTAATGAAAACCTGAAAAGTAGAAAAACAAAAATTCACACACAAACACTCAACAACAAGAAATCATACACAGATATACACCCAATCAGATGAGTGATAGATATCTGGGTACATTTTCTTATCATTTAAAATAATTTATCGAGATAATGTAGACGGGTTTAACTACATTCAGGTCTCAACAAATTAATTCTTACTTCTCAATTTCTTAAAGGAAATGTAAGAGAATTTTCGATTGTAATGCATTCGACACAACTTTCAAACAGCACGCAATTAAAGGATTGAAAAGAAGCTTTAATCTGACATTTTAACGAAATATTTCTAAAAAAACTACGTTAATAACTAGGTACTTAAATAACTTATAAACTAATTTATAAAATAACTTAAAAAAAATAACTACTAAAACAACTACTGAATATAAAGTTGAGTCGTGAGACGGTGAGTTGTTAAGTCACCATTCTGACCAACCAACGACAATTAATGAAAACCTGAAAAGTACAAAAAACAACAATTCACACACAAACACTCAACAACAAGAAATCATACACAGATATACACCCAATCAGATGAGTGATAGATATCTGGGTACATTTTCTTATCATTTAAAATAATTTATCGAGATAATGTAGACGGGTTTAACTACATTCAGGTCTCAACAAATTAATTCTTACTTCTCAATTTCTTAAAGGAAATGTAAGAGAATTTTCGATTGTAATGCATTCGACACAACTTTCAAACAGCACGCAATTAAAGGATTGAAAAGAAGCTTTAATCTGACATTTTAACGAAATATTTCTAAAAAAACTACGTTAATAACTAGGTACTTAAATAACTTATAAACTAATTTATAAAATAACTTAAAAAAAATAACTACTAAAACAACTACTGAATATAAAGTTGAGTCGTGAGACGGTGAGTTGTTAAGTCACCATTCTGACCAACCAACGACAATTAATGAAAACCTGAAAAGTACAAAAAACAACAATTCACACACAAACACTCAACAACAAGAAATCATACACAGATATACACCCAATCAGATGAGTGATAGATATCTGGGTACATTTTCTTATCATTTAAAATAATTTATCGAGATAATGTAGACGGGTTTAACTACATTCAGGTCTCAACAAATTAATTCTTACTTCTCAATTTCTTAAAGGAAATGTAAGAGAATTTTCGATTGTAATGCATTCGACACAACTTTCAAACAGCACGCAATTAAAGGATTGAAAAGAAGCTTTAATCTGACATTTTAACGAAATATTTCTAAAAAAACTACGTTAATAACTAGGTACTTAAATAACTTATAAACTAATTTATAAAATAACTTTAAAAAAATAACTACCAAAACAACTACTGAGAATAAAGTTGAGTCGTGAGACGGTGAGTTGTTAAGTCACCATTCTGACCAACCAACGACAATTAATGAAAACCTGAAAAGTAGAAAAACAAAAATTCACACACAAACACTCAACAACAAGAAATCATACACAGATATACACCCAATCAGATGAGTGATAGATATCTGGGTATATTTTCTTATCATTTAAAATAATTTATCGAGATAAAGTAGACGGGTTTAACTACATTCAGGTCTCAACAAATTAATTCTTACTTCTCAATTTCTTAAAGGAAATGTAAGAGAATTTTCGATTGTAATGCATTCGACACAACTTTCAAACAGCACGCAATTAAAGGATTGAAAAGAAGCTTTAATCTGACATTTTAACGAAATATTTCTAAAAAAACTACGTTAATAACTAGGTACTTAAATAACTTATAAACTAATTTATAAAATAACTTAAAAAAAATAACTACTAAAACAACTACTGAATATAAAGTTGAGTCGTGAGACGGTGAGTTGTTAAGTCACCATTCTGACCAACCAACGACAATTAATGAAAACCTGAAAAGTACAAAAAACAACAATTCACACACAAACACTCAACAACAAGAAATCATACACAGATATACACCCAATCAGATGAGTGATAGATATCTGGGTACATTTTCTTATCATTTAAAATAATTTATCGAGATAATGTAGACGGGTTTAACTACATTCAGGTCTCAACAAATTAATTCTTACTTCTCAATTTCTTAAAGGAAATGTAAGAGAATTTTCGATTGTAATGCATTCGACACAACTTTCAAACAGCACGCAATTAAAGGATTGAAAAGAAGCTTTAATCTGACATTTTAACGAAATATTTCTAAAAAAACTACGTTAATAACTAGGTACTTAAATAACTTATAAACTAATTTATAAAATAACTTAAAAAAAATAACTACTAAAACAACTACTGAATATAAAGTTGAGTCGTGAGACGGTGAGTTGTTAAGTCACCATTCTGACCAACCAACGACAATTAATGAAAACCTGAAAAGTACAAAAAACAACAATTCACACACAAACACTCAACAACAAGAAATCATACACAGATATACACCCAATCAGATGAGTGATAGATATCTGGGTACATTTTCTTATCATTTAAAATAATTTATCGAGATAATGTAGACGGGTTTAACTACATTCAGGTCTCAACAAATTAATTCTTACTTCTCAATTTCTTAAAGGAAATGTAAGAGAATTTTCGATTGTAATGCATTCGACACAACTTTCAAACAGCACGCAATTAAAGGATTGAAAAGAAGCTTTAATCTGACATTTTAACGAAATATTTCTAAAAAAACTACGTTAATAACTAGGTACTTAAATAACTTATAAACTAATTTATAAAATAACTTTAAAAAAATAACTACCAAAACAACTACTGAGAATAAAGTTGAGTCGTGAGACGGTGAGTTGTTAAGTCACCATTCTGACCAACCAACGACAATTAATGAAAACCTGAAAAGTACAAAAAACAACAATTCACACACAAACACTCAACAACAAGAAATCATACACAGATATACACCCAATCAGATGAGTGATAGATATCTGGGTACATTTTCTTATCATTTAAAATAATTTATCGAGATAAAGTAGACGGGTTTAACTACATTCAGGTCTCAACAAATTAATTCTTACTTCTCAATTTCTTAAAGGAAATGTAAGAGAATTTTCGATTGTAATGCATTCGACACAACTTTCAAACAGCACGCAATTAAAGGATTGAAAAGAAGCTTTAATCTGACATTTTAACGAAATATTTCTAAAAAAACTACGTTAATAACTAGGTACTTAAATAACTTATAAACTAATTTATAAAATAACTTTAAAAAAATAACTACCAAAACAACTACTGAGAATAAAGTTGAGTCGTGAGACGGTGAGTTGTTAAGTCACCATTCTGACCAACCAACGACAATTAATGAAAACCTGAAAAGTACAAAAAACAACAATTCACACACAAACACTCAACAACAAGAAATCATACACAGATATACACCCAATCAGATGAGTGATAGATATCTGGGTACATTTTCTTATCATTTAAAATAATTTATCGAGATAATGTAGACGGGTTTAACTACATTCAGGTCTCAACAAATTAATTCTTACTTCTCAATTTCTTAAAGGAAATGTAAGAGAATTTTCGATTGTAATGCATTCGACACAACTTTCAAACAGCACGCAATTAAAGGATTGAAAAGAAGCTTTAATCTGACATTTTAACGAAATATTTCTAAAAAAACTACGTTAATAACTAGGTACTTAAATAACTTATAAACTAATTTATAAAATAACTTTAAAAAAATAACTACCAAAACAACTACTGAGAATAAAGTTGAGTCGTGAGACGGTGAGTTGTTAAGTCACCATTCTGACCAACCAACGACAATTAATGAAAACCTGAAAAGTACAAAAAACAACAATTCACACACAAACACTCAACAACAAGAAATCATACACAGATATACACCCAATCAGATGAGTGATAGATATCTGGGTACATTTTCTTATCATTTAAAATAATTTATCGAGATAAAGTAGACGGGTTTAACTACATTCAGGTCTCAACAAATTAATTCTTACTTCTCAATTTCTTAAAGGAAATGTAAGAGAATTTTCGATTGTAATGCATTCGACACAACTTTCAAACAGCACGCAATTAAAGGATTGAAAAGAAGCTTTAATCTGACATTTTAACGAAATATTTCTAAAAAAACTACGTTAATAACTAGGTACTTAAATAACTTATAAACTAATTTATAAAATAACTTTAAAAAAATAACTACCAAAACAACTACTGAGAATAAAGTTGAGTCGTGAGACGGTGAGTTGTTAAGTCACCATTCTGACCAACCAACGACAATTAATGAAAACCTGAAAAGTACAAAAAACATCAATTCACACACAAACACTCAACAACAAGAAATCATACACAGATATACACCCAATCAGATGAGTGATAGATATCTGGGTACATTTTCTTATCATTTAAAATAATTTATCGAGATAATGTAGACGGGTTTAACTACATTCAGGTCTCAACAAATTAATTCTTACTTCTCAATTTCTTAAAGGAAATGTAAGAGAATTTTCGATTGTAATGCATTCAACACAACTTTCAAACAGCACGCAATTAAAGAATTGAAAAGAAGCTTTCATCTGACATTTTAACGAAATATTTCTAAAAAAACTACGTTAATAACTAGGTACTTAAATAACTTATAAACTAATTTATAAAATAACTTTAAAAAAATAACTACCAAAACAACTACTGAGAATAAAGTTGAGTCGTGAGACGGTGAGTTGTTAAGTCACCATTCTGACCAACCAACGACAATTAATGAAAACCTGAAAAGTACAAAAAACAACAATTCACACACAAACACTCAACAACAAGAAATCATACACAGATATACACCCAATCAGATGAGTGATAGATATCTGGGTATATTTTCTTATCATTTAAAATAATTTATCGAGATAATGTAGACGGGTTTAACTACATTCAGGTCTCAACAAATTAATTCTTACTTCTCAATTTCTTAAAGGAAATGTAAGAGAATTTTCGATTGTAATGCATTCGACACAACTTTCAAACAGCACGCAATTAAAGGATTGAAAAGAAGCTTTAATCTGACATTTTAACGAAATATTTCTAAAAAAACTACGTTAATAACTAGGTACTTAAATAACTTATAAACTAATTTATAAAATAACTTAAAAAAAATAACTACTAAAACAACTACTGAATATAAAGTTGAGTCGTGAGACGGTGAGTTGTTAAGTCACCATTCTGACCAACCAACGACAATTAATGAAAACCTGAAAAGTACAAAAAACAACAATTCACACACAAACACTCAACAACAAGAAATCATACACAGATATACACCCAATCAGATGAGTGATAGATATCTGGGTACATTTTCTTATCATTTAAAATAATTTATCGAGATAATGTAGACGGGTTTAACTACATTCAGGTCTCAACAAATTAATTCTTACTTCTCAATTTCTTAAAGGAAATGTAAGAGAATTTTCGATTGTAATGCATTCGACACAACTTTCAAACAGCACGCAATTAAAGGATTGAAAAGAAGCTTTAATCTGACATTTTAACGAAATATTTCTAAAAAAACTACGTTAATAACTAGGTACTTAAATAACTTATAAACTAATTTATAAAATAACTTTAAAAAAATAACTACCAAAACAACTACTGAGAATAAAGTTGAGTCGTGAGACGGTGAGTTGTTAAGTCACCATTCTGACCAACCAACGACAATTAATGAAAACCTGAAAAGTACAAAAAACAACAATTCACACACAAACACTCAACAACAAGAAATCATACACAGATATACACCCAATCAGATGAGTGATAGATATCTGGGTACATTTTCTTATCATTTAAAATAATTTATCGAGATAAAGTAGACGGGTTTAACTACATTCAGGTCTCAACAAATTAATTCTTACTTCTCAATTTCTTAAAGGAAATGTAAGAGAATTTTCGATTGTAATGCATTCGACACAACTTTCAAACAGCACGCAATTAAAGGATTGAAAAGAAGCTTTAATCTGACATTTTAACGAAATATTTCTAAAAAAACTACGTTAATAACTAGGTACTTAAATAACTTATAAACTAATTTATAAAATAACTTTAAAAAAATAACTACCAAAACAACTACTGAGAATAAAGTTGAGTCGTGAGACGGTGAGTTGTTAAGTCACCATTCTGACCAACCAACGACAATTAATGAAAACCTGAAAAGTACAAAAAACATCAATTCACACACAAACACTCAACAACAAGAAATCATACACAGATATACACCCAATCAGATGAGTGATAGATATCTGGGTACATTTTCTTATCATTTAAAATAATTTATCGAGATAATGTAGACGGGTTTAACTACATTCAGGTCTCAACAAATTAATTCTTACTTCTCAATTTCTTAAAGGAAATGTAAGAGAATTTTCGATTGTAATGCATTCAACACAACTTTCAAACAGCACGCAATTAAAGAATTGAAAAGAAGCTTTCATCTGACATTTTAACGAAATATTTCTAAAAAAACTACGTTAATAACTAGGTACTTAAATAACTTATAAACTAATTTATAAAATAACTTAAAAAAAATAACTACTAAAACAACTACTGAATATAAAGTTGAGTCGTGAGACGGTGAGTTGTTAAGTCACCATTCTGACCAACCAACGACAATTAATGAAAACCTGAAAAGTACAAAAAACAACAATTCACACACAAACACTCAACAACAAGAAATCATACACAGATATACACCCAATCAGATGAGTGATAGATATCTGGGTATATTTTCTTATCATTTAAAATAAATTATCGAGATAAAGTAGACGGGTTTAACTACATTCAGGTCTCAACAAATTAATTCTTACTTCTCAATTTCTTAAAGGAAATGTAAGAGAATTTTCGATTGTAATGCATTCGACACAACTTTCAAACAGCACGCAATTAAAGGATTGAAAAGAAGCTTTAATCTGACATTTTAACGAAATATTTCTAAAAAAACTACGTTAATAACTAGGTACTTAAATAACTTATAAACTAATTTATAAAATAACTTAAAAAAAATAACTACTAAAACAACTACTGAATATAAAGTTGAGTCGTGAGACGGTGAGTTGTTAAGTCACCATTCTGACCAACCAACGACAATTAATGAAAACCTGAAAAGTACAAAAAACAACAATTCACACACAAACACTCAACAACAAGAAATCATACACAGATATACACCCAATCAGATGAGTGATAGATATCTGGGTACATTTTCTTATCATTTAAAATAATTTATCGAGATAATGTAGACGGGTTTAACTACATTCAGGTCTCAACAAATTAATTCTTACTTCTCAATTTCTTAAAGGAAATGTAAGAGAATTTTCGATTGTAATGCATTCGACACAACTTTCAAACAGCACGCAATTAAAGGATTGAAAAGAAGCTTTAATCTGACATTTTAACGAAATATTTCTAAAAAAACTACGTTAATAACTAGGTACTTAAATAACTTATAAACTAATTTATAAAATAACTTTAAAAAAATAACTACCAAAACAACTACTGAGAATAAAGTTGAGTCGTGAGACGGTGAGTTGTTAAGTCACCATTCTGACCAACCAACGACAATTAATGAAAACCTGAAAAGTACAAAAAACAACAATTCACACACAAACACTCAACAACAAGAAATCATACACAGATATACACCCAATCAGATGAGTGATAGATATCTGGGTACATTTTCTTATCATTTAAAATAATTTATCGAGATAAAGTAGACGGGTTTAACTACATTCAGGTCTCAACAAATTAATTCTTACTTCTCAATTTCTTAAAGGAAATGTAAGAGAATTTTCGATTGTAATGCATTCGACACAACTTTCAAACAGCACGCAATTAAAGGATTGAAAAGAAGCTTTAATCTGACATTTTAACGAAATATTTCTAAAAAAACTACGTTAATAACTAGGTACTTAAATAACTTATAAACTAATTTATAAAATAACTTTAAAAAAATAACTACCAAAACAACTACTGAGAATAAAGTTGAGTCGTGAGACGGTGAGTTGTTAAGTCACCATTCTGACCAACCAACGACAATTAATGAAAACCTGAAAAGTACAAAAAACATCAATTCACACACAAACACTCAACAACAAGAAATCATACACAGATATACACCCAATCAGATGAGTGATAGATATCTGGGTACATTTTCTTATCATTTAAAATAATTTATCGAGATAATGTAGACGGGTTTAACTACATTCAGGTCTCAACAAATTAATTCTTACTTCTCAATTTCTTAAAGGAAATGTAAGAGAATTTTCGATTGTAATGCATTCGACACAACTTTCAAACAGCACGCAATTAAAGAATTGAAAAGAAGCTTTAATCTGACATTTTAACGAAATATTTCTAAAAAAACTACGTTAATAACTAGGTACTTAAATAACTTATAAACTAATTTATAAAATAACTTAAAAAAAATAACTACTAAAACAACTACTGAATATAAAGTTGAGTCGTGAGACGGTGAGTTGTTAAGTCACCATTCTGACCAACCAACGACAATTAATGAAAACCTGAAAAGTACAAAAAACAACAATTCACACACAAACACTCAACAACAAGAAATCATACACAGATATACACCCAATCAGATGAGTGATAGATATCTGGGTATATTTTCTTATCATTTAAAATAAATTATCGAGATAAAGTAGACGGGTTTAACTACATTCAGGTCTCAACAAATTAATTCTTACTTCTCAATTTCTTAAAGGAAATGTAAGAGAATTTTCGATTGTAATGCATTCGACACAACTTTCAAACAGCACGCAATTAAAGGATTGAAAAGAAGCTTTAATCTGACATTTTAACGAAATATTTCTAAAAAAACTACGTTAATAACTAGGTACTTAAATAACTTATAAACTAATTTATAAAATAACTTAAAAAAAATAACTACTAAAACAACTACTGAATATAAAGTTGAGTCGTGAGACGGTGAGTTGTTAAGTCACCATTCTGACCAACCAACGACAATTAATGAAAACCTGAAAAGTACAAAAAACAACAATTCACACACAAACACTCAACAACAAGAAATCATACACAGATATACACCCAATCAGATGAGTGATAGATATCTGGGTACATTTTCTTATCATTTAAAATAATTTATCGAGATAATGTAGACGGGTTTAACTACATTCAGGTCTCAACAAATTAATTCTTACTTCTCAATTTCTTAAAGGAAATGTAAGAGAATTTTCGATTGTAATGCATTCGACACAACTTTCAAACAGCACGCAATTAAAGGATTGAAAAGAAGCTTTAATCTGACATTTTAACGAAATATTTCTAAAAAAACTACGTTAATAACTAGGTACTTAAATAACTTATAAACTAATTTATAAAATAACTTTAAAAAAATAACTACCAAAACAACTACTGAGAATAAAGTTGAGTCGTGAGACGGTGAGTTGTTAAGTCACCATTCTGACCAACCAACGACAATTAATGAAAACCTGAAAAGTACAAAAAACATCAATTCACACACAAACACTCAACAACAAGAAATCATACACAGATATACACCCAATCAGATGAGTGATAGATATCTGGGTACATTTTCTTATCATTTAAAATAATTTATCGAGATAATGTAGACGGGTTTAACTACATTCAGGTCTCAACAAATTAATTCTTACTTCTCAATTTCTTAAAGGAAATGTAAGAGAATTTTCGATTGTAATGCATTCAACACAACTTTCAAACAGCACGCAATTAAAGAATTGAAAAGAAGCTTTCATCTGACATTTTAACGAAATATTTCTAAAAAAACTACGTTAATAACTAGGTACTTAAATAACTTATAAACTAATTTATAAAATAACTTAAAAAAAATAACTACTAAAACAACTACTGAATATAAAGTTGAGTCGTGAGACGGTGAGTTGTTAAGTCACCATTCTGACCAACCAACGACAATTAATGAAAACCTGAAAAGTACAAAAAACAACAATTCACACACAAACACTCAACAACAAGAAATCATACACAGATATACACCCAATCAGATGAGTGATAGATATCTGGGTATATTTTCTTATCATTTAAAATAAATTATCGAGATAAAGTAGACGGGTTTAACTACATTCAGGTCTCAACAAATTAATTCTTACTTCTCAATTTCTTAAAGGAAATGTAAGAGAATTTTCGATTGTAATGCATTCGACACAACTTTCAAACAGCACGCAATTAAAGGATTGAAAAGAAGCTTTAATCTGACATTTTAACGAAATATTTCTAAAAAAACTACGTTAATAACTAGGTACTTAAATAACTTATAAACTAATTTATAAAATAACTTAAAAAAAATAACTACTAAAACAACTACTGAATATAAAGTTGAGTCGTGAGACGGTGAGTTGTTAAGTCACCATTCTGACCAACCAACGACAATTAATGAAAACCTGAAAAGTACAAAAAACAACAATTCACACACAAACACTCAACAACAAGAAATCATACACAGATATACACCCAATCAGATGAGTGATAGATATCTGGGTACATTTTCTTATCATTTAAAATAATTTATCGAGATAATGTAGACGGGTTTAACTACATTCAGGTCTCAACAAATTAATTCTTACTTCTCAATTTCTTAAAGGAAATGTAAGAGAATTTTCGATTGTAATGCATTCGACACAACTTTCAAACAGCACGCAATTAAAGGATTGAAAAGAAGCTTTAATCTGACATTTTAACGAAATATTTCTAAAAAAACTACGTTAATAACTAGGTACTTAAATAACTTATAAACTAATTTATAAAATAACTTTAAAAAAATAACTACCAAAACAACTACTGAGAATAAAGTTGAGTCGTGAGACGGTGAGTTGTTAAGTCACCATTCTGACCAACCAACGACAATTAATGAAAACCTGAAAAGTACAAAAAACAACAATTCACACACAAACACTCAACAACAAGAAATCATACACAGATATACACCCAATCAGATGAGTGATAGATATCTGGGTACATTTTCTTATCATTTAAAATAATTTATCGAGATAAAGTAGACGGGTTTAACTACATTCAGGTCTCAACAAATTAATTCTTACTTCTCAATTTCTTAAAGGAAATGTAAGAGAATTTTCGATTGTAATGCATTCGACACAACTTTCAAACAGCACGCAATTAAAGGATTGAAAAGAAGCTTTAATCTGACATTTTAACGAAATATTTCTAAAAAAACTACGTTAATAACTAGGTACTTAAATAACTTATAAACTAATTTATAAAATAACTTAAAAAAAATAACTACTAAAACAACTACTGAATATAAAGTTGAGTCGTGAGACGGTGAGTTGTTAAGTCACCATTCTGACCAACCAACGACAATTAATGAAAACCTGAAAAGTACAAAAAACAACAATTCACACACAAACACTCAACAACAAGAAATCATACACAGATATACACCCAATCAGATGAGTGATAGATATCTGGGTACATTTTCTTATCATTTAAAATAATTTATCGAGATAATGTAGACGGGTTTAACTACATTCAGGTCTCAACAAATTAATTCTTACTTCTCAATTTCTTAAAGGAAATGTAAGAGAATTTTCGATTGTAATGCATTCAACACAACTTTCAAACAGCACGCAATTAAAGAATTGAAAAGAAGCTTTCATCTGACATTTTAACGAAATATTTCTAAAAAAACTACGTTAATAACTAGGTACTTAAATAACTTATAAACTAATTTATAAAATAACTTAAAAAAAATAACTACTAAAACAACTACTGAATATAAAGTTGAGTCGTGAGACGGTGAGTTGTTAAGTCACCATTCTGACCAACCAACGACAATTAATGAAAACCTGAAAAGTACAAAAAACAACAATTCACACACAAACACTCAACAACAAGAAATCATACACAGATATACACCCAATCAGATGAGTGATAGATATCTGGGTATATTTTCTTATCATTTAAAATAAATTATCGAGATAAAGTAGACGGGTTTAACTACATTCAGGTCTCAACAAATTAATTCTTACTTCTCAATTTCTTAAAGGAAATGTAAGAGAATTTTCGATTGTAATGCATTCGACACAACTTTCAAACAGCACGCAATTAAAGGATTGAAAAGAAGCTTTAATCTGACATTTTAACGAAATATTTCTAAAAAAACTACGTTAATAACTAGGTACTTAAATAACTTATAAACTAATTTATAAAATAACTTAAAAAAATAACTACTAAAACAACTACTGAATATAAAGTTGAGTCGTGAGACGGTGAGTTGTTAAGTCACCATTCTGACCAACCAACGACAATTAATGAAAACCTGAAAAGTACAAAAAACAACAATTCACACACAAACACTCAACAACAAGAAATCATACACAGATATACACCCAATCAGATGAGTGATAGATATCTGGGTACATTTTCTTATCATTTAAAATAATTTATCGAGATAATGTAGACGGGTTTAACTACATTCAGGTCTCAACAAATTAATTCTTACTTCTCAATTTCTTAAAGGAAATGTAAGAGAATTTTCGATTGTAATGCATTCGACACAACTTTCAAACAGCACGCAATTAAAGGATTGAAAAGAAGCTTTAATCTGACATTTTAACGAAATATTTCTAAAAAAACTACGTTAATAACTAGGTACTTAAATAACTTATAAACTAATTTATAAAATAACTTTAAAAAAATAACTACCAAAACAACTACTGAGAATAAAGTTGAGTCGTGAGACGGTGAGTTGTTAAGTCACCATTCTGACCAACCAACGACAATTAATGAAAACCTGAAAAGTACAAAAAACAACAATTCACACACAAACACTCAACAACAAGAAATCATACACAAATATACACCCAATCAGATGAGTGATAGATATCTGGGTACATTTTCTTATCATTTAAAATAATTTATCGAGATAAAGTAGACGGGTTTAACTACATTCAGGTCTCAACAAATTAATTCTTACTTCTCAATTTCTTAAAGGAAATGTAAGAGAATTTTCGATTGTAATGCATTCGACACAACTTTCAAACAGCACGCAATTAAAGGATTGAAAAGAAGCTTTAATCTGACATTTTAACGAAATATTTCTAAAAAAACTACGTTAATAACTAGGTACTTAAATAACTTATAAACTAATTTATAAAATAACTTTAAAAAAATAACTACCAAAACAACTACTGAGAATAAAGTTGAGTCGTGAGACGGTGAGTTGTTAAGTCACCATTCTGACCAACCAACGACAATTAATGAAAACCTGAAAAGTACAAAAAACATCAATTCACACACAAACACTCAACAACAAGAAATCATACACAGATATACACCCAATCAGATGAGTGATAGATATCTGGGTACATTTTCTTATCATTTAAAATAATTTATCGAGATAATGTAGACGGGTTTAACTACATTCAGGTCTCAACAAATTAATTCTTACTTCTCAATTTCTTAAAGGAAATGTAAGAGAATTTTCGATTGTAATGCATTCAACACAACTTTCAAACAGCACGCAATTAAAGAATTGAAAAGAAGCTTTCATCTGACATTTTAACGAAATATTTCTAAAAAAACTACGTTAATAACTAGGTTCTTAAATAACTTATAAACTAATTTATAAAATAACTTAAAAAAAATAACTACAAAAACAACAACTGAATATAAAGTTGAGTCGTGAGACGGTGAGTTGTTAAGTCACCATTCTGACCAACCAACGAAAAATAATGAAAACCTGAAAAGTACAAAAAACAACAATTCACACACAAACACTCAACAACAAGAAATCATACACAGATATACACCCAATCAGATGAGTGATAGATATCTGGGTACATTTTCTTATCATTTAAAATAATTTATCGAGATAATGTAGACGGGTTTAACTACATTCAGGTCTCAACAAATTAATTCTTACTTCTCAATTTCTTAAAGGAAATGTAAGAGAATTTTCGATTGTAATGCATTCGACACAACTTTCAAACAGCACGCAATTAAAGGATTGAAAAGAAGCTTTAATCTGACATTTTAACGAAATATTTCTAAAAAAACTACGTTAATAACTAGGTACTTAAATAACTTATAAACTAATTTATAAAATAACTTAAAAAAAATAACTACTAAAACAACTACTGAATATAAAGTTGAGTCGTGAGACGGTGAGTTGTTAAGTCACCATTCTGACCAACCAACGACAATTAATGAAAACCTGAAAAGTACAAAAAACAACAATTCACACACAAACACTCAACAACAAGAAATCATACACAGATATACACCCAATCAGATGAGTGATAGATATCTGGGTACATTTTCTTATCATTTAAAATAATTTATCGAGATAATGTAGACGGGTTTAACTACATTCAGGTCTCAACAAATTAATTCTTACTTCTCAATTTCTTAAAGGAAATGTAAGAGAATTTTCGATTGTAATGCATTCAACACAACTTTCAAACAGCACGCAATTAAAGAATTGAAAAGAAGCTTTCATCTGACATTTTAACGAAATATTTCTAAAAAAACTACGTTAATAACTAGAATCTTAAATAACTTATAAACTAATTTATAAAATAACTTTAAAAAAATAACTACAAAAACAACAACTGAATATAAAGTTGAGTCGTGAGACGGTGAGTTGTTAAGTCACCATTCTGACCAACCAACGAAAAATAATGAAAACCTGAAAAGTACAAAAAACAACAATTCACACACAAACACTCAACAACAAGAAATCATACACAGATATACACCCAATCAGATGAGTGATAGATATCTGGGTACATTTTCTTATCATTTAAAATAATTTATCGAGATAATGTAGACGGGTTTAACTACATTCAGGTCTCAACAAATTAATTCTTACTTCTCAATTTCTTAAAGGAAATGTAAGAGAATTTTCGATTGTAATGCATTCGACACAACTTTCAAACAGCACGCAATTAAAGGATTGAAAAGAAGCTTTAATCTGACATTTTAACGAAATATTTCTAAAAAAACTACGTTAATAACTAGGTACTTAAATAACTTATAAACTAATTTATAAAATAACTTTAAAAAAATAACTACCAAAACAACTACTGAGAATAAAGTTGAGTCGTGAGACGGTGAGTTGTTAAGTCACCATTCTGACCAACCAACGACAATTAATGAAAACCTGAAAAGTACAAAAAACAACAATTCACACACAAACACTCAACAACAAGAAATCATACACAGATATACACCCAATCAGATGAGTGATAGATATCTGGGTACATTTTCTTATCATTTAAAATAATTTATCGAGATAAAGTAGACGGGTTTAACTACATTCAGGTCTCAACAAATTAATTCTTACTTCTCAATTTCTTAAAGGAAATGTAAGAGAATTTTCGATTGTAATGCATTCGACACAACTTTCAAACAGCACGCAATTAAAGAATTGAAAAGAAGCTTTCATCTGACATTTTAACGAAATATTTCTAAAAAAACTACGTTAATAACTAGGTACTTAAATAACTTATAAACTAATTTATAAAATAACTTTAAAAAAATAACTACCAAAACAACTACTGAGAATAAAGTTGAGTCGTGAGACGGTGAGTTGTTAAGTCACCATTCTGACCAACCAACGACAATTAATGAAAACCTGAAAAGTACAAAAAACATCAATTCACACACAAACACTCAACAACAAGAAATCATACACAGATATACACCCAATCAGATGAGTGATAGATATCTGGGTACATTTTCTTATCATTTAAAATAATTTATCGAGATAATGTAGACGGGTTTAACTACATTCAGGTCTCAACAAATTAATTCTTACTTCTCAATTTCTTAAAGGAAATGTAAGAGAATTTTCGATTGTAATGCATTCAACACAACTTTCAAACAGCACGCAATTAAAGAATTGAAAAGAAGCTTTCATCTGACATTTTAACGAAATATTTCTAAAAAAACTACGTTAATAACTAGAATCTTAAATAACTTATAAACTAATTTATAAAATAACTTTAAAAAAATAACTACAAAAACAACAACTGAATATAAAGTTGAGTCGTGAGACGGTGAGTTGTTAAGTCACCATTCTGACCAACCAACGAAAAATAATGAAAACCTGAAAAGTACAAAAAACAACAATTCACACACAAACACTCAACAACAAGAAATCATACACAGATATACACCCAATCAGATGAGTGATAGATATCTGGGTACATTTTCTTATCATTTAAAATAATTTATCGAGATAATGTAGACGGGTTTAACTACATTCAGGTCTCAACAAATTAATTCTTACTTCTCAATTTCTTAAAGGAAATGTAAGAGAATTTTCGATTGTAATGCATTCGACACAACTTTCAAACAGCACGCAATTAAAGGATTGAAAAGAAGCTTTAATCTGACATTTTAACGAAATATTTCTAAAAAAACTACGTTAATAACTAGGTACTTAAATAACTTATAAACTAATTTATAAAATAACTTTAAAAAAATAACTACCAAAACAACTACTGAGAATAAAGTTGAGTCGTGAGACGGTGAGTTGTTAAGTCACCATTCTGACCAACCAACGACAATTAATGAAAACCTGAAAAGTACAAAAAACAACAATTCACACACAAACACTCAACAACAAGAAATCATACACAGATATACACCCAATCAGATGAGTGATAGATATCTGGGTACATTTTCTTATCATTTAAAATAATTTATCGAGATAAAGTAGACGGGTTTAACTACATTCAGGTCTCAACAAATTAATTCTTACTTCTCAATTTCTTAAAGGAAATGTAAGAGAATTTTCGATTGTAATGCATTCGACACAACTTTCAAACAGCACGCAATTAAAGGATTGAAAAGAAGCTTTAATCTGACATTTTAACGAAATATTTCTAAAAAAACTACGTTAATAACTAGGTACTTAAATAACTTATAAACTAATTTATAAAATAACTTTAAAAAAATAACTACCAAAACAACTACTGAGAATAAAGTTGAGTCGTGAGACGGTGAGTTGTTAAGTCACCATTCTGACCAACCAACGACAATTAATGAAAACCTGAAAAGTACAAAAAACATCAATTCACACACAAACACTCAACAACAAGAAATCATACACAGATATACACCCAATCAGATGAGTGATAGATATCTGGGTACATTTTCTTATCATTTAAAATAATTTATCGAGATAATGTAGACGGGTTTAACTACATTCAGGTCTCAACAAATTAATTCTTACTTCTCAATTTCTTAAAGGAAATGTAAGAGAATTTTCGATTGTAATGCATTCGACACAACTTTCAAACAGCACGCAATTAAAGGATTGAAAAGAAGCTCTAATCTGACATATTAACGAAATATTTCTAAAAAAAACTACGTAAATAACTAGGTACTAAAATAACTTATAATCTAATTTATAAAATAACTTAAAAAAAATAACTACTAAAACAACTACTGAGAATAAAGTTGAGTCGTGAGACGGTGAGTTGTTAAGTCACCATTCTGACCAACCAACGAAAAATAATGAAAACCTGAAAAGTACAAAAAACAACAATTCACACACAAACACTCAACAACAAGAAATCATACACAGATATACACCCAATCAGATGAGTGATAGATATCTGGGTACATTTTCTTATCATTTAAAATAATTTATCGAGATAATGTAGACGGGTTTAACTACATTCAGGTCTCAACAAATTAATTCTTACTTCTCAATTTCTTAAAGGAAATGTAAGAGAATTTTCGATTGTAATGCATTCGACACAACTTTCAAACAGCACGCAATTAAAGGATTGAAAAGAAGCTTTAATCTGACATTTTAACGAAATATTTCTAAAAAAACTACGTTAATAACTAGGTACTTAAATAACTTATAAACTAATTTATAAAATAACTTAAAAAAAATAACTACTAAAACAACTACTGAATATAAAGTTGAGTCGTGAGACGGTGAGTTGTTAAGTCACCATTCTGACCAACCAACGACAATTAATGAAAACCTGAAAAGTACAAAAAACAACAATTCACACACAAACACTCAACAACAAGAAATCATACACAGATATACACCCAATCAGATGAGTGATAGATATCTGGGTACATTTTCTTATCATTTAAAATAATTTATCGAGATAATGTAGACGGGTTTAACTACATTCAGGTCTCAACAAATTAATTCTTACTTCTCAATTTCTTAAAGGAAATGTAAGAGAATTTTCGATTGTAATGCATTCGACACAACTTTCAAACAGCACGCAATTAAAGGATTGAAAAGAAGCTTTAATCTGACATTTTAACGAAATATTTCTAAAAAAACTACGTTAATAACTAGGTACTTAAATAACTTATAAACTAATTTATAAAATAACTTAAAAAAAATAACTACTAAAACAACTACTGAATATAAAGTTGAGTCGTGAGACGGTGAGTTGTTAAGTCACCATTCTGACCAACCAACGACAATTAATGAAAACCTGAAAAGTACAAAAAACAACAATTCACACACAAACACTCAACAACAAGAAATCATACACAGATATACACCCAATCAGATGAGTGATAGATATCTGGGTATATTTTCTTATCATTTAAAATAATTTATCGAGATAATGTAGACGGGTTTAACTACATTCAGGTCTCAACAAATTAATTCTTACTTCTCAATTTCTTAAAGGAAATGTAAGAGAATTTTCGATTGTAATGCATTCGACACAACTTTCAAACAGCACGCAATTAAAGGATTGAAAAGAAGCTTTAATCTGACATTTTAACGAAATATTTCTAAAAAAACTACGTTAATAACTAGGTACTTAAATAACTTATAAACTAATTTATAAAATAACTTTAAAAAAATAACTACCAAAACAACTACTGAGAATAAAGTTGAGTCGTGAGACGGTGAGTTGTTAAGTCACCATTCTGACCAACCAACGACAATTAATGAAAACCTGAAAAGTACAAAAAACATCAATTCACACACAAACACTCAACAACAAGAAATCATACACAGATATACACCCAATCAGATGAGTGATAGATATCTGGGTATATTTTCTTATCATTTAAAATAATTTATCGAGATAATGTAGACGGGTTTAACTACATTCAGGTCTCAACAAAATAATTCTTACTTCTCAATTTCTTAAAGGAAATGTAAGAGAATTTTCGATTGTAATGCATTCAACACAACTTTCAAACAGCACGCAATTAAAGAATTGAAAAGAAGCTTTCATCTGACATTTTAACGAAATATTTCTAAAAAAACTACGTTAATAATTAGGTTCTTAAATAACTTATAAACTAATTTATAAAATAACTTTAAAAAAATAACTACCAAAACAACTACTGAGAATAAAGTTGAGTCGTGAGACGGTGAGTTGTTAAGTCACCATTCTGACCAACCAACGACAATTAATGAAAACCTGAAAAGTACAAAAAACATCAATTCACACACAAACACTCAACAACAAGAAATCATACACAGATATACACCCAATCAGATGAGTGATAGATATCTGGGTATATTTTCTTATCATTTAAAATAATTTATCGAGATAATGTAGACGGGTTTAACTACATTCAGGTCTCAACAAATTAATTCTTACTTCTCAATTTCTTAAAGGAAATGTAAGAGAATTTTCGATTGTAATGCATTCGACACAACTTTCAAACAGCACGCAATTAAAGGATTGAAAAGAAGCTTTAATCTGACATTTTAACGAAATATTTCTAAAAAAACTACGTTAATAACTAGGTAATTAAATAACTTATAAACTAATTTATAAAATAACTTTAAAAAAATAACTACCAAAACAACTACTGAGAATAAAGTTGAGTCGTGAGACGGTTAGTTGTTAAGTCACCATTCTGACCAACCAACGACAATTAATGAAAACCTGAAAAGTACAAAAAACATCAATTCACACACAAACACTCAACAACAAGAAATCATACACAGATATACACCCAATCAGATGAGTGATAGATATCTGGGTACATTTTCTTATCATTTAAAATAATTTATCGAGATAAAGTAGACGGGTTTAACTACATTCAGGTCTCAACAAATTAATTCTTACTTCTCAATTTCTTAAAGGAAATGTAAGAGAATTTTCGATTGTAATGCATTCGACACAACTTTCAAACAGCACGCAATTAAAGGATTGAAAAGAAGCTTTAATCTGACATTTTAACGAAATATTTCTAAAAAAACTACGTTAATAACTAGGTACTTAAATAACTTATAAACTAATTTATAAAATAACTTTAAAAAAATAACTACCAAAACAACTACTGAGAATAAAGTTGAGTCGTGAGACGGTGAGTTGTTAAGTCACCATTCTGACCAACCAACGACAATTAATGAAAACCTGAAAAGTACAAAAAACATCAATTCACACACAAACACTCAACAACAAGAAATCATACACAGATATACACCCAATCAGATGAGTGATAGATATCTGGGTACATTTTCTTATCATTTAAAATAATTTATCGAGATAATGTAGACGGGTTTAACTACATTCAGGTCTCAACAAATTAATTCTTACTTCTCAATTTCTTAAAGGAAATGTAAGAGAATTTTCGATTGTAATGCATTCGACACAACTTTCAAACAGCACGCAATTAAAGGATTGAAAAGAAGCTTTAATCTGACATTTTAACGAAATATTTCTAAAAAAACTACGTTAATAACTAGGTACTTAAATAACTTATAAACTAATTTATAAAATAACTTAAAAAAAATAACTACTAAAACAACTACTGAATATAAAGTTGAGTCGTGAGACGGTGAGTTGTTAAGTCACCATTCTGACCAACCAACGAAAAATAATGAAAACCTGAAAAGTACAAAAAACAACAATTCACACACAAACACTCAACAACAAGAAATCATACACAGATATACACCCAATCAGATGAGTGATAGATATCTGGGTACATTTTCTTATCATTTAAAATAATTTATCGAGATAATGTAGACGGGTTTAACTACATTCAGGTCTCAACAAATTAATTCTTACTTCTCAATTTCTTAAAGGAAATGTAAGAGAATTTTCGATTGTAATGCATTCGACACAACTTTCAAACAGCACGCAATTAAAGGATTGAAAAGAAGCTTTAATCTGACATTTTAACGAAATATTTCTAAAAAAACTACGTTAATAACTAGGTACTTAAATAACTTATAAACTAATTTATAAAATAACTTAAAAAAAATAACTACTAAAACAACTACTGAATATAAAGTTGAGTCGTGAGACGGTGAGTTGTTAAGTCACCATTCTGACCAACCAACGACAATTAATGAAAACCTGAAAAGTACAAAAAACAACAATTCACACACAAACACTCAACAACAAGAAATCATACACAGATATACACCCAATCAGATGAGTGATAGATATCTGGGTACATTTTCTTATCATTTAAAATAATTTATCGAGATAATGTAGACGGGTTTAACTACATTCAGGTCTCAACAAATTAATTCTTACTTCTCAATTTCTTAAAGGAAATGTAAGAGAATTTTCGATTGTAATGCATTCAACACAACTTTCAAACAGCACGCAATTAAAGAATTGAAAAGAAGCTTTCATCTGACATTTTAACGAAATATTTCTAAAAAAACTACGTTAATAACTAGAATCTTAAATAACTTATAAACTAATTTATAAAATAACTTTAAAAAAATAACTACAAAAACAACAACTGAATATAAAGTTGAGTCGTGAGACGGTGAGTTGTTAAGTCACCATTCTGACCAACCAACGAAAAATAATGAAAACCTGAAAAGTACAAAAAACAACAATTCACACACAAACACTCAACAACAAGAAATCATACACAGATATACACCCAATCAGATGAGTGATAGATATCTGGGTACATTTTCTTATCATTTAAAATAATTTATCGAGATAATGTAGACGGGTTTAACTACATTCAGGTCTCAACAAATTAATTCTTACTTCTCAATTTCTTAAAGGAAATGTAAGAGAATTTTCGATTGTAATGCATTCGACACAACTTTCAAACAGCACGCAATTAAAGGATTGAAAAGAAGCTTTAATCTGACATTTTAACGAAATATTTCTAAAAAAACTACGTTAATAACTAGGTACTTAAATAACTTATAAACTAATTTATAAAATAACTTTAAAAAAATAACTACCAAAACAACTACTGAGAATAAAGTTGAGTCGTGAGACGGTGAGTTGTTAAGTCACCATTCTGACCAACCAACGACAATTAATGAAAACCTGAAAAGTACAAAAAACAACAATTCACACACAAACACTCAACAACAAGAAATCATACACAGATATACACCCAATCAGATGAGTGATAGATATCTGGGTACATTTTCTTATCATTTAAAATAATTTATCGAGATAAAGTAGACGGGTTTAACTACATTCAGGTCTCAACAAATTAATTCTTACTTCTCAATTTCTTAAAGGAAATGTAAGAGAATTTTCGATTGTAATGCATTCGACACAACTTTCAAACAGCACGCAATTAAAGAATTGAAAAGAAGCTTTCATCTGACATTTTAACGAAATATTTCTAAAAAAACTACGTTAATAACTAGGTACTTAAATAACTTATAAACTAATTTATAAAATAACTTTAAAAAAATAACTACCAAAACAACTACTGAGAATAAAGTTGAGTCGTGAGACGGTGAGTTGTTAAGTCACCATTCTGACCAACCAACGACAATTAATGAAAACCTGAAAAGTACAAAAAACATCAATTCACACACAAACACTCAACAACAAGAAATCATACACAGATATACACCCAATCAGATGAGTGATAGATATCTGGGTACATTTTCTTATCATTTAAAATAATTTATCGAGATAATGTAGACGGGTTTAACTACATTCAGGTCTCAACAAATTAATTCTTACTTCTCAATTTCTTAAAGGAAATGTAAGAGAATTTTCGATTGTAATGCATTCAACACAACTTTCAAACAGCACGCAATTAAAGAATTGAAAAGAAGCTTTCATCTGACATTTTAACGAAATATTTCTAAAAAAACTACGTTAATAACTAGAATCTTAAATAACTTATAAACTAATTTATAAAATAACTTTAAAAAAATAACTACAAAAACAACAACTGAATATAAAGTTGAGTCGTGAGACGGTGAGTTGTTAAGTCACCATTCTGACCAACCAACGAAAAATAATGAAAACCTGAAAAGTACAAAAAACAACAATTCACACACAAACACTCAACAACAAGAAATCATACACAGATATACACCCAATCAGATGAGTGATAGATATCTGGGTACATTTTCTTATCATTTAAAATAATTTATCGAGATAATGTAGACGGGTTTAACTACATTCAGGTCTCAACAAATTAATTCTTACTTCTCAATTTCTTAAAGGAAATGTAAGAGAATTTTCGATTGTAATGCATTCGACACAACTTTCAAACAGCACGCAATTAAAGGATTGAAAAGAAGCTTTAATCTGACATTTTAACGAAATATTTCTAAAAAAACTACGTTAATAACTAGGTACTTAAATAACTTATAATCTAATTTATAAAATAACTTTAAAAAAATAACTACCAAAACAACTACTGAGAATAAAGTTGAGTCGTGAGACGGTGAGTTGTTAAGTCACCATTCTGACCAACCAACGACAATTAATGAAAACCTGAAAAGTACAAAAAACAACAATTCACACACAAACACTCAACAACAAGAAATCATACACAGATATACACCCAATCAGATGAGTGATAGATATCTGGGTACATTTTCTTATCATTTAAAATAATTTATCGAGATAAAGTAGACGGGTTTAACTACATTCAGGTCTCAACAAATTAATTCTTACTTCTCAATTTCTTAAAGGAAATGTAAGAGAATTTTCGATTGTAATGCATTCGACACAACTTTCAAACAGCACGCAATTAAAGGATTGAAAAGAAGCTTTAATCTGACATTTTAACGAAATATTTCTAAAAAAACTACGTTAATAACTAGGTACTTAAATAACTTATAAACTAATTTATAAAATAACTTTAAAAAAATAACTACCAAAACAACTACTGAGAATAAAGTTGAGTCGTGAGACGGTGAGTTGTTAAGTCACCATTCTGACCAACCAACGACAATTAATGAAAACCTGAAAAGTACAAAAAACATCAATTCACACACAAACACTCAACAACAAGAAATCATACACAGATATACACCCAATCAGATGAGTGATAGATATCTGGGTACATTTTCTTATCATTTAAAATAATTTATCGAGATAATGTAGACGGGTTTAACTACATTCAGGTCTCAACAAATTAATTCTTACTTCTCAATTTCTTAAAGGAAATGTAAGAGAATTTTCGATTGTAATGCATTCGACACAACTTTCAAACAGCACGCAATTAAAGGATTGAAAAGAAGCTCTAATCTGACATATTAACGAAATATTTCTAAAAAAAACTACGTAAATAACTAGGTACTAAAATAACTTATAATCTAATTTATAAAATAACTTAAAAAAAATAACTACTAAAACAACTACTGAGAATAAAGTTGAGTCGTGAGACGGTGAGTTGTTAAGTCACCATTCTGACCAACCAACGAAAAATAATGAAAACCTGAAAAGTACAAAAAACAACAATTCACACACAAACACTCAACAACAAGAAATCATACACAGATATACACCCAATCAGATGAGTGATAGATATCTGGGTACATTTTCTTATCATTTAAAATAATTTATCGAGATAATGTAGACGGGTTTAACTACATTCAGGTCTCAACAAATTAATTCTTACTTCTCAATTTCTTAAAGGAAATGTAAGAGAATTTTCGATTGTAATGCATTCGACACAACTTTCAAACAGCACGCAATTAAAGGATTGAAAAGAAGCTTTAATCTGACATTTTAACGAAATATTTCTAAAAAAACTACGTTAATAACTAGGTACTTAAATAACTTATAAACTAATTTATAAAATAACTTAAAAAAAATAACTACTAAAACAACTACTGAATATAAAGTTGAGTCGTGAGACGGTGAGTTGTTAAGTCACCATTCTGACCAACCAACGACAATTAATGAAAACCTGAAAAGTACAAAAAACAACAATTCACACACAAACACTCAACAACAAGAAATCATACACAGATATACACCCAATCAGATGAGTGATAGATATCTGGGTACATTTTCTTATCATTTAAAATAATTTATCGAGATAATGTAGACGGGTTTAACTACATTCAGGTCTCAACAAATTAATTCTTACTTCTCAATTTCTTAAAGGAAATGTAAGAGAATTTTCGATTGTAATGCATTCGACACAACTTTCAAACAGCACGCAATTAAAGGATTGAAAAGAAGCTTTAATCTGACATTTTAACGAAATATTTCTAAAAAAACTACGTTAATAACTAGGTACTTAAATAACTTATAAACTAATTTATAAAATAACTTAAAAAAAATAACTACTAAAACAACTACTGAATATAAAGTTGAGTCGTGAGACGGTGAGTTGTTAAGTCACCATTCTGACCAACCAACGACAATTAATGAAAACCTGAAAAGTACAAAAAACAACAATTCACACACAAACACTCAACAACAAGAAATCATACACAGATATACACCCAATCAGATGAGTGATAGATATCTGGGTATATTTTCTTATCATTTAAAATAATTTATCGAGATAATGTAGACGGGTTTAACTACATTCAGGTCTCAACAAATTAATTCTTACTTCTCAATTTCTTAAAGGAAATGTAAGAGAATTTTCGATTGTAATGCATTCGACACAACTTTCAAACAGCACGCAATTAAAGGATTGAAAAGAAGCTTTAATCTGACATTTTAACGAAATATTTCTAAAAAAACTACGTTAATAACTAGGTACTTAAATAACTTATAAACTAATTTATAAAATAACTTTAAAAAAATAACTACCAAAACAACTACTGAGAATAAAGTTGAGTCGTGAGACGGTGAGTTGTTAAGTCACCATTCTGACCAACCAACGACAATTAATGAAAACCTGAAAAGTACAAAAAACAACAATTCACACACAAACACTCAACAACAAGAAATCATACACAGATATACACCCAATCAGATGAGTGATAGATATCTGGGTATATTTTCTTATCATTTAAAATAATTTATCGAGATAATGTAGACGGGTTTAACTACATTCAGGTCTCAACAAAATAATTCTTACTTCTCAATTTCTTAAAGGAAATGTAAGAGAATTTTCGATTGTAATGCATTCAACACAACTTTCAAACAGCACGCAATTAAAGAATTGAAAAGAAGCTTTCATCTGACATTTTAACGAAATATTTCTAAAAAAACTACGTTAATAATTAGGTTCTTAAATAACTTATAAACTAATTTATAAAATAACTTTAAAAAAATAACTACCAAAACAACTACTGAGAATAAAGTTGAGTCGTGAGACGGTGAGTTGTTAAGTCACCATTCTGACCAACCAACGACAATTAATGAAAACCTGAAAAGTACAAAAAACATCAATTCACACACAAACACTCAACAACAAGAAATCATACACAGATATACACCCAATCAGATGAGTGATAGATATCTGGGTATATTTTCTTATCATTTAAAATAATTTATCGAGATAATGTAGACGGGTTTAACTACATTCAGGTCTCAACAAATTAATTCTTACTTCTCAATTTCTTAAAGGAAATGTAAGAGAATTTTCGATTGTAATGCATTCAACACAACTTTCAAACAGCACGCAATTAAAGAATTGAAAAGAAGCTTTCATCTGACATTTTAACGAAATATTTCTAAAAAAACTACGTTAATAATTAGGTTCTTAAATAACTTATAAACTAATTTATAAAATAACTTTAAAAAAATAACTACCAAAACAACTACTGAGAATAAAGTTGAGTCGTGAGACGGTGAGTTGTTAAGTCACCATTCTGACCAACCAACGACAATTAATGAAAACCTGAAAAGTACAAAAAACATCAATTCACACACAAACACTCAACAACAAGAAATCATACACAGATATACACCCAATCAGATGAGTGATAGATATCTGGGTATATTTTCTTATCATTTAAAATAATTTATCGAGATAATGTAGACGGGTTTAACTACATTCAGGTCTCAACAAATTAATTCTTACTTCTCAATTTCTTAAAGGAAATGTAAGAGAATTTTCGATTGTAATGCATTCGACACAACTTTCAAACAGCACGCAATTAAAGGATTGAAAAGAAGCTTTAATCTGACATTTTAACGAAATATTTCTAAAAAAACTACGTTAATAACTAGGTAATTAAATAACTTATAAACTAATTTATAAAATAACTTTAAAAAAATAACTACCAAAACAACTACTGAGAATAAAGTTGAGTCGTGAGACGGTTAGTTGTTAAGTCACCATTCTGACCAACCAACGACAATTAATGAAAACCTGAAAAGTACAAAAAACAACAATTCACACACAAACACTCAACAACAAGAAATCATACACAGATATACACCCAATCAGATGAGTGATAGATATCTGGGTATATTTTCTTATCATTTAAAATAATTTATCGAGATAATGTAGACGGGTTTAACTACATTCAGGTCTCAACAAATTAATTCTTACTTCTCAATTTCTTAAAGGAAATGTAAGAGAATTTTCGATTGTAATGCATTCGACACAACTTTCAAACAGCACGCAATTAAAGGATTGAAAAGAAGCTTTAATCTGACATTTTAACGAAATATTTCTAAAAAAACTACGTTAATAACTAGGTACTTAAATAACTTATAAACTAATTTATAAAATAACTTTAAAAAAATAACTACCAAAACAACTACTGAGAATAAAGTTGAGTCGTGAGACGGTGAGTTGTTAAGTCACCATTCTGACCAACCAACGACAATTAATGAAAACCTGAAAAGTACAAAAAACAACAATTCACACACAAACACTCAACAACAAGAAATCATACACAGATATACACCCAATCAGATGAGTGATAGATATCTGGGTACATTTTCTTATCATTTAAAATAATTTATCGAGATAAAGTAGACGGGTTTAACTACATTCAGGTCTCAACAAATTAATTCTTACTTCTCAATTTCTTAAAGGAAATGTAAGAGAATTTTCGATTGTAATGCATTCGACACAACTTTCAAACAGCACGCAATTAAAGGATTGAAAAGAAGCTTTAATCTGACATTTTAACGAAATATTTCTAAAAAAACTACGTTAATAACTAGGTACTTAAATAACTTATAAACTAATTTATAAAATAACTTTAAAAAAATAACTACCAAAACAACTACTGAGAATAAAGTTGAGTCGTGAGACGGTGAGTTGTTAAGTCACCATTCTGACCAACCAACGACAATTTATGAAAACCTGAAAAGTACAAAAAACAACAATTCACACACAAACACTCAACAACAAGAAATCATACACAGATATACACCCAATCAGATGAGTGATAGATATCTGGGTATATTTTCTTATCATTTAAAATAATTTATCGAGATAATGTAGACGGGTTTAACTACATTCAGGTCTCAACAAAATAATTCTTACTTCTCAATTTCTTAAAGGAAATGTAAGAGAATTTTCGATTGTAATGCATTCAACACAACTTTCAAACAGCACGCAATTAAAGAATTGAAAAGAAGCTTTCATCTGACATTTTAACGAAATATTTCTAAAAAAACTACGTTAATAATTAGGTTCTTAAATAACTTATAAACTAATTTATAAAATAACTTTAAAAAAATAACTACCAAAACAACTACTGAGAATAAAGTTGAGTCGTGAGACGGTGAGTTGTTAAGTCACCATTCTGACCAACCAACGACAATTAATGAAAACCTGAAAAGTACAAAAAACATCAATTCACACACAAACACTCAACAACAAGAAATCATACACAGATGTACACCCAATCAGATGAGTGATAGATATCTGGGTACATTTTCTTATCATTTAAAATAATTTATCGAGATAATGTAGACGGGTTTAACTACATTCAGGTCTCAACAAATTAATTCTTACTTCTCAATTTCTTAAAGGAAATGTAAGAGAATTTTCGATTGTAATGCATTCGACACAACTTTCAAACAGCACGCAATTAAAGGATTGAAAAGAAGCTTTAATCTGACATTTTAACGAAATATTTCTAAAAAAACTACGTTAATAACTAGGTACTTAAATAACTTATAAACTAATTTATAAAATAACTTTAAAAAAATAACTACCAAAACAACTACTGAGAATAAAGTTGAGTCGTGAGACGGTGAGTTGTTAAGTCACCATTCTGACCAACCAACGACAATTTATGAAAACCTGAAAAGTACAAAAAACATCAATTCACACACAAACACTCAACAACAAGAAATCATACACAGATATACACCCAATCAGATGAGAGATAGATATCTGGGTACATTTTCTTATCATTTAAAATAATTTATCGAGATAATGTAGACGGGTTTAACTACATTCAGGTCTCAACAAATTAATTCTTACTTCTCAATTTCTTAAAGGAAATGTAAGAGAATTTTCGATTGTAATGCATTCGACACAACTTTCAAACAGCACGCAATTAAAGGATTGAAAAGAAGCTTTAATCTGACATTTTAACGAAATATTTCTAAAAAAACTACGTTAATAACTAGGTACTTAAATAACTTATAAACTAATTTATAAAATAACTTTAAAAAAATAACTACCAAAACAACTACTGAGAATAAAGTTGAGTCGTGAGACGGTGAGTTGTTAAGTCACCATTCTGACCAACCAACGACAATTAATGAAAACCTGAAAAGTACAAAAAACATCAATTCACACACAAACACTCAACAACAAGAAATCATACACAGATATACACCCAATCAGATGAGTGATAGATATCTGGGTACATTTTCTTATCATTTAAAATAATTTATCGAGATAATGTAGACGGGTTTAACTACATTCAGGTCTCAACAAATTAATTCTTACTTCTCAATTTCTTAAAGGAAATGTAAGAGAATTTTCGATTGTAATGCATTCGACACAACTTTCAAACAGCACGCAATTAAAGAATTGAAAAGAAGCTTTCATCTGACATTTTAACGAAATATTTCTAAAAAAACTACGTTAATAACTAGGTTCTTAAATAACTTATAAACTAATTTATAAAATAACTTTAAAAAAATAACTACTAAAACAACAACTGAATATAAAGTTGAGTCGTGAGACGGTGAGTTGTTAAGTCACCATTCTGACCAACCAACGAAAAATAATGAAAACCTGAAAAGTACAAAAAACAACAATTCACACACAAACACTCAACAACAAGAAATCATACACAGATATACACCCAATCAGATGAGTGATAGATATCTGGGTACATTTTCTTATCATTTAAAATAATTTATCGAGATAATGTAGACGGGTTTAACTACATTCAGGTCTCAACAAATTAATTCTTACTTCTCAATTTCTTAAAGGAAATGTAAGAGAATTTTCGATTGTAATGCATTCGACACAACTTTCAAACAGCACGCAATTAAAGGATTGAAAAGAAGCTTTAATCTGACATTTTAACGAAATATTTCTAAAAAAACTACGTTAATAACTAGGTAATTAAATAACTTATAAACTAATTTATAAAATAACTTTAAAAAAATAACTACCAAAACAACTACTGAGAATAAAGTTGAGTCGTGAGACGGTGAGTTGTTAAGTCACCATTCTGACCAACCAACGACAATTAATGAAAACCTGAAAAGTACAAAAAACAACAATTCACACACAAACACTCAACAACAAGAAATCATACACAGATATACACCCAATCAGATGAGTGATAGATATCTGGGTACATTTTCTTATCATTTAAAATAATTTATCGAGATAAAGTAGACGGGTTTAACTACATTCAGGTCTCAACAAATTAATTCTTACTTCTCAATTTCTTAAAGGAAATGTAAGAGAATTTTCGATTGTAATGCATTCGACACAACTTTCAAACAGCACGCAATTAAAGGATTGAAAAGAAGCTTTAATCTGACATTTTAACGAAATATTTCTAAAAAAACTACGTTAATAACTAGGTACTTAAATAACTTATAAACTAATTTATAAAATAACTTTAAAAAAATAACTACCAAAACAACTACTGAGAATAAAGTTGAGTCGTGAGACGGTGAGTTGTTAAGTCACCATTCTGACCAACCAACGACAATTTATGAAAACCTGAAAAGTACAAAAAACAACAATTCACACACAAACACTCAACAACAAGAAATCATACACAGATATACACCCAATCAGATGAGTGATAGATATCTGGGTACATTTTCTTATCATTTAAAATAATTTATCGAGATAATGTAGACGGGTTTAACTACATTCAGGTCTCAACAAATTAATTCTTACTTCTCAATTTCTTAAAGGAAATGTAAGAGAATTTTCGATTGTAATGCATTCGACACAACTTTCAAACAGCACGCAATTAAAGGATTGAAAAGAAGCTTTAATCTGACATTTTAACGAAATATTTCTAAAAAAACTACGTTAATAACTAGGTACTTAAATAACTTATAAACTAATTTATAAAATAACTTAAAAAAAATAACTACTAAAACAACTACTGAATATAAAGTTGAGTCGTGAGACGGTGAGTTGTTAAGTCACCATTCTGACCAACCAACGACAATTAATGAAAACCTGAAAAGTACAAAAAACAACAATTCACACACAAACACTCAACAACAAGAAATCATACACAGATATACACCCAATCAGATGAGTGATAGATATCTGGGTATATTTTCTTATCATTTAAAATAATTTATCGAGATAATGTAGACGGGTTTAACTACATTCAGGTCTCAACAAATTAATTCTTACTTCTCAATTTCTTAAAGGAAATGTAAGAGAATTTTCGATTGTAATGCATTCGAAACAACTTTCAAACAGCACGCAATTAAAGGATTGAAAAGAAGCTTTAATCTGACATTTTAACGAAATATTTCTAAAAAAACTACGTTAATAACTAGGTACTTAAATAACTTATAAACTAATTTATAAAATAACTTTAAAAAAATAACTACCAAAACAACTACTGAGAATAAAGTTGAGTCGTGAGACGGTGAGTTGTTAAGTCACCATTCTGACCAACCAACGACAATTAATGAAAACCTGAAAAGTACAAAAAACATCAATTCACACACAAACACTCAACAACAAGAAATCATACACAGATATACACCCAATCAGATGAGTGATAGATATCTGGGTATATTTTCTTATCATTTAAAATAATTTATCGAGATAATGTAGACGGGTTTAACTACATTCAGGTCTCAACAAATTAATTCTTACTTCTCAATTTCTTAAAGGAAATGTAAGAGAATTTTTGATTGTAATGCATTCGACACAACTTTCAAACAGCACGCAATTAAAGGATTGAAAAGAAGCTTTAATCTGACATTTTAACGAAATATTTCTAAAAAAACTACGTTAATAACTAGGTACTTAAATAACTTATAAACTAATTTATAAAATAACTTAAAAAAAATAACTACTAAAACAACTACTGAATATAAAGTTGAGTCGTGAGACGGTGAGTTGTTAAGTCACCATTCTGACCAACCAACGACAATTAATGAAAACCTGAAAAGTACAAAAAACAACAATTCACACACAAACACTCAACAACAAGAAATCATACACAGATATACACCCAATCAGATGAGTGATAGATATCTGGGTATATTTTCTTATCATTTAAAATAATTTATCGAGATAATGTAGACGGGTTTAACTACATTCAGGTCTCAACAAATTAATTCTTACTTCTCAATTTCTTAAAGGAAATGTAAGAGAATTTTCGATTGTAATGCATTCGAAACAACTTTCAAACAGCACGCAATTAAAGGATTGAAAAGAAGCTTTAATCTGACATTTTAACGAAATATTTCTAAAAAAACTACGTTAATAACTAGGTACTTAAATAACTTATAAACTAATTTATAAAATAACTTTAAAAAAATAACTACCAAAACAACTACTGAGAATAAAGTTGAGTCGTGAGACCGTGAGTTGTTAAGTCACCATTCTGACCAACCAACGACAATTAATGAAAACCTGAAAAGTACAAAAAACATCAATTCACACACAAACACTCAACAACAAGAAATCATACACAGATATACACCCAATCAGATGAGTGATAGATATCTGGGTACATTTTTTTATCATTTAAAATAATTTATCGAGATAATGTAGACGGGTTTAACTACATTCAGGTTTCAACAAATTAATTCTCACTTCTCAATTTCTTAAAGGAAATGTAAGAGAATTTTCGATTGTAATGCATTCGACACAACTTTCAAACAGCACGCAATTAAAGGATTGAAAAGAAGCTTTAATCTGACATTTTAACGAAATATTTCTAAAAAAACTACGTTAATAACTAGGTACTTAAATAACTTATAAACTAATTTATAAAATAACTTTAAAAAAATAACTACCAAAACAACTACTGAGAATAAAGTTGAGTCGTGAGACGGTGAGTTGTTAAGTCACCATTCTGACCAACCAACGACAATTAATGAAAACCTGAAAAGTACAAAAAACAACAATTCACACACAAACACTCAACAACAAGAAATCATACACAGATATACACCCAATCAGATGAGTGATAGATATCTGGGTACATTTTTTTATCATTTAAAATAATTTATCGAGATAATGTAGACGGGTTTAACTACATTCAGGTTTCAACAAATTAATTCTCACTTCTCAATTTCTTAAAGGAAATGTAAGAGAATTTTCGATTGTAATGCATTCGACACAACTTTCAAACAGCACGCAATTAAAGGATTGAAAAGAAGCTTTAATCTGACATTTTAACGAAATATTTCTAAAAAAACTACGTTAATAACTAGGTACTTAAATAACTTATAAACTAATTTATAAAATAACTTTAAAAAAATAACTACCAAAACAACTACTGAGAATAAAGTTGAGTCGTGAGACGGTGAGTTGTTAAGTCACCATTCTGACCAACCAACGACAATTAATGAAAACCTGAAAAGTACAAAAAACAACAATTCACACACAAACACTCAACAACAAGAAATCATACACAGATATACACCCAATCAGATGAGTGATAGATATCTGGGTACATTTTTTTATCATTTAAAATAATTTATCGAGATAATGTAGACGGGTTTAACTACATTCAGGTTTCAACAAATTAATTCTCACTTCTCAATTTCTTAAAGGAAATGTAAGAGAATTTTCGATTGTAATGCATTCGACACAACTTTCAAACAGCACGCAATTAAAGGATTGAAAAGAAGCTTTAATCTGACATTTTAACGAAATATTTCTAAAAAAACTACGTTAATAACTAGGTACTTAAATAACTTATAAACTAATTTATAAAATAACTTTAAAAAAATAACTACCAAAACAACTACTGAGAATAAAGTTGAGTCGTGAGACGGTGAGTTGTTAAGTCACCATTCTGACCAACCAACGACAATTAATGAAAACCTGAAAAGTACAAAAAACAACAATTCACACACAAACACTCAACAACAAGAAATCATACACAGATATACACCCAATCAGATGAGTGATAGATATCTGGGTACATTTTCTTATCATTTAAAATAATTTATCGAGATAATGTAGACGGGTTTAACTACATTCAGGTCTCAACAAATTAATTCTTACTTCTCAATTTCTTAAAGGAAATGTAAGAGAATTTTCGATTGTAATGCATTCGACACAACTTTCAAACAGCACGCAATTAAAGGATTGAAAAGAAGCTTTAATCTGACATTTTAACGAAATATTTCTAAAAAAACTACGTTAATAACTAGGTTCTTAAATAACTTATAAACTAATTTATAAAATAACTTTAAAAAAATAACTACCAAAACAACTACTGAGAATAAAGTTGAGTCGTGAGACGGTGAGTTGTTAAGTCACCATTCTGACCAACCAACGACAATTAATGAAAACCTGAAAAGTACAAAAAACAACAATTCACACACAAACACTCAACAACAAGAAATCATACACAGATATACACCCAATCAGATGAGTGATAGATATCTGGGTACATTTTCTTATCATTTAAAATAATTTATCGAGATAATGTAGACGGGTTTAACTACATTCAGGTCTCAACAAATTAATTCTTACTTCTCAATTTCTTAAAGGAAATGTAAGAGAATTTTCGATTGTAATGCATTCGACACAACTTTCAAACAGCACGCAATTAAAGGATTGAAAAGAAGCTTTAATCTGACATTTTAACGAAATATTTCTAAAAAAACTACGTTAATAACTAGGTACTTAAATAACTTATAAACTAATTTATAAAATAACTTTAAAAAAATAACTACCAAAACAACTACTGAGAATAAAGTTGAGTCGTGAGACGGTGAGTTGTTAAGTCACCATTCTGACCAACCAACGACAATTAATGAAAACCTGAAAAGTACAAAAAACAACAATTCACACACAAACACTCAACAACAAGAAATCATACACAGATATACACCCAATCAGATGAGTGATAGATATCTGGGTATATTTTCTTATCATTTAAAATAATTTATCGAGATAATGTAGACGGGTTTAACTACATTCAGGTCTCAACAAAATAATTCTCACTTCTCAATTTCTTAAAGGAAATGTAAGAGAATTTTCGATTGTAATGCATTCGACACAACTTTCAAACAGCACGCAATTAAAGGACTGAAAAGAAGCTTTAATCTGACATTTTAACGAAATATTTCTAAAAAAACTACGTTAATAACTAGGTACTTAAATAACTTATAAACTAATTTATAAAATAACTTTAAAAAAATAACTACCAAAACAACTACTGAGAATAAAGTTGAGTCGTGAGACGGTGAGTTGTTAAGTCACCATTCTGACCAACCAACGACAATTAATGAAAACCTGAAAAGTACAAAAAACAACAATTCACACACAAACACTCAACAACAAGAAATCATACATAGATATACACCCAATCAGATGAGTGATAGATATCTGGGTACATTTTCTTATCATTTAAAATAATTTATCGAGATAAAGTAGACGGGTTTAACTACATTCAGGTCTCAACAAATTAATTCTTACTTCTCAATTTCTTAAAGGAAATGTAAGAGAATTTTCGATTGTAATGCATTCGACACAACTTTCAAACAGCACGCAATTAAAGGATTGAAAAGAAGCTTTAATCTGACATTTTAACGAAATAATTCTAAAAAAACTACGTTAATAACTAGGTACTTAAATAACTTATAAACTAATTTATAAAATAACTTTAAAAAAATAACTACCAAAACAACTACTGAGAATAAAGTTGAGTCGTGAGACGGTGAGTTGTTAAGTCACCATTCTGACCAACCAACGACAATTAATGAAAACCTGAAAAGTACAAAAAACAACAATTCACACACAAACACTCAACAACAAGAAATCATACACAGATATACACCCAATCAGATGAGTGATAGATATCTGGGTACATTTTCTTATCATTTAAAATAATTTATCGAGATAATGTAGACGGGTTTAACTACATTCAGGTCTCAACAAATTAATTCTTACTTCTCAATTTCTTAAAGGAAATGTAAGAGAATTTTCGATTGTAATGCATTCGACACAACTTTCAAACAGCACGCAATTAAAGGATTGAAAAGAAGCTTTAATCTGACATTTTAACGAAATATTTCTAAAAAAACTACGTTAATAACTAGGTACTTAAATAACTTATAAACTAATTTATAAAATAACTTTAAAAAAATAACTACCAAAACAACTACTGAGAATAAAGTTGAGTCGTGAGACGGTGAGTTGTTAAGTCACCATTCTGACCAACCAACGACAATTAATGAAAACCTGAAAAGTACAAAAAACAACAATTCACACACAAACACTCAACAACAAGAAATCATACACAGATATACACCCAATCAGATGAGTGATAGATATCTGGGTATATTTTCTTATCATTTAAAATAATTTATCGAGATAATGTAGACGGGTTTAACTACATTCAGGTCTCAACAAAATAATTCTTACTTCTCAATTTCTTAAAGGAAATGTAAGAGAATTTTCGATTGTAATGCATTCAACACAACTTTCAAACAGCACGCAATTAAAGAATTGAAAAGAAGCTTTCATCTGACATTTTAACGAAATATTTCTAAAAAAACTACGTTAATAACTAGGTTCTTAAATAACTTATAAACTAATTTATAAAATAACTTTAAAAAAATAACTACCAAAACAACTACTGAGAATAAAGTTGAGTCGTGAGACGGTGAGTTGTTAAGTCACCATTCTGACCAACCAACGACAATTAATGAAAACCTGAAAAGTACAAAAAACATCAATTCACACACAAACACTCAACAACAAGAAATCATACACAGATATACACCCAATCAGATGAGTGATAGATATCTGGGTACATTTTCTTATCATTTAAAATAATTTATCGAGATAATGTAGACGGGTTTAACTACATTCAGGTCTCAACAAATTAATTCTTACTTCTCAATTTCTTAAAGGAAATGTAAGAGAATTTTCGATTGTAATGCATTCGACACAACTTTCAAACAGCACGCAATTAAAGGATTGAAAAGAAGCTTTAATCTGACATTTTAACGAAATATTTCTAAAAAAACTACGTTAATAACTAGGTAATTAAATAACTTATAAACTAATTTATAAAATAACTTTAAAAAAATAACTACCAAAACAACTACTGAGAATAAAGTTGAGTCGTGAGACGGTTAGTTGTTAAGTCACCATTCTGACCAACCAACGACAATTAATGAAAACCTGAAAAGTACAAAAAACAACAATTCACACACAAACACTCAACAACAAGAAATCATACACAGATATACACCCAATCAGATGAGTGATAGATATCTGGGTATATTTTCTTATCATTTAAAATAATTTATCGAGATAATGTAGACGGGTTTAACTACATTCAGGTCTCAACAAATTAATTCTTACTTCTCAATTTCTTAAAGGAAATGTAAGAGAATTTTCGATTGTAATGCATTCGACACAACTTTCAAACAGCACGCAATTAAAGGATTGAAAAGAAGCTTTAATCTGACATTTTAACGAAATAATTCTAAAAAAACTACGTTAATAACTAGGTACTTAAATAACTTATAAACTAATTTATAAAATAACTTTAAAAAAATAACTACCAAAACAACTACTGAGAATAAAGTTGAGTCGTGAGACGGTGAGTTGTTAAGTCACCATTCTGACCAACCAACGACAATTAATGAAAACCTGAAAAGTACAAAAAACAACAATTCACACACAAACACTCAACAACAAGAAATCATACACAGATATACACCCAATCAGATGAGTGATAGATATCTGGGTACATTTTCTTATCATTTAAAATAATTTATCGAGATAAAGTAGACGGGTTTAACTACATTCAGGTCTCAACAAATTAATTCTTACTTCTCAATTTCTTAAAGGAAATGTAAGAGAATTTTCGATTGTAATGCATTCGACACAACTTTCAAACAGCACGCAATTAAAGGATTGAAAAGAAGCTTTAATCTGACATTTTAACGAAATAATTCTAAAAAAACTACGTTAATAACTAGGTACTTAAATAACTTATAAACTAATTTATAAAATAACTTTAAAAAAATAACTACCAAAACAACTACTGAGAATAAAGTTGAGTCGTGAGACGGTGAGTTGTTAAGTCACCATTCTGACCAACCAACGACAATTAATGAAAACCTGAAAAGTACAAAAAACAACAATTCACACACAAACACTCAACAACAAGAAATCATACACAGATATACACCCAATCAGATGAGTGATAGATATCTGGGTACATTTTCTTATCATTTAAAATAATTTATCGAGATAATGTAGACGGGTTTAACTACATTCAGGTCTCAACAAATTAATTCTTACTTCTCAATTTCTTAAAGGAAATGTAAGAGAATTTTCGATTGTAATGCATTCGACACAACTTTCAAACAGCACGCAATTAAAGGATTGAAAAGAAGCTTTAATCTGACATTTTAACGAAATAATTCTAAAAAAACTACGTTAATAACTAGGTAATTAAATAACTTATAAACTAATTTATAAAATAACTTTAAAAAAATAACTACCAAAACAACTACTGAGAATAAAGTTGAGTCGTGAGACGGTTAGTTGTTAAGTCACCATTCTGACCAACCAACGACAATTAATGAAAACCTGAAAAGTACAAAAAACAACAATTCACACACAAACACTCAACAACAAGAAATCATACACAGATATACACCCAATCAGATGAGTGATAGATATCTGGGTATATTTTCTTATCATTTAAAATAATTTATCGAGATAATGTAGACGGGTTTAACTACATTCAGGTCTCAACAAATTAATTCTTACTTCTCAATTTCTTAAAGGAAATGTAAGAGAATTTTCGATTGTAATGCATTCGACACAACTTTCAAACAGCACGCAATTAAAGGATTGAAAAGAAGCTTTAATCTGACATTTTAACGAAATATTTCTAAAAAAACTACGTTAATAACTAGGTACTTAAATAACTTATAAACTAATTTATAAAATAACTTTAAAAAAATAACTACCAAAACAACTACTGAGAATAAAGTTGAGTCGTGAGACGGTGAGTTGTTAAGTCACCATTCTGACCAACCAACGACAATTAATGAAAACCTGAAAAGTACAAAAAACAACAATTCACACACAAACACTCAACAACAAGAAATCATACACAGATATACACCCAATCAGATGAGTGATAGATATCTGGGTACATTTTCTTATCATTTAAAATAATTTATCGAGATAAAGTAGACGGGTTTAACTACATTCAGGTCTCAACAAATTAATTCTTACTTCTCAATTTCTTAAAGGAAATGTAAGAGAATTTTCGATTGTAATGCATTCGACACAACTTTCAAACAGCACGCAATTAAAGGATTGAAAAGAAGCTTTAATCTGACATTTTAACGAAATAATTCTAAAAAAACTACGTTAATAACTAGGTACTTAAATAACTTATAAACTAATTTATAAAATAACTTTAAAAAAATAACTACCAAAACAACTACTGAGAATAAAGTTGAGTCGTGAGACGGTTAGTTGTTAAGTCACCATTCTGACCAACCAACGACAATTAATGAAAACCTGAAAAGTACAAAAAACAACAATTCACACACAAACACTCAACAACAAGAAATCATACACAGATATACACCCAATCAGATGAGTGATAGATATCTGGGTACATTTTCTTATCATTTAAAATAATTTATCGAGATAATGTAGACGGGTTTAACTACATTCAGGTCTCAACAAATTAATTCTTACTTCTCAATTTCTTAAAGGAAATGTAAGAGAATTTTCGATTGTAATGCATTCGACACAATTTTCAAACAGCACGCAATTAAAGGATTGAAAAGAAGCTTTAATCTGACATTTTAACGAAATATTTCTAAAAAAACTACGTTAATAACTAGGTAATTAAATAACTTATAAACTAATTTATAAAATAACTTTAAAAAAATAACTACCAAAACAACTACTGAGAATAAAGTTGAGTCGTGAGACGGTTAGTTGTTAAGTCACCATTCTGACCAACCAACGACAATTAATGAAAACCTGAAAAGAACAAAAAACAACAATTCACACACAAACACTCAACAACAAGAAATCATACACAGATATACACCCAATCAGATGAGTGATAGATATCTGGGTATATTTTCTTATCATTTAAAATAATTTATCGAGATAATGTAGACGGGTTTAACTACATTCAGGTCTCAACAAATTAATTCTTACTTCTCAATTTCTTAAAGGAAATGTAAGAGAATTTTCGATTGTAATGCATTCGACACAATTTTCAAACAGCACGCAATTAAAGGATTGAAAAGAAGCTTTAATCTGACATTTTAACGAAATATTTCTAAAAAAACTACGTTAATAACTAGGTAATTAAATAACTTATAAACTAATTTATAAAATAACTTTAAAAAAATAACTACCAAAACAACTACTGAGAATAAAGTTGAGTCGTGAGACGGTTAGTTGTTAAGTCACCATTCTGACCAACCAACGACAATTAATGAAAACCTGAAAAGTACAAAAAACAACAATTCACACACAAACACTCAACAACAAGAAATCATACATAGATATACACCCAATCAGATGAGTGATAGATATCTGGGTATATTTTCTTATCATTTAAAATAATTTATCGAGATAATGTAGACGGGTTTAACTACATTCAGGTCTCAACAAATTAATTCTTACTTCTCAATTTCTTAAAGGAAATGTAAGAGAATTTTCGATTGTAATGCATTCGACACAACTTTCAAACAGCACGCAATTAAAGGATTGAAAAGAAGCTTTAATCTGACATTTTAACGAAATATTTCTAAAAAAACTACGTTAATAACTAGGTACTTAAATAACTTATAAACTAATTTATAAAATAACTTTAAAAAAATAACTACCAAAACAACTACTGAGAATAAAGTTGAGTCGTGAGACGGTGAGTTGTTAAGTCACCATTCTGACCAACCAACGACAATTAATGAAAACCTGAAAAGTACAAAAAACAACAATTCACACACAAACACTCAACAACAAGAAATCATACACAGATATACACCCAATCAGATGAGTGATAGATATCTGGGTACATTTTCTTATCATTTAAAATAATTTATCGAGATAATGTAGACGGGTTTAACTACATTCAGGTCTCAACAAATTAATTCTTACTTCTCAATTTCTTAAAGGAAATGTAAGAGAATTTTCGATTGTAATGCATTCGACACAACTTTCAAACAGCACGCAATTAAAGGATTGAAAAGAAGCTTTAATCTGACATTTTAACGAAATATTTCTAAAAAAACTACGTTAATAACTAGGTACTTAAATAACTTATAAACTAATTTATAAAATAACTTAAAAAAAATAACTACTAAAACAACTACTGAATATAAAGTTGAGTCGTGAGACGGTGAGTTGTTAAGTCACCATTCTGACCAACCAACGACAATTAATGAAAACCTGAAAAGTACAAAAAACAACAATTCACACACAAACACTCAACAACAAGAAATCATACACAGATATACACCCAATCAGATGAGTGATAGATATCTGGGTACATTTTCTTATCATTTAAAATAATTTATCGAGATAATGTAGACGGGTTTAACTACATTCAGGTCTCAACAAATTAATTCTTACTTCTCAATTTCTTAAAGGAAATGTAAGAGAATTTTCGATTGTAATGCATTCGACACAACTTTCAAACAGCACGCAATTAAAGGATTGAAAAGAAGCTTTAATCTGACATTTTAACGAAATATTTCTAAAAAAACTACGTTAATAACTAGGTTCTTAAATAACTTATAAACTAATTTATAAAATAACTTTAAAAAAATAACTACTAAAACAACAACTGAATATAAAGTTGAGTCGTGAGACGGTGAGTTGTTAAGTCACCATTCTGACCAACCAACGAAAAATAATGAAAACCTGAAAAGTACAAAAAACAACAATTCACACACAAACACTCAACAACAAGAAATCATACACAGATATACACCCAATCAGATGAGTGATAGATATCTGGGTACATTTTCTTATCATTTAAAATAATTTATCGAGATAATGTAGACGGGTTTAACTACATTCAGGTCTCAACAAATTAATTCTTACTTCTCAATTTCTTAAAGGAAATGTAAGAGAATTTTCGATTGTAATGCATTCGACACAACTTTCAAACAGCACGCAATTAAAGGATTGAAAAGAAGCTTTAATCTGACATTTTAACGAAATATTTCTAAAAAAACTACGTTAATAACTAGGTAATTAAATAACTTATAAACTAATTTATAAAATAACTTTAAAAAAATAACTACCAAAACAACTACTGAGAATAAAGTTGAGTCGTGAGACGGTGAGTTGTTAAGTCACCATTCTGACCAACCAACGACAATTAATGAAAACCTGAAAAGTACAAAAAACAACAATTCACACACAAACACTCAACAACAAGAAATCATACACAGATATACACCCAATCAGATGAGTGATAGATATCTGGGTACATTTTCTTATCATTTAAAATAATTTATCGAGATAATGTAGACGGGTTTAACTACATTCAGGTCTCAACAAATTAATTCTTACTTCTCAATTTCTTAAAGGAAATGTAAGAGAATTTTCGATTGTAATGCATTCGACACAACTTTCAAACAGCACGCAATTAAAGGATTGAAAAGAAGCTTTAATCTGACATTTTAACGAAATATTTCTAAAAAAACTACGTTAATAACTAGGTACTTAAATAACTTATAAACTAATTTATAAAATAACTTAAAAAAAATAACTACTAAAACAACTACTGAATATAAAGTTGAGTCGTGAGACGGTGAGTTGTTAAGTCACCATTCTGACCAACCAACGACAATTAATGAAAACCTGAAAAGTACAAAAAACAACAATTCACACACAAACACTCAACAACAAGAAATCATACACAGATATACACCCAATCAGATGAGTGATAGATATCTGGGTACATTTTCTTATCATTTAAAATAATTTATCGAGATAATGTAGACGGGTTTAACTACATTCAGGTCTCAACAAATTAATTCTTACTTCTCAATTTCTTAAAGGAAATGTAAGAGAATTTTCGATTGTAATGCATTCGACACAACTTTCAAACAGCACGCAATTAAAGGATTGAAAAGAAGCTTTAATCTGACATTTTAACGAAATATTTCTAAAAAAACTACGTTAATAACTAGGTTCTTAAATAACTTATAAACTAATTTATAAAATAACTTTAAAAAAATAACTACTAAAACAACAACTGAATATAAAGTTGAGTCGTGAGACGGTGAGTTGTTAAGTCACCATTCTGACCAACCAACGAAAAATAATGAAAACCTGAAAAGTACAAAAAACAACAATTCACACACAAACACTCAACAACAAGAAATCATACACAGATATACACCCAATCAGATGAGTGATAGATATCTGGGTACATTTTCTTATCATTTAAAATAATTTATCGAGATAATGTAGACGGGTTTAACTACATTCAGGTCTCAACAAATTAATTCTTACTTCTCAATTTCTTAAAGGAAATGTAAGAGAATTTTCGATTGTAATGCATTCGACACAACTTTCAAACAGCACGCAATTAAAGGATTGAAAAGAAGCTTTAATCTGACATTTTAACGAAATAATTCTAAAAAAACTACGTTAATAACTAGGTACTTAAATAACTTATAAACTAATTTATAAAATAACTTTAAAAAAATAACTACCAAAACAACTACTGAGAATAAAGTTGAGTCGTGAGACGGTTAGTTGTTAAGTCACCATTCTGACCAACCAACGACAATTAATGAAAACCTGAAAAGTACAAAAAACAACAATTCACACACAAACACTCAACAACAAGAAATCATACACAGATATACACCCAATCAGATGAGTGATAGATATCTGGGTACATTTTCTTATCATTTAAAATAATTTATCGAGATAATGTAGACGGGTTTAACTACATTCAGGTCTCAACAAATTAATTCTTACTTCTCAATTTCTTAAAGGAAATGTAAGAGAATTTTCGATTGTAATGCATTCGACACAATTTTCAAACAGCACGCAATTAAAGGATTGAAAAGAAGCTTTAATCTGACATTTTAACGAAATATTTCTAAAAAAACTACGTTAATAACTAGGTACTTAAATAACTTATAAACTAATTTATAAAATAACTTTAAAAAAATAACTACCAAAACAACTACTGAGAATAAAGTTGAGTCGTGAGACGGTGAGTTGTTAAGTCACCATTCTGACCAACCAACGACAATTAATGAAAACCTGAAAAGTACAAAAAACAACAATTCACACACAAACACTCAACAACAAGAAATCATACACAGATATACACCCAATCAGATGAGTGATAGATATCTGGGTACATTTTCTTATCATTTAAAATAATTTATCGAGATAATGTAGACGGGTTTAACTACATTCAGGTCTCAACAAATTAATTCTTACTTCTCAATTTCTTAAAGGAAATGTAAGAGAATTTTCGATTGTAATGCATTCGACACAACTTTCAAACAGCACGCAATTAAAGGATTGAAAAGAAGCTTTAATCTGACATTTTAACGAAATATTTCTAAAAAAACTACGTTAATAACTAGGTACTTAAATAACTTATAAACTAATTTATAAAATAACTTAAAAAAAATAACTACTAAAACAACTACTGAATATAAAGTTGAGTCGTGAGACGGTGAGTTGTTAAGTCACCATTCTGACCAACCAACGACAATTAATGAAAACCTGAAAAGTACAAAAAACAACAATTCACACACAAACACTCAACAACAAGAAATCATACACAGATATACACCCAATCAGATGAGTGATAGATATCTGGGTACATTTTCTTATCATTTAAAATAATTTATCGAGATAATGTAGACGGGTTTAACTACATTCAGGTCTCAACAAATTAATTCTTACTTCTCAATTTCTTAAAGGAAATGTAAGAGAATTTTCGATTGTAATGCATTCGACACAACTTTCAAACAGCACGCAATTAAAGGATTGAAAAGAAGCTTTAATCTGACATTTTAACGAAATATTTCTAAAAAAACTACGTTAATAACTAGGTTCTTAAATAACTTATAAACTAATTTATAAAATAACTTTAAAAAAATAACTACTAAAACAACAACTGAATATAAAGTTGAGTCGTGAGACGGTGAGTTGTTAAGTCACCATTCTGACCAACCAACGAAAAATAATGAAAACCTGAAAAGTACAAAAAACAACAATTCACACACAAACACTCAACAACAAGAAATCATACACAGATATACACCCAATCAGATGAGTGATAGATATCTGGGTACATTTTCTTATCATTTAAAATAATTTATCGAGATAATGTAGACGGGTTTAACTACATTCAGGTCTCAACAAATTAATTCTTACTTCTCAATTTCTTAAAGGAAATGTAAGAGAATTTTCGATTGTAATGCATTCGACACAACTTTCAAACAGCACGCAATTAAAGGATTGAAAAGAAGCTTTAATCTGACATTTTAACGAAATATTTCTAAAAAAACTACGTTAATAACTAGGTAATTAAATAACTTATAAACTAATTTATAAAATAACTTTAAAAAAATAACTACCAAAACAACTACTGAGAATAAAGTTGAGTCGTGAGACGGTGAGTTGTTAAGTCACCATTCTGACCAACCAACGACAATTAATGAAAACCTGAAAAGTACAAAAAACAACAATTCACACACAAACACTCAACAACAAGAAATCATACACAGATATACACCCAATCAGATGAGTGATAGATATCTGGGTACATTTTCTTATCATTTAAAATAATTTATCGAGATAATGTAGACGGGTTTAACTACATTCAGGTCTCAACAAATTAATTCTTACTTCTCAATTTCTTAAAGGAAATGTAAGAGAATTTTCGATTGTAATGCATTCGACACAACTTTCAAACAGCACGCAATTAAAGGATTGAAAAGAAGCTTTAATCTGACATTTTAACGAAATAATTCTAAAAAAACTACGTTAATAACTAGGTACTTAAATAACTTATAAACTAATTTATAAAATAACTTTAAAAAAATAACTACCAAAACAACTACTGAGAATAAAGTTGAGTCGTGAGACGGTTAGTTGTTAAGTCACCATTCTGACCAACCAACGACAATTAATGAAAACCTGAAAAGTACAAAAAACAACAATTCACACACAAACACTCAACAACAAGAAATCATACACAGATATACACCCAATCAGATGAGTGATAGATATCTGGGTACATTTTCTTATCATTTAAAATAATTTATCGAGATAATGTAGACGGGTTTAACTACATTCAGGTCTCAACAAATTAATTCTTACTTCTCAATTTCTTAAAGGAAATGTAAGAGAATTTTCGATTGTAATGCATTCGACACAATTTTCAAACAGCACGCAATTAAAGGATTGAAAAGAAGCTTTAATCTGACATTTTAACGAAATATTTCTAAAAAAACTACGTTAATAACTAGGTAATTAAATAACTTATAAACTAATTTATAAAATAACTTTAAAAAAATAACTACCAAAACAACTACTGAGAATAAAGTTGAGTCGTGAGACGGTTAGTTGTTAAGTCACCATTCTGACCAACCAACGACAATTAATGAAAACCTGAAAAGTACAAAAAACAACAATTCACACACAAACACTCAACAACAAGAAATCATACACAGATATACACCCAATCAGATGAGTGATAGATATCTGGGTATATTTTCTTATCATTTAAAATAATTTATCGAGATAATGTAGACGGGTTTAACTACATTCAGGTCTCAACAAATTAATTCTTACTTCTCAATTTCTTAAAGGAAATGTAAGAGAATTTTCGATTGTAATGCATTCGACACAATTTTCAAACAGCACGCAATTAAAGGATTGAAAAGAAGCTTTAATCTGACATTTTAACGAAATATTTCTAAAAAAACTACGTTAATAACTAGGTAATTAAATAACTTATAAACTAATTTATAAAATAACTTTAAAAAAATAACTACCAAAACAACTACTGAGAATAAAGTTGAGTCGTGAGACGGTTAGTTGTTAAGTCACCATTCTGACCAACCAACGACAATTAATGAAAACCTGAAAAGTACAAAAAACAACAATTCACACACAAACACTCAACAACAAGAAATCATACACAGATATACACCCAATCAGATGAGTGATAGATATCTGGGTACATTTTCTTATCATTTAAAATAATTTATCGAGATAATGTAGACGGGTTTAACTACATTCAGGTCTCAACAAATTAATTCTTACTTCTCAATTTCTTAAAGGAAATGTAAGAGAATTTTCGATTGTAATGCATTCGACACAACTTTCAAACAGCACGCAATTAAAGGATTGAAAAGAAGCTTTAATCTGACATTTTAACGAAATATTTCTAAAAAAACTACGTTAATAACTAGGTAATTAAATAACTTATAAACTAATTTATAAAATAACTTTAAAAAAATAACTACCAAAACAACTACTGAGAATAAAGTTGAGTCGTGAGACGGTGAGTTGTTAAGTCACCATTCTGACCAACCAACGACAATTAATGAAAACCTGAAAAGTACAAAAAACAACAATTCACACACAAACACTCAACAACAAGAAATCATACACAGATATACACCCAATCAGATGAGTGATAGATATCTGGGTACATTTTCTTATCATTTAAAATAATTTATCGAGATAATGTAGACGGGTTTAACTACATTCAGGTCTCAACAAATTAATTCTTACTTCTCAATTTCTTAAAGGAAATGTAAGAGAATTTTCGATTGTAATGCATTCGACACAATTTTCAAACAGCACGCAATTAAAGGATTGAAAAGAAGCTTTAATCTGACATTTTAACGAAATATTTCTAAAAAAACTACGTTAATAACTAGGTAATTAAATAACTTATAAACTAATTTATAAAATAACTTTAAAAAAATAACTACCAAAACAACTACTGAGAATAAAGTTGAGTCGTGAGACGGTTAGTTGTTAAGTCACCATTCTGACCAACCAACGACAATTAATGAAAACCTGAAAAGTACAAAAAACAACAATTCACACACAAACACTCAACAACAAGAAATCATACACAGATATACACCCAATCAGATGAGTGATAGATATCTGGGTATATTTTCTTATCATTTAAAATAATTTATCGAGATAATGTAGACGGGTTTAACTACATTCAGGTCTCAACAAATTAATTCTTACTTCTCAATTTCTTAAAGGAAATGTAAGAGAATTTTCGATTGTAATGCATTCGACACAACTTTCAAACAGCACGCAATTAAAGGATTGAAAAGAAGCTTTAATCTGACATTTTAACGAAATATTTCTAAAAAAACTACGTTAATAACTAGGTACTTAAATAACTTATAAACTAATTTATAAAATAACTTTAAAAAAATAACTACCAAAACAACTACTGAGAATAAAGTTGAGTCGTGAGACGGTGAGTTGTTAAGTCACCATTCTGACCAACCAACGACAATTAATGAAAACCTGAAAAGTACAAAAAACAACAATTCACACACAAACACTCAACAACAAGAAATCATACACAGATATACACCCAATCAGATGAGTGATAGATATCTGGGTACATTTTCTTATCATTTAAAATAATTTATCGAGATAAAGTAGACGGGTTTAACTACATTCAGGTCTCAACAAATTAATTCTTACTTCTCAATTTCTTAAAGGAAATGTAAGAGAATTTTCGATTGTAATGCATTCGACACAACTTTCAAACAGCACGCAATTAAAGGATTGAAAAGAAGCTTTAATCTGACATTTTAACGAAATAATTCTAAAAAAACTACGTTAATAACTAGGTACTTAAATAACTTATAAACTAATTTATAAAATAACTTTAAAAAAATAACTACCAAAACAACTAAAGAGAATAAAGTTGAGTCGTGAGACGGTTAGTTGTTAAGTCACCATTCTGACCAACCAACGACAATTAATGAAAACCTGAAAAGTACAAAAAACAACAATTCACACACAAACACTCAACAACAAGAAATCATACACAGATATACACCCAATCAGATGAGTGATAGATATCTGGGTACATTTTCTTATCATTTAAAATAATTTATCGAGATAATGTAGACGGGTTTAACTACATTCAGGTCTCAACAAATTAATTCTTACTTCTCAATTTCTTAAAGGAAATGTAAGAGAATTTTCGATTGTAATGCATTCGACACAATTTTCAAACAGCACGCAATTAAAGGATTGAAAAGAAGCTTTAATCTGACATTTTAACGAAATATTTCTAAAAAAACTACGTTAATAACTAGGTAATTAAATAACTTATAAACTAATTTATAAAATAACTTTAAAAAAATAACTACCAAAACAACTACTGAGAATAAAGTTGAGTCGTGAGACGGTTAGTTGTTAAGTCACCATTCTGACCAACCAACGACAATTAATGAAAACCTGAAAAGAACAAAAAACAACAATTCACACACAAACACTCAACAACAAGAAATCATACACAGATATACACCCAATCAGATGAGTGATAGATATCTGGGTATATTTTCTTATCATTTAAAATAATTTATCGAGATAATGTAGACGGGTTTAACTACATTCAGGTCTCAACAAATTAATTCTTACTTCTCAATTTCTTAAAGGAAATGTAAGAGAATTTTCGATTGTAATGCATTCGACACAATTTTCAAACAGCACGCAATTAAAGGATTGAAAAGAAGCTTTAATCTGACATTTTAACGAAATATTTCTAAAAAAACTACGTTAATAACTAGGTAATTAAATAACTTATAAACTAATTTATAAAATAACTTTAAAAAAATAACTACCAAAACAACTACTGAGAATAAAGTTGAGTCGTGAGACGGTTAGTTGTTAAGTCACCATTCTGACCAACCAACGACAATTAATGAAAACCTGAAAAGTACAAAAAACAACAATTCACACACAAACACTCAACAACAAGAAATCATACATAGATATACACCCAATCAGATGAGTGATAGATATCTGGGTATATTTTCTTATCATTTAAAATAATTTATCGAGATAATGTAGACGGGTTTAACTACATTCAGGTCTCAACAAATTAATTCTTACTTCTCAATTTCTTAAAGGAAATGTAAGAGAATTTTCGATTGTAATGCATTCGACACAACTTTCAAACAGCACGCAATTAAAGGATTGAAAAGAAGCTTTAATCTGACATTTTAACGAAATATTTCTAAAAAAACTACGTTAATAACTAGGTACTTAAATAACTTATAAACTAATTTATAAAATAACTTTAAAAAAATAACTACCAAAACAACTACTGAGAATAAAGTTGAGTCGTGAGACGGTGAGTTGTTAAGTCACCATTCTGACCAACCAACGACAATTAATGAAAACCTGAAAAGTACAAAAAACAACAATTCACACACAAACACTCAACAACAAGAAATCATACACAGATATACACCCAATCAGATGAGTGATAGATATCTGGGTACATTTTCTTATCATTTAAAATAATTTATCGAGATAATGTAGACGGGTTTAACTACATTCAGGTCTCAACAAATTAATTCTTACTTCTCAATTTCTTAAAGGAAATGTAAGAGAATTTTCGATTGTAATGCATTCGACACAATTTTCAAACAGCACGCAATTAAAGGATTGAAAAGAAGCTTTAATCTGACATTTTAACGAAATATTTCTAAAAAAACTACGTTAATAACTAGGTAATTAAATAACTTATAAACTAATTTATAAAATAACTTTAAAAAAATAACTACCAAAACAACTACTGAGAATAAAGTTGAGTCGTGAGACGGTTAGTTGTTAAGTCACCATTCTGACCAACCAACGACAATTAATGAAAACCTGAAAAGTACAAAAAACAACAATTCACACACAAACACTCAACAACAAGAAATCATACACAGATATACACCCAATCAGATGAGTGATAGATATCTGGGTATATTTTCTTATCATTTAAAATAATTTATCGAGATAATGTAGACGGGTTTAACTACATTCAGGTCTCAACAAATTAATTCTTACTTCTCAATTTCTTAAAGGAAATGTAAGAGAATTTTCGATTGTAATGCATTCGACACAATTTTCAAACAGCACGCAATTAAAGGATTGAAAAGAAGCTTTAATCTGACATTTTAACGAAATATTTCTAAAAAAACTACGTTAATAACTAGGTAATTAAATAACTTATAAACTAATTTATAAAATAACTTTAAAAAAATAACTACCAAAACAACTACTGAGAATAAAGTTGAGTCGTGAGACGGTTAGTTGTTAAGTCACCATTCTGACCAACCAACGACAATTAATGAAAACCTGAAAAGTACAAAAAACAACAATTCACACACAAACACTCAACAACAAGAAATCATACACAGATATACACCCAATCAGATGAGTGATAGATATCTGGGTACATTTTCTTATCATTTAAAATAATTTATCGAGATAATGTAGACGGGTTTAACTACATTCAGGTCTCAACAAATTAATTCTTACTTCTCAATTTCTTAAAGGAAATGTAAGAGAATTTTCGATTGTAATGCATTCGACACAACTTTCAAACAGCACGCAATTAAAGGATTGAAAAGAAGCTTTAATCTGACATTTTAACGAAATATTTCTAAAAAAACTACGTTAATAACTAGGTAATTAAATAACTTATAAACTAATTTATAAAATAACTTTAAAAAAATAACTACCAAAACAACTACTGAGAATAAAGTTGAGTCGTGAGACGGTGAGTTGTTAAGTCACCATTCTGACCAACCAACGACAATTAATGAAAACCTGAAAAGTACAAAAAACAACAATTCACACACAAACACTCAACAACAAGAAATCATACACAGATATACACCCAATCAGATGAGTGATAGATATCTGGGTACATTTTCTTATCATTTAAAATAATTTATCGAGATAATGTAGACGGGTTTAACTACATTCAGGTCTCAACAAATTAATTCTTACTTCTCAATTTCTTAAAGGAAATGTAAGAGAATTTTCGATTGTAATGCATTCGACACAATTTTCAAACAGCACGCAATTAAAGGATTGAAAAGAAGCTTTAATCTGACATTTTAACGAAATATTTCTAAAAAAACTACGTTAATAACTAGGTAATTAAATAACTTATAAACTAATTTATAAAATAACTTTAAAAAAATAACTACCAAAACAACTACTGAGAATAAAGTTGAGTCGTGAGACGGTTAGTTGTTAAGTCACCATTCTGACCAACCAACGACAATTAATGAAAACCTGAAAAGTACAAAAAACAACAATTCACACACAAACACTCAACAACAAGAAATCATACACAGATATACACCCAATCAGATGAGTGATAGATATCTGGGTATATTTTCTTATCATTTAAAATAATTTATCGAGATAATGTAGACGGGTTTAACTACATTCAGGTCTCAACAAATTAATTCTTACTTCTCAATTTCTTAAAGGAAATGTAAGAGAATTTTCGATTGTAATGCATTCGACACAACTTTCAAACAGCACGCAATTAAAGGATTGAAAAGAAGCTTTAATCTGACATTTTAACGAAATATTTCTAAAAAAACTACGTTAATAACTAGGTACTTAAATAACTTATAAACTAATTTATAAAATAACTTTAAAAAAATAACTACCAAAACAACTACTGAGAATAAAGTTGAGTCGTGAGACGGTGAGTTGTTAAGTCACCATTCTGACCAACCAACGACAATTAATGAAAACCTGAAAAGTACAAAAAACAACAATTCACACACAAACACTCAACAACAAGAAATCATACACAGATATACACCCAATCAGATGAGTGATAGATATCTGGGTACATTTTCTTATCATTTAAAATAATTTATCGAGATAAAGTAGACGGGTTTAACTACATTCAGGTCTCAACAAATTAATTCTTACTTCTCAATTTCTTAAAGGAAATGTAAGAGAATTTTCGATTGTAATGCATTCGACACAACTTTCAAACAGCACGCAATTAAAGGATTGAAAAGAAGCTTTAATCTGACATTTTAACGAAATAATTCTAAAAAAACTACGTTAATAACTAGGTACTTAAATAACTTATAAACTAATTTATAAAATAACTTTAAAAAAATAACTACCAAAACAACTAAAGAGAATAAAGTTGAGTCGTGAGACGGTTAGTTGTTAAGTCACCATTCTGACCAACCAACGACAATTAATGAAAACCTGAAAAGTACAAAAAACAACAATTCACACACAAACACTCAACAACAAGAAATCATACACAGATATACACCCAATCAGATGAGTGATAGATATCTGGGTACATTTTCTTATCATTTAAAATAATTTATCGAGATAATGTAGACGGGTTTAACTACATTCAGGTCTCAACAAATTAATTCTTACTTCTCAATTTCTTAAAGGAAATGTAAGAGAATTTTCGATTGTAATGCATTCGACACAATTTTCAAACAGCACGCAATTAAAGGATTGAAAAGAAGCTTTAATCTGACATTTTAACGAAATATTTCTAAAAAAACTACGTTAATAACTAGGTAATTAAATAACTTATAAACTAATTTATAAAATAACTTTAAAAAAATAACTACCAAAACAACTACTGAGAATAAAGTTGAGTCGTGAGACGGTTAGTTGTTAAGTCACCATTCTGACCAACCAACGACAATTAATGAAAACCTGAAAAGAACAAAAAACAACAATTCACACACAAACACTCAACAACAAGAAATCATACACAGATATACACCCAATCAGATGAGTGATAGATATCTGGGTATATTTTCTTATCATTTAAAATAATTTATCGAGATAATGTAGACGGGTTTAACTACATTCAGGTCTCAACAAATTAATTCTTACTTCTCAATTTCTTAAAGGAAATGTAAGAGAATTTTCGATTGTAATGCATTCGACACAATTTTCAAACAGCACGCAATTAAAGGATTGAAAAGAAGCTTTAATCTGACATTTTAACGAAATATTTCTAAAAAAACTACGTTAATAACTAGGTAATTAAATAACTTATAAACTAATTTATAAAATAACTTTAAAAAAATAACTACCAAAACAACTACTGAGAATAAAGTTGAGTCGTGAGACGGTTAGTTGTTAAGTCACCATTCTGACCAACCAACGACAATTAATGAAAACCTGAAAAGTACAAAAAACAACAATTCACACACAAACACTCAACAACAAGAAATCATACATAGATATACACCCAATCAGATGAGTGATAGATATCTGGGTATATTTTCTTATCATTTAAAATAATTTATCGAGATAATGTAGACGGGTTTAACTACATTCAGGTCTCAACAAATTAATTCTTACTTCTCAATTTCTTAAAGGAAATGTAAGAGAATTTTCGATTGTAATGCATTCGACACAACTTTCAAACAGCACGCAATTAAAGGATTGAAAAGAAGCTTTAATCTGACATTTTAACGAAATATTTCTAAAAAAACTACGTTAATAACTAGGTACTTAAATAACTTATAAACTAATTTATAAAATAACTTTAAAAAAATAACTACCAAAACAACTACTGAGAATAAAGTTGAGTCGTGAGACGGTGAGTTGTTAAGTCACCATTCTGACCAACCAACGACAATTAATGAAAACCTGAAAAGTACAAAAAACAACAATTCACACACAAACACTCAACAACAAGAAATCATACACAGATATACACCCAATCAGATGAGTGATAGATATCTGGGTACATTTTCTTATCATTTAAAATAATTTATCGAGATAATGTAGACGGGTTTAACTACATTCAGGTCTCAACAAATTAATTCTTACTTCTCAATTTCTTAAAGGAAATGTAAGAGAATTTTCGATTGTAATGCATTCGACACAACTTTCAAACAGCACGCAATTAAAGGATTGAAAAGAAGCTTTAATCTGACATTTTAACGAAATATTTCTAAAAAAACTACGTTAATAACTAGGTACTTAAATAACTTATAAACTAATTTATAAAATAACTTAAAAAAAATAACTACTAAAACAACTACTGAATATAAAGTTGAGTCGTGAGACGGTGAGTTGTTAAGTCACCATTCTGACCAACCAACGACAATTAATGAAAACCTGAAAAGTACAAAAAACAACAATTCACACACAAACACTCAACAACAAGAAATCATACACAGATATACACCCAATCAGATGAGTGATAGATATCTGGGTACATTTTCTTATCATTTAAAATAATTTATCGAGATAATGTAGACGGGTTTAACTACATTCAGGTCTCAACAAATTAATTCTTACTTCTCAATTTCTTAAAGGAAATGTAAGAGAATTTTCGATTGTAATGCATTCGACACAACTTTCAAACAGCACGCAATTAAAGGATTGAAAAGAAGCTTTAATCTGACATTTTAACGAAATATTTCTAAAAAAACTACGTTAATAACTAGGTTCTTAAATAACTTATAAACTAATTTATAAAATAACTTTAAAAAAATAACTACTAAAACAACAACTGAATATAAAGTTGAGTCGTGAGACGGTGAGTTGTTAAGTCACCATTCTGACCAACCAACGAAAAATAATGAAAACCTGAAAAGTACAAAAAACAACAATTCACACACAAACACTCAACAACAAGAAATCATACACAGATATACACCCAATCAGATGAGTGATAGATATCTGGGTACATTTTCTTATCATTTAAAATAATTTATCGAGATAATGTAGACGGGTTTAACTACATTCAGGTCTCAACAAATTAATTCTTACTTCTCAATTTCTTAAAGGAAATGTAAGAGAATTTTCGATTGTAATGCATTCGACACAACTTTCAAACAGCACGCAATTAAAGGATTGAAAAGAAGCTTTAATCTGACATTTTAACGAAATATTTCTAAAAAAACTACGTTAATAACTAGGTAATTAAATAACTTATAAACTAATTTATAAAATAACTTTAAAAAAATAACTACCAAAACAACTACTGAGAATAAAGTTGAGTCGTGAGACGGTGAGTTGTTAAGTCACCATTCTGACCAACCAACGACAATTAATGAAAACCTGAAAAGTACAAAAAACAACAATTCACACACAAACACTCAACAACAAGAAATCATACACAGATATACACCCAATCAGATGAGTGATAGATATCTGGGTACATTTTCTTATCATTTAAAATAATTTATCGAGATAATGTAGACGGGTTTAACTACATTCAGGTCTCAACAAATTAATTCTTACTTCTCAATTTCTTAAAGGAAATGTAAGAGAATTTTCGATTGTAATGCATTCGACACAACTTTCAAACAGCACGCAATTAAAGGATTGAAAAGAAGCTTTAATCTGACATTTTAACGAAATATTTCTAAAAAAACTACGTTAATAACTAGGTACTTAAATAACTTATAAACTAATTTATAAAATAACTTAAAAAAAATAACTACTAAAACAACTACTGAATATAAAGTTGAGTCGTGAGACGGTGAGTTGTTAAGTCACCATTCTGACCAACCAACGACAATTAATGAAAACCTGAAAAGTACAAAAAACAACAATTCACACACAAACACTCAACAACAAGAAATCATACACAGATATACACCCAATCAGATGAGTGATAGATATCTGGGTACATTTTCTTATCATTTAAAATAATTTATCGAGATAATGTAGACGGGTTTAACTACATTCAGGTCTCAACAAATTAATTCTTACTTCTCAATTTCTTAAAGGAAATGTAAGAGAATTTTCGATTGTAATGCATTCGACACAACTTTCAAACAGCACGCAATTAAAGGATTGAAAAGAAGCTTTAATCTGACATTTTAACGAAATATTTCTAAAAAAACTACGTTAATAACTAGGTAATTAAATAACTTATAAACTAATTTATAAAATAACTTTAAAAAAATAACTACCAAAACAACTACTGAGAATAAAGTTGAGTCGTGAGACGGTGAGTTGTTAAGTCACCATTCTGACCAACCAACGACAATTAATGAAAACCTGAAAAGTACAAAAAACAACAATTCACACACAAACACTCAACAACAAGAAATCATACACAGATATACACCCAATCAGATGAGTGATAGATATCTGGGTACATTTTCTTATCATTTAAAATAATTTATCGAGATAATGTAGACGGGTTTAACTACATTCAGGTCTCAACAAATTAATTCTTACTTCTCAATTTCTTAAAGGAAATGTAAGAGAATTTTCGATTGTAATGCATTCGACACAACTTTCAAACAGCACGCAATTAAAGGATTGAAAAGAAGCTTTAATCTGACATTTTAACGAAATATTTCTAAAAAAACTACGTTAATAACTAGGTACTTAAATAACTTATAAACTAATTTATAAAATAACTTAAAAAAAATAACTACTAAAACAACTACTGAATATAAAGTTGAGTCGTGAGACGGTGAGTTGTTAAGTCACCATTCTGACCAACCAACGACAATTAATGAAAACCTGAAAAGTACAAAAAACAACAATTCACACACAAACACTCAACAACAAGAAATCATACACAGATATACACCCAATCAGATGAGTGATAGATATCTGGGTACATTTTCTTATCATTTAAAATAATTTATCGAGATAATGTAGACGGGTTTAACTACATTCAGGTCTCAACAAATTAATTCTTACTTCTCAATTTCTTAAAGGAAATGTAAGAGAATTTTCGATTGTAATGCATTCGACACAACTTTCAAACAGCACGCAATTAAAGGATTGAAAAGAAGCTTTAATCTGACATTTTAACGAAATATTTCTAAAAAAACTACGTTAATAACTAGGTAATTAAATAACTTATAAACTAATTTATAAAATAACTTTAAAAAAATAACTACCAAAACAACTACTGAGAATAAAGTTGAGTCGTGAGACGGTGAGTTGTTAAGTCACCATTCTGACCAACCAACGACAATTAATGAAAACCTGAAAAGTACAAAAAACAACAATTCACACACAAACACTCAACAACAAGAAATCATACACAGATATACACCCAATCAGATGAGTGATAGATATCTGGGTACATTTTCTTATCATTTAAAATAATTTATCGAGATAATGTAGACGGGTTTAACTACATTCAGGTCTCAACAAATTAATTCTTAGTTCTCAATTTCTTAAAGGAAATGTAAGAGAATTTTCGATTGTAATGCATTCGACACAACTTTCAAACAGCACGCAATTAAAGGATTGAAAAGAAGCTTTAATCTGACATTTTAACGAAATATTTCTAAAAAAACTACGTTAATAACTAGGTACTTAAATAACTTATAAACTAATTTATAAAATAACTTAAAAAAAATAACTACTAAAACAACTACTGAATATAAAGTTGAGTCGTGAGACGGTGAGTTGTTAAGTCACCATTCTGACCAACCAACGACAATTAATGAAAACCTGAAAAGTACAAAAAACAACAATTCACACACAAACACTCAACAACAAGAAATCATACACAGATATACACCCAATCAGATGAGTGATAGATATCTGGGTACATTTTTTTATCATTTAAAATAATTTATCGAGATAATGTAGACGGGTTTAACTACATTCAGGTCTCAACAAATTAATTCTTACTTCTCAATTTCTTAAAGGAAATGTAAGAGAATTTTCGATTGTAATGCATTCGACACAACTTTCAAACAGCACGCAATTAAAGGATTGAAAAGAAGCTTTAATCTGACATTTTAACGAAATATTTCTAAAAAAACTACGTTAATAACTAGGTACTTAAATAACTTATAAACTAATTTATAAAATAACTTTAAAAAAATAACTACCAAAACAACTACTGAGAATAAAGTTGAGTCGTGAGACGGTGAGTTGTTAAGTCACCATTCTGACCAACCAACGACAATTAATGAAAACCTGAAAAGTACAAAAAACATCAATTCACACACAAACACTCAACAACAAGAAATCATACACAGATATACACCCAATCAGATGAGTGATAGATATCTGGGTACATTTTCTTATCATTTAAAATAATTAATCGAGATAATGTAGACGGGTTTAACTACATTCAGGTCTCAACAAATTAATTCTTACTTCTCAATTTCTTAAAGGAAATGTAAGAGAATTTTCGATTGTAATGCATTCGACACAACTTTCAAACAGCACGCAATTAAAGGATTGAAAAGAAGCTTTAATCTGACATTTTAACGAAATATTTCTAAAAAAACTACGTTAATAACTAGGTACTTAAATAACTTATAAACTAATTTATAAAATAACTTTAAAAAAATAACTACTAAAACAACTACTGAATATAAAGTTGAGTCGTGAGACGGTGAGTTGTTAAGTCACCATTCTGACCAACCAACGACAATTAATGAAAACCTGAAAAGTACAAAAAACATCAATTCACACACAAACACTCAACAACAAGAAATCATACACAGATATACACCCAATCAGATGAGTGATAGATATCTGGGTACATTTTCTTATCATTTAAAATAATTAATCGAGATAATGTAGACGGGTTTAACTACATTCAGGTCTCAACAAATTAATTCTTACTTCTCAATTTCTTAAAGGAAATGTAAGAGAATTTTCGATTGTAATGCATTCGACACAACTTTCAAACAGCACGCAATTAAAGGATTGAAAAGAAGCTTTAATCTGACATTTTAACGAAATATTTCTAAAAAAACTACGTTAATAACTAGGTACTTAAATAACTTATAAACTAATTTATAAAATAACTTTAAAAAAATAACTACCAAAACAACTACTGAGAATAAAGTTGAGTCGTGAGACGGTGAGTTGTTAAGTCACCATTCTGACCAACCAACGACAATTAATGAAAACCTGAAAAGTACAAAAAACATCAATTCACACACAAACACTCAACAACAAGAAATCATACACAGATATACACCCAATCAGATGAGTGATAGATATCTGGGTACATTTTCTTATCATTTAAAATAATTAATCGAGATAATGTAGACGGGTTTAACTACATTCAGGTCTCAACAAATTAATTCTTACTTCTCAATTTCTTAAAGGAAATGTAAGAGAATTTTCGATTGTAATGCATTCGACACAACTTTCAAACAGCACGCAATTAAAGGATTGAAAAGAAGCTTTAATCTGACATTTTAACGAAATATTTCTAAAAAAACTACGTTAATAACTAGGTACTTAAATAACTTATAAACTAATTTATAAAATAACTTTAAAAAAATAACTACTAAAACAACTACTGAATATAAAGTTGAGTCGTGAGACGGTGAGTTGTTAAGTCACCATTCTGACCAACCAACGACAATTAATGAAAACCTGAAAAGTACAAAAAACATCAATTCACACACAAACACTCAACAACAAGAAATCATACACAGATATACACCCAATCAGATGAGTGATAGATATCTGGGTACATTTTCTTATCATTTAAAATAATTAATCGAGATAATGTAGACGGGTTTAACTACATTCAGGTCTCAACAAATTAATTCTTACTTCTCAATTTCTTAAAGGAAATGTAAGAGAATTTTCGATTGTAATGCATTCGACACAACTTTCAAACAGCACGCAATTAAAGGATTGAAAAGAAGCTTTAATCTGACATTTTAACGAAATATTTCTAAAAAAACTACGTTAATAACTAGGTACTTAAATAACTTATAAACTAATTTATAAAATAACTTTAAAAAAATAACTACCAAAACAACTACTGAGAATAAAGTTGAGTCGTGAGACGGTGAGTTGTTAAGTCACCATTCTGACCAACCAACGACAATTAATGAAAACCTGAAAAGTACAAAAAACATCAATTCACACACAAACACTCAACAACAAGAAATCATACACAGATATACACCCAATCAGATGAGTGATAGATATCTGGGTACATTTTCTTATCATTTAAAATAATTAATCGAGATAATGTAGACGGGTTTAACTACATTCAGGTCTCAACAAATTAATTCTTACTTCTCAATTTCTTAAAGGAAATGTAAGAGAATTTTCGATTGTAATGCATTCGACACAACTTTCAAACAGCACGCAATTAAAGGATTGAAAAGAAGCTTTAATCTGACATTTTAACGAAATATTTCTAAAAAAACTACGTTAATAACTAGGTACTTAAATAACTTATAAACTAATTTATAAAATAACTTTAAAAAAATAACTACCAAAACAACTACTGAGAATAAAGTTGAGTCGTGAGACGGTGAGTTGTTAAGTCACCATTCTGACCAACCAACGACAATTAATGAAAACCTGAAAAGTACAAAAAACATCAATTCACACACAAACACTCAACAACAAGAAATCATACACAGATATACACCCAATCAGATGAGTGATAGATATCTGGGTACATTTTCTTATCATTTAAAATAATTAATCGAGATAATGTAGACGGGTTTAACTACATTCAGGTCTCAACAAATTAATTCTTACTTCTCAATTTCTTAAAGGAAATGTAAGAGAATTTTCGATTGTAATGCATTCGACACAACTTTCAAACAGCACGCAATTAAAGGATTGAAAAGAAGCTTTAATCTGACATTTTAACGAAATATTTCTAAAAAAACTACGTTAATAACTAGGTACTTAAATAACTTATAAACTAATTTATAAAATAACTTTAAAAAAATAACTACCAAAACAACTACTGAGAATAAAGTTGAGTCGTGAGACGGTGAGTTGTTAAGTCACCATTCTGACCAACCAACGACAATTAATGAAAACCTGAAAAGTACAAAAAACAACAATTCACACACAAACACTCAACAACAAGAAATCATACACAGATATACACCCAATCAGATGAGTGATAGATATCTGGGTACATTTTTTTATCATTTAAAATAATTTATCGAGATAATGTAGACGGGTTTAACTACATTCAGGTTTCAACAAATTAATTCTCACTTCTCAATTTCTTAAAGGAAATGTAAGAGAATTTTCGATTGTAATGCATTCGACACAACTTTCAAACAGCACGCAATTAAAGGATTGAAAAGAAGCTTTAATCTGACATTTTAACGAAATATTTCTAAAAAAACTACGTTAATAACTAGGTACTTAAATAACTTATAAACTAATTTATAAAATAACTTAAAAAAATAACTACTAAAACAACTACTGAGAATAAAGTTGAGTCGTGAGACGGTGAGTTGTTAAGTCACCATTCTGACCAACCAACGACAATTAATGAAAACCTGAAAAGTACAAAAAACATCAATTCACACACAAACACTCAACAACAAGAAATCATACACAGATATACACCCAATCAGATGAGTGATAGATATCTGGGTACATTTTCTTATCATTTAAAATAATTAATCGAGATAATGTAGACGGGTTTAACTACATTCAGGTCTCAACAAATTAATTCTTACTTCTCAATTTCTTAAAGGAAATGTAAGAGAATTTTCGATTGTAATGCATTCGACACAACTTTCAAACAGCACGCAATTAAAGGATTGAAAAGAAGCTTTAATCTGACATTTTAACGAAATATTTCTAAAAAAACTACGTTAATAACTAGGTACTTAAATAACTTATAAACTAATTTATAAAATAACTTTAAAAAAATAACTACCAAAACAACTACTGAGAATAAAGTTGAGTCGTGAGACGGTGAGTTGTTAAGTCACCATTCTGACCAACCAACGACAATTAATGAAAACCTGAAAAGTACAAAAAACAACAATTCACACACAAACACTCAACAACAAGAAATCATACACAGATATACACCCAATCAGATGAGTGATAGATATCTGGGTACATTTTCTTATCATTTAAAATAATTTATCGAGATAAAGTAGACGGGTTTAACTACATTCAGGTCTCAACAAATTAATTCTTACTTCTCAATTTCTTAAAGGAAATGTAAGAGAATTTTCGATTGTAATGCATTCGACACAACTTTCAAACAGCACGCAATTAAAGGATTGAAAAGAAGCTTTAATCTGACATTTTAACGAAATATTTCTAAAAAAACTACGTTAATAACTAGGTACTTAAATAACTTATAAACTAATTTATAAAATAACTTTAAAAAAATAACTACCAAAACAACTACTGAGAATAAAGTTGAGTCGTGAGACGGTGAGTTGTTAAGTCACCATTCTGACCAACCAACGACAATTAATGAAAACCTGAAAAGTACAAAAAACATCAATTCACACACAAACACTCAACAACAAGAAATCATACACAGATATACACCCAATCAGATGAGTGATAGATATCTGGGTACATTTTCTTATCATTTAAAATAATTAATCGAGATAATGTAGACGGGTTTAACTACATTCAGGTCTCAACAAATTAATTCTTACTTCTCAATTTCTTAAAGGAAATGTAAGAGAATTTTCGATTGTAATGCATTCGACACAACTTTCAAACAGCACGCAATTAAAGGATTGAAAAGAAGCTTTAATCTGACATTTTAACGAAATATTTCTAAAAAAACTACGTTAATAACTAGGTACTTAAATAACTTATAAACTAATTTATAAAATAACTTTAAAAAAATAACTACCAAAACAACTACTGAGAATAAAGTTGAGTCGTGAGACGGTGAGTTGTTAAGTCACCATTCTGACCAACCAACGACAATTAATGAAAACCTGAAAAGTACAAAAAACAACAATTCACACACAAACACTCAACAACAAGAAATCATACACAGATATACACCCAATCAGATGAGTGATAGATATCTGGGTACATTTTTTTATCATTTAAAATAATTTATCGAGATAATGTAGACGGGTTTAACTACATTCAGGTTTCAACAAATTAATTCTCACTTCTCAATTTCTTAAAGGAAATGTAAGAGAATTTTCGATTGTAATGCATTCGACACAACTTTCAAACAGCACGCAATTAAAGGATTGAAAAGAAGCTTTAATCTGACATTTTAACGAAATATTTCTAAAAAAACTACGTTAATAACTAGGTACTTAAATAACTTATAAACTAATTTATAAAATAACTTAAAAAAATAACTACTAAAACAACTACTGAGAATAAAGTTGAGTCGTGAGACGGTGAGTTGTTAAGTCACCATTCTGACCAACCAACGACAATTAATGAAAACCTGAAAAGTACAAAAAACATCAATTCACACACAAACACTCAACAACAAGAAATCATACACAGATATACACCCAATCAGATGAGTGATAGATATCTGGGTACATTTTCTTATCATTTAAAATAATTAATCGAGATAATGTAGACGGGTTTAACTACATTCAGGTCTCAACAAATTAATTCTTACTTCTCAATTTCTTAAAGGAAATGTAAGAGAATTTTCGATTGTAATGCATTCGACACAACTTTCAAACAGCACGCAATTAAAGGATTGAAAAGAAGCTTTAATCTGACATTTTAACGAAATATTTCTAAAAAAACTACGTTAATAACTAGGTACTTAAATAACTTATAAACTAATTTATAAAATAACTTTAAAAAAATAACTACCAAAACAACTACTGAGAATAAAGTTGAGTCGTGAGACGGTGAGTTGTTAAGTCACCATTCTGACCAACCAACGACAATTAATGAAAACCTGAAAAGTACAAAAAACAACAATTCACACACAAACACTCAACAACAAGAAATCATACACAGATATACACCCAATCAGATGAGTGATAGATATCTGGGTACATTTTCTTATCATTTAAAATAATTTATCGAGATAAAGTAGACGGGTTTAACTACATTCAGGTCTCAACAAATTAATTCTTACTTCTCAATTTCTTAAAGGAAATGTAAGAGAATTTTCGATTGTAATGCATTCGACACAACTTTCAAACAGCACGCAATTAAAGGATTGAAAAGAAGCTTTAATCTGACATTTTAACGAAATATTTCTAAAAAAACTACGTTAATAACTAGGTACTTAAATAACTTATAAACTAATTTATAAAATAACTTTAAAAAAATAACTACCAAAACAACTACTGAGAATAAAGTTGAGTCGTGAGACGGTGAGTTGTTAAGTCACCATTCTGACCAACCAACGACAATTAATGAAAACCTGAAAAGTACAAAAAACAACAATTCACACACAAACACTCAACAACAAGAAATCATACACAGATATACACCCAATCAGATGAGTGATAGATATCTGGGTACATTTTCTTATCATTTAAATTAATTTATCGAGATAAAGTAGACGGGTTTAACTACATTCAGGTCTCAACAAATTAATTCTTACTTCTCAATTTCTTAAAGGAAATGTAAGAGAATTTTCGATTGTAATGCATTCGACACAACTTTCAAACAGCACGCAATTAAAGGATTGAAAAGAAGCTTTAATCTGACATTTTAACGAAATATTTCTAAAAAAACTACGTTAATAACTAGGTACTTAAATAACTTATAAACTAATTTATAAAATAACTTTAAAAAAATAACTACCAAAACAACTACTGAGAATAAAGTTGAGTCGTGAGACGGTGAGTTGTTAAGTCACCATTCTGACCAACCAACGACAATTAATGAAAACCTGAAAAGTACAAAAAACAACAATTCACACACAAACACTCAACAACAAGAAATCATACACAGATATACACCCAATCAGATGAGTGATAGATATCTGGGTACATTTTCTTATCATTTAAAATAATTTATCGAGATAAAGTAGACGGGTTTAACTACATTCAGGTCTCAACAAATTAATTCTTACTTCTCAATTTCTTAAAGGAAATGTAAGAGAATTTTCGATTGTAATGCATTCGACACAACTTTCAAACAGCACGCAATTAAAGGATTGAAAAGAAGCTTTAATCTGACATTTTAACGAAATATTTCTAAAAAAACTACGTTAATAACTAGGTACTTAAATAACTTATAAACTAATTTATAAAATAACTTTAAAAAAATAACTACCAAAACAACTACTGAGAATAAAGTTGAGTCGTGAGACGGTGAGTTGTTAAGTCACCATTCTGACCAACCAACGACAATTAATGAAAACCTGAAAAGTACAAAAAACAACAATTCACACACAAACACTCAACAACAAGAAATCATACACAGATATACACCCAATCAGATGAGTGATAGATATCTGGGTACATTTTCTTATCATTTAAAATAATTTATCGAGATAAAGTAGACGGGTTTAACTACATTCAGGTCTCAACAAATTAATTCTTACTTCTCAATTTCTTAAAGGAAATGTAAGAGAATTTTCGATTGTAATGCATTCGACACAACTTTCAAACAGCACGCAATTAAAGGATTGAAAAGAAGCTTTAATCTGACATTTTAACGAAATATTTCTAAAAAAACTACGTTAATAACTAGGTACTTAAATAACTTATAAACTAATTTATAAAATAACTTTAAAAAAATAACTACCAAAACAACTACTGAGAATAAAGTTGAGTCGTGAGACGGTGAGTTGTTAAGTCACCATTCTGACCAACCAACGACAATTAATGAAAACCTGAAAAGTACAAAAAACAACAATTCACACACAAACACTCAACAACAAGAAATCATACACAGATATACACCCAATCAGATGAGTGATAGATATCTGGGTACATTTTCTTATCATTTAAAATAATTTATCGAGATAAAGTAGACGGGTTTAACTACATTCAGGTCTCAACAAATTAATTCTTACTTCTCAATTTCTTAAAGGAAATGTAAGAGAATTTTCGATTGTAATGCATTCGACACAACTTTCAAACAGCACGCAATTAAAGGATTGAAAAGAAGCTTTAATCTGACATTTTAACGAAATATTTCTAAAAAAACTACGTTAATAACTAGGTACTTAAATAACTTATAAACTAATTTATAAAATAACTTTAAAAAAATAACTACCAAAACAACTACTGAGAATAAAGTTGAGTCGTGAGACGGTGAGTTGTTAAGTCACCATTCTGACCAACCAACGACAATTAATGAAAACCTGAAAAGTACAAAAAACAACAATTCACACACAAACACTCAACAACAAGAAATCATACACAGATATACACCCAATCAGATGAGTGATAGATATCTGGGTACATTTTCTTATCATTTAAAATAATTTATCGAGATAAAGTAGACGGGTTTAACTACATTCAGGTCTCAACAAATTAATTCTTACTTCTCAATTTCTTAAAGGAAATGTAAGAGAATTTTCGATTGTAATGCATTCGACACAACTTTCAAACAGCACGCAATTAAAGGATTGAAAAGAAGCTTTAATCTGACATTTTAACGAAATATTTCTAAAAAAACTACGTTAATAACTAGGTACTTAAATAACTTATAAACTAATTTATAAAATAACTTTAAAAAAATAACTACCAAAACAACTACTGAGAATAAAGTTGAGTCGTGAGACGGTGAGTTGTTAAGTCACCATTCTGAACAACCAACGACAATTAATGAAAACCTGAAAAGTACAAAAAACAACAATTCACACACAAACACTCAACAACAAGAAATCATACACAGATATACACCCAATCAGATGAGTGATAGATATCTGGGTACATTTTCTTATCATTTAAAATAATTTATCGAGATAAAGTAGACGGGTTTAACTACATTCAGGTCTCAACAAATTAATTCTTACTTCTCAATTTCTTAAAGGAAATGTAAGAGAATTTTCGATTGTAATGCATTCGACACAACTTTCAAACAGCACGCAATTAAAGGATTGAAAAGAAGCTTTAATCTGACATTTTAACGAAATATTTCTAAAAAAACTACGTTAATAACTAGGTACTTAAATAACTTATAAACTAATTTATAAAATAACTTTAAAAAAATAACTACCAAAACAACTACTGAGAATAAAGTTGAGTCGTGAGACGGTGAGTTGTTAAGTCACCATTCTGAACAACCAACGACAATTAATGAAAACCTGAAAAGTACAAAAAACAACAATTCACACACAAACACTCAACAACAAGAAATCATACACAGATATACACCCAATCAGATGAGTGATAGATATCTGGGTACATTTTCTTATCATTTAAAATAATTTATCGAGATAATGTAGACGGGTTTAACTACATTCAGGTCTCAACAAATTAATTCTTACTTCTCAATTTCTTAAAGGAAATGTAAGAGAATTTTCGATTGTAATGCATTCGACACAACTTTCAAACAGCACGCAATTAAAGGATTGAAAAGAAGCTTTAATCTGACATTTTAACGAAATATTTCTAAAAAAACTACGTTAATAACTAGGTACTTAAATAACTTATAAACTAATTTATAAAATAACTTTAAAAAAATAACTACCAAAACAACTACTGAGAATAAAGTTGAGTCGTGAGACGGTGAGTTGTTAAGTCACCATTCTGACCAACCAACGACAATTAATGAAAACCTGAAAAGTACAAAAAACAACAATTCACACACAAACACTCAACAACAAGAAATCATACACAGATATACACCCAATCAGATGAGTGATAGATATCTGGGTACATTTTCTTATCATTTAAAATAATTTATCGAGATAAAGTAGACGGGTTTAACTACATTCAGGTCTCAACAAATTAATTCTTACTTCTCAATTTCTTAAAGGAAATGTAAGAGAATTTTCGATTGTAATGCATTCGACACAACTTTCAAACAGCACGCAATTAAAGGATTGAAAAGAAGCTTTAATCTGACATTTTAACGAAATATTTCTAAAAAAACTACGTTAATAACTAGGTACTTAAATAACTTATAAACTAATTTATAAAATAACTTTAAAAAAATAACTACCAAAACAACTACTGAGAATAAAGTTGAGTCGTGAGACGGTGAGTTGTTAAGTCACCATTCTGACCAACCAACGACAATTAATGAAAACCTGAAAAGTACAAAAAACAACAATTCACACACAAACACTCAACAACAAGAAATCATACACAGATATACACCCAATCAGATGAGTGATAGATATCTGGGTACATTTTCTTATCATTTAAAATAATTTATCGAGATAAAGTAGACGGGTTTAACTACATTCAGGTCTCAACAAATTAATTCTTACTTCTCAATTTCTTAAAGGAAATGTAAGAGAATTTTCGATTGTAATGCATTCGACACAACTTTCAAACAGCACGCAATTAAAGGATTGAAAAGAAGCTTTAATCTGACATTTTAACGAAATATTTCTAAAAAAACTACGTTAATAACTAGGTACTTAAATAACTTATAAACTAATTTATAAAATAACTTTAAAAAAATAACTACCAAAACAACTACTGAGAATAAAGTTGAGTCGTGAGACGGTGAGTTGTTAAGTCACCATTCTGACCAACCAACGACAATTTATGAAAACCTGAAAAGTACAAAAAACAACAATTCACACACAAACACTCAACAACAAGAAATCATACACAGATATACACCCAATCAGATGAGTGATAGATATCTGGGTACATTTTCTTATCATTTAAAATAATTTATCGAGATAAAGTAGACGGGTTTAACTACATTCAGGTCTCAACAAATTAATTCTTACTTCTCAATTTCTTAAAGGAAATGTAAGAGAATTTTCGATTGTAATGCATTCGACACAACTTTCAAACAGCACGCAATTAAAGGATTGAAAAGAAGCTTTAATCTGACATTTTAACGAAATATTTCTAAAAAAACTACGTTAATAACTAGGTACTTAAATAACTTATAAACTAATTTATAAAATAACTTTAAAAAAATAACTACCAAAACAACTACTGAGAATAAAGTTGAGTCGTGAGACGGTGAGTTGTTAAGTCACCATTCTGACCAACCAACGACAATTAATGAAAACCTGAAAAGTACAAAAAACAACAATTCACACACAAACACTCAACAACAAGAAATCATACACAGATATACACCCAATCAGATGAGTGATAGATATCTGGGTACATTTTCTTATCATTTAAAATAATTAATCGAGATAATGTAGACGGGTTTAACTACATTCAGGTCTCAACAAATTAATTCTTACTTCTCAATTTCTTAAAGGAAATGTAAGAGAATTTTCGATTGTAATGCATTCGACACAACTTTCAAACAGCACGCAATTAAAGGATTGAAAAGAAGCTTTAATCTGACATTTTAACGAAATATTTCTAAAAAAACTACGTTAATAACTAGGTACTTAAATAACTTATAAACTAATTTATAAAATAACTTTAAAAAAATAACTACCAAAACAACTACTGAGAATAAAGTTGAGTCGTGAGACGGTGAGTTGTTAAGTCACCATTCTGACCAACCAACGACAATTAATGAAAACCTGAAAAGTACAAAAAACAACAATTCACACACAAACACTCAACAACAAGAAATCATACACAGATATACACCCAATCAGATGAGTGATAGATATCTGGGTACATTTTCTTATCATTTAAAATAATTTATCGAGATAAAGTAGACGGGTTTAACTACATTCAGGTCTCAACAAATTAATTCTTACTTCTCAATTTCTTAAAGGAAATGTAAGAGAATTTTCGATTGTAATGCATTCGACACAACTTTCAAACAGCACGCAATTAAAGGATTGAAAAGAAGCTTTAATCTGACATTTTAACGAAATATTTCTAAAAAAACTACGTTAATAACTAGGTACTTAAATAACTTATAAACTAATTTATAAAATAACTTTAAAAAAATAACTACCAAAACAACTACTGAGAATAAAGTTGAGTCGTGAGACGGTGAGTTGTTAAGTCACCATTCTGACCAACCAACGACAATTAATGAAAACCTGAAAAGTACAAAAAACAACAATTCACACACAAACACTCAACAACAAGAAATCATACACAGATATACACCCAATCAGATGAGTGATAGATATCTGGGTACATTTTCTTATCATTTAAAATAATTTATCGAGATAAAGTAGACGGGTTTAACTACATTCAGGTCTCAACAAATTAATTCTTACTTCTCAATTTCTTAAAGGAAATGTAAGAGAATTTTCGATTGTAATGCATTCGACACAACTTTCAAACAGCACGCAATTAAAGGATTGAAAAGAAGCTTTAATCTGACATTTTAACGAAATATTTCTAAAAAAACTACGTTAATAACTAGGTACTTAAATAACTTATAAACTAATTTATAAAATAACTTTATAAAAATAACTACCAAAACAACTACTGAGAATAAAGTTGAGTCGTGAGACGGTGAGTTGTTAAGTCACCATTCTGACCAACCAACGACAATTTATGAAAACCTGAAAAGTACAAAAAACATCAATTCACACACAAACACTCAACAACAAGAAATCATACACAGATATACACCCAATCAGATGAGTGATAGATATCTGGGTACATTTTCTTATCATTTAAAATAATTTATCGAGATAAAGTAGACGGGTTTAACTACATTCAGGTCTCAACAAATTAATTCTTACTTCTCAATTTCTTAAAGGAAATGTAAGAGAATTTTCGATTGTAATGCATTCGACACAACTTTCAAACAGCACGCAATTAAAGGATTGAAAAGAAGCTTTAATCTGACATTTTAACGAAATATTTCTAAAAAAAACTACGTTAATAACTAGGTACTTAAATAACTTATAAACTAATTTATAAAATAACTTTAAAAAAATAACTACCAAAACAACTACTGAGAATAAAGTTGAGTCGTGAGACGGTGAGTTGTTAAGTCACCATTCTGACCAACCAACGACAATTAATGAAAACCTGAAAAGTACAAAAAACAACAATTCACACACAAACACTCAACAACAAGAAATCATACACAGATATATACCCAATCAGATGAGTGATAGATATCTGGGTACATTTTTTTATCATTTAAAATAATTTATCGAGATAATGTAGACGGGTTTAACTACATTCAGGTCTCAACAAATTAATTCTTACTTCTCAATTTCTTAAAGGAAATGTAAGAGAATTTTCGATTGTAATGCATTCAACACAACTTTCAAACAGCACGCAATTAAAGAATTGAAAAGAAGCTTTCATCTGACATTTTAACGAAATATTTCTAAAAAAACTACGTTAATAACTAGGTACTTAAATAACTTATAAACTAATTTATAAAATAACTTTAAAAAAATAACTACCAAAACAACTACTGAGAATAAAGTTGAGTCGTGAGACGGTGAGTTGTTAAGTCACCATTCTGACCAACCAACGACAATTAATGAAAACCTGAAAAGTACAAAAAACAACAATTCACACACAAACACTCAACAACAAGAAATCATACACAGATATACACCCAATCAGATGAGTGATAGATATCTGGGTACATTTTCTTATCATTTAAAATAATTTATCGAGATAAAGTAGACGGGTTTAACTACATTCAGGTCTCAACAAATTAATTCTTACTTCTCAATTTCTTAAAGGAAATGTAAGAGAATTTTCGATTGTAATGCATTCGACACAACTTTCAAACAGCACGCAATTAAAGGATTGAAAAGAAGCTTTAATCTGACATTTTAACGAAATATTTCTAAAAAAAACTACGTTAATAACTAGGTACTTAAATAACTTATAAACTAATTTATAAAATAACTTTAAAAAAATAACTACCAAAACAACTACTGAGAATAAAGTTGAGTCGTGAGACGGTGAGTTGTTAAGTCACCATTCTGACCAACCAACGACAATTAATGAAAACCTGAAAAGTACAAAAAACAACAATTCACACACAAACACTCAACAACAAGAAATCATACACAGATATACACCCAATCAGATGAGTGATAGATATCTGGGTACATTTTTTTATCATTTAAAATAATTTATCGAGATAATGTAGACGGGTTTAACTACATTCAGGTTTCAACAAATTAATTCTCACTTCTCAATTTCTTAAAGGAAATGTAAGAGAATTTTCGATTGTAATGCATTCGACACAACTTTCAAACAGCACGCAATTAAAGGATTGAAAAGAAGCTTTAATCTGACATTTTAACGAAATATTTCTAAAAAAACTACGTTAATAACTAGGTACTTAAATAACTTATAAACTAATTTATAAAATAACTTAAAAAAATAACTACTAAAACAACTACTGAGAATAAAGTTGAGTCGTGAGACGGTGAGTTGTTAAGTCACCATTCTGACCAACCAACGACAATTAATGAAAACCTGAAAAGTACAAAAAACAACAATTCACACACAAACACTCAACAACAAGAAATCATACACAGATATACACCCAATCAGATGAGTGATAGATATCTGGGTACATTTTCTTATCATTTAAAATAATTTATCGAGATAATGTAGACGGGTTTAACTACATTCAGGTCTCAACAAATTAATTCTTACTTCTCAATTTCTTAAAGGAAATGTAAGAGAATTTTCGATTGTAATGCATTCAACACAACTTTCAAACAGCACGCAATTAAAGAATTGAAAAGAAGCTTTCATCTGACATTTTAACGAAATATTTCTAAAAAAACTACGTTAATAACTAGGTACTTAAATAACTTATAAACTAATTTATAAAATAACTTTAAAAAAATAACTACTAAAACAACTACTGAGAATAAAGTTGAGTCGTGAGACGGTGAGTTGTTAAGTCACCATTCTGACCAACCAACGACAATTAATGAAAACCTGAAAAGTACAAAAAACATCAATTCACACACAAACACTCAACAACAAGAAATCATACACAGATATACACCCAATCAGATGAGTGATAGATATCTGGGTACATTTTCTTATCATTTAAAATAATTAATCGAGATAATGTAGACGGGTTTAACTACATTCAGGTCTCAACAAATTAATTCTTACTTCTCAATTTCTTAAAGGAAATGTAAGAGAATTTTCGATTGTAATGCATTCGACACAACTTTCAAACAGCACGCAATTAAAGGATTGAAAAGAAGCTTTAATCTGACATTTTAACGAAATATTTCTAAAAAAACTACGTTAATAACTAGGTACTTAAATAACTTATAAACTAATTTATAAAATAACTTTAAAAAAATAACTACCAAAACAACTACTGAGAATAAAGTTGAGTCGTGAGACGGTGAGTTGTTAAGTCACCATTCTGACCAACCAACGACAATTAATGAAAACCTGAAAAGTACAAAAAACAACAATTCACACACAAACACTCAACAACAAGAAATCATACACAGATATACACCCAATCAGATGAGTGATAGATATCTGGGTACATTTTTTTATCATTTAAAATAATTTATCGAGATAATGTAGACGGGTTTAACTACATTCAGGTTTCAACAAATTAATTCTCACTTCTCAATTTCTTAGAGGAAATGTAAGAGAATTTTCGATTGTAATGCATTCGACACAACTTTCAAACAGCACGCAATTAAAGGATTGAAAAGAAGCTTTAATCTGACATTTTAACGAAATATTTCTAAAAAAACTACGTTAATAACTAGGTACTTAAATAACTTATAAACTAATTTATAAAATAACTTAAAAAAATAACTACTAAAACAACTACTGAGAATAAAGTTGAGTCGTGAGACGGTGAGTTGTTAAGTCACCATTCTGACCAACCAACGACAATTAATGAAAACCTGAAAAGTACAAAAAACAACAATTCACACACAAACACTCAACAACAAGAAATCATACACAGATATACACCCAATCAGATGAGTGATAGATATCTGGGTACATTTTCTTATCATTTAAAATAATTTATCGAGATAATGTAGACGGGTTTAACTACATTCAGGTTTCAACAAATTAATTCTCACTTCTCAATTTCTTAAAGGAAATGTAAGAGAATTTTCGATTGTAATGCATTCGACACAACTTTCAAACAGCACGCAATTAAAGGATTGAAAAGAAGCTTTAATCTGACATTTTAACGAAATATTTCTAAAAAAACTACGTTAATAACTAGATACTTAAATAACTTATAAACTAATTTATAAAATAACTTTAAAAAAATAACTACTAAAACAACTACTGAGAATAAAGTTGAGTCGTGAGACGGTGAGTTGTTAAGTCACCATTCTGACCAACCAACGACAATTAATGAAAACCTGAAAAGTACAAAAAACAACAATTCACACACAAACACTCAACAACAAGAAATCATACACAGATATACACCCAATCAGATGAGTGATAGATATCTGGGTACATTTTTTTATCATTTAAAATAATTTATCGAGATAATGTAGACGGGTTTAACTACATTCAGGTTTCAACAAATTAATTCTCACTTCTCAATTTCTTAAAGGAAATGTAAGAGAATTTTCGATTGTAATGCATTCGACACAACTTTCAAACAGCACGCAATTAAAGGATTGAAAAGAAGCTTTAATCTGACATTTTAACGAAATATTTCTAAAAAAACTACGTTAATAACTAGGTACTTAAATAACTTATAAACTAATTTATAAAATAACTTAAAAAAATAACTACTAAAACAACTACTGAGAATAAAGTTGAGTCGTGAGACGGTGAGTTGTTAAGTCACCATTCTGACCAACCAACGACAATTAATGAAAACCTGAAAAGTACAAAAAACAACAATTCACACACAAACACTCAACAACAAGAAATCATACACAGATATACACCCAATCAGATGAGTGATAGATATCTGGGTACATTTTCTTATCATTTAAAATAATTTATCGAGATAATGTAGACGGGTTTAACTACATTCAGGTTTCAACAAATTAATTCTCACTTCTCAATTTCTTAAAGGAAATGTAAGAGAATTTTCGATTGTAATGCATTCGACACAACTTTCAAACAGCACGCAATTAAAGGATTGAAAAGAAGCTTTAATCTGACATTTTAACGAAATATTTCTAAAAAAACTACGTTAATAACTAGGTACTTAAATAACTTATAAACTAATTTATAAAATAACTTAAAAAAATAACTACTAAAACAACTACTGAGAATAAAGTTGAGTCGTGAGACGGTGAGTTGTTAAGTCACCATTCTGACCAACCAACGACAATTAATGAAAACCTGAAAAGTACAAAAAACAACAATTCACACACAAACACTCAACAACAAGAAATCATACACAGATATACACCCAATCAGATGAGTGATAGATATCTGGGTACATTTTCTTATCATTTAAAATAATTTATCGAGATAATGTAGACGGGTTTAACTACATTCAGGTTTCAACAAATTAATTCTCACTTCTCAATTTCTTAAAGGAAATGTAAGAGAATTTTCGATTGTAATGCATTCGACACAACTTTCAAACAGCACGCAATTAAAGGATTGAAAAGAAGCTTTAATCTGACATTTTAACGAAATATTTCTAAAAAAACTACGTTAATAACTAGGTACTTAAATAACTTATAAACTAATTTATAAAATAACTTAAAAAAATAACTACTAAAACAACTACTGAGAATAAAGTTGAGTCGTGAGACGGTGAGTTGTTAAGTCACCATTCTGACCAACCAACGACAATTAATGAAAACCTGAAAAGTACAAAAAACAACAATTCACACACAAACACTCAACAACAAGAAATCATACACAGATATACACCCAATCAGATGAGTGATAGATATCTGGGTACATTTTTTTATCATTTAAAATAATTTATCGAGATAATGTAGACGGGTTTAACTACATTCAGGTTTCAACAAATTAATTCTCACTTCTCAATTTCTTAAAGGAAATGTAAGAGAATTTTCGATTGTAATGCATTCGACACAACTTTCAAACAGCACGCAATTAAAGGATTGAAAAGAAGCTTTAATCTGACATTTTAACGAAATATTTCTAAAAAAACTACGTTAATAACTAGGTACTTAAATAACTTATAAACTAATTTATAAAATAACTTTAAAAAAATAACTACTAAAACAACTACTGAGAATAAAGTTGAGTCGTGAGACGGTGAGTTGTTAAGTCACCATTCTGACCAACCAACGACAATTAATGAAAACCTGAAAAGTACAAAAAACAACAATTCACACACAAACACTCAACAACAAGAAATCATACACAGCATACACAGATATACACCCAATCAGATGAGTGATAGATATCTGGGTACATTTTCTTATCATTTAAAATAATTAATCGAGATAATGTAGACGGGTTTAACTACATTCAGGTCTCAACAAATTAATTCTCACTTCTCAATTTCTTAAAGGAAATGTAAGAGAATGTTCGATTGTAATGCATTCGACACAACTTTCAAACAGCACGCAATTAAAGGATTGAAAAGAAGCTTTAATCTGACATTTTAACGAAATATTTCTAAAAAAACTACGTTAATAACTAGGTACTTAAATAACTTATAAACTAATTTATAAAATAACTTTAAAAAAATAACTACTAAAACAACTACTGAGAATAAAGTTGAGTCGTGAGACGGTGAGTTGTTAAGTCACCATTCTGACCAACCAACGACAATTAATGAAAACCTGAAAAGTACAAAAAACAACAATTCACACACAAACACTCAACAACAAGAAATCATACACAGATATACACCCAATCAGATGAGTGATAGATATCTGGGTACATTTTTTTATCATTTAAAATAATTTATCGAGATAATGTAGACGGGTTTAACTACATTCAGGTCTCAACAAATTAATTCTCACTTCTCAATTTCTTAAAGGAAATGTAAGAGAATTTTCGATTGTAATGCATTCGACACAACTTTCAAACAGCACGCAATTAAAGGATTGAAAAGAAGCTTTAATCTGACATTTTAACGAAATATTTCTAAAAAAACTACGTTAATAACTAGGTACTTAAATAACTTATAAACTAATTTATAAAATAACTTAAAAAAATAACTACTAAAACAACTACTGAGAATAAAGTTGAGTCGTGAGACGGTGAGTTGTTAAGTCACCATTCTGACCAACCAACGACAATTAATGAAAACCTGAAAAGTACAAAAAACAACAATTCACACACAAACACTCAACAACAAGAAATCATACACAGATATACACCCAATCAGATGAGTGATAGATATCTGGGTACATTTTCTTATCATTTAAAATAATTAATCGAGATAATGTAGACGGGTTTAACTACATTCAGGTCTCAACAAATTAATTCTCACTTCTCAATTTCTTAAAGGAAATGTAAGAGAATTTTCGATTGTAATGCATTCGACACAACTTTCAAACAGCACGCAATTAAAGGATTGAAAAGAAGCTTTAATCTGACATTTTAACGAAATATTTCTAAAAAAACTACGTTAATAACTAGGTACTTAAATAACTTATAAACTAATTTATAAAATAACTTTAAAAAAATAACTACTAAAACAACTACTGAGAATAAAGTTGAGTCGTGAGACGGTGAGTTGTTAAGTCACCATTCTGACCAACCAACGACAATTAATGAAAACCTGAAAAGTACAAAAAACAACAATTCACACACAAACACTCAACAACAAGAAATCATACACAGATATACACCCAATCAGATGAGTGATAGATATCTGGGTACATTTTCTTATCATTTAAAATAATTAATCGAGATAATGTAGACGGGTTTAACTACATTCAGGTCTCAACAAATTAATTCTCACTTCTCAATTTCTTAAAGGAAATGTAAGAGAATTTTCGATTGTAATGCATTCGACACAACTTTCAAACAGCACGCAATTAAAGGATTGAAAAGAAGCTTTAATCTGACATTTTAACGAAATATTTCTAAAAAAACTACGTTAATAACTAGGTACTTAAATAACTTATAAACTAATTTATAAAATAACTTAAAAAAATAACTACTAAAACAACTACTGAGAATAAAGTTGAGTCGTGAGACGGTGAGTTGTTAAGTCACCATTCTGACCAACCAACGACAATTAATGAAAACCTGAAAAGTACAAAAAACAACAATTCACACACAAACACTCAACAACAAGAAATCATACACAGATATACACCCAATCAGATGAGTGATAGATATCTGGGTACATTTTCTTATCATTTAAAATAATTAATCGAGATAATGTAGACGGGTTTAACTACATTCAGGTCTCAACAAATTAATTCTCACTTCTCAATTTCTTAAAGGAAATGTAAGAGAATTTTCGATTGTAATGCATTCGACACAACTTTCAAACAGCACGCAATTAAAGGATTGAAAAGAAGCTTTAATCTGACATTTTAACGAAATATTTCTAAAAAAACTACGTTAATAACTAGGTACTTAAATAACTTATAAACTAATTTATAAAATAACTTTAAAAAAATAACTACTAAAACAACTACTGAGAATAAAGTTGAGTCGTGAGACGGTGAGTTGTTAAGTCACCATTCTGACCAACCAACGACAATTAATGAAAACCTGAAAAGTACAAAAAACAACAATTCACACACAAACACTCAACAACAAGAAATCATACACATATATACACCCAATCAGATGAGTGATAGATATCTGGGTACATTTTTTTATCATTTAAAATAATTTATCGAGATAATGTAGACGGGTTTAACTACATTCAGGTTTCAACAAATTAATTCTCACTTCTCAATTTCTTAAAGGAAATGTAAGAGAATTTTCGATTGTAATGCATTCGACACAACTTTCAAACAGCACGCAATTAAAGGATTGAAAAGAAGCTTTAATCTGACATTTTAACGAAATATTTCTAAAAAAACTACGTTAATAACTAGGTACTTAAATAACTTATAAACTAATTTATAAAATAACTTAAAAAAATAACTACTAAAACAACTACTGAGAATAAAGTTGAGTCGTGAGACGGTGAGTTGTTAAGTCACCATTCTGACCAACCAACGACAATTAATGAAAACCTGAAAAGTACAAAAAACAACAATTCACACACAAACACTCAACAACAAGAAATCATACACAGATATACACCCAATCAGATGAGTGATAGATATCTGGGTACATTTTTTTATCATTTAAAATAATTTATCGAGATAATGTAGACGGGTTTAACTACATTCAGGTTTCAACAAATTAATTCTCACTTCTCAATTTCTTAAAGGAAATGTAAGAGAATTTTCGATCGTAATGCATTCGACACAACTTTCAAACAGCACGCAATTAAAGGATTGAAAAGAAGCTTTAATCTGACATTTTAACGAAATATTTCTAAAAAAACTACGTTAATAACTAGGTACTTAAATAACTTATAAACTAATTTATAAAATAACTTTAAAAAAATAACTACTAAAACAACTACTGAGAATAAAGTTGAGTCGTGAGACGGTGAGTTGTTAAGTCACCATTCTGACCAACCAACGACAATTAATGAAAACCTGAAAAGTACAAAAAACAACAATTCACACACAAACACTCAACAACAAGAAATCATACACAGATATACACCCAATCAGATGAGTGATAGATATCTGGGTACATTTTCTTATCATTTAAAATAATTAATCGAGATAATGTAGACGGGTTTAACTACATTCAGGTCTCAACAAATTAATTCTCACTTCTCAATTTCTTAAAGGAAATGTAAGAGAATGTTCGATTGTAATGCATTCGACACAACTTTCAAACAGCACGCAATTAAAGGATTGAAAAGAAGCTTTAATCTGACATTTTAACGAAATATTTCTAAAAAAACTACGTTAATAACTAGGTACTTAAATAACTTATAAACTAATTTATAAAATAACTTTAAAAAAATAACTACTAAAACAACTACTGAGAATAAAGTTGAGTCGTGAGACGGTGAGTTGTTAAGTCACCATTCTGACCAACCAACGACAATTAATGAAAACCTGAAAAGTACAAAAAACAACAATTCACACACAAACACTCAACAACAAGAAATCATACACATATATACACCCAATCAGATGAGTGATAGATATCTGGGTACATTTTTTTATCATTTAAAATAATTTATCGAGATAATGTAGACGGGTTTAACTACATTCAGGTTTCAACAAATTAATTCTCACTTCTCAATTTCTTAAAGGAAATGTAAGAGAATTTTCGATTGTAATGCATTCGACACAACTTTCAAACAGCACGCAATTAAAGGATTGAAAAGAAGCTTTAATCTGACATTTTAACGAAATATTTCTAAAAAAACTACGTTAATAACTAGGTACTTAAATAACTTATAAACTAATTTATAAAATAACTTTAAAAAAATAACTACTAAAACAACTACTGAGAATAAAGTTGAGTCGTGAGACGGTGAGTTGTTAAGTCACCATTCTGACCAACCAACGACAATTAATGAAAACCTGAAAAGTACAAAAAACAACAATTCACACACAAACACTCAACAACAAGAAATCATACACAGATATACACCCAATCAGATGAGTGATAGATATCTGGGTACATTTTTTTATCATTTAAAATAATTTATCGAGATAATGTAGACGGGTTTAACTACATTCAGGTCTCAACAAATTAATTCTCACTTCTCAATTTCTTAAAGGAAATGTAAGAGAATTTTCGATTGTAATGCATTCGACACAACTTTCAAACAGCACGCAATTAAAGGATTGAAAAGAAGCTTTAATCTGACATTTTAACGAAATATTTCTAAAAAAACTACGTTAATAACTAGGTACTTAAATAACTTATAAACTAATTTATAAAATAACTTAAAAAAATAACTACTAAAACAACTACTGAGAATAAAGTTGAGTCGTGAGACGGTGAGTTGTTAAGTCACCATTCTGACCAACCAACGACAATTAATGAAAACCTGAAAAGTACAAAAAACAACAATTCACACACAAACACTCAACAACAAGAAATCATACACAGATATACACCCAATCAGATGAGTGATAGATATCTGGGTACATTTTCTTATCATTTAAAATAATTAATCGAGATAATGTAGACGGGTTTAACTACATTCAGGTCTCAACAAATTAATTCTCACTTCTCAATTTCTTAAAGGAAATGTAAGAGAATTTTCGATTGTAATGCATTCGACACAACTTTCAAACAGCACGCAATTAAAGGATTGAAAAGAAGCTTTAATCTGACATTTTAACGAAATATTTCTAAAAAAACTACGTTAATAACTAGGTACTTAAATAACTTATAAACTAATTTATAAAATAACTTTAAAAAAATAACTACTAAAACAACTACTGAGAATAAAGTTGAGTCGTGAGACGGTGAGTTGTTAAGTCACCATTCTGACCAACCAACGACAATTAATGAAAACCTGAAAAGTACAAAAAACAACAATTCACACACAAACACTCAACAACAAGAAATCATACACAGATATACACCCAATCAGATGAGTGATAGATATCTGGGTATATTTTCTTATCATTTAAAATAATTTATCGAGATAATGTAGACGGGTTTAACTACATTCAGGTCTCAACAAATTAATTCTTACTTCTCAATTTCTTAAAGGAAATGTAAGAGAATTTTCGATTGTAATGCATTCGACACAACTTTCAAACAGCACGCAATTAAAGGATTGAAAAGAAGCTTTAATCTGACATTTTAACGAAATATTTCTAAAAAAACTACGTTAATAACTAGGTACTTAAATAACTTATAAACTAATTTATAAAATAACTTAAAAAAATAACTACTAAAACAACTACTGAGAATAAAGTTGAGTCGTGAGACGGTGAGTTGTTAAGTCACCATTCTGACCAACCAACGACAATTAATGAAAACCTGAAAAGTACAAAAAACAACAATTCACACACAAACACTCAACAACAAGAAATCATACACAGATATACACCCAATCAGATGAGTGATAGATATCTGGGTACATTTTCTTATCATTTAAAATAATTAATCGAGATAATGTAGACGGGTTTAACTACATTCAGGTCTCAACAAATTAATTCTCACTTCTCAATTTCTTAAAGGAAATGTAAGAGAATTTTCGATTGTAATGCATTCGACACAACTTTCAAACAGCACGCAATTAAAGGATTGAAAAGAAGCTTTAATCTGACATTTTAACGAAATATTTCTAAAAAAACTACGTTAATAACTAGGTACTTAAATAACTTATAAACTAATTTATAAAATAACTTTAAAAAAATAACTACTAAAACAACTACTGAGAATAAAGTTGAGTCGTGAGACGGTGAGTTGTTAAGTCACCATTCTGACCAACCAACGACAATTAATGAAAACCTGAAAAGTACAAAAAACAACAATTCACACACAAACACTCAACAACAAGAAATCATACACAGATATACACCCAATCAGATGAGTGATAGATATCTGGGTACATTTTCTTATCATTTAAAATAATTAATCGAGATAATGTAGACGGGTTTAACTACATTCAGGTCTCAACAAATTAATTCTCACTTCTCAATTTCTTAAAGGAAATGTAAGAGAATTTTCGATTGTAATGCATTCGACACAACTTTCAAACAGCACGCAATTAAAGGATTGAAAAGAAGCTTTAATCTGACATTTTAACGAAATATTTCTAAAAAAACTACGTTAATAACTAGGTACTTAAATAACTTATAAACTAATTTATAAAATAACTTAAAAAAATAACTACTAAAACAACTACTGAGAATAAAGTTGAGTCGTGAGACGGTGAGTTGTTAAGTCACCATTCTGACCAACCAACGACAATTAATGAAAACCTGAAAAGTACAAAAAACAACAATTCACACACAAACACTCAACAACAAGAAATCATACACAGATATACACCCAATCAGATGAGTGATAGATATCTGGGTACATTTTCTTATCATTTAAAATAATTAATCGAGATAATGTAGACGGGTTTAACTACATTCAGGTCTCAACAAATTAATTCTCACTTCTCAATTTCTTAAAGGAAATGTAAGAGAATTTTCGATTGTAATGCATTCGACACAACTTTCAAACAGCACGCAATTAAAGGATTGAAAAGAAGCTTTAATCTGACATTTTAACGAAATATTTCTAAAAAAACTACGTTAATAACTAGGTACTTAAATAACTTATAAACTAATTTATAAAATAACTTTAAAAAAATAACTACTAAAACAACTACTGAGAATAAAGTTGAGTCGTGAGACGGTGAGTTGTTAAGTCACCATTCTGACCAACCAACGACAATTAATGAAAACCTGAAAAGTACAAAAAACAACAATTCACACACAAACACTCAACAACAAGAAATCATACACAGATATACACCCAATCAGATGAGTGATAGATATCTGGGTACATTTTCTTATCATTTAAAATAATTAATCGAGATAATGTAGACGGGTTTAACTACATTCAGGTTTCAACAAATTAATTCTCACTTCTCAATTTCTTAAAGGAAATGTAAGAGAATTTTCGATTGTAATGCATTCGACACAACTTTCAAACAGCACGCAATTAAAGGATTGAAAAGAAGCTTTAATCTGACATTTTAACGAAATATTTCTAAAAAAACTACGTTAATAACTAGGTACTTAAATAACTTATAAACTAATTTATAAAATAACTTAAAAAAATAACTACTAAAACAACTACTGAGAATAAAGTTGAGTCGTGAGACGGTGAGTTGTTAAGTCACCATTCTGACCAACCAACGACAATTAATGAAAACCTGAAAAGTACAAAAAACAACAATTCACACACAAACACTCAACAACAAGAAATCATACACAGATATACACCCAATCAGATGAGTGATAGATATCTGGGTACATTTTCTTATCATTTAAAATAATTAATCGAGATAATGTAGACGGGTTTAACTACATTCAGGTCTCAACAAATTAATTCTCACTTCTCAATTTCTTAAAGGAAATGTAAGAGAATTTTCGATTGTAATGCATTCGACACAACTTTCAAACAGCACGCAATTAAAGGATTGAAAAGAAGCTTTAATCTGACATTTTAACGAAATATTTCTAAAAAAACTACGTTAATAACTAGGTACTTAAATAACTTATAAACTAATTTATAAAATAACTTAAAAAAATAACTACTTAAACAACTACTGAGAATAAAGTTGAGTCGTGAGACGGTGAGTTGTTAAGTCACCATTCTGACCAACCAACGACAATTAATGAAAACCTGAAAAGTACAAAAAACAACAATTCACACACAAACACTCAACAACAAGAAATCATACACAGATATACACCCAATCAGATGAGTGATAGATATCTGGGTACATTTTCTTATCATTTAAAATAATTAATCGAGATAATGTAGACGGGTTTAACTACATTCAGGTCTCAACAAATTAATTCTCACTTCTCAATTTCTTAAAGGAAATGTAAGAGAATTTTCGATTGTAATGCATTCGACACAACTTTCAAACAGCACGCAATTAAAGGATTGAAAAGAAGCTTTAATCTGACATTTTAACGAAATATTTCTAAAAAAACTACGTTAATAACTAGGTACTTAAATAACTTATAAACTAATTTATAAAATAACTTTAAAAAAATAACTACTAAAACAACTACTGAGAATAAAGTTGAGTCGTGAGACGGTGAGTTGTTAAGTCACCATTCTGACCAACCAACGACAATTAATGAAAACCTGAAAAGTACAAAAAACAACAATTCACACACAAACACTCAACAACAAGAAATCATACACAGATATACACCCAATCAGATGAGTGATAGATATCTGGGTACATTTTCTTATCATTTAAAATAATTAATCGAGATAATGTAGACGGGTTTAACTACATTCAGGTCTCAACAAATTAATTCTCACTTCTCAATTTCTTAAAGGAAATGTAAGAGAATTTTCGATTGTAATGCATTCGACACAACTTTCAAACAGCACGCAATTAAAGGATTGAAAAGAAGCTTTAATCTGACATTTTAACGAAATATTTCTAAAAAAACTACGTTAATAACTAGGTACTTAAATAACTTATAAACTAATTTATAAAATAACTTTAAAAAAATAACTACTAAAACAACTACTGAGAATAAAGTTGAGTCGTGAGACGGTGAGTTGTTAAGTCACCATTCTGACCAACCAACGACAATTAATGAAAACCTGAAAAGTACAAAAAACAACAATTCACACACAAACACTCAACAACAAGAAATCATACACAGATATACACCCAATCAGATGAGTGATAGATATCTGGGTACATTTTCTTATCATTTAAAATAATTAATCGAGATAATGTAGACGGGTTTAACTACATTCAGGTCTCAACAAATTAATTCTCACTTCTCAATTTCTTAAAGGAAATGTAAGAGAATTTTCGATTGTAATGCATTCGACACAACTTTCAAACAGCACGCAATTAAAGGATTGAAAAGAAGCTTTAATCTGACATTTTAACGAAATATTTCTAAAAAAACTACGTTAATAACTAGGTACTTAAATAACTTATAAACTAATTTATAAAATAACTTAAAAAAATAACTACTAAAACAACTACTGAGAATAAAGTTGAGTCGTGAGACGGTGAGTTGTTAAGTCACCATTCTGACCAACCAACGACAATTAATGAAAACCTGAAAAGTACAAAAAACAACAATTCACACACAAACACTCAACAACAAGAAATCATACACAGATATACACCCAATCAGATGAGTGATAGATATCTGGGTACATTTTCTTATCATTTAAAATAATTAATCGAGATAATGTAGACGGGTTTAACTACATTCAGGTCTCAACAAATTAATTCTCACTTCTCAATTTCTTAAAGGAAATGTAAGAGAATTTTCGATTGTAATGCATTCGACACAACTTTCAAACAGCACGCAATTAAAGGATTGAAAAGAAGCTTTAATCTGACATTTTAACGAAATATTTCTAAAAAAACTACGTTAATAACTAGGTACTTAAATAACTTATAAACTAATTTATAAAATAACTTAAAAAAATAACTACTAAAACAACTACTGAGAATAAAGTTGAGTCGTGAGACGGTGAGTTGTTAAGTCACCATTCTGACCAACCAACGACAATTAATGAAAACCTGAAAAGTACAAAAAACAACAATTCACACACAAACACTCAACAACAAGAAATCATACACAGATATACACCCAATCAGATGAGTGATAGATATCTGGGTACATTTTCTTATCATTTAAAATAATTAATCGAGATAATGTAGACGGGTTTAACTACATTCAGGTCTCAACAAATTAATTCTCACTTCTCAATTTCTTAAAGGAAATGTAAGAGAATTTTCGATTGTAATGCATTCGACACAACTTTCAAACAGCACGCAATTAAAGGATTGAAAAGAAGCTTTAATCTGACATTTAAACGAAATATTTCTAAAAAAACTACGTTAATAACTAGGTACTTAAATAACTTATAAACTAATTTATAAAATAACTTTAAAAAAATAACTACTAAAACAACTACTGAGAATAAAGTTGAGTCGTGAGACGGTGAGTTGTTAAGTCACCATTCTGACCAACCAACGACAATTAATGAAAACCTGAAAAGTACAAAAAACAACAATTCACACACAAACACTCAACAACAAGAAATCATACACAGATATACACCCAATCAGATGAGTGATAGATATCTGGGTACATTTTCTTATCATTTAAAATAATTAATCGAGATAATGTAGACGGGTTTAACTACATTCAGGTCTCAACAAATTAATTCTCACTTCTCAATTTCTTAAAGGAAATGTAAGAGAATTTTCGATTGTAATGCATTCGACACAACTTTCAAACAGCACGCAATTAAAGGATTGAAAAGAAGCTTTAATCTGACATTTTAACGAAATATTTCTAAAAAAACTACGTTAATAACTAGGTACTTAAATAACTTATAAACTAATTTATAAAATAACTTTAAAAAAATAACTACTAAAACAACTACTGAGAATAAAGTTGTGTCGTGAGACGGTGAGTTGTTAAGTCACCATTCTGACCAACCAACGACAATTAATGAAAACCTGAAAAGTACAAAAAACAACAATTCACACACAAACACTCAACAACAAGAAATCATACACAGATATACACCCAATCAGATGAGTGATAGATATCTGGGTACATTTTCTTATCATTTAAAATAATTAATCGAGATAATGTAGACGGGTTTAACTACATTCAGGTCTCAACAAATTAATTCTCACTTCTCAATTTCTTAAAGGAAATGTAAGAGAATTTTCGATTGTAATGCATTCGACACAACTTTCAAACAGCACGCAATTAAAGGATTGAAAAGAAGCTTTAATCTGACATTTTAACGAAATATTTCTAAAAAAACTACGTTAATAACTAGGTACTTAAATAACTTATAAACTAATTTATAAAATAACTTTAAAAAAATAACTACTAAAACAACTACTGAGAATAAAGTTGAGTCGTGAGACGGTGAGTTGTTAAGTCACCATTCTGACCAACCAACGACAATTAATGAAAACCTGAAAAGTACAAAAAACAACAATTCACACACAAACACTCAACAACAAGAAATCATACACAGATATACACCCAATCAGATGAGTGATAGATATCTGGGTACATTTTCTTATCATTTAAAATAATTAATCGAGATAATGTAGACGGGTTTAACTACATTCAGGTCTCAACAAATTAATTCTCACTTCTCAATTTCTTAAAGGAAATGTAAGAGAATTTTCGATTGTAATGCATTCGACACAACTTTCAAACAGCACGCAATTAAAGGATTGAAAAGAAGCTTTAATCTGACATTTTAACGAAATATTTCTAAAAAAACTACGTTAATAACTAGGTACTTAAATAACTTATAAACTAATTTATAAAATAACTTTAAAAAAATAACTACTAAAACAACTACTGAGAATAAAGTTGAGTCGTGAGACGGTGAGTTGTTAAGTCACCATTCTGACCAACCAACGACAATTAATGAAAACCTGAAAAGTACAAAAAACAACAATTCACACACAAACACTCAACAACAAGAAATCATACACAGATATACACCCAATCAGATGAGTGATAGATATCTGGGTACATTTTCTTATCATTTAAAATAATTAATCGAGATAATGTAGACGGGTTTAACTACATTCAGGTCTCAACAAATTAATTCTCACTTCTCAATTTCTTAAAGGAAATGTAAGAGAATTTTCGATTGTAATGCATTCGACACAACTTTCAAACAGCACGCAATTAAAGGATTGAAAAGAAGCTTTAATCTGACATTTTAACGAAATATTTCTAAAAAAACTACGTTAATAACTAGGTACTTAAATAACTTATAAACTAATTTATAAAATAACTTTAAAAAAATAACTACTAAAACAACTACTGAGAATAAAGTTGAGTCGTGAGACGGTGAGTTGTTAAGTCACCATTCTGACCAACCAACGACAATTAATGAAAACCTGAAAAGTACAAAAAACAACAATTCACACACAAACACTCAACAACAAGAAATCATACACAGATATACACCCAATCAGATGAGTGATAGATATCTGGGTACATTTTCTTATCATTTAAAATAATTAATCGAGATAATGTAGACGGGTTTAACTACATTCAGGTCTCAACAAATTAATTCTCACTTCTCAATTTCTTAAAGGAAATGTAAGAGAATTTTCGATTGTAATGCATTCGACACAACTTTCAAACAGCACGCAATTAAAGGATTGAAAAGAAGCTTTAATCTGACATTTTAACGAAATATTTCTAAAAAAACTACGTTAATAACTAGGTACTTAAATAACTTATAAACTAATTTATAAAATAACTTAAAAAAATAACTACTAAAACAACTACTGAGAATAAAGTTGAGTCGTGAGACGGTGAGTTGTTAAGTCACCATTCTGACCAACCAACGACAATTAATGAAAACCTGAAAAGTACAAAAAACAACAATTCACACACAAACACTCAACAACAAGAAATCATACACAGATATACACCCAATCAGATGAGTGATAGATATCTGGGTACATTTTCTTATCATTTAAAATAATTAATCGAGATAATGTAGACGGGTTTAACTACATTCAGGTCTCAACAAATTAATTCTCACTTCTCAATTTCTTAAAGGAAATGTAAGAGAATTTTCGATTGTAATGCATTCGACACAACTTTCAAACAGCACGCAATTAAAGGATTGAAAAGAAGCTTTAATCTGACATTTTAACGAAATATTTCTAAAAAAACTACGTTAATAACTAGGTACTTAAATAACTTATAAACTAATTTATAAAATAACTTTAAAAAAATAACTACTAAAACAACTACTGAGAATAAAGTTGAGTCGTGAGACGGTGAGTTGTTAAGTCACCATTCTGACCAACCAACGACAATTAATGAAAACCTGAAAAGTACAAAAAACAACAATTCACACACAAACACTCAACAACAAGAAATCATACACAGATATACACCCAATCAGATGAGTGATAGATATCTGGGTACATTTTCTTATCATTTAAAATAATTAATCGAGATAATGTAGACGGGTTTAACTACATTCAGGTCTCAACAAATTAATTCTCACTTCTCAATTTCTTAAAGGAAATGTAAGAGAATTTTCGATTGTAATGCATTCGACACAACTTTCAAACAGCACGCAATTAAAGGATTGAAAAGAAGCTTTAATCTGACATTTTAACGAAATATTTCTAAAAAAACTACGTTAATAACTAGGTACTTAAATAACTTATAAACTAATTTATAAAATAACTTTAAAAAAATAACTACTAAAACAACTACTGAGAATAAAGTTGAGTCGTGAGACGGTGAGTTGTTAAGTCACCATTCTGACCAACCAACGACAATTAATGAAAACCTGAAAAGTACAAAAAACAACAATTCACACACAAACACTCAACAACAAGAAATCATACACAGATATACACCCAATCAGATGAGTGATAGATATCTGGGTACATTTTCTTATCATTTAAAATAATTAATCGAGATAATGTAGACGGGTTTAACTACATTCAGGTCTCAACAAATTAATTCTCACTTCTCAATTTCTTAAAGGAAATGTAAGAGAATTTTCGATTGTAATGCATTCGACACAACTTTCAAACAGCACGCAATTAAAGGATTGAAAAGAAGCTTTAATCTGACATTTTAACGAAATATTTCTAAAAAAACTACGTTAATAACTAGGTACTTAAATAACTTATAAACTAATTTATAAAATAACTTTAAAAAAATAACTACTAAAACAACTACTGAGAATAAAGTTGAGTCGTGAGACGGTGAGTTGTTAAGTCACCATTCTGACCAACCAACGACAATTAATGAAAACCTGAAAAGTACAAAAAACAACAATTCACACACAAACACTCAACAACAAGAAATCATACACAGATATACACCCAATCAGATGAGTGATAGATATCTGGGTACATTTTCTTATCATTTAAAATAATTAATCGAGATAATGTAGACGGGTTTAACTACATTCAGGTCTCAACAAATTAATTCTCACTTCTCAATTTCTTAAAGGAAATGTAAGAGAATTTTCGATTGTAATGCATTCGACACAACTTTCAAACAGCACGCAATTAAAGGATTGAAAAGAAGCTTTAATCTGACATTTTAACGAAATATTTCTAAAAAAACTACGTTAATAAGTAGGTACTTAAATAACTTATAAACTAATTTATAAAATAACTTAAAAAAATAACTACTAAAACAACTACTGAGAATAAAGTTGAGTCGTGAGACGGTGAGTTGTTAAGTCACCATTCTGACCAACCAACGACAATTAATGAAAACCTGAAAAGTACAAAAAACAACAATTCACACACAAACACTCAACAACAAGAAATCATACACAGATATACACCCAATCAGATGAGTGATAGATATCTGGGTACATTTTCTTATCATTTAAAATAATTAATCGAGATAATGTAGACGGGTTTAACTACATTCAGGTCTCAACAAATTAATTCTCACTTCTCAATTTCTTAAAGGAAATGTAAGAGAATTTTCGATTGTAATGCATTCGACACAACTTTCAAACAGCACGCAATTAAAGGATTGAAAAGAAGCTTTAATCTGACATTTTAACGAAATATTTCTAAAAAAACTACGTTAATAACTAGGTACTTAAATAACTTATAAACTAATTTATAAAATAACTTTAAAAAAATAACTACTAAAACAACTACTGAGAATAAAGTTGAGTCGTGAGACGGTGAGTTGTTAAGTCACCATTCTGACCAACCAACGACAATTAATGAAAACCTGAAAAGTACAAAAAACAACAATTCACACACAAACACTCAACAACAAGAAATCATACACAGATATACACCCAATCAGATGAGTGATAGATATCTGGGTACATTTTCTTATCATTTAAAATAATTAATCGAGATAATGTAGACGGGTTTAACTACATTCAGGTCTCAACAAATTAATTCTCACTTCTCAATTTCTTAAAGGAAATGTAAGAGAATTTTCGATTGTAATGCATTCGACACAACTTTCAAACAGCACGCAATTAAAGGATTGAAAAGAAGCTTTAATCTGACATTTTAACGAAATATTTCTAAAAAAACTACGTTAATAACTAGGTACTTAAATAACTTATAAACTAATTTATAAAATAACTTTAAAAAAATAACTACTAAAACAACTACTGAGAATAAAGTTGAGTCGTGAGACGGTGAGTTGTTAAGTCACCATTCTGACCAACCAACGACAATTAATGAAAACCTGAAAAGTACAAAAAACAACAATTCACACACAAACACTCAACAACAAGAAATCATACACAGATATACACCCAATCAGATGAGTGATAGATATCTGGGTACATTTTCTTATCATTTAAAATAATTAATCGAGATAATGTAGACGGGTTTAACTACATTCAGGTCTCAACAAATTAATTCTCACTTCTCAATTTCTTAAAGGAAATGTAAGAGAATTTTCGATTGTAATGCATTCGACACAACTTTCAAACAGCACGCAATTAAAGGATTGAAAAGAAGCTTTAATCTGACATTTTAACGAAATATTTCTAAAAAAACTACGTTAATAACTAGGTACTTAAATAACTTATAAACTAATTTATAAAATAACTTTAAAAAAATAACTACTAAAACAACTACTGAGAATAAAGTTGAGTCGTGAGACGGTGAGTTGTTAAGTCACCATTCTGACCAACCAACGACAATTAATGAAAACCTGAAAAGTACAAAAAACAACAATTCACACACAAACACTCAACAACAAGAAATCATACACAGATATACACCCAATCAGATGAGTGATAGATATCTGGGTACATTTTCTTATCATTTAAAATAATTAATCGAGATAATGTAGACGGGTTTAACTACATTCAGGTCTCAACAAATTAATTCTCACTTCTCAATTTCTTAAAGGAAATGTAAGAGAATTTTCGATTGTAATGCATTCGACACAACTTTCAAACAGCACGCAATTAAAGGATTGAAAAGAAGCTTTAATCTGACATTTTAACGAAATATTTCTAAAAAAACTACGTTAATAAGTAGGTACTTAAATAACTTATAAACTAATTTATAAAATAACTTTAAAAAAATAACTACTAAAACAACTACTGAGAATAAAGTTGAGTCGTGAGACGGTGAGTTGTTAAGTCACCATTCTGACCAACCAACGACAATTAATGAAAACCTGAAAAGTACAAAAAACAACAATTCACACACAAACACTCAACAACAAGAAATCATACACAGATATACACCCAATCAGATGAGTGATAGATATCTGGGTACATTTTCTTATCATTTAAAATAATTAATCGAGATAATGTAGACGGGTTTAACTACATTCAGGTCTCAACAAATTAATTCTCACTTCTCAATTTCTTAAAGGAAATGTAAGAGAATTTTCGATTGTAATGCATTCGACACAACTTTCAAACAGCACGCAATTAAAGGATTGAAAAGAAGCTTTAATCTGACATTTTAACGAAATATTTCTAAAAAAACTACGTTAATAACTAGGTACTTAAATAACTTATAAACTAATTTATAAAATAACTTAAAAAAATAACTACTAAAACAACTACTGAGAATAAAGTTGAGTCGTGAGACGGTGAGTTGTTAAGTCACCATTCTGACCAACCAACGACAATTAATGAAAACCTGAAAAGTACAAAAAACAACAATTCACACACAAACACTCAACAACAAGAAATCATACACAGATATACACCCAATCAGATGAGTGATAGATATCTGGGTACATTTTCTTATCATTTAAAATAATTAATCGAGATAATGTAGACGGGTTTAACTACATTCAGGTCTCAACAAATTAATTCTCACTTCTCAATTTCTTAAAGGAAATGTAAGAGAATTTTCGATTGTAATGCATTCGACACAACTTTCAAACAGCACGCAATTAAAGGATTGAAAAGAAGCTTTAATCTGACATTTTAACGAAATATTTCTAAAAAAACTACGTTAATAACTAGGTACTTAAATAACTTATAAACTAATTTATAAAATAACTTTAAAAAAATAACTACTAAAACAACTACTGAGAATAAAGTTGAGTCGTGAGACGGTGAGTTGTTAAGTCACCATTCTGACCAACCAACGACAATTAATGAAAACCTGAAAAGTACAAAAAACAACAATTCACACACAAACACTCAACAACAAGAAATCATACACAGATATACACCCAATCAGATGAGTGATAGATATCTGGGTACATTTTCTTATCATTTAAAATAATTAATCGAGATAATGTAGACGGGTTTAACTACATTCAGGTCTCAACAAATTAATTCTCACTTCTCAATTTCTTAAAGGAAATGTAAGAGAATTTTCGATTGTAATGCATTCGACACAACTTTCAAACAGCACGCAATTAAAGGATTGAAAAGAAGCTTTAATCTGACATTTTAACGAAATATTTCTAAAAAAACTACGTTAATAACTAGGTACTTAAATAACTTATAAACTAATTTATAAAATAACTTTAAAAAAATAACTACTAAAACAACTACTGAGAATAAAGTTGAGTCGTGAGACGGTGAGTTGTTAAGTCACCATTCTGACCAACCAACGACAATTAATGAAAACCTGAAAAGTACAAAAAACAACAATTCACACACAAACACTCAACAACAAGAAATCATACACAGATATACACCCAATCAGATGAGTGATAGATATCTGGGTACATTTTCTTATCATTTAAAATAATTAATCGAGATAATGTAGACGGGTTTAACTACATTCAGGTCTCAACAAATTAATTCTCACTTCTCAATTTCTTAAAGGAAATGTAAGAGAATTTTCGATTGTAATGCATTCGACACAACTTTCAAACAGCACGCAATTAAAGGATTGAAAAGAAGCTTTAATCTGACATTTTAACGAAATATTTCTAAAAAAACTACGTTAATAACTAGGTACTTAAATAACTTATAAACTAATTTATAAAATAACTTTAAAAAAATAACTACTAAAACAACTACTGAGAATAAAGTTGAGTCGTGAGACGGTGAGTTGTTAAGTCACCATTCTGACCAACCAACGACAATTAATGAAAACCTGAAAAGTACAAAAAACAACAATTCACACACAAACACTCAACAACAAGAAATCATACACAGATATACACCCAATCAGATGAGTGATAGATATCTGGGTACATTTTCTTATCATTTAAAATAATTAATCGAGATAATGTAGACGGGTTTAACTACATTCAGGTCTCAACAAATTAATTCTCACTTCTCAATTTCTTAAAGGAAATGTAAGAGAATTTTCGATTGTAATGCATTCGACACAACTTTCAAACAGCACGCAATTAAAGGATTGAAAAGAAGCTTTAATCTGACATTTTAACGAAATATTTCTAAAAAAACTACGTTAATAACTAGGTACTTAAATAACTTATAAACTAATTTATAAAATAACTTTAAAAAAATAACTACTAAAACAACTACTGAGAATAAAGTTGAGTCGTGAGACGGTGAGTTGTTAAGTCACCATTCTGACCAACCAACGACAATTAATGAAAACCTGAAAAGTACAAAAAACAACAATTCACACACAAACACTCAACAACAAGAAATCATACACAGATATACACCCAATCAGATGAGTGATAGATATCTGGGTACATTTTCTTATCATTTAAAATAATTAATCGAGATAATGTAGACGGGTTTAACTACATTCAGGTCTCAACAAATTAATTCTCACTTCTCAATTTCTTAAAGGAAATGTAAGAGAATTTTCGATTGTAATGCATTCGACACAACTTTCAAACAGCACGCAATTAAAGGATTGAAAAGAAGCTTTAATCTGACATTTTAACGAAATATTTCTAAAAAAACTACGTTAATAAGTAGGTACTTAAATAACTTATAAACTAATTTATAAAATAACTTAAAAAAATAACTACTAAAACAACTACTGAGAATAAAGTTGAGTCGTGAGACGGTGAGTTGTTAAGTCACCATTCTGACCAACCAACGACAATTAATGAAAACCTGAAAAGTACAAAAAACAACAATTCACACACAAACACTCAACAACAAGAAATCATACACAGATATACACCCAATCAGATGAGTGATAGATATCTGGGTACATTTTCTTATCATTTAAAATAATTAATCGAGATAATGTAGACGGGTTTAACTACATTCAGGTCTCAACAAATTAATTCTCACTTCTCAATTTCTTAAAGGAAATGTAAGAGAATTTTCGATTGTAATGCATTCGACACAACTTTCAAACAGCACGCAATTAAAGGATTGAAAAGAAGCTTTAATCTGACATTTTAACGAAATATTTCTAAAAAAACTACGTTAATAACTAGGTACTTAAATAACTTATAAACTAATTTATAAAATAACTTTAAAAAAATAACTACTAAAACAACTACTGAGAATAAAGTTGAGTCGTGAGACGGTGAGTTGTTAAGTCACCATTCTGACCAACCAACGACAATTAATGAAAACCTGAAAAGTACAAAAAACAACAATTCACACACAAACACTCAACAACAAGAAATCATACACAGATATACACCCAATCAGATGAGTGATAGATATCTGGGTACATTTTCTTATCATTTAAAATAATTAATCGAGATAATGTAGACGGGTTTAACTACATTCAGGTCTCAACAAATTAATTCTCACTTCTCAATTTCTTAAAGGAAATGTAAGAGAATTTTCGATTGTAATGCATTCGACACAACTTTCAAACAGCACGCAATTAAAGGATTGAAAAGAAGCTTTAATCTGACATTTTAACGAAATATTTCTAAAAAAACTACGTTAATAACTAGGTACTTAAATAACTTATAAACTAATTTATAAAATAACTTTAAAAAAATAACTGCTAAAACAACTACTGAGAATAAAGTTGAGTCGTGAGACGGTGAGTTGTTAAGTCACCATTCTGACCAACCAACGACAATTAATGAAAACCTGAAAAGTACAAAAAACAACAATTCACACACAAACACTCAACAACAAGAAATCATACACAGATATACACCCAATCAGATGAGTGATAGATATCTGGGTACATTTTCTTATCATTTAAAATAATTAATCGAGATAATGTAGACGGGTTTAACTACATTCAGGTCTCAACAAATTAATTCTCACTTCTCAATTTCTTAAAGGAAATGTAAGAGAATTTTCGATTGTAATGCATTCGACACAACTTTCAAACAGCACGCAATTAAAGGATTGAAAAGAAGCTTTAATCTGACATTTTAACGAAATATTTCTAAAAAAACTACGTTAATAACTAGGTACTTAAATAACTTATAAACTAATTTATAAAATAACTTAAAAAAATAACTACTAAAACAACTACTGAGAATAAAGTTGAGTCGTGAGACGGTGAGTTGTTAAGTCACCATTCTGACCAACCAACGACAATTAATGAAAACCTGAAAAGTACAAAAAACAACAATTCACACACAAACACTCAACAACAAGAAATCATACACAGATATACACCCAATCAGATGAGTGATAGATATCTGGGTACATTTTCTTATCATTTAAAATAATTAATCGAGATAATGTAGACGGGTTTAACTACATTCAGGTCTCAACAAATTAATTCTCACTTCTCAATTTCTTAAAGGAAATGTAAGAGAATTTTCGATTGTAATGCATTCGACACAACTTTCAAACAGCACGCAATTAAAGGATTGAAAAGAAGCTTTAATCTGACATTTTAACGAAATATTTCTAAAAAAACTACGTTAATAACTAGGTACTTAAATAACTTATAAACTAATTTATAAAATAACTTTAAAAAAATAACTACTAAAACAACTACTGAGAATAAAGTTGAGTCGTGAGACGGTGAGTTGTTAAGTCACCATTCTGACCAACCAACGACAATTAATGAAAACCTGAAAAGTACAAAAAACAACAATTCACACACAAACACTCAACAACAAGAAATCATACACAGATATACACCCAATCAGATGAGTGATAGATATCTGGGTACATTTTCTTATCATTTAAAATAATTAATCGAGATAATGTAGACGGGTTTAACTACATTCAGGTCTCAACAAATTAATTCTCACTTCTCAATTTCTTAAAGGAAATGTAAGAGAATTTTCGATTGTAATGCATTCGGCACAACTTTCAAACAGCACGCAATTAAAGGATTGAAAAGAAGCTTAAATCTGACATTTTAACGAAATATTTCTAAAAAACTACGTTAATAACTAGGTACTTAAATAACTTATAAACTAATTTATAAAATAACTTTAAAAAAATAACTACTAAAACAACTACTGAGAATAAAGTTGAGTCGTGAGACGGTGAGTTGTTAAGTCACCATTCTGACCAACCAACGACAAATAATGAAAACCTGAAAAGTACAAAAAACAACAATTCACACACAAACACTCAACAACAAGAAATCATACACAGATATACACCCAATCAGATGAGTGATAGATATCTGGGTACATTTTCTTATCATTTAAAATAATTAATCGAGATAATGTAGACGGGTTTAACTACATTCAGGTCTCAACAAATTAATTCTCACTTCTCAATTTCTTAAAGGAAATGTAAGAGAATTTTCGATTGTAATGCATTCGACACAACTTTCAAACAGCACGCAATTAAAGGATTGAAAAGAAGCTTTAATCTGACATTTTAACGAAATATTTCTAAAAAAACTACGTTAATAACTAGGTACTTAAATAACTTATAAACTAATTTATAAAATAACTTTAAAAAAATAACTACTAAAACAACTACTGAGAATAAAGTTGAGTCGTGAGACGGTGAGTTGTTAAGTCACCATTCTGACCAACCAACGACAATTAATGAAAACCTGAAAAGTACAAAAAACAACAATTCACACACAAACACTCAACAACAAGAAATCATACACAGATATACACCCAATCAGATGAGTGATAGATATCTGGGTATATTTTCTTATCATTTAAAATAATTTATCGAGATAATGTAGACGGGTTTAACTACATTCAGGTCTCAACAAATTAATTCTCACTTCTCAATTTCTTAAAGGAAATGTAAGAGAATTTTCGATTGTAATGCATTCGACACAACTTTCAAACAGCACGCAATTAAAGGATTGAAAAGAAGCTTTAATCTGACATTTTAACGAAATATTTCTAAAAAAACTACGTTAATAACTAGGTACTTAAATAACTTATAAACTAATTTATAAAATAACTTAAAAAAATAACTACTAAAACAACTACTGAGAATAAAGTTGAGTCGTGAGACGGTGAGTTGTTAAGTCACCATTCTGACCAACCAACGACAATTAATGAAAACCTGAAAAGTACAAAAAACAACAATTCACACACAAACACTCAACAACAAGAAATCATACACAGATATACACCCAATCAGATGAGTGATAGATATCTGGGTACATTTTCTTATCATTTAAAATAATTAATCGAGATAATGTAGACGGGTTTAACTACATTCAGGTTTCAACAAATTAATTCTCACTTCTCAATTTCTTAAAGGAAATGTAAGAGAATTTTCGATTGTAATGCATTCGACACAACTTTCAAACAGCACGCAATTAAAGGATTGAAAAGAAGCTTTAATCTGACATTTTAACGAAATATTTCTAAAAAAACTACGTTAATAACTAGGTACTTAAATAACTTATAAACTAATTTATAAAATAACTTTAAAAAAATAACTACTAAAACAACTACTGAGAATAAAGTTGAGTCGTGAGACGGTGAGTTGTTAAGTCACCATTCTGACCAACCAACGACAATTAATGAAAACCTGAAAAGTACAAAAAACAACAATTCACACACAAACACTCAACAACAAGAAATCATACACAGATATACACCCAATCAGATGAGTGATAGATATCTGGGTACATTTTCTTATCATTTAAAATAATTAATCGAGATAATGTAGACGGGTTTAACTACATTCAGGTCTCAACAAATTAATTCTCACTTCTCAATTTCTTAAAGGAAATGTAAGAGAATTTTCGATTGTAATGCATTCGACACAACTTTCAAACAGCACGCAATTAAAGGATTGAAAAGAAGCTTTAATCTGACATTTTAACGAAATATTTCTAAAAAAACTACGTTAATAACTAGGTACTTAAATAACTTATAAACTAATTTATAAAATAACTTTAAAAAAATAACTACTAAAACAACTACTGAGAATAAAGTTGAGTCGTGAGACGGTGAGTTGTTAAGTCACCATTCTGACCAACCAACGACAATTAATGAAAACCTGAAAAGTACAAAAAACAACAATTCACACACAAACACTCAACAACAAGAAATCATACACAGATATAAACCCAATCAGATGAGTGATAGATATCTGGGTATATTTTCTTATCATTTAAAATAATTTATCGAGATAATGTAGACGGGTTTAACTACATTCAGGTCTCAACAAATTAATTCTTACTTCTCAATTTCTTAAAGGAAATGTAAGAGAATTTTCGATTGTAATGCATTCGACACAACTTTCAAACAGCACGCAATTAAAGGATTGAAAAGAAGCTTTAATCTGACATTTTAACGAAATATTTCTAAAAAAACTACGTTAATAACTAGGTACTTAAATAACTTATAAACTAATTTATAAAATAACTTAAAAAAATAACTACTAAAACAACTACTGAGAATAAAGTTGAGTCGTGAGACGGTGAGTTGTTAAGTCACCATTCTGACCAACCAACGACAATTAATGAAAACCTGAAAAGTACAAAAAACAACAATTCACACACAAACACTCAACAACAAGAAATCATACACAGATATACACCCAATCAGATGAGTGATAGATATCTGGGTATATTTTCTTATCATTTAAAATAATTTATCGAGATAATGTAGACGGGTTTAACTACATTCAGGTCTCAACAAATTAATTCTCACTTCTCAATTTCTTAAAGGAAATGTAAGAGAATTTTCGATTGTAATGCATTCGACACAACTTTCAAACAGCACGCAATTAAAGGATTGAAAAGAAGCTTTAATCTGACATTTTAACGAAATATTTCTAAAAAAACTACGTTAATAACTAGGTACTTAAATAACTTATAAACTAATTTATAAAATAACTTAAAAAAATAACTACTAAAACAACTACTGAGAATAAAGTTGAGTCGTGAGACGGTGAGTTGTTAAGTCACCATTCTGACCAACCAACGACAATTAATGAAAACCTGAAAAGTACAAAAAACAACAATTCACACACAAACACTCAACAACAAGAAATCATACACAGATATACACCCAATCAGATGAGTGATAGATATCTGGGTACATTTTCTTATCATTTAAAATAATTAATCGAGATAATGTAGACGGGTTTAACTACATTCAGGTCTCAACAAATTAATTCTCACTTCTCAATTTCTTAAAGGAAATGTAAGAGAATTTTCGATTGTAATGCATTCGACACAACTTTCAAACAGCACGCAATTAAAGGATTGAAAAGAAGCTTTAATCTGACATTTTAACGAAATATTTCTAAAAAAACTACGTTAATAACTAGGTACTTAAATAACTTATAAACTAATTTATAAAATAACTTAAAAAAATAACTACTAAAACAACTACTGAGAATAAAGTTGAGTCGTGAGACGGTGAGTTGTTAAGTCACCATTCTGACCAACCAACGACAATTAATGAAAACCTGAAAAGTACAAAAAACAACAATTCACACACAAACACTCAACAACAAGAAATCATACACAGATATACACCCAATCAGATGAGTGATAGATATCTGGGTACATTTTCTTATCATTTAAAATAATTAATCGAGATAATGTAGACGGGTTTAACTACATTCAGGTCTCAACAAATTAATTCTCACTTCTCAATTTCTTAAAGGAAATGTAAGAGAATTTTCGATTGTAATGCATTCGACACAACTTTCAAACAGCACGCAATTAAAGGATTGAAAAGAAGCTTTAATCTGACATTTTAACGAAATATTTCTAAAAAAACTACGTTAATAACTAGGTACTTAAATAACTTATAAACTAATTTATAAAATAACTTAAAAAAATAACTACTAAAACAACTACTGAGAATAAAGTTGAGTCGTGAGACGGTGAGTTGTTAAGTCACCATTCTGACCAACCAACGACAATTAATGAAAACCTGAAAAGTACAAAAAACAACAATTCACACACAAACACTCAACAACAAGAAATCATACACAGATATACACCCAATCAGATGAGTGATAGATATCTGGGTATATTTTCTTATCATTTAAAATAATTTATCGAGATAATGTAGACGGGTTTAACTACATTCAGGTCTCAACAAATTAATTCTCACTTCTCAATTTCTTAAAGGAAATGTAAGAGAATTTTCGATTGTAATGCATTCGACACAACTTTCAAACAGCACGCAATTAAAGGATTGAAAAGAAGCTTTAATCTGACATTTTAACGAAATATTTCTAAAAAAACTACGTTAATAACTAGGTACTTAAATAACTTATAAACTAATTTATAAAATAACTTAAAAAAATAACTACTAAAACAACTACTGAGAATAAAGTTGAGTCGTGAGACGGTGAGTTGTTAAGTCACCATTCTGACCAACCAACGACAATTAATGAAAACCTGAAAAGTACAAAAAACAACAATTCACACACAAACACTCAACAACAAGAAATCATACACAGATATACACCCAATCAGATGAGTGATAGATATCTGGGTACATTTTCTTATCATTTAAAATAATTAATCGAGATAATGTAGACGGGTTTAACTACATTCAGGTTTCAACAAATTAATTCTCACTTCTCAATTTCTTAAAGGAAATGTAAGAGAATTTTCGATTGTAATGCATTCGACACAACTTTCAAACAGCACGCAATTAAAGGATTGAAAAGAAGCTTTAATCTGACATTTTAACGAAATATTTCTAAAAAAACTACGTTAATAACTAGGTACTTAAATAACTTATAAACTAATTTATAAAATAACTTTAAAAAAATAACTACTAAAACAACTACTGAGAATAAAGTTGAGTCGTGAGACGGTGAGTTGTTAAGTCACCATTCTGACCAACCAACGACAATTAATGAAAACCTGAAAAGTACAAAAAACAACAATTCACACACAAACACTCAACAACAAGAAATCATACACAGATATACACCCAATCAGATGAGTGATAGATATCTGGGTACATTTTCTTATCATTTAAAATAATTAATCGAGATAATGTAGACGGGTTTAACTACATTCAGGTCTCAACAAATTAATTCTCACTTCTCAATTTCTTAAAGGAAATGTAAGAGAATTTTCGATTGTAATGCATTCGACACAACTTTCAAACAGCACGCAATTAAAGGATTGAAAAGAAGCTTTAATCTGACATTTTAACGAAATATTTCTAAAAAAACTACGTTAATAACTAGGTACTTAAATAACTTATAAACTAATTTATAAAATAACTTTAAAAAAATAACTACTAAAACAACTACTGAGAATAAAGTTGAGTCGTGAGACGGTGAGTTGTTAAGTCACCATTCTGACCAACCAACGACAATTAATGAAAACCTGAAAAGTACAAAAAACAACAATTCACACACAAACACTCAACAACAAGAAATCATACACAGATATAAACCCAATCAGATGAGTGATAGATATCTGGGTATATTTTCTTATCATTTAAAATAATTTATCGAGATAATGTAGACGGGTTTAACTACATTCAGGTCTCAACAAATTAATTCTTACTTCTCAATTTCTTAAAGGAAATGTAAGAGAATTTTCGATTGTAATGCATTCGACACAACTTTCAAACAGCACGCAATTAAAGGATTGAAAAGAAGCTTTAATCTGACATTTTAACGAAATATTTCTAAAAAAACTACGTTAATAACTAGGTACTTAAATAACTTATAAACTAATTTATAAAATAACTTAAAAAAATAACTACTAAAACAACTACTGAGAATAAAGTTGAGTCGTGAGACGGTGAGTTGTTAAGTCACCATTCTGACCAACCAACGACAATTAATGAAAACCTGAAAAGTACAAAAAACAACAATTCACACACAAACACTCAACAACAAGAAATCATACACAGATATACACCCAATCAGATGAGTGATAGATATCTGGGTATATTTTCTTATCATTTAAAATAATTTATCGAGATAATGTAGACGGGTTTAACTACATTCAGGTCTCAACAAATTAATTCTCACTTCTCAATTTCTTAAAGGAAATGTAAGAGAATTTTCGATTGTAATGCATTCGACACAACTTTCAAACAGCACGCAATTAAAGGATTGAAAAGAAGCTTTAATCTGACATTTTAACGAAATATTTCTAAAAAAACTACGTTAATAACTAGGTACTTAAATAACTTATAAACTAATTTATAAAATAACTTAAAAAAATAACTACTAAAACAACTACTGAGAATAAAGTTGAGTCGTGAGACGGTGAGTTGTTAAGTCACCATTCTGACCAACCAACGACAATTAATGAAAACCTGAAAAGTACAAAAAACAACAATTCACACACAAACACTCAACAACAAGAAATCATACACAGATATACACCCAATCAGATGAGTGATAGATATCTGGGTACATTTTCTTATCATTTAAAATAATTAATCGAGATAATGTAGACGGGTTTAACTACATTCAGGTCTCAACAAATTAATTCTCACTTCTCAATTTCTTAAAGGAAATGTAAGAGAATTTTCGATTGTAATGCATTCGACACAACTTTCAAACAGCACGCAATTAAAGGATTGAAAAGAAGCTTTAATCTGACATTTTAACGAAATATTTCTAAAAAAACTACGTTAATAACTAGGTACTTAAATAACTTATAAACTAATTTATAAAATAACTTTAAAAAAATAACTACTAAAACAACTACTGAGAATAAAGTTGAGTCGTGAGACGGTGAGTTGTTAAGTCACCATTCTGACCAACCAACGACAATTAATGAAAACCTGAAAAGTACAAAAAACAACAATTCACACACAAACACTCAACAACAAGAAATCATACACAGATATACACCCAATCAGATGAGTGATAGATATCTGGGTATATTTTCTTATCATTTAAAATAATTTATCGAGATAATGTAGACGGGTTTAACTACATTCAGGTCTCAACAAATTAATTCTCACTTCTCAATTTCTTAAAGGAAATGTAAGAGAATTTTCGATTGTAATGCATTCGACACAACTTTCAAACAGCACGCAATTAAAGGATTGAAAAGAAGCTTTAATCTGACATTTTAACGAAATATTTCTAAAAAAACTACGTTAATAACTAGGTACTTAAATAACTTATAAACTAATTTATAAAATAACTTAAAAAAATAACTACTAAAACAACTACTGAGAATAAAGTTGAGTCGTGAGACGGTGAGTTGTTAAGTCACCATTCTGACCAACCAACGACAATTAATGAAAACCTGAAAAGTACAAAAAACAACAATTCACACACAAACACTCAACAACAAGAAATCATACACAGATATACACCCAATCAGATGAGTGATAGATATCTGGGTATATTTTCTTATCATTTAAAATAATTTATCGAGATAATGTAGACGGGTTTAACTACATTCAGGTCTCAACAAATTAATTCTCACTTCTCAATTTCTTAAAGGAAATGTAAGAGAATTTTCGATTGTAATGCATTCGACACAACTTTCAAACAGCACGCAATTAAAGGATTGAAAAGAAGCTTTAATCTGACATTTTAACGAAATATTTCTAAAAAAACTACGTTAATAACTAGGTACTTAAATAACTTATAAACTAATTTATAAAATAACTTAAAAAAATAACTACTAAAACAACTACTGAGAATAAAGTTGAGTCGTGAGACGGTGAGTTGTTAAGTCACCATTCTGACCAACCAACGACAATTAATGAAAACCTGAAAAGTACAAAAAACAACAATTCACACACAAACACTCAACAACAAGAAATCATACACAGATATACACCCAATCAGATGAGTGATAGATATCTGGGTATATTTTCTTATCATTTAAAATAATTTATCGAGATAATGTAGACGGGTTTAACTACATTCAGGTCTCAACAAATTAATTCTCACTTCTCAATTTCTTAAAGGAAATGTAAGAGAATTTTCGATTGTAATGCATTCGACACAACTTTCAAACAGCACGCAATTAAAGGATTGAAAAGAAGCTTTAATCTGACATTTTAACGAAATATTTCTAAAAAAACTACGTTAATAACTAGGTACTTAAATAACTTATAAACTAATTTATAAAATAACTTTAAAAAAATAACTACTAAAACAACTACTGAGAATAATGTTGAGTCGTGAGACGGTGAGTTGTTAAGTCACCATTCTGACCAACCAACGACAATTAATGAAAACCTGAAAAGTACAAAAAACAACAATTCACACACAAACACTCAACAACAAGAAATCATACACAGATATACACCCAATCAGATGAGTGATAGATATCTGGGTATATTTTCTTATCATTTAAAATAATTTATCGAGATAATGTAGACGGGTTTAACTACATTCAGGTCTCAACAAATTAATTCTCACTTCTCAATTTCTTAAAGGAAATGTAAGAGAATTTTCGATTGTAATGCATTCGACACAACTTTCAAACAGCACGCAATTAAAGGATTGAAAAGAAGCTTTAATCTGACATTTTAACGAAATATTTCTAAAAAAACTACGTTAATAACTAGGTACTTAAATAACTTATAAACTAATTTATAAAATAACTTTAAAAAAATAACTATTAAAACAACTACTGAGAATAAAGTTGAGTCGTGAGACGGTGAGTTGTTAAGTCACCATTCTGACCAACCAACGACAATTAATGAAAACCTGAAAAGTACAAAAAACAACAATTCACACACAAACACTCAACAACAAGAAATCATACACAGATATACACCCAATCAGATGAGTGATAGATATCTGGGTACATTTTTTTATCATTTAAAATAATTTATCGAGATAATGTAGACGGGTTTAACTACATTCAGGTTTCAACAAATTAATTCTCACTTCTCAATTTCTTAAAGGAAATGTAAGAGAATTTTCGATTGTAATGCATTCGGCACAACTTTCAAACAGCACGCAATTAAAGGATTGAAAAGAAGCTTAAATCTGACATTTTAACGAAATATTTCTAAAAAAACTACGTTAATAACTAGGTACTTAAATAACTTATAAACTAATTTATAAAATAACTTTAAAAAAATAACTACTAAAACAACTACTGAGAATAAAGTTGAGTCGTGAGACGGTGAGTTGTTAAGTCACCATTCTGACCAACCAACGACAAATAATGAAAACCTGAAAAGTACAAAAAACAACAATTCACACACAAACACTCAACAACAAGAAATCATACACAGATATACACCCAATCAGATGAGTGATAGATATCTGGGTACATTTTCTTATCATTTAAAATAATTAATCGAGATAATGTAGACGGGTTTAACTACATTCAGGTTTCAACAAATTAATTCTCACTTCTCAATTTCTTAAAGGAAATGTAAGAGAATTTTCGATTGTAATGCATTCGACACAACTTTCAAACAGCACGCAATTAAAGGATTGAAAAGAAGCTTTAATCTGACATTTTAACGAAATATTTCTAAAAAAACTACGTTAATAACTAGGTACTTAAATAACTTATAAACTAATTTATAAAATAACTTAAAAAAATAACTACTAAAACAACTACTGAGAATAAAGTTGAGTCGTGAGACGGTGAGTTGTTAAGTCACCATTCTGACCAACCAACGACAATTAATGAAAACCTGAAAAGTACAAAAAACAACAATTCACACACAAACACTCAACAACAAGAAATCATACACAGATATACACCCAATCAGATGAGTGATAGATATCTGGGTATATTTTCTTATCATTTAAAATAATTTATCGAGATAATGTAGACGGGTTTAACTACATTCAGGTCTCAACAAATTAATTCTCACTTCTCAATTTCTTAAAGGAAATGTAAGAGAATTTTCGATTGTAATGCATTCGACACAACTTTCAAACAGCACGCAATTAAAGGATTGAAAAGAAGCTTTAATCTGACATTTTAACGAAATATTTCTAAAAAAACTACGTTAATAACTAGGTACTTAAATAACTTATAAACTAATTTATAAAATAACTTAAAAAAATAACTACTAAAACAACTACTGAGAATAAAGTTGAGTCGTGAGACGGTGAGTTGTTAAGTCACCATTCTGACCAACCAACGACAATTAATGAAAACCTGAAAAGTACAAAAAACAACAATTCACACACAAACACTCAACAACAAGAAATCATACACAGATATACACCCAATCAGATGAGTGATAGATATCTGGGTACATTTTCTTATCATTTAAAATAATTAATCGAGATAATGTAGACGGGTTTAACTACATTCAGGTTTCAACAAATTAATTCTCACTTCTCAATTTCTTAAAGGAAATGTAAGAGAATTTTCGATTGTAATGCATTCGACACAACTTTCAAACAGCACGCAATTAAAGGATTGAAAAGAAGCTTTAATCTGACATTTTAACGAAATATTTCTAAAAAAACTACGTTAATAACTAGGTACTTAAATAACTTATAAACTAATTTATAAAATAACTTTAAAAAAATAACTACTAAAACAACTACTGAGAATAAAGTTGAGTCGTGAGACGGTGAGTTGTTAAGTCACCATTCTGACCAACCAACGACAATTAATGAAAACCTGAAAAGTACAAAAAACAACAATTCACACACAAACACTCAACAACAAGAAATCATACACAGATATACACCCAATCAGATGAGTGATAGATATCTGGGTACATTTTCTTATCATTTAAAATAATTAATCGAGATAATGTAGACGGGTTTAACTACATTCAGGTCTCAACAAATTAATTCTCACTTCTCAATTTCTTAAAGGAAATGTAAGAGAATTTTCGATTGTAATGCATTCGACACAACTTTCAAACAGCACGCAATTAAAGGATTGAAAAGAAGCTTTAATCTGACATTTTAACGAAATATTTCTAAAAAAACTACGTTAATAACTAGGTACTTAAATAACTTATAAACTAATTTATAAAATAACTTTAAAAAAATAACTACTAAAACAACTACTGAGAATAAAGTTGAGTCGTGAGACGGTGAGTTGTTAAGTCACCATTCTGACCAACCAACGACAATTAATGAAAACCTGAAAAGTACAAAAAACAACAATTCACACACAAACACTCAACAACAAGAAATCATACACAGATATAAACCCAATCAGATGAGTGATAGATATCTGGGTATATTTTCTTATCATTTAAAATAATTTATCGAGATAATGTAGACGGGTTTAACTACATTCAGGTCTCAACAAATTAATTCTTACTTCTCAATTTCTTAAAGGAAATGTAAGAGAATTTTCGATTGTAATGCATTCGACACAACTTTCAAACAGCACGCAATTAAAGGATTGAAAAGAAGCTTTAATCTGACATTTTAACGAAATATTTCTAAAAAAACTACGTTAATAACTAGGTACTTAAATAACTTATAAACTAATTTATAAAATAACTTAAAAAAATAACTACTAAAACAACTACTGAGAATAAAGTTGAGTCGTGAGACGGTGAGTTGTTAAGTCACCATTCTGACCAACCAACGACAATTAATGAAAACCTGAAAAGTACAAAAAACAACAATTCACACACAAACACTCAACAACAAGAAATCATACACAGATATACACCCAATCAGATGAGTGATAGATATCTGGGTATATTTTCTTATCATTTAAAATAATTTATCGAGATAATGTAGACGGGTTTAACTACATTCAGGTCTCAACAAATTAATTCTCACTTCTCAATTTCTTAAAGGAAATGTAAGAGAATTTTCGATTGTAATGCATTCGACACAACTTTCAAACAGCACGCAATTAAAGGATTGAAAAGAAGCTTTAATCTGACATTTTAACGAAATATTTCTAAAAAAACTACGTTAATAACTAGGTACTTAAATAACTTATAAACTAATTTATAAAATAACTTAAAAAAATAACTACTAAAACAACTACTGAGAATAAAGTTGAGTCGTGAGACGGTGAGTTGTTAAGTCACCATTCTGACCAACCAACGACAATTAATGAAAACCTGAAAAGTACAAAAAACAACAATTCACACACAAACACTCAACAACAAGAAATCATACACAGATATACACCCAATCAGATGAGTGATAGATATCTGGGTACATTTTCTTATCATTTAAAATAATTAATCGAGATAATGTAGACGGGTTTAACTACATTCAGGTCTCAACAAATTAATTCTCACTTCTCAATTTCTTAAAGGAAATGTAAGAGAATTTTCGATTGTAATGCATTCGACACAACTTTCAAACAGCACGCAATTAAAGGATTGAAAAGAAGCTTTAATCTGACATTTTAACGAAATATTTCTAAAAAAACTACGTTAATAACTAGGTACTTAAATAACTTATAAACTAATTTATAAAATAACTTTAAAAAAATAACTACTAAAACAACTACTGAGAATAAAGTTGAGTCGTGAGACGGTGAGTTGTTAAGTCACCATTCTGACCAACCAACGACAATTAATGAAAACCTGAAAAGTACAAAAAACAACAATTCACACACAAACACTCAACAACAAGAAATCATACACAGATATACACCCAATCAGATGAGTGATAGATATCTGGGTATATTTTCTTATCATTTAAAATAATTTATCGAGATAATGTAGACGGGTTTAACTACATTCAGGTCTCAACAAATTAATTCTCACTTCTCAATTTCTTAAAGGAAATGTAAGAGAATTTTCGATTGTAATGCATTCGACACAACTTTCAAACAGCACGCAATTAAAGGATTGAAAAGAAGCTTTAATCTGACATTTTAACGAAATATTTCTAAAAAAACTACGTTAATAACTAGGTACTTAAATAACTTATAAACTAATTTATAAAATAACTTAAAAAAATAACTACTAAAACAACTACTGAGAATAAAGTTGAGTCGTGAGACGGTGAGTTGTTAAGTCACCATTCTGACCAACCAACGACAATTAATGAAAACCTGAAAAGTACAAAAAACAACAATTCACACACAAACACTCAACAACAAGAAATCATACACAGATATACACCCAATCAGATGAGTGATAGATATCTGGGTACATTTTCTTATCATTTAAAATAATTAATCGAGATAATGTAGACGGGTTTAACTACATTCAGGTCTCAACAAATTAATTCTCACTTCTCAATTTCTTAAAGGAAATGTAAGAGAATTTTCGATTGTAATGCATTCGACACAACTTTCAAACAGCACGCAATTAAAGGATTGAAAAGAAGCTTTAATCTGACATTTTAACGAAATATTTCTAAAAAAACTACGTTAATAACTAGGTACTTAAATAACTTATAAACTAATTTATAAAATAACTTAAAAAAATAACTACTAAAACAACTACTGAGAATAAAGTTGAGTCGTGAGACGGTGAGTTGTTAAGTCACCATTCTGACCAACCAACGACAATTAATGAAAACCTGAAAAGTACAAAAAACAACAATTCACACACAAACACTCAACAACAAGAAATCATACACAGATATACACCCAATCAGATGAGTGATAGATATCTGGGTATATTTTCTTATCATTTAAAATAATTTATCGAGATAATGTAGACGGGTTTAACTACATTCAGGTCTCAACAAATTAATTCTCACTTCTCAATTTCTTAAAGGAAATGTAAGAGAATTTTCGATTGTAATGCATTCGACACAACTTTCAAACAGCACGCAATTAAAGGATTGAAAAGAAGCTTTAATCTGACATTTTAACGAAATATTTCTAAAAAAACTACGTTAATAACTAGGTACTTAAATAACTTATAAACTAATTTATAAAATAACTTAAAAAAATAACTACTAAAACAACTACTGAGAATAAAGTTGAGTCGTGAGACGGTGAGTTGTTAAGTCACCATTCTGACCAACCAACGACAATTAATGAAAACCTGAAAAGTACAAAAAACAACAATTCACACACAAACACTCAACAACAAGAAATCATACACAGATATACACCCAATCAGATGAGTGATAGATATCTGGGTATATTTTCTTATCATTTAAAATAATTTATCGAGATAATGTAGACGGGTTTAACTACATTCAGGTCTCAACAAATTAATTCTCACTTCTCAATTTCTTAAAGGAAATGTAAGAGAATTTTCGATTGTAATGCATTCGACACAACTTTCAAACAGCACGCAATTAAAGGATTGAAAAGAAGCTTTAATCTGACATTTTAACGAAATATTTCTAAAAAAACTACGTTAATAACTAGGTACTTAAATAACTTATAAACTAATTTATAAAATAACTTTAAAAAAATAACTACTAAAACAACTACTGAGAATAATGTTGAGTCGTGAGACGGTGAGTTGTTAAGTCACCATTCTGACCAACCAACGACAATTAATGAAAACCTGAAAAGTACAAAAAACAACAATTCACACACAAACACTCAACAACAAGAAATCATACACAGATATACACCCAATCAGATGAGTGATAGATATCTGGGTATATTTTCTTATCATTTAAAATAATTTATCGAGATAATGTAGACGGGTTTAACTACATTCAGGTCTCAACAAATTAATTCTCACTTCTCAATTTCTTAAAGGAAATGTAAGAGAATTTTCGATTGTAATGCATTCGACACAACTTTCAAACAGCACGCAATTAAAGGATTGAAAAGAAGCTTTAATCTGACATTTTAACGAAATATTTCTAAAAAAACTACGTTAATAACTAGGTACTTAAATAACTTATAAACTAATTTATAAAATAACTTTAAAAAAATAACTATTAAAACAACTACTGAGAATAAAGTTGAGTCGTGAGACGGTGAGTTGTTAAGTCACCATTCTGACCAACCAACGACAATTAATGAAAACCTGAAAAGTACAAAAAACAACAATTCACACACAAACACTCAACAACAAGAAATCATACACAGATATACACCCAATCAGATGAGTGATAGATATCTGGGTACATTTTTTTATCATTTAAAATAATTTATCGAGATAATGTAGACGGGTTTAACTACATTCAGGTTTCAACAAATTAATTCTCACTTCTCAATTTCTTAAAGGAAATGTAAGAGAATTTTCGATTGTAATGCATTCGGCACAACTTTCAAACAGCACGCAATTAAAGGATTGAAAAGAAGCTTAAATCTGACATTTTAACGAAATATTTCTAAAAAAACTACGTTAATAACTAGGTACTTAAATAACTTATAAACTAATTTATAAAATAACTTTAAAAAAATAACTACTAAAACAACTACTGAGAATAAAGTTGAGTCGTGAGACGGTGAGTTGTTAAGTCACCATTCTGACCAACCAACGACAAATAATGAAAACCTGAAAAGTACAAAAAACAACAATTCACACACAAACACTCAACAACAAGAAATCATACACAGATATACACCCAATCAGATGAGTGATAGATATCTGGGTACATTTTCTTATCATTTAAAATAATTAATCGAGATAATGTAGACGGGTTTAACTACATTCAGGTTTCAACAAATTAATTCTCACTTCTCAATTTCTTAAAGGAAATGTAAGAGAATTTTCGATTGTAATGCATTCGACACAACTTTCAAACAGCACGCAATTAAAGGATTGAAAAGAAGCTTTAATCTGACATTTTAACGAAATATTTCTAAAAAAACTACGTTAATAACTAGGTACTTAAATAACTTATAAACTAATTTATAAAATAACTTAAAAAAATAACTACTAAAACAACTACTGAGAATAAAGTTGAGTCGTGAGACGGTGAGTTGTTAAGTCACCATTCTGACCAACCAACGACAATTAATGAAAACCTGAAAAGTACAAAAAACAACAATTCACACACAAACACTCAACAACAAGAAATCATACACAGATATACACCCAATCAGATGAGTGATAGATATCTGGGTACATTTTCTTATCATTTAAAATAATTTATCGAGATAATGTAGACGGGTTTAACTACATTCAGGTTTCAACAAATTAATTCTCACTTCTCAATTTCTTAAAGGAAATGTAAGAGAATTTTCGATTGTAATGCATTCGACACAACTTTCAAACAGCACGCAATTAAAGGATTGAAAAGAAGCTTTAATCTGACATTTTAACGAAATATTTCTAAAAAAACTACGTTAATAACTAGGTACTTAAATAACTTATAAACTAATTTATAAAATAACTTTAAAAAAATAACTACTAAAACAACTACTGAGAATAAAGTTGAGTCGTGAGACGGTGAGTTGTTAAGTCACCATTCTGACCAACCAACGACAATTAATGAAAACCTGAAAAGTACAAAAAACAACAATTCACACACAAACACTCAACAACAAGAAATCATACACAGATATACACCCAATCAGATGAGTGATAGATATCTGGGTATATTTTCTTATCATTTAAAATAATTTATCGAGATAATGTAGACGGGTTTAACTACATTCAGGTCTCAACAAATTAATTCTCACTTCTCAATTTCTTAAAGGAAATGTAAGAGAATTTTCGATTGTAATGCATTCGACACAACTTTCAAACAGCACGCAATTAAAGGATTGAAAAGAAGCTTTAATCTGACATTTTAACGAAATATTTCTAAAAAAACTACGTTAATAACTAGGTACTTAAATAACTTATAAACTAATTTATAAAATAACTTAAAAAAATAACTACTAAAACAACTACTGAGAATAAAGTTGAGTCGTGAGACGGTGAGTTGTTAAGTCACCATTCTGACCAACCAACGACAATTAATGAAAACCTGAAAAGTACAAAAAACAACAATTCACACACAAACACTCAACAACAAGAAATCATACACAGATATACACCCAATCAGATGAGTGATAGATATCTGGGTATATTTTCTTATCATTTAAAATAATTTATCGAGATAATGTAGACGGGTTTAACTACATTCAGGTCTCAACAAATTAATTCTCACTTCTCAATTTCTTAAAGGAAATGTAAGAGAATTTTCGATTGTAATGCATTCGACACAACTTTCAAACAGCACGCAATTAAAGGATTGAAAAGAAGCTTTAATCTGACATTTTAACGAAATATTTCTAAAAAAACTACGTTAATAACTAGGTACTTAAATAACTTATAAACTAATTTATAAAATAACTTTAAAAAAATAACTATTAAAACAACTACTGAGAATAAAGTTGAGTCGTGAGACGGTGAGTTGTTAAGTCACCATTCTGACCAACCAACGACAATTAATGAAAACCTGAAAAGTACAAAAAACAACAATTCACACACAAACACTCAACAACAAGAAATCATACACAGATATACACCCAATCAGATGAGTGATAGATATCTGGGTACATTTTTTTATCATTTAAAATAATTTATCGAGATAATGTAGACGGGTTTAACTACATTCAGGTTTCAACAAATTAATTCTCACTTCTCAATTTCTTAAAGGAAATGTAAGAGAATTTTCGATTGTAATGCATTCGGCACAACTTTCAAACAGCACGCAATTAAAGGATTGAAAAGAAGCTTAAATCTGACATTTTAACGAAATATTTCTAAAAAAACTACGTTAATAACTAGGTACTTAAATAACTTATAAACTAATTTATAAAATAACTTTAAAAAAATAACTACTAAAACAACTACTGAGAATAAAGTTGAGTCGTGAGACGGTGAGTTGTTAAGTCACCATTCTGACCAACCAACGACAAATAATGAAAACCTGAAAAGTACAAAAAACAACAATTCACACACAAACACTCAACAACAAGAAATCATACACAGATATACACCCAATCAGATGAGTGATAGATATCTGGGTACATTTTCTTATCATTTAAAATAATTAATCGAGATAATGTAGACGGGTTTAACTACATTCAGGTTTCAACAAATTAATTCTCACTTCTCAATTTCTTAAAGGAAATGTAAGAGAATTTTCGATTGTAATGCATTCGACACAACTTTCAAACAGCACGCAATTAAAGGATTGAAAAGAAGCTTTAATCTGACATTTTAACGAAATATTTCTAAAAAAACTACGTTAATAACTAGGTACTTAAATAACTTATAAACTAATTTATAAAATAACTTAAAAAAATAACTACTAAAACAACTACTGAGAATAAAGTTGAGTCGTGAGACGGTGAGTTGTTAAGTCACCATTCTGACCAACCAACGACAATTAATGAAAACCTGAAAAGTACAAAAAACAACAATTCACACACAAACACTCAACAACAAGAAATCATACACAGATATACACCCAATCAGATGAGTGATAGATATCTGGGTACATTTTCTTATCATTTAAAATAATTTATCGAGATAATGTAGACGGGTTTAACTACATTCAGGTTTCAACAAATTAATTCTCACTTCTCAATTTCTTAAAGGAAATGTAAGAGAATTTTCGATTGTAATGCATTCGACACAACTTTCAAACAGCACGCAATTAAAGGATTGAAAAGAAGCTTTAATCTGACATTTTAACGAAATATTTCTAAAAAAACTACGTTAATAACTAGGTACTTAAATAACTTATAAACTAATTTATAAAATAACTTTAAAAAAATAACTACTAAAACAACTACTGAGAATAAAGTTGAGTCGTGAGACGGTGAGTTGTTAAGTCACCATTCTGACCAACCAACGACAATTAATGAAAACCTGAAAAGTACAAAAAACAACAATTCACACACAAACACTCAACAACAAGAAATCATACACAGATATACACCCAATCAGATGAGTGATAGATATCTGGGTACATTTTTTTATCATTTAAAATAATTTATCGAGATAATGTAGACGGGTTTAACTACATTCAGGTTTCAACAAATTAATTCTCACTTCTCAATTTCTTAAAGAAAATGTAAGAGAATTTTCGATTGTAATGCATTCGACACAACTTTCAAACAGCACGCAATTAAAGGATTGAAAAGAAGCTTTAATCTGACATTTTAACGAAATATTTCTAAAAAAACTACGTTAATAACTAGGTACTTAAATAACTTATAAACTAATTTATAAAATAACTTTAAAAAAATAACTACTAAAACAACTACTGAGAATAAAGTTGAGTCGTGAGACGGTGAGTTGTTAAGTCACCATTCTGACCAACCAACGACAAATAATGAAAACCTGAAAAGTACAAAAAACAACAATTCACACACAAACACTCAACAACAAGAAATCATACACAGATATACACCCAATCAGATGAGTGATAGATATCTGGGTACATTTTCTTATCATTTAAAATAATTAATCGAGATAATGTAGACGGGTTTAACTACATTCAGGTTTCAACAAATTAATTCTCACTTCTCAATTTCTTAAAGGAAATGTAAGAGAATTTTCGATTGTAATGCATTCGACACAACTTTCAAACAGCACGCAATTAAAGGATTGAAAAGAAGCTTTAATCTGACATTTTAACGAAATATTTCTAAAAAAACTACGTTAATAACTAGGTACTTAAATAACTTATAAACTAATTTATAAAATAACTTAAAAAAATAACTACTAAAACAACTACTGAGAATAAAGTTGAGTCGTGAGACGGTGAGTTGTTAAGTCACCATTCTGACCAACCAACGACAATTAATGAAAACCTGAAAAGTACAAAAAACAACAATTCACACACAAACACTCAACAACAAGAAATCATACACAGATATACACCCAATCAGATGAGTGATAGATATCTGGGTATATTTTCTTATCATTTAAAATAATTTATCGAGATAATGTAGACGGGTTTAACTACATTCAGGTTTCAACAAATTAATTCTCACTTCTCAATTTCTTAAAGGAAATGTAAGAGAATTTTCGATTGTAATGCATTCGACACAACTTTCAAACAGCACGCAATTAAAGGATTGAAAAGAAGCTTTAATCTGACATTTTAACGAAATATTTCTAAAAAAACTACGTTAATAACTAGGTACTTAAATAACTTATAAACTAATTTATAAAATAACTTTAAAAAAATAACTACTAAAACAACTACTGAGAATAAAGTTGAGTCGTGAGACGGTGAGTTGTTAAGTCACCATTCTGACCAACCAACGACAATTAATGAAAACCTGAAAAGTACAAAAAACAACAATTCACACACAAACACTCAACAACAAGAAATCATACACAGATATACACCCAATCAGATGAGTGATAGATATCTGGGTACATTTTTTTATCATTTAAAATAATTTATCGAGATAATGTAGACGGGTTTAACTACATTCAGGTTTCAACAAATTAATTCTCACTTCTCAATTTCTTAAAGAAAATGTAAGAGAATTTTCGATTGTAATGCATTCGACACAACTTTCAAACAGCACGCAATTAAAGGATTGAAAAGAAGCTTTAATCTGACATTTTAACGAAATATTTCTAAAAAAACTACGTTAATAACTAGGTACTTAAATAACTTATAAACTAATTTATAAAATAACTTTAAAAAAATAACTACTAAAACAACTACTGAGAATAAAGTTGAGTCGTGAGACGGTGAGTTGTTAAGTCACCATTCTGACCAACCAACGACAAATAATGAAAACCTGAAAAGTACAAAAAACAACAATTCACACACAAACACTCAACAACAAGAAATCATACACAGATATACACCCAATCAGATGAGTGATAGATATCTGGGTACATTTTCTTATCATTTAAAATAATTAATCGAGATAATGTAGACGGGTTTAACTACATTCAGGTTTCAACAAATTAATTCTCACTTCTCAATTTCTTAAAGGAAATGTAAGAGAATTTTCGATTGTAATGCATTCGACACAACTTTCAAACAGCACGCAATTAAAGGATTGAAAAGAAGCTTTAATCTGACATTTTAACGAAATATTTCTAAAAAAACTACGTTAATAACTAGGTACTTAAATAACTTATAAACTAATTTATAAAATAACTTAAAAAAATAACTACTAAAACAACTACTGAGAATAAAGTTGAGTCGTGAGACGGTGAGTTGTTAAGTCACCATTCTGACCAACCAACGACAATTAATGAAAACCTGAAAAGTACAAAAAACAACAATTCACACACAAACACTCAACAACAAGAAATCATACACAGATATACACCCAATCAGATGAGTGATAGATATCTGGGTATATTTTCTTATCATTTAAAATAATTTATCGAGATAATGTAGACGGGTTTAACTACATTCAGGTTTCAACAAATTAATTCTCACTTCTCAATTTCTTAAAGGAAATGTAAGAGAATTTTCGATTGTAATGCATTCGACACAACTTTCAAACAGCACGCAATTAAAGGATTGAAAAGAAGCTTTAATCTGACATTTTAACGAAATATTTCTAAAAAAACTACGTTAATAACTAGGTACTTAAATAACTTATAAACTAATTTATAAAATAACTTTAAAAAAATAACTACTAAAACAACTACTGAGAATAAAGTTGAGTCGTGAGACGGTGAGTTGTTAAGTCACCATTCTGACCAACCAACGACAATTAATGAAAACCTGAAAAGTACAAAAAACAACAATTCACACACAAACACTCAACAACAAGAAATCATACACAGATATACACCCAATCAGATGAGTGATAGATATCTGGGTATATTTTCTTATCATTTAAAATAATTTATCGAGATAATGTAGACGGGTTTAACTACATTCAGGTCTCAACAAATTAATTCTCACTTCTCAATTTCTTAAAGGAAATGTAAGAGAATTTTCGATTGTAATGCATTCGACACAACTTTCAAACAGCACGCAATTAAAGGATTGAAAAGAAGCTTTAATCTGACATTTTAACGAAATATTTCTAAAAAAACTACGTTAATAACTAGGTACTTAAATAACTTATAAACTAATTTATAAAATAACTTAAAAAAATAACTACTAAAACAACTACTGAGAATAAAGTTGAGTCGTGAGACGGTGAGTTGTTAAGTCACCATTCTGACCAACCAACGACAATTAATGAAAACCTGAAAAGTACAAAAAACAACAATTCACACACAAACACTCAACAACAAGAAATCATACACAGATATACACCCAATCAGATGAGTGATAGATATCTGGGTACATTTTCTTATCATTTAAAATAATTTATCGAGATAATGTAGACGGGTTTAACTACATTCAGGTTTCAACAAATTAATTCTCACTTCTCAATTTCTTAAAGGAAATGTAAGAGAATTTTCGATTGTAATGCATTCGACACAACTTTCAAACAGCACGCAATTAAAGGATTGAAAAGAAGCTTTAATCTGACATTTTAACGAAATATTTCTAAAAAAACTACGTTAATAACTAGGTACTTAAATAACTTATAAACTAATTTATAAAATAACTTTAAAAAAATAACTACTAAAACAACTACTGAGAATAAAGTTGAGTCGTGAGACGGTGAGTTGTTAAGTCACCATTCTGACCAACCAACGACAATTAATGAAAACCTGAAAAGTACAAAAAACAACAATTCACACACAAACACTCAACAACAAGAAATCATACACAGATATACACCCAATCAGATGAGTGATAGATATCTGGGTACATTTTTTTATCATTTAAAATAATTTATCGAGATAATGTAGACGGGTTTAACTACATTCAGGTTTCAACAAATTAATTCTCACTTCTCAATTTCTTAAAGAAAATGTAAGAGAATTTTCGATTGTAATGCATTCGACACAACTTTCAAACAGCACGCAATTAAAGGATTGAAAAGAAGCTTTAATCTGACATTTTAACGAAATATTTCTAAAAAAACTACGTTAATAACTAGGTACTTAAATAACTTATAAACTAATTTATAAAATAACTTTAAAAAAATAACTACTAAAACAACTACTGAGAATAAAGTTGAGTCGTGAGACGGTGAGTTGTTAAGTCACCATTCTGACCAACCAACGACAAATAATGAAAACCTGAAAAGTACAAAAAACAACAATTCACACACAAACACTCAACAACAAGAAATCATACACAGATATACACCCAATCAGATGAGTGATAGATATCTGGGTACATTTTCTTATCATTTAAAATAATTAATCGAGATAATGTAGACGGGTTTAACTACATTCAGGTCTCAACAAATTAATTCTCACTTCTCAATTTCTTAAAGGAAATGTAAGAGAATGTTCGATTGTAATGCATTCGACACAACTTTCAAACAGCACGCAATTAAAGGATTGAAAAGAAGCTTTAATCTGACATTTTAACGAAATATTTCTAAAAAAACTACGTTAATAACTAGGTACTTAAATAACTTATAAACTAATTTATAAAATAACTTAAAAAAATAACTACTAAAACAACTACTGAGAATAAAGTTGAGTCGTGAGACGGTGAGTTGTTAAGTCACCATTCTGACCAACCAACGACAATTAATGAAAACCTGAAAAGTACAAAAAACAACAATTCACACACAAACACTCAACAACAAGAAATCATACACAGATATACACCCAATCAGATGAGTGATAGATATCTGGGTACATTTTCTTATCATTTAAAATAATTAATCGAGATAATGTAGACGGGTTTAACTACATTCAGGTTTCAACAAATTAATTCTCACTTCTCAATTTCTTAAAGGAAATGTAAGAGAATTTTCGATTGTAATGCATTCGACACAACTTTCAAACAGCACGCAATTAAAGGATTGAAAAGAAGCTTTAATCTGACATTTTAACGAAATATTTCTAAAAAAACTACGTTAATAACTAGGTACTTAAATAACTTATAAACTAATTTATAAAATAACTTTAAAAAAATAACTACCAAAACAACTACTGAGAATAAAGTTGAGTCGTGAGACGGTGAGTTGTTAAGTCACCATTCTGACCAACCAACGACAATTAATGAAAACCTGAAAAGTACAAAAAACAACAATTCACACACAAACACTCAACAACAAGAAATCATACACAGATATACACCCAATCAGATGAGTGATAGATATCTGGGTACATTTTCTTATCATTTAAAATAATTTATCGAGATAATGTAGACGGGTTTAACTACATTCAGGTTTCAACAAATTAATTCTCACTTCTCAATTTCTTAAAGGAAATGTAAGAGAATTTTCGATTGTAATGCATTCGACACAACTTTCAAACAGCACGCAATTAAAGGATTGAAAAGAAGCTTTAATCTGACATTTTAACGAAATATTTCTAAAAAAACTACGTTAATAACTAGGTACTTAAATAACTTATAAACTAATTTATAAAATAACTTAAAAAAATAACTACTAAAACAACTACTGAGAATAAAGTTGAGTCGTGAGACGGTGAGTTGTTAAGTCACCATTCTGACCAACCAACGACAATTAATGAAAACCTGAAAAGTACAAAAAACAACAATTCACACACAAACACTCAACAACAAGAAATCATACACAGATATACACCCAATCAGATGAGTGATAGATATCTGGGTACATTTTCTTATCATTTAAAATAATTTATCGAGATAATGTAGACGGGTTTAACTACATTCAGGTTTCAACAAATTAATTCTCACTTCTCAATTTCTTAAAGGAAATGTAAGAGAATTTTCGATTGTAATGCATTCGGCACAACTTTCAAACAGCACGCAATTAAAGGATTGAAAAGAAGCTTAAATCTGACATTTTAACGAAATATTTCTAAAAAAACTACGTTAATAACTAGGTACTTAAATAACTTATAAACTAATTTATAAAATAACTTAAAAAAATAACTACTAAAACAACTACTGAGAATAAAGTTGAGTCGTGAGACGGTGAGTTGTTAAGTCACCATTCTGACCAACCAACGACAATTAATGAAAACCTGAAAAGTACAAAAAACAACAATTCACACACAAACACTCAACAACAAGAAATCATACACAGATATACACCCAATCAGATGAGTGATAGATATCTGGGTACATTTTCTTATCATTTAAAATAATTTATCGAGATAATGTAGACGGGTTTAACTACATTCAGGTTTCAACAAATTAATTCTCACTTCTCAATTTCTTAAAGGAAATGTAAGAGAATTTTCGATTGTAATGCATTCGGCACAACTTTCAAACAGCACGCAATTAAAGGATTGAAAAGAAGCTTAAATCTGACATTTTAACGAAATATTTCTAAAAAAACTACGTTAATAACTAGGTACTTAAATAACTTATAAACTAATTTATAAAATAACTTAAAAAAATAACTACTAAAACAACTACTGAGAATAAAGTTGAGTCGTGAGACGGTGAGTTGTTAAGTCACCATTCTGACCAACCAACGACAATTAATGAAAACCTGAAAAGTACAAAAAACAACAATTCACACACAAACACTCAACAACAAGAAATCATACACAGATATACACCCAATCAGATGAGTGATAGATATCTGGGTACATTTTCTTATCATTTAAAATAATTTATCGAGATAATGTAGACGGGTTTAACTACATTCAGGTTTCAACAAATTAATTCTCACTTCTCAATTTCTTAAAGGAAATGTAAGAGAATTTTCGATTGTAATGCATTCGACACAACTTTCAAACAGCACGCAATTAAAGGATTGAAAAGAAGCTTTAATCTGACATTTTAACGAAATATTTCTAAAAAAACTACGTTAATAACTAGGTACTTAAATAACTTATAAACTAATTTATAAAATAACTTAAAAAAATAACTACTAAAACAACTACTGAGAATAAAGTTGAGTCGTGAGACGGTGAGTTGTTAAGTCACCATTCTGACCAACCAACGACAATTAATGAAAACCTGAAAAGTACAAAAAACAACAATTCACACACAAACACTCAACAACAAGAAATCATACACAGATATACACCCAATCAGATGAGTGATAGATATCTGGGTACATTTTCTTATCATTTAAAATAATTAATCGAGATAATGTAGACGGGTTTAACTACATTCAGGTCTCAACAAATTAATTCTCACTTCTCAATTTCTTAAAGGAAATGTAAGAGAATTTTCGATTGTAATGCATTCGACACCAATTTCAAACAGCACGCAATTAAAGGATTGAAAAGAAGCTTTAATCTGACATTTTAACGAAATATTTCTAAAAAAACTACGTTAATAACTAGGTACTTAAATAACTTATAAACTAATTTATAAAATAACTTAAAAAAATAACTACTAAAACAACTACTGAGAATAAAGTTGAGTCGTGAGACGGTGAGTTGTTAAGTCACCATTCTGACCAACCAACGACAATTAATGAAAACCTGAAAAGTACAAAAAACAACAATTCACACACAAACACTCAACAACAAGAAATCATACACAGATATACACCCAATCAGATGAGTGATAGATATCTGGGTACATTTTCTTATCATTTAAAATAATTTATCGAGATAATGTAGACGGGTTTAACTACATTCAGGTTTCAACAAATTAATTCTCACTTCTCAATTTCTTAAAGGAAATGTAAGAGAATTTTCGATTGTAATGCATTCGACACAACTTTCAAACAGCACGCAATTAAAGGATTGAAAAGAAGCTTTAATCTGACATTTTAACGAAATATTTCTAAAAAAACTACGTTAATAACTAGGTACTTAAATAACTTATAAACTAATTTATAAAATAACTTAAAAAAATAACTACTAAAACAACTACTGAGAATAAAGTTGAGTCGTGAGACGGTGAGTTGTTAAGTCACCATTCTGACCAACCAACGACAATTAATGAAAACCTGAAAAGTACAAAAAACAACAATTCACACACAAACACTCAACAACAAGAAATCATACACAGATATACACCCAATCAGATGAGTGATAGATATCTGGGTACATTTTCTTATCATTTAAAATAATTTATCGAGATAATGTAGACGGGTTTAACTACATTCAGGTTTCAACAAATTAATTCTCACTTCTCAATTTCTTAAAGGAAATGTAAGAGAATTTTCGATTGTAATGCATTCGACACAACTTTCAAACAGCACGCAATTAAAGGATTGAAAAGAAGCTTTAATCTGACATTTTAACGAAATATTTCTAAAAAAACTACGTTAATAACTAGGTACTTAAATAACTTATAAACTAATTTATAAAATAACTTAAAAAAATAACTACTAAAACAACTACTGAGAATAAAGTTGAGTCGTGAGACGGTGAGTTGTTAAGTCACCATTCTGACCAACCAACGACAATTAATGAAAACCTGAAAAGTACAAAAAACAACAATTCACACACAAACACTCAACAACAAGAAATCATACACAGATATACACCCAATCAGATGAGTGATAGATATCTGGGTACATTTTCTTATCATTTAAAATAATTTATCGAGATAATGTAGACGGGTTTAACTACATTCAGGTTTCAACAAATTAATTCTCACTTCTCAATTTCTTAAAGGAAATGTAAGAGAATTTTCGATTGTAATGCATTCGGCACAACTTTCAAACAGCACGCAATTAAAGGATTGAAAAGAAGCTTAAATCTGACATTTTAACGAAATATTTCTAAAAAAACTACGTTAATAACTAGGTACTTAAATAACTTATAAACTAATTTATAAAATAACTTAAAAAAATAACTACTAAAACAACTACTGAGAATAAAGTTGAGTCGTGAGACGGTGAGTTGTTAAGTCACCATTCTGACCAACCAACGACAATTAATGAAAACCTGAAAAGTACAAAAAACAACAATTCACACACAAACACTCAACAACAAGAAATCATACACAGATATACACCCAATCAGATGAGTGATAGATATCTGGGTACATTTTCTTATCATTTAAAATAATTTATCGAGATAATGTAGACGGGTTTAACTACATTCAGGTCTCAACAAATTAATTCTCACTTCTCAATTTCTTAAAGGAAATGTAAGAGAATTTTCGATTGTAATGCATTCGACACCAATTTCAAACAGCACGCAATTAAAGGATTGAAAAGAAGCTTTAATCTGACATTTTAACGAAATATTTCTAAAAAAACTACGTTAATAACTAGGTACTTAAATAACTTATAAACTAATTTATAAAATAACTTAAAAAAATAACTACTAAAACAACTACTGAGAATTAAGTTGAGTCGTGAGACGGTGAGTTGTTAAGTCACCATTCTGACCAACCAACGACAATTAATGAAAACCTGAAAAGTACAAAAAACAACAATTCACACACAAACACTCAACAACAAGAAATCATACACAGATATACACCCAATCAGATGAGTGATAGATATCTGGGTACATTTTCTTATCATTTAAAATAATTTATCGAGATAATGTAGACGGGTTTAACTACATTCAGGTTTCAACAAATTAATTCTCACTTCTCAATTTCTTAAAGGAAATGTAAGAGAATTTTCGATTGTAATGCATTCGACACAACTTTCAAACAGCACGCAATTAAAGGATTGAAAAGAAGCTTTAATCTGACATTTTAACGAAATATTTCTAAAAAAACTACGTTAATAACTAGGTACTTAAATAACTTATAAACTAATTTATAAAATAACTTAAAAAAATAACTACTAAAACAACTACTGAGAATAAAGTTGAGTCGTGAGACGGTGAGTTGTTAAGTCACCATTCTGACCAACCAACGACAATTAATGAAAACCTGAAAAGTACAAAAAACAACAATTCACACACAAACACTCAACAACAAGAAATCATACACAGATATACACCCAATCAGATGAGTGATAGATATCTGGGTACATTTTCTTATCATTTAAAATAATTAATCGAGATAATGTAGACGGGTTTAACTACATTCAGGTCTCAACAAATTAATTCTTACTTCTCAATTTCTTAAAGGAAATGTAAGAGAATTTTCGATTGTAATGCATTCGACACAACTTTCAAACAGCACGCAATTAAAGGATTGAAAAGAAGCTTTAATCTGACATTTTAACGAAATATTTCTAAAAAAACTACGTTAATAACTAGGTACTTAAATAACTTATAAACTAATTTATAAAATAACTTAAAAAAATAACTACTAAAACAACTACTGAGAATAAAGTTGAGTCGTGAGACGGTGAGTTGTTAAGTCACCATTCTGACCAACCAACGACAATTAATGAAAACCTGAAAAGTACAAAAAACAACAATTCACACACAAACACTCAACAACAAGAAATCATACACAGATATACACCCAATCAGATGAGTGATAGATATCTGGGTACATTTTCTTATCATTTAAAATAATTTATCGAGATAATGTAGACGGGTTTAACTACATTCAGGTTTCAACAAATTAATTCTCACTTCTCAATTTCTTAAAGGAAATGTAAGAGAATTTTCGATTGTAATGCATTCGGCACAACTTTCAAACAGCACGCAATTAAAGGATTGAAAAGAAGCTTAAATCTGACATTTTAACGAAATATTTCTAAAAAAACTACGTTAATAACTAGGTACTTAAATAACTTATAAACTAATTTATAAAATAACTTTAAAAAAATAACTACTAAAACAACTACTGAGAATAAAGTTGAGTCGTGAGACGGTGAGTTGTTAAGTCACCATTCTGACCAACCAACGACAAATAATGAAAACCTGAAAAGTACAAAAAACAACAATTCACACACAAACACTCAACAACAAGAAATCATACACAGATATACACCCAATCAGATGAGTGATAGATATCTGGGTACATTTTCTTATCATTTAAAATAATTAATCGAGATAATGTAGACGGGTTTAACTACATTCAGGTTTCAACAAATTAATTCTCACTTCTCAATTTCTTAAAGGAAATGTAAGAGAATTTTCGATTGTAATGCATTCGACACAACTTTCAAACAGCACGCAATTAAAGGATTGAAAAGAAGCTTTAATCTGACATTTTAACGAAATATTTCTAAAAAAACTACGTTAATAACTAGGTACTTAAATAACTTATAAACTAATTTATAAAATAACTTAAAAAAATAACTACTAAAACAACTACTGAGAATAAAGTTGAGTCGTGAGACGGTGAGTTGTTAAGTCACCATTCTGACCAACCAACGACAATTAATGAAAACCTGAAAAGTACAAAAAACAACAATTCACACACAAACACTCAACAACAAGAAATCATACACAGATATACACCCAATCAGATGAGTGATAGATATCTGGGTACATTTTCTTATCATTTAAAATAATTAATCGAGATAATGTAGACGGGTTTAACTACATTCAGGTCTCAACAAATTAATTCTTACTTCTCAATTTCTTAAAGGAAATGTAAGAGAATTTTCGATTGTAATGCATTCGGCACAACTTTCAAACAGCACGCAATTAAAGGATTGAAAAGAAGCTTAAATCTGACATTTTAACGAAATATTTCTAAAAAAACTACGTTTATAACTAGGTACTTAAATAACTTATAAACTAATTTATAAAATAACTTTAAAAAAATAACTACTAAAACAACTACTGAGAATAAAGTTGAGTCGTGAGACGGTGAGTTGTTAAGTCACCATTCTGACCAACCAACGACAAATAATGAAAACCTGAAAAGTACAAAAAACAACAATTCACACACAAACACTCAACAACAAGAAATCATACACAGATATACACCCAATCAGATGAGTGATAGATTTCTGGGTACATTTTCTTATCATTTAAAATAATTAATCGAGATAATGTAGACGGGTTTAACTACATTCAGGTCTCAACAAATTAATTCTCACTTCTCAATTTCTTAAAGGAAATGTAAGAGAATTTTCGATTGTAATGCATTCGACACAACTTTCAAACAGCACGCAATTAAAGGATTGAAAAGAAGCTTTAATCTGACATTTTAACGAAATATTTCTAAAAAAACTACGTTAATAACTAGGTACTTAAATAACTTATAAACTAATTTATAAAATAACTTAAAAAAATAACTACTAAAACAACTACTGAGAATAAAGTTGAGTCGTGAGACGGTGAGTTGTTAAGTCACCATTCTGACCAACCAACGACAATTAATGAAAACCTGAAAAGTACAAAAAACAACAATTCACACACAAACACTCAACAACAAGAAATCATACACAGATATACACCCAATCAGATGAGTGATAGATATCTGGGTATATTTTCTTATCATTTAAAATAATTTATCGAGATAATGTAGACGGGTTTAACTACATTCAGGTTTCAACAAATTAATTCTCACTTCTCAATTTCTTAAAGGAAATGTAAGAGAATTTTCGATTGTAATGCATTCGACACAACTTTCAAACAGCACGCAATTAAAGGATTGAAAAGAAGCTTTAATCTGACATTTTAACGAAATATTTGTAAAAAAACTACGTTAATAACTAGGTACTTAAATAACTTATAAACTAATTTATAAAATAACTTAAAAAAATAACTACTAAAACAACTACTGAGAATAAAGTTGAGTCGTGAGACGGTGAGTTGTTAAGTCACCATTCTGACCAACCAACGACAATTAATGAAAACCTGAAAAGTACAAAAAACAACAATTCACACACAAACACTCAACAACAAGAAATCATACACAGATATACACCCAATCAGATGAGTGATAGATATCTGGGTACATTTTCTTATCATTTAAAATAATTTATCGAGATAATGTAGACGGGTTTAACTACATTCAGGTTTCAACAAATTAATTCTCACTTCTCAATTTCTTAAAGGAAATGTAAGAGAATTTTCGATTGTAATGCATTCGGCACAACTTTCAAACAGCACGCAATTAAAGGATTGAAAAGAAGCTTTAATCTGACATTTTAACGAAATATTTCTAAAAAAACTACGTTAATAACTAGGTACTTAAATAACTTATAAACTAATTTATAAAATAACTTTAAAAAAATAACTACTAAAACAACTACTGAGAATAAAGTTGAGTCGTGAGACGGTGAGTTGTTAAGTCACCATTCTGACCAACCAACGACAATTAATGAAAACCTGAAAAGTACAAAAAACAACAATTCACACACAAACACTCAACAACAAGAAATCATACACAGATATACACCCAATCAGATGAGTGATAGATATCTGGGTACATTTTCTTATCATTTAAAATAATTTATCGAGATAATGTAGACGGGTTTAACTACATTCAGGTTTCAACAAATTAATTCTCACTTCTCAATTTCTTAAAGGAAATGTAAGAGAATTTTCGATTGTAATGCATTCGACACAACTTTCAAACAGCACGCAATTAAAGGATTGAAAAGAAGCTTTAATCTGACATTTTAACGAAATATTTCTAAAAAAACTACGTTAATAACTAGGTACTTAAATAACTTATAAACTAATTTATAAAATAACTTTAAAAAAATAACTACTAAAACAACTACTGAGAATAAAGTTGAGTCGTGAGACGGTGAGTTGTTAAGTCACCATTCTGACCAACCAACGACAATTAATGAAAACCTGAAAAGTACAAAAAACAACAATTCACACACAAACACTCAACAACAAGAAATCATACACAGATATACACCCAATCAGATGAGTGATAGATATCTGGGTATATTTTCTTATCATTTAAAATAATTTATCGAGATAATGTAGACGGGTTTAACTACATTCAGGTCTCAACAAATTAATTCTTACTTCTCAATTTCTTAAAGGAAATGTAAGAGAATTTTCGATTGTAATGCATTCGACACAACTTTCAAACAGCACGCAATTAAAGGATTGAAAAGAAGCTTTAATCTGACATTTTAACGAAATATTTCTAAAAAAACTACGTTAATAACTAGGTACTTAAATAACTTATAAACTAATTTATAAAATAACTTAAAAAAATAACTACTAAAACAACTACTGAGAATAAAGTTGAGTCGTGAGACGGTGAGTTGTTAAGTCACCATTCTGACCAACCAACGACAATTAATGAAAACCTGAAAAGTACAAAAAACAACAATTCACACACAAACACTCAACAACAAGAAATCATACACAGATATACACCCAATCAGATGAGTGATAGATATCTGGGTACATTTTCTTATCATTTAAAATAATTTTTCGAGATAATGTAGACGGGTTTAACTACATTCAGGTTTCAACAAATTAATTCTCACTTCTCAATTTCTTAAAGGAAATGTAAGAGAATTTTCGATTGTAATGCATTCGACACAACTTTCAAACAGCACGCAATTAAAGGATTGAAAAGAAGCTTTAATCTGACATTTTAACGAAATATTTCTAAAAAAACTACGTTAATAACTAGGTACTTAAATAACTTATAAACTAATTTATAAAATAACTTTAAAAAAATAACTACTAAAACAACTACTGAGAATAAAGTTGAGTCGTGAGACGGTGAGTTGTTAAGTCACCATTCTGACCAACCAACGACAATTAATGAAAACCTGAAAAGTACAAAAAACAACAATTCACACACAAACACTCAACAACAAGAAATCATACACAGATATACACCCAATCAGATGAGTGATAGATATCTGGGTATATTTTCTTATCATTTAAAATAATTTATCGAGATAATGTAGACGGGTTTAACTACATTCAGGTCTCAACAAATTAATTCTTACTTCTCAATTTCTTAAAGGAAATGTAAGAGAATTTTCGATTGTAATGCATTCGACACAACTTTCAAACAGCACGCAATTAAAGGATTGAAAAGAAGCTTTAATCTGACATTTTAACGAAATATTTCTAAAAAAACTACGTTAATAACTAGGTACTTAAATAACTTATAAACTAATTTATAAAATAACTTAAAAAAATAACTACTAAAACAACTACTGAGAATAAAGTTGAGTCGTGAGACGGTGAGTTGTTAAGTCACCATTCTGACCAACCAACGACAATTAATGAAAACCTGAAAAGTACAAAAAACAACAATTCACACACAAACACTCAACAACAAGAAATCATACACAGATATACACCCAATCAGATGAGTGATAGATATCTGGGTACATTTTCTTATCATTTAAAATAATTTATCGAGATAATGTAGACGGGTTTAACTACATTCAGGTCTCAACAAATTAATTCTCACTTCTCAATTTCTTAAAGGAAATGTAAGAGAATTTTCGATTGTAATGCATTCGACACAACTTTCAAACAGCACGCAATTAAAGGATTGAAAAGAAGCTTTAATCTGACATTTTAACGAAATATTTCTAAAAAAAACTACGTTAATAACTAGGTACTTAAATAACTTATAAACTAATTTATAAAATAACTTTAAAAAAATAACTACTAAAACAACTACTGAGAATAAAGTTGAGTCGTGAGACGGTGAGTTGTTAAGTCACCATTCTGACCAACCAACGACAATTAATGAAAACCTGAAAAGTACAAAAAACAACAATTCACACACAAACACTCAACAACAAGAAATCATACACAGATATACACCCAATCAGATGAGTGATAGATATCTGGGTACATTTTCTTATCATTTAAAATAATTAATCGAGATAATGTAGACGGGTTTAACTACATTCAGGTCTCAACAAATTAATTCTCACTTCTCAATTTCTTAAAGGAAATGTAAGAGAATTTTCGATTGTAATGCATTCGACACAACTTTCAAACAGCACGCAATTAAAGGATTGAAAAGAAGCTTTAATCTGACATTTTAACGAAATATTTCTAAAAAAACTACGTTAATAACTAGGTACTTAAATAACTTATAAACTAATTTATAAAATAACTTTAAAAAAATAACTACTAAAACAACTACTGAGAATAAAGTTGAGTCGTGAGACGGTGAGTTGTTAAGTCACCATTCTGACCAACCAACGACAATTAATGAAAACCTGAAAAGTACAAAAAACAACAATTCACACACAAACACTCAACAACAAGAAATCATACACAGATATACACCCAATCAGATGAGTGATAGATATCTGGGTATATTTTCTTATCATTTAAAATAATTTATCGAGATAATGTAGACGGGTTTAACTACATTCAGGTCTCAACAAATTAATTCTTACTTCTCAATTTCTTAAAGGAAATGTAAGAGAATTTTCGATTGTAATGCATTCGACACAACTTTCAAACAGCACGCAATTAAAGGATTGAAAAGAAGCTTTAATCTGACATTTTAACGAAATATTTCTTAAAAAACTACGTTAATAACTAGGTACTTAAATAACTTATAAACTAATTTATAAAATAACTTAAAAAAATAACTACTAAAACAACTACTGAGAATAAAGTTGAGTCGTGAGACGGTGAGTTGTTAAGTCACCATTCTGACCAACCAACGACAATTAATGAAAACCTGAAAAGTACAAAAAACAACAATTCACACACAAACACTCAACAACAAGAAATCATACACAGATATACACCCAATCAGATGAGTGATAGATATCTGGGTACATTTTCTTATCATTTAAAATAATTAATCGAGATAATGTAGACGGGTTTAACTACATTCAGGTCTCAACAAATTAATTCTCACTTCTCAATTTCTTAAAGGAAATGTAAGAGAATTTTCGATTGTAATGCATTCGACACCACTTTCAAACAGCACGCAATTAAAGGATTGAAAAGAAGCTTTAATCTGACATTTTAACGAAATATTTCTAAAAAAACTACGTTAATAACTAGGTACTTAAATAACTTATAAACTAATTTATAAAATAACTTTAAAAAAATAACTACTAAAACAACTACTGAGAATAAAGTTGAGTCGTGAGACGGTGAGTTGTTAAGTCACCATTCTGACCAACCAACGACAATTAATGAAAACCTGAAAAGTACAAAAAACAACAATTCACACACAAACACTCAACAACAAGAAATCATACACAGATATACACCCAATCAGATGAGTGATAGATATCTGGGTATATTTTCTTATCATTTAAAATAATTTATCGAGATAATGTAGACGGGTTTAACTACATTCAGGTCTCAACAAATTAATTCTTACTTCTCAATTTCTTAAAGGAAATGTAAGAGAATTTTCGATTGTAATGCATTCGACACAACTTTCAAACAGCACGCAATTAAAGGATTGAAAAGAAGCTTTAATCTGACATTTTAACGAAATATTTCTAAAAAAACTACGTTAATAACTAGGTACTTAAATAACTTATAAACTAATTTATAAAATAACTTAAAAAAATAACTACTAAAACAACTACTGAGAATAAAGTTGAGTCGTGAGACGGTGAGTTGTTAAGTCACCATTCTGACCAACCAACGACAATTAATGAAAACCTGAAAAGTACAAAAAACAACAATTCACACACAAACACTCAACAACAAGAAATCATACACAGATATACACCCAATCAGATGAGTGATAGATATCTGGGTACATTTTCTTATCATTTTAAATAATTAATCGAGATAATGTAGACGGGTTTAACTACATTCAGGTCTCAACAAATTAATTCTCACTTCTCAATTTCTTAAAGGAAATGTAAGAGAATTTTCGATTGTAATGCATTCGACACAACTTTCAAACAGCACGCAATTAAAGGATTGAAAAGAAGCTTTAATCTGACATTTTAACGAAATATTTCTAAAAAAACTACGTTAATAACTAGGTACTTAAATAACTTATAAACTAATTTATAAAATAACTTTAAAAAAATAACTACTAAAACAACTACTGAGAATAAAGTTGAGTCGTGAGACGGTGAGTTGTTAAGTCACCATTCTGACCAACCAACGACAATTAATGAAAACCTGAAAAGTACAAAAAACAACAATTCACACACAAACACTCAACAACAAGAAATCATACACAGATATACACCCAATCAGATGAGTGATAGATATCTGGGTACATTTTCTTATCATTTAAAATAATTAATCGAGATAATGTAGACGGGTTTAACTACATTCAGGTCTCAACAAATTAATTCTCACTTCTCAATTTCTTAAAGGAAATGTAAGAGAATGTTCGATTGTAATGCATTCGACACAACTTTCAAACAGCACGCAATTAAAGGATTGAAAAGAAGCTTTAATCTGACATTTTAACGAAATATTTCTAAAAAAACTACGTTAATAACTAGGTACTTAAATAACTTATAAACTAATTTATAAAATAACTTTAAAAAAATAACTACTAAAACAACTACTGAGAATAAAGTTGAGTCGTGAGACGGTGAGTTGTTAAGTCACCATTCTGACCAACCAACGACAATTAATGAAAACCTGAAAAGTACAAAAAACAACAATTCACACACAAACACTCAACAACAAGAAATCATACACAGATATACACCCAATCAGATGAGTGATAGATATCTGGGTACATTTTCTTATCATTTAAAATAATTAATCGAGATAATGTAGACGGGTTTAACTACATTCAGGTCTCAACAAATTGATTCTTACTTCTCAATTTCTTAAAGGAAATGTAAGAGAATTTTCGATTGTAATGCATTCGGCACAACTTTCAAACAGCACGCAATTAAAGGATTGAAAAGAAGCTTTAATCTGACATTTTAACGAAATATTTCTAAAAAAACTACGTTAATAACTAGGTACTTAAATAACTTATAAACTAATTTATAAAATAACTTTAAAAAAATAACTACTAAAACAACTACTGAGAATAAAGTTGAGTCGTGAGACGGTGAGTTGTTAAGTCACCATTCTGACCAACCAACGACAATTAATGAAAACCTGAAAAGTACAAAAAACAACAATTCACACACAAACACTCAACAACAAGAAATCATACACAGATATACACCCAATCAGATGAGTGATAGATATCTGGGTACATTTTCTTATCATTTAAAATAATTAATCGAGATAATGTAGACGGGTTTAACTACATTCAGGTCTCAACAAATTAATTCTCACTTCTCAATTTCTTAAAGGAAATGTAAGAGAATGTTCGATTGTAATGCATTCGACACAACTTTCAAACAGCACGCAATTAAAGGATTGAAAAGAAGCTTTAATCTGACATTTTAACGAAATATTTCTAAAAAAACTACGTTAATAACTAGGTACTTAAATAACTTATAAACTAATTTATAAAATAACTTTAAAAAAATAACTACTAAAACAACTACTGAGAATAAAGTTGAGTCGTGAGACGGTGAGTTGTTAAGTCACCATTCTGACCAACCAACGACAATTAATGAAAACCTGAAAAGTACAAAAAACAACAATTCACACACAAACACTCAACAACAAGAAATCATACACAGATATACACCCAATCAGATGAGTGATAGATATCTGGGTACATTTTCTTATCATTTAAAATAATTAATCGAGATAATGTAGACGGGTTTAAATACATTCAGGTCTCAACAAATTAATTCTTACTTCTCAATTTCTTAAAGGAAATGTAAGAGAATGTTCGATTGTAATGCATTCGACACAACTTTCAAACAGCACGCAATTAAAGGATTGAAAAGAAGCTTTAATCTGACATTTTAACGAAATATTTCTAAAAAAACTACGTTAATAACTAGGTACTTAAATAACTTATAAACTAATTTATAAAATAACTTAAAAAAAATAACTACTATAACAACTACTGAATATAAAGTTGAGTCGTGAGACGGTGAGTTGTTAGGTCACCATTCTGACCAACCAACGACAATTAATGAAAACCTGAAAAGTACAAAAAACAACAATTCACACACAAACACTCAACAACAAGAAATCATACACAGATATACACCCAATCAGATGAGTGATAGATATCTGGGTACATTTTCTTATCATTTAAAATAATTTATCGAGATAATGTAGACGGGTTTAACTACATTCAGGTCTCAACAAATTAATTCTTACTTCTCAATTTCTTAAAGGAAATGTAAGAGAATTTTCGATTGTAATGCATTCGACACAACTTTCAAACAGCACGCAATTAAAGGATTGAAAAGAAGCTTTAATCTGACATTTTAACGAAATATTTCTAAAAAAACTACGTTAATAACTAGGTACTTAAATAACTTATAAACTAATTTATAAAATAACTTAAAAAAATAACTACTAAAACAACTACTGAGAATAAAGTTGAGTCGTGAGACGGTGAGTTGTTAAGTCACCATTCTGACCAACCAACGACAATTAATGAAAACCTGAAAAGTACAAAAAACAACAATTCACACACAAACACTCAACAACAAGAAATCATACACAGATATACACCCAATCAGATGAGTGATAGATATCTGGGTACATTTTCTTATCATTTAAAATAATTAATCGAGATAATGTAGACGGGTTTAACTACATTCAGGTCTCAACAAATTAATTCTCACTTCTCAATTTCTTAAAGGAAATGTAAGAGAATTTTCGATTGTAATGCATTCGACACCAATTTCAAACAGCACGCAATTAAAGGATTGAAAAGAAGCTTTAATCTGACATTTTAACGAAATATTTCTAAAAAAACTACGTTAATAACTAGGTACTTAAATAACTTATAAACTAATTTATAAAATAACTTAAAAAAATAACTACTAAAACAACTACTGAGAATAAAGTTGAGTCGTGAGACGGTGAGTTGTTAAGTCACCATTCTGACCAACCAACGACAATTAATGAAAACCTGAAAAGTACAAAAAACAACAATTCACACACAAACACTCAACAACAAGAAATCATACACAGATATACACCCAATCAGATGAGTGATAGATATCTGGGTACATTTTCTTATCATTTAAAATAATTTATCGAGATAATGTAGACGGGTTTAACTACATTCAGGTTTCAACAAATTAATTCTCACTTCTCAATTTCTTAAAGGAAATGTAAGAGAATTTTCGATTGTAATGCATTCGACACAACTTTCAAACAGCACGCAATTAAAGGATTGAAAAGAAGCTTTAATCTGACATTTTAACGAAATATTTCTAAAAAAACTACGTTAATAACTAGGTATTTAAATAACTTATAAACTAATTTATAAAATAACTTTAAAAAAATAACTACTAAAACAACTACTGAGAATAAAGTTGAGTCGTGAGACGGTGAGTTGTTAAGTCACCATTCTGACCAACCAACGACAATTAATGAAAACCTGAAAAGTACAAAAAACAACAATTCACACACAAACACTCAACAACAAGAAATCATAAACAGATATACACCCAATCAGATGAGTGATAGATATCTGGGTATATTTTCTTATCATTTAAAATAATTTATCGAGATAATGTAGACGGGTTTAACTACATTCAGGTCTCAACAAATTAATTCTTACTTCTCAATTTCTTAAAGGAAATGTAAGAGAATTTTCGATTGTAATGCATTCGACACAACTTTCAAACAGCACGCAATTAAAGGATTGAAAAGAAGCTTTAATCTGACATTTTAACGAAATATTTCTAAAAAAACTACGTTAATAACTAGGTACTTAAATAACTTATAAACTAATTTATAAAATAACTTTAAAAAAATAACTACTAAAACAACTACTGAGAATAAAGTTGAGTCGTGAGACGGTGAGTTGTTAAGTCACCATTCTGACCAACCAACGACAATTAATGAAAACCTGAAAAGTACAAAAAACAACAATTCACACACAAACACTCAACAACAAGAAATCATACACAGATATACACCCAATCAGATGAGTGATAGATATCTGGGTATATTTTCTTATCATTTAAAATAATTTATCGAGATAATGTAGACGGGTTTAACTACATTCAGGTCTCAACAAATTAATTCTTACTTCTCAATTTCTTAAAGGAAATGTAAGAGAATTTTCGATTGTAATGCATTCGACACAACTTTCAAACAGCACGCAATTAAAGGATTGAAAAGAAGCTTTAATCTGACATTTTAACGAAATATTTCTAAAAAAACTACGTTAATAACTAGGTACTTAAATAACTTATAAACTAATTTATAAAATAACTTTAAAAAAATAACTACTAAAACAACTACTGAGAATAAAGTTGAGTCGTGAGACGGTGAGTTGTTAAGTCACCATTCTGACCAACCAACGACAATTAATGAAAACCTGAAAAGTACAAAAAACAACAATTCACACACAAACACTCAACAACAAGAAATCATACACAGATATACACCCAATCAGATGAGTGATAGATATCTGGGTATATTTTCTTATCATTTAAAATAATTTATCGAGATAATGTAGACGGGTTTAACTACATTCAGGTCTCAACAAATTAATTCTTACTTCTCAATTTCTTAAAGGAAATGTAAGAGAATTTTCGATTGTAATGCATTCGACACAACTTTCAAACAGCACGCAATTAAAGGATTGAAAAGAAGCTTTAATCTGACATTTTAACGAAATATTTCTAAAAAAACTACGTTAATAACTAGGTACTTAAATAACTTATAAACTAATTTATAAAATAACTTAAAAAAATAACTACTAAAACAACTACTGAGAATAAAGTTGAGTCGTGAGACGGTGAGTTGTTAAGTCACCATTCTGACCAACCAACGACAATTAATGAAAACCTGAAAAGTACAAAAAACAACAATTCACACACAAACACTCAACAACAAGAAATCATACACAGATATACACCCAATCAGATGAGTGATAGATATCTGGGTACATTTTCTTATCATTTAAAATAATTAATCGAGATAATGTAGACGGGTTTAACTACATTCAGGTCTCAACAAATTAATTCTCACTTCTCAATTTCTTAAAGGAAATGTAAGAGAATTTTCGATTGTAATGCATTCGACACAACTTTCAAACAGCACGCAATTAAAGGATTGAAAAGAAGCTTTAATCTGACATTTTAACGAAATATTTCTAAAAAAACTACGTTAATAACTAGGTACTTAAATAACTTATAAACTAATTTATAAAATAACTTTAAAAAAATAACTACTAAAACAACTACTGAGAATAAAGTTGAGTCGTGAGACGGTGAGTTGTTAAGTCACCATTCTGACCAACCAACGACAATTAATGAAAACCTGAAAAGTACAAAAAACAACAATTCACACACAAACACTCAACAACAAGAAATCATACACAGATATACACCCAATCAGATGAGTGATAGATATCTGGGTACATTTTCTTATCATTTAAAATAATTAATCGAGATAATGTAGACGGGTTTAACTACATTCAGGTCTCAACAAATTAATTCTCACTTCTCAATTTCTTAAAGGAAATGTAAGAGAATTTTCGATTGTAATGCATTCGACACAACTTTCAAACAGCACGCAATTAAAGGATTGAAAAGAAGCTTTAATCTGACATTTTAACGAAATATTTCTAAAAAAACTACGTTAATAACTAGGTACTTAAATAACTTATAAACTAATTTATAAAATAACTTTAAAAAAATAACTACTAAAACAACTACTGAGAATAAAGTTGAGTCGTGAGACGGTGAGTTGTTAAGTCACCATTCTGACCAACCAACGACAATTAATGAAAACCTGAAAAGTACAAAAAACAACAATTCACACACAAACACTCAACAACAAGAAATCATACACAGATATACACCCAATCAGATGAGTGATAGATATCTGGGTATATTTTCTTATCATTTAAAATAATTTATCGAGATAATGTAGACGGGTTTAACTACATTCAGGTCTCAACAAATTAATTCTTACTTCTCAATTTCTTAAAGGAAATGTAAGAGAATTTTCGATTGTAATGCATTCGACACAACTTTCAAACAGCACGCAATTAAAGGATTGAAAAGAAGCTTTAATCTGACATTTTAACGAAATATTTCTAAAAAAACTACGTTAATAACTAGGTACTTAAATAACTTATAAACTAATTTATAAAATAACTTTAAAAAAATAACTACTAAAACAACTACTGAGAATAAAGTTGAGTCGTGAGACGGTGAGTTGTTAAGTCACCATTCTGACCAACCAACGACAATTAATGAAAACCTGAAAAGTACAAAAAACAACAATTCACACACAAACACTCAACAACAAGAAATCATACACAGATATACACCCAATCAGATGAGTGATAGATATCTGGGTATATTTTCTTATCATTTAAAATAATTTATCGAGATAATGTAGACGGGTTTAACTACATTCAGGTCTCAACAAATTAATTCTTACTTCTCAATTTCTTAAAGGAAATGTAAGAGAATTTTCGATTGTAATGCATTCGACACAACTTTCAAACAGCACGCAATTAAAGGATTGAAAAGAAGCTTTAATCTGACATTTTAACGAAATATTTCTAAAAAAACTACGTTAATAACTAGGTACTTAAATAACTTATAAACTAATTTATAAAATAACTTAAAAAAATAACTACTAAAACAACTACTGAGAATAAAGTTGAGTCGTGAGACGGTGAGTTGTTAAGTCACCATTCTGACCAACCAACGACAATTAATGAAAACCTGAAAAGTACAAAAAACAACAATTCACACACAAACACTCAACAACAAGAAATCATACACAGATATACACCCAATCAGATGAGTGATAGATATCTGGGTACATTTTCTTATCATTTAAAATAATTAATCGAGATAATGTAGACGGGTTTAACTACATTCAGGTCTCAACAAATTAATTCTCACTTCTCAATTTCTTAAAGGAAATGTAAGAGAATTTTCGATTGTAATGCATTCGACACAACTTTCAAACAGCACGCAATTAAAGGATTGAAAAGAAGCTTTAATCTGACATTTTAACGAAATATTTCTAAAAAAACTACGTTAATAACTAGGTACTTAAATAACTTATAAACTAATTTATAAAATAACTTTAAAAAAATAACTACTAAAACAACTACTGAGAATAAAGTTGAGTCGTGAGACGGTGAGTTGTTAAGTCACCATTCTGACCAACCAACGACAATTAATGAAAACCTGAAAAGTACAAAAAACAACAATTCACACACAAACACTCAACAACAAGAAATCATACACAGATATACACCCAATCAGATGAGTGATAGATATCTGGGTACATTTTCTTATCATTTAAAATAATTAATCGAGATAATGTAGACGGGTTTAACTACATTCAGGTCTCAACAAATTAATTCTCACTTCTCAATTTCTTAAAGGAAATGTAAGAGAATTTTCGATTGTAATGCATTCGACACAACTTTCAAACAGCACGCAATTAAAGGATTGAAAAGAAGCTTTAATCTGACATTTTAACGAAATATTTCTAAAAAAACTACGTTAATAACTAGGTACTTAAATAACTTATAAACTAATTTATAAAATAACTTTAAAAAAATAACTACTAAAACAACTACTGAGAATAAAGTTGAGTCGTGAGACGGTGAGTTGTTAAGTCACCATTCTGACCAACCAACGACAATTAATGAAAACCTGAAAAGTACAAAAAACAACAATTCACACACAAACACTCAACAACAAGAAATCATACACAGATATACACCCAATCAGATGAGTGATAGATATCTGGGTATATTTTCTTATCATTTAAAATAATTTATCGAGATAATGTAGACGGGTTTAACTACATTCAGGTCTCAACAAATTAATTCTTACTTCTCAATTTCTTAAAGGAAATGTAAGAGAATTTTCGATTGTAATGCATTCGACACAACTTTCAAACAGCACGCAATTAAAGGATTGAAAAGAAGCTTTAATCTGACATTTTAACGAAATATTTCTAAAAAAACTACGTTAATAACTAGGTACTTAAATAACTTATAAACTAATTTATAAAATAACTTAAAAAAATAACTACTAAAACAACTACTGAGAATAAAGTTGAGTCGTGAGACGGTGAGTTGTTAAGTCACCATTCTGACCAACCAACGACAATTAATGAAAACCTGAAAAGTACAAAAAACAACAATTCACACACAAACACTCAACAACAAGAAATCATACACAGATATACACCCAATCAGATGAGTGATAGATATCTGGGTACATTTTCTTATCATTTAAAATAATTAATCGAGATAATGTAGACGGGTTTAACTACATTCAGGTCTCAACAAATTGATTCTTACTTCTCAATTTCTTAAAGGAAATGTAAGAGAATTTTCGATTGTAATGCATTCGGCACAACTTTCAAACAGCACGCAATTAAAGGATTGAAAAGAAGCTTTAATCTGACATTTTAACGAAATATTTCTAAAAAAACTACGTTAATAACTAGGTACTTAAATAACTTATAAACTAATTTATAAAATAACTTTAAAAAAATAACTACTAAAACAACTACTGAGAATAAAGTTGAGTCGTGAGACGGTGAGTTGTTAAGTCACCATTCTGACCAACCAACGACAATTAATGAAAACCTGAAAAGTACAAAAAACAACAATTCACACACAAACACTCAACAACAAGAAATCATACACAGATATACACCCAATCAGATGAGTGATAGATATCTGGGTACATTTTCTTATCATTTAAAATAATTAATCGAGATAATGTAGACGGGTTTAACTACATTCAGGTCTCAACAAATTAATTCTCACTTCTCAATTTCTTAAAGGAAATGTAAGAGAATTTTCGATTGTAATGCATTCGACACAACTTTCAAACAGCACGCAATTAAAGGATTGAAAAGAAGCTTTAATCTGACATTTTAACGAAATATTTCTAAAAAAACTACGTTAATAACTAGGTACTTAAATAACTTATAAACTAATTTATAAAATAACTTTAAAAAAATAACTACTAAAACAACTACTGAGAATAAAGTTGAGTCGTGAGACGGTGAGTTGTTAAGTCACCATTCTGACCAACCAACGACAATTAATGAAAACCTGAAAAGTACAAAAAACAACAATTCACACACAAACACTCAACAACAAGAAATCATACACAGATATACACCCAATCAGATGAGTGATAGATATCTGGGTACATTTTCTTATCATTTAAAATAATTAATCGAGATAATGTAGACGGGTTTAACTACATTCAGGTCTCAACAAATTAATTCTCACTTCTCAATTTCTTAAAGGAAATGTAAGAGAATGTTCGATTGTAATGCATTCGACACAACTTTCAAACAGCACGCAATTAAAGGATTGAAAAGAAGCTTTAATCTGACATTTTAACGAAATATTTCTAAAAAAACTACGTTAATAACTAGGTACTTAAATAACTTATAAACTAATTTATAAAATAACTTTAAAAAAATAACTACTAAAACAACTACTGAGAATAAAGTTGAGTCGTGAGACGGTGAGTTGTTAAGTCACCATTCTGACCAACCAACGACAATTAATGAAAACCTGAAAAGTACAAAAAACAACAATTCACACACAAACACTCAACAACAAGAAATCATACACAGATATACACCCAATCAGATGAGTGATAGATATCTGGGTACATTTTCTTATCATTTAAAATAATTAATCGAGATAATGTAGACGGGTTTAACTACATTCAGGTCTCAACAAATTGATTCTTACTTCTCAATTTCTTAAAGGAAATGTAAGAGAATTTTCGATTGTAATGCATTCGGCACAACTTTCAAACAGCACGCAATTAAAGGATTGAAAAGAAGCTTTAATCTGACATTTTAACGAAATATTTCTAAAAAAACTACGTTAATAACTAGGTACTTAAATAACTTATAAACTAATTTATAAAATAACTTTAAAAAAATAACTACTAAAACAACTACTGAGAATAAAGTTGAGTCGTGAGACGGTGAGTTGTTAAGTCACCATTCTGACCAACCAACGACAATTAATGAAAACCTGAAAAGTACAAAAAACAACAATTCACACACAAACACTCAACAACAAGAAATCATACACAGATATACACCCAATCAGATGAGTGATAGATATCTGGGTACATTTTCTTATCATTTAAAATAATTAATCGAGATAATGTAGACGGGTTTAACTACATTCAGGTCTCAACAAATTAATTCTCACTTCTCAATTTCTTAAAGGAAATGTAAGAGAATGTTCGATTGTAATGCATTCGACACAACTTTCAAACAGCACGCAATTAAAGGATTGAAAAGAAGCTTTAATCTGACATTTTAACGAAATATTTCTAAAAAAACTACGTTAATAACTAGGTACTTAAATAACTTATAAACTAATTTATAAAATAACTTTAAAAAAATAACTACTAAAACAACTACTGAGAATAAAGTTGAGTCGTGAGACGGTGAGTTGTTAAGTCACCATTCTGACCAACCAACGACAATTAATGAAAACCTGAAAAGTACAAAAAACAACAATTCACACACAAACACTCAACAACAAGAAATCATACACAGATATACACCCAATCAGATGAGTGATAGATATCTGGGTACATTTTCTTATCATTTAAAATAATTAATCGAGATAATGTAGACGGGTTTAACTACATTCAGGTCTCAACAAATTGATTCTTACTTCTCAATTTCTTAAAGGAAATGTAAGAGAATTTTCGATTGTAATGCATTCGGCACAACTTTCAAACAGCACGCAATTAAAGGATTGAAAAGAAGCTTTAATCTGACATTTTAACGAAATATTTCTAAAAAAGCTACGTTAATAACTAGGTACTTAAATAACTTATAAACTAATTTATAAAATAACTTTAAAAAAATAACTACTAAAACAACTACTGAGAATAAAGTTGAGTCGTGAGACGGTGAGTTGTTAAGTCACCATTCTGACCAACCAACGACAATTAATGAAAACCTGAAAAGTACAAAAAACAACAATTCACACACAAACACTCAACAACAAGAAATCATACACAGATATACACCCAATCAGATGAGTGATAGATATCTGGTTACATTTTCTTATCATTTAAAATAATTTATCGAGATAATGTAGACGGGTTTAAATACATTCAGGTCTCAACAAATTAATTCTTACTTCTCAATTTCTTAAAGGAAATGTAAGAGAATGTTCGATTGTAATGCATTCGGCACAACTTTCAAACAGCACGCAATTAAAGGATTGAAAAGAAGCTTTAATCTGACATTTTAACGAAATATTTCTAAAAAAACTACGTTAATAACTAGGTACTTAAATAACTTAAAAACTAATTTATAAAATAACTTTAAAAAAATAACTACTAAAACAACTACTGAGAATAAAGTTGAGTCGTGAGACGGTGAGTTGTTAAGTCACCATTCTGATCAACCAACGACAATTAATGAAAACCTGAAAAGTACAAAAAACAACAATTCACACACAAACACTCAACAACAAGAAATCATACACAGATATACACCCAATCAGATGAGTGATAGATATCTGGGTACATTTTCTTATCATTTAAAATAATTAATCGAGATAATGTAGACGGGTTTAACTACATTCAGGTCTCAACAAATTAATTCTCACTTCTCAATTTCTTAAAGGAAATGTAAGAGAATGTTCGATTGTAATGCATTCGACACAACTTTCAAACAGCACGCAATTAAAGGATTGAAAAGAAGCTTTAATCTGACATTTTAACGAAATATTTCTAAAAAAACTACGTTAATAACTAGGTACTTAAATAACTTATAAACTAATTTATAAAATAACTTTAAAAAAATAACTACTAAAACAACTACTGAGAATAAAGTTGAGTCGTGAGACGGTGAGTTGTTAAGTCACCATTCTGACCAACCAACGACAATTAATGAAAACCTGAAAAGTACAAAAAACAACAATTCACACACAAACACTCAACAACAAGAAATCATACACAGATATACACCCAATCAGATGAGTGATAGATATCTGGGTACATTTTCTTATCATTTAAAATAATTAATCGAGATAATGTAGACGGGTTTAACTACATTCAGGTCTCAACAAATTAATTCTCACTTCTCAATTTCTTAAAGGAAATGTAAGAGAATGTTCGATTGTAATGCATTCGACACAACTTTCAAACAGCACGCAATTAAAGGATTGAAAAGAAGCTTTAATCTGACATTTTAACGAAATATTTCTAAAAAAACTACGTTAATAACTAGGTACTTAAATAACTTAAAAACTAATTTATAAAATAACTTTAAAAAAATAACTACTAAAACAACTACTGAGAATAAAGTTGAGTCGTGAGACGGTGAGTTGTTAAGTCACCATTCTGATCAACCAACGACAATTAATGAAAACCTGAAAAGTACAAAAAACAACAATTCACACACAAACACTCAACAACAAGAAATCATACACAGATATACACCCAATCAGATGAGTGATAGATATCTGGGTACATTTTCTTATCATTTAAAATAATTAATCGAGATAATGTAGACGGGTTTAACTACATTCAGGTCTCAACAAATTAATTCTCACTTCTCAATTTCTTAAAGGAAATGTAAGAGAATGTTCGATTGTAATGCATTCGACACAACTTTCAAACAGCACGCAATTAAAGGATTGAAAAGAAGCTTTAATCTGACATTTTAACGAAATATTTCTAAAAAAACTACGTTAATAACTAGGTACTTAAATAACTTATAAACTAATTTATAAAATAACTTTAAAAAAATAACTACTAAAACAACTACTGAGAATAAAGTTGAGTCGTGAGACGGTGAGTTGTTAAGTCACCATTCTGACCAACCAACGACAATTAATGAAAACCTGAAAAGTACAAAAAACAACAATTCACACACAAACACTCAACAACAAGAAATCATACACAGATATACACCCAATCAGATGAGTGATAGATATCTGGGTACATTTTCTTATCATTTAAAATAATTAATCGAGATAATGTAGACGGGTTTAACTACATTCAGGTCTCAACAAATTAATTCTCACTTCTCAATTTCTTAAAGGAAATGTAAGAGAATGTTCGATTGTAATGCATTCGACACAACTTTCAAACAGCACGCAATTAAAGGATTGAAAAGAAGCTTTAATCTGACATTTTAACGAAATATTTCTAAAAAAACTACGTTAATAACTAGGTACTTAAATAACTTATAAACTAATTTATAAAATAACTTTAAAAAAATAACTACTAAAACAACTACTGAGAATAAAGTTGAGTCGTGAGACGGTGAGTTGTTAAGTCACCATTCTGACCAACCAACGACAATTAATGAAAACCTGAAAAGTACAAAAAACAACAATTCACACACAAACACTCAACAACAAGAAATCATACACAGATATACACCCAATCAGATGAGTGATAGATATCTGGGTACATTTTCTTATCATTTAAAATAATTAATCGAGATAATGTAGACGGGTTTAACTACATTCAGGTCTCAACAAATTGATTCTTACTTCTCAATTTCTTAAAGGAAATGTAAGAGAATTTTCGATTGTAATGCATTCGGCACAACTTTCAAACAGCACGCAATTAAAGGATTGAAAAGAAGCTTTAATCTGACATTTTAACGAAATATTTCTAAAAAAACTACGTTAATAACTAGGTACTTAAATAACTTATAAACTAATTTATAAAATAACTTTAAAAAAATAACTACTAAAACAACTACTGAGAATAAAGTTGAGTCGTGAGACGGTGAGTTGTTAAGTCACCATTCTGACCAACCAACGACAATTAATGAAAACCTGAAAAGTACAAAAAACAACAATTCACACACAAACACTCAACAACAAGAAATCATACACAGATATACACCCAATCAGATGAGTGATAGATATCTGGGTACATTTTCTTATCATTTAAAATAATTAATCGAGATAATGTAGACGGGTTTAACTACATTCAGGTCTCAACAAATTAATTCTCACTTCTCAATTTCTTAAAGGAAATGTAAGAGAATGTTCGATTGTAATGCATTCGACACAACTTTCAAACAGCACGCAATTAAAGGATTGAAAAGAAGCTTTAATCTGACATTTTAACGAAATATTTCTAAAAAAACTACGTTAATAACTAGGTACTTAAATAACTTATAAACTAATTTATAAAATAACTTTAAAAAAATAACTACTAAAACAACTACTGAGAATAAAGTTGAGTCGTGAGACGGTGAGTTGTTAAGTCACCATTCTGACCAACCAACGACAATTAATGAAAACCTGAAAAGTACAAAAAACAACAATTCACACACAAACACTCAACAACAAGAAATCATACACAGATATACACCCAATCAGATGAGTGATAGATATCTGGGTACATTTTCTTATCATTTAAAATAATTAATCGAGATAATGTAGACGGGTTTAACTACATTCAGGTCTCAACAAATTGATTCTTACTTCTCAATTTCTTAAAGGAAATGTAAGAGAATTTTCGATTGTAATGCATTCGGCACAACTTTCAAACAGCACGCAATTAAAGGATTGAAAAGAAGCTTTAATCTGACATTTTAACGAAATATTTCTAAAAAAACTACGTTAATAACTAGGTACTTAAATAACTTATAAACTAATTTATAAAATAACTTTAAAAAAATAACTACTAAAACAACTACTGAGAATAAAGTTGAGTCGTGAGACGGTGAGTTGTTAAGTCACCATTCTGACCAACCAACGACAATTAATGAAAACCTGAAAAGTACAAAAAACAACAATTCACACACAAACACTCAACAACAAGAAATCATACACAGATATACACCCAATCAGATGAGTGATAGATATCTGGGTACATTTTCTTATCATTTAAAATAATTAATCGAGATAATGTAGACGGGTTTAACTACATTCAGGTCTCAACAAATTGATTCTTACTTCTCAATTTCTTAAAGGAAATGTAAGAGAATTTTCGATTGTAATGCATTCGGCACAACTTTCAAACAGCACGCAATTAAAGGATTGAAAAGAAGCTTTAATCTGACATTTTAACGAAATATTTCTAAAAAAGCTACGTTAATAACTAGGTACTTAAATAACTTATAAACTAATTTATAAAATAACTTTAAAAAAATAACTACTAAAACAACTACTGAGAATAAAGTTGAGTCGTGAGACGGTGAGTTGTTAAGTCACCATTCTGACCAACCAACGACAATTAATGAAAACCTGAAAAGTACAAAAAACAACAATTCACACACAAACACTCAACAACAAGAAATCATACACAGATATACACCCAATCAGATGAGTGATAGATATCTGGTTACATTTTCTTATCATTTAAAATAATTTATCGAGATAATGTAGACGGGTTTAAATACATTCAGGTCTCAACAAATTAATTCTTACTTCTCAATTTCTTAAAGGAAATGTAAGAGAATGTTCGATTGTAATGCATTCGGCACAACTTTCAAACAGCACGCAATTAAAGGATTGAAAAGAAGCTTTAATCTGACATTTTAACGAAATATTTCTAAAAAAACTACGTTAATAACTAGGTACTTAAATAACTTAAAAACTAATTTATAAAATAACTTTAAAAAAATAACTACTAAAACAACTACTGAGAATAAAGTTGAGTCGTGAGACGGTGAGTTGTTAAGTCACCATTCTGATCAACCAACGACAATTAATGAAAACCTGAAAAGTACAAAAAACAACAATTCACACACAAACACTCAACAACAAGAAATCATACACAGATATACACCCAATCAGATGAGTGATAGATATCTGGGTACATTTTCTTATCATTTAAAATAATTAATCGAGATAATGTAGACGGGTTTAACTACATTCAGGTCTCAACAAATTAATTCTCACTTCTCAATTTCTTAAAGGAAATGTAAGAGAATGTTCGATTGTAATGCATTCGACACAACTTTCAAACAGCACGCAATTAAAGGATTGAAAAGAAGCTTTAATCTGACATTTTAACGAAATATTTCTAAAAAAACTACGTTAATAACTAGGTACTTAAATAACTTATAAACTAATTTATAAAATAACTTTAAAAAAATAACTACTAAAACAACTACTGAGAATAAAGTTGAGTCGTGAGACGGTGAGTTGTTAAGTCACCATTCTGACCAACCAACGACAATTAATGAAAACCTGAAAAGTACAAAAAACAACAATTCACACACAAACACTCAACAACAAGAAATCATACACAGATATACACCCAATCAGATGAGTGATAGATATCTGGGTACATTTTCTTATCATTTAAAATAATTAATCGAGATAATGTAGACGGGTTTAACTACATTCAGGTCTCAACAAATTGATTCTTACTTCTCAATTTCTTAAAGGAAATGTAAGAGAATTTTCGATTGTAATGCATTCGGCACAACTTTCAAACAGCACGCAATTAAAGGATTGAAAAGAAGCTTTAATCTGACATTTTAACGAAATATTTCTAAAAAAGCTACGTTAATAACTAGGTACTTAAATAACTTATAAACTAATTTATAAAATAACTTTAAAAAAATAACTACTAAAACAACTACTGAGAATAAAGTTGAGTCGTGAGACGGTGAGTTGTTAAGTCACCATTCTGACCAACCAACGACAATTAATGAAAACCTGAAAAGTACAAAAAACAACAATTCACACACAAACACTCAACAACAAGAAATCATACACAGATATACACCCAATCAGATGAGTGATAGATATCTGGTTACATTTTCTTATCATTTAAAATAATTTATCGAGATAATGTAGACGGGTTTAAATACATTCAGGTCTCAACAAATTAATTCTTACTTCTCAATTTCTTAAAGGAAATGTAAGAGAATGTTCGATTGTAATGCATTCGGCACAACTTTCAAACAGCACGCAATTAAAGGATTGAAAAGAAGCTTTAATCTGACATTTTAACGAAATATTTCTAAAAAAACTACGTTAATAACTAGGTACTTAAATAACTTAAAAACTAATTTATAAAATAACTTTAAAAAAATAACTACTAAAACAACTACTGAGAATAAAGTTGAGTCGTGAGACGGTGAGTTGTTAAGTCACCATTCTGATCAACCAACGACAATTAATGAAAACCTGAAAAGTACAAAAAACAACAATTCACACACAAACACTCAACAACAAGAAATCATACACAGATATACACCCAATCAGATGAGTGATAGATATCTGGGTACATTTTCTTATCATTTAAAATAATTAATCGAGATAATGTAGACGGGTTTAACTACATTCAGGTCTCAACAAATTAATTCTCACTTCTCAATTTCTTAAAGGAAATGTAAGAGAATGTTCGATTGTAATGCATTCGACACAACTTTCAAACAGCACGCAATTAAAGGATTGAAAAGAAGCTTTAATCTGACATTTTAACGAAATATTTCTAAAAAAACTACGTTAATAACTAGGTACTTAAATAACTTATAAACTAATTTATAAAATAACTTTAAAAAAATAACTACTAAAACAACTACTGAGAATAAAGTTGAGTCGTGAGACGGTGAGTTGTTAAGTCACCATTCTGACCAACCAACGACAATTAATGAAAACCTGAAAAGTACAAAAAACAACAATTCACACACAAACACTCAACAACAAGAAATCATACACAGATATACACCCAATCAGATGAGTGATAGATATCTGGGTACATTTTCTTATCATTTAAAATAATTAATCGAGATAATGTAGACGGGTTTAACTACATTCAGGTCTCAACAAATTAATTCTCACTTCTCAATTTCTTAAAGGAAATGTAAGAGAATGTTCGATTGTAATGCATTCGACACAACTTTCAAACAGCACGCAATTAAAGGATTGAAAAGAAGCTTTAATCTGACATTTTAACGAAATATTTCTAAAAAAACTACGTTAATAACTAGGTACTTAAATAACTTATAAACTAATTTATAAAATAACTTTAAAAAAATAACTACTAAAACAACTACTGAGAATAAAGTTGAGTCGTGAGACGGTGAGTTGTTAAGTCACCATTCTGACCAACCAACGACAATTAATGAAAACCTGAAAAGTACAAAAAACAACAATTCACACACAAACACTCAACAACAAGAAATCATACACAGATATACACCCAATCAGATGAGTGATAGATATCTGGGTACATTTTCTTATCATTTAAAATAATTAATCGAGATAATGTAGACGGGTTTAACTACATTCAGGTCTCAACAAATTGATTCTTACTTCTCAATTTCTTAAAGGAAATGTAAGAGAATTTTCGATTGTAATGCATTCGGCACAACTTTCAAACAGCACGCAATTAAAGGATTGAAAAGAAGCTTTAATCTGACATTTTAACGAAATATTTCTAAAAAAACTACGTTAATAACTAGGTACTTAAATAACTTATAAACTAATTTATAAAATAACTTTAAAAAAATAACTACTAAAACAACTACTGAGAATAAAGTTGAGTCGTGAGACGGTGAGTTGTTAAGTCACCATTCTGACCAACCAACGACAATTAATGAAAACCTGAAAAGTACAAAAAACAACAATTCACACACAAACACTCAACAACAAGAAATCATACACAGATATACACCCAATCAGATGAGTGATAGATATCTGGGTACATTTTCTTATCATTTAAAATAATTAATCGAGATAATGTAGACGGGTTTAACTACATTCAGGTCTCAACAAATTAATTCTCACTTCTCAATTTCTTAAAGGAAATGTAAGAGAATGTTCGATTGTAATGCATTCGACACAACTTTCAAACAGCACGCAATTAAAGGATTGAAAAGAAGCTTTAATCTGACATTTTAACGAAATATTTCTAAAAAAACTACGTTAATAACTAGGTACTTAAATAACTTATAAACTAATTTATAAAATAACTTTAAAAAAATAACTACTAAAACAACTACTGAGAATAAAGTTGAGTCGTGAGACGGTGAGTTGTTAAGTCACCATTCTGACCAACCAACGACAATTAATGAAAACCTGAAAAGTACAAAAAACAACAATTCACACACAAACACTCAACAACAAGAAATCATACACAGATATACACCCAATCAGATGAGTGATAGATATCTGGTTACATTTTCTTATCATTTAAAATAATTTATCGAGATAATGTAGACGGGTTTAAATACATTCAGGTCTCAACAAATTAATTCTTACTTCTCAATTTCTTAAAGGAAATGTAAGAGAATGTTCGATTGTAATGCATTCGACACAACTTTCAAACAGCACGCAATTAAAGGATTGAAAAGAAGCTTTAATCTGACATTTTAACGAAATATTTCTAAAAAAACTACGTTAATAACTAGGTACTTAAATAACTTATAAACTAATTTATAAAATAACTTAAAAAATAACTACTAAAACAACTACTGAGAATAAAGTTGAGTCGTGAGACGGTGAGTTGTTAAGTCACCATTCTGATCAACCAACGACAATTAATGAAAACCTGAAAAGTACAAAAAACAACAATTCACACACAAACACTCAACAACAAGAAATCATACACAGATATACACCCAATCAGATGAGTGATAGATATCTGGGTACATTTTCTTATCATTTAAAATAATTAATCGAGATAATGTAGACGGGTTTAACTACATTCAGGTCTCAACAAATTGATTCTTACTTCTCAATTTCTTAAAGGAAATGTAAGAGAATTTTCGATTGTAATGCATTCGGCACAACTTTCAAACAGCACGCAATTAAAGGATTGAAAAGAAGCTTTAATCTGACATTTTAACGAAATATTTCTAAAAAAACTACGTTAATAACTAGGTACTTAAATAACTTATAAACTAATTTATAAAATAACTTTAAAAAAATAACTACTAAAACAACTACTGAGAATAAAGTTGAGTCGTGAGACGGTGAGTTGTTAAGTCACCATTCTGACCAACCAACGACAATTAATGAAAACCTGAAAAGTACAAAAAACAACAATTCACACACAAACACTCAACAACAAGAAATCATACACAGATATACACCCAATCAGATGAGTGATAGATATCTGGGTACATTTTCTTATCATTTAAAATAATTAATCGAGATAATGTAGACGGGTTTAACTACATTCAGGTCTCAACAAATTAATTCTCACTTCTCAATTTCTTAAAGGAAATGTAAGAGAATGTTCGATTGTAATGCATTCGACACAACTTTCAAACAGCACGCAATTAAAGGATTGAAAAGAAGCTTTAATCTGACATTTTAACGAAATATTTCTAAAAAAACTACGTTAATAACTAGGTACTTAAATAACTTATAAACTAATTTATAAAATAACTTTAAAAAAATAACTACTAAAACAACTACTGAGAATAAAGTTGAGTCGTGAGACGGTGAGTTGTTAAGTCACCATTCTGACCAACCAACGACAATTAATGAAAACCTGAAAAGTACAAAAAACAACAATTCACACACAAACACTCAACAACAAGAAATCATACACAGATATACACCCAATCAGATGAGTGATAGATATCTGGGTACATTTTCTTATCATTTAAAATAATTAATCGAGATAATGTAGACGGGTTTAACTACATTCAGGTCTCAACAAATTGATTCTTACTTCTCAATTTCTTAAAGGAAATGTAAGAGAATTTTCGATTGTAATGCATTCGGCACAACTTTCAAACAGCACGCAATTAAAGGATTGAAAAGAAGCTTTAATCTGACATTTTAACGAAATATTTCTAAAAAAACTACGTTAATAACTAGGTACTTAAATAACTTATAAACTAATTTATAAAATAACTTTAAAAAAATAACTACTAAAACAACTACTGAGAATAAAGTTGAGTCGTGAGACGGTGAGTTGTTAAGTCACCATTCTGACCAACCAACGACAATTAATGAAAACCTGAAAAGTACAAAAAACAACAATTCACACACAAACACTCAACAACAAGAAATCATACACAGATATACACCCAATCAGATGAGTGATAGATATCTGGGTACATTTTCTTATCATTTAAAATAATTAATCGAGATAATGTAGACGGGTTTAACTACATTCAGGTCTCAACAAATTGATTCTTACTTCTCAATTTCTTAAAGGAAATGTAAGAGAATTTTCGATTGTAATGCATTCGGCACAACTTTCAAACAGCACGCAATTAAAGGATTGAAAAGAAGCTTTAATCTGACATTTTAACGAAATATTTCTAAAAAAACTACGTTAATAACTAGGTACTTAAATAACTTATAAACTAATTTATAAAATAACTTTAAAAAAATAACTACTAAAACAACTACTGAGAATAAAGTTGAGTCGTGAGACGGTGAGTTGTTAAGTCACCATTCTGACCAACCAACGACAATTAATGAAAACCTGAAAAGTACAAAAAACAACAATTCACACACAAACACTCAACAACAAGAAATCATACACAGATATACACCCAATCAGATGAGTGATAGATATCTGGGTACATTTTCTTATCATTTAAAATAATTAATCGAGATAATGTAGACGGGTTTAACTACATTCAGGTCTCAACAAATTGATTCTTACTTCTCAATTTCTTAAAGGAAATGTAAGAGAATTTTCGATTGTAATGCATTCGGCACAACTTTCAAACAGCACGCAATTAAAGGATTGAAAAGAAGCTTTAATCTGACATTTTAACGAAATATTTCTAAAAAAACTACGTTAATAACTAGGTACTTAAATAACTTATAAACTAATTTATAAAATAACTTTAAAAAAATAACTACTAAAACAACTACTGAGAATAAAGTTGAGTCGTGAGACGGTGAGTTGTTAAGTCACCATTCTGATCAACCAACGACAATTAATGAAAACCTGAAAAGTACAAAAAACAACAATTCACACACAAACACTCAACAACAAGAAATCATACACAGATATACACCCAATCAGATGAGTGATAGATATCTGGGTACATTTTCTTATCATTTAAAATAATTAATCGAGATAATGTAGACGGGTTTAACTACATTCAGGTCTCAACAAATTGATTCTTACTTCTCAATTTCTTAAAGGAAATGTAAGAGAATTTTCGATTGTAATGCATTCGGCACAACTTTCAAACAGCACGCAATTAAAGGATTGAAAAGAAGCTTTAATCTGACATTTTAACGAAATATTTCTAAAAAAACTACGTTAATAACTAGGTACTTAAATAACTTATAAACTAATTTATAAAATAACTTTAAAAAAATAACTACTAAAACAACTACTGAGAATAAAGTTGAGTCGTGAGACGGTGAGTTGTTAAGTCACCATTCTGACCAACCAACGACAATTAATGAAAACCTGAAAAGTACAAAAAACAACAATTCACACACAAACACTCAACAACAAGAAATCATACACAGATATACACCCAATCAGATGAGTGATAGATATCTGGGTACATTTTCTTATCATTTAAAATAATTAATCGAGATAATGTAGACGGGTTTAACTACATTCAGGTCTCAACAAATTAATTCTCACTTCTCAATTTCTTAAAGGAAATGTAAGAGAATGTTCGATTGTAATGCATTCGACACAACTTTCAAACAGCACGCAATTAAAGGATTGAAAAGAAGCTTTAATCTGACATTTTAACGAAATATTTCTAAAAAAACTACGTTAATAACTAGGTACTTAAATAACTTATAAACTAATTTATAAAATAACTTTAAAAAAATAACTACTAAAACAACTACTGAGAATAAAGTTGAGTCGTGAGACGGTGAGTTGTTAAGTCACCATTCTGACCAACCAACGACAATTAATGAAAACCTGAAAAGTACAAAAAACAACAATTCACACACAAACACTCAACAACAAGAAATCATACACAGATATACACCCAATCAGATGAGTGATAGATATCTGGGTACATTTTCTTATCATTTAAAATAATTAATCGAGATAATGTAGACGGGTTTAACTACATTCAGGTCTCAACAAATTGATTCTTACTTCTCAATTTCTTAAAGGAAATGTAAGAGAATTTTCGATTGTAATGCATTCGGCACAACTTTCAAACAGCACGCAATTAAAGGATTGAAAAGAAGCTTTAATCTGACATTTTAACGAAATATTTCTAAAAAAACTACGTTAATAACTAGGTACTTAAATAACTTATAAACTAATTTATAAAATAACTTTAAAAAAATAACTACTAAAACAACTACTGAGAATAAAGTTGAGTCGTGAGACGGTGAGTTGTTAAGTCACCATTCTGACCAACCAACGACAATTAATGAAAACCTGAAAAGTACAAAAAACAACAATTCACACACAAACACTCAACAACAAGAAATCATACACAGATATACACCCAATCAGATGAGTGATAGATATCTGGGTACATTTTCTTATCATTTAAAATAATTAATCGAGATAATGTAGACGGGTTTAACTACATTCAGGTCTCAACAAATTGATTCTTACTTCTCAATTTCTTAAAGGAAATGTAAGAGAATTTTCGATTGTAATGCATTCGGCACAACTTTCAAACAGCACGCAATTAAAGGATTGAAAAGAAGCTTTAATCTGACATTTTAACGAAATATTTCTAAAAAAACTACGTTAATAACTAGGTACTTAAATAACTTATAAACTAATTTATAAAATAACTTTAAAAAAATAACTACTAAAACAACTACTGAGAATAAAGTTGAGTCGTGAGACGGTGAGTTGTTAAGTCACCATTCTGACCAACCAACGACAATTAATGAAAACCTGAAAAGTACAAAAAACAACAATTCACACACAAACACTCAACAACAAGAAATCATACACAGATATACACCCAATCAGATGAGTGATAGATATCTGGGTACATTTTCTTATCATTTAAAATAATTAATCGAGATAATGTAGACGGGTTTAACTACATTCAGGTCTCAACAAATTGATTCTTACTTCTCAATTTCTTAAAGGAAATGTAAGAGAATTTTCGATTGTAATGCATTCGGCACAACTTTCAAACAGCACGCAATTAAAGGATTGAAAAGAAGCTTTAATCTGACATTTTAACGAAATATTTCTAAAAAAACTACGTTAATAACTAGGTACTTAAATAACTTATAAACTAATTTATAAAATAACTTTAAAAAAATAACTACTAAAACAACTACTGAGAATAAAGTTGAGTCGTGAGACGGTGAGTTGTTAAGTCACCATTCTGACCAACCAACGACAATTAATGAAAACCTGAAAAGTACAAAAAACAACAATTCACACACAAACACTCAACAACAAGAAATCATACACAGATATACACCCAATCAGATGAGTGATAGATATCTGGGTACATTTTCTTATCATTTAAAATAATTAATCGAGATAATGTAGACGGGTTTAACTACATTCAGGTCTCAACAAATTAATTCTCACTTCTCAATTTCTTAAAGGAAATGTAAGAGAATGTTCGATTGTAATGCATTCGACACAACTTTCAAACAGCACGCAATTAAAGGATTGAAAAGAAGCTTTAATCTGACATTTTAACGAAATATTTCTAAAAAAACTACGTTAATAACTAGGTACTTAAATAACTTATAAACTAATTTATAAAATAACTTTAAAAAAATAACTACTAAAACAACTACTGAGAATAAAGTTGAGTCGTGAGACGGTGAGTTGTTAAGTCACCATTCTGACCAACCAACGACAATTAATGAAAACCTGAAAAGTACAAAAAACAACAATTCACACACAAACACTCAACAACAAGAAATCATACACAGATATACACCCAATCAGATGAGTGATAGATATCTGGGTACATTTTCTTATCATTTAAAATAATTAATCGAGATAATGTAGACGGGTTTAACTACATTCAGGTCTCAACAAATTGATTCTTACTTCTCAATTTCTTAAAGGAAATGTAAGAGAATTTTCGATTGTAATGCATTCGGCACAACTTTCAAACAGCACGCAATTAAAGGATTGAAAAGAAGCTTTAATCTGACATTTTAACGAAATATTTCTAAAAAAACTACGTTAATAACTAGGTACTTAAATAACTTATAAACTAATTTATAAAATAACTTTAAAAAAATAACTACTAAAACAACTACTGAGAATAAAGTTGAGTCGTGAGACGGTGAGTTGTTAAGTCACCATTCTGACCAACCAACGACAATTAATGAAAACCTGAAAAGTACAAAAAACAACAATTCACACACAAACACTCAACAACAAGAAATCATACACAGATATACACCCAATCAGATGAGTGATAGATATCTGGGTACATTTTCTTATCATTTAAAATAATTAATCGAGATAATGTAGACGGGTTTAACTACATTCAGGTCTCAACAAATTAATTCTCACTTCTCAATTTCTTAAAGGAAATGTAAGAGAATGTTCGATTGTAATGCATTCGACACAACTTTCAAACAGCACGCAATTAAAGGATTGAAAAGAAGCTTTAATCTGACATTTTAACGAAATATTTCTAAAAAAACTACGTTAATAACTAGGTACTTAAATAACTTATAAACTAATTTATAAAATAACTTTAAAAAAATAACTACTAAAACAACTACTGAGAATAAAGTTGAGTCGTGAGACGGTGAGTTGTTAAGTCACCATTCTGACCAACCAACGACAATTAATGAAAACCTGAAAAGTACAAAAAACAACAATTCACACACAAACACTCAACAACAAGAAATCATACACAGATATACACCCAATCAGATGAGTGATAGATATCTGGGTACATTTTCTTATCATTTAAAATAATTAATCGAGATAATGTAGACGGGTTTAACTACATTCAGGTCTCAACAAATTGATTCTTACTTCTCAATTTCTTAAAGGAAATGTAAGAGAATTTTCGATTGTAATGCATTCGGCACAACTTTCAAACAGCACGCAATTAAAGGATTGAAAAGAAGCTTTAATCTGACATTTTAACGAAATATTTCTAAAAAAACTACGTTAATAACTAGGTACTTAAATAACTTATAAACTAATTTATAAAATAACTTTAAAAAAATAACTACTAAAACAACTACTGAGAATAAAGTTGAGTCGTGAGACGGTGAGTTGTTAAGTCACCATTCTGACCAACCAACGACAATTAATGAAAACCTGAAAAGTACAAAAAACAACAATTCACACACAAACACTCAACAACAAGAAATCATACACAGATATACACCCAATCAGATGAGTGATAGATATCTGGGTACATTTTCTTATCATTTAAAATAATTAATCGAGATAATGTAGACGGGTTTAACTACATTCAGGTCTCAACAAATTAATTCTTACTTCTCAATTTCTTAAAGGAAATGTAAGAGAATGTTCGATTGTAATGCATTCGACACAACTTTCAAACAGCACGCAATTAAAGGATTGAAAAGAAGCTTTAATCTGACATTTTAACGAAATATTTCTAAAAAAACTACGTTAATAACTAGGTACTTAAATAACTTATAAACTAATTTATAAAATAACTTTAAAAAAATAACTACTAAAACAACTACTGAGAATAAAGTTGAGTCGTGAGACGGTGAGTTGTTAAGTCACCATTCTGACCAACCAACGACAATTAATGAAAACCTGAAAAGTACAAAAAACAACAATTCACACACAAACACTCAACAACAAGAAATCATACACAGATATACACCCAATCAGATGAGTGATAGATATCTGGGTACATTTTTTTATCATTTAAAATAATTTATCGAGATAATGTAGACGGGTTTAACTACATTCAGGTTTCAACAAATTAATTCTCACTTCTCAATTTCTTAAAGGAAATGTAAGAGAATTTTCGATTGTAATGCATTCGGCACAACTTTCAAACAGCACGCAATTAAAGGATTGAAAAGAAGCTTTAATCTGACATTTTAACGAAATATTTCTAAAAAAACTACGTTAATAACTAGGTACTTAAATAACTTATAAACTTATTTATAAAATAACTTTAAAAAAATAACTACTAAAACAACTACTGAGAATAAAGTTGAGTCGTGAGACGGTGAGTTGTTAAGTCACCATTCTGACCAACCAACGACAAATAATGAAAACCTGAAAAGTACAAAAAACAACAATTCACACACAAACACTCAACAACAAGAAATCATACACAGATATACACCCAATCAGATGAGTGATAGATATCTGGGTACATTTTCTTATCATTTAAAATAATTAATCGAGATAATGTAGACGGGTTTCACTACATTCAGGTCTCAACAAATTAATTCTTACTTCTCAATTTCTTAAAGGAAATGTAAGAGAATTTTCGATTGTAATGCATTCGACACAACTTTCAAACAGCACGCAATTAAAGGATTGAAAAGAAGCTTTAATCTGACATTTTAACGAAATATTTCTAAAAAAACTACGTTAATAACTAGGTACTTAAATAACTTATAAACTAATTTATAAAATAACTTATAAAAATAACTACTAAAACAACTACTGAGAATAAAGTTGAGTCGTGAGACGGTGAGTTGTTAAGTCACCATTCTGACCAACCAACGACAAATAATGAAAACCTGAAAAGTACAAAAAACAACAATTCACACACAAACACTCAACAACAAGAAATCATACACAGATATACACCCAATCAGATGAGTGATAGATATCTGGGTACATTTTCTTATCATTTAAAATAATTAATCGAGATAATGTAGACGGGTTTAACTACATTCAGGTCTCAACAAATTAATTCTTACTTCTCAATTTCTTAAAGGAAATGTAAGAGAATTTTCGATTGTAATGCATTCGGCACAACTTTCAAACAGCACGCAATTAAAGGATTGAAAAGAAGCTTTAATCTGACTTATTGGTTGGGAATAATATTTTGCATGATTTTTTGTCGTTGAAAGTAAAACATTTTCTACTTTTAGCTTATCTTCCCTGTTGAAAGAATGACTAAGAAAATAGGGTTCGTATCATAAATATATAAAGACTTATCTTTGCTGATGGGATCCTAGCGACATCAGCGACCAACATCTCCCTTTATAGATGTTGGTTTAGAATAATCCAATTAAACAGCTTCAGCCTCCACGCCTTCCGTCCCGCAAAATATCACTGACTCCAGCATCTTCTATATCCAACTCCATCTCCTGCTTCTTCTGTTACGAATCGCTTCATTCTATGCTCCTGCTAAATTTTACCTCCATTTCTTCCTATTTAAAGAAAAGTGTGTTTGAGGAAAAATCTAAACATTAACTTAAAATTTTCCAATTTATGAATAAAAATTACCTTGAATTTTCCTCGAAGTTATAGTTGGACGTAGTTTTATGTCATACCCGGGACATGATGTTAAATCTCCTTTAGTTATCTTTATTATAGAGGAAGTATCCGACGTTGTAAATTTCAAATCCATTTTTGTATAGTTGATCATCGATTATTGTCATCAAATCAATATGACAAATTTAAGGGTCTTGAAATTATTTTTGGAAGTAATTTTGATCGGCGTAGATAGAGCTCGCTCTGAACAAGTGGCCGATCAGAAAGACATTTATGATCCAGTCAACAAGATCAACTTTATTTCTTGATTTTATGATTTTCTTCAATTGCAAATCCCGAGTCGAGCTTCAAAAGATGTCCTCTCCATTTTATTCGTTGTCCTCGACGTCATGAGGTTCTTCTTCTTGCCTTTATCGATTTTCATTTCTTCGTTTATTAGTATAAATTTTATTGAAGGCTTTGGACGTGATAACTTAGACCTCGATACTGATGTGTGTTGTCGTTTATAAATGACAAGTTAGCGGAAGTGACGATTTCTTGTTTTTTCTGATGACAACGACTTTAATGTAGCTTGTGAAGTTGTTAGTGGTTCTTACAACTGTTGATTACCAATTTTTTGTTTCCGAGGATGGTACATTGGTAATTGCGACATCGATTGGCAAACCAAAGGGTTGTTAAAGACTTTTTTTAAATGCTTCTTATTTTGACCTTTTCATTTTGTTCGTTGTCTTCGACGTCCTGAAATTCTTCTTCTTGCCTCTTTAATTTTCTTTTTTCGTTATATTCTTTTCTTTTTCATTTTAATTTAATTTTCTTATAAGATCAGATTAGTTAATGATTAAAAATTTAATTTTTACTTTAATTTGAAATTCATTTTTGATTTTACAACTACTTTACTTTATTATGGACGATACGTTATATTATGAAGACGAAGATGCTTGAAAAACGTTATCAATCCAAGGGCTACGCGATGCCCAAAAAAAACAAAAACAAAAACGGACGAGGGAAAGAAAAAAAAAACAGTAAAATAATAAAAGCTAACTCTTTGCTACAAAAGAGTATTTGTAACAATCTCCTGCTACAAGGAGTTTCCCCCCAATTACCTGCCTCAAAACAGAAACTGTTCGGCCACCACTGAAATAAGAAAGTCTACTTGGTACACTTAAAACCAGGATTTGAACTCGTACATAGTGCCAATAGACACCCTGGTTGTCCAATGCTAAGCGACGCGGTTATTTTGGACATTTTTTTTTATTCTTGAATCTTCTTGTCCATTGAATTTACATTGAAAGTTTAAAAATAAAAAACCGCGCGCAAACGAAAATATACCGGAAAATGTAGTGACCAAAACAGTTCTTCCTATCAGCCCAACCCCCTAGCTGAAAGAAAGACTAAGAAAGGGGTTAGTTCAAAAAAAAAAACTACGAACTTAGCTTTGCTGATGGGATCCAAGCGACATCAGCCACCAACACCGTTGTGGGTGTTAGTTGAACCAAAATCCAATGCAACAGCTTCATATTCAACGCCTCTGCTTCCAAACACCACATCGCGTCCAAAATCCACAAATCTAGCTGCACCAGCTTCCAAGTCCAGCCAAGTCCCTTATGCTTTTCTCTTTATTTAAAAAAAAAAAAAAAATTTGAATAAAAGATAAAAACAGTAACAAGTTATCTTTTATAATCGATGCCTACCTCGGAATTCCTTGTACGGTTTTACTGAGGGCAGTTTTATGTCATACCCAGGACAATTCTTAATGAAAGGCAAACTTAAACATATTTAAATTTCTGCTGTATTTTTAGATGACAACAAGAAGTCTTGTGGGTCCACAATTAATTTTGGGTTGTTATTGTAAAGACGATTGAAGAATTTTTACCCTGCAGTCTACAATAAACAAAAAACAAATCAGTTTAAAAATGTCTTTGCTCTGGTCCATAACCTATTTACCCTTGATTTTGTGTGTTCATTTATATTGAATAATGTTTAAATGTTTTTAAGGTTTTTTTTCCTTTAATTATTATTGAAGTTTAAGATACAACTGGGATTGAAGTTCCCGATGATGACAGAAGAAACAAGAGAAGCCAAGGTTGAAAAACTTAATCGAACTGTAAAACAATAGCATCGTTACATACCTAAATATGTTTCATGCTTATTTTATGATAATGTGTAAGTCCCTATAAGTAAATGCAATTGCATAACTACCTTTACAGTGGTCATCAATATCCTCTTATATTAAAAAAAAAAAAATGCATTATCAATACAATTCATGGTTGTTCGTTTTAAGCCCCTGGAACAAATGCATTCAAATGGTTAGTATGAATTATATATTTAAAATTATTACAAATTTACCTTTAATAATGAGATAGTTACTCGTTTTAGAGCAGTTTAATGTCGTACCTAGGACAATAAATAGAAAGTAAAAACGGTCATTGAAATTATATTCAAAAGGTATGTATAATTCATTCAATGCAGTTTATTGTTTTGTTCTAAAACCAGCAATTTAAAAATAAATAAAATAAAAACATGAAAAATTGATGAAATTTTCTTTTTATGTAGTAGATTTGTACCTTTGACCACATCTTGTAATATAAGTCTCCAGCTTCAATAAAATTTCTTTTTGCCTTTTTCTCTAATTAGTTTTTCTCTACTTGAGATTGCCTCTGATTATGTAAATATATGGGGTTTCTGTGATCGGCGTAGTCAGATCTGAAAGCACATCTTTGGTCCAGATGATAACAACGGCGTCATCATCTTCAAACACCAACTAGGTACATCTCCAAATTATCCATTTTCAAATATATCTCCCAAATTGGTTTTCACAAAACGAAAATTGTTGGTGAACATTTTCTTAACAGTTCACTGTCGTGTCCAGGACAATCAATAAAAATTGATTAAGCATCAAGATCCATCTTCTTGTAAATATATCTAAAACTAATATAATTTCTTGAAAATTTCGCTCAAATTTTCAAATTTTCAAATTTTTCAAAACAGTAAATTTTGAACTAACAAAACTTTACCATCGATTTTTGTTTGAATATTATTTGACGAAAAACTTTTTTTTTTCTTTCTGCTTAATAACAAGTTTCAACAGATACTTAAGAAAGGATATCTAAAAATCAAACCAAATAAGTAGCCAAGGTAAAAGTATAAAAAAGGTTTAAATACGCCATTCTCAAACAGCGAATGTTTGATATTTTCTCTTAGATAAAAAATTCCTCTTGGACTTGGTGAAACTCCAAAATGTACGGTTTGGAAAAACGCGGTATCTTTGAGTTGTGTCAAAGATATTAAGAACGACTTTTAAACGGATATGAATTTACTTTAATAACTTTGACTTGGACGATACGTTATACAGTGTAGATGACTGAAAAACGTTATCTGTCCGAAGGCATCGCGGTGCCCAAAAATAAAAAATAAAAAACGGACGAGGGAAAAAAAAACTTAAAAACTAAAAGCTAACTCTTTGCTACAAAAGAGTATTAAATGCAAGCCTCTGCTACAAGAAGCTGTCCCAATTACCTGCCTTCAAATAGAAACTGTTTGGCCACCACTGCAATAAGAATAATAACCACAACTAGAACCAGGATTCGAACTCGTACATCATGCCGATTGGCACCCCAGTTTTCCTCAGCTAAACGTCGCGTTTTCACTTTACACAATGTGGACTTATAACCGGCCTATGTCCATTTGAATTTACATTTAAATTTTTCACCCCGCGCGTTCAAAACAAAACGGAAATTGTAGTGACCAAGACAGTTCCTTCTATCAGCCCAACCCCTAGCTGAAAGAAAGACTAAAAAAGGGGTTAGTGTAAAAAAACCTAGAGACTTAACTTTGCTGATGGGATCCCCGCGACATCAGCACCTAACATCCACTTTTGAAGATATTAGTCACACCGATTCAAAAAACACGGCATCATCTTCAACTCCTTCCCTCCAGAAAACAGAATCAGCTCCAGCATCATCAATATCCAGCTCTGTCACTTGCTTTAATCTTCGACACCTTCTGAGATTGCCAACTCCGTCAGCCTTATTTAGCCTTATTCAAAAAACTGATTAGATCCTGTCCTTGTTTAAAAAAAAATAATAAAAAGAATGTTTTTTTAAAGAAATATTTTTTTCCTAGTTTATGAGTAATGCGTACCTTGAAACTCTTCGTATAGTGGTATTGGGCGTAGTTTTAAGTCATCTCCGGGACCAAATTATGATACAGATGAGATTGTCTCTGATTATGTAGGTATATGGGGTTTCTGTGATCGGCGTAGTCAGAGCACGCTCTGAACAAGTGGTCGATCTGAAAAAACATTTTTGCTCCAAATTACAATACCGACTCCATTATCTTCAATCGCCACCTTCATCATCTCCAACTTCAAATCCGCATCCTCAATATAAATGCATGCCAAGATATATTTCGATCGCATTTAGAATAATTTTTTTGTCGACAAATGTTTAAAGGTACGAAATAACAACATTTCTACTGGCCCTCACTTCGTTGGGAGCAGTTTAATGTCATGCCCAGGACCATCAATGTTAGTTTCAAAAATTTGAGTCTACGCAACTTCGGCTTTCACTTTGAACTAAGCCGTGGTGACTTCAAAATAGAAATTTTAAATCATTAGGAAAAAAAATCTAAAACAAATCAAAGGAGTTGTAAAAAATTACAAATTTATGAAAAAATATCAATAAAGACCTTTTCTGCAAGGCAATTTCAAAATCATTACAAATTTTTGGAGACTGGTTATCAAAAAAGAGAATCAGCTCTAGCAACTTCAATACCCAACTCTATCTCCCGCTTTAATATATGATACCTTCTGAGATTGCCAACTACGTCAGCCTTATTTTCGGAAAATTGATTAGATCCTGTTCCTGTTAAAAAAAAAAAAAAAAAAAATACTTAATAAGAAAGTTATTTGAAAGATATAATTTTTTCCTAGTTTGAGTAATGCGTACCTTGAAATTCTTCGTATAGCGATATTTGGACGTAGTTTTAGGTCATACCCAGGACAGCCAACACAAACTAGTAATCTTGTGGTTATAGAAGTACCGAACTTTAATAAGAAAACTTAATTTTGCCTTTTTCTCTGTTTGCGATTGTCTCTGGTTAAGTTGGTATATGGGGTTTCTGTGATCGGCGTAGTCAGAGCACGCTCCGAACAAGTGGTCGATCTGAAGGAACAGCTACTCTATCATCTTCTATCACCAACTTCAACTCCAAATGATCCATCTTCAACGCTTGCTTCAAAAGTTGCTTCTATTCTGCCTCTCTGATTTAAGAAATGCATTATTAAATGTAAAAAAATAAAACAAAAAATATTTTCATTCAATGCATACTTAAATATTTTACGATGCCCAGGATCATCAATGTAAGTTTCAAAAACTTGAGTCCACGCAACTTCGGCTTTCCTTTTGAACTAAGCCGTAATGACTTCAAAGTGGAAATTGTATATCATTAAGAAAAAAATCTAAAATACAAAACAAGTGACTTGTAAAAGATTACAAATTTATGTAAAAATATCAATAAAGACCTTTTCGGCATATCCATTTTAAGTTATTTGAATTTTTTGGAGGCTGATTATTGCATTATCACTACCTCTTTATGCAAAATAGTATACAAAATTGATTCAAGGTGATATCCAAAGGTATTTTATATCCAGAAGTAATCCAAAAATATTCCAAAAGTGAAACCCAAAAGTAATCCAAAGATGAAATCCAAAAGTAATCCTAAGGTGAAATCCAAAAGTAATCCAAACGTGAAATCCAAAAGTAATACAAAGGTAATCCAAAGGCGAATGTAATCCTGAATTACCTCACACACAACACTTCTTTCTCGCTTATAGAGCAAATACTCTTTTGCAAACACACCATAAAATGGTTCACTTACACTTGAAGCACTAACACAAAACAATTCACTGTAATCCAAAGGTTATCCAGCGGTGATCCACGGCGGAGGCAGTTTAATGTCATGCCCAGGACAAAAAAAAAGGAAAAAAAAAATAGTAACAATAAAAGCTAACTCTTTGCTACAAAAGAGTATAAAATGCAAGCCCCTGCTACAAGGAGTCTCCCCCCAATTACCTGCCTCAAAACAGAAACTGTTTGGCCATCACTGCAATCAGAATAATTTCTACAACTAGAACCAGGATTCGAACTCGTACATCGTGCCTTTTAGCACCCTGGTCATCCAAAACCTGTATGTAGTGACCAAAACAGTTTCTCCTATCAGCCCAACCCCCTAGCTGAAAGAAAGACAAAAAAAGGGTTAGTGTAAAAAAACTACGAACTTAACTTTGCTGATGGGATCCTTTCGACATCAGCAACCAACATCTTAGAATATGTTAGTTAAACCAAAATCCATTTCAACAGCTTCATCTGCAGTCACCAAAGCTCCAGTTGCGCCTCTAGAAGTCAACTGCAACAGCTACGCTCCAGACAACAGCATGAGCTCCAGTATCCTCAAACCCCAACCGTCTGCACTTCATAAGACCCGCCTTCACTCCTGTCTCCAAATCTCCAATACTAAGTACAATAGAAAACTGTAACAGTATTAAAATTAGAAGAAGAACCATAAAAGATTTGATTTTATAATATGCATACCTTGAGGGGCTGCGTACGAAAACTTGGAAAATTTGAACCATTTGACTATCATATAAACATATGAATAGAGACAGTTTCTTGCCGTATCCAGGATGATTTTTTGTGAGAAGACCAAAAACCTAGACTTCCATGTTAGTTTTTTATTGTCAATGAAGAGCTAATGATTTCTGCAAACATGGCTTAAATTGAAATCATTGCTTATGTTGTGTTGATCGGCGTAGTCAGAGCACGCTCTGAACAAGAGGTCGATATGAAAGGAAACTCATTCTGGTCATACAATAGGTATTACAACAAAATGGTTTTCAACTTGGCTTTACTAAAAAGTTCCTCACATATTCCAACATTAAACTCTTGGTGTTTGATGTTCTTGGTTGGTTAATAGGTAGGCAAAAACCTAATAATAACATATAGATCATGAATAAATGTTGGGACGATTATGAATATTTTATGTTACACCTACTCTGTAGATATGAAACTACTTGATGGTCCTTCGGCCATAGGCAGTTTATTGTCATGCCCGGAAGAACAAAACTAACAGAAGTAAGAAAAACTAAAATCTTCAGCCAGAGTTCATCATTTATAAACCATACATTTTCTGCTATTCAAGAGAATAAATTTTTCCTGAAAATAAATACAAAATATCGAAATCAAGTAATTATAATTTAAAATTATTTTTTCACTTATTCAACGATACTAACCATAATTGTATATTCAATTTTTTTTGATAGATCTCATTAAATTATTTGATTGTTAACAGCAAAATTGAGATTTAACTTCAAAATCTAAAACGATCCAAAAGATTGAGACAATATTTCCTTGTCTAATCGTATGTAATTGTTTATCTTTTGCTCTGAACAAGTGATCGATCTGAATAAAAATCTTTGCTACAGATGACAACACCGGCTCCATCATCTTCAATAGCCGCCTTTCTCTCCAACTGATCCATCTTCAAAGTTAGCTCCAAAAGTTACTCGAATTCCGTCTCTTCAATGTTAGACACCAAAGGTAAAAAACTAAGTTTGAAAAAAAATGTTATAACCATATTTAAATAATAAATAAAAAAAGTTTTATAAATGAATACCTAGATATATTTCGACCGCATTTCAAATTAAATTATTTTTTTAAAAAATGTTTTTAAATAAGGAAGAACCGTTTGTACTGACAGTCACGACGTTGGAGGCAGTTTAATGTCATACTCAGGACAACCAACGAAAGTTTCAAAAACTTAAGTCCACGCAACTTTCACTTCGAACTGAGAAGTGGTGACTTCAAAGAAACATAGAAACATTCATTGGATATCAGAAGTGAAAAATCTAAAATGCCAAAAAAAAAGGATTTGTAAAATAATACGACTTTATGAAAAAATTCAATAAAGACCTTTTCTGCATAGAAACTTCAAATTATTTCAACTTTTTTGGAGACCGATTATTTCAATATCAAGGTGATTCAAGGTAATATCCAGAGGTTATCCAAAGGTAATATCCAGAAGTAATCCAAAGAAAATATCGAAAAGTAATACAGAGGTAATATCCCAAAAATAATCCAAAGGCGCTATCTACAAGTAATCCAAGGGCGATATCCAAGTGTAATCCAAAGTTCCAGGTAAGTAATATCCAGAGGTAATCCAAAGGTAAAATTCAGAAGTAATCCAAAAGAAACCAAAGATCGTCTGCGTTGTTATTTTTTCTGGGACCAGAATTTCAAAAAAGTTTAAAAAAAATGGAAATTACAAGTCGGATATTAAACTCAAAAGTTCTAAACTACTACAACTACACACACAAACACATGCCTTAAATACTAGATGCCTTCAAAATCAGGCGACGCCGCGTCCATGAACCTTCAGCAAAACTGAAACGATGCCAACCAATGAAACAAACGAAGGAATAAACGAAAAACCAACGACCTTGATCAATGTTGATACAGTTTGGAAGAGACTTTGTTAGGTTTGACCACCTGTCCAATGCTCTCCCAATGAATCAAACTTATAATACTTTAGTGGTGGGGATCTGGCAACACCGCGTCCATTTCCTTACACAATTACAAATCGATGTCTTAAAATCTAACTCAAGATTCAATGATACAACGATGCCTTAAAACTAAAATGTTCAGGAAGAGACTTTGTCAGGTTTGGCCGCCTGTTCAATGCCCTCCCAAACCATATGGAACGCAAAACCCTTTTCAACTAAAAAAATCTAACTACAAAGCACACCACATTTCAAAAAAAAACCACAAAAGTATGCTTCGGAGCGCCTTTTAACAGCCCCTACTCGCAGTAAAAAAAATACTTAACTACTAAAAACAACACTAAAGCCCAGTAAGCAATTCTCAATTACTTAGACGAAATGTAAGAGAATGTTCGTTTGTAATGCATTCAAATTAACTTTGAAACAGCACTCGATTGAAAAAGTAGCTGTAACCTGACATCTAAACTAAAAATAACGAGGATATTACTACTAGGAATAAAATTTAGTCCCGAGATGGTGAGTGTTAATTCACCATCCTCCCTAACATACAGGACTTGTGACCTGGGGACCTTAGGGAATATGAACGTGTCCCGAGACGGTGAGTTGTTAAATCACCATCCTGACTGGCCGCAACGACACATCGAACTAACCGGAAACGATGAAAAGATATCCAACAAAGACTTAACAGACTATCTATTCCTGTTATTCGGGCATGTTTGAGTGTATGTAAGTGGTTGCGTTTTTAAACTTCAATATTTTCACAAAATATTTAAGAAAATTTAAAAACAACAATTCACCCACATAGACCCACCAACAAGAAACCATACTCAGATATACACCCAATCAGATGAGTGGTAGATATCTGGGTACAATTTCTTGTTATTTAAGTAATTCATTGAGTTAATGTAAATGGGTTTAACTAAATTCAGTTCTCAAAAAAGTGTATCTTACTTCTCAATGTCTAAAAAGAAATGTATGAGAAAGTTCGATTTTATGCATTCGACACAACTTTCAAACAGGACACGGCCGAGGGGTTGAAAAAAACCTGTACTTAAAAATTCAATAATTAATAACGAAGAAATTACTACTAGGAACAAAAATTTGGTTCCGAGATGGTGAGGTGTTAATTCACCATCCTCCTTAACCTACAGGACTTGTGACAAATCTGAAGTCTAAATAACTAAATAAGAACCAATGGCTAATTTACAGGGAATATGAAATGTCCCGAGACGGTGAGTTGTTGGGTCACCATCCTGACTGACCGCAACGACACTTCGAACTAACCGGAAACGATGAAAAGATATCCAACAAAGACCTAGCACACTATCTATTCCTGTTATTCGGTCATGTTGGAGTGTATGTAAGTGGTTGCGTTTTTAAACTTCAATATTTTCACAAAATATGTAAGAAAATTTAAAAACAACAATTCACCCACATAGACCCACCAACAAGAAACCATACCCAGATATACACCCAATCAGATGAGTGGTAGGTATCTGGGTACAATTTCTTGTTATTTAAGTAATTCATCGAGATAATGTAGACCAGTTTAACTACATTCAGTTCTGAACAAATTTTATCTCACTTCTCTATTTCTTAAAGGAAATGTATGAGAAAGTTCGATTTTATGCATTCGACACAACTTTCAAACAGGACACGGCCGAGGGGTTGAAAAAAACCTGTACTTAAAAATTCAATAATTAATAACGAAGAAATTACTACTAGGAACAAAAATTTGGTTCCGAGATGGTGAGGTGTTAATTCACCATCCTCCTTAACCTACAGGACTTGTGACAAATCTGAAGTCTAAATAACTAAATAAGAACCAATGGCTAATTTACAGGGAATATGAAATGTCCCGAGACGGTGAGTTGTTGGGTCACCATCCTGACTGACCGCAACGACACTTCGAACTAACCGGAAACGATGAAAAGATATCCAACAAAGACCTAGCACACTATCTATTCCTGTTATTCGGTCATGTTGGAGTGTATGTAAGTGGTTGCGTTTTTAAACTTCAATATTTTCACAAAATATGTAAGAAAATTTAAAAACAACAATTCACCCACATAGACCCACCAACAAGAAACCATACCCAGATATACACCCAATCAGATGAGTGGTAGGTATCTGGGTACAATTTCTTGTTATTTAAGTAATTCATCGAGATAATGTAGACCAGTTTAACTACATTCAGTTCTGAACAAATTTTATCTCACTTCTCTATTTCTTAAAGGAAATGTATGAGAAAGTTCGATTTTATGCATTCGACACAACTTTCAAACAGGACACGGCCGAGGGGTTGAAAAAAACCTGTACTTAAAAATTCAATAATTAATAACGAAGAAATTACTACTAGGAACAAAAATTTGGTTCCGAGATGGTGAGGTGTTAATTCACCATCCTCCTTAACCTACAGGACTTGTGACAAATCTGAAGTCTAAATAACTAAATAAGAACCAATGGCTAATTTACAGGGAATATGAAATGTCCCGAGACGGTGAGTTGTTGGGTCACCATCCTGACTGACCGCAACGACACTTCAAACTAACCGGAAACGATTAAAAATATCCAACAAAGACTTAAGAGACTATCTATTCCTGTTATTCGGTCATGTTTGAGTGTATGTAAGTGGTTGCGTTTTTAAACTTCAATATTTTCACAAAATATTTAAGAAAATTTAAAAACAACAATTCACCCACAAATACACCAACAAGAAACCATACCCAGATATACACCCAATCAGATGAGTGGTAGATATCTGGGTACAATTTCTTGTTATTTAAGTAATTCACCGAGATAATGTAGACCAGTTTAACTACATTCAGTTCTCAACAAATTTTATCTCACTTCTCTATTTCTTAAAGGAAATGTATGAAAAAGTTCGATTTTATGCATTCGACACAACTTACAAACAGGACACGGTCGAGGGGTTGAAAAGTACCTGTAACCTAGAAAGTCAACAATTAATAACGAAGACATTCTAACAAGGAATAAAATTGGGTTCCGAGATGGTGAGGTGTTAATTCACCATCCTCCTTAACCTACAGGACTTGTGACAAATCTGAAATCTAAATAACTAAATAAGAACCAATGGCTAATTTATGGGAAATATTAACATGTCCTGAGACGGTGAGTTGTTAAGTCATCATCCTGACTGACCGCAACGACACTTCGAACTTACCGGAAACGATGAAAAGATATCCAACAAAGACTTAACACACTATCTGTTCCTGTTATTCGGTCATGTTTGAGTGTATGTAAGTGGTTGCGTGGTGGGGATCTGGCGACACCGCGTTCATTTCCCTTCACTATCACAAATTGGTGCCTTAAATAATATTAAAGAATAAAAAATACAACGATGCCTTATAACTAAAATGTTCTGGAAGAAACTTTGTCAGGTTTTGCCGCCGGTCCAATGCCTTCCCAAAACATATGGAACGCAAAACCCTTACAAACTAAAAAAAATATCTAACTACAAAACACACACATTTCAAAAAACTAAACTTCAAAAAAGTATGCTTCGGAACGCCTTTTAACAGCCCCTACTCGCATTAAAAAAATTACTAAACTACAAAAAAAAAACACAGCAAAGCGTCATTTAACTAAAAGTTAATGCTAAATAGCATTATATTTTGGAGGAAAACGCTTATTTGTGAAAATATTAAATCGTCCCGAGACGGTGAGTTGTTAAGTCACCATCCATCCTTTCCTATTCATCCATTCCATCCATTCATCCTACGGGACTTGTAACAAACTTGAAAAGATTGAAAATATCCCATCAAAAGCTGATAATAATGACTAAATCCTGTTATCAAGTAATGTTTAAGCGTTTGTTAATGATTGCATTTTTAATTTTCAATATTTTCACGAAATATTTAAGAAAATATCCAAACATCAATATCTTAAGTTATGCAGGTACATTTATGTATAACAACAATTTGTAAATGTAGCGCTATAAATTTCGTGGTTTTCCATTCTATAATAAAGCTTATGAAAAAGCTTACAAATTATAAGAAATCACACTCGCACCAAGCATCCAAACGTCAACACAATAAAGATGTACAATAACGTCATTAAAATTGCGTTTTTGATTTTCAATATTTAATAAATATTTAAGAAATGTTAAAAACGACAAATCAAAAACATCCACTCACCCACAAGAAATTATATTCAGATATACACTCAATGAAATGAGTGATAAATATCTGGGTACAACTTCCTGTTATTTCGGTAATTCATCGAGATAATGTAGACAAGTTAAACTACATCAAGGGCTCAATAAATCCAATCCTTGATTCTCAATTTCATGGTGGAAATGTATGAACAAGTTTGATTGTAATGTTTTGGTCACAACTTTCAAACAGGACGGAATTGAAGAATTGAAATGAAGCTATTATCTCAAATATCAACTAAAAATAGCGAAAGTCTATTTCTTGGGAATAAAATTATGTCCTGAGATGGTGAGGTGTTAGGTCACCATCTTTCATAACCTACAGGACTTGTAACTCTTTAACTAAACTGAAATAGGTAGGAAATAATAATAACCAAATTCCATTAATTGAGAAATAAATTTTGTCCCAAGACGGTGAGTTGATAAGTCACCATCATTTCCAACCTAAAGGACTTGCAACTATTCTGAAATACAAATATATTAAATGTAAATCTTATTATTGGGAATATGATTAGTCTTGTAACAGTGAAGTGTTAAGTCACCATAACCCCTGTTTTTCTACTATTATTTGGTTGAGAGTAAAAATTAGCATTAACTTTTTGTTGTTAATAACACTCAGTTCCACAAAATACAAAAAATATGCTTCGGAGCGCCTTTTAACAGCCCCTACTCGCAGTTAAAATAAAACTAACTACAAAACACCTACACCAAAGCGGAGTAAGCATTTTTTAGGAAATTAAGAAAACTAAGGCAAGCGAAAACAGAAAAGCTGTTACTATGTAGGTTTAAAAAAAAAATGTTCACTCATCATTTATTAAACAGGATGAGGCGACGATCCCGCAGGTGACCTGGAAGCAACTCTCCTTATCGATAGAATAAAATAAAACTTGATGTGGTTTCTCTTGCATTCACACGGTACTTGCAGCAATAAAGTGGTAATCTAGCAAATAACACAAAAACTATTAAAAACTGTTCTTATGAGTTCTTAAGTACATTCGTACCTTAAAAAGCTACCAATATAGCAACCAATAAATAGCCATGACGGTTTAGATGATGTATTGATTGTTACTTTTATAGTTTCCTTAAACGACGTAGTCAGAGCACGCTCTGAACAAGTGGTCGATCTGAAAGGATACCCAACCAGGTTTTGTAATACATATTACAACAATATGGGATCCATTTGCGCCCTTTGATAAGACTCTCCACATATTCCAACGTTTTATCCTAGGTGTTTGTTCTTTGCTTGTAGAAATTAAGTACTAACCTAATAATTTTAAGGTCAAATATACAACTTTGTGTTTGTATTGATTATGAATACTTCATGTTATACAAACTTCGTAGAAATGAAGCGACGGATCGTCTCTCGGTCGGATTTATTTAACAGAATGAGGCGACGATCCCGTAGGTGACCGGAAAACAGCTCTACTTGACGATAGAATTTAAAGGTAATCCAAAAACAGTCCAAACGAGCTCCAAGAATAGTCCAAAAGTAATCCACAGGTAATCCAAAGGCGAATGTAATCCTGAATCACTTCACACACAGCACTTCTTTCTCACTTACACAAAACAATTCACTGTAATCCAAAGGTTATCCAGCGGTGATCCACGGCGGAGGCAGTTTTATGTCATGCCCAGGACAAAAAAAAAGGAAAAAAAAAATAGTAACAATAAAAGCTAACTCTTTGCTACAAAAGAGTATAAAATGCAAGCCCCTGCTACAAGGAGTCTCCTCCCAATTACCTGCCTCAAAACAGAAACTGTTTGGCCATCACTGCAATCAGAATAATTTCTACAACTAGAACCAGGATTCGAACTCGTACATCGTGCCTTTTAGCACCCTGGTCATCCAAAACCTGTATGTAGTGACCAAAACAGTTTCTCCTATCAGCCCAACCCCCTAGCTGAAAGAAAGACAAAAAAAGGGGTTAGTGTAAAAAAACTACGAACTTAACTTTGCTGATGGGATCCTTTCGACATCAGCAACCAACATCTTAGAATATGTTAGTTAAACCAAAATCCATTTCAACAGCTTCATCTGCAGTCACCAAAGCTCCAGTTGCGCCTCTAGAAGTCAACTGCAACAGCTACGCTCCAGACAACAGCATGAGCTCCAGTATCCTCAAACCCCAACCGTCTGCACTTCATAAGACCCGCCTTCACTCCTGTCTCCAAATCTCCAATACTAAGTACAATAGAAAACTGTAACAGAATTAAAATTAGAAGAAGAACCATAAAAGATTTGATTTTATAATATGCATACCTTGAGGTGCTGCGTACGAAAACTTGGAAAATTTGAACCATTTGACTATCATATAAACATATGAATAGAGACAGTTTCTTGCCGTATCCAGGATAATTTTTTGTGAGAAGACCAAAAACCTAGACTTCCATGTTAGTTTTTTATTGTCAATGAAGAGCTAATGATTTCTGCAAACATGGCTTAAATTGAAATCATTGCTTATGTTGTGTTGATCGGCGTAGTCAGAGCACGCTCTGAACAAGAGGTCGATATGAAAGGAAACTCATTCTGGTCATACAATAGGTATTACAACAAAATGGAATTCAACTTGGCTTTACTAAAAAGTTCCTCACATATTCCAACATTAAACTCTTGGTGTTTGATGTTCTTGGTTGGTTAATAGGTAGGCAAAAACCTAATAATAACATATAGATCATGAATAAATGTTGGGACGATTGATTATGAATATTTTATGTTACACCTACTCTGTAGATATGAAATTACTTGATGGTCCCTCGGCCATAGGCAGTTTATTGTCATGCCCGGAAGAACGAAACTAACAGAAGTAAGAAAAACGAAAATCTTTACACAGAGCCCATCATTTATAAACCATACATTTTCTGCTCATCAAGAGAATAAATTTTCCTGAAAATAAATACAAAATATCGAAATCAAGTAATTATAATTTAAAATTATTTTTTTCACTTATTCAACGATACTAACCATAATTGGGTTTTCAATTTTTTTTTTGATAGATCTTATTCAATTATCTGATTGTTAACAGCATTATTGAGATTTAACTTCAAAATCTAAAACGATCCAAAAGATTGAGACAATATTTCCTTGTCTAATCGTATGTAATTGTTTATCTTTTGCTCTGAACAAGTGATCGATCTGAATAAAAATCTTTGCTACAGATGACAACACCGGCTCCATCATCTTCAATAGCCGCCTTTCTTTCCAACTGATCCATCTTCAAAGTTAGCTCCAAAAGTTACTCGAATTCTGTCTCTCCAGTGTTATACACCAAAGGTAAAAAACTAAGTTTGAAAAAAAATGTTATAACCATATTTAAATAAAAAATAAATAAAAAGTTTTATAAATGAATACCTAGATATATTTCGGTCAAGGGGTTGACAAGTATCTGTAACCTGAAGATTCAATAAATAATAACGAAGATATTACTAATAGGAATAAAATTTAGTCCCGAGACGGTGAGTTGTTAAGTCACCATCCTGACTAACCGTAACGACACTTCAAACAAACCGGAAACGATGAAAAGATATCCAACAAAGACTTTACAGATTATCTATTCCTGTTATTCGGTCATGTTTGAGTGTTTGTAAGTGGTTGCGTTTTTAAACTTCAATATTTTCAAAAATATTTAAGAAAATTTAAAAACAACAACTCACCCACATAGACCCACCAACAAGAAACCATACCCAGGTATACACCCAATCAGATGAGTGGTAGATATCTGGGTACAATTTCTTGTTATTTAAGTAATTTATCGAGATAATGTAGACCAGTTTAACTACATTCAGTTCTCAACAAATTTTATCTTACTTCTCAATTTCTTAAAGGAAATGTATGAGAAAGTTCGATTTTATGCATTCGACACAACTTTCAAACAGGACAAGGTCAAGGGGTTGAAAAATACCTGTAACCTAGAAATACAGCAAATAATAACGAAGACATTCTAACTAGGAATAAAATTTCGTTCCGAGATGGTGAGGTGTTAATTCACCATCATCCTTAACCTACAGGACTTGTGACAAACCTGAAGTCTGAATAACTATATAAGAATCAATGGCTAATTTACCGGGAATATGAACGTGTCCCGAGACGGTGAGTTGTTAAATCACCATCCTGACTAACCGCAACGACACTTCAAACAAACCGGAAACGATGAAAAGATATCCAAAAAAGACTATCTATTCCTGTTATTCGGTCATGTTTGAGTTTATGTAAGTGGTTGCGTTTTTAAACTTCAATATTTTCAAAAAATATTTAAGAAAAGTTAAAAACAACAACTCACCCACATAGACCCACCAATAAGAAACCATACCCAGGTATACACTCAATCAGATGAGTGGTAGATATCTGGGTACAATTTCTTGTTATTTAAGTAATTTATCGAGATAATGTAGACCAGTTTAACTACATTCAGTTCTCAACAAATTTTATCTTACTTCTCAATTTCTCAAAGGAAATGTATGAGAAAGTTCGATTTTATGCATTGGACACAACTTTCAAACAGGACAAGGTCAAGGGGTTGAAAAATACCTGTAACCTAGAAATACAGCAAATAATAACGAAGACATTCTAACTAGGAATAAAATTTCGTTCCGAGATGGTGAGGTGTTAATTCACCATCATCCTTAACCTACAGGACTTGTGACAAACCTGAAGTCTGAATAACTATATAAGAATCAATGGCTAATTTACCGGGAATATGAACGTGTCCCGAGACGGTGAGTTGTTAAATCACCATCCTGACTAACCGCAACGACACTTCAAACAAACCGGAAACGATGAAAAGATATCCAAAAAAGACTATCTATTCCTGTTATTCGGTCATGTTTGAGTTTATGTAAGTGGTTGCGTTTTTAAACTTCAATATTTTCAAAAAATATTTAAGAAAAGTTAAAAACAACAACTCACCCACATAGACCCACCAATAAGAAACCATACCCAGGTATACACTCAATCAGATGAGTGGTAGATATCTGGGTACAATTTCTTGTTATTTAAGTAATTTATCGAGATAATGTAGACCAGTTTAACTACATTCAGTTCTCAACAAATTTTATCTTACTTCTCAATTTCTCAAAGGAAATGTATGAGAAAGTTCGATTTTATGCATTGGACACAACTTTCAAACAGGACAAGGTCAAGGGGTTGAAAAATGCCTGTAACCTAGAAATACAGCAAATAATAACGAAGACATTCTAACTAGGAATAAAATTTCGTTCCGAGATGGTGAGGTGTTAATTCACCATCATCCTTAACCTACAGGACTTGTGACAAACCTGAAGTCTAAATAACTATATGAGAACCAATTTCTAATTACCAGTGAATATGAACATACCCCGAGACGGTGTGTTGTTAAGTCACCATCTTGACTAACCACAACGACACTTCAAACAAACCGGAAACGATGAAAAGATATCCAACAAGACTTAACAGACTATCTATTCCTGTTATTCGGTCATGTTTGAGTTTGTGTAAGTGGTTGCGTTTTTAAACTTCAATATTTCACAAAATATTTAAGAAAATTTAAAAAACAACAATTCACCCACATAGACCCACCAACAAGAAACCATACCCAGGTATACACCCAATCAGATGAGTGGTAGATATCTGGGTACAATTTCTTGTTATTTGAGTAATTCATCGAGATAATGTAGACCAGTTTAACTACATTCATTTCTCAACAAATTTTATCTTACTTCTCAATTTCTTAATGGAAATGTATGAGAAAGTTCGATTTTATGCATTCGACACAACTTTCAAACAGGACAAGTTCGAGGGGTTGAAAAATACCTGTAACCTGGAAATTCAACAAATATAAACGAAGACATTCTAACTAGGAATAAAATCTAGTCCCGAGATGGTGAGGTGTAAATTCACCATCCTCCTTAACCTACAGGACTTGTGACAAATCTGAAGTCTAAGTAACTATATAAGAACCAATGGCTAATTTACCGAGAATATGAACGTGTCCCGAGACGGTGAGTTTTTAAGTCACTATTTCTACTAACCTACGGGACTTGTAAGTAACCTGAAATAAATATATTATAAGCAAAGCCTCATTTTTGGGATTAAGGTTAATAATTCGCGAAAAATAACTTATGTTAATAGGTTCCATGTTATAATTCTATAGAGACTTATCTTTGCTGATGGGATCCCAACGACATCAGCCATCAACACCTTTGTAGATGTTTGTTGAACCACAATCCATTTTCAACGCCTTCACACCAGATTCAGCTTTATCTTCAGTCTCCAACGGCTGCAGTCAAGTCTCTAGGAATCCATTACAACAGCCACACTCCAGAAAACAGCACAGGCTGCAGTATTTTCAAACTCCAACCGTTTCCGCTTCATTCAGATAAAACACGGCTTCAGTCTTTCGTCCAATACTTCAAAACTGAATAAAATGAAAAACAGTTGTTTAAGAAATTAAAATTGAAAAAAAAGGTTTTATTTTGTATTATGCATACCTCGTACGAAGACTTTGAAAACTAGGCCATTTGACTTATATATGACCATCTTGACGGGGGCAGTTTAATGTCATACCCAGGACAAATATTGATTAAAGTTGAAACCATTGCTGATTTATCGGCGTAGTCAGAGAACGCTCGATGAAAAGAGAAATCTATCTTGAATCCGTAATGATGAGAACTATAGGTACCTTTTGCTGTTCTCTGACTGGCTTCCGTATTGTAAAATAAAATACTAAATAGTAATAATTAGTACAAGTTACATTAAAAAACTTCAATACGAAAGTTCCACGGTTAATTACCTTTGGTGATGCGAAATTTCAAATGTCACCACAGTTTTATCTTCCCAGTTAATTAAATTGATAAAGCTTTATTTTTATAACGATTTCAAATCGAACCAATTTTCGTCTGTAAGAAATAAATAAGTATTAGTAACTATTCTATTAATTTATTTATCATTAATTTTAATTACCTTTTATTTGAAATTGATCTTGCTGTGGTTGGCTACTTATTTTCGTGCAAACCATAAATGGTCCACCAACTGGACGAATTTCTGTCGCAGTTTACTCTCGTGTTGTACGTTTACGATTCTCATGTAATTGACGAAGTCTTCAGTGTTGGAGCTTTTGCAAGTGTAAATTGCCAAGCTTTTAGGATTGTTTTATAGTTCCATAAATGAATGATCTTTGCAACCCAGGAAATGGGGGAAGGGGAGCTTTACCAAGCCCCGATGGTGGCACGTTATTCCTCGCAACGATGGGTGGGAAAGGAAAGGGTTGTACAGGAGTAAGGGTCTTGAAATTATTTATTGGAGTATATTTTGATCGGCGTAGACAGAGCACGCTCTGAACAAGTGGCCGATCAGAAAGACATTTTCAATCCACTCAAAAGCATCAATTTTATTTCTTGATTTTCTTCAATCGCAAATCCCGAGTCTAGCTCCAAAAGATGGCCTCCTCATGTTTTTCGTTGTCTTCGATGCCATGAGATTATTCTTCAATTTTTTATTTCTTCGTTTATTAGTATACATTTTATTGAAGGCTCGGGACCACGTAACGTATGCCTCGACACAGTGTTGTCGGTTGTAAATGACAACTTAGCCGAAGTGACGAATCTTTGTTTTTTTTTCTAATGACGATGACTTCAATGTAGTTTACGAAGTTGTTTGTGGTTTTTACTAGTGTCGATTGTTCCATTACAGAACTCCCCTAGCGTCAGGAGAGGGATGAGAAACTTTACCAAGTTCCGATGATGGTACATTGGGAATTGCGACGTCTATTGGCAAGCCAAAGTGTTGTAAAGGACTTTTTGAAAACGCCACTAAGCTTCGTATTTTGATCTCTTCATTTTGTTCGTTGTCTTCGACGTCCAGAGATTCTTCTTCTTCGCTTCTTCAATTTTCTATTCCTCTTCATTTTCATTTGCTATTCCATTTTTAATTTCATTTTTTTACAATTGCAGATTAATTAACGTTAAAAAATTTAATTTTTACTTTAATTCGAAATTCATTTTTCATTTTACAACTACTTTACTTTATTAGGGACGATACGTAACATTATGAAGACGAAGATGCTTGAAAAACGTTATCTGTCCAAGGGCCACGCGGTGCCCAAAAAAACAAAAAAAGACGAGGGAAAGAAAAAAACATAAATAAAACAATAAAAGCTAACTCTTTGCTACAAAAGAGTATTAAATGCAATCTCCTGCTACAAGGAGTTTCCCCCCAATTACCTGCCTCAAAACAGAAACTGTTTGGCCACCACTGCTATGAGAATAATTTCTACACCTAAAACCAGGATTCGAACTCGTACATAGTGCCAATAGACACCCTGGTTGTCCAATGCTAAGCGACGCGTTTAATTTGGACATTTTTTTCTTGTTCTTGAATCTTCTTGTTCTTTGAATTTAATTTAAAATTTAATTTAATTTTTAAAAAAAAATTTATAACGCGCGCGAACGAAAACGTAGTGACCAAAACAGTTCCTCCTATCAGCCCAACCCCCTAGCTGAAAGAAAAACTAAGAAAGGGGTTAGTTTAAAAAAACCTACGAACTTAGCTTTGCTGATGGGATCCAAGCGACATCAGCCACCAACATCCTTGTAGATGTTAGTAAAAACCAAATCCTTAACGCTCCTGAAACAACAGCTCTAGCTTCAATCTGCAAACTCCAAAAATACAGCTTCATCTTCTAAAATTCAGCTTTGATCACTTTATTATCACTTAATCACTTTAATGTTGCATCTGAAAAAAAAATATAAATTAATTCAACTTTCAAGTTGTTTCAAACACTTCTTTTAATAGAATCTTCTGTACTTATATGAATATATACAGCGTATCTCAGCGATCAGAAGATTCTAGAAAACCTGAAATAAAAGTAATCTGAAAATTGGGATTATAGCCTAACTGGAATGGAACTACCTTCCTAAAATATTTTTAGTTCTCTGACACTTCCGGTTACACCATTATCACCTAATTTATTCGAGTTAAGTAAAAACAAATAGGACATGCCATTTGAAATAATGAATTTAGTGTCAACTTCCGGTATAGCCGGAAGTGTCAGAGAACTAAAAATATTTTAGTAGGGTAGCGCCATTCTAGTTATACTATAATCCCAATTTTCAGATTTTTTTTATTTCAAGTTTTCAGGAATCTTCTGATGGCTGATCACGCTAAGACACGCTGTATAGCCTATAAGCTTATAACCATATGTGTATATAAGATTAATATTTAATTCAATTAGTTTGTTATTTTTAAAAGCCAAACTTTTCTCATTAATCCGATCCATGATACACAGCGTAAATAGTTGCGTTGGAAAATTTTTTCTTTTTCTTATTGAGTATTTAGCTTTGATCAATGAATTTTCAAAATATCATCTTTGATTTTTTGTCCTTGTAAACAGTTAATTTCTCAAAGTTCGACTTTCATTTATAAACAAAACCTTTTTAAAATGATTTAAATGTTGCCAGGTGCAACTCCTTATGCTTTACACATATACAATCAAAACAATCAGTAACTAATACTATGTTTATGATACTATAATCTAAGACCTGAAGATTATAGTATCATAAACAAGAAATAACCACATAATAAACGAAGAAATTATCAGGTGAAAAGACCACAGTTATATGTTTCAATTATTTTTTTTTCTTTGATCCAACGTTTTGTTGGTCTTATTCCAACTTCATCAGGTATCTAACAAAACAGACAAATTAAAAAACACATTAACAAGTTTGACAACAATAATACGTAAATAAGAACTATGAAAATTTACCTACACCTGAAATAAAAACCGTGTCGTAATGAACATACGGTATGACAATGTTTTAACAGCTACTATAGTTCAAGGTATTTATTTTCATAGTTCGTATTTATGTATTAGGTATTGTTGTAAAACTAATTAGCGTAATTTTAAAATTTGTCTATTATTGTTAGATATCTGAATAAGACGGACGAAACGTTGTATATAAAAGAAAAACAAATTCTTAAAACATATAACTGTAGTCTTTTCACTTGATAATAGGTTCGTTCGCGGTAATGATCCGGAACTGGTAAAAAATCAATCCAAGTGGATAGGATAATCGCTAAACGCATACACGCTTATGAATTAACTGATTAAGGGTTATTTTCCCGTGAACGAGTTTGAAAATGTTCGGAAGTAAGACGAGGATTAACGAGAACCCACGAAAATTATTAATTGAATAGAACGTTGACAAACGTTGAAGCCTCGTTCACACGAGGCTACTTTGGTTAACCGATTTTAGTTAATCGATCAAAAGTGGAATGTAAAACCTATTGTGATGACTCGTTCAAACTTTTTTTGATCCACTAAAAAGTTGATTACGGTTCTCACACGAGGTTTTTCATTCAACTATTTTTGATCAACTAAAAACGGGCAACTAAAATTGACTCGTGTGAAGGCAGCATGACAGCAAAACTGGATTAAGAATTAGCCATAATTTAGCAAACTGCGCATGAGTAAGAGAATCGAATTTTTCATCCTAATAAAAATCTGAGAATCGTTAGAACCAATTATGAATCGGTAACGAACGCATTTCGTGTGAACCGCGAATATCGGACCGTAACTCGGCTCATAAACTTGCATGCGCTTGGCGATGATCCTAAATCAGTCTTGAACTGCTTCGTTACCGATTCATTATCACATCCGCGAACGAACCTAATATCTTCGTATACATACTATGTTTATGGATAGACAGTCAGTTATACAGGAATACATAAGCAAATGCCTATACAATGCATTATTTAACGGCATTTAAAAAATGAATTTTCGTAGCAAATGAGACCAAGCTTTAACAATTTTTATCATCGGAAATCGATATTTTGTAAGTTTTATCGATTATTGTGATTGTCCCTTATTGTTAAAAAAATATAATTGGTTAAAACAGAGTTACGAAAGAACAAACGATTTGGAAAATAACATAAAAATGTTTGAGGCTGGGGGGGGGAAATAATCTTAAATTTAAATCTGGACCGAAACTTTCAAATAAAAAATATTTTTGTTTGCAATTAAATGCAAGTAATATTATAAGAAGTTAACAAAATAATTTATGAAGAATCCCAAACTAAAGCCAAACGCTTCACAGATATACGAAGGCATACACAGCAGATGTGAAGCGAGTGGGATGAGAGAGCAGATGGTTTTGTATCAACCAATCAAAATGCATCACCGCTTTACCTGCTGGAGAACAATAAAACATCGTCTAATCACTAATGCAACAAATTTACCTTCGTAATTTCAACTTTTAACTAATTAACATTAGAAAACTAATCATGAAAAATCATTATCGAACAATTTTTCCAATGCAATACGATGTCCTTAAAATCTCCCAATATGATAAAATCGATGAAATGCAATAATTAAAGTTATCGATCGGAAATCGCATTAAGACAATTTAACAAAATTGATTTTACTAGGTGACTCCATAAAGGAAAAGCAATCAATGGACGCCGTTATCGATGAATTTTTTTAAAGTGCGAAATTAAAAGCATTTAACTTACCCCGAACAAAAATAATATGTCCCACCGATAAAACATTAAATGCACTTTAGTTGCACACATTTTTTTTACTTCACAACCCAATTATTATCAATTGATCACACGCATTACAATAAAGATTAAAAATCACGAGACGCCATCATTATCGTTAATCATGTCTTCAGAACAAAGAAATAAACTACGTTTCGGCTACCTGAGTTAAGGGATAATATCAATGAATGATAGATGGCAAAACGAAAAGTTCAAATTTTTTTTACGAGAAAAGAAAGAAAATAATTTCTATCGGTTACCAATATAGAGCTGAGAGAGATAGGAGAAGATCAATGCAATTCTAAGCTAAGGACTCTTCGATAGATTTGTAATTGTTTTTTTTGTTCATGTAATGCCCTTAAAGATTTAGATGTAATTATTAAAAATGTTTGATAAAAATGAATTGAATTTAATTTGCGAGACATTTGATTTGCAATCAAATCCTTCTTTTGATATAAGCGATGACACATCCACATATAAGAAGGCTTCAGTGATGTCGCCATGGACGATATTATCGATACATTTTTCAAAGTTCAAAATGAAAAGCATTTAACTCACCCCGAACAAATATAATACGTTCCATCGATAAAGAAATAAATGCACTTTAATTGCACACATTTTTTTTTAAACAATGATTATTAACTATCACACGAATTATTAAAAAATATTAGAAATCACCAGACGCCATCTTTATCAATGAACTTGTCGCCAAGAGTAAAGTTTTTGAATCTAGAAGAAAGAAATAAAAGAAACGCCTGCGCTTAGGCCCTTATAACGAGATTAAAAATAAAGGTGATAGGTGGCGAAATGAAAAATTCAAAATTTTAACTGCTTAGAATTGCAATAGAAAAAGAAAGGATCAACTGCTTATGGGTTATCATCACATAGATGAAAGAGAGGAGAAGATCATTATGGAACTCTCAACTAACGACTTTTCGATAGATTTGTACCTGTTTTTTTCGTTTATGTAATACCTTTATAGAGTTAGATGCAGTAATTTAAAATCATTTACAAAATCTATCAAAATGATACGTAATGATTTAATTTGAGAAAAACATAGATTTACAATCAATTCCTTTCTTTGATATATAGATAGCATTTCCAAAAAGGAAGACCTCAATGATGCTACCATTTAATATAAGAATAAAGCATTTTTCACTTACCCCGAACAGAAATAATTATGTCCATCGATGACCAATTGATTGGGCTTCGATTTGCACTTATTTTTGATTAATATAACACAAAATGATCACTTTAATGAATCGATTTGTTGGAGCCTTACAAGAACGTTGGTTCTCCATCGATCGAGCTTGCAAACAAAATCTAAGCGGTGGCGCGTATGTCTTCTAATTTTTCGTAGAGGAAGAACCACGATTTTATGATGCGGGAAAATCAAAATTTGACTAATAATTTTTTAAATTTTTATTTCTATCGATTTTATAAGATTTAATTAATTTCCATGCTTTTCTTAATCTAGATATGATCGAAGATAAATTGAAACACTTTTATGAGAGATTTTTTAATAGATTTTTTATTTTTTGAATATTGAATTAAAAGATTTTTGTTAACTTAAGGGATTTAATCTAGGCTCCCTTAATAAAATATATAGACATGTTTCATATTAGAGAAATGTTGTCTTTAAATTATAACTATTTTAAATTTAATGCATATTTGTAAAATGTGCATTTTGAAAGCACAAATTTTCTAAATGAAACCAAGACAATAGCTTTATATATATATATATATTGTACTTAAATTATTAACATTAAGTCAATTATCAACTTTAAATCAATGTTTAAAAATAACAAGACATCAATCATATTAAATCTATTTTTATTACGGTTAAATTATCCAATTTTTTTAGATTAACAACTTCAGTTTGATACATTTTACTAAATATGCTCATAGTGTGCCAATTAATGAAGGATTCTTTAAAGGCTTGATATTTACAGATATTGGCCTTAAAATTGATTTGAAATTTAGTCAAATATTAATGTAAAAATATCAAAACAAGCCAAGTTGTGCCTTAGTCAAGTCAATTCAAGTCTTGAGACAGTGAGAATTTTAAAAATCAAGTATTTACACGTCTTAAAGACCTACAAGATTTTGTTGTTCATAAATTGTATTCTTCTTACAAATTAGTCATTGGCTATATATAACAAGAACAATATTTAACACCTTAAATGAATTTTTTAAAATTAAGGATTCACTAAACTTGATTTTCATACTACTTGACTTAATATTTAAACATCAAATCACGTTAAGCATTAAAACTATTAAATGACTTGATCCCAAAAATAAATTGCAAACGAATTCACTTGGCAAATCAAGAATTGACTCGTTTTAGTACTGCAATGTTTTGTTATTGATAAAATCCATTCTTACAAAATATTCATTGATTAATAACGCAAAAAATTCTCCAACACTTTCAAGTTTACAATTTTTATAGTTTGTTATGTTTCCAAATTTATAACATTTATACATATAGTTAATTGTGTGGAGTGTGATGCGGGTGTGACGGAGGGACTCTCAGTGATGGTGGACCTCTACCAGGAATCCATCCTGAGTCCGTACCTGTTTGATTTGGTCATGGATGTCTTGACGGAAAACTGTAGGAAACCAGCCTCTTAGTCAATTTTATTGGCGGAACAACTAGAAAAGTGAAGGGAGGCTATAGAAGATGGCGGGCTCGGGATCAGCAGGACGAAAACTGAATAGGTACCTTGGGGAAGCTGGGGAAGACAAAAAAGCACAGGATTAGGGACGAAAGGATAAGAGAGACAGTTGGAGTGGTAGAATGCTCAAAGAAGATACGGGAAAAAAGGCTGCAGTGGTATGTACATGTGACGAAAGGTAGGAGGACTATGTTGGGAAGTTAGTGGACAAAATTGAAGTGGAAGGACTGTGTTTCAGAAGACATGAGAGAAAAAAGACTGACGAGTTGGTCGCCAAGAATAGGGCAGGATGGAGCGAAAAGATACGGAACGGCAACCCCGAATCTGGGAAAAGCCTGGGATAAAGAAGAAGATAATTGCAGCTTATTGTGTGAATAAATTAATGATTCACTACTACACTAGATTGTCAAGCTATATAGCTTGAGTATACTTGAGTTTAAATTAAGTTAAAGTCTTATATAATATTTACTTGATAAATCTCTTAAATACTTTTAATGTTCGCATCCATGATTAAATTATAGGTATATATATTAAAAATCTTGGGTATTTGGACAATTTTTAATTAACGACGTTATATTTTAAAAAATTGCAAATTTTCGTCGACTTTATTTCGACTTCATCAGGCAAACTACAATTAACAATTTAATTAACATAAATATTATTTTCTGACATATAAAATAAAAAATAAAATAGTTATAATTACTTTTAAGATTAACATCTAATTTATAATACTCGTATAATAATAATTTTAATTATTATTATATTAATTAATAATAATTAATCTAATTTAATAATAATCTTAAATATTTTTACTTACTAACACTTGAAACAGAAAGATCTTACACGTTTAAAGAGCAACCATTGTTGTTTAAAAATTTATTGAGTAATCAACAACATTATTTAGCACTTACTTTTAATTTAATTTTTGTCAAATTCTTCCTTGAACTTTTGAGATTTACGACTTTAATTCTGAGAAACGTAGGACTAAATGAATGCTATGAATTATGGAAATATATTAGAGATTCACTACTTGACTTAAATTTAACTTAAAACCTATATAGTCAAATATTAATATTGAACAATCAAATCAAGTCAAGCATGTAAAAAAAAAGACTTGACTTGATGAATCCTTTGAAAAAATTGACAATGAACACTTGACGAATTAAGAATTTAACAAATTAATCATTCAAAATGAATGAGTGAAGGAAAAATAAAAATTTATAGAACTAGATAAGTTGCTGATGACCTTGGACGTTCCAAGCGACTATAAATAACCAAAAATAAAAAAATTAAGAATTTATATGTTTATAGTACAATGTTTTGTTGATAAAATTCATGCGTCCAAAATGTTCATTGTGTTATTAAACAACATTCTTTAACACTTTCATGTTTCCAAATGTTGTTATATGTTGATTTTTCTTTCAACATTAACTAAATACAAATTCAATAGATGCTCATTGTATAAATAAATTAGAGATTCGCACTCTGACTTTTATTTGACTTGCAGACTTGAGTCAAACACAAATCAAATGTTAATATTTAAACATGAAATCGAGTCAAACGTTTAGAAACTACTTGACTTGATGAATCTCTAAAATAAATAGACATTGAGCACTTGACAAATCAAGCATTTTAGGTTAATTTTCTTCCTGCAGTATTTGAAGTGAGTCTTTGGTGTTATGAGTTTCATCATATTTTTGAAAGAATATAAGGTCAAATCTTGGTGCAGTGTCTCGTTGGTTATGTACCACAGTGCATCAGCAAGCATTCGTAAAAATTGTGTTATTGAACAACATTCTTTAACGCCTTATTTTTCCAATATTTATTTAGTATAATTTTTGTTTGGTGATTGGCTGAAAGAAAATAGTTTAGAGATTAAAAATATTTTTTTCTGAAAATCATTATGTAATTACCACGAAGAAACAAAGTATTATTTATTGATATAGTCGCAGCTTCTTTCTCTTAAAGTTCTGGTGTATTTGGTCGTTGGTAGTAGTAGATCTTGAGACGGTCAGCCATTGCCGATGTCGATCTGGGTTGAGTTTGTGTCTCCGCCTAGTTGGTCTTCTGCTATTCTTGTCGATTCCAAGAAATCCTCTTGGGGCAGTTGCCCCTTCATCTCTCCTCGTCAACAACATGATGTTGGTCTAAAATTGATTTGTTCAAATTCAGTTGTAAGTATGCAATACAAACTTAGATTTTAATAATTATAAAAAATTAAAAATAAGAGATTTGCATAATTTATATTCTTCCTATTCAATTCTATTCTATTGTTGTATTTTTTTCGCTTTATGAATTCGCAATCTGTCCCTGGACATTAAGCAAATATAATGAATAAACAGATGGGGAAGAACGTACCCCTTAAAAGGGGTACCTTAAGGTGTAGTGGTTATATCTAAATGGTAACTCCAGAAATGAGACGCGATTAAGCCTTCGATGGTGGCACGATCATATACTTTCCAATAATCTTGTTAAAATGAATTTTTAAAGAAGTTTTTTTGTAAATTTTGATAATCAAATTTAATTTAGACAGAGTAACAATGTGACCACACAGTGTGTCACACTACTCCCTTCTATTTTTTGTTAATATGTATTTTTTTAAAATATTTAAGGTAAACCTATCTTCCTTACATATATATTATAAACGTGAAAGTTTGTATGGATGTTTGTAGCTCTTTCACTCGAAAAGTACTAAATGGATCTGGATGAAATTTGGCATAGATATAGATTATAATCCGGTTTAACATATAGGTACCTAGTATACTTTATATCCAGAAAAAATGTACGGTTCCCGTGAGATAGATTTTTTTTTGTTTTTTACAGAACAAAAGATTAACTTACTTTTTTGTAATGTGGTAGTTTAGGGGCCAGAAAATAATATAGATTACTTCTCATACCGGAATAATAAACGGTTCCCATGGGATAGCAAAACAAGTATATGTATTCTATAAGAACCGTGTATTGAAAAGCAGTTTCATTAAAATCCATGAAATAGAGTCTTAACTCATTTTCCTTAAGAAGATTTGATCTACTTTTTACTCAGGAGAGATGTATCTACTATTCCCGTGGGAGAGATATGTTTTTTGTTTATCACAGAGTAAACGATTGATATGATTTTTGCAATGTGGTAGTTTGGGGGAGAATGATATAGCTTACTTTTAAGGCTAGAATTTTCCAATTGGGATGGCAAAACAAGTATGTATTCTATAAGAACCGTGTATTTAAACGCTGCAGTTTCATTAAAATCCACGAAGTAGAGTCTTAACTCATTTTCCTTAACAAGATTTGATCTACTTTTTACTCAGGAGAGATGTACTATTCCCGTGGGATAGATATGTTTTTTGTTTATCACATAATTAAAGATTGATATGATTTTTGCAATGTGGTAGTTTGGGGGAGAATGATATAGCTTACTTTTAAGGCTAAAATAATGCATAGTTCCCATGGGATGGCAAAACAATTATATCCTACAGGAACCGTACATTTAAAAAGTTTCGGTAAAGTTCGTGAGATAGAATTTTAACACATTTTCTTCCAATTTTACACAATAACGAAAGAAATCTCTACAAAGTTGAAATTAAAAAATTGACAATTTTTACTGGAAAATAAATATTAATTACAATTTAACACCCGATACAATTATTGAAAAATATTTGAATTTTTTCATTGTTCATTGTCGAAGATATTAATTGGAAATAAACGTATTAAAAAAATAAACTAAAAATTTCAATATTTAACAATTACTTAACGGAACGAATCATAATGAAGTTTTGCTAAAGATCCTGTAGGATAGCTACTAATCTATTCTTTTAAAAGAACATCCATTAATTGCGTGAGGCGTTCAGGGGCCGATGGGGTCGAGCCAAATCTCTCACCTAACGTACTTTGGGGAGTGGGAAGGTCTCGCAAATATTATGTATTTTTTTAAAGAAAAGACATACGTTTTGAAAAATATCACATTAGATTGCGGGTTGAGGGAAAGGGTTATGCCAAATCTCATGACATCTTACCAGAGGGAAGGGGATGGGATTTCAAAAATCGCAAAAATCGCCTCGCGCAATTAATGGATGCCCCCTAAAATAGCTGTACGGTTTTAAATGACATTTTGTATGAAAGATGTTCAAGTCCTAAAGGAAAAAATACAGTTACTTTTTTATTAAAAATCGTATCTATATATACAATTTATAATAAATTTTTAAAATTTTAATCAGCTTCTATAGAAGCTGATGTGAGACAGCTAACATCTCTTTCTTGAAAAGTAGTTTTACGAATTTTGATGAACTTTCTTTGGATCTAAAGTCTAAAAGTATCTAAGTATCATCTTTTTCTGCCAAAATAGATTAAGTTTTATATTTTGCTATATGAACGGGAATGTTTTAATCAATCAGTTACATTTAGATATAGATACACTCAGCGAAGCGAGCGGGTATCAGCTAGTTGGTTTATATAGGAACGTATCAAATCCTTCAATTGCACCCAGTTTCAGGGTAAAAAAAATTCGGGTCTTAAAAATCTTATTGCGATCTTATGCGATACACCTTGTGGTCACACATTTCTATATTAAAAGTAGTACAAACTTTTAATAAAAAAAATGTTTTTTCACTTAAGTTTTGATCAACAATGTGTCCACACGGTGTGCCACACCTCACAATTCTGTATACAATGTAATAACTTAAAATAAATAAGCCCACACAAAAGGCGTTCAATTAGGTTTTGAAAGTCGAAAAAACAAAAAAGTGTGACACACCATGTGGTCACGTTTTTTGATATTGAAAATATTGACCACACTTTAGCATTTAACTACATCCTGAACTAGTTCAACAAAGATTAAAAAGATGAACCTTTTTCACTAAGATTTCTAAAAAATAACAATGTGACCGCATGGTGTGTCGCACTTTTTTCCATTTTCGATTAATACAACTTTATTATTTCTTAACTTAAAATTAATTATTTTAAATTAGAGATTCACCACTTGACTTGATTTTCATGCACTAAATATGACTTGAAATCAATTAGAACTCAAGTCAATTATTAATATTTGAATATATTTCTTCTAAACCAAATACAAGTCAAAATTCATTGAAAAAAATGTCCAATTACTTGACTTGATTAATCTCAATTTAAGCTTGATTATATCTTTATTACCATACTGGTTGGATGAAGAAATAAACTCTGTGGACTCCGTCGAGACTTCTTTTGCATTTGCGGCCATTATTCTGATCGTACAAAAGGGCAGGGCGTCGTGTTAAGGGCTGGGCCCCAATAAGCCATTTGTGGAACGTCAGAAGCCCTTTGATATAAACCAATTCTTTGTGTTTCTTCATCATGGTTAACACACGATTTCCTGTTCTACAGGTAGACTCCGAAGACCCGTTATAATGGTTAACCAATTAATATAAGGTTGTTAAGCCCCTATACTTTTTAGGGTCTTCAGCTTCGCTTCCAAAGGCTTATCCACGAATAATATGGCGGTTCGGTTTCAAATTTAAGTTCATCATAAGGTTGAGGCTTCAGATCATATTGCTTTCATCACGAACAGAGTTTCATCTATAAATCAAAAGAAATTAGAAAATAATTTCGTTATTTATACCATTTGATACTTTCTCGGTTCGGTGGTTGCTTATAAGAAGTGTTGAATGGCCACCAATTTAATCATTGGGATGTTCTTCTTTAGTTTTAGAGTGACAAATTTTTAATCCTTACGATTTTTTTCTTTCCAATGATTTTTACAGATGACAACAGGAAAAACTAAAACCAATAGATGATAATTAAAAATTGCATTTTTAATCAGTGTACCCAAGCCCCCAAGTGGGTACTTGACAGTCTATTAATATTTATTAGTTTATTAGTATTTTTAACTTAGTTCTTTGGTTAGTAAATTTTCAATTAAGTTTCATCGAAAACATAAAAAACTAAAAATATTGTTATCACTAGCTGATACTCGCTCGCTTCGCTGAGTGTATCTAAATTTAACTGATTGATTAAAAGATTCCCTATCTTCATAGCGAAATATAAAAATTAATCTATTTTGATAGAAAAAAATGATAGATACTTTCAGAATTTAGATCCAAACAAAGTTCGTTAAAATATGTAAAACTACTTTTCAAGCAAGAGATTAGTTAGCTGTCTCACATCAGCTTCTATACGATTTTAAGTAAAAAAGTAACTCTAATCCTTCCTTTAGGACTTGAAAATCTTTCAAACCAAATGTCATTTAAAACCGTACAGCTATTTTAGGGGACATCCATTAATTGTGCGAGGCGTTTTTTGCGATTTTTGAAATCCCATCCTCTACCCTCTGGTAAGATGTCATGAGATTTGGCATATATCATTCCACCAACCCGCAATCTAATGTGATATGTTTCAAAAAAAAAAAATACGTGATATTTGTGAGACCTTCCCTTTACCTAAAGTAAGATTAGATGAGATTCGGCTCGACCCTATCGGCCCCTGAACGCCTCACGTAATTAATGGATGTTCCCTTAAAAGAATAGATTAGTAGCTATCCTTTAGGATCTTTAGCAAAACTTCATTATAATTCGTTCCGTTAAGTAATTGTTCAATTTTGAAATTTTTACTTTAATATTTTAATATGTTTATTTCCAATTAATATCTTCGACAATGAACAATGAAAAAATTCAAACATTAAAAAAATATCATTATTAATTTTATCGGGTGTTAAATTGAAACTCATATTTATTTTCCAGTAAAAATTGTCAATTTTTTAGTTTCAACTTTGTAGATATTTCTTTCGTTATTGTGTAAAATTGGAAGAAAATGAGTTAAAATTCTATTTCACAAACTTTACCGAAACTGTTTAAATGTACGGTTCCTGTAGGATATAATTCTTTTGTCATCCCATAGGAAAATTCTAGCCTTAAAAGTAAGCTATATCATTCTCCCCCAAACTACCACATTGCAAAAATCATATCAATCTTTAACTCTGTGATAAACAAAAAACATATCTCTCCCACGGGAATAGTAGATACATCTCTCCTGAGTAAAAAGTAGATCAAATCTTCTTAAGGAAAATGAGTTAAGACTCTATTTCATGGATTTTAATGAAACTGCTTTTCAATACACGGTTCTTATAGAATACATATACTTGTTTTGCTATCCCATGGGAACCGTTTATTATTCCGGTATGAGAAGTAATCTATATTATTTTCTGGCCCCTAAACTACCACATTACAAAAAAGGAAGTTAATCTTTTGCTCTGTAAATAACAAAAAAAAAAAATCTTTTCCCCGGGAACCGTACTTTTTTTTTAGATATAATGTAAACTATATGTTAAACCGGATTATAATCTATATCTATGCCAAATTTCATCCAGATCCATTCAGTACTTTTTGAGTGAAAGAGCAACAAACATCCATACAAACTATCACGTTTATAATATAAATAAGAATTAATTTTAATCCTTAATAAAGTTTGGAAAAGTCAAAAAATTCATCTCGAACCTATATGGATATAATAAGAACTGCTGGGTTACCTGTTATATATATTTCACTTGATAATCGAGCATGGATTTGTTCATCACGAAATCAGTTCATAATACAATAATCCGATAATCTTCTTAATGTAATCGTACCTTTGTGTTATGCCAATTCCATTCAAATTGCGTGAATCCACTTATGCAGATGAAAGCACAGCACTTGACACCTAAATGAAAAATTATTACATTGGTTTTCAATCAAAAAAACTTCAACTTACCCATTTGAAGACGAAGAAATTTTTTGAAAGAAAATTGGAAAGGTGTTTAACACTTTTTAACGGTTAAAGAAGTATTTGCCAAAGTCATAGAAGAAATAATCGAAAAGTTGTTAGTCTAATGCGTCTAATGTTTATGTCGAAGAATTCATTTAAAATGAACCTAAATTGTGATGAGTTTATTACCTGGAAATGTTGCCTACTCACACATTGACATTAACACACTAACATTAACTAAGTTTGAAGGCAATATAGCACATCTCATAGCTTGTGCGTAAGCATGTGTAAGTATGTAACGTAAAAAACTTGAGATCTAAGTACGCGCGTCTCTTTTCATTCCCGGCGAACCTTTTTCATCGCAATTGGAACGTTGTAAATATTTTGGATTTAACTGAACAAAACTGTTGCTTATAATTTGTTCTAAACAACAGTCTGAACATTTTGTATTTCGTATATATTTGCAGTTCTAAAAATCCTCGCACTACCTGACGGGTTTTGAACACCTATTCAATGGGAGGCCCCTCATCTAAACGGTTGCTTTCATTTCCTGTGTGTATCGTTGGCTGCCTACACTATAACATTAATACTTCTCAATTTTAGTACTAAACACGACCTTATGGTTATAGTGCATATAAGGCAAATATTATAAAACCCACATAAATACTTTTAAATTTTTTTGATTATTAATTATAAGAAAATTAATTTTATATTTCATAAACAAACTTATATCAGTCATATTTGATGATAAATACAAGAAAATTTTTTTTTAAGATTCCGAAATTCCCCAGTCGAAATTGTCGCCCTATTTTGATCCTAAAATGGATCTTTTACCCTCATTTCCTCCTACAAACAGGAAAATGAACCTCATCTAGCCGATATTTCATCGTCCTCATTTTAACCTACATGAAATTTTTAAATTCTTACCGTTTTTCGATACATATTGTGTGAACCTCATTTCGTTCTAAAAAAAGTTTTACAATCATAAAACATAAAAGAGATAAACCCGCTTCTTTTTTAATTATTGAAAATATTATCTAATAATTACCCAAACACCGTAAATAATAATAATAATAATAATAATAATAATAATAATAACTTTCTTTTACTACTATATAAATAGTAAAGGAAGTATTGTAATTGGGTCAAATTTTCGAATTCGAGCTTTCACCAAAAATACATGTTTTGAGGTCCTCTGAGTCCACAAAAGTGCTTTTTAAAAAAATATCTGTGTGTGACAGCCATATCGTATCGAAAGCTTTATCCGAATTTCACCAAACTTGGAATCTGGCCTCCATATTATACCTAGTTGTGCCGCAAAGCTTGTAATTGAAATCGGTCTAAAAAAAAATCTACGAAATCTAATCTAAATCTACTTTACTATTGGCGTTTTTGAGCTTTTTCAATTTTTTTCGAAAATGGCTCCAACGATTTTCTTTAAACTTTCTATAGTTCTTAGACTCATTAGTGGCTACAATTTTTATTTGAAACTTTTTCCTGGAAAAATTTGAATAAGAGCGGTTCTGGGGTGAAGGTTGGGAATTCGTATATACACTGCCGGCCAAAAGTTTGAGACCAGTTGTAATATATTTATGCTATCACTTATTGTATTCAAAGTTTCGGTAATAAAATAAAAATTGTTGTCCATACAAATTTTTGAATTACTGATGAACATCTAAAGAGACTTTTGTAGGTATGTTTCTCAGGTACAAATAGAATTAATGGGTTCTGTTTAAAAACATCCAAGACCGCAGGGTGTCTGGCCAGTGGAAGGGTCATCATTATATTTAAAGTAGCTCCGTATTAATTGTTCTTTAATTCTATTCTTCTTTAATTTTGCACTGGCTATTCTTTGTTATTATTTAGACTTTCTAAAACAGGTTATTTTAAATTTTTTTTTAAGTTATGTACCATTTTGTACGAATAATTTAATTTAGTCTTAACTTGGGGTTTCTATAGTTAAAACGTTTTAAAAATGGAAAAAGTACGAGAAATAAATATCGAAACTCGATCTGCCATTGTTACTTTACATAATGAAGGCAAATCCGAACGTGAAATTGCGTCTCAACTTAAACTTTCGAAGACTTGTATTCATCGCACAATTATTCGGTTTAAGGAAACGGGTAGTTTTCAAGATTTTCCACGTTCAGGAAGACCGAGAGCTACTACTTCTAGTGAGGATCAGTTTATCGTTATTACCAGCAAAAGGAATAGACGCTTAACAGCACCAAAAATTCGTGCTGAAGTGAACAAATCTTTAAATAAACCAGTTTCGCTTACCACAGTGAAAAGACGGTTGAGGAACGCTAAACTGTTTGGTCGTGTTGCCGTTCGGAAACCTTTACTAAGGCCGCAAAATAAGAAAAAAAGGATGCAGTGGGCCCTATTCCATCGAGATTGGACAGAAGATGATTTTAAAAAAGTTCTTTGGACTGATGAGTCAAAATTCCAAGTATTTGGCTCAAATCGACGAATTTACGTTCGGCGTAGCACCGAAGAAAAGATGTTACCAGATTGTGTAGTGCCAACTGTTAAGCACGGTGGTGGTTCAATAATGGTCTGGGGTTGTTTCTCAGGCCATGGAATTGGAAATTTGGTTAAAATTGATGGAATTTTGAAGAAAGAGGAATATAAAACAATTCTCGAAAAAAATGCTGTACCATCAGGCTTAAGTTTAATTGGCAATGGGTTCATTTTCCAGCAAGATAACGATCCAAAGCATACTTCCAAGCTATGTAAAAATTATTTATTACAAAAAGAAGCAGAAGGAGTTTTAAAAATCATGAAATGGCCACCGCAAAGTCCGAATCTCAATCCAATCGAGCTTTTGTGGGACGAGCTTGATAGGAATGTCCGAGAGGAGTGTCCCTCTTCACTTGCAGACTTGTGGAGACTACTACAAGAAAGCTGGAACAAAATTTCTCAAGAAACCATAAATAAATTAATAAGTAGAATGCCGAGGCTCGTAGAAAAAGTAATAAAGGGCAAGGGAGGATTTTTTGATGAAAAAACAGTTTGAGTAATTAGTTCATTTTTTTTTTATAGAATAATTTTTTATGTTTATTTTCTATACTAAGTATGTTTAAAGGTTATAACTATAATATTAATAAACATTTTTACTGTATTTGTCTTTGAATTTTTAAAAATATTTCCTTTTTTTGGCTTAAATCTATATGGTCTCAAACTTTTGGCCGGCAGTGTACATATAGCCCTATAGGTTGTATGCATATAGTTCTGTTTATATGTATTGTTACAAAGTGCAGCTTATATTTATTTTAACTAACAGTGAGTATTTTCATAAATGAAAGTAAAAGAAAGTAGTGTGATGCCTCGCAACAGATATTTTTTATTTCTTCTCATTAAAAGTAACAAATATACAATTTAATTTAGATTATAAGTACAGCATAAGTATATAAAAGTTATATAAAATATAAAATAATAACAATGTAAAAAAAAGAAAATAAATGTAATGTAAATGTTTAATCCTCAAATTTATTGCAGGTTACAGAAAATAAAGTTTTGCCAAATATTTTCAAAACTTTTGATCTCATAGAATTTATTATGTAATTGGATATGACCCTTGTATTGCTTGTCCTTTTACATTTGAATTATCTTATTTGAAACGAAGACCTTCATCCTGTTCAGTCTTGTTCATTTTTATATAGCTTTAGTCTGTTTCAACCGTTCGAGTGCTACAAACATCGTCAGTCATTATACAACAATTGAATAAACTTATTTCACTATTTGACTTATTTTTCAATATTGTCTACCTATATTAAAAGGCCTAAAAGTGTAAATGTAAAAAATTTAAAGTTGAAGAAAACGTGTGAAAAAATTTGCTTTAATTTATAATTTTGAAAGTAATCAGGGAGATACAATTAAATAAAAGTTCTAAAGAAATGCGCATGGTTGGGAATATTGTAGATTATGATAAAAGGAAAACCTGGAAAAAATGATGGCAATGGCGACAATAAAGGTGGCTACGATGGAGCTGGTAAAGGAGGACGACGACGAAGGAAATTAAGAACTGATATTTGTAATATTCTTATTACTTATTTAACGAGTAAAAAAAATTAAATATTAAAATAAAAATGTTATTCTTTTTGATAAAAACCCTACCAATAGAACAATAAAAGAGAGTGAAAAAGAAAAAGCAGAGAAGACAGAAAGAAAGTAAATAAAAAAAATTGTGGGCAGGATATAAAAGGTTCATTTGAGGGTTTTGCTGTCGTCCTCATTTGAACCTAAATATTGTATTTTGTCCGATAAATGCCCCTTGTAAGTTCAAATGAGAAGCAAAATTCAAATGCAAATGATCCTCTTTTCTATCTACTTGAACCTTAGAAAACCTGGATTTTAAGGGCGAAAATAAGTCTTAAATTTCAACTCGGGAATATCAAAAAATGATACTTAACAACATTTATATTTTACTTAAAACTCTTTGATTTAGCTAACTATAAAAATTTTGCTAAAGTTAATAGGTACTTTTCGAGATATAACCTAAAAATGTTTACATTTCAATGTTTACTAGTTTCAATCGAAGATTTCTACTTAATTAATGAGGCTTACAAAAAATTGCTCATAACATATTTTGTAGTAATTTTTTGATTTAAAATGCCCTTTATGAGATATAAGGGAAAATATATCTGACTGACCAGATAAAACCATTTTTGTCCTATATTTAATTTATTTTTAAATTTTAGTGAAAATTCTCCTTTTCCACGTTAGTAAAGAATCAAATATATTAAATTCATTATTTCATTAAAAAAAATTCAAATTTGAAATAAAAATTTTTTTTACAACAATATTTATGTCGACTATATAAGTTTGGCCCTGTGTAAATCATACTTCGGTTGAGTGTAAAACCAACTTTTTCAAATTCTTTAATACATGGATTTAAATCAAGGAATTGTTACTAAAATGAAAGAAACTAAATATGTAACAATAATGAGACAGGAAAATTTCAGTTTCCAGTGTTTTTCTGTGATTTTTCATGATTTTCATAGAAATTTTAAAGATCCCATTTGAATTTGGAGCTGCTGTAGCAAATGAAATTGCCTGCGCACGCATTAGAAAACGACGCATTTGTTTACATTTGAAGCAATCGTTGATCACGTGAGCACATCCAAAATACAGGCGGTGAAATATTCCTGAATTATTCCTTGATTATCCTGAATTTTTGTAAGTGTCAGTTCCCAAAAAATTGGTTACAGTGTACTTAAAAACCGGTGTTATGTGTTGCCTGAAAAAAATGGCGATGATTTTAACTTGTTGTCATGTAAATATGAAATAATCGCAGCGCGTCCCTTGGAAAACTTCGACTTTGGCCAGGGAAAATCTCATTTTCCAAGAATAAGGAAGTTGTGGAATATTGTAAGTTTTTAATTTCATATCCTAATTTAGTTATTTAATTATTTCATTAGTTTCAATGAGGATTTTTAATCAATATGACTATTTATTAGGACATAATACAAATGAGGTTAGTCCATGGAAATTTTGTCGGAAGAAACATTGTTTGAGAAGAAAATTTTCCGGGAACGAAGTACACATTTTTGTGTTATTGTTTTCTTGAATGATATCTCAAGGGATTTCAGCCAAAAAATTCGATGTAACTTTGTATATTACGGAACAAATAAGAAAAACGATGATACCCCGTGGATATTTCAGGGTTTTGAACGAGCAAAATCGATTTCCTTGTAAAAGTTGGGGATTTTAAGATAAACTTTAAAAAAAACTTGGTCGTTATTAAGTTACCTAAGATAATTTTTGGATTAAATCTAAGATTTATCATTTTTAAGTAGCGTTTTTAGGTAACCAAATTTAAGTGAACCATATTTTCATGACAAAAGCAATAAATTTGCAAACTTTTCTGGAGTTTACTTCTTATTAATATTGAGATTCATTTCCTTACATAGATCATAGACGAAAATTTAATTAACAGTGAAATCGGGTGTTGGCAAAAATTCGAACCTCAAAGTTTTTTTTTAATATTGTACAGAATTAATGTTATATCCTCCTCTGTCTTACTTATAGGAGTTTTCTATTATTTTTTGTTAGTTGTAGAGTGCGTGTAGCTGTTTTGAGTTAAATCAAAGTTTGCTTTTCTTTCTCTACTCTCTGTCTTGCATTTGGGATTTGTACTACACACAACTCTGTTCTTCCTATAAATTATTTTCACTTATAAGTTTATAATTACAAAGGACGTGCTTGAATTGCTTTCTTTTTTTTTCTTTATGTATATTCGCTTTAACAACATGGTCATTAGCGTCTTAGCAATAACATAGATATTATAATTTGATGTATAATTAAATATATATAAATAAATAATAGTGACAAATAGTAAGCAACAATAGTACTGACAAACAATTAAGAATTATAAATAATATTAACAACACTAGAAGTAACACAATGGTAACAATATAAATATATATAATAATAAAGATAATATAAATAGTAACAATAGTAGGCCTATAAAAAATTTCAAAAATTAATTTTTCTCTCAGGACCTTTTTTCTTGACGAAAACCATATTATGGCATATATATACAAGTCATAAAGCAATAAATGCATTTACGAATGCGCTGTCTATTAGAAACCTGTCCCGGGATGGCCTCATTTTGGTGGTGAGCGACAACTAATTTTTTAAAGCGACTATTTTTAAATGAAAGATGGATAATAAATGCTCTAATCGCATTTTTAAAAAAAGGTGTCACTTTAAGGGTTGATGTAAAAAACCACCCTTAAAAAATAAAAAATAATATTTTTCATCATTTATAGATTTACAAAAATTCTGAAAAAATTATATATTATGCGTTTTATCCATATCTACGTACAGTTTTAATTTCATGAAAAATCTTCAATAGTTTTCTAGAAAAAAATATCTGGTGCGAGGCGTCACACTACTTTCTTTTACATTTATGAAAATACTCGCTGTTAGTTAAAAGAAATATAAGCACTTTGTAACAATACATATAAACAGTACTATATGCATACAACCTATAGGGCTATATGTATATACACGAACTCCTAAACTTCACCCCAGAACCGCCCTTATTCGAATTTTCCCAGGAAAAAGTTTCAAATAAAACTTGTAGCCACTAATGAGTCTAAGAACTATAGAAAGTTTAGAGAAAATCGTTGGAGCCGTTTTCGAAAAAAATTGAAAAAGCTCAAAAACGCCAAGAGTAAAGTAGAGCTTTCGGTTAACCGATTTCAACCAAAAGCTTTGCGGCACAACTAGGTATAATATGGAGGCTAGATTCCAAGTTTGGTGAAATTCGGGTAAAGCCTTCGATACTATATGGCTGTCACACACAGACATATTTCTAAAAACCACTTTTTTGGATTCAGGGGACCTCAAAACATGTATTTTCGTTGAAAGTTCGAATTCGAAAATTCGATCCGATTACAATACTTCCTTTACTATTAAGTAGTAAAAGAAAGTAATATGTATACACTATACAGCTTATATATATGTACATATAGGTATACGAATTACGAACCTTCACCCCAGAACCGCCCTTATTCGAATTTTCCCAGGAAAAAGGTTTCAAATAAAACTTGTAGGCATCAATGAGTCAAAGAACTATAGAAAGTTTAAAGAAAATCGTTGGAGCCGTTTTCGAAAAAAATTAAAAAAGCTCAAAAACGCCAAGAGTAAAGTAGAGCTTTCGGTTAACCGATTGCAACCAAAAGCTTCGCGGCACAACTAGGTATAATAGGGAGGTCAAATACCAAGTTTGGTGAAATTCGGATAAAGCTTTCGATACGATATGGCTGTCACACACAGACACACACACACACACAGACACACACACAGACATGTTTCTAAAAACCACTTTTTTGGACTCAGGGGACCTCAAAACATGTATTTCCGGTGAAAGCTCGAATTCGAAAATTCGACCCGATTACAATACTTCCTTTACTATCTATATAGTAGTAAAAGAAAGTAAAAATTTAACGTCTGGGGTAGTTTTCCCCGTAACTCCAATACAAGTGGGGGTAGCGGGTTAAAATTGTGCGACAATAAGTTTTTCATGAAGAGGACTCAACACACGGAAGCATTTTTCAAAAACCGCCTGGAGCACTTTTCTTATGGCTATTGGGCTAGAGCCTTTGTAATACAAAAATTGTAAAATAATTCATTTCTTATATATTAATAAGAAACGTCCACATTTACCCCGTGATAATCGTTACAAATTACCCGATTAAGGCAATTCATATTAAAATGCTCGATACTTAAAATATGTTCTTCATTTAACTTAAATAGCCACATAAAATTAATAAATGAATTGTAAATGAAAGATAATAACAAAAAATTACGCACTAAAGGTCCAAAAAATAATGTTTTCAAAGATTTTTACATACGGCAAAAATTGTAACAAAAGATCAAATTTTAATTATTTACTTACCGTGACAGTACGCGAACACCAAGTTACATATTTTCTGTCAATTCAAACACTAATAAAAATGTTCGTGACTAAAGAAATAATTAAAATTCAACTGGTTTTAATTAGCCGCTATTCTCAAATACCCAACTTTCCCCTACCTTTTGTGTGAATGAACATTTACAAAACTTATTTTCACTAAACTTGTAGTTACAGTGGTAACTTATTTTAATAATATAACTAAAACTATAAGTAATTGTTTAATTAACTTCAATTTTAAGCTTTTAATTTCCATCAACACGCTAGCATCAATAGGACCACAAAATAATATAACGAAATGATATTTAAAAAGCCGAGATAATCCCACAAAAACTAAAATAAATGAAGTAGTACGCAAAGACTATAATTGACCTGAAAAAAAGTACAGAGACTGTTGAATAACTAATAACTCTTCCTGAAAAAGTAGCTTAACGGATTTTGAACTACTGACAATTTCTTAATTAAAACTGTATGTGGGTGTGTCTGTGCTCCTGTCACTCACACTGTTTCTTAGACTAGTAACTTTCGTACTCTGCTTTATATTGTCAATATGGAAACGTTAATTACTGACAATTATTATCGGAATAAATTTTACCTTGAAAAGTAATTAATTGCCCCAAAAACAAAAAAAAAAATCGATTAAAATCTATCATTATTACAGCCTGTAATTGGCTGCGATTTATTAACATTAAAAGTAAAAGAATAATAAGATAAAAGAAGAGATAGACTCAAATTATCAAAATTTCATGGATATTCAATTTTTATTCTTTTTCGTGTAGAATATAAAACATAGTTATTGTATAAATAACAATGATGAATAAAATAGAAAACTTACAAGTAAACCAGTTCGCAGAACTGATGGAACATTAATTACAGTAACGAGTCTTATAACTAGAATAATTTAATTAAGTAGCTTAATTATTATAATTTAATAACTATAACATGTTATATATCAGTTCCTAAAAGCTCTTTTAACGAAGATTCCGAGCCAGAGACCAGTGTCATTAAGGCAAAAGCGATCAGGAGAATATTTTTCCAAAGTCGCCAATAACAGAATCCTAATCGATCGTCCCATCGTGTGATTATTTCAATCACAGCCGGACAAATAATACCAAGAATTGAAAAAAATATCGCTCCCACTAAGCCGATGAGAGCTTGGAGATTTTGAACGACAGCCGCAACCGTGACGGTGAATATAACGATAGCAATTCGGAAAAGGATTTCAATCACATTCTTCCATTTGGGACTTTCCGTTAAGTTCACTAAAGGATTTAGCATAATTTTCATTGGAACGTAAAGTTGTAAGGCGAATGTGAATGAAACTGACAATCCAATGAAAATCTTTGAAATTTGTGCCAGTCTGCGAAAAAAATTCATATTAGAACACAGAAAAAAATTAAATGTATAAAATTAACGAAACAAGATTTGGTGTCTTTACAAGAAATATGTGTCTTAGAAATTATATTTTTCATTGTCCATAGTCCCTTTTTTAAGGTCGTTTAATTACTGAAGTCAATAGCGAACATCGAATCCAAGAAACCAAAAATATTTCTGAGCTTAATTTAAGGTAATTCTAGAATTGACTTTGCTATTAATTACTTTACTTTACTACTAGGTATAGTAAAGGAAGTATTATAATCGGGCCGAATTTTCAAATTCAAGCTTTCACCGGAAATACATGTTTTGATGTCCTGAGTCGAAAAAAGTGGTTTTTAGAAACATGTCTGTGTGTGACAGCCATATCGATCGAAAGCTTTACTCGAATTTCACCAAACTTGGAATTTAGCCTTCATATTATATCTAGTTGTGCCGCGAAGCTTTTGTTTGAAATCAAGCTGAAAGCTCCACTTTATTCTATGGGTTTTTAAGAGATTTCAAGTTTTTTCGAAAACGGACCTAACGATTTTCCTTAAACTTTCTACAGTTCTTTCTAGACTCATTAATGCCTACAACTTTTGTTTGAAATGTTATCCTGATAAAATTCGAATAAGGGTGGTTCCGGGGTGAAGGTTGGGAATTTGTATAGGCTGTATGCATATACAATAGTTCTGTTTAGATGTATAGTTATAAAGTACTTATAGTTCTTTTAACCAACAGTGAGTTTCATAAATGAAAGTAAAAGAAAGTACTGTGACGCCTCGCAGCAGATATTTTTATTTTAAAGTCGTAATAGCAAGCTTAATTCATTCATAGCATAGCCAGTTACTTGGCTTGATGGATTATTGGCAGTAATTTAACCCCCACGCCAATTCATTTTTTGTTTTTACAAAAATGGATGTTGCGTTCTAAGTTTACAAAACAACTTCCTTAAATAGTCTTGTAGTTTATTTATCTTCTGAGCAATTTAACGGTTCCTACTACTTTTGGTTGTTGGTGAAATTTTAAAGATATTTAAAAAATGTACACAAAAAAGTCATGACAATGAAGCAAAATTGCTTGAAATTGGTCTCTCCGCTTCATGCGTCAAGTGATACTGGGTTCGATCCCCGTTGAATCCCAGATTTAAGATCCTAGACCTAACATAAAATTGACCAACAGAAATTTTCTGTGTTAAGACAGTCGTGATATGACCTTAAAGGTTAAAGCGACTTAAAACCCCCCCAAAAAAATAAACAAATTGATTGAACACGACCGCATGAACTTCGTCGGTTTAACACAGTATATGTATATACAATAAGCGTTACAGTCATGCAACTATTATTGCTTGTATATACCTGTAAGCATAGCATGTATTGCATGTAGGTATGTATATTAAGACGCAGCCTTTTTATGTTTTTCATGGAACGAACGTTTGGTTCATGAAAAGACTGGACTATTTAAGAAGCCTTTTCACGAAAACGCGGTGTGCACTTAATCTTTTCGGGCGAGGCACTCGCATATGCTAAAATTTTATTTGCTTCATCATTTTCTCCATTTTTTTTTCATTATTTTTATACGTATGATTTCTTAAGCAATCATCACAAAGTTTTTTGTGAAATCCATTCGGATTCTCTGTTACTATAATAATTGTTTTCTTCTTACATTACACTTATTATGCATAAAAAACTTTGCGATATTTTAACAAAAACGAGTGCTTTGTATGAAAAGGTTCGCCCATTTTTCATGAAATTATTTAAATCTATCAATTTTTTCATGAAACAAACGTTTGTTACATTTAGAAATTCACTGCTTGACTTGGTTGTTAAACTATTTGACTTAAAGATTTAAAATCAAATCAAACGTAAGTGAAATGATTTAAATATGGAGACAAGTCAAATATTGACTTCGCAAATTATTTCGTTATTCAATTAAATATTTTATCTGAAACTTTAGTTTCTTAAACCGTTTTAGTTACAAATTTCATCAGCAGCCACAAAATTATAATTCCCGCACACATATTTCTATTACAAGTTAGCAAAACATCAATTCTTGTAGAGAGCAACAAAAAGTTTTCTTTCTAGCAAATTCAAAACGTGTTTCGCTACTATTATAAATCTTAAAAAATGACTCCTAAATTAAAAGAAACATTACATTTCATCATCTGGCAGATTCATTGTGATGTTTCCGGCTGTAGTTTCACCAAATCGCAAATAACCGAAGAATCCTAAAAACGTGTAAAAGAACGCCACGACGACCATTCCAATGCTTAAGACTCCGGGACAGCCCAGAAAATGGTCTGGATTTTTCATTGTATTGGCAACAGGCAGCATAACACCAACGCCTTCCATGGCAAAAATAGCCGTGCTAAAGAACATTGGCAAGGTCGATACACTCTTGAATAATGACCGGTCCGAAAGACTAGGTAAATCGATAAACAAGTAGTATAACGTTATACTGATCGAAACTATCAGGAGGAAGTTAGCCATTCCAGAAAATGGAACTAAATATTTTAGCTCCCGAATTTGGCACAGTGGTATTAAAATGATTAGGAGTGTAAACATATAGGCTTGAATGCTCATCACGGGACCACCATTGTAATAATCACCAATCTAAAAAAAATTTAATGTTACCAAGATAATATTTTTAAATCTTATGTGTCTTACTTCTTGGAATGATGATGCTATTATAACAGTGTATACAGCAACGGAGCCCAGATACGTAAGACATAACGATGTACTAACAAATGCACTGAAAAAAAAAGAAAATTACAGTCAAAACGCAAACAAGAAGCTTTTCAAAAAATAATAAAGACCTAATGATTTGAATGACTTATACAATAAGAGAATTTAACAAAGCTCGATAGTACATTTTGCTGGAAACCGGATTTTCTTATCTTTTGATTTCTACAATGAACTAAACCTTGAGCTAAGCCTTTGACTAAACATTTCTCATTATCGAGATCATTCTTGATCACTTTCAAAATTTATAAATCACCAGTCATCTTCGAGGTAGTATGATTTTTAAAACAGTGAATACATTTAAAGAAAGTTACACAAACATTTTATATTTTATTCAACTATAAAAATATTATTTAGCTCATAAAATAAAACTTTTATGTTTTCATTAATTAATTAAAAATCATTCAATCGACTAAAGGTATCGGACTGGAATAAGAAGTTTAAAACATTTTAAAATGGTGAAATTTAGAGTTCATAAAAACATCATTTAGCGTTATAAATAGCATTTGTATAGTATTCTGTACAGTACAATGCAGAAAAGATCTAATTTATCCCCACCCCTTATTTTTTTATAAACTTTTACAGTCTGTTTGCAAGAGTAGGTCAAAAACAGAAGCAGCGATATTAATTATTATTTAAACATTTTTTGACTTATGAAACTTTCGATCCTCAAAAAGAAGATTTGAGGAAAAAAGGGCGATCCTTAAAATTCTATAAGGTTTACTATTGCCTTGTAAAAATTTGCTTAAATTGCCAGCTTAAAAATCAGCCTTTTTTCAATTCATTTGTTCACCCACCTGGAGTCAAAATTTTGAAAAATTCCGTTTAAACAAAAAACAACATTTTACGTACTATATTTTGTCAAAAATCAGGATAATAACTTGAGCCAGCTTAGTGTTCTTATGATGTCATTCGAACGTTACCTACATTGTCTAGTCATTATATAAAATGTCCAAGAAGCAAGGTAATTCTGTATAATAACCATGTTTATAAAGGTCACATTAGGTTTGTTCCACACGTTGAGGCCAAACACGTCCACGGAAGACAAAGAACAAGGCACATTGACCAAGAGACAAGAGTGAGTAAAGAAATCTTTCAGTTGACAGCCGCTTGGCCGTTTTAGGCTGACAGTCGAGCTATGTACGTACGTTTTCGTGACAATCGTGTAAATCGACACTTATTTGGAGGTGTTTAAACACTGCATAAGCGGTTTGTCAACTAGTGGGAGAAGTTGTTTTATGTTCTTCACTCACTCTTGTCTCTTGATTAATGTGCCTTGCTCTTTGTCATTCGTGGACGTGTTTGAACATCATCAAATGGACAGGAGGAACAAAGCTATGTGCAATGCTCATTACTCTATGCCCAATTTACAAGGACAGTTATATTTCAAATTATAGAATATTTTATTTTTATTAAAAAAACCTTTTTTTTTTCATTTCAACATCTATTTAATTTTCATGGATGGGATATAAATTTTTTGTTGGTAAGTTCCCATCAATCTACCAAATATACAATTGAATAATAACGACAATTGAATGAGATTGTATTCAGGTACTTCCAAACACTTTAAACGAAAATATGTTATTTTGTTATCATTTAAAAATTTTTATAAGTCAAATGGATTGGACAACCGTGGATATTATATAAAATCCCCGGACATTTTACAAAAATAATTGGTCAAGATCCGTTTAAAAATCATGACAGTCTTACAAAATCATGTCATGTTAGGTTTGTTCTAGACGTTGAAGCCAAACAGGTCCACGAAAAACAAAGAGCAAGGCACACTGACCAAGAGACAAGAGTGAGTGAAGAAATGTTTCAGCCCTCAGCCGCTTGGCCGCATTAGGCCAAGAGTCGATCTATGAACGTACGTTTTAGTGACAATAGCTTCCTTCGACACGGATTGGGGGTGTTTAAACACCGCAAAACTGGTTTAAAATTAGGGAGAAGTTCATGCTTTATGATTTTTACTCACTCTTGTCTCTTGGTCAATGTGTCTTGCTCTTTGTCATTCGATGGACGTGTTTTAACATCATCAAATGGACAAGTGAACAAACCTTATATACAACCCGAGTGACTACAAAACGTTCAACTATGTAACGGTTCTGTAACAGTCACAGAATTATAAGAACTGTTAACGTTCTTGAACGTTTTGTGTTCCTTGGAAAATACCCGAAATGAGGAGAGTGAGAAAATTTTGAATATGGACCGGGTATTTTATATAATGCTTTAATTTAACAAATTCACCTTAACATATTCGTAAACAAGTACTTATTAGGTATACAATCATAAGAAAATAAGATTGTGAGCTATTCAAAGAAAAAGATTTAAGACAGATCAAAGATACGGTCAAAATAATTTATTATTTCCCTTTTTTTTTTGCTTTCAGACCATGGTTGAATTTTGTTTTTTCTCTGTTCACATTTCCAATGCATTTCCTACGGATATGTACTACGGATGATAAGCAATTGAAATTCAAAGCGCAACCAACAGAAAACCTTAAGGTATAAGAGTACAATATTAACACGGTTTTTAACTTATAAACCTCACTTAATCACAACTATGAATCAAGGTTTATTTCTTAATAAGAAGACACTCTTTATATAAGACAAACCTTGACTTTGTAAGAAATCTTCGTAAAAATTATAGAATACAACGTCACTTACTTATTTGATTAATGATTTATTTATAAGAGCAGACTTCGAACTTATCTCTCAATAACTTACTATTATCTTTATAAAAATTTGTAAATAACCCAAATATTAATTTGTTACGTGAATAATCGTAAAATTCACATTTTTTTAAGTTATCACTAATTATATGCTTATCTAAAGATTAGACGTATTAAAATCAATAATTTATTATATCTACTACGTTTAGTTAGAAGTAAATAATTCATCGTGCTGGTCGCTAAAGCTATCTTCTCTAAAAGTTTCGCTTTCTGAGTATATTACAGTGAGCGAGTGAGTGATTTAAAAAAAATATTAAGAGTGATAATAATCATTTAATAACTACAGTAAACAGAGTAGAAGTGAAGAATGAAACGTTTCTTGTGCTAAAAAAAATAATGCAAAGTAAAAGAAAAAGTGAAATTCAATTAAATATGAAATGATACACTGATAATGTACTCAAGTTTAAGTAGTATTAAGTATAACAATGCGAGTGTACTTAAAATTTTATAGGATTAAATCGTCTTTTTTATAAATGTTAAAAAGATCAAAGATAATTTTTTTAAATAAACCGTTTCTGTTAAGAAGTTTATTCGTTATTTTTAAAAAGCCATTTTTTAAAAATAAGAATAGGAAGAATTAAGTCATATCATTTACGTTTAAGGGGATGAAGGATTTTAATAAAATTTTGTCTCATTAATATATCAACTAGTTAGTGTTACAAATTGCACATTATGGGCATTAGCATCAGAAAAGAACCAAGAATAACAATTTCAAGACCATTTAACTGATGCGAATCTAATGGAAAATACTTATTGTTAGATAAAATTAATTCTTTTAAGCAAAATCTTTTATTTACTTTTGAATGAAAGTCATAAAACTTGAAATAATCTTCTTTTATCGTCTATTTTTAACCAGTTGAAATTTCACTATATGAAGTATGAGTAATCTATTTACGATTAGTTAAAAAAATAATCTCAAGTTTTATGATTTTGTACCTTTCATGTTATTGGGACACAAAATGTTTTTCAATATATTTACAGCAAGGGTGTAACGTGGCGTAACGAAACAAAACATAACGCATCGTAGCGTGCAACGAAATGTGACATAAAACGTAACATGACGTATTATCATAAACTTTAAAATTTGTTTAAAATGGAATTTTTCATAATAACACTAAAGTTTGATATTTAAAAAGTAGGTAGATTTTTACTAGAACAAAACGTAAACTATATGGTACATGTTAAATTACTAGGAACCATTGTTAATAGTTTGATTTTATATTCTTCTATTTTTCTTAATAAAATGAATATTAAATTGCCCTTAAAAAATATTTTTCCTCAAGACTTAGAGGGTTGTTCCTTTATCAGCTGTTGGCATATACGCTCATACATATCTTACTTTAGACGTCGCTTATGTAAATTGTCACTAGATTAGAGTCCGCGCCTTCTCTTTCCTCATCGTTTTTGTCTTTTTTCTTTCGCCGTATGTGAACTTTATAGTATTTAAAATATATTTTATTTACTAAACACAAACTGCGATATGCTCGAATAAAACAAATTTAATATATTCTTTAATCATTTTGTCATTTTCCTACACAGTTTAGTCGATATAAGAAAATTTACTTTTTAATAGTGATTTTTTTTTCTGTCCGATATTTGCAGTTTTCCATAAAGACCCATACTAAATGTAACTTCTGGGGGTTGATTTATATCAGCTATATCTAGGTTCAGCATTATTTTTAACTTTCGAAAATAGTTTTTAACTAGGTATATTTTTAATTTTTTTGTTACCTTTCATTGAAATTTGTAAAAAGGTTTCGTTATATTGGGAACAATCTTAAGAGTGCTATACCAACTTATTTCATATGAGTTAATTTTAGAGGCGCAATATGTGAAAATTTCAAAAATCCTTTTTTTTTATACGTATCAAAAGAAATTGATAGATCATAGATATATCAATACAAGGACTTTAAGTTACCAATTAAATAAAACATCTAGATCAGTAGGTAAACTGGAATTATAAAATAAAATTGGCTTGTTTTTAGCCGACAAATTTTCTTGGAAACTTTCAAAGTGAAACTTTGAATTGCCGCCTAAGTATTTTCCTCTCATTACATTAATTGTAAGTGACACTCCATTTTCTTGAAAAGCTGATAAACTTAAGTGGAATTGTATCAATATAATTATTATTACATAGAATTTTTCATGACAATTGACAATTATAAGAAAAATGTTATCTTGATGCAAAAACAGTTTGGAAAATAATTTAAAATGAATATTTTTTAAAATAATCGGTTCGATTAAATCTTGTACTAACCTTGCGATTTTTGAGAATCCTCTAAGACTTTTTGGTCCTTGTTCGAAGGCGACACGCGCCGTGGCTGAAAAATCTAGCACTGGAGTTTTTGATCGTATACATAAATCCTGTGAACTCCATACCTTAAGAGAGAAATTAATTTAAATTTTTTTTTAATTTAAAAAAAAATATTAAGATAATTACGAGAATATCGACACAGTGCGTGCAAATGACTGCAACTAAAAGCGTTCCTATCACACCGCCAGCCAAACCAGCATTGGCGAAAGCCAAGGGCATGGCCAATATTCCAGTTCCCATTGAACTTTTCATTATGTGAATCAAAGCACCCAAATCGCTGAAATTACAATAATTTTATCAGTAGGCGGCAAGATGATACTTCTCAGAGTTAAGGTTTTATTAAGGCCACATTTGGCCATCAACTTGAAGGAAGTTCAATTCCAAAAAAGACGATGACCCAGAGAAAACGGAGGTTTTATTGAAGGTTTCGCACGATCGAAAATTATGACTTGAATTTATAAATTACCTGTTTGGATGCTCGATCTTACGCTCCTCGTATGGATTATATTGACTTTCATTACGTTCAATTTTCTCACTATCGGTCGCATTAAACGATTTTAATCTACAAATACGCACGTAAATGAATAAATATTACATTTTTATTGATAAAAAAAATTATAATTACTCACTGAAAATCGATCGTGTTAACAATAAAAACTTCTGGCGTTTTACTCTCGTTATTATTGGATGGTTGTTCGATTTTTAATTTATGTGTCATTCTGTAACAATCAACAAGAAAATGATAATAATTGCACTGATTGTTGTTGAAAACCTTGACTCAAATGCAAGATATTGTCTCACTTTTAAATTTAGGTAACAATTAAAAGACGCAGTTTTGGTAACTATGGTTGCAACAATTTCAGGCTTGAATAATTAGGTTTGTCGATTGAGTAAATGACTGTAATTAATTGTTGCGCAAAAATCACTTGTAATCACAGGCTTCGATCGAGTGATCGATCGATTGAACAAATCAATAGGTATGTTTTAATATTTTACAGATGTATTGGAAAAATGCACGTTACGGAGACATTGGCGTAACTGATGCAAGACATTTAATGTAGCCGGTAAATAATAAATTCTCGACAAGGACAATTACCTAGATATTGGAGTGAAATAGAAGGGAGAATTTCGCGTGAGAGAAAAACCTGATAATTTGATAAATAAAAGGCATCAGGGAACCAATGAATGCTCTGATTTTTTTCTGAATATGAATCAGAGACCTGAAACAGGAGGGGGTTTACTTATTTAATATTTAATCTTTTTGGATATAATTACCTACTTTTTCAAAAACACTCCAAATTTTACACATAAGTAGGTCTTTCATTCCTTGATTTCTTTAGTTAGTAATTGAAGAGCTAAGTCAATAAAGAAGATATGGTAAAGAACTTAACTTCAAAGTTAGTTGGTTTTAAATTTTAATTTTTAAAGGTTTTCAGGATATTTGTTTTTATTTGAATATTTTTATGAAGCTTTGTATATTAAAAAAATTAAAAACAATTAATATTTTTGTCAAATAACCTTATATTAAATTTATAGACCAATTATTTCTGAAGTTAGTTTCTGCTACATTTCTTCTTTATCCACAATATTTATCTAGTTTTTTACCCTATAATGGAAGAAAATATCAACCAGCTAATGCTTACATTTTGAACTCCTTATCTAGAGATTCACAACTTGAACTTGATTTTTAAGATACTTGAGTTTCAAGCTACTTAAATTAAAATTGGCTTGAAACTAAATCAAACTCGAATCAAATAATTACCTTTATTCGTATGCTAAATCAAGTCAAATATTGATTTTGCAAATTATTTCATTTCTAAATCAAATTTTAAAGCATAATTTATTTACGAAAATGTCAAGTTACTTGACTTGATGGATTCTTGTACTCATATATTGCTATCTATTTCAATATCCACAGCTTTACTATTTTATAAAAAAAAAATAGTGCGGTCGAGGGACTCCCGTCAGGAATGAATCTCTTTTTTTATTGTTTTAATTTCAAACGTGATTTAGTACGTTTCTTTCTTTTAATTATATAAGAAAATGTTACTAAGAATATGTTTTTTGAATTTCGTCCATTGAATTACCCAATGCATCCAAATTTTTTGTAAAGTTTCAGTTTATGGTTCAAAGGATACAAATAGAACTTTTTAGTTCGAAAAAATCCATGAATCTTAGTGTTAATGAAAGTGTAATAAATTTTGATCTTATTCAAACTATGAAGCTTACTCTTAATGGTTCAATTGGTTAATGAATCTAAATAAAATAAACCACTAATAAAACCACAAAACAGCCAAACAAACTTTCCAATACACCAACAAATCGTTTTGAAGTTAGTCTATAAAGTATACTGTTAATGGTTAGTAGATTTAAATAAAATAAAATTTTCTTTTGATTCATGGAAAAACTAATAAAAGTTAATATAAAATGATTTAGTTAATCCCAATCGAAGGAGCAGATTTTCAAAAAAATAAAAAACATATAAATATAATATAAAAAAATAAAACCGACACTGACCTTAAATGATTTAAAATTTAAATTTTCATTAATTTGAGACGCTTCGTGAAAATCACAGATAAAAATATGATTTACATTAAATTTTTATATCATGCAAATATTGATATTTAAATTAGAGCTCGTTATCACATACTTTTAAATGAAAATATTGAGTTTATTTACTTCCATACCTAAAGGTTTTTTATGGAAAATAACAACGTACCAAATACAAAAAAAAAATATTTAATTGATTGAACGAATTTCTGATGTAATACCAATTGATTTTTACCTACCTGAAATTAAATAATTAATAGAACAACTAATTGCAGCCACTATATATTTAGGAAGATTAGGAAAAAACTCAGGAAAACAATTTGGAAGATCACATTATTCACTGTATGTAAGCATTCTAAATGATATGATTGACGTTTTTTTTTATAAATATTATGATATTACCTTGAAGGTTGGTTTGCACGTGAATTAAAACTTACACACGGATCATATATATGAGATGGAAAAAAATCTAAACTGAATTTATCATTTATACTATCCAATTCACCCACAATAATATGCGAATTTGATTTGGGTTTTACCTTCTCATGTACCTAACTGGTTTACTGCACGAAAACAAGGTAAAATTTCTGCGGAATTTACGTAGTGACGTAGTTATATGCAGAATTATGTACGTGATATGTGAATGCAAAAATTGACTTGTTTGATTTGGTAGTTTCTGCTATCGAAAGAATGAATGAAAGAAGCATTTCAATATAAGACAGAAAATTGAATAATCTAAAAACTTTTTTTTAATAAATGAATAGTTATTATAGTGATTATTATCCTGCTGCGACGTGTCACAGAACTTCCTTAACATTAAACTCGTTGTGGTAGTAATTAAGAACATAATTCAAGTCCACGTCCAAAAATTATAAATAGAATAATAAATAAATATCTATTTAAACAGAACTATATGTTAATAATAATATTATAATATTATATAATAATAATATATATTAATAATAATATTAATAATTTATTTGAACAAAATCACGGGTAATTACTTATTTAATATATCAAAGAGTCGGATAATAAACTGAATATTTTTCTTCTTGAAAATAACTTATGGAGTTTGTGGGCTAATAATAATAAATAAATAAACAAAATTAATGATTTTATTATCTTAGACTTCCCTTTTGTATTATTTTATTTTATTACCATTATTTTGTTATTACTATTTCCTTATACGTTTGCTACATGTATTATGAATTGTAAAAAAATTGTATTAGAATAATGTAAAATTTGACTAGTCGCTAATGACCACGCCGTTAAAGCGACATTAATTAAATAAATCAAAAAAAAAATAAACAAAAAATAAAATAATTTTAAAAAAATAATAAAAATAAAAGTAAATATTCCTTCCTGGATAAGCAGTGTAACGAATTTTGATGAAATTTACTGTGCGATCTAATCGTGCCTTTAGATCTAAAATCTCGAGTTGCACTAGGTTATTTATTAGTTACTTTGGAAGAATGCACGGTTTTTGGGGGTTAACGATTATTCATTTTTGTCTAAATGCATGAAAGGGGATAATGATGATGATAGTGAGCGGGCATAAACTATTTTTTTTTTTTTTGGTTGTTTTAAGTTGCTTTAACAGCTAAGGTCATATCACGACTGTCTAAACACAGAAACTTTCTCTTGGTCAAGTATATCTTAGGTCTAGAATCTTAAGTCTAGGATTCAATGGGGATCGAACCCAGAACCACTTGACGCATGAAGTGGAGAGAACTAATGCTCTTGCCACTGCGCCAATAGGTGGCCTCATAAACTAGTTGCATTTATAAAAACCAATACTTTATACGAGATGCTTTAGTAATGGAATAGAAAAATTACTCACTCATTTGGGAACAATTTTCTTTACGCCGTCTAAGATGGTGGAAAAAGCCATTTTGTAAAATTTTTAAATAGCGATAACACGTTGTTAAAATGAGTATTGAAATGTACTTAAATGATTTTTTATTTTAGGTGAAGTGGCTTAGATAAAGAAAAATTTTTGAAACAAATTTTTATACCGTGTTGATTTGTTTTTCACATACTTATATGCATGATATACCTATAGTATTCCAATATTATCTTCAATGCAAAAATGATTATACTTTATGATAATATAAGAATAGATTGGTGTTGTTAATAAGGCTTCGTATGGAAAACTTTTGAATCTCGAATTTCTTATTAAGGGAAGTTTTAATATATTCTATCCTTTGATTAGCACGCTTATAAGTACTAAGGTATTAACAGACCTTGGGATTGACAAAAATAACCTGGATAAAAATCGTTTGTACTGCTATATAAGAAACATATTTTTGTGTATTAATATCTTTCAGGAAACATGCATTTTTCTAGGTTTACATATTATATCTTCTTAGATCAAAACTTTGTTATATAAAATATCTGCTGCGACGTGTCACAGAACTTTCATTTATATTAAAAATTTTTATCCTAAAAAACATAAAACTGTCTACGATTAATTAAAAAAATTATAAATTGAATAATAGATAAATATCTACGTAAACAGTAAACAGAACTATATAATATATAACGCCTTTATGTAGGTATACACAAACTTCCACTATTTTCCTCAACACCCCTCTTATTTGAATATTCCCAGGAAAAAGTTTCTGACTCTAATAACCATAGTTTAAAAAATTGTTGTTAGCCGTTTTTGAGAAAAATTGAAAAACCCATAGAATAAAGTAGGGTTTCAACAATTTCAATCAAAAGCTTCGATGCACAACTATAAGATGTAATATAAAGGCAAAATTCCAAGTTTGGTGAATTTTGGATAAGTAGGTAGTATAGTAAAAGAAAGTAATTCTTAAGAAAATATATTCAAGTTTAATAAATCTTTAAAAACTATAAATCTATAAGTGTAGAGAATATTAGCAAAAACATGGCAGCACTTTGTAACTTTCAGGGCTTTTTTGGAACAGTTTTTTTTTTGGTTACTTAGTGGCGTGGTTGACTAGATAGATAGTTGCCCTATACGCCAGTGGTCCTGGGTTCGAATCCCAATGGAAGCTCAAGGTTTTTTTCATGAGTTTTCGGATTCGACGATCGCAAATGACCATAGTATTTTGTTTCCAAGTTATACCAAGATATCAAAATATTTTTGGTTATTATATTTTTATTAATTTTCATGCTATAAGTACTATATTTCAACTTTAAACAATTTTTTCAATCAAAAACCAATTATATCATTGTAATGTATTTTGTAAATAATGTTTGGGAGTTTTTTGATATCTATACAGTACTTATCTACTTACTGTAGACTGACTGTAACAAATAATTGGATATCTCAATTTTAAATTAAAGTAAATTTCTTAAAAAGATTTTTTTTTTTATTTACTTAAAGTCCTTTTCCAATTCCACAGTTATTAATGAATTAGATTTTTAATAGGTGTTTTTTTTATATACATGTAACTTACAATAAGTAATTATTAATTTAATCGCAATTTGTTAAATAATGTTTTGGTTATAATTACAAATTTTTGAAACATTGCATTACAAAATAGTTATATGGTTAATTTTGAATTTTACATTACTTAAGTTATAAAATATGTGTGTTTTAAAAAAAGCAAACGACTTAGCAATATTCTTGGAGCTTTTAAGCGTTCCTTTAATGTTTTAGGCAGAGTTAATGTTGTTAAGGTTTTTTGTTTTCCCAAGTCTTACCTACAGTATAATAGAAGGTGTTCTACTGTTGGCTCACAGTCGCATCTTAAACATTTCTCCATTGTCCTTTTATCATACAGTGGAGGTCGGTTATTAACTACGAGTAAAAGATTATTTAAGTGAAATAATAAAAGAAATGTGTACTATAATAAGAGAAAATTATATAACAGAAAGTTATTATAAAATTATAAAAATTTTCTGATCATACATATAGAATTTGAATCTTGAATTCTAAAAACTCAAAGCTGCAAAGCTTTTTTTTCAGCTCTTTGAAAATTAGAAGATAAATAATATGGAATGTTTTTTCTCTAAAAGTTTTGATGAAAATTTATTTTTCTTCTTTATATCTTAACTAGACTTTACAAAATAATCTACTTTCATAACTGAAGCTTTGCAACTATGTATATTTTGCTGTCTTGAAAACTTTGTTAGTAACAAAGTTTTAGTCCCATTCTTAGTAATTTTAAAAAAAATCTGTCAGTTATTTCTCTGCATTTAATTAAAAAAATCTAAAAATCATTGACATTAAATAAATTCTATAAGCGTAAATAATTTGGGATTTCATTTATTTATTGTTCGTCACAATCAATAGTCTTACAGCCACCGACAAGATTATTTCTTACAAAACCAATTAAAGTATTAGTACATCCAACAATAGATAAGGGAGTAATCTTCAGTTGACATATTCGAATGTAAGGTGAAATGGCGACGATTATACATGCTTGTTTTCATCGCTTTTCTATCCTTTTTTTTAATGGATTATTTTGATTATTAATCATTAACACCAAGGAAAAGTTATCTTATCGTAAGTCGAATGAGTTGTGATTATGACATTCCAAATTATTCATGATGACAATTATTTTTGAAATTTTTTTTTAATTTTTCTGAGAAAAACCTCTATAATTAAAAACCTAACTAATAAACTGAACGTCTGCACAAGCATCTTAAATATTAAAATTTGTAATTCACTACTTGACTAGATTTAAAGTTAGGTGACTTCAATTTGGCTTAATATCAAGTAAAACTTAAATCAAATGTGAGACTTAAATATGAAGTCAAGTCAAGCTTTAAATTTCCAAGTTATTTAATTTCAAATACTAAAATGTCAAGCTCAATACATTGTATAAAATGTCTAGTTACTTGATTTCATGAATTCAAAATTAAAATTGTGTCATTAGTCAGTGTATTTAAAATAGCCAATATTTGAAAGAATGTCTAGTGTTCTAAGATTAGATTTATGCTGCGTCTTTTGGATGCGTTTTTATGAGATTTTTTTTTTGGTATACATGGTATACCTACTATACGAACTATCCGAAAAACGTGAGATATCTCACAATAGACGAACTTACATTACTATAAGCTATAACCATAGTTGTACCATTAAGGTTCTTCAAAAAAATTTCACTACCCGACTTCCAACTTTTTCATTTTCCATTTGAATAACAACGGATTTTTATTTTATTTTTCAATTTTCGTAACTTTGGAACAGTTCATCGCAACAATCTGAAAGAAAAGAAATTCCATGTTCTTGAAAAAAAGGTTCTTAGAACAAAGTTGCAAAATATTAAAAAATTTTCGTGAATGTTATTTGTGAACTTTGATATTTTTGAAATGGTTAATTGGAGAAACTTTGTTCTGAAGACATAGCGTGAAATTTCCTTTAACTTCCTTCTTTCAGATTGTTGTTACAATGAGCTGTTTTAAAAGTATGAAAATCCAAAAATAAAAAAAAATCTTTATCCTGTGGAAAATTAAAAAAATAGATTAGCAAACCAATATAATTACAACCACTTTTTATCACATGAATGTCTCACAATCTTGCGGGAGTTTTGGTTTCAATCTCCTCTGCACCTTGGCGCCGATGTGGTAAATGTTAACGTCGTGGTCTCTTATGGGCCCCATACACGTTGAGATCTGCATCGATACATGCATCGCGTCAGGTGGCGATACATGAATCTGCGATTTGTATCCATGTTTTAACTGTCGCTACACGTTGAGATCTGTATCGATACATGCATAGCGTCAGGTGGCGATACATGCATCTGAGATTTGTATCCATGTTGTTTCAACTGTTCCTACACGTTAAGATGAACTTGTGATATATCACTTTATTCACGCGATACATAATCGTGTGATCACACACGTTGCAACATGTATCAGTCGCATGCGATCGGTATCGAGGTTGCAGTACAGCGATGCAGAGAGCGATACCAGCTGATATCGATGCAGCGATACTGAGACCGGCCCATACACGGTGAGGTTTGTATCACGATACTGCGACATGTAGCAATGCAGATCTCAACATGTATGGAACCCATAAGACTATTGAGGTACCGTTCTGTGAGTTGATGTACAAAATCCCGTATTATAGGAACTTCACGTTTGCGGTGCAGTTGCACTTTTGTGACAAACTATGGACTTCTGGTGCGTATTCTCAAGAATTTATTTTGGAATGTTTGTATCCTTTTTAAATGTTTGCTAGTGGTTGGGTACCAGACCTGTGCTGCATATGTTAGTAGCGGGCGCAGAACACTTCTATATATCAGCATGGAGCTGTCGATACTTAAGGATGATCTCCTGTTGATTAGTGGATAAAACATTGCAAGACGTGGATTAGCTTCTGTTAGTTTTCTTTCCATATGCACCCGCTAGGTTATCCGATAATCGAGATGTACGCCCAAGTATCGTACAGTGCTTTTGGTATTATTCCACTCTATTAGGCTGTCCATGATGTTGATTGGTACTGGGTTACTTTTTTTTTAAGTTAAATATTTTTATTTTGCATTTTTAGGGGTTGAGTTTAAGATGCCACTTTTTAAACCAATTTTCTACAGTATCGACAGCTCCATGTAATTTTTGGATCGTATTGTAAAGGTCATTAAAAATAGTCTATAGGCTTCATTTTTATCTTTTTTTCATCTCTCTAGCGGGTCATCAAACATTGTTTATCGAAAAGTTTTATGAGCAATTTTCTAAAGTTCACGTGAACGAAGTCGCGGGTAGAACTAGGGAAACATAAAAGAAAAAAACCATTCTATATGTAAAGATATACTATTATCCGTAATCCTTCATTATATTTGTTAAGCAGAAAATACCTGTGAACGTCTTATCAAAATGAAAATTTTGTCAGATTATATTTCTAACGCTAATGAGTGACGTTTTCCGGCTATTTTCATCAGAAAATCCAGGAAAAATACCAAGGAATTACGTCGATAATAAAAGTAATCATAGTTAAACATTACTTTGAGTAAATATTTGATGATATTAAAGCAAGTGTTGAACCTCTCTTCAAGATACTGTCGTTTAAAAGTTATGAATGATTTTGAAATGATTTTAAAGATAATAATTACTTTATTAAAAAATCATTAATTCCATTTAAATCTTAGTATAAGCTGTAAGAATTTTTAATATCTCAAGTGACATTAAGTTGATAAAATAAATTGATATAAAAAAAACTTTGATCGTTATAGCTGCAGATAATAAAATCTGGTTGACTTGGCAATTTTTATTAGCGTATTGAGGAAAGTACCTATTTACATTTGACCGCAAGTGGCTTTGTTAGGCTGTGCAGGTAATTCCGAGGGAAATCCCCAACAAAAGTGTTCTATTCTTTATGTACATATAGACATCACGTTTTTGTGTTGGAGGAAAAGATAAATATTAACATTTTATGGGTAATAAATTCATTAACCTCGATAAGTTACTTTTTTCCTTCAAACTTTTTTTATCATCACAAGATATTTTTGTATACGGAAATTTTTACCTGAACATTAAATGTAATTGAAAGTACTTTGAAGTTACTTTGTGAAAAAAAAAAAATTAAATTAAAGGTTGTAATTACTATATGCATAAAAAATTGACTGTAACAATGGATGAAATCATCACTTTGTTCTTGTAAATTTTGGTTTTCTGCATTCACTGCACTATTTGCTTAAAGTAAACCTTTAACATTTCGTCTATAACCATTTTTCTTTTGGCTCCGTCATTAGTTTAATAACAATCATTTTAACATCAAATTATCTACTTCTTCATTGAATTATTTTTTTGTAGTATTCCATAGTAAAGATATTAATTTTCCACGATGGAAATGAAATCTTGAAATTTTAATAAGAGAATCTTTAGGTGTTGAATATAATCATAATTAATAATATTGGACATCGCTATATTGTATATACTCGTTTCTATTGCGATGCAAGTATTTTTTTTTTTTTACTTTTTCGCTTATTTCTATAGCTTCCAAGAATGAAGTTTTCCGTTGCCCAAGTTAAAAGAGGAAAAAAGCATTTAAAAATAAAAGCAAGGACTTGCAAATCATTACAGTAAACTACAGCTACTATTTAATATAGTGGTCTGATAAATTACGTTTTAAGTTGAACGATATGGAATATCCAAGGACTGAGTTTTTCAAAATAAATAATTGGTTATTATAAATTTAACGTTAGGCACGATTTATTTTTATGGTCTGTGAATAATGGATTCTTGTCGTTTATAATAGAAAAACACGGGTTTTCTCTTTGTATATTTCAAGGAAACAATGTACCTTTTTTTGGGGCTTATTCCTATAGATTCACCGATTGACTTTATTTTTAAGCTACTAGGCATATGTTTGTCTTAAAATCAATTCAAATGTTAAAATTTATTATAAATATCAAGTCAAGCCAAGTATTGAATTTCAAAGTTATTTCATTTTAAACTTAAAATATTATGTGCTTTATTCATTACACAAAATGTCCATTTACTTGACTTAATGAAGCCTTAAGAATTGATTTTCATTTAAAGAGGCCGATAAAAAAAGTTATAGGTAGTAAAGTCAAGTGTTAATAATGTACAAAACGGGTTTTTTTTTCTTCATGTTTGTTCTTCTTCATCTTTTATCTTGGTCCAAGGGTAGAGCGAGAGAAGTAGTCGCTCACAGAGCCAAGTAGCAAATGCGAAAAAAAATTTTAGTAAGAATAAAATTTTCTTGCTACTTTTTGAAAGACGCGACCAGTATTTCTAGATCATTTTTCTGAAAATCCGTAGGGAGATAATAATTTATGATTTCCGAACGATTGCGTTTAGATAAATCCGTCGACTTTTTAAATACTAACGATCTTTTTTAAATATGTAGATACTAAGTATGATTTTATCCATCCCCCTGTCACTTAAATATGAGAAAGACTAAAAAAAGTGACCGTTTGTGTCGCATGTCTTAGTACCTTTGGGTGGCGCTGGTAGCTTGGTTGAACAACAGCTGTTAACTATTTGTGTTGTCATTTATTAGTTGCTTATGCTATTAACATCGTTACTGTCACAAATGACATCTTCATAATTATTCTCATATAATAACAATAATAATGACAACAATTAAAATAATTTACCTGAAGTTTAAAGAAATGTATTTCTAACCTCCATAAAAGTCTTCATTCAACTGTACTACTAGCGCTATCTGCAACTAGTGACAAAATAGGCTCATTTTCTGTAACATGGAGTTGTAGGTGGCTGATTTTATCAAAAGTTAAATCTAACTATTCGAACCGGCTAGGCTAGTCTAGAACTTAGTGCAAAAGACACATTTCTTGTTAAATTAAATGGACAGCTTATTTGTCCACCTTTGAAACCAGAACTTCTTAACTTTAATCGTTACCTACGGTATAAAGGGTTCCAAAACTTTATAAGCATTTCCTTATGTTTTTACAACAATTCTCAACGAAATTACAAGAACCATTGACCAGAACTAGTTAGTGTTAACATTACACCTATCTGTTCAATTTTGTGATTATATACACTTAGCAGTTTCGACTTTAGGTTTAAATAAAGTGACTCGTCTTTATCGAACATTGTCCGGTAGGACGATTGTTGCAATGGTTTTAAAATTGCTACTTCAGACTCAACATTTTGGTAGTAAGTTTTAACAATTTTCAAACGTTGCTTGTTCGTGAACTTCATCATGATAATAATGTGAACCTTGACTAAGAGTTTGATATATCCAGAACCTTGCCAGACCATAAAAAGTGTGTCGATTATATTCCGTATTATAAAACAAAATTGTTATGTCCCAATTGAAAACCCCTGTATATGTTTTGAATATACATAGTTAAGGCTGTTTTTATTATTTAAGTAAACTTAGATCACAAATCTAAAATAGTTCCGTAGCATTTTCAAAATCAACTTCTTTACTTTCTTTTTTCTTTTTATTTAAGGACACTTTAACTACTTAAGTCATTAGCGACCGTCAAATCCGAGAAACCAAGAAAAAATTTCTGAGCCTGGAACCTAAAACCACTGGTATCTAGAGTGGTAATTTAAACACCAAACTTAGGAATTCGTCAATTCAAGAAGTTGTAAATTTTTTAACTGAATTGAAATAACTCGCAAAGTCAATATGCTTGATATGATTTGCCATATAAATTTTAATATTTAACTATAGTTTGACTTGCTTAAAAGCCTAACTATAGATAGATAGCTTGAAAACCAAGTCAAGTATCTTAAAAATCAAGTCAAATAGTGAATCCTTACCTATACCACTAAGTGTGTTAACCTCCCCTAACACATCTTTGTCTACTTTTGTTGTCATGTTCAAATTATTTATTGTTATCACAATTTAAACCGAGATTAGTTACCTCATTCTTTTGAAGAATACTAAAAAAATGAATTATATAATACGTAATTAAAATTTGGAAAAAAACTCAACCATTGTTGCATTTAACAGTGCCGGATTTACTATTTTATATCCGTATTGATTATGATATAAACTTTTAGAAAGAAGCCTTCACTTTAACCTTTAAGCAAACGAGTTTTTTGTAGATATTTTATCTTATTAGATGCAAATTCAATTCTGAACATCTCAGAGCATGAAAAGAACAAATAAAGGTCATCAAAAATATGAAATAAAAATTCTTTAATTACGGTCACGAATTAGCTTCAAAATGTAAATAGCAGGTTTAAAAATTTTATATAATGCGTTGTTTTTTTTAAATAGTCATTTCATTGGCAAATAGTGAATTCTTAGAAAAAATAATTAGTTGAGTACACTTTTTAATTACAAAAATTACAAAGGCCGTGTACAGAGCTATAGCTATGTAAATTATGCTGATATATTAAGCAGTTAATTTGTACCATTGTTTTTGATAGATACAAGAATCAAAGTACAATAAAATTTTCAATCAATCAGAGATCAAATATAATAAAACTGAGGCGGCATTTAATGCAAATAATATTTTTAAATAAAAATCGTATAATGATAGTATCTATCATTGTGATTAAATAATCTCTCTAGAAGTGTAATTAAGATGCTTATTTACTAATAAAAATAAGTTTGTATTAACTAATAAGTAATAGTATTCAAGTGCGCACAATAAAAATAGAAATTAATCTCATTGTAGCAAAAAACGTGTTAATTTGTGCTTCGTCATTATCTATTCATGTGTTAAATTGATTATATAGAAATTGTCAATTTATTTTCTCTTTCCAATATAATTTTCAAATTAATTATACATAGTTCATACTTACATGTATTTTAAATTAATTAAGTATGATTTTAAATGCCAGTTTTCATATAGATAATTAGAACCAATAGTGAGAAACGTGAAATATGAAAACGGTTATAAAGATAAATTAATTAAACACGAAATAACCTGTCGTTTCAACTAATTAGTGGTATGGTTTTTTTTTCGTTTATCATGAAACAAAACTCGCTTGAAATAATCTCGTTTTTTATTTTTTCAAAAAATAATCACATTTTTTTACTTTTACACATACAATGAGAACAAATTAAGCATAATTTTAAATTTCAGTGTTCGTAAAATTAGAGTCAAAAACTACAGAGGAAAATGTTGACATGAAAAATTTTAAGTAAAAAATTCGCTTACCAAGAAAAATAATGTTGTTTCAACTAAATATATACAATTATATTATGTTTCCAAATTTTTTCTTTTTAATAACGAAATAAAAACTTCAAACACAAAGAAAAAAAAATAAATTTTGATAAAATCATTTCAAATTATCTGATTTCTTAAAAAAAAATAACAATGTTGAATTTCTTTAATAACTAATATGAGTACTGAAACCGAATATGTGTATGTCTTTTTTTTTGGGAAAATTCAAATAAAGGGAGTTCTGGAAAAGAGGGTGGGAGTTAGTGTATATATATAGTTAGTGTATATTATACATATATAGTTCTGTTTATATTTATATTTACTTATAAAGGATGCCCCAAAATTAACGCAAAATTTGAATTTAATAGAAAACACCGTTTTTAGTCTTTAGATTATGATTTTTTTATTGAATCATAAACTCCATAGGATAGGGTTATTTATGGAATAACACATCGGGCAAATGGCCTCCTCGGCTTTGCTGGCACATACACACTCTTTTATCGAAATTTTTCATGACCATTTTGCATAAATGTGGCTGAATTTCGTTGATGCAGCGTTTAATTTCTTTCTGTAATGCACGAGTGGTTGTGGGCTAATTGACATAGACCTTTGACTTTAAATAATCTTATAAAAAGAAATCCAATGGTGTTAAATCACAAAATCTACTAGACCAATTCTGATCACTGAAACGAGAGAATACACGACTGGAAAATGCCTCATGCAATAATTGCATTGTTTCACGGGCTGTATGGCATATGGCACCATCTTGTTGAAACCACATGTCGTCTATATTAATATCATTCAATTGGGGCAGAAAGAAGTGTGTTATCATGTCGCGATATCGAGCACCAGTAACAGTCACTGTTTGATCAGTCTCATTTTGAAAAAGTATGGTCCAATCATGCTTTTAGCCCAAAATCCGCACTAAAAAGTGACACGCTGTGGATGAGTTTGTTTTTCGACAATCACATGTGGGTTCTCCGGGCCCCAAATGTAGGAATTTTGTCGATTAACAAAGCCATCAAGGTGAAACTGTGCTTCATCGCTTAGGATAATTTTGCTCGAAAAATCAGCATCCACTTGTTGATGCTTAGTATTCTTAAACATTTTTTTAAACAATCGTGGGTTTTATTTTTGTTCTCATAACCAACAGCGAGTTTCATATAAAAGAAAGTATTGTGACGCGTCGCAGCGGATATTTTTACTTTCTTTTGTGACTATATAGTAAAGAAAGTATTACTTAAATATTACTCAAGTCCATTGAGTCCGAAAAAGTGGTTTTGAATTAAAAGATGACTGTGTGCGTATAACAGCGATATCGCATCGAAAGCTTTACCTGAAATTCACTAAATTTGGAACTTTGCCATCATATTTCATCTAATTTTGCCGCGAAGTTTTTGGTTGATAGGAAGCCCCACTTTATTTTATGGGTTTTTAGGTGTTTTAATTTTTCTCGAAAAAACTCCATCGATTTTTTCAAACTTACTATGATTATTAGACTCAATAAGCCTACAATTTTTACTTGAAAATTTTTCCTTGGAAAATTCAAATAAAGGAGGTTCTTGGGAAGAGGGTAGGAAGTTCTCATATAACTGATGTGCCTATTAAATAACGGAACTGATTTTTTAAAAAAGGATTTTTGATAATATACAAATTTAATTTATTATCCTGTTTAATATACATCCTTCTCTATTTCTACAACGCTCCATGCGAATTCTTACAAATCAGTACCGGAAGTTTTCTTCTGTAAGCTCTTTCAAGACTTGTGCCCTTTTTTCTCTATCCGCTTCAACATACTGGAATCTTGTTTCTCTTAATACATATTTCACTTTCAGATAAAAATCACATAAGACCAAGTCTGATGAATAGGGGGAGGGTGGGGTGGTCCAACACTGGGATGTTATGTTTGGCTAGAGACGTTTTAACATCTGTTGTAAAACCAAAATGAAAATTTTTATCAAAAATTATGGTAAAATCAATGCAAATTGTTTGCTCAATAAAACTGAGTTCAAGACTTATTTGTGAGCAGTTAATTTTTCCATTCTACTCAAAGAATTGCTGGGAAAACTTAAAAAAATGCTACAAAATTTTTTTTTATGTAAAAAAGTAATTTTAATTATTTTTTTACTAAGGTTTTTTAATAAGAAACTTAGGGGAACAAATTGAAATTACTAAATGAGACTTTAATTAAGTGATTACTTAGCAGTTATTTTGATTTATTTGAGGCAGTGACAAAGTATATTATATTACATACTACCAAACTTTTGGATTGCAAAAATAAGAAGTGATAAATTGGGTCACATCGAGTGACACAAATCCACATTTCGTCACTGAAAAGACCATATATCAAAGCTTCGTCTGTGACAAACGAAAATTAGAAAAATTTAACTTTGCTTAATATGTATATCAATTAATGAGCTGTATACAATTGAAGTATTCAAAACCAAGAATTTTATGTTCAAATATGGTATAATGTAAATAGTTCATGAGCACTTCAAAGCTTCTTAAAAATTTAAATATATCCAAATAACAATTAAATTTTTTTTAATGAATAATAAAGTGAAACATTGACCCCCACTATGCTTGATATTAGTACATATTTAAATATAATTATATACCATAAATAAATACCTTATCTATTACAATTGTATTTAATTGCCAGAACTTTTACACGTAGACTATTTTGTTTTCTTTTCAAAAATTACTTCACTTTTTCATGGATTTCTCGAAAAAAAGCTGTCAAACAAAATCCTCCAGTCTTTATATTAACACAATTCTTAAAGTTATGACTTGAACACATTTTTCACTTTAATTTTTTTAATAGTTAAATATTTTGATCGAGAGAATTTATCACGGTTGTTCTTTAGTATATATGGAGTACTCATTGCATAGATCGATTTAGAAATATTCTCATACTAATATTATCATGAACAGTTCAGCTTCGAAAAGCGGGGTTTTTCCATTAAAATTTCTATTTATGTATGTTCTACTTGCAGGATATATTTCAGAAATAAATAGTTGGTTTTTACCAGGAAAACTTGAGAATTTTTAAAATACAAGGCTTAATAATACCCTGTATTAAAAAAAACAGAAATAATATTCCTTATTTATTATTCAATATATCTATCAATAGGACTAATCATCATAATCATTTTTCCATTTTTATCAAGAATTTTTCCTAATTATAACTTTTTTAATATAAATTTTTATATTAACATACCTAATACAACAATTAAGGAATTTTTTAAAATTATGTTTATGTATACCTGCCTGCCTTTAATAGTCTATATTTACTCCAAAATGCTAATCCTTTATTTTTGTTCTTCTAGTTTTTCACTTGTTAAGCGAACCTCAAAAGTCGCTATTCATATAGTGCTGATATGAGTGTTTTAGTATTGAAATAACTCGAGGTTTAACATTGATCCTCGAGCATTGTATTGTTTAAAATAATGCTTTTCTTACAATCCACAAGGAATTTTGAAGTTGTCCTTGGGCTTAGAATTTTCAAAAAATATTTTCAGCAAACAATTTTCTTTATCCCTTAATCAATATGTTATCTGAATCAAACATTTAAATTGCTTAAGTTCTTTTGTGATTTTTGTAGTTTTCCTGATATAATCAAGTCTGGAATTAAACAGTTCATTACATAAAGCGTTACGAACGATAAATAATAAATAACATATTTTGATTAGAATTTTATGATTAAAAGATAAATTTATCTTCTTTTTAACTTACAATTAGTTCAAAGGCACCGATTATTTTTTTAAAAGTTTAAAAACACTTGGGAACAAATACATTGATTAACTAACTGAGTATATATAAAATATAATGTTCACATATTAAATAGCATTGTTATTTATTAACTGTTGGTTGAAAAAAAAAGATTACACTTTAGCTATATTATGTTAAAACTAATATATTAGAACACGTTACACGTGATAGCATATACATATAAATTGCTATCAATTGAAAACTTTTCCTTTTGTCGTTGTTTAACAAACATTTTCAATAAACATTGGAATTCGTTATGTTTTACAATTTATGATAATTGAATAATAAAATAGAAAAATTATTGCATACAATCAAAGATAAACACATTAGTTTTTCATTTCTGAGTAGTTTTTTTCTATTTCATCTATTTTCAAATTCTACTGGCTGCAAATAGGAAAAATAATTTAACTGAAAGACACAAAGTTTATTTTCTTTAGAACATTTAATAGTTTAATATCTTTCTTTCAAACAATTATTTTAATGAAACCAAAAATACGGCTTATGTCTATATTACCTATGCTATGTTACACAATTTTCTTTTCTTTCACCTACTTAAATATTTCAACATCTCAAACTTTTCACCTTTTACCGACTAACATTCTTTAACACGGTGAAGTAAGAAAATGAAATTTGTACCTCCTGAAATACATAAAAAGAATTAATAATAACTTTAATTGATATCTAGTAATTTTACGTTATGAAAAGTGTAATTAAATAGTCCCAACAGAATAAGTAAATTTTATAGTAAGTGAAAGGTTTAACCATACAACATTCTTGTATTAGACCCTTTTAAAGTGAATCATAGTTTTAAATTTTCATTGCATAAACTCGTTTTTTTAAAATGAAATTTAAAAAAATTAATTTAATTCATATTATAATTAGACCAGGGTAAATAATATTTGAACAGAAAAAAATTATAGTAGGATGAAACCAATTAGAAAAGGAAGAGATTATAACAAAAATGAAAGGAAAAAAAAATTACGGTCGATCTGAGGCGGGAAAGTGGAAAAATAGATTTTTTTAATGGTAGAAACGGTTTATATCGATTTTCGACAAAACTACAAGTCCTATGGAAAAAAGTTAAATAGTAAAGTTGTAGATATTAAGTAGGTACTTATACACTTTTTGTGTCAACAATTTTTGACATAACTTTAAACTTTATGTAAAAAATTCCAATAACCAAGTTTTTAGTTTTTATTTTTATATTTTACAAAAAAAAAATTTTTTCATGAAATTTTGTAAAAATTTACGTTTTAATGTCCCAAACACAGTGTAATTTTTTTGATTTAAAATATTAATTTTTTCACCTTATAATGACTTAATATCGGAAAAGCACCCCCTAATTTTCAATCGAACATTCTCACGTCAAAAAATCTAATTTTTTTCAAAAGTCGCTGAAATTTTTGTTCGTTGAAACCTCTACTTTCTGACGGTGCAAAACATATATACTGTACAGTGTTAAAAGTTCTCAGAAAACGCAATAATTAAAGTGTAAATTTTAATAAGTTGTTCAAGATTGTGTTGTGTACAATTGTATTATGTACAATTTTGAGCAATTTATTAAAGTTTACACTTTAATTATTGCATTTTTTGAGAACATTTAACATTGTAATGTTTATATTTTTTGCACCATCAGTAGTGGTTTCAACGAACAATAATTTCAGCGACTTTTGGAAAAAATCAGATGTTTTGACGTGAGAATTTTCGATTGTAAATTAGGATGCTTTTTCAATATTAAGTCATTTTTAGGTGAAAAAATTAATATTTAAAAAAAATTACAGTGTGTTTGGGACACTAAAAGGTAAGTTTTCACCAAATTTCTTATTAATTTTTTTTTTTTTGTAAAAGAAACCAATTATAAACCTAAAACTTGGTAATTTGAATTTTTCACATAAATGTTGGGGTTATATGAAAAAAGTGTTAGCACAAAAGTTGTAGATCTACTTATTATCTACAACTTTGTTATTCAACTTTTTTCCGTAAGACTTGTAGTTTTATCGGATATCGAGATAAACCGTTTTCTTTTCATTTTTTTTGTAATCTTTTCCTTTTCTAATGAGTTTCATCCTACTATAATTTTTTTTCACTTTTTACTATTTTCAAAGGCTAAAAGCACTAGTCAAAATGTGTATCGATCAAATATGAATGAGCTTTTACTCGTTGAGATTATTTATATATATAATTTGCTAAAATACCTAGAATTAAAGTAAACGAGATCAAATAAATTTTAATTGCTTGTCATTTGATCTATTTTTTACAATTACTGACTAAAACAGCCTAAATAATATAGTGTCTTACTTGTGTAAATATAAAAGCAGTCTGTGTTTTTTCCGGGAATGAAATGGACGGTATTTATTACTTGGCATGGAATTTGTAAGTAAATTTATTTCAAAGTTTGAAAATAAATCAATTCAATGTACAAAACGTACAAAAACTTGACTTTATAAATTATTTTTAAAATGAAGATGAGACCTTTGAAAATGAGACCTTTTATAATTTTTTTTTTTTGGTTTATTTAAGTTCGCATCATGGTCATTATGGTCATTAGCGACCGTCGAATCCGAAAACCCAAAAAAAATATCTAAGGCTTTGGTTGGGATTCAGTATCAGATTACTTCTTAATATAAAGTTTAATGAAATTAATTTACTTACACTGATAAAAGTAGCGAGTGATAATCTTGTAAATTTTCCACAAGTTAAATGAAAAGGTCGTCGAGAAAATACCATTATAGTATAAATCAGTTTTTTGTTTTGATTATTCATGTAATACCATTGGCTTTCGAAGGCGGCTGAAGAAATCTTATCTGTCTAAAAACGTTACTTAGTAATTTAGTGGGTACTTTATTATTGCAACATCCTTTATCAAACTAAAAATAGTGTTTGTTAAAGCTACTTAAAAGATTAACATTCTTACTTCCAATATAATATTGTGACTGAACCAACAAAATATGAAAAACACGAGCGAAACTGCGAACAAGTATCCAAAATTCAAAATAAAATCGACGCTAACATCTAAATTCTAGAGAAAAAAATTGTTATTACCAAGAAAAATCGATTTCAATATGGTCTTACCTTCTGAACTAAATACATGGAAGTGCATGTAATGATAAACATCGATAAAATCGTGTAAAGAGTAAAGAATGAAAACATCTTTTCAATTTCATTGGTTATCCTTAAAAGTATAAAATATTTTTAACACGCTTTTATTAACTTGACCTGTATGTAGGTATGTATAAATGTATAGGAATCTTTCAGCGTAGTTTTCACCTACTTCTTGAAGTCTGATTTACTTGAAAATTTGCACAAGGGTCAAGGGCTGATGACAATGCAATAATTTAATAATTTTGTTCCTGTGTCCTGACTAGGATCATCAGGAAAAATAAAAAAAGAAAATATCTATATTCGTTTGCAGATTAAATGTACGTACAAACCACAGAATGACGGTAAAAGTCATTCTTTTTTTCGTTCAAAAAATGACCAATAATTTTTCATATTTTGGGTTACTTGAAAAAAAAATTGGATTGAATTTATTTATTTCATCAACTTCAAGACCTAATAAATAGAAAAAATCTAACAATCAAAATTTTAAATATTCAAACAATGACCACTTTCGTTGTTTGATTATTTAAAATTTTGTCTGTGTCATATTTGTGTAATTAGGCTACACTTAACTTGCAGCTATTGACAATGTGTAGCTCAGAATAATTATTAATTGATTATTAAACTTAAAAAAAAATAGATTTTTTGTCAAACAAAAGATTTAAGTACCTACTAAAAATCGAGGCTTTTGATATCGTTTTAAGACTAAAAGAAAATAAATTATAGTTTAAAAAACTAAAACAACACGCTTTAATATGAAGCTGTACTAAAAAGTAGGGATGTTAAAAAATAATCGATTTTTATTTAAATCGATTATTATTTTCTAATAATCGATTTCTTATAATCGATTTTCATAGTTATATTAATCGATTTTTAAATAATCGATTATATAAATTACGCATTTAAATCGATTTTCGTAAACAGCGCAAATTTAAATGTAAACTAGCTGTAACGGTTTTTTTCATTCTTGTCATTCAAATATAATAGACATTCATTCTAATATTTGATTGTTAAATTTAAAATTTATTATTCAAAGATTGAAATCGAAAATAGTTTTTGAGGCAATAAGGTTGTAATTTTGTTAGGATGCTCATCATTTAATTTGTATTATAATAAAACGTTTAATGCAAAGTAATTTAAAGCAAGTAGAATTTTAAATAATAGAAAAAATCGATTTTTTTTGCATAAATCGATTTTTTTAAATTAAAATCGATTTTTGACAAATCGATTAATATTGTATAAAGAAAAATCGATTCTTTTCCATTAATCTCACATCCCTACTAAAAATTAGAAAATAATTTTTATGTGTGAGTTTGTGTATCAACAATGGAATTTGCAACAATCAAGTATGACTATTTAATTTGGAAAAAAATTTAAATAACAATTTATTTATTAATTAAGTAATTTATTTATAGTAGAAAAAGCGTAGGGTGCAATTATCTATGTTTTCATAATTTATAAATAAGATTGGAGTCGGTAGGATGCAAGAAAAAAAATGGGAATCCTTACTGGAATCTCCTATCCCACGACTTCTCCCCCGCCAGGTGTCAGTCTTAGTTTTCCGGACTACTACGGGACACGACTAGCTATGCAAGCATTTGCATCGTATTGGCATCCTACCGACTCCAATCTTATTTATAAATTATGAAAATATAGATAATTGCACTCCACGCTTTTTTTACTATAATGTCACAAATCCAAGACACCCATTTGTGTCTGGCGCCTGAAAGTCGAGGATTAACCAATAACCAACAATAAGAATTGCACAAAAGGATGGACCACCTAAAGTTCTTTTATGACCACGGATTAACAGTTCAAAGTATGAGACGAAGAACGTGTTGTTCTAGAATTCTCTCCATTGGTATACCAATGAAGGAGAGAAAGACAGGCGCTAAGATTACCAATCGAAAAATCTAGAAACGGGTGATCGCCTACTATAAATACCCCGAAGGGTGAGCCAACAGTTCAGTATTCAAATAAACGTCGTAGAGTATTCAAATAAATGTTCGACGAGTATTAACATAAATCATCGAGTGTTCATCGACAGTATTCAAATAAATTCCTCGAAGTGCTTAGTGTAAAAGTGATCAGTGCATTGTTAAATAAAGTGAATAGTGAATCGCGAGTATAAATAAATTGTGATTATTGTAAACATTGTAAATAGAGTTAACAGTGTAATAGTGAAATATAAACAGTACTGTGACTATTGTTGACAGTGAACATTGTTGTAGTGTATAAGTCTTAGATAAATAAATAAACAATTGTTTAAAATAAATTTGTAGTCATTATACACAAACCAACGAACCCGTAAAAACGTTACAATAAATAAATTATTTAATTAATAACAAAATTGTTATTTAAATCTTTTTCCAAATTAAATAGTCATCCTTGATTGTTGCAAATTCTATTGCTGATACACAAACTCACACATAAAAATTATTTTCTACTTTTTAGTACAGCTTCATATTAAAGCGTGTTATTTTAGTTTTTTAAACTATAATTTATTAAGAATATACTTTTTATAGAGAGTGTTATGAGAAATAGTGTCCAATTGAGGTAGGATTATGGGATAAGTCTGTATAATTTTACTTTCTTTTACTACTATATAGATGGTATTGTAGAAAGTATTGTTATCGGGTTGAATTTTCGAATTCGAGCTTTCACCGGAAATACATGTTTTGAGGTCCCCTGAGTTCACAAAAGTGGTTTTTAAAAAAATGTCTGTGTGTGACAACCATATCGTATCGAAAGCTTTATCCGAATTTCACCAAACTTGAAATCTGGCTTCCATAGTATACCTAGTTGTGCCGCGAAGTTTTCGGTTGAAATCGGTTAACCTAAAGCTCTACTTTACTCTTGGCGTTTTTGAGCTTTTTCAATTTTTTTCGAAAACGGCTTAAACGATTTTCTTTAAACTTTCTATAGTTCTTAGACTCATTGATGCCTACACGTTTTATTTGAAAGTTTTCCCTGGGAAAATTCGAATAAGGGCGGTTCTGGAGTGAAGGTTGGGAATTTGTATATATACATATAGCCCTATAGGTTGTATGCATATAGTTCTGTTTATATCCTATAGTTACAAAGAGCTTATATTTCTTTTAACTAACAGCGAGTTTCATAAATTAAAGTAAAAGAAAGTACTGTGACGCCTCACTGGAGATATTTTTTTTATTATGTAAGCTAAAGCCTGAGATGCTACAGTTTCGTAGCTACGTAGCTATAGACAATAATTAACATGAATAAACGTAGTTGAAATTTAAAACTCTGAATCTAGCTAGGATTTGAGCTTTCGAGGGTCTACCATAGTAAAAATGTTGGTAATATTGCTGTACATAATACGAAATCCTCATATGAACATCCTCATAAAACATTTCGTAGTAATGTAATAATTTATTTAATATTGCAAAGTTATATAATTTTTAATATATTTTATAGCAGATATTAAGACAGGGAGGGCATTTTATCCATTCGCACTAGCCTTCTGTAATACAAAACAACGGCTCTGGTCTTATCTACCTTCAAATAATCTAAGACTCTTTCCCATGACACTCTAAAGTATATTAACCTAGTAATTTACCTTCGTAGTTCTTGCATGTGATCAATACACATTTTCAGCTGTTTCGTAACTTCTTGATTGATCAACCGCTCAAAGTTACATCGACTCGATTGCCCTTCATCCCAAACATACTGAACAGATCTTGAATAGACCGTACGCAAAGCTTCACATAATATTTTCGTATGGCCACAAAGACATTGGGTCATATTAATGAACAACGTATCAATATAAATCGATGCAAACAATAACTGTGTTATAAGCATCATTTGGAATAATATAGCTCCAGAAAATGCAAAATACGATCGATTTGCGTTGAAAGGAACCCAAACTGGAGAATAAAGTTTTGCTCCACTGATATATTGTTGATCATCGTCAGGAATTTTGTAATAGTTAGGATCGATCAAGTGGCGTATTACTGATGGACAAATTATTCCTGCAGTTCCAAGACATATAAGAATCGCGTACGTTTTTGAGAGGAACGCAGTTTTTATCTTGACTTGGTTAAATATCAAACCAGGATTGAAACCAAAGCACGGCTTGTAGTGAAATTTAGGATTTTCCATGCTAGCCATTATACTGTAAATATTTTTCTCGAACTTTTTCCTTGAAATAAAATAATTTTTAGTCGCTTAAATAATTATGAGATTAAAAAGAAACCTACGCTATAACTGCCCTTCCGACACCTGTTAGTTGAGATAATACAATATTTAAGGTTTTAATCAGTAAATCAACATTGTGAGCCACCTCCGGCAAAAGTGCAATTTGACAAACGGGAAATACAAACACAAAAAAATACACAGAGTACCTAAGGATTTTTTTGGAAAATGATTCAGACACCAAAGGATTAAACACTGAGAAAAACGAAAGTGTACGACTAAAATCGAAAAATGTTTCTGGATATTCAACAAGTTTTTCTTCTGAATCAAGCAAATGTTTCGCCATGGTTTTAAACTACATAATTTTGTTAAATTTTCTGTCTTTTATACCCAAATTAATGTAGGTTTTTTATCCTTTTGACTAACACTTTTCATTTGAAAACTGCAATTAGATGAGTAAAGAACGATTTTTTTCAATCACTTTATACCCTTTAATTAATTTCTTTGAGACTTTTCAAAGCATCAAAAACTAATTAAAATTACATAATGTGTACTGAGGTAAAATTTGAGACGAAAAAATTTTATCAAATAATGATTTTTTTGGTTATTACTGATCTTTTAAAACACTACAATTAAGTCTGTAATTAATAGGTTAATAGTTTTAAATTTTATTTGCAAATAAATTTTTTCGTCTGTCGTCTGTATAGTTCTTATCTGTATGGTTTTAAAAATTTATTTTATTCAGTCTGAATGTTTTAATGTCTATAGTGTTTAAAAGTTATTTTTTTATCTAAAAATGAAATAAATTTTGAATTCGTACAGATACTCTCCAAATAAAGTATAATCAATTGTTCGACTTTAATAATGTTGAGTGGTATATACCTATTACCTATATATAAATATGATATACATACATGGAAATTGAGCTGTTGCTTATATTCGATTTGGTATTAGTTAGGACTAACTGATACCCGCTCGCTTCGCAGAGCATATCTAAATTAAACTGATTGAATAATAGAAAATTTTACCCAAAATAAGAAATTAAGCTATTTTTACAAAAAAAGATAATTAGATATTTCTAGACCTTTATTTCACAGAAAGTTCATGAAAATCCGTTAAACTACTTTTCCAGGAACAGATATAAGCTATCTTATCGGTAAGATCTTTACGTTTTTTTGAATATTGTAAAATATTAAGAAAATTTTAAGCCTTGAGAACCTTTCACACCAAATGTCATATGAATTCATTTATTTATTTTAGTAGAATGGATTAGTAGTTATTCTTAAGGAAGCGTACATTTTTTAGGATAAATAATATTCAATTTGTTATCTTATGATCTGAGGTATTAGGTTAGGTTGCCTTAGGTTCATTATTTTAGGATATAGTCAGTGGTGGGATTCAGCCGGTTTGCACCGGTTCGATAGAACCGTTTCGTAAATGGTTTTCAAGTTCGGCGAACCGCCAGTTAAAAGTTAAAAAAATATACTTTAAATTTTAATTTCATGCTTAATTCATAAAATTATTAAAAAAAAAATACAACAACAAAATAGATATACGATTTTTCAGGGAATATGGCAACAGTGTGAAGATATGCGTTTGAATTCCTTTTTAATTTAAAAAGCTGTATGAAAGCTGTATAAAAATGCTAATATTTGATTTAATTTGTTTTAAATTTAACGTCAAGTAGCCTGAAATCAAGCCAACCAATGAACCCCTAACAAGAACAGAAAAACCAACCGCCGCCATTTTCCGTAAAAGGTTAGTTGATTGATAGAAAAGTAGCTATCACCATATGTCTCACTTTTTTACTCAACCGATGTATAGTTCCTGAAGGATATTTATTTAAAAAAACTGGAGTTATTAGTTTTTACTCATAAACAATATAATTTGGCAATATAATTTTTGAGAATGACCATTATGTTTATGATTATGTTTATGAACCATATCGTGACTAAGTCCTGTGGGAATTCTATAAATTTTACAATATTGACAAATTTCATTACAATTCGTTCAGTGCTAAGATTTATCTCAAGAAAAGCAATGGTATAGCTCAACTTATAAGATATTTTCATAACTAAGTATACGAATAAAATATTACAAATATTATAGCATTTTTAAATGGAATATTAAAGTTTTCAGTAAAAATATCTGCTGCGAGGCGTCACACTACTTTCTTTTACTTTTTCATATGAAATTCGTTATTGGTTATAGGAATATGTAAAGGAATATAAAAAAAAAACTCGATTACTTAAAAGAAATTTTTAATTGAATAATATTTAAAATAATATCTTTATAAACAGAAGTTTATTTATACCTTCTTTATTTATACTATAACAAAATTTATAGCCTCTATTATAGGTATACGAACTTTCACCTTTAGCCCCAAAACCATCCTTATTTGAATTTTCTCAACAAAAAGTTTGAAATAAAAGATGTAGGCATTGATGAGTCTAAGAAGCAAGATTAAAAGAAAACATTGGAGCCGTATTTGAAAAAAATTGATAAAGCTCAGAAGCTCCTAGAATAAAGTGGAGCTTCCGGTCAACCGATTTCAAACAAAAGCTTCGCGGCACTAGGTGTAATATGCCAGCTAAATTCCAAGTTTGGTGAAATTCGGATAAAGCTTTCGATACGATATCGCTGTCACACACACACACACACACACACACACACACACACACACACACACACACACACACACACCTGTTTCTACAAACCACTTTTTTGGATTAAGGGGACCTCAAAACATTTTTTACCGGTGAAAACTTGAATTCGAAAATTCGACCCGGTTAAAAGATAGTAAAAATTGAAATGATTGTTCCGGATCTCAACTATCAATCGTTTAAAGATGCATCCACTAGTAAGTTAATTAAAGTTTTCATATAGTCAACGAATATTAACATTTAAATTAAATCACCAGACATCCCGAAATTCCGTAAAATTAGTTGATTAGTCTCATTTCTGAGTAGTTTTTTGTTTATTTCATCTATATTAAAATGCTACTGACTGCAAATAGGAAAACCAATTTAACTGAAAGACACAACGTTTATTTTCTTTAGAACATTTAATAATTTATATATATGTATTTTTGATTCAAACAATTATTTTAATGAAACAAAAAATACAACTTATATCTATAGTATAGGTATTATGTTAAACAATTTTCTTTCACCTACTTAAATATTTCAACATCTCAAACTTTTCACCTTTTACCGACTAACATTCTTTAAAACAGTGAAGTAAGAAAATGAAATTTGTACCTCCTGAAATACATAAAAAGAATTAATAATAACATTAATTGATATCTTATAGTTTTATGTTAAGAAAAGTGTAATTAAATAGTCCCAACAGAATAAGTAAGTTTTATACTCGTAGTAAGTGAAAGGTTCAACCATACAACATTCTTGTATTAGACCCTTTTAAAGTAAATTATTGTTTTAAATTTTCATTTCATCAACTTGTTTTTCAAATGAAGTTTTAAAAAAATCATAATACAATGTGTGTATCGATCAAATATGAATGAGCTTTTACTCGCTTGAGAATATTTATATATAATTTGGTAAAATACCTAGGATTTAAGTAAACGAGATCAAATAAATGTTATTTGCTTGTCATTTGACGTAGTTCGTGCAAATATTGACTAAAATAGCATAAATTATAAAGTGTCTTACTTGTGTAAATATAAAAGCAGTGTGTGTTTCCCCACCTTTTTCTGGGAATGAATAGATGGGGGATGGTATTCAATACTTGGCCTAAATTGTCGTTAATATGAAATCAAACTAACATCAAATTCTAATATTTAAATATCAAGTTAAGTGAAGTATTGAATTTGCAAGTAAATTCGTTTAAGTTTGAATATAAATCAATTCATTGTACAAAACGTTCAAAATGTTGACTAAATAAATCCATATGAAAAGGAGACGTTTTATAATTAAAGAGTGACACTTTCAAACAAAGCAATGAACATTTTGTGGATGAAGTAATCCCTACGATAATTAATCACTGTGAAATGTTATCTCCAATGGCTTACCGCCACGACAATTTATCCTTTAACAGTAAATCCTCAACAATCGCCCTAGTTACTTAGGCCGCGTTCACACGGTTCAACTTTAGTTCAATTCACAATCTTTTAGACCGTAGCGGGGTAAGCGACGCGAGAAGTGAAGCACAAGCGAGTCGAATTGGAAGTAAATTGAGCAGAATTGAAAGGAAACTGACCGGGGTCGACTCGATCGACTTGAACGACAAAATGTTTGACTCAGTCAAACTTTTGTTGATCAACTCGACCTCGGTCAGTTTTCTTTCAATTCTGCTCAATTTACTTCCAATTCGACTCGCTTGTGCTTCACTTATCGCGTCGCTTGCCCGCTACGGTCTAAAAGATTGTGAATTGTTGATCAACTAAAGTTGAACCGTGTGAACGCGGCCTTAGTGTTATTAAAGATCAAACAATTAAATTCTTTAAGAAACAAAAAGAATTATCCTACAAAAGAACAACTGACTAATTCTATTTATTTACTGATATTAATCAGGAGTTTTTCATTAAAAGGATGAATTGTCTCCGGCTCAAAATGCAACACACCAAATATAAACTTAGAAAAATATACTTTTTGATTCAAACTAAAACGATTTCTAATGAATAAGATTATTTTAGGTAAGAGGCTCGTTTATATTTAATCGATTCTAGAAGTTGAAAGTATCAGATTACTTCTTAATATAAAGTTTAATGAAATTAATTTACTTACACTGATAAAAGTAGCGAGTGATAATGTTGTAAATTTTCCACAAGTTAAATGAAAAGGTCTTCGAGACAATAACATGATGGTATAAATCAGCTTTTTGTTTTTATTATCCATGTAATACCATTGGCTTTCGAAGGCGGCTGAAGAAATCTTATCTGTCTAAAAACGTTACTTAGTAATTTAGTCGGTGCTTTATTATTGCAATATTCTTTATCAGACTATAATATTGTAAGTTAAAGCTGTTTAAGTGATTAAAATTCTTACTTCCAATATAATGTTGTGACTGAACCAACAATATATGAAAAAAACGAGTGAAACTGAGAACAAGTATCCAAAATTCAAAATAAAATCGACACTTACTTCTAAATTCTTGAGGAAAAAAAAGTGGTTAATACCAACAAAAATCGATTTCAATATTGTCTTACCTTTTGAACTAAATACAAAGAAGTGCATGTTATGAGAAACATCGATAAGATCGTGAAAAGAGTAAAAAATGAAAACATCTTTTCCATTTCATTGGTTATCCTTGAAAGTATAAAATATATTTTAAGAATAAACTTTGTATATAAGGTGTTATGAGAAATGGATTTTTAATGAGGTAGGGGGGGGGTTGTCTGTATAAGTATTTTTTACCATTATTGCAAAAATGTCCAGATACTTAATTGGATGAATCCCTAGATATTTTTGTAACATAGAATCAAAGACAGTAATATTTTACGTTTTGGTATCATCACTTGATATTTTGTCTCTTCATGTGGTAGGCAACCCATACCCGACCTAGTGACACCTCTATATCAGTGGTTTTCAACCGCAAACATTTTATTTTAAGACGTCTGCACAATATGTTAGGATTTGGTCCACCATAGTAAAAATGTCGATAAATATTGCTGTACATTGTACGAAATCCTCATATGAGTGGTGCAAACGGTACCCCGGCACCAGGCCTCGAATGATAAAGACGCCATAAGAAAAAGACGCCGCGCGATAAAACCGACAAACAATAGAAATGTATTTTTAACGTTAAAACATTTAGTAATGCAGTAATGCATTTAATTTCGTATAGTACGTACTATAATTTTCTAATATAAATTTTAAGGTAGAATTAAAAGAGTGGGAGGGTATTTTATCCTTTCGCACTGGGCGCTGCAATACATGTATTATCCATCTTCAAATAACCTAAGACTTTTCCTCACGACACTCTGTATGTATATTAACCTAGTAGTTTACCTTCGTAGTTCTTGCATGTGATCAATACACATTTTCAGCTGTTTCGTAACTTCTTCATTGATCAACCGCTCAAAGTTACATCGACTCGATTGTCCTTCATCCCAAACATACTGAACAGATCTTGAATAAACCGTACGCAAAGCTTCACATAAAATTTTTGTTTGGGCACAAAGACATTGAGCCATATTAATGAACAACGTATCAACATATATCGCTACCAACAATAACTGAGTTACAAGCATGATTTGAATAAGCATTGCTGCAGAAAACGCAAAATACGATCGATTTGCGTTGAAAGGAACCCAAATTGGTGCATAAAGTTTCGCTCCATTGATATATTGTTGACCATCGTCAGGAATTTTGTAATAGTTAGGATCGAGCAAGTGGCGTATCACTGATGGAAAAAAAATTCCTGCAATTCCAAGCCATACAAGAATCGCGTACGTTTTTGAAATGAAAGCAGTTTTTATCTTGACTTGATTCAATATCAAACCAGGATTGAAACCAAAGCACGGCTTGTAATGAAATTTAGAACTTTCCATGTTAGCTATTATTTGGTAAATATTTTTTTCGAACATTTTCCTTTAAATAAAACAATGTTTAGTCACTTAAATAATTTTGTGATGAAAAAAAACCTACGCTATAACTGCCCTCCCGACACCTGTTAGTTGAGATATAACAACATTCAAGGTTTTAATCAGTAAATCAACATTGTAAGCCGCCTCCGGCAAAAGTGCCAATTGACAAACGGGAAATACAAACACAAAAAAATACACAAAGTATCTAAGGATTTTTTTGGAAAATGTTTCAGGTAACAAAGGATTAAACACTGAGAAAAACGAAACTGTTCGATTAAAATCGAAAAATGTTTTTGGATATTCAACAAGTTTTTCTTTTGAATCTATTAAATGTTTCGCCATGGTTTTTAACTACATAATTTTGTTAAATTTTCGTCTTTTATACCCAAAATGAATTTTTTTATCCTTTTGACCAGCAATTTTCATATGAAATCTGCAATTAAATGAGTAAAAAACGATTTTTTCAATCATTTTATACCCTTTAATTAATTTCTTTGCGACTCTTATTAATTAAAATTACCAAATGTGTACTGAGGTAAAAGTTGAGACGAAATTTTTTTTTCAAATAATGTTTTTTAGGGGTGTAAGTGATCTTATAAAACACTACAAGTAAGTCTGTAATTAATAGGTTAATAATTAATTTTAAATTTTAGTTGCAAATTAATTTTTTCGTCTGTCGTCTGTATAGTACTTATGTGTATGGTTTTAAAAATTTATTTTATTCAGTCTGAATGTTTTAATGTCTATAGTGTTTAAAAGTTATTTATTTATTTTTGAATTCGTCAAGATACTCTCCAAGTAAAGTATAATAATCAGTTGTCCAAGTTTTATAATGTTGAGTGGTATATATGAATATCTATATATAAACTAGCTGATACCTGCCCGCTTCGCTGGACATAACTAAATTAAACTGAGTGGTTAATAGATACCATCATAGCAAAATATGTAAAAGTAAGTTTATCTATGTTCACATAGAAAGTTATTCCTCAGGAATCGTAAATTTTCTAGAGTGATAGATTTCTTCGTATTTTTGCCTGCCTAGAAATCTCACTATTTGCAGTTCAGTATTCTTTCAAAGAATTATTAATTATTAATTTAGGTTTGACATACTTTAAACTCTCTATGGCCTAAAAATTGGATATATAAGCTATTTTTTTTTTGTTCCAATTCACCCTTTTGTAACTCTATGTATTTCCTCCACTATGAATCTCTATGAATCTAACTCCTAAGGATTTCAACTCTTTAAACTAAACTCCTCCTATCGGGATCACTTACGTCGAACTGTATGCTTGATTATTTATTTTTACGGGTGTAACTTTTAGGAGTTCAACTTATCGAAAGTTCACTGGATTTAAAGTTCAATTATGGAATTTATAATATTTATGTTGTAGAATATTATGTATTACAAAACTCATGTATGTTAATAGGATGCAACTTGTAAGAAATTTAGCCAGTAAGAGAGAGAAAATTTTAATACTGGTTAGTCGTTTACAAACGTTTTCAATTTTTAATTATCATGCAATTGAAATTTTTATCAACTCGCTTTCAATTCAATTTTGATTTAAAAAACTTGAACAATAAGATTATGAATTCTTAATTTTTTTTTCTTAAACTGATTTCGTATAGCGATAAAATTGTCTGTCAAATTATTTTTTTTTGTTCTTTCCCATGTAAAACGTTTACTGTTTCACAATTAAAGTAACAATCAACATTTAAATAATTAATAATAAAAAACAAAACTCAAGTTAGTAAATGAATAACTTTTTTCTAACGGAAAGACGAAACACTAAATCTGCTTTCATTACAATTTGTTTAGTGGTAAGATTTATCTCAAGAAAAGCAAGGTTATAACTCAACTAATAAGATATTTTTATAAGTATATATGTATGTATAAAGTATTAAATAAAATTATATCTCATTTTTGACTGGAATATTAAGGATTTACAGTAAAAATATCTGCTGGGAGGCGTCACAGTACCTTTTTTTTACTATTTTCGCATGAAACTCGCTGTTGGTTAAAGGAATATAAAAAAAAAACTACGATTGGTTAAAAAAATTTATTAATTGAATAATATTTAAACATCTTTATAAAGAGAACTTTATGTGGACATACTTTATTTATCTTATAACTTTTTTTATAGCCTCTATTTCTATTATATACGAATTTCCACCTTAACCCCAAAACCATCCTTATTTGAATTGTCCAAGGCAAACATTCAAATAAAAGTTGTAGGCATTGAGGAGTCTAAATACTGTAGCAAGTTTAAAAGAAATCGTTGGAGGCGTTTTTGGAAAAAAATTGAAAAATCTCAAAAACTTCTAAAATAAAGTGGAGCTTCCGGTCAACCGATTTCAAATATAAGTTTCGTGGCACAATTAGGTGCAATATGCCTGCTAAATTCCGAGTTTAGTTCAATTCGAACAAAGCTTTCGATACGATATCGTTGTCACACCCACACACAGAGACATGTTTCTAAAAACCACTTTTTTTATTAAGGGGACCTCAAAACATTTATTTCCGGTGAAAACTCAAATTGGAAAATTCGACCCGATAACAATACTTCCTTTTTTATATAGTAGTAAAATAAAGTAAAATTGGATTGATTGTTTAGGATCTCAACTATCAATCTTTTAAAGATGCATCCACCAATAAGTTAATTCAAGTTGTCATATACTCAACGAATATTAAAACTTTTAAAGTAAAACACGAGATATCCCGAAATTCCTTAAAAATAGCTGTAATTACATACTTATTCTAGTGTGAATAAATTTTTAAAAACAGTGCAAAATAGTTTTTTATTTCTGAGTAGTTTTTTGTTTATTTCATCTATTTTAAAACGCTACTGGCTGCAAGAAGGAAAAAACATTTAACTGAAAGACACAGAGTTTATTTTATTTAAAACATTTAATAGTTTAAATATCTTTCATTCAAACACTTTTTTTAATGAAACCAAAAATACGACTAATGTCTATAGTAAGTACCTATATTGTGTTAAACAATTGAGCCGGTCAGTGCACACATCGATTAACTCACTTTTTCAACTTTTACACATTTTCATGTCGAAACACTTGGTTGACTCCTAACTTTATAGATCCGAAATAAATTTTTCTAATAATAAGTAATAACAGCTCTAAATGACAATTTGCTTTTTAGCTTTTCCATAAGGGACAATGTATTTCAGAAGTCTATTTTATCAATTTACTCAACTTTTTACATTACGAAGCTAATCGATGTGTGCACTGAACGGATAATTTTTCTTTTACCTACTGAAATATTTCATCATCTCATACTTTTCTCCTTTTACCGATTAACATTCTTTAATACCGTGAAGTAAGAAAATGATATTTGTACCTCCTGAAATACATAAAAAGAATTCATAATAACTTTAATTGATATTTAGTTATTTTATGTTACGAATTATGTAATTAAATAGTCTCAACAGAATAAATAAGTTTTATAGTAGGTGAAAGGTTCAACCATTCTTGTATTTGACTTTTTTAAAGTGAATCACTGTTTTTAATTTTCATTACAAAAACTTATTTTTCCAAATGAAATTAAAAAAAAATTATATTACAATATGTTCGATCAAATATGAATTGAGAATATCCTTAGAATAACCTTGAGAATATTATAAACGTGAAGGTCTGTAAGAATGGATGTATGGATGTTTATTACTCTTTCACTCAAAAAGTACTGAATGGATCTAGATGAAATTTGGCATAGATATAGATTATAATCCGGTTTAACATATAATATACTTTATATCCAGAAAAAATGTACGGAACCCGTGGGATAGATTTTTTTTTTACAGAGCAAAAGATAAACTTCCTTTTTTACAATGTGGTTGTTTAGGGGTCAGAGAATGATATAGGTTATGTACTTCTCATACTGGAATAATGAACGGTTCCCATGGGATAGTAAAACGATAATGTATTCTATAGGAACCGAGTATTTAAAAGCAGTTTCGTTAAAGTTCACGAAATTGTCTTAACTCATTTTCCTTAAGAAGACACTATCTACTTTTTACTCAAGAAAGATGTACTATTCCCGTGAGATAGATATGTTTTTTGTTTATCACAGAGTTAAAGATTGATATGATTTTTGCAATGTCGTAGTTTGGGGAGAATGGTATAGCTTACTTTTAAGGCTAAAATAATGCATAGTTCCCATGGGATGGCAAAACAATTATATCCTACAGGAACCGTTTATTTAAAAAAAAAACCTTAAAGTTCGTGAAATAGAATTTTAACGCATTTTCCTCAAGAAGGCCTGGCCAATTTTACACAATAGCTAAAGAAATCTCCACAAAGTTGAAATTAAAAAAGTGACAATTTTTACTAATAAATATGAATTTCAATTTAACACCCGATAAAATTAAGAATGAATTTTTTTTAAATATTTGAATTTTTTCATTGTTCACTGTCGAGGATATTAATTAGAAATAAACGTATTAAAATAATAAACTAAAAATTTCAAAAATTTAACAATTACTTAACGGAACAAATTTTAATGAAGTTTTGCGAAAAACCCTGTAGGATAGCTACTAATCTATTATTCTTTTAAGGGAGTATCCATTAATTACGTGAGGCGTTCAGGGGCTGATGGGGTCGAGCCGCATCTCATCTAATCTTACTTTGGGGAAAGGGAAGGTCTCGCAAATATCACGTATTTTTTTAAGAAAACACACGCTTTGAAAAATATTACATTATATTGCGGGTTGGGGAAATGGTTATGCCAAATCGCATGACATATTACCAGAGGGGAGGGGATAGGATTTCAACAATAGAAAAAAACGCCTCGTGCAATTAATGGATGCCCTCTAAAACAGCTGAACGATTTTAAATGGCATTTAGTATGAAAGATTTTCAAGTCCTAATTACAGGAAGGAATACAGGAACTTTTCTACTAAAAATCGTACAGAAGCTGATTAAAGACAGCTAACATATCTTTCTTGAAACGTAGTCTTACGAATTTCGATGAACTTTCTTTGGATCTAAGGTCTGAAAGTATTTATCATCTTCTTCTGTCAAAATAGATTAATTTTTTTATTTCGCTATGATCGTACCTTTAAAACAATCAGTTAAATTAAGATACACTCAGCGAAGCGAGGGGGTATCAGCTAGTTTATACATAATTTGGCAAAATAGGTAGAATTTAAGTAAACGAGAACAAATAAGTGTTCTTTGCTTATCATTTGATATAGTTCTTGAAATTTTTGACTAAAAACAGTTGAAATTATAAAGCGTCTCACTCATGTATAAAAGCAGTCTGTGTTTCATCGCCTTTTTCCGGGAATGAATATAACAGTATTTACAACTTTGCTTGATTACTAAGCTAGTTGATTTTATGTTCTACCTACTTGACTTAAGTAGATTTTCTTCAAGAAGATTATTTTAAGCAAGAGGCTCATTTATAATTAATCGATTATAGAAGTTGAGAGTATTAGATTACTTGTTCATATAAAGTTTAATGAAATTAGTTTACTTACACTAATAAAAGTGGCGAGTGATAATGTTGTAAATTTTCCACACGTTAAATGAAAAGGTCTTTGAGAAAATACCATTATGGTATAAATCAGTTTTTTGTTTTGCTTATCCATGTCATACCATTGGCTTTCGAAGGCGGCTGAAGAAATCTTATCCGTCTAAAAATGTTACTTAATAATTTAGTAGGTGTTTTATTATTGCAATATTCTTGATCACACTAAAAATATTATAAGGTAAAGCTTACTTCTAATATAATGTTGTGACTGAACCAACAATATATGAAAAAAACGAGCGAAACTGAGAATAAGTATCCAAAATTAGAAACAAAATCGACACCAAAATCTAAATTCTAGTGAAAAAAAAGTTGTTAATGCCAACAAAAATCGATTTCAATATAAGGTTCGTTCGCGGATCCGATACTGAACCGATAACGAATCAATCCAATTCGATTTTGGATAATCGCCAAGCCCATACACGCTTATGAACTGATTAAGGGTTATTTTTCCGTGAACGATTTTGAAAATGTTCGGATGTAAGACGAGGATTAACGATAACCCACGAAAATGTTTAATTGAATTTAACATTTACAGAAAAGGAAAGCGGAACAGGACTCTGGTTCTAGCGATTCTCGAGTTTTTTTTAGGGTGAAAAATTTGATTCTCTTATTCATGCGCAGTTTGATAAAATGTAGCTAGATTTTCTATCCTCGTTCTCAACATTAAATTTAATTAACAATTTTCGTGGGTTCTCGTTAGTCCTCGTCTTACTTCCGAACATTTTTAAACTCGTTCACGGAAAAATAATCCTTAATCAGTTCATAAGCGTGTATGGGCTTGGTGATTATCCTAAATCCACTTGGAGTGATTCGTTATCGGTTCAGTATCGGATCCGCGAATAAACCTATAGCCTTACCTTTTGAACTAAATACAAGGACGTGCATGTTATGAGAAACATCGATAAGATCACGTAAAGAGTAAAAAATGAAAACACCTTTTCAATTTTATTGTTTATCCTTAAAAGTATAAAAAGTAAAAATAAGGCGCTGCGCGATAAAAGAGGAAAACAATAGAAATGTCGTTTTAACGTTAAAACATTTCCTAGTAATGCAGTATTGCATTTAATTTCGTATAGTACGTACTATAATTTTCTAACATAAATTTTAAAGTAGATTTTAAAAGAGTGGGAGGGAATTTTATTCTTTCACACTGGATGCTGCAACACCAAGTTGCGGCGCTGGTCTTATCCACCTACAAATAATCTAAGACTCGTCCTCACGACACTCTGTAGATGTATTATCCTAGTATGGGGTCATCCATAAATTACGTCACACGAATTTTATAATTTTTGACCCCCTCCCCCGTTCTTGTCACAGCTGGTCACACTTTTTAGACCCACACAGTATTTAAAATCTTACATTTAAAAATAATTATTGAATTAAAACAGCGGTACCGAAAATTTATTTTATTACAATTTTTTATTTAAATCAAACATTTAAAGAAATAAACAAAAAAAAAGACTTATTTTATCAATTAATTAACAAACTTAATTATCTTGAAAGTCAATTGTCAAATGAAATAAAAAAGATCACTGCTAAGCACTTTTCTAGTGTAGTAGAGCGAGTGGCCGACAAAACAATTTGAACCTTATGTTTCTACAGATAGTGTTAAATGGTTTGGAAACCAAATGGTTTGGAGTTTTTCGTTAATAGTTCAAAGTTCGTGTTTTACTTAACACTAAGATTAAAATAGATTTGGAAATGTTACGTCACGAAATTTAGGACTCCTCCCACCCCCTTGTCACACAACGTCAAACCTCGTCGACCTCCTCCCTCCCCCTTAACATGTGACGTAATTTATGGATGGCCCCTAATTTACCTTCGTAGTGCTTGCATGTGATTAATACACATTTTCAGCTGTTTCGTAATTTCTTGATTGACCAACCGCTCAAAGTTACGTCGACTCGATTTTCCTTCATTCCAAACATACTGAACAGATCTTAAATAAACCGTACGCAAAGCTTCACATAAAATTTTCGTATGGCCACAAAGACATTGAACCATAGTAATGAATAACGTATCAACATACATCGCTGCAAACAATAACTGAGTCGTAAGTATGATTTGAATAAGCATAGCTGCAGAAAATGCAAAATACGATCGATTTGCGTTGAAAGGAACCCAAATTGGAGCATAAAGTTTCGCTCCACTGATATATTGTTGACCATCGTCAGGAATTTTGTAATAGTTAGGATCTAGCAAGTGGCGTATCACTGATGGAAAAAAAAGTCCTGCAATTCCAAAATATAAAAAAATCGCGTACGTTTTTGAAATGAAAGCAGTTTTTATCTTGACTTGGTTAAATATCAAACCAGGATTGAAACCTAAGCACGGCTTGTAGTGAAATTTAGAACTTTCCATGTCAGCTATTATATTGTAAATATTTTTTTCGAAGATTTTCCTTTAAATCAAATAATTTTTAGAAAATTAAATGATTTTGTGATTAAAAAAAAAACTCACGATATAACAGCTCTTCCCACAGCTGTTAGTTGAGATATAACAACATCCAAGGTTTTAATCAGTAAATCAGCATTGTGAGCCACTTCCGGCAAAAGTGCAAATTGACAAACGGGAATTACAAACACAAAAATATACACAAAGTATTTAAGGATTTTTTTGGTAAATGTTTCAGGCACCAAAGGATTAAATACTGAGAAAGACGAAACTTTTCGATTAAAATCGAAAAATGTTTTTGGATATTCAACAAGTTTTTCTCCTGAAACAAGTATATGTTTCGCCATGGTTTTAAACTACAATAAATAATTTTTATTAATTTTCTCTCTTTTATACCCAAAGTAATAAAGGTTTTTTATCCGTTTAACTAACAATTTTCATTAGAAAACTTTAATTATATGAGGAAGGAACTACTTTTTCAATCACTATACCCTTTAATTAATTTCTTTGCGACTTTACAACGTATCAAAAATTAATGAAAATTACATAAAGTGTACGGAGGTAAAAATTTTATAAAAAAATGATTTTATGGTATATAACTGATCTTTTAAAACACTACAATTAAGATTGTAATTAATAGGTTAATAATTTTAGTTATTTTTCTTAAACTCTTATACATTCTTAACCAAGATAATAACAAGGTGTATCTATAATTAATCTATCATACTCCATACTTACTTTACTTTTTTTTAAAATCTATTTATTTTTCCCTGCCTTGTATCACTGACGTACATAGCTACGATTTTAGACCTGTTGGCAAACATCAGAAAGGGCCCTTGGTCCCGTGAAACTACCCACACCATATTCAGCAAAATGGCATCGGTCTTATTATAGAAATACCTTGAAATTATGTTTCTCGGTTATTGATACGATATAATATATCCAGCAAAAATTTCTCACAAATTCTGATACGTCGTATCGTGCCGTGCAGTGTAGCTCCGTCTAGTGCAGTCTTACCTTTAATTGCAAATTTTCAAAGCCCGAGCCGGGCCCCAGTCGCTTGGGGGCCGGCAAGTAAGTTTTGCATACTACACTAGCCTTGCGGTAACTACGCCACTACCTTTTTTAAAAAACTTGGTGGCCAATTAATCTTTACAGTCTTACAGACGTAGCATATCAACTTATGACAAAATGAAAACTACTGTGAATGAAATGAAACTGTAAATGAAAAAAACTGATTCTACTTAAACTTAATTTATTTTTTTCCGTTAGCAGAAAGCCAAACTAAGGTTCGTTCCCCCTGCAATGCAGCCTAAGGCTTATTGTACTTCTGTTCTGCTCACGTATCCCTGTTGTGCAAGGATCCTTACTTATTCCAGGCTCAGCATTCTGCCTAACAAAAGCAGTTCCTGTACTAAGCTTGCGCGATTTGAGCCTGTTTGGGTGGCATTATTATTACTTACACTAATTAATACATATTTACCTATAAACATATATAGAATTTTAATAATGCAATATATACAATTCATACATTTATATTTTACTTTTTTTAAAGTCAATGACAGCTTTTGCCACTTTGCTTGCTGTATCACTGCACTGATAAAAAGAAATCATCGTGCCAACTTGGTTTGCATTGAGTAAAATACGCCATGTAATTGGATACGGCGAAACACAGTACGACTTAGGCTTTACTACAGCGTGTACTTGAGGGGAATTTTTGACTCAACTACATGCCGGATTTGACGAGACATCTTATGTAGCTAAGTCAAAAATATATATGATTGATTAAATTTAATAAGAATTTGTCTGACTAAATTATTTTTTTCTTACAATAACAATTCAATTCATTTAGAAAACATAGGATATTATATTAATTAGTTATTATTTATTTTTAATAAATTATTTTGCTACATCGGAAGTGATTGGGTTTAAAATTAATTAAAAATAAAATATTGTCATTTATTTAATCTTCAATTTATTGATACCATTTTTATGATATATTATAATTATTATGATTACATTAATCCTTAAAAACAACATTATTTTTCAAATATATATAAAAATTAGAAAAAAGTGAATATTAGTGCTTATCGGACATAATGTGCTTAACATTGTACCATGCTTAATAAATACTTATGTATATTCTCTAATATCACCAGCTTCCCGAAAAAGTTAAAAAAATTATAAATAGGTAGGTTTCAAAAATTGTAAGTACCTAATTAGATAATTTGATTTTAAATATCATTAGTTTACCTTAACAAGTATTGTGAATTGCAATGTCCTCTTCCTCGGTTTGTTTTTTTTTTTTTATATGAATTGAATATTTCGATGGAATAAGATGAACTAAGAACAATATTTACGCAAACACTTTGGCATCTGTGAAACAAAACATTGTAATAAATTATTTTCATTCCACCAATTCTTACATAATAATATGCAGGTGATACTCACACTAACCGTTTCTTTCCCAAGAATACTTTTGAAATCAGTTATGGCTTGGTAGATTGATAGAATTTTTTTTGGCCAGTTTTATCAACTTTTGAAAATAATCAGACCAATTGTTGTAGAAATTAGTCTAATCTGTTTCACACAGTGACTTGAAATCAATATAAATTAACTTATATATCCATTCTGAAGATCTCTTAACAATGAATATTGTTTTGAATATTCAGATACACTCTCGATTGTTGTAATTTTTCAAATCGAGTATGCGACGTTTTAATTCAATAGAGAGACAGTTTCTCTGAAAAAAAAATATTATGTTCAAATCAGGGTAAGTTTTGCTTTGCTTCATACCACAACCGAAATTAGCATTATCCAAAAGATTTCATCGTCCTTAGTATTATTATTTCTCTTCAAAATCTTTCTATATTCACATTCATTGGAGTCGTTGTCACGCTTACGTTTATTATTGAGCGATATATTCTTCTCATTATCAGTTATTGACTTAATTTCCTGTAAAAATAGTTTTGAGAAGTTTCTGAATGGGTAAAAGTGAACTTAAAATAAAAGAAAAGTTTTCTTTTGAGCAACATTAAATTAAGAGACCAATACTTACTTTTAAATAATTATACTAAATTTGTCAAATTCTATTTATTCAAATATTTAATCATCTGTTCGTTTGCCATCTCGAAAATGTTGAATCAATCTCAATGTTGCGAAGTTATAACACTTAAATTGACTTAAATATTATTTAATTTGTTCAAAAAAACTCGCTCTGAGTAACCCTACTCCGTGTGGAATTTATCAAGAAAAGAGCGATGTGCGTAATATTTACATGAGACTAACAATAAACTAAACGGCTCTAAGTTATGGTGTTGAGAACGGATGATTTTAAGTTTTTGATTGGTTTTAGAATTTACGAAAGTAAAAAAGGATGTTGTCACTGCAATTTAAATAAAGATGACAAAGAGACATGCTTTTGCATACGTGTCCAAACTTGTTGTAAATGGAAAAATAAAGAATATTTTGAACTAGACACTCCATAGTTTCAACGAAAGACAGATTTCTTTTTTTCAATTACATGAGTTTTTGACGGCAATATTTCTGTGCTAAGCTGAATATCGTACGCGCCTTAACTCAATGTTTTCAATGTAGTTGTGCCAAATACTGGGTTTTTAACACAATTTTAATTTGACTCAAACGCGTACTGCCCAAATACATAGCGTATTTGGTAAAAAATCATTATTTTTATCAGTGTGGTCAAGTATATAAAGATGAATGAGCCATAAATTGGTTCTTTCTCCTGTCCGCTCGTGAGGGTCTCGATTTCCTTTTTAAGATGTTTACAGCCCAGTAGATGGTCCAGACAACCTTCCTCACCACATTCCCAAATCGGGGAATCCACCAAGTTCATTCGATACAGCCACTGTGGTGTTCGATCGTGGCCGGACCGGATCCTAATGATAATTTTGATGTACTCTCTTGAGTCTTGACCCTTTACTTACTGATATAGAAATAAATACTAATACTTATGTATATAAAACTCTACTTGTTTTGAAAAGTTTTAAAAAAAACTCTCTCATCAAATAATAGCTACACTACTACTGAGTAGCATAAACTATATTTTATCCTGGAAAATCCTATATTTTATCCTATGTACAACTCTATGAATGTTAATGTTTGTTAGAAATATAGCTAAGATTTTGAAAAAAAATAATACTGATTATTTTTTATCCAGAAAAAATGCTTATAGGATAGCTATATAGATAGAAAAAATATCTTTTGATTCTCACAGGAGAACGAAATAATAAATTAATATAATTTTTGTTTTCAAGGGAAGGCAACCCTGAAAGATGTGTTCTGTAGCTTGAAATTAAGCCAACCAATGAATCCCTGACAAGAACAGAAAAACTAACCGACGTCATTTTTCGTATAGGGTTAGTTGATGGATATAAAAGTACCTATTTGTCACCACATATCTATATCACTTTTTACCAAACCGATAAAATATCAATTTAATTTTTGTTAATGACCATTATGTTTATGATTATGTTGATGAACCATATAGTGACTAAGTCCTGTGGGAATTCTATAAAGTTTACAATATTGACAAGTTTCATTACAATTCAGTGGTAAGATTTATCTCAAGAAAAGCAAGGGTATAACTAAACTAATAAGATATTTTTTAAGTACATATATGTATAAACTATAAAGTATGTATCAATATAATGTAATAAAACATTGGAGTGATTTTTCAGGATCTCCACTATCAATCTTCTAAAGATGTATCCACTTGTAAGTTAATTAAAGTTTTTATATAGTCGACGAAGCCTAGAAAAGGTAGTACTTGAACTGGAGCGTGTTCTCTCCCTTTTTGGCGAACGTTAAGTGGCTTGTCTTCTACCTTTTTCTGATACAAACTCGCTGTGGTCTATTACAATTTCTATAGAAATAAGAAATCATTTCTTACACTATACCTCGTTACTTACCTAATTATCATGAAGATAGTAGGTATCTTTCAAATGAAAGCCGATTTGAACTAGGACAATGATATCCTCGAGCGAAGCTTGAAACACAAAAATTCAAAACAAATTCAACTATACATTTTATTAGGTACATAAATTTGCGTATAATTTATAAATTATTCAAAGTCCAAAATTATATTCAATTTCTGCTTTCTTCAAAATATATTTCAAATATGGCTCAGTTTCTATTGTTGAAACTAAAAATTTAATTTTTTTCAACCATTTTCATTTTTCAAATTAATAATTTTTTTAAAATACCACATTCATGAGAAGATAACATGTAGGTTCCTTTCGTACTGTTTGTAATAAAATTCACTGATAACAACCCGAGTGGAATACAGTTACTTCTTTTACAAACATCTCCTGCTTTCCTAACACCCCAATTGTTGCAATCCTTAAACAAAGTCCGTAAAAATATTCTAGCCGCCACTGAATGACTGCACTGGGATATCTAAAAGATAAACTGTAAAATGTAAATAAAATGTTCTTGTTAATTTTTTTTTTATATTACAATTTCTTGTATTTCAAAGAATGGTAACAGCCACGTCCGGGTGGAACTCATATACAGATTGGGACGTCCATGACATCCAGGATAAAGTTTTGTTCTATTACTAAGACGGGCATAAAAGTCAACTGTACCTAAAAATAATTTAAATCCGGATTTATTACTTGTCTCGAATTTAAAGCTATTTTCGTTTGATCAAATTAAATTCGAATCAAATAAACTAACCAAAGGTCACTTAGTGGCGTGGTGGACTAGATAGTTGCCTTATACGCCAGTGGTCCTGGGTTCGAATCCCAATGAAAGCCCAGATTTTTTTTCTGGGTTTTCGGATTCGACGGTCGCTAATGACCATAGCAGTTAATGCGACCTTAAATAAATAAAAAAAAAAAAAAAAAAAAACTAACCAAGACGTTGAGTGCAGCCAACTCTCATTTTTCCCTTGTAATCAGTATGATAAACATCAACAAACGAGGCATCATTTTCACTTAATTTGATTTTTCGAGAAAACTTTAAATCCTTCTCGTATTCAATGAACTTTCTTGCTGGATTCAAACCTCTAGTAATTTCTTTAATATTATCATTTAGAAAGATTAAAATATTTCATGATCTTTACGTGATTCTTCCAATTTTTTTACGTAGATATCCCTTTCCAATGCATCCAGCGATGTGAGCACCAACCCCCATTCCAATTATATGAATCTTGGAGCGACTTACGTTCATCTTATTTATGATATTGTGTCGTATTTGATAAGCTATTCCTTCAATATTAGAAATAGCTTGAGGATAATTTGATTGGTATGCATTCCATTCAATAAATATTGCGTTGTATCCCCGTAAAAATAACACTACCCCGATTAGTTGAAGGTCGATAAAACTATCTTTGAACATTCGTAAGTCGAATATAATGATGACAGTTCGTTTATTTCTTATTAATGCTGGAATGAATGGACTCGAACAGGTCAAAGGCATGTGAATATTTGCTATAAAATTTAAAATTGATTTAAAAATATGCTTTGAGATTGAATGTTATTATTTGGGAGTGTGGCCCTACAAAAAAAAGTAGTTGCGTGTACTTATGTACGCGCGTGAGAAGTTATACTTCTTTGGTATGATTAAAAATTAGTTTTTATTAATTTTATTCAAATAATCAATTTTAAAAAACTGTAATTTAATATTTAATAATAATCTATACTAATATATAAAATTAAAGAGTTTGTTTGTTTGTTTGTTTGTTTGTTTGTTTGTTTGTTTGTTTGATTGGTTAAACGGGCTAATCTCAGGAACTACTGGTTCGAATTGAAAAATTCTTTTAATGTTGGATAGCCTAATTATCGGGGAAGGCTTTAGGTTATATAACATCACGCTACGACCAATAGGAGCAGAGCATCGATGGAAAATGTTGCAAAAATCAGGAAAATTTTTTCCTTTTGAGAGCGTTCGTGGCCTGCCCTGCGTAAACGATTAAAGTTACGCAAAAATCATGTAGAGCAAAATTGTTCCTCTTAAAAAGTTCTACAAAAAAGTCCGCGACGACATATGTCTATCTTTTAAGGTTAGCCCGCTATAACCTTTTTAATGATTATTAAGTTTGTTTCAAAAATAATTGCGAAATTGTTTTTAGAAACATTTTATAAATTCTTACCCAAATAAATATGGTTTTTAATAAAATTTGGTGTGATAATAAATGACAATCTGAGTCATTTAATAGAATACTTTTTAATACGGGAAAATGTCTCATTTACCCGGGAAATTGAAAAACGGGTTGGAGAAAAGAATTATGCATAAACTCTATTTTTAGTTGAAAATGGATTTTGGTGATATTTAAGTATGATGATAGCTAAATATGCGAATCATTATCTAGAACACGTTTTATCTCGGAAAAATTTCTCATTTCATCGGGAAAATAGAGAAAACTGGTTCGAAGAAACATCATGCTGAAACTCAACATTTTTATCTGATTACAATATATTTATAGTAATAACTCATAAGGTTCTCAAGGCAAAATCATAATTTTTATTTTCATACAGTCCAATTTTTATCCAGGAAAAATTTATGTTCCCGTAGGATAGATACGTTTTTGTTTTTCACAGAACACAAGATTACCATAATTTCTTTCAATATGATGGTTTAAGAGACAGTGAATGATATGGGCTACTTTTTATGTTAGAATATTGTACGGTTCCCGTAGGATAAACTAAAAATAGAATCCTTCAGGAACTGAGTACTTCAAAGGAGTTTTCTAAAAGTTCATGAATAAGAGTTTTAACGAATTTTCCTCAGGAAAGTTTGATCTCTTTTTTATCCAGGAAAAATGTTCTACTCCCGTGGGATAGATATGTTTTTGTTTTTCACAGAGTAAAAGATAGACATGATTTTTTGCAATATGATAGTTGAGGGATCAGATAATAATATAGATTATTTCTTATGCCAGAATAATGCACGGTGCTCAAAGGATAGCATGATAATTGTCTCCTGCGGGAACCGTGTGTTAAAAAAAAGGTCGTGAAATAGATCTTTAAAGTTCGTGAAATAGCGTTTTAACACATTTTCTCTTTAGGATTAAAATAAAAATTACAATTTTCACTTGAAGATATGATTTTTTATTTAACATCCGAAAAATAATAATGAACATTTTTGAAACGTTGAAATTTCTTTCATTGTTAATTTTTGAATACATATTTAGAATTTAGCGTGTTAAATTATATTTAAAATCAACAATTAAATTTTCAACTTTTCTTCAAAACTCCCCACTCTATAAAATATGTTAGGCCTCTTAAGTGAGCGCTTGCGCTTTTCCGTCTCAATATTTGTGTCCTTCTAACTATTTTTCAGTAGTCAGTACTGAGCTGATTCATAGATCATTAGACATTCAGACATTCAGCTCCTTGCAATATATTATAACAGATACAGAAGTACAAGTTTAAAATATATTATTTGTTACAACGGTTACAGGCGTTGCAATAATCAAATAACATTTCAATTTTTTTTACGTTACTCTTTGTTTAAGTTTCATATATTCTTTGTTCTTCATTATATTTTAAGTTTACATACGTAAATTTTATCAATAAAACACCCCAGTAGTGTTATGCAGCGTTCCTTTATTATTCCCGTTCCCGTGACATTTTTGACTATAGTTCCACTCTTACTGATCATAGTGTGATGTACCTAAGATAGCTCATGAGTCATGTTATACTTTTAACGTTACAGACATACAATGTTTTTCTTGGTTTCGTCCGCGTGGTTTTAAATTAGCATTATAGGTACCAAATTTTATCTCTTCAATGGTTCTTAAGTGATTTGTGGATAAAACAAAGAAAGTTTCAACTCCTTTAGAATTGTGGCATAGGTTCCCCACTTTTAACCCTCTCTCACTCTTATGTGACGCAGACGGAGTTGCGCGGGTCAGCTAGTAATATATATATTTAAAGATATAATTATTAAAACAAAATTAAGAGAATAATATTTTAATTTGTATCAATAAATTATATCCAAAGAAAGCTGCAAGACGTTTATAAAATTTGTCAGGATCATTTTTCTGGTTAACAATTCATGCATGTCATGAAAACGAAGCTTCATAGAAATTGCGAAATAAAGTAAGTAGTTACTTGTTAAAGTAAATGTCTTAATCTTATTCATATCTTGTGTTACTAAATTATAATTCTAAGATGGTTGAATTTTTTCAGAATTCCAGATTTCCAGAAAATAAAGAAATTAGAAAATAAATACAACAAAAATTCAAATTACGCGCGCCAGGACACCCAGTGGTTTTGCGACTAACTTCATTTTGTTAATTTTTGGCTGAAAATGCGCGCGCATCTTAAAATTTCACTCTCATCATTTTTTCATAACGCGCCTAAAGAAGTATAACTTCAAAAAAATGATACTTAGTTGCTAGTTTGACACGATTACAATCTCTATCTAAGACCGAAGTGCATATAAAAATAAAATGAGAGTATAGTATTTGAGAACGGTTCGATCGATTTGACTTTTTTTTGACGATTTTCCAGTGTCATTTGGAAAATCAGAAAAACTTAGAAACTTTTGTTTAGCAAATAACAGCAAATTGTTTAATTTGAACTAAGTTTTGGTGTCTCATAACACTTTAACCGTATTGAGCAAACCTAGAAAATTCTGGAAAATTGGAAAAACTAATTAGAAAATATTCTTAACTTGATGCTATAGCATGTTACTCAAAATGCATTGGAAATTGGTTATGTTGGTTACTACAGCGATATATTGAAGGATGCGCCGCAATTGGGAAACTTCTAAGCTGTTTTGATGGAGAATTAGAGGCAGTTTTACTGGCTACGTCCAAACCTTACAAAGTTAATACAGCTTTCTTTTTTATTGATTCTCAAGGTACAATAGCAGCACTATCATTTAACTACCCCACCGATTGCGTCGGTTCTAACACATGTTGAGCCGCCTTGGACAGTCTCGTTAAAACAGTCGTTGTCATTACAATTGGATGCCCAGTCATGTAGGTATCTTGGGGAAATAAAAAAGCAAACATCCTTGCTAAGCCTAGCACCTCTCTAAATAAACCGCCAACCCTTATGTCCCTAACATCATTTCTATAACACTCAAAAAAATGAAACACAAGGAAAAAAATGATAATCCTTACTGGAAGGAATTCCCTATCCCATGACTTTTCCCTCCCCCAGGTATCAGTCAAAGCTTTCCGAACTACCACGGGACATGAGTAGTTATACGAGCACTTGCATCGTATTGGCATTATACCGACTCCAATTTGTTCTCTTTGCAATGGGGAATCCATGAACGCCATGCATCTTGGCACCTGTCCTGCACTTGCAGACGTGAGGGATGTAAACGAAAAGAGTCAAAACCAACTATTTTCAAGTCTCTACTGAACCGCGCGGCACTGAATGGCAGAGATGCCAAGAGTGGGCCAATAGTTGGATAAGAAGAAGAAGAAGGTTTACACTTTACTTGCATAAGAACAAAGAGATTAAAAAACGTAGTTTTTCTTATAAAAGTATTCATAAGAACATGAACTCAACATTCTGAAATGGTACACAATTTTGTGGGATAAATTATTTCTTCTAACATAAACCACTGAATGAAATTGATCTAAACTTTGTTGTAGATACTTCAAATCTTAAATGCATTAAATATCATTTATTCCAAAAGAAAAAAAAAATGTACCGGTCTTGTGATATCTAACAAAACTTCAGGGAAAAGAAATTTAATGGATTTTGATGAGCTAACCGAGCTAACCATGAAATCTAACCCTTATTATGCATGTAAAATCAGTCAAGTTATCTTGCCAAGTTATATAAATCAAGTAATATTTATTTTTCTGGAAAATACACGAATAAATTGAAGGATAAGTAGGTACTATCGTATTGTGTAAAAATAATAATTTTTATATTATGACAAAAAAGTTTCTATTAATCAATTAGTTTAATTTAAGTACACTCAGCGAAGCGGGCAAATACCAGCTATAGTGAGTAAATACAGTCGTGCATTTTTCGAAAATAAATTTATGAAATTTTGGGTAGACGATTTAAAATGATCTTTTATAGTACAAAACTATAATAAATAATCATTTAAAATTCAATAGATACAATCATATAGATTTCATTTAATATGTGTTTTCTTTTGCTTACCATCATTCACATCTTTTGATTTAACCCTTAAAAAAATTTAATATAAAATAATTTTAATAAAAAATTACACACTTAAATACCTACCAAGTACACATTATAACGTGTAAATCTTTAGGAAAATCTGACTTGTAGAGGGATTTGTTTGAAAAATATAGAAGCCGTAATCCATTTTTATCAAGAGATTTAATCTTCAAAGAAAATGCCAAATTTTCACTTTGAAAAATTAAAAACAAAATAAACCAAAGTAAAAATTTCTTCATTTTTGTTTCACAGAACAATTTATTTTAAACATACAATCAAAGGTTTTAATTTTCAATTTCTATTTTTAATTTTTATAATATAAATTATGCTGTACAAGACATAATTTATCGCTATGTACTTATTAGAAATTAATTACAATACAATGATTGACATCGCTTGATTATTAACGCAATCAGTGTTTAAAAACTTGAGTTAAATTTTGCTTAATGACTTCTAAAATATCTTGCAATTCATTTGATATGTTTTGAGGAATAAATTCTAAAAATTAAAAAAAAATTAAGCTCACATAAAAGCTTAAATTCAAATCTGTTTGTCTTACCGTAGTTATATGTAAAAACATAATTTCCATAAGTTCGATTATCATGAATAAATTTTAAAAACTTATCACTATAAAAACCCATGGGAATACAATTTCCTAGTTCGCACGTTTCATTTATCTGTCGATATGCCCAAATATCAGTCGTGAAGCTTTCAAAGAAAATCATTAAGCTTGCTCTATAAGCACAGGTATTTACCTTTTAAACAATTAAAAATTTTGATAAGAAAACTTTTAAATATTGTTTTAAAACTTACTTTTGTAATTACATCGTCTGTTATACTATAAGTGGAACGAACTGTTGATAAATCTGTGAGCTTATTTACAAGTAGACCAAAGTTATCTCTGTGTAACATGTAAAAGTCGACTGTACCTAAAATATCCAACTTATAAGCTATAGAATATATTTTTCTAAGAAATAACTTAAAGTCTAAAAGCTAGCAACGTTTTCGAGAGAGAATTTTAGGTGTTTTTATATATGTTTATATATTACAGTTTTTATATGTTATCTCTCGCACTATCGAGAACATCATACTGGCATGCATCGTCTGGCTTTCGGTAGGGGTTGCGTTTATTAGTGCGAATCGCACCTGTACAGGTAACATATTGAAATTTTCAAAAAAAATAAAAAGTTTTAGATGAAATTTGTAGAAAATAACATTTTACATAAAAATGTCCAGTGACTAATTTTCGTAAATAGGCTAGTTTGCCCGCTACAAGCTTGGAAAGGCTGACTCGACCTGGCGTCATTTGAGTGGCCGACCGTTCAGAGATACAGCCGTTGTGCCGACATGTATACAATAAGCTTTACAAGCTTGTAGCGGGCAAACTAGCAACTTTACGAAAATTAGTCATTGGACATTTTTTATGTAAAATGTTATTTTCTACAAACTGGCCGACCTAAAATTCTTTTTTTTCTCGACGTCGCTAGCTCTCGTACTATTATATATACCAATGGAAAATATTGTTCCTGTTCGATAAAATCCTTTATAATCACTATGATAAACATCAACATATTGAGCATCAGTAGCTGCCAAATGTAACTCGGTCGATCCTCCAGCATACTCAAAAAATTTTCTAGCAGGATTCAACCCTCTAAAAATCATTTTACAATTTGAAAACCCCAATAATAAATATTATTAATAAGATTTACGTTATACGGCCAATAGTTCCATTGAAATGTTTCCCTATGTACCCAGCAATATGGGCTCCAATACCCATTCCGATTATATGTATCATACTTTTGGGGGCTCGACTAAATTTTTCTTCTATATCAGAAATGATATGCCTTGCAATCCCTCGGGAGTTGGATGAAGCATGAATATAAGTTTGATTATAGTCACTCCATTTTATTTCTATCACTGTGTATTGCAAGGCTAGTAGTTTCGTTTTCAAGCCATGCCACAGTGGCTCAATTTGGGCGACCAAAAATAGTTTTTCCAAGTCTGGAATTAGGATCACCACGTTCTTGTACTTCGGGAATTTTTCTTTTTCAAAGCATGTACTAAATATTTTTAAGTTTCTTTTCTTCCCTGCAATTAATAATAAAACAAATAGTAAATTAGTGAATAAATTTAGCAAATACCCTACCGAAATTGACGTTATCATTAGTTGGTAATTTAAGAGGTTTAATATGAATATCTAGATGTGGGAGGAAGGATTCATCAAATCAAGTAGTTAGATATATTTGAAATAACGTGTAAATTCAATGCTTGATAGTTAAATATTAACATTTGACTTATATTGGGCTTGATTTAAGGCAAGTAACTTGAAAATCAAGCCAAGTAGTTTAAAATTCAAGCATTCTTGAAATTTTACTAAGGACAACAAAAATACAGGCTCTTTGCTATAGAGGTTCTTTACTCCCAAATAATATAGATTGGGGGTCATCTTAAATACACTAGAAAACGTTAGTAGTATAATATGTTTAACGAAATTCGTTTAATTTGAAATAATACTGTGGTCCTGAATAAATACTTTTATGATTCCGAATTTCAATAGTAATATTAACCTTAAAAAATGTTAAAAAATATTCCTTGGTAATACGAATCACCTGGTAAAATTTTGAGAAAGCTTCACTGCCCAGAACCGTCCTTATTTGAATTTTATCAGGAAAAAGTGTCAAATAAAAGTTGTAGGGATCAATGAGTCTAAGAACTATAGAAACTTTAAAGAAAATCGTTAGAGCCGTTTTCGAAAAAAATTGAAAAAATAAACTCAAAATCTCATATAAAATTAAGACTTCCTGTCAACCAAAAGCTTCGTGGCACAACCAGATGTAATATTAGGGTGAAATTCGGATAAAGTTTTCGATACGTTATCGCTGTCACACACAGATACACACATAAAAAGATTACGACCCCCCCCCCCATCCCTGTGATAAAGCGTGGTACTTTTGGGGTGGTACATCCCCTAAATGAAATTTAGTACTTTCATATAAAAATACTTTGTAGGTATTACTGGTGGTACCATATAGGTATATTTCACATAAAATAAGAAATAAATACTTACGAACTAATTTTTTATTATCAAAGTTTACATTGATAACAATTTCTTTGTTTTCTACAGTCGATTTTATTCCCGGCTTGTTTAAACCAGATCTAAAATATAAGTAATATTAAATAGTTTTGATCGTGATTCTAAGACAACGCTATTTAACTTCATAGTGTTTCTTATATATAAGGATTACGAGTAGTGATACTTATAAGATGGTAGATATTTTTTTGTATCTTATAAACCAGTAAAAAGTTTTTCATTTTAAGAATGTTTGGGGGGAAAATAAAAATGATGATAAACAAATGAAAATTCATGAGGATATTCCTTAGTTATTTCTTAATCTACCGTTAAAATCTTAAAATGGTTGACAAGACCGTTCACATGCTATAACAATTAAACCTGTTTTTTAACATGTGTACTTACTTATGAATATTATAACTATATATATATATACAATGATTAAATTTATTTAAATTGATATTATTTATTATTTATTGATTATATTATCTATTTGAACTATAAAAAAATGTTTTTCAAAATTTGATAAGCAAACCGAAAACCTGATTAAATAGACCAGCGTCGATAATTTTTGAACACAAAAAAAATGTTAGTAGGATGAAACCCATTAGAAAAGGTAGAGAATATAACAAAAATGAAAGGAAAAATAAATAAAGTCGATCTGAGGTGGGGAAGTGGAAAAGAGGGGTGTTTTTGAAGGTAGAAACGGTTTATCTGGATTTCTGACAAAACTAGAAGTCCTATGGGAAAAAGTTAAAAAGCAAAGTTGTAAGTAATAAAAAGATCTACAACTTTGGTGCTAACACTTTTTTCACATAATCTCAAAATTTATGTGAAAAATTCCAATAACCAAGCTTTTGATATTAATTTTTAACTTTTACAAAAAACAATTTTTTACACGAAATTTGGTGAAAACTTATCTTTTAATATCCCAAACACACTGATTTTTTTTATTTAAAATATTAATTTTTTCACCGTATAATGACTTAATATCGAAAAAGCACCCTTATTTTCGATTGCAAATTCTCACGTCAAAACATCTGATTGTTTTAAAAATCGGTGAGCTTTTATTTCGTTAAAACATTTACTGTCTGATGCTACAAAACAATATAGGTTTTTTTGTTAAAGTTAAAAATTAAAAACCAAAAGCTTAGTTATTGGAACTTTTCACATAAATTTTGAGGTTATGTGAAAAAAGTGTTAGCACAAAAGTTGTAGATCTTTTTATTACCTACAACTTTGTAACTAAATTTTTTTCCATAGGACTTGTAGTTTTGTCGGAAATCGAGATAAACCGTTTCTACCCTTAAAAACACCCCCCTTTTCCACTTCCCGACCTCAGATCGACCGTTATTTATTTTTCCTTTCACTTTTGTTATATTCTCTACCTTTTCTAATAGGTTTCATCCTACTATTATTTTTTTCACTTTTTACCATTTTCAAAGGCTAAAAGCACGGGTCTAAAACTGTTTAATACATAGTGTAAATTTACCTATATTCAGTGTCAAATATAAAAAAAGACATTAAAATATTCATCAATTAATTATTAGTGTTGTCTTTAACTTTCAATAGCATCTCTAATTTATAAACTATTCATATTTAAAAGTATTTCTTTTAAATTAAATCAATTGTTCGAGGACAATTTATTGCACCTCGACCAAACATAACTAAAATCTCTTTTTTCTTAAACTACCTGAAACTGTAGCAAAGTTTAAATACATTTTGAAGGTAATACGATGAAGGAATGGTATGTTATTAGAAGTAATTCATTATATACATTATGTATATAAATCATGGAATATTTTATAAATTATTCCAAATGCTCAATTAGAGCTAGTAGAAAAATTTTTTGAATATGGTTGTAACGCTTTTAACTGGTTTATGAAAAAAATCCATTGTACAAACATTTTGGAGTAAACTTAAACATCGGGTCTTATAAAAAAATTAAAAAAAAAAAAAAAAAACTTACCTAAAACAATGAAGAGAATTTTCATGATACCATGCGTCAACGTTCGCTTCACAATATTTGGATAGCCAAAAAAAATGTACATTAACATAAATTAAGGTGACTATCGTAAAAGAAAATAATCTCTTGTTCCATTTCATCTTTAAAAAACGCTTAAACTCAATTGGAAACCAAATATTTCCCTTTAAAATATTCGAGACAAAAAATTTTTAATGCAAGTTCTTACATTCAACACATTAAATACAGATTTGTAAATTAAAATTGTCTTTTATATACCAGCTAATTTCTTTATCAAAACTTATGGTAGTTAAATTCTGAAAAAATACCCATTGTTATTATTTTTTTTACTCATTTTATCTCATTGAAATTACTACTCGCAGATTGTTAAAAAGAGTGGACATAATCTATTATTAGTAACTTTTGGTTGTAGAAATTATTTATTTAATTAATTGCAAATGATAATTGATAAAAAATTTATCGCTTCATTTAAATTAACGTTTGTCCAGGTGCTGTAAGAAATAGATATATTATCAATTATTGAGAGAAATATTAATATATCTTATCTATTGGGCAATTATCTTCTCGTATAGTCTTATAGCATGAGTAGTATATACTTTTTGCATTGCTTTCACGTATTTCGGTATTCAATATATGTTAGGAGTACCCTAAAGAAATCCATTCTTTTAAATACAATAAAATGTTATCCATATATTTTTATAGTTAGATAATAATTACAAAATATAATCGCCATTATTATTAAGGGCTGTTTACCATCTTTCAGACAGCTTTTCAATCCCTTTTTTTTTAAACTGGAAGGCTTTGATTCGAAGTAGGTGTATGTAGGTATTTACATTGATTAATTGTGTACTTAATCAATGGTATTTAGATGATTTACTAAGTCTTGTATAATATTGAAATTTTTTTCTTGAAACAGATGATAATCAGATGGCGCGAGATCTGGGGAGTATGCGAGATGATCTTTAACTTAAAAATTCAGTTCGGAATTTTTTTCACGGTTCATCGTTGCCTTGTATGGGCGAGCGTTGTCGTTCCATCTTTCAAGCTAGTTTATTGTTCGAAATAAACTATAACAGTTATTGTATTTCTTAGCTTTGAAAGTTCATAATGGATGATTCCACGTATTTTCCACCATACATACACTAGGACCTTGCAAAGGATGAGTCCCGGCTTGGGGGTTGGAACAGATACTTTCCGAACTGAATTTTGATGTTTTAGATCTATAATAACATATAGAAATACTCAGATCTCGCGCCATTTGATTTTTATCTGTTTAGGGTCCTAGAACAGGGGTCGGCAACCCGCTGCTCGCGACCCGCATGCGGCTCTTTTATCCGAATTGTGTGACTCTTCAGCCTGTTCAAATTATGCATTTAAAAAAAGAAAGGTTGGCAGTAGATCATAAATGGAAAGAAATTTCAAATTCCCAAAAGGAAGATCAAATTATATTTGAAACATGGAATAGGCTTCCTGAGAGTTACAAATCAACTTAAGTTTGCGGAATTTGAACTCTTGACAATTTTCGGGTCTATACATAGTAATGTGGGCAGATGTTTAGTAACATGAACATCCTTAAAAGATCCTCTCTCAAAGATGTTAGCTTTGAAAGTTGTCTAAAACTAAAGCCCTAAAATTATGAGCCTGATGTAAATCAAATCTGTGAATCAATAATGATCCACAGAGTTTTTTGCACTATCATCCTTGCGGCTTTTGGTAAGATTTTTTAAAATAATTTAAGGAAAAATAGCTCTCTACCTAAAATAGATTGCTGACCCCTGCCCTAGAACATTCATTAAGAGAAAAAAAAATCAATAGTGTACAAGATATAGAAAATCATCTAAATACCGAATCAAAGCCTTCCAGTTTTTACAAAAAAAAAAAAGGATTGCAAAGCTGCCTGAACGATGGCAAACAGTCCTCAATAATAACGGCGATTATACTTTGTAATTATTATCTACCTGTGCGTAGCAATAAAAATTTTGATTTAAAAAAAATGTATTTATTTTGAGTATAGTACCTTATACAGTAAAAATCGTTTATAACGACACCGGATATAATAAACAACCCATTCGGGTCTCGTGATATATCTTAGATAAGACGATACATGCAATACATATCGGCTATAAGGAATATCGCTTATAACGAACGAAATATGACGGTCCCCTGAAGTTCGTTATAAACGATTTCTACTGTTTATATGTATGTAAATGTATTGGTAGTTCAACTTAATGGGAAAAATTGAAATATTAGTTGTTTAATTCACATTAATTCTTACCATAGGATAAAAATAAAATTACAGAAACCGTAATATTAACAAAAATCATTTTTTTTTTTGGCTCAATAAGGCAAAGTGGACGGATATCCGTTAGTAATCAATAAAGGAACAGATTTTTAAATAGAATCAGACTTATTGTTAGAAAAAAAATTGGTTGTCTGTAAAGTCGGTTTACGGACGATAGTTTTACGTGATAACATCATAAAAAAACATTGATAAAAATTGCATAAGTCCATGAATTGAATTGACCTCTTATCACTGAACTATCATTATTTTGTATAATACAAAAAAGTATGTTTGTTGTTACAATTTTTTAAAATGAAGACTGAAAATTATGAAGGAAATCAATTAAATCTTATCAATCAATATTCATTATCAATATTAAGTAAATTGTAAAAAAAAAAAAAAAAACACAAAACACGTTGTCTAGGATTCAATAATTATTGAATACGAGGCATAGCTTATTGTAGAATTTCTCGAAGAAGCTCGCGTGGCGGCGTTCCAGTAGCAGAAATCTATCGTGCTCTCTATCTCTTGTATCGCGTTCTCGCTTGCACGTACAGGCTCAAACGGAATGTGACATTTTTTCGTGCACGCTGCCGTAGTTCATCAATTTATAAGACGTTATCACGTCAAAAAATACTATAATATATATTTTTTAATTATTTATAAGACTACTTAATCTATTTTAAAAATTTCCTTTAAATTTTCTTTTGAAAAATAAAAATTCCTTAAACTCTTATCTAAGAAAATTGAAAAGGACAGAAAGGATGTAGGATTGTAAAAAAAAAATAAACAAATTTAAAAATCACACATTTTATTTTAACAAAAAAATATAACTTTCTATAAAAAAAAATATTTGGTGAATATATTCTATGAGAATTTTTATTTATTTTAGTAAAAAATCTATAAGACACCATTAACATTGAGGTGATGTACCGCAAGCAATATAAACGCCATATGCATAGGCAATTAATACTTTAAATCTGCAAGGAGGCAATGAAAAAGGTTCGCTCGTTGCTTAAACAATATATCGCTTATTAATTATCGCCTCAATGTGAACGGCTAACTATTAACTCAGATAAGCTAACTAAAATTTTATCAATAGGTGGTGAAACAAGCTCTTAAAACTAAGAACATAATTAATATTAAAATAACTATTTGCTGAAAAAATTCTAAACTAAAGGAACTTAAAGCCCGTTGCAAATTGAACTCCACCCATGCACAGCATAGGTCTAGCTAATTTTTAACTCATCGCAACCCAGGTTTAAGTTTTAAGGGGGTATTCTAGTGTAGAATTTTGAAAAAGTCAAAATTTTCATATTTCTAAAGTTTAGACATTCAAGAATATGCCGATAAAAGGATTTTTCAAAATTCTTATTATTTCATGAGTTAAAGCCGTTTTAGTGACGTGGCATCGGTTCTGGTCCGGTTCCGACTTGTTTCAAAACCTTGACCGCGTTTTTCTCGAAATTCGAGCTAGCGGTAAGGATATCTCGAGTCCTAATGTAATGATTTACTTCAAATTTGAAGCGGATGTTCTTTATACATCTCTTTATCGCAAGGATCTTGTCAAAAACTATAACTTGTCAATTAGTATTTTTTTAAAAATTCGGAATTGTTAAAAAATATTTCAAACAACCGCCATTTTGTAAAAAAAATATTTTTAACTTGTCCATGGGTCAAACGATAGCGGCATCTTTAATAATTAAAAATCCGTCTGTTTTTTATTTTTAAAATAACCAGGAGGGTTGGAATAATGCACGCCAGGATACCCTCTCTTTTTTGACCCCCCACTTTGACTGCTCATAAACTCAATTTTAACTTTCTTTTTTGGTTAGTTTTTGTATGTTATAATAGGTTTGTTCGACTTGTCCATTTGATGATGTTGAAACACGCCCATCGAATGACAAAGAGTAAGACACATTAACCAAGAGACAAGAGTGAGTGAAAATCATGAAGCAAGGGCTTCACCTTAATTTAAAACTGGGTTTGCGGTGTTTAAATACCTCCAAATCAGTGTCTGGGCGAGCTATTGTCATAAAAATGTACATTCATAGCTCGGATCTTGGCCTGGTGCGGCCAAACGGCTGAGGGCTGGGGCGTCGCTTCACTCACTCTTGTCTTCTGGTCAGTGTGCTTTGCTCTTTGTTTTTACGTGGACCTGTTTTGCTTAAACGTCTGGAACAAACCTAATAAAACATCAATAATCTAATAATAAATTTTTTGTTTCCTTTCTACAGCGCTTCAAAAACCGGACGAAATTCATACCTCTACATTAGAATACCCCCTTAATGCACCATCGTTAACCCAGGAAAAACGTGGGTTAGCCATGAAATGGGTTCAACTTGTATCGTTCATACAAACAACATCATTAATAGAATTGTCCACACTAGAGCTAGAAATAGGTCGTGAATCGGTTGTATTGTCTGGTTTAGTCTTCCATCCTTTGATGGTTGACAGTCCAGGTAATGTAATTTTTTTGACATCTTTTAAAAACCTATATACGATTGATGATTTATAATAGAGACTAAGTGCAAACTGCTTTTCCTCCTCAGACCATGGCTTCGTTGACGATCTATCATGCAATATTTGCATCCCAACCAAAGTTTTTGAATCTTCAGAAGGGAATGTTAGTAAATCCATCAAATTTCTAGATTTGTACTGGTTAACTTGTAATTTTAAAGAATTCACCCGTTTCTTTAAATTGCTTATCATAGTTCTTTGACGATTTGAAATCTTTCTTTGCTTAACAAGGCCTTCTTCAAGCCTATTTAAAAATTTCATATGAGCAGCGCTGCCCGGGGATAAATGTATTGGTTTTTTTGAAAATGGAGAGTGATATATTAGAGTTTCACTTTTTGGTGCAATGTCTAGAGGATCGGGAGTTGGCAGTTTTCTGATTTGCTGGTATTGTGGAGATTGTTGGTCAGATGTAGTAGATATTAAAAAATGAACGGTGTCGGTAGGGCTGGAGGGCGTTGATAATGGAAAATTAATTTCGACATGCGAATGATTTGTTGGCGATGATAATTTTCTTTCTTTGATATCAATACATGGACTTAACGGAGGTTCTTCTAGTAAATATTCCTGTTGATTCTTTTCTTGTTTAATGAACATCTGAGGTACTGAAGTTCTTTTCAAAGTTCGTCTATGGCAATTGTATAATTGATTGTAATCGATATTTTGAAAATGATTCTCACAAACTCGCTTTTTTTGAAGATTTGCGTGCTCAATGTTAAATAGTTCCGGATTCCCTAAAATTTCAATCAAAAATCAACACCTTTTTATTAGTGACTTGACTTAATATGTGCTATATTAATAGATGTTACTCCTTAAGAATTGATTTTTATATATGAGCCGCTCAGTGCACACATCGATTAACTCCACTTTTTCAATTTTTACAAATTTTAATGTCAAAACACTTGGTAGACTCCTAACTGTATATATCCGAAAAAAAAATTCTAATAATAAGTAATAACAGCTCTAAATGACAATTTGCTTTTTAGCTTTTCCACACGGAAAAAAATAGTGGTGTAAAATTTACAGCACTAAACTAGTAATAGTTTTATAGTGCACTTTGTGTTCACTATAAACACAAATTTAACAGCAGATAACACACTTTGATGTATTCAGCTCTAACGTATTGTAATTTTTACTATCATAGTGTAGTAAATATATGTAGCTGTAACAACTGCTGAGTGTAGTACAATTAACAAATTTTGGCGTTTCTGTTACGCCACGAATTTTAACAAATCTGTAATCGTTACCATTTTGGGTGTAAACAATACTAGATACAATGTACAATTTACTCCAATATGTAGTAAAACCTTGTAAAACGGCTGAAAAAAAAACATCAGAGCCATCTTTACTTTTTTCTATAATTATATTTTTAAGGTTTTTAATGGTGCGCATAACATAACCTATAATTTTGACAAATAAATTAAAGTGTTAAAAATTCAACTATATTATTTTTTTTCTTTTTGGGTGTTTATAGTCGCTTTAACATCTAAGGTCATATCACGACTGTCTTACACACAGAAATGTTCTGTAAGTCTTGAATCTTAATTTTTAATCTTATATCTAGGGATTCGATGGGGATCGAACCCAGAACCACTGGCGCATGTGGCAGAGAGAGCAGTTGCTCTAACCACTGCGCCGTCAAGTGGCCCTATATTATATTATCATGAAGTAATTTTTACTAGTTCATGTTGTAAATAATACTACTGTTTATTTAACTACACTTAACTGGTAAACGTTACCACACGTGGTGTCATCCTATATATTACTAGTGTTTGTTGTAACTTTAACAAGGATTGTAGTTAAATCTATAACAGATTTTTTTCCGTATATACATAAGGGACAATGTATTTCAGAAGTCAATTTTATCAATTTACTCAACTTTTTGAATTTCGGAGTTAGTCAATATGTGCACTGAACGGCTCATATATGGGTCATTCTTTTACAAATCGCACACCATTCAACACTTGACATTTTAGAATCGTCTGAAATTTTTTTACAGCTTCCTTTACGTAAATTTAATTGCCCCGTATTTTTGGATTTTTCTCAAAAAAATTTTCTATCGAAACTATGCCGATTGAAATTTTCGATGACTTGCTGAATTTTCTCCAACCTTTGCCTTTTTAAAATTTTTTATCTCCAGTTCTACTATTCGGAATAATGTCGTCTTTTTTTTATTCCACATGTTGGGATTATTAGATATTCTGGATTGTGGTTTATGTTTCTTTTAATAATTACACAGTTTTAAAATATAGAAAATTATATTTTATTTGAGGAGCTTCGAAAGATATGTCCTTACACGTTGAGGTTGTCTTTTGGTGACTAACTAGCCCTTATAATATTTGGAAATAATCTGAATTTACATGAGTCATAAAACCATAATTAGGAGGCCAGAAATTCCATGAGTCATGACTCCAATTTGTCACATTCGAGTGTCGCTAACAATAGGTGAGTAATAAAGTTAAATTCCTTATTTTCAAGGATAAATAACGAAAACATAAATATTTTCACACAATAGAAAACTTTCTCTTAACCCTTAGAATTTAACAGGCTGTTAAATAAAAAAAACATTCTTAAAAGATTCAAACATTGACGGCAAACTTTAATATTTCAACACCACACTTTATTACTAAAGGTCTCAAAGTGTATTTTAAAAAATTCCATAAATTTTATAAACAATTGCAATTTAATTGTGTATACGCTTTTAACACCCCCTCACCCCAACTTGAGTTGAATTAAAAAAATATATAATTTCGTTCCTTATTTTATCATCTACAAAATGCATTTTACCAAAATATTGGGATCTCTGTTAATTTGGAAACCGGAAAGAAGTTAGCGTATAACTTTTTATTAATTAATTATAATATATGCCAAAAAATTGCTCCTCAAATGCTCCTTCAGAATCTACATTTGCTCCAGATGTAAAGTAAACCGTTAATTGGTTATTCAATTTTTTAAAAACTAAAATTGCTATTAAAATCCAAGTAAAACTAACTTACTACTAAAGTGTTTTCGTTCAAAAAATTGGTCCATAAATACTCTTTCAGAATCCGCATTTCCTCCAGGTATAAAGTTACCCGTTAATCAGTTACTCAATGTTTTAAAAATTAAAAAACTCAACAATTAATAAAATCACTATAAAATCAAAACTTATAAATTTTTTGAACGTTTTCTTTTTCAAAAAAATGCTGCTTAAATGCTCTTGTTAACTACACAATTGCTCCAGGTATATAATTTATAGGTAATTAGAAATTCAATTTTTAAAAATGAATTTTTAAAATTGAATAATTAATTAACGGTTAACTTTACACCTCGAGCAAGTGTGGATCTGGAAGGAGCATTCGAGGAGCAATTTTTTGTAAGAAAACATTTTAATAAAAAATAAGTAGTTTGGATTTTATAGCAATTTCAATTGTTGAGTTTTTTAGTTTTTAAAAAATTGAATAACTAATTAACGGGTAACTTTACACTTGTAGCATATGTAGATCCAGAAGGAGCATTTGAGATGCAATTTTTTAAAGAAAATTTTTTAATAAAAAATTATTAACTTTGATTTTATAGCGATATTAATTGTTGAAATTTTTATTTTTTTAAAAATTGAATAACTAATTAACGGTTAACCTTACACCTGAAGCAATTGTGGATCTGGAATAAGTATTCGAGAAACAATTTTTTTAACGAAAAATTTTTTATTAAAAATTAGTAATTTGGATTTTAATAGCAATTTTAATTTTTTAGTTATGTCCTATTTTTAAAAATTGAATTTCTTATTACCGGTTAATCATACACCTGGAGCAATTGTGGATCCGGAAAGAGCATTCGAGGAGAAATTTTTTCAACGAGAAAACTTAAGTAAAAAGTTAGTTACTTGGATTTTATAGCGATTTCAACTGTTGAGTTTTTCATTTTTTTTTTTTTTAAATTGAATAACTTATTACCGGGTAACTTTACACCTGGAGCAAATTTAGATTATGAAAGAGCATTCGAGGAGAAATTTGTTGGCATATAGTATAATAAATAAATAAAAAGTTCTACGCTAACTTCTTTCCGGTAATTTGGAAGATATTAAATATTTTCAAGCGTACGAAACGCATTGAGCACAAGTTGAAACCTGTTAAAACTACATACATATATACAGGATTCACACAGTGCAACGAGAATGATTGCAAATTTTAACACGTTTCGACTTGTGCTCAATGCGTTTCGTGCGCTTGAAAATATTTAATATCTTCCAAATTAACAGAGATCCCAACTTTTTGTAAAATGCATTTTGTAGATGATAAAATAAGGAACGGAATTATATTTTTTTTAATTCAACTCAAGTTGGGGTGAGGGGGTGTTAAAAGCGTATAAACAATTAAATTGCAATTGTTTATAAAATTTATGGAATTTTTTTTAATACACTTTGAAACCTTAAGTAATAAAGTATAAAGTAATAAAGTGTGGTATAAAGAAAACTCGACATTTTTCCAAATAGTAGAACTGGAGATATAAAAGTTCAAAAAGGCAAAGATTGGAGAAAATTCAGCAAATAATCGAAAATTTTAATGGACATAGAAATTTGATATAATTTTTTTTTTTTGTTTTTTGAGTAAAATCCAAAATTAGGGGTCAATTAATCTTACGTAAAAAAGCTGTAAACATTTTCAGACGATTCTAAAATGTTCAGGTTCAAATTTGTTTTGGTTTTTTGCGGTTTGTAAAAGAACGATCCATATATATAAGTAAAACATAAACTATAGAATAAAATTTAATGAAACAAAATGAACAATAATTTTATGATATCAACAAATGTTAGGAGAAAACCTAAATTATAAGTAAAGGGGTATAAATATTCTTACCGCAATTATATACCCACTGTCTTGCTACGTTTGGATCTTTAGGAAAACGGTGAAGTCGAAGACCAAACTCCGATCGTGCACTTTTACCACAGTCCATGTATGCACATTTAATTCCAGATCGTTGTGACATTTTTAAAAATTTATTAAAAAATGTTTAGTTTACTAAAAACTGCCCTTTTAAGGACAAATGTTAGGGTGGTTAGGATACTGTAGACTGTATAATATAATGAAACAAAAACACTTGTTGATCTTTTTAGTTTAAGTTCTTAACATGTTTATTTTAAACCACAATTCACCACTGAAATGTTAAAAATATTTCCTAGGTTTACTTTATAACTCAAATTGTGAATCCTGGAAACTCGACGGGAAGAAAAAAATAAAATAAAAATAAACCATTGGCGCTAGCCGCTATACCATTGGCTCAAACCACTAGGAATGTACAGGTAACCCTCCTATAACACGGTAGTTAGGTTTCTAGAACCATAAATGCCGTGTTGTGTGAAACCATGTTGCATGAGACCCAGAGCTAGTGTGGTACAAAAAGAGGGGTTAGATTCCAAAAACTTATTAAAAACATTTTTTTTTAAATTCCACGTTAACAACTTAATTTTTATTAAAAATATAAATGTATGTACAACACAAAGTAAAAAAAAATTGGTTGTCTCTAAAGTCGGTTTACGGACGATAGTTTTAAGTGATAACATCATAAAGAAACATTGATGAGAAATTGCATACTTTGATGAATTGAATTATTATCACTGAATTGTCATTATTTTTTAGAATACAAAGGAGTTAATTAAAAATTAACATTTTTTTTTCAAAATGAAAACAGACTGAAAATTATGAAGTAAATCAATTTTAAATCTTATTAAGTAAATTGTATTAAAAAAACACAAACCACGTTGTCTAGGGTTCAACAATTGCCTCTCTATCGCATGTATCGCGTTCTCGCTTGCACTCACAGGCCCAAATGGAACGTGACAGTTTTTCAGACTGGGTGTCGTAGTTCATCAATTTATAAGACGTTATCACGTCAAAAAATATTTTAATCCAACGCAACTATAATTTAATGAATTTAATCGTTGTTACTGTTCAGTATAGTCAACCGAGAACGTTTTTTTGATGAAACGATATCGCCTTCACTTTCAGAACTTTTTTCTCTATTTAAAGTTTTTGTATATTTTTCCCTCTTAAAAAAAATCTGTAATCGAACTTTACTTGCTGGTTCTTATTAGGTCATTGTAAATTTTGTGGTATGCAGCTAAACAGTTTTGCAGCTCACTTTTAAATTTTTGACTTCTTTCCATGGAAAAGTCTGCAATCAAGAAAAATGACTCGAGATTTTCCGCTAAGCATAGGCCTTCTTGTATTTGTTTTAATGTTACATTCTTAAAGGTACCGACACACATGCTTATTTTGAGCACACGAGCATGCGCACATGAGCCTTGGCTCATTAGTGGCATGTGTGAACAACCATTGCTAGTAATGAGCATGCTTATTTTAAGCATGCTCAAAAATCAACAGTCGAAGACTTTTAAGTATGTTACCTGAAGCGCGGGTGAACGGGGATGTGCTCTGAGCGTGTCAGAACACGATTGCTTAGAAGTATACTAGTTGGCCATTCGATCTCTGCTTAAAACTAGCATGGTTATTACGAGCAAGTGTGAACAACTGCTAAGCATGCTCATTAATAAGCATGCTTAAAATAAGCATGTGTATCAGTACCTTAACTGCACAATCTCCATCAGATCTATCGTCCTCATAATCAATTTGATTTACATCTAGGGATGCTATTTCCATTAAATTTGCTTCGTCAACTTCTTCTTCCACTAATAAATCTTGAAGGGGTTCTAATATTGCACCAATTTCATTTTCTGATGACAAAGATATGATTTCGATACTTAAACTAGAACTATTGTAGGGGTTGCCTAATTATTGAGCAGCAATTGTGTGTTCCCACCCTAACTGGGCATACCCTAATGTCCTACGGTAAGGTGACCAGATTTTTAGATGGGCAAAGCGGACAACTTTTAAAGAGGGGGGGTATCAACAAAAATTTTCATTCAAAATAAAAATAATATCGTAATATTTTTGTTTGTTTTTAACATAAGTACAATTTATAAATATAAAAAAGTGTACAATATTTTATTCCTTGACATATTTTTTATTTGAGTGAATTTGTTTCAGTAGATTGTTGTCATTTTTTAAAATATTGTAAAAATCTTCTTAAGGTTAAGGTCGGTGATATACTTTTTGTTATCAATATAACAATAAAGACTACGCGTATTTTAAGCTAAGTATTTTAAGAAAATTAATTTATTTATGAAATATATGATTAAATTACTTACCTTAATTTTCTATGGTAAGTAACAGATTTGTAATATTTATTTGTTTAATTAGCTTGCTAGCACGCAGTACGAACACGAAGTGTATCATCTGAGAGACAAATAAAATGTAACTGGGTAGCAAAAGCAATATGTTAGTCGTCGTAGCCCGTAGGATTTTTTAAGGATTCTTAGAACGCAAAATGATTTTCATAAATTTAAACATTAACTTAATTCTAAAAGTCGGGACTTTTGAAAACCGTCGCGGTACGCGGGACAAATTGTGAAAATCGGGACTGTACCGCCAAAAGCGAGACGTCTGGTCGCCTTATCCTACAGGGGACACAAGCCCCGATAAGAATCGTTATAAGATACCGTGTTATAGGAGGGTTCCCTGTATTAAGAGGCTACAGTTATCTACATTACCGACCTGACATCTGTCAAGCAAAACTTATCAACAGTAAATAGAACGCGTATTTATAATTTCATAAACAAAACGTTGTAAACAACATTTACTTAAACAAATTCTATTAAATCAACAATTACGTATTAGATTATTAATTAATATCATTATTACCTTGACAAATTGAATTAAGTGATCTTAAAATGAGCTCCAGTAACAGCCAAGGAGCGCCCATCCGTCCCAAATATGGGAACATTGAGTTATGTCAAAGAAAAAAACAAAACTTTTACATGATTCCATTAAATAAAAAGCTCATCAAATTAGCCAGCTTTTCACATTGCCAGGTATTAACTCCATAAACATTTCTCCGGAGGGGAAGTAAATAATATTTGCTTACATCCTAGGTCGAAGAATGTGCCTGTGCTGGATGGAAAAATCCAAGCGTTACGTTGGATGTTCGTGGCTTTGACGATCCATGTATAAATCCAAATTGTCCACACACATTAGGTATGACATTTAGGGGAGAGTTTCTAGTTAAATATTATATTGATTGAAATGTATTATTTAGATATGCACATTTTGCATTTGAAACAACTTACCGAGGAGGAGGTTAACCGGCTTTTGAGTATGGTGATTGATATGGAAAATATACGCATTCGATTTCCAGAAGAAGAGCATCCCGAGACTAAGAAAGTCTATAATCATCTATATCAAGTAAATTTTTGATTTAATTAACTTTATCAGTTTAGTGACAAAAATAAGGAAATGTAGCTATCAGCATTTTCCTTTATTTTTTGTTTCGAGAGCATCATTACGAAAGATATAGTTAAAATTATAGTCAAAAAGTATATCATGAGGAAGATATAGTTAAGAAGATTAATCTTATAAGTATAGATTAATCTATAACTATCAATGCTATAACTATAGTTAATCTCACTTGATAAGTGAGAATCAAATGAGATGTCTTCTGAAATAGGACTGAATACTTTTTTTCCTCGTTAGCAAAAAATCAGGTCAGGGCTCGCTCCCCCCGCACTGCAACTTTAGGCTTATTGTACTCCTGTTCTGCTCATGTATCTCTGTTGTTCAAGGATTCTTGCTTATCCAGGTTCAGCATTCTGCCTAGCAGAAGCAGTTCTTGTACTAAGCTTTTTGCGCGATTTGTGCTTGTTTGGGCGTTATTTATCCGATACAGGTGTCGCCACTTTGTGAGGGCTTTGCAGTCAAAAATGACATGGGTTACGTTTTTCTCCCCATCCCCACCCAATCTGCAATTGAGGTCTTGTTGAGACACCCCAATAGTCTGCAGATGCTTTCTCAGTCCACAGTGTCCGGTTATAAGTCCCGTTACTGTCCTGAGTTGGTTTCTTCCCAGCCGTAAAACCTCAGCGGTGAGCGAAGGGTAAATTCTCTCGATAATTCTCTTGCTGAGCTTCTGACTGAGAATGTCTAGCCAGTATTTGTTTTGCTGCCGTCTCATCCGACTTTTCATCGCCCTTTTAATAGCAGATTTGATGATCTCTACTACAGACTCCGGGTCCACGAGTGGGGTCATCGAACCAACCCTTGCGCAAGCATCAGCTTCTTCATTGCCCTCAACTCCCTTATGTTCCGGCACCCAACCAAATTTAACTCTGTTGTGCTTTGAAATGATTTTTTTCATTCTTCATTGTCGAAGATATTAATTAAAAATAAACGTATTAAAATAATAAACTAAAAATTTCAAAAAATTAACAATTACTTAACGGAACGAATTTTAATGGATTTTTGCTAAAGATCCTGTAGGATAGCTACTAATCTATTCTTTTCCGGGGCTGATGGGGTCAAGCCAAATCTCATCTAATCTAACTTTGGGGAAAGGGAAGATCTCAAAAATATCACGTATTTTTTTGTTTTGAAAAATATCACATTAGATTGCGGGTTGGGGGAAAGGGTTATGCCAAATCTCATGACATCTTACCAGAGGGGAGGGGGTGGGATTTCAAAAATCGCAAAAAACGTACTGTGCAATTAATGGATGCCCCCTAAAATAGCTGAACGGTTTTAAATGACGTTTGGTATGAAAGATTTTCAAGTCCTAAATACAGGAAGGAATATAGGTACTTTTCTACTAAAAATCGTATAGAAGCTAATGTGAGACAGCTAACATCTCTTTTTTGAAACGTAGTTTTACGAATTTTGATGAACTTACTTTGGATCTAAAGTCTGAAAGTATCTATCATCTTTTTTTGTCAAAATAGATTAATTTTTATATTTTGCTATGAACGTAGGGAATCTTTTAATCAATCAAGCAAATTTAGATACCCTCAGCGAAGCGAGCGGGTATCAGCTAGTAGCATATAAAATACTTTAGAAATTTTACTTACTTTTAAATATACAATTATTGGTGACTGTTGTAACAATCGGATACTTTAGTGTATTTTCTTATATGCTCTCCGTGCCCTCCATACCTCGAATGTTTGTAGTTTTGTGGAAAAAACGTTATAAAATTTGAAAATGTTTGTTGACATTCGGCTTTTGTGCGATGAGAATAGAGTATAAAATCTGACTTCGTTATTAAGTTAATAAAGTTCCATGAAATTGGATACTTCATTTTCAACAATCGAGGTAAATCATTTATTTTATTTATCATTTATTTTTTTACGAATCTAAATATTTGGCTGATACAATAGAGACTATTTCAAATTTTCCTGATACATCAACTAAACGACCGCGAAAAAAAAAACTCAATTTTTATACGAACATCCAGATAAAAATATTCAAAACCTAGAATAAAATTACAAATTAATTTTTTCATTTGTCAATTATTGATACAACACTAAATGCAATTAAAGATAGATTTAAATTATTAAATGAACATAATAATTATTTTAATTTTCTATATGACATTTTTCATTTAAATAGTATTTCAGATAAAGAAATATTATCTTGTTGCATGGATGGATTTACCATTAAAATTAACAGATGAAACTAGAAATGAGAGAGATATTGTTGCAATTGATTTAGCAGATGAACTAAAAGTATTAAAAAATATTGTAAAACAAAATATGAATTCAGTTCAAATTTTAGAATATATTTTACTTAAATATCTGCTGCGAGGCGTCACAGTACTTTCTTTTACTTTCATTTATGAAACTCTCTGTTATTTAAAAGAAATATAGGCACTTTATAACTAAACCTATACATATAAACAGAACTATATATAGGCCAGTGGCGAGCGGTCCATGCTGTAGATGCGCCGTATGCCTTGGGATTGTAGGACAATTTCAAAAATTAAATATTTTTTATGATTCGTTCATTTTTTAACTAACGTAATTGCATGTTTTGTAAAATGATTCTTAAAATACCAAATACTAAAATTTTTTATCATTTATACATATTTAATTTACGAAATTAAGGATTAGGATACCACATCAAATGAACGGCAAAAGCCGAATTAATGCGCAGTGACTGCCGCATGCGATTGTTTGGCTAGAATTGGTCTCGCATGCGCACTAGTACGGTTTTGTACCTCTCTCGGCGTTTCACATTGCCGGTTGACGTTTATAGATGCGTTTGACGTTTTGATTTTACTACGGTTACTCATTGTTACTGATACTGTTCATGACTTATTTTGATTATTTTACCCAGAGGCCCTACAAATGTTCTATTCTTTAGGATAAGAACTATTTTCAGGGTTTTTACATACATTATATGATGCGGTTATTGATGGTTTTCGTAAGAAGGAGCGTTGAAGTAGGCTAACTTTTAAAAATAAATACATATAATACCATGTATATCGAATAAAAAAATAAATTTAAAAAATTGGTTTTTATCCCCCCCCTCCCCTTCTGACCGCATGCTCTGTTTCAAAAGTCACCGCACTCCCCCCCCCCCCCTTCTGACCGCATGCTCTGTTTCAAAAGTCACCGCACGCCACTGATATAGGCATATACGAATTCCCAACCTTCACTCCAGAACCACCCTTATTCGAATTTTTCCAGGAATAAGTTTCAAATAAAAGTTGTAGGCATCAATTAGTTTAAGAACTATAGAAAGTTTTAAGAAAATCGTTGGAGCCGTTTTCGAAAAAAATTGATAAAGCTCAAAAACTTCTAGAATAAAGTAGAGCTTTCGGTTCACCGATTTCAACCAAAAGCTTCGCGGCACAACTAGACATAATATGAAGCCAAATTTCCAAGCTTGGTGAAATTCGGATAACGCTGTTGATACGATATGGCTGTCACAAACAGACATGTTTCTAAAAACCACTTTTTTTGGACTCAGGGGACCCTAAAACATGTATTTCCGGTGAAAGCTCGAATACAAAAATTTGACTCGATTACAATACTTTGTTTATTATCTATATAGTAGTAAAAGAAAGTAAAAATGATATGTATGAATCTTTTCCTAACACAGTCATTGCATTGCGTATTTTATTAACTATACCAGTACCGGTTGCTACCGGGGAAATATCTTTTTCAAAATTAAAAATTATAAAAAGTTATTTGCGTAGCACGATGTCGCTAGACGGTTATTTAGATAAATTAGCAACTATATCGATAGAGCACGAACTATCGGAAAGTTTTGATATGCAGGAAATTATTGAAAAATTTTCACATATAAAAGCTAGACGACATGAATGTATGTACTTTTGTTGTAATGTATCTAATATATGATATTGAATTAGAGAATATTGTTCTAATTACAATAAATACTAGCTGATACCCGCCCGCGTCACTGAACTCAATTAAATTAGACTAATTGGTTAATAGAAACCGTCATAGCCAAAAAAAAATTTATATTCCTTTATAATTCAGTCTTGATTCAGAAAAGTTGATCAAAAAGATTAACAATTCTTAATTTTTTTTTCTTCAACTGATTCGTATAGTGATAATGTTTTTCGTTTTATGTAAAACGCTAACAGTTTTACTGTTAAAGTGACACTCAGAATTAAAAAAAAATTATAAAAAACAAAAATTAAAGTCGTAAATGACTGATTTCGTTTATTACGTAAAGAAATACATAAGGAGCTTAACAAAGGCGTATGATCGATTCGAAATACTAAATCAATAGAAACGCTACCATCTAATTGCGCAGAAGTATAAAGAAACATTTTCTTGCTTGGCGGGCCGCATGAAATTTTACAACAGGCCGCATGTTGCTGATTCCTGATTTAATCAAATTAATTTAGATACGCTCAGCGAACCGGGTGGGGATCAACTAGTTATATTATAAATTAATTTTTTTTTTTATAGTTGCTTTAACATCTATGGTCATATCACGACTGTCTTACACACAGAAATATTCTGTAGGTCTTGAATCTTAATTTTTTAATCTTAAATCTAGGGATTCGACGGAGATCGAACCCAGAACCGCTGGTGCATGTAGCGGAGAGAGCAATTGCTCTAACCACTGCGCCATCAAGTGGATTATATAAATGGAATTATTCGAAATTATTTTTTTTTTGAGTTATAGAAATTAAAATTAAATAATTTTGAATCATATACAAAGTTGCCTATTTGTCTGGTTGCATAATTGTTAAGATGATATATCATTTATATATTTTCTTAGGTATTACGAAAGGCTATAACAAACCTGGAAAAACCAATTTTGGCCTGGTCGACACAACCTCCGTTTGAGCAACCATGCATTGCAAAAGCGACAAATAATTTCATCGTTTATAAATTCAGTCACTTAGCTCAGGATGAAGTGAAACCGATGCAAGAACTTGCTCGATTATTTCTCCATACCATTGATAGTTGGGATATAGAAAAACCGGATTCAAAGAAAGGCAACCTCGAAGAATACAAAGCGTACTCAATGAGTTATTTACGGTAAAACACCAGAAAAAGTTAATTTTAAAAATGCTTAGAAAATGATTTAATTAATTTCAGATGGTTGGCTTTTTGTAATATTCCGAAGTTTTGTGATTCATTACAACGATATAATACGACATTGGTATTCGGAAAAAACTTTTTACGTTCAATTTTTAAATACATAAGCACGCAGATAATACAAGAATTCCAACAATCTCAAAATGATATAGGAGTAGAACAAAAGGTAAGTAAAATTTTATAGTTATTTAGTTGATTTTTTAAAAAAAATAATCTTTTAGATGTTAATAATGACACATTTTCCTCGGTTTATTAAAATGTATGAAGCGGAAATATATTCTGATAGTTCACCGATTTGGGACGTCGATTTTAAAATGATTCACCATCGAAGTTTATTGGAAAAACGAGGTGAGATTTAAGGGGGTATTTTAGTCTAGAGGCCCGAATTTCGAGCGTTTTTTGGCAATTGATAAAAAAAGCATTTGATATTTTTAGTATCCATTTATTTATCATTTGTTTATTTATATTTAGAGAGTACACACAATTAATTTCAAAAAAAATTTTTTTTTTAATTTAGTTATGCGTCTTTGAAGTAGTGGGGGGAAAAAAAGGCCGTGTCCTCGTCGCCATGATTTCTACCCTTGTGGTCATTTGAAAAATAAAACAATGATAGATTCTTGATAAGTACAAATGTCGCTATCGCATGAACCCCCAAAACTGAAAAAAAAAAAATTTTTTCATAAAATGGCGGCTACTCAAAAATAAAAGTCGATTTTTCACTCATTTTTTAACTTTTTAATTTTTTAAAAACATTACAAATTTAAATTTTAAAAAATCCTTTTTGGGAGATATTTTTGAATATATAAACTATCGGATTATGAAAAAAAAATTTTTTCGTTTTTTTCAAATTCCTAGACTAGAATACCTTAAAGTAAAAAAAAAAGTTTAAAGGAATCTAAACTTTCTTACTTTTAGCTCACGCTCGTAGTGGCGATTTTGAAAAATTGGTTCCGAGCGACAAAGATGGCTTTACCACCATAAAAATTAGCGATGGAAAACGAACATTAGATTCACCCGGTAAATTTGAGCAACGAAAACGACGAACCCACGAACATCTTTTGGAGATTCAAGAAGAAACTGTCGCCGAAATACTTTACTCGATCGATAATCCCGAGGAAATGATCGGACCTGATGTAAATAAATTACTTTAGAAAAGTTTTGGCTTATTTTAAAGCAATAAATTTTAGGTCTTGAATGAAAACCGAAGTGAACTGCCCATTATAAACGAGGAGAAGGATAATGTGGAGTTCTTAATTATCGGGAATAGTTTAACAGAAAATGTATCCAAAGAAACTATGCTCTGGTTGATTGGATTACACAGCGTTTTTTCGCTACAGTTACCACGAATGCCTAAAGATTACATTAGTCAATTAGTCTTTGATCCGTAAGTATTTTTTTAAATGTATATCAGCTCTGATTCGCGACTTAAGAGGAGTGGTTACTGATCTTTTACTAATGGAGAAACTCCATACATATGGGAACTTTTCTCATAAACTACGAATCAGAATTAGGTGAAAGTTTGGCTGTCTCTTCAGTAATGTAACTATGCCATTTTAAGAAGAGGAAATTTTACTGTCTCAATTTGTCTCAAAACATTATGGGACAATTGGTTTGCCCAATCCCGAGTAAAGTGCTAAACATGTCCATACATGGATTCAGAAGAGTCTGAGGAAATTTTTACACCAGTAAAATTTTTGTTCCTTTTTAAAATTATTTTTTTTGGAACCCACTACCTTTAACTTCTCAAGAAAAATTATTTTTGGACTTATACAAGGTGTCTCAAAAGTAATTTAAAAGTCGGAAACTGGAGGTAAACGCCGCAACTGTCAGACAAAAAGTCGTTTGGCATTTTTTTATTTGACACAAATATCTGCTGCGAGGTGTCACAGTACTTTCTTTTAATTTCATTTATGAAACTCACTCTTGATTAAAAGAACTATAAGTACTTTATAACTATACATCTAAGCAAAACTATTGTTTATGCATACAGCCTATATACATTTAAAATGAATGATTTAAAAATTGAATAATTAATTAACGGTTAACCTTACACCTGGAGCAATTGTGGATCTGGAAAAAGTATTTGAGGAGCAATTTTTTGAAAGAAAATTGTTTTTATTAAAAATTAGTAATTTGGATTTTAATAGCAATTTAAATTGTTTGGTTATGTCTTATTTTTAAAAACTTGAATTACTTATTAACGGTTAATCATACACCTGGAGCAATTGTGGATTCGGAAAGAGCAATTTTTTTAAGAAAACTTTAATATCTGCTGCGTGGCGTCACAGTACTTTCTTTTACTTTCATTTATGAAACTCACTGTTGGCTAAAAGAACTATAAGTACTTTATAACTATACATCTAAACAGAACTCTTGTATATGCATATAGCCTATATACATATGGATTATATACGAATTCTCAACCTTCACCCCGGAACCGCCCTTATTCGAATTTTCCCAGGAAAAAATTTCAAACAAAAGTTGTAGGCATCAATGAGTTTAAGAACTGTAGAAAGTTTAAAGAAAATTGTTGGAGCCGTTTTCGAAAAAATTTGAAAAAACTTCAAAACTCCTAGAATAAAGTGGAGCTTTCGAATAAGCGATTCCAACCAAAAGTTTCGCGGCATAACTAGATATAATATGAAGGTTAAATTCCAAGTTTGGTGAAATTCGAGTAAAGCTGTCGATACGATATGGCTGTCATACACAGACATGTTTCTAAAAACCACTTTTTTGGACTCAAGGGACCTCAAAACATTTATTTCCGGTGAAAGCTCGAATTCGAAAATTCGACCTGAATACAATACTTTCTTTACTATATAGTAGTAAAAGAAAATAATAATAAGAGACATTTTTTGGGAACCTGAGGTGAAGTGAAGCACCGACACTAATTCCATTCTAGGTCTTCAACATTTCATTTCAGTGTACTCCTACGGCTCGGATTGGCTAGTTTATTTTATTAATAATTAATTAACGGTACATCAAGTAAAAAAAATTTATATCGCGGTTTATACATGAAATTTCTTTAAGACTAAACTCCAAAAATTGGCATCAGTTATTTATTTATTTTTTTTTATTTTTCTAGAAATCATAAATCTTTGGTTTTAATGAATAAAAATAAAACCATCGGTGGAATTTGTTACCGAATGTTTCGATCTCAGGGCTTCACAGAAATTGTATTTTGTGCCGTTGCTCGTAATTATCAACTAAAAGGTTATGGAACTGATATGATGAATTATTTAAAAGACTACCACATACAAAATAATATTTATAACTTCCTTACTTATGCCGACGTAAATGCAACAGGTAAACACATTTAAATTGGTTTGTTCCCGATAAAAATAAAATCGTAAACTTTACGATACAAGTCATGCGCAATATACTAAACTACCATACTTTTGTGTTGCGCATGACTTGTACAATGTACGGTTTTTTTCATCTGGAACAACTAATATTATGTCTACTATTTTTTTCTTATTCAATTTGTATTTTCAGGCTATTTTGAAAAGCAAGGATTCTCAAAAGATATTAAGATGCCACATGAATTGTACCAGGGATATATTAAAGAATACGAAGAAGCCAAAGTCATGCATTGTGAATTGAATCCAAGAATCGTTTACACAAGATTTACTTCAGTTATTAGAAAACAAAAAGAGGTTTTTAATCGCATTTTATGATATCTTTTAAATATTTTATAAAGAATTTTTTGGTTGCAGGTGGTCAATCAATTGATTTTAAAATATCAAGAACGAGTCGCTGTTCAACATCCAGGTTTAACTTGTTTCAAGGAAGGTGTACGAAGTATACCTTTGGAATCAATACCTGGTATTCAGGCGGCTGGCTGGAAACCAGTCGCAAGGACTATTCGTGGGGCTGGCCTAGAAGAAAGTATGAGCCAAGAAGAGTTGTATGACAAATTAAAATCTGTACTAAATGCTGTAAGTATTAATTTTATTTTTGATGACTACTTTACTCGAGTTTTTAAAACTTATTTCTTTTTAAACTATATACAGTGGTACCTCGACATACGAGTTTAATTTGTTCCGCAACCTTGCTCGTATCTTGAATTACTCGTATCTCGGATTTTATCTTTTATCTCTATTAAAAAGATCAGATGCAGTTGCAACTTTTTGAGACCTTCGACCTGCTAAACCGAACTCGTATCTCGAATTTCGCTCGTAACTCAAAGCAAAAAATCACTCGCTCGCCGGCTCGTATCTCGAAAAACTCGTATGTCGAGGTACCACTGTACACGTTTTAGTGTCTCGTTATCGGAAATCAATTTTACACATTTGTAATTTACAATTCACTCTTATCTACATTAATTGTTGCTAGCCTCGAAGATAATAAGTTAGAAGGTTTGTTCCAGATGAAAATAAAAGCGTACATTGTACGATTCAAGACATGCGTAATACAAAGTAGTTATGTGCAATAAAAAAAGTCGCTAAAATTTTATATAACATATAACTTAAAACGAACAATGTATGGTTTTATTTTTATCTGGAACAAACCTAATGTGTAATTTGTCGCGATTTTGTCGAAAATCGGTTAGTGTTTTGCCGATATTCCATTATTCTTAAGCCTTTTCTACACTTACTGATGTGTAATGTGCAATGTATGTATGTCGTCGCCACAAATTTCATAGACTTCAATAGATCTAATAAAATTAGTAATAAAAAAAGTAAAAAAAAATTATTGATGATGCACAGATGTGAAGCTTAAAAGGCTTAAGATGCTATAAAAAGTATTTTTTATGATTGACTTGTTCTAATAAATATTTCATTATAGGTTATTAAAAAGAAAGAATCGTGGCCTTTCCGAAAACCAGTCGATGAAAAAATTGCACCCGATTATTATCAAGTTGTTAAATTTCCAATGGGTAACAATTCGTTTTTATTCAATGTTACAGAAAGCTCTATTGACATTTTATTGTAGATTTGCAAACGATGTCTGATCGATTGGAACGAGGATATTATAACACAAGAAGACTTTTCATAGCTGACATGAAACGGATTTTCACTAATTGCAGATTATACAATGCTAAAGATACACTTTACTGCCAATACGCCGATGATTTAGAGCCATATTTTCAAACTAAAATGAATGAATTTTCAAAATGAACAATTTTTCTTTATTTAATAATGTAAATAAAAATGTTTTATTTAGCCATAACAATTAAATATGTATATGCTAGTAGTAATAACTATTTTTAAAATATAGATTAATAAATTATCTAAAGATTTATATTTTTACCAACATTTATGACCTTTAGATTAACTTTTAGTTATTCGTTAATTTTACGTTAATTAATCGATAAATTAATCTTATTTTAGTTGTTGAAAAAATAATGCTCTTTGGTTACAAACCAAGATAAAGAGTTGTTTTCTGCGAAAATTAAACCATAAAAGGCAATAAGTAATTAACGTAATATAGTAGTATACTACAAATTCTGTTTAGTTAAACGTTAATATTGTTCTTAGCTTATGCTCAACAGAACATATAAGAATAATAATTATATTTTCAATATTGATTTCGAGTATTTGTAAGACAAAGGAAAAATTTAATAAAAATTTTCTATTTTTATTTTTTGTGTTTTATCTAAGGATGCATCCTGTGTAGTTTTTCAATTTCAGGCTAAAAAGTGGAAAGATCACTATAAAAAACGGCAACAAGTTTTGTATATACAACTAATAGTGTAGATCAGTTGTGCGGGTTGCATAGATTAATTTTTCAAAACCCATAAATTTCATTAAATTGTTGGCGTACTAAGGCTGAAAAAAATTGGAAAAATCGTGTGCCACAGTTTTCCCGATTATACACACGACCATCTTTATTCTGAGTTTCTTTTGATGTTGCAATCGTTAAGTCTCGATCGACACTTTTTCTGTGATCATTTTGAACTCATAATAATACAATGAAATTAGATATATGGAGAAAAAAATTACTTTATATAGAAGTTTTCTCGAAACGTTTGTAAGATCTCTTGTAGCCTAGGTGATAGAGACTTCGACAGTCAAGCATTGGACCCTCGGTTCGAATCCTGACACGGATTTTTTTTTTCTTATGTAATCCTTCGATTTAATTCGATTCTTCGTACGTTCAAGGATTTCGCGATTTGAACGATCGAAGGATTGAAGGACACATTTTCTTTTTTCTCATTTTGGATATTGATTTTACAATGATTGTATAATTGTTATTCAATTACGGATATTTATTTGATTTCTTTTAAATGATTTAATTTATTATAAATTTGGTGGTCAATTTTCCAATTTTTACTTTTGGGAATGCGATCTTTGAATCGTGTTTCAATTTGCAGCCGATCCCCAAAATTTGATTTGGCATTTATCATTTCTTTTTTTGATGCGGCGCCGCATCAAAACCGCACCGAAATCTGTGAAATTCCTAAATAGGTGGCAAAATTGACACTTTTTGCAACGTTAACGTCGAATATCTCGCTAACTATCGACCGCACGTTAACGATCGTAGCATCATAGGAATCAGCCTGAATTACTCTATCGATTGACACCAAGAAAGACACGGAAAAGCTTATGGGAAAGATTTTAATTTTTCGTTTTTTGAATCCACGTACAAATCATCATGGAAAAAGGTTAAAATTTCATGAACGAATTTTACGATGAAATTCAGAATATAGATAGAACAGGGCCTAATCACAAAAGTTGTCTAATCAGATTTTAAAAATCTTTTGTCGTTTCCGAGATAATCGTGATTTTCGATTTTTCAAATTCTCCGTTAACGAAGTCAACATTTTTTAAGATTTTCGATTGTAAAAATAAGGTACTTACCGCGCCATCTCTCCACGATACGCCGAACTATTTCTGAACTTGTAACTTTAGTTCCGCGTATTGTGGAGAGATGGCGCGGTAAGTACCTTATTTTTACAATCAAAAATCTTAAAAAATGTTGACTTCGTTAACGGGGAATTTGAAAAATCGAAAATCACGATTATCTCGGAAACGACAAAAGATTTTTAAAATCTGATTAGACAACTTTTGTGATTAGGCCCTGGTCTATCTATATCCTGAATTTCATTGCAAAATTCGTTCATGAAATTTTAACCTTTTTCCATGATGATTTGTACGTGGATTCAAAAAACGTAAAATTAAAATCTTTCCCTTACGCTTTTCCGGGTCTTTCTTGGTGTCAATCGATAGAGTAATTCGCGCTGATTCCTATGATGCTACGATCGTTAGAGTGCGGTCGATAGTTAGCAAGATATTCGACGTTAAAGTTGCAAAAAGTGTCAATTTTGCCACCTATTTATGAATTTCTCAGGTTTCGGTGCGGTTTTCATGCGGCGCCGCATCAAAAAAAGAAATGATAAATGCCAAATCAAATTTTGGGGATCGGCTGGAAATTGAAACACGATTCAAACATCGCTTTCCCAAAAGTAAAAATTAGAAAATTTACCACAAAATTTTTATTTAATTATATCTATTTAAATGTCCGTAATTGAATAACAATTATACAATCATTGTAACATCAATATCCAAAATGAGAAAAAAGAAATAGTGTCCTTCAATCCTTCGATCGTTCAAATCGCGAATTACTTGAACGTACGAAGGATCGAATTAAATCGAAGGATAACTGGAAAACTGAACTGAATGTTATTATATGAAAATTCATCCTGAAATAAACATAGAAATACATTAACACCATTAACATAAGAAAATAAATCCGGGTCAGGTGCTGGAATCGAACCGGGGTTCCACTGCTTGGCTGCTGGCGTTTCTATCACCTAGGCTACAAGAAATCATACAAAAATTTCGAGAAAACTTATATATAAAGTAATTTTTATTCTCCATATAATTTCGATGTGTTACTATAAAAATTGAAACTGGTCACAGAAAAAAGGTCGATCGATACTTAACGATTGCAAAATCAAATAAAACTTAGAATAAAGATGGTCGTGTGTATGATCGGAAAATTGTTGGCAGCCGATTTTCGAATTTTTTTTATCCTTTGTACGCGTTTACGTACGCCAAAAAGTTAATGGAATTTAAGAGTTTTTAATAATTAGTCTATGCAACCCGCAAAACGGATCAACACTATTGGTTGTGAATACAAAACATTTTGTCGTTTTTTATAGCGATCTTTTCACTTTTTATCCTGAAATTAAAGGCATTTGTAAATAAAAGAATAAATTAATTTTAAAAAAATATAAATTTATTTAAATAAAAATTACAATTTGGTATTGGATGCATAAAATGTAGGAAAATATAAGTAGTGAATACAGGTGTTGGATGATACAATTCTAATCTTCAAAAAAAATCTAATTTTATAAAACAGCCAATATCTTTAAAAATCTATCGTGACGTCAGGTTTTATATTCCTGAGATTAAATAATCAAACAAATTTTCATAAACGAAAGTTTTAGGTTTTAAAAAATACAAAAATTAAAATAGATATCTATTAAAATATAATGCCCACCCAAGGAGATGTAAATATTATTATGCAAATTTTCTAATTTTGAGAATCAGTGTCTAACGTGAAAATGTTGTTCAATCGATTCTTCATAACGTCACACTTCTGATATTCACCTACCTTTAGAAGTTGGTTTTTCCCTCTAACGAAATCAGCTCCCTGAAGTTGAAAGGATTTTTTTTTTGTTTTATAAAAAAACAAAAATTGAGCACGTTGTAGAAGATTTTCACTGAGATAATTTACTTGGATATCAAGTTCCACAAGGAGACAATCGACGACAAACTTAATGTATTCGGATAAAAATTGGCAGTTCATTTTCAACATTCTAACAGGTTGATCGAAAAAAAATCTCAAAAAAACTTTATAATTGTCTTAAAAAAACCGAAATAACGATTGAAACTAAAGTTAAGCGATATTATTATGACCTTTAAAAAAACCAGCTTAAGGAAATAACCAACATTAAACATCGTCCTGGAGTTACGCTTAGGCCCCCGCTGCGGCCCGGGCCCAGAGCAGTAGAAACTTAGGGACATGTTGAAGGAATAAAAATATAAAGATTAATTAAAAACAGATTTGAATTTGTTTTGTATTAATTTACATTTTTCAGCTAAATTAAAAGATTTACTTACATTTAAAATAATTAGTAAAATTAATAAAAATCTATTTACTGAACTTCTATTTAGCAACTCATTGAAACGTAGAAATTGTTTAGCTTTGTATGATTTCCATTGTGACCTATTTATTTAAATATATGGTATGACCACTTCTAATAGCAAAACAATACGTCATTTGTATGACTTCGATAAATATTAATATCACTGAGTTTCAAACACAATATTGATTTGGAATAGTAAATATTTTGTACACTCAATGGGATTCGTAGACATGTGTTAATTTGTAATTGTCTAGCATATGTTTAGTAAATATTTATGATCACTGTTTCCATTCTCTTTTTTATAATGCAATAAATTGCACGGTTCCTTCAATTTAGTTTTATTTTTTTTAAATCGGGAAACGGACATATTTTTAAATTGTTTAGCAAAAAGCAATAATAATATAAACAAATATATTCTAAATATTCAATAAATTGATTTTTGAAAACCGAGTCTATAATAAAATCAAGATTACAGTGAAACTGCTCCGTTGGAGACTTATAATAGGTTCGTTCGTGGATCCCATACTGAACCGATAACGAATCAGTCCAAGTGGATTTAGGATAATCACCCATCGCCCATACACGCTTATAAACTGATAGTAAGAGAGCTGGCGACGTCGAAAAAAAATGAATTTTAGGTCGGCTAGTTTTTATATATGTTATCTCTCGCACTATCCCGGGCATCATACGGGCATCTAAGGCAGGTAAAATATTTACATTTTCAGAGACAAGAAAAAGTTTCAAATAAAAATTTGTATAAAATAACATTTTACATAAAAAATGTCCAGTGACTAATTTTCGTAAAGTTGCTAGTTTGCCCGCTACAAGCTTGTAAAGCTCATTGTATATATGTCGGCACAACGGCTGTATCTCTGAACGGCCGAACACTCAAATGACGTCACAATGAGCCAGTCTTTCCAAGCTTGTAGCGGGCAAACTAGCGACTTTACGAAAATTAGTCACCGGACATTTTTTATGTAAAATGTTATTTTCTACAAATTTAATCTGAAAATTTTTCTTTTTTCTGTAAATTTGAATATTTTACCTGTCATAGGTGCGATGCGAACTAATAAACGCAACCCCTCCCGGCAGCCAGTATGATGTCCGGGATAGTTCGAGAAATAACATATAAAAACTGGCCGATCTAAAATTCTCTCTCGAAAATGTTGCTAGCTCTTAAACTATGATAAGGGGTTATTTTTCCGTGAACGAGTTTGAAAATGTTCAGAAGTAAGACGAACATTAACGAGAACCCACGAAAATTGTTAATTGAATTTAACATTGACAGAAAAGGAAAGCGGAACGGGGCCCTGATTCTAGCGATTCTCGTTTTTTTTTTTTAGGACGAAAAATTCAATTCTCTTATTCATGCGCAGTTTGATAAAATGTAGCTAGATTTTCTATCCTCCGCTTTCAACATTAAATTCAATAAACACTTTTCGTGGGTTCTCGTTAATCCTCGTCTTACTTCCGAACATTTTTAAACTCGTTCACGGAAAAATAACTCTTAATCAGTCCATAAGCGTGTATGCGTTTGGCGGTTATCCTAAATCCACTTGAACTGATTCGTTATCGGTTCAGTATAGGATCCGCGAACGAACCTAATATTAACGACAAAGGCGCCACAAGTTTTTACGAAGGATCTCTATAGAAATTTAAGTACGATAATATCACATCTAACATCTGATAACATTTTCATCGAAAAAAATTGAAACTAATGCTTCTAATATTGAGAGAAAACGTATCTAAAAAAATCTTCTATCACACCTAAATTGTTTACATACAACTTTAGAAGCATAAGTTTTGATGGTTGAAAAATTGAACTAAACAAGCATTAATATTAGCTTTGATAAAAATTAAACCGTGCATTATACAGTACAAGTCATGAGCGTTATAAAATAAGTTACTCTAATATTATACTGTACATGACTTCAACCGTACAATAAACGGTTTGATTTTCATCAGGAACAAACATTTTGTTAGTAACATACTGAAGCTGCAAACATTTATTTGCTTTATTTATCTCAGAATATAAATCTCAAGTGCACTTGTATTTAATTTTAAATAAATATACATATTCGATTGCATCTTATTTAGATTTAAAATATACTTTTAAAATTTACGTCAATCATATTATAAATATATTATATATATATTATTCGATTAAAATCAATTTGAAAATAAATCTTTAATATTTTACAGTACAATTATTGTTATTCAAGAAACAGTAACATTTTAGGAATGTATAAATTATTTCGTTTTATTTATTTTTTTTTTCATATATCATTCTAGTGATGTATTAATTTAGCATTTGAACAACTTAATTAATTTCAAACGCTATAAAATACGATTATTTCATTTTATTGTAATGTTTTAATCGTATAATTGAATTAAAGCTATACTTAATGTATGTAATTATCCAGTCAACAATAACCAAATTCGATTGTGGTATATTCAATACTTTTTCAGATCTGAAAAGAAAAATTAAAATTAATAAATATATGAAAAAAAATGATCAAAGAATTTCTTACTTAAGTATCGACACGTTGTCTTTTCCTTCTATCATCTTCTGGACGTTCTTCGGCTTCTAAGACCTTTAATCGAATTCCACAAATCTCAGCTCCGTGTAATGTCTACAATGATAATAAACGTTGAAGAAAGTGTCAATCAGACCTAATTGTTAACCTTGATTTTTTAAAATTTTTTCTAATTTTGAGCACAAATAAGGTTTCAAATTTGGTAATGTTGAATTTTAGTATAGTAGTCGAATCAATGAAGGTTATAACTTCTTAGTTCTCAGGGATAGCTCCGATTTTGATGACTATTTATCGGAAACATGAATGTGAGTAATTAAATATTTATATTGTTTAAACTTTATAAACAATATAAACAGTATTTATCAACAATTATTTTTTTAACGGAATCTTATAAGGTGCTAGGTCAAGGGTCAGCAACCGGCGCTCTTTTATCCAAATTGTATGGCTCTTCATGAACTTCAGTTAAGGGGGTATTCTAGTCTAGAGGCCCGAATTTCGAAAAATTGATATTTTTACTATCCATTATTTTTATCACTTGTTTATTTACATTAAGAGAGTACACAAAATTTATTTCAAAACAATTTATTTTTTTCATTCAGTTATGCGCTTTTGAAGTAGAGGGGGGAAAAAAGGTCGTGTCTTCGTAGCCATGATTTCTACCCTTGTGGTCATTTGAAAAATAAAACAATGATAGATTCTTGATAAGTACAAATGTCGCTATCGCATAAACCTCCAAAATTTTTTTTTCATAAAATGTCGGCTACTCAAAAATAAAGGTCGATTTTTTAACTTTGTCGATTTTTTTAAAAATATAACAAATTTAAAATTTTCTTTTTTTTTGGTTCATGCGAGAGAGAGATATTTAAAGAATATTCATGCCAAATTTCAAGTAAATCGGCTGATAAAAACTTGAGATATTGTGGCTACCGCATCGAAAAAAGTAATTTCGAGAAAAACGCGTTTAAAGTTTTACGTTAAGTCTCAACCGGTCGAGTTGTCACGACACTAAAACGGCTATAATTTAAATTTCAATTTTTTCAAATTCCTAGACTAAAATACACCCTTAAGCGATTTGAAATCAAAAGATATCGGTCTTAAAAATTTGAAACTTTACAAACAGAGCTAGAAAAGTTGGAACGAAAAAAAAAGTTCGTATTAGATCATAAATGGACAGAAATTTCAAACTCTCAAAAGTAAGATAAAATTATATTTGATGGAAATGGAACATGGAATAATCTTCCTAAGAATTACAATTAAACTTAAGCTGGTGGCATTTGGACTTCTGGTAATTTTCAAATCTACATATTATTGTGAGTAGATGTTAACAACAACAGAAGACTGGAGCATCTCGGAAAGACGGACTCGCAAAAGATCTCCTTGGTCGCGGTGATAAATGGAAAGAATTTCCTGGGACCGGTAAAACGGAAAAAAAAGAGTAAATTAAGACCTTCTCTCAATGATGTAAGCCATGATGGTCAAGTAATTTAAATAGTACAGATTTAAAATTTTGTATTGTTTTCACTTTTTAAGTAACAACTATAGGAAGGTTCATATCATAGTAAAAAAGGTTGGATAGTTCTAATTTTTGGTATGTTATTACTTAATTATGTTAACTTTTTATACATCGTCTGAAATTTTTTGGCCTATCTTTGGCATGTCGCTAAATGTAACACATCCTCGGCAGAGAATCGGCAAGTGTTCGGCAGAACTCGTATACACATTGTTAGCTATATACCATGTCGTTTTCCCAGGCCTGTTGCGCAAGCTATTACTGAATGTAATGAGCTATTTTCCTCTCCATGACAACGTTTTAGTATATTATAAGTTGTCATTAATTGTCAATCATATTTGTATTGGTATTTGTGTTTTTTGATCAGTATATTGATACAAATGTTGTTGTTCACTTGATCATGATAGACAAAGATACAACTAGTGAGAATAGTGCAAAAATATCCGACGGTGATGTTAAAATAGATAACAACAGGCAGATGATCGATTTAACAATAATCAACAAATTCAATAATGAAAATAACATTCGAGTATTAACATCAATAATAGAAATTCAAAAAGACAGTGAATTCGTGCCACATCCCTTTCTTTCTATTCTATTTTCATACCCTAAATCGAATAATTTTCCGAAAATTTTCAGCTACTTAAGTGCCTAAAATCCGAAAAAAAGTTTCACTTGCATCGTGGTTTTGTAAAACCACACAATAATTTTTTAATTCTATTAAACATAATCACAATCGAAGATGTCTCTGAGTGCTAAAGGACTCTTCATAAATTACGGAAGGCATTTGGGGGAGGGGGGGTAGACTGAATATTATCAATTCTTTATATCGGCATGAAGGGTAGCAACCTGATTTTACGTAAGATTTTGAATTGAAAATTTTACTATTTCGCAATAAGAATCGGTCTGATTATAAACGGTTATTTTATTAGTATTTTCATTTTTTACGAAAATTTCATATGAAGGGGAAGGGGTGAGTAGTTATAATCTTATGATTTGGTACAATAGGGGGGAGGGGTTTAAATAAGCCTCAAAAACGTCTTACGTAATTTATGAATGGCCCCTAAGAAGTTTTGATGATTTTGATACTGTATTGACTCGACTATACAGGAGGAACCACTCTGTGTTGAAGAATGAATATGAGTGGGAAGGAAATATCAACAGTTGACGCTATTAGATTTCTCTCACAAAAATTTGCCCAAAAAAATGTTCTTATTATCTTTTTTTAATCATGATTTGATCAAAACCAAGTTTGGTAGTACTCTATATAAAATTTGAAAAAACAGCACATTACCTCTCGTGCAGCTAAGGCAGCTTCTTTACGAGCATATTTCACGTAGCCACAGTTTCTATTTGTTAACATATAGACATCAATGAGCGATCCAAATCTGCCAAAAGCGTCTCGTAGCACAACAATCGGTGGAGGATGTGGAACACAAACAACAAAGCACCTGGATTCAACAGGAGCATCAATCGGGGCTAATGGTTGGCTAGGTGGTAACTTGATACTACAAAATGAGTTATCTCCAGTCGACGACATTAAGGCCTCTATAAAACAAACAAACAAAAAATCAATCATTGTCATTGCATATTTAACCAATAAAATTTTTCACTTACCAGGAGTCAAACCGGCGGCTTTGATTAGTTTTGTCGCTTGAGCAATCGTTTCGGCAAGATGTGCAAGATCACTTTGTTCTGAAGAACGGGATGACCCAGCATCAAATTTACTACTACCATGTCGACTATAAGAACTATAAACAATATATTTCATTATTTTTCGTATTCATTATTTACAAAATCGTACATTGCATGGTACAAGTTAAGCGTAATACAAAAAGTCGTACACAATGTATAAAAAGTTTTCATAAGTTTATAATGTAGATGATTTCTACCGTTCAATAAACGGTTTTATTTTCATCTGAGATAAACGTATATACAATATATTATAATCAATAGTTGTGAAACAATCACGCTCTAAGCACATAATGTCCTACAGGGGTTTTTCCTATCGTCCAGCTATGGCGATGCACAGACACAAAAAACGGACAAAGAGCAAGACAATATTGACCAAGAGACAAGAGTAAGTGAAGAACGGTTTCAGCTTAGGCCGAGAGTCGGCAAAGCAGTGCATAAGCAGAGAGAAAGTTAAGAAAGCCAGATCGCACAAATACACGTGCTGCCCCCTACTCCGAAATTTGGCACTATATTCCTTAGTCACTCGTTTGGACTTTTCTCCACTGTTCTACACTCGGAACGCCTAAAGCCTCGACCGTTTCTCTATGGCTTTAGTCGTTCCGAGTGTAGAACAGTGGAGAAAAGTGCAAACGAGTGACTAAAGAATAAAGTTCCAAATTTCGTAGTCGGAGTAGGGGGCAGCACGTGTATTCATGGGATCTAGCTTTCTCAATCTTCTCTCTGGCATAAGCATGTCAAAACCAGCTCCCTGTCACTTAGATACGAGAAAGGCTAAAAAACAAGACCGATTTCTACGGAAATCTTAGTACCTTTTGGTGGCGCTGGTATCTAGTGGAAAAACAGCTGTTCCCTAGTTGTGTTGTTATAAGAGTCATACGTCTCAAACAGCCCCCTACCACTTAAACTTATCAGAGTTATTATACTTATTATATAAAAATACTTAACATAATTGTTCTCATATAATAACAATAATAATGAAAACATTTAAAAAAGTTTCATTTTAATAACTTGTCTGACGTTAAAAAAAAATTATTTATAATCTCCGACCTTCATAAATTCTTTGGTCTTCGTCAGTCTTTGTTCAACTCGTTTTCAACTAATTTACTGCAAATCCAGTCAAAATGGTCACACTTTTGTAACATGATGTTGCAGGGGGCTGGTCGAAACAGAGTCGATATAAGCACTCGTCACAAAAATGGCTGTGCTGACTGCTGGATGTTCACACGGAACGAACCAGCTGAAACAGTTCTTCACTCACTCTTGTCTGTTGGTCAATGTGTCTTGCTCTTTGTCTGTCTGTCAGTGTTTGAGCATCGCCATAGCTAGTCGTATGGAACAAACCTCTAACGTAACATAAATGTAACAGTTACATAACGAAAATAAATTCTAATGAGATTAAGCATGGCGAGTACGTTATGTTACGTAACCTATGTTACGTAAAGCCATTCATAAATTACGTCACAAAAATATAGTTTTTCACCACCCATCCCCCCACTCTTGTCACAGGTGGTTACACTTTTGAAACTCCCTACTTCCTGGTGAGACGTCACATACTTTTCAATTTTATATTGAGAAGTAATTAATTTAAAACAGAGTTTTTCTTCCACTTTTTTATTTACCTTACAATTATTTAAAAAAAAATTAACATGAAGTCTAAAATTTAAGATTATGGACAAAACAAAAGACCTACTAAAATATTACTAATACCTAATAATATTTAAAATTCTTTTGCTAACATATAAACATTTCTCGTTTAAGTATTTTGAAATGTAACGCCAGAAAATTGTTGACTATTCCTTGCATCTTGTCGGACAATGTCACATTTAGTTGACCCCCCCCCCCTCACCCTTTTATTAATGTGTGACATAATTCATGGATGACCCCTAATTAGTAATTCATGTCATTTTTTTTGCAATTTAATATTAAACTATTTTATTCTTTACAACACATAATAATTACCCTTTAAGTTTTAACGATACAAAAAAAAAGATAAAAACACTTACGAACTGGTATCGGGTCGAATTATTAATCGGGCACCAAGTGGATATTCGAAACCATGCAGTTTCTCTTTTGCATAAGCAGCAGCTTGAGGATTTGAGTATACAACTAACGCTTGTCCTCTTGGACCGCGACCTCTAGGCTGTGTTTGCAACTCACAATATTCCAAACCTGAAACCAAAATTTTGATTAAAATTATGAACGTAACTTGTCCAGGATTTTTTGGGCAACCCATATTTTATATATTTTCTAATACATATACTAAATTCATGACAACATATGTTTCATGACCTGAGGGCTGCTCTCGACCCGGAACACCCCGAATTTGACGAGCATTGGAGGAGAATAAAGAACTCCACCTTCTACAAAACCCTCTAATTAACCATCAAACAAATGGCTCGTTAAACACTAGTACTTTAAAATTTTAGCATTATATTCTATCATCTAAAACAAAATACTCCGTCACTACTATTGCTATTATTATCATTGGTACCACTATTCAGCTTATATCAAATTTTTTTCACTTCAAATCTATTATTTTTATCAAAAATCTAATTAATTACTAGGCATAGTACCACTATGCGCAGTCGCTAATAGCCCTAGAAGTTGAAGTGACTTTAAAAATTTAAGAAAAAAAAATGTGTTATTCTATTATCAACTCGGTGAAGGTCGATGTAGGTTCGGATCTTAGACTATATATGATTAGAATCTTACAAATATTAACAAAAAATTACCTGGTATTATATCAAACAATCTCCAAAGTTGGTCTTGCGTTAATTGCGGACTGGTCAAAACATTTAAGCGCGTGAAAGACGAATCTAAAGTAGACGAACTTGGCATCATATCTAAGGATAATAAAGTTGCAGCTGATTTAGATGATATATTTGATGTTTTACTAGAACCGCTCCCCATGCCCATATTGCCATAGTGTATTAACTCATCGAAGTTGCTTTTTAATTTTCGTGGTTCTGCGAATACTGCTTTAAATTTACTATCACAGTTTTCAAAGGCAGCTGCTGCGTGTGAAAATCTAAAATAGTTTGCTTAAGATTAAGAGATGAAAATGTGATTTGTTTATAGCAGCGGTCGGGGAATTTTTTTTTTGCTATTACCCCAAAATATTTTGCGTAAGTCGATATTACCCCCTAATTTTGAAAAGGAGACAATCAATGTACATTTAAATTATAAATTATTTATTGAATTAATTTACCCGAGAAAAGAACTTGTATGAGAGCAGTAAGTATGAAATAGACAAACAAAATAAAATTCTCATATTAGGTAAACAAAAATTAATTGAAAACTTTAGCCCCCCTCCCCTCAGATTTTGGATAAAGATCTTGCTTTATGTTTGATACAATAACTTCAAAATTGGGGCTTTTTGATGTAAGAACAATTTGAATACAATCTTCGGTCATACTATCATGTTTATAATAGGTGTGTTCACGGATCTGATACTGAACCGATAACGAATCAATCCAAGTGGATTTAGGATAATCACCAAGCCCATACACGCTTATGAACTGATTAAGGGTTATTTTCCCGTGAACGAGTTTAAAAATATTCGGAAGTAAGACGAGGATTAACCAGAACCCCCGAAAATTGTTAATTGAATTTAACGTTGAGAGCGAAGGGAAGAAAATCTAGCCACATTTTATGAAACTGCGCATGAGTAAGAGAATCGGATTGTTCATCCTAAAAAAAACCCGAGAATCGCTAGATCCAAAGCCCCGTTTCTTTTCCTTTTCTTTCAACTAACAATTTTCGTGGGTTCTTGTTGATCCTCGTCTTACTTGCGAACATTTTCATACTCGTTCACGGAAATATAACCCCTAATCAGTTCATGAGCGTGTATGCGTTTGGCGATTATCCTAAATCCACTTGAATTGATTCGTTATCGGTTCAGTATCAGATCCGCGAACAAACCTAATACAGTGGTACCTCGACATACGAGTTTAATTCGTTCCGAAACCTTGCTCGTATCTCGAATTTTATCTTTTATCTTTATTAAAAAAATCAGATGCACGACCTGTTTTTGAGACCTTCGAGCTGCTAAATCGAACTCGTATCTCAAATTTCGCTCGTAACTCAAAGCAAAAAATCACTCGCTCGCCGGCTCGTATCTCGAAAAACTCGTATGTTGGGGCACTCGTATGTCGAGGTACCAATGTATAGTCATGGCAAAAATTGTTCTTATTATCCCCAAAAATTTAATTTTTACCCCATTTAGGGTAATTTACCCCGGTTCCCCGACCACTGGTTTATAGGATACGAACTTGAAATATTTTACATAGGCAAATCCTTTACTTTCTCGCGTTTCCTTGTCTTTAACAACGGATGCATAGTCAATTTCTCCAAATTGTTTGAAATGTTCATAAATATCATCATCGGTCATTGATTTTGGAACGATTATGAATAGTCGTAGAATTCTCTCTTCTTCGTTTCCCTCTCGAACCGAGCCTTGATCACGTCTAAAATGAAAATTTTAGCAATGGTATGTGGTGAGGTATTGTGACATACTTTGACGCTATCATAACTTTTATGTGTCGATTTGTATTTCCTAATGTCCGGCCGTGCATTTCTTCCATGGCAGCCGCCGCTTCTGACGTTTTTGAATATTTTATGTAAGTCACACCTGAATTGAAGCGATTTATTTGAGAAATTCGCGTTTTTTCATTCATAATTAGTGGGTTTTATGGTCGGCCACATACCTTTCCTTTCTCCAGTTGCGCGATCTTTTACTACCCATATTTCCTCGATATTTCCGAATTTTGAAAAAGCTGAGCGAAAATCGTCCTCGGTGAGAGTTTTGTTCGATACGATAAATAATCGCGAATTGGGCGGCTCATCTGGCGTATTTCGTCGTCCCGTCGAATTGTCATCACTTCGCTTGTCAGAACTCATTTTCTGGTCGGCCATGTTACATTATTTACAATGGAAATTATAACTAGCTTTTAATTTGTCGGATATCGTATGAAGATTTGTTACGATTTAATTGGCTAATTTAATTCTGTCTTAGATATTTTTGGTCGTTGTTGATTTAAAACACCACTTATTAATCATTTTTATTAATTTAATATTAATATATGTGGGGTTTTTAAATTTTGAACTAACAATGCACAACATACTAAAATTGCAAAGTTTGTATGCATTTGTCAATTGCCAATAATAGTTATCTATGGAGTTGTGTCAAATACAGGGCTTCCAACCTACAGACATCTTTTCCACTATTTTTTTCCCGAATATTTTAAGTCATAATGGGGGAAAAACAATTCTAAAAGTTGGTCTTATTGCTCAATCGTGTAGGTCTTATTTTTAAAATTTCTTTTACAACTTTCAAATCTTTAAAAATATGAATAATATTTAAATCTTGTAAAAAAGTTATTATAAAAAGTGCAATGGCAGCTTTGAAAAAAATTTCTGATTTAGAAGCCGAAATTCAAGAGTTAGAAAAACAGTTGGACACGAAAAAAATGGAGCTAAAACATGAAAAACTTAAAGTAAGGTTATTCATTATAGTGAATTTAAAATTAAATTGGTCAATTTTTCTTGTCTTAGGCTGAAGGAATTATTCAAAATTCACAATCGTCAGAAATGTATGGTAGTTTATTCGTCAAAGGAGATATCGAGAAATATTGTCGGCAAATGATCCTAAATAATTTTGGACCAACATGTTAGATTTGCACCCTTCTTAGTCATTATTGTGTTTGTAATAATTTTATTATATTTTTAAGGTCAATTGAAAATACGGAAAGCTAAAATTTTGATTGTTGGAGCTGGAGGATTAGGGTGTCCAGCAGCATTGTATTTAGCTGCAGCAGGAGTAGGTAATGATTTTTATATATATAGATTGAACAAAAATTATCCAACTATGATGTAACATTTCTGTAACATTTACATAAAATTCTTTCGTTATATAATACTTAAGTAGCCGTTTTGTTCTCACTGGATGCTGTATCTATGCTTGTTTTAATAGACAATGAAAAAAGGTTAAGATGAAACTAAAATGACCTAAAAAATTTTGTTCGGTGTATATGTTACGGTAAAAGTAGATATTGCGGCAAATGTACACATTTCCCGGTAAATGTGTACATTTGCCTCCTCGTTTGGATAATGTGCATTCAACTAACATTTACATTTTCAAATAAGGGAAATGTACATTGAATTCACAATGACCATGTCGTTTTGGTAAATGTGAGCATAAAAATGCTGTATGTTCTAAAAATGCTGGAATATTATGTAATTCCAAATGCCACAATAGCAATTATTGCTCAAATAAATAAAACTTTTTTCTTTATGAAATTTCTATATGTTCCTTTATAGTTTTGTAAAATTTAACTGTTATAATAAAGAAAAGAATGTTATTATTATTATTTATTTGATTCCCATCGTATTGGTCCTTAAAAACTAGGACGAAAATTGTATTTAGGAAAATTGGAGCATAACCTACGACATATTATATAATATGCAAAGAAAAGTGTGTTTTGTTTGTCATTTACATTTTTTAATTAAAATAATTTTCGTTATTAAAGCCTTTTGCATTAAGTTTATTTAAAAAAATATTTTTTTACTGCAACAACATTTTAAATTTATTTGTATTGCGGGAAATGTACATATACATTATATTCAGTTCACATTTACCTAACTCTTTGGGAAATGTACACATTTTACGGTAAAGGTGTACATTCACCGTAACATATATAGCACCAGCTGATACCCGCTCGCTTTGCTGAGAGCATCTAAATTTAATTGATAGATTAATTGATTCCCTAATCCCTATCTTCATAGGGAAATATAAAAATTTATCTATTTTGACAGAAAAAGATTATAGACACCTCCAGACTTTAGATCCAAAGTAAGTTCCTCAAAATCCTTAAAACTACTTTTCTAGGAAGATATATTAGCTATCTCACAGACTCTATACGATTTTAAGTATAAAAAGGTCCTTTAAAACCGTTCAGCTATTTTAGTAGAAAATATTAGGATCTACCCTACAGGAACCGTACCTTTTTCAGGATAAATGGTATTAAATATGGTAAGATCTGAGGCATCTTTAACAAAACTTCATTAAAATTCGTTCCGTTAAGTAATTGTGAATTATTTAAAAGCTATTATATTATTTTAATACGTTTATTTCTAATTAGTATTTTCGACAATGAACAATAAAGAAATTCAAACATTTTAAAAAATTTCATTATTAATTTATCGGGTGTTTAGTTGAAATTCATATTTATTTTCCAGTACAAATTGTCAATTTTTTAATTTAAACTTTGTAGAGATTTTTTTCTTGAGGAAAATGGGTTAAAATGGTATTTCACGAACTTTAACGAAACTTCTTTTAAATACACGGTTATTGTTGGATTCAGTTGTTATGCTATCCTAGGTATAGGAACTGTCGATTATTCCGGTATAAGAAGCAATCTATATCATTTTTTGCCCCGTTAACTATCACATGGAAGCGGATAATGTATCAAAATTTGAGCTCAATTGGTGTAAAATTTTTCGAGTTTTGTCCTAGAAAAGAACAAACATAATATTTTTACATATATAAGAACACATCAATAAGACAGCCACTACGTACGCCATACAAAATAGCCAGCCGTTCTGCTAACGCTTTTTAAATCTCTGATATCTTTTTTTTTTCTTTTGATATATTTAAGGTCGAATCAACTATTATGGTCATTAGCAACCGTCAAATCCGAAAACACAGAAAAAATATTTTAGGCTTTCATTGGGATTCGAACCCAAGACGACTGGCGTATGAGGCAACTGTATAGTCCATCACGCCACTAAGTGACCTTTCTGATATTTTTTAAGATATTCATTTTTATGATATGCTGATAAGGACAATTTTGGTCTACATGAAAAGCACAACGTATCTAATGCATTTAATTGAATAAGGAATAATACTGTATTGTTTAAAATAGCTTGGTAAATAAACAATATTTTTTTTGTCATTTGTAAAAGATAAAAATGGTTCCTGTGGGTTATCTTTAGGAGATAGACATATGCCGTCGCGGACTTTTTTTATCAACCTTTTTAAGATACACAATTTCGCCGCATATAAGTTTGATCTATCTCGTAAGGTTTAGCCAGCGTTTCCAATGTAAGTGCACAAAAATATGTTGATTATGACCTCACATTATAAATCTTTTAATTTCCCGACATTTCTCTACTATAATATGTATGTATTATACCTGTAAACCTTCCTCTTGAATCACTTTATCAATTGCTGGAAACTGCATTAAAATCCGTTTTGTAGTTTAAAAGATCTAAGGGATCAGACAGCGGGAGTTACTTTATTTTATACTACGTAAAAGGAGAGTAGTTTCAAAGATATTATAGTAGAAGATCCGAACCTGCCTTGACCTTCACCGAGAAGATAATAGAATTAAACCTACTTTATAATGAATTTAGTATATTAGGAAATATATTAAAAATGGGTTGCCTAAAAAAATCCTGGACAGACTATTTATAAAAAAATGATTCTTAATAAAATATTGCAACAAATAGAAAAAAATTTACACATTACAGGCGACTGTGATGTTGGGTCCTTTATTAGTACACAGTATACTTACCTCGGATCTCTCTGTCACACATTTCCACGCGAAGTAAAATTTAAATATTTAAAATTCGCTAATCCCTAATAGGACCGAACTTTTTGCAGACAAACCTATATCAACGTGTTCGCAATAAAACAGCGCTTATGGTGATATAAATTTTTTTTTATTATCTTGATGTTGCAATATGTTATTAAAAATATATTTTTTTAAATAATTAAAAATAGTCTGCCCCGGATTTTTTTAGCCAACCCATGTTTAATTTATTTCTTAATATACTAAATTCATGATAAAATAGGTTTCATTCTATTATCATCTCGGTGAAGGTCGAGGTAAATTCGGATCTTACACTATAAACCTTTATAAAATTTCATTATTACATTTTTTGGTGTCCTATTTTACCTCAGTACATTAAACGATTTTTCGTGGGTTGTTCTATCCCTTTTTAATGTGTGAGTCATTAATGTCATCCTCGTCCTTCACAATACTATATATTTTAATAAATTACTATAGAATTTTTTATTTTCTTTTTAGGTCTCTTAGGAATTATTGATTTTGATAAAGTAAGCGTATCGAATTTACACCGACAAGTTTTATACGGAGAAGGAGACTTAGGTCAAATAAAATCAGAAGTAGCTTGCCGTAAATTATCCTTGTAATTGACTAATATAAAACTTAAGATTTGAAAAATTAATTTATTTTGATTTTTTTTAGAATGCACAGCAATGTTAAATGCATTCCAATCACAGAAAAACTTACTCCAAATAATTGCGAGCCAATTTTTAAGGATTATGATATTATCCTGGATTGTACCGATAACGTAGCTACTCGGTATTTAGTTAATGATGTAAGTGTGCTTCTTAAGAAGCCCCTAGTTATGGGGAACTGTATCAAAATTGAAGGACAGTTAATGGTGTGTATACCTGGAATAACACCTTGTTATCGCTGTTTGTTCCCATCACCCCCGGCACCATCGTGCATGGGTTCTTGTAACCAAGATGGAGTCCTAGGACCAGGTAATTTAATTTTTATAATCGTTCTGTTCTTGTCTTTATTTCCCTTTGGTTTAGTTCCTGGTATAATTGGAGCCTTACAAGCATTAGAAGCAATTAAAATAGGTTGTGAAAATTTCGATTTGGACAGCTACAAGAAAATGGTGCTCTTTGATGGTGAACAATTAAAATTTCGAAACATTAACGTTCGACGAGTAAGTGAAGAATGTACTGTATGTAATCCAAATGGGATAGCATTAAGCGACCTTCCAAATTATGAGGATTTATTTGGATTGAAGGCTCAAGAAGATCAAGTATTAGACTCGTATATAATTATATATTTTAAGATTGGATGTTAAGAGTTATTTATAATTTTAGGAAAGCTATCCTCCAAAAGTGGTCATTTCGGAAAAAGATCGAATTAAAATTGAAGATTTTGCTGAGGTTGTAAAAGCGGATGAAAGTGCGTTGGTGATAGATGTTCGATCTTCCATAGAATTTACAATGTGTCGCTTGCCAAATTCAACAAATGTGCCTTTAAAAGATTTATTTTCTAAGAAGAATTCGATTTATTCTGATCTTGATAAGAAAAAATCAGACTCAAAACCTGAAGGTAAAGTTTCTTATCTGTATTGGTATGTGTCGATTGTATAACTACGATGTCTAGAGTTAATGGTAACTAAGGCAATGGAGGACCCTGTTTTTTTTTTAAGATAATTATAAAATTATTGATTAATAAATGCACGGAGTAAATAAAATTAGGAACATCTCTTATAAGTGAAAAATTAAAATTTTCTTAAAAATAAAGGATTCATAGATATTACCGTATTTGCCGGATGATAAGACGCACCGGACCATAAGACGCACCCTGATTTTAAGTCAAATTTTCAGAGTAAAAAAGTGCGTCTTATCGTCCGGCAAATACGGTAGTTCTAAAATAGCCACTGTGGCGCTCTTATTTTCTCTAGAATCGTTTTCACTGTGTGTTCGTAATATAATAAGTACGCCACATTGCCTGTATTGCGGCATTACATTCAGACTAATTTAATATCATGACCATCGTAACTTGAAGCCAAAAGGGCTTTTGGGCTGTAAATAATGTGAGACACAAAGAGATTACTTTCTTTGGGGGAGGGGGGTATTCTAGTCTAGAAATTAAAAAAAAAAACATTTTTCTTTTTTCATATTCTCAAAGTTTAAACCTTTAAGAATATGCCCTTAAGAGGATTTTTCAAAATTTTCAATATTTTTGGACCAGGAATCGCTGATTAAAAATGTATTAGCTAAAGTATTAACTACCATTGTATGGCCATTGGATGTAACTTTACCCGAAACTTTAAACACGTTTTTCTCGAAACTGTCTTTTTCAAAATAATACCCACGATTTCTCAGGTTCTACTGGACCGATTTACCTGAAATTTTTAGAGAGTCTTCTTTATACACTTGTCTATACCGGGAACAATCCCCATCCCCAAATTTGAATTTTTACTATTTTTAAAAAATTCGAAACAGTCAAAAATAGTGGTACAAAAATTGCTTTTTTCAGGCAGTCGCCATTTTGTGAAAAAAAATTTTTCCAACTTTTCCGTAGTTCCAGACATTGCGACATTATTCTAGATTAATAATTTTTATTTTGGTTTTGCCTTGCTAGGAGGGTTGAAATGGTTGAAATCATGGGTATCGTCACGTGTCAATTTTTTGAGACCCCCCACTTAATCAGCTGCTAATTTTTGAAATTTTTAACTTTTTTTGTTTTTTGATTTTTTTCTGTATTCTTGTAAGGTTAATAAATAACTAGAAAAAAATGGATGGTAAAAATATTAAATTCCTTTTTTATGACACTTAAAGTTACCTGAAATTCATGCCTCTAGACTAGAATACTGCCTTAACACAGAAATGTTCCTCCTTTTATATATACGGATATACCCTATAATCGTAGGATACGAGCAATATTTGTAATCGCGTCTGATAATATTATTAAAATTTAAATCTAATACTCCTAACATTTAGCTTTTGGGGGTAAAAATTGATCTAGTTTGTCTTCATTTGTTAGGAAAAATCATTTTTCCCATAACTCAGGTTTTTATTACGAGGTTATATGTAGTATTATGCATTAGTGAATAAGTGATTGCCTATCCATCAACATTGTATTAGTTATTGAATGCTTTGAATTCACGAGGGGCCGCATGGAAAGTTGTACAAAGTAATAAGGTGACCATACAGCAATATTTGTCCCGGATTGTCCCGAATTTTTGAAAAGGTTCTTATCTTCAATATTAATTTTAAATATATTTCAACTAGAATTATTTTTACAAATTTTGAACCGAAAATATTTTTCATATCAAAATACGCGGCACGCTTTAAACCATTTGAAGCATACAGCTTACAAGCATATATGAAACTATACGTAACGGAAGAGAAAATTGCCGAATAGAAAAATAACCGAACTGCATCAATCCAAAGGTGGGTTGAAATAGTCTCTCATTTTAATAATCGTGACCTTCCATTTTCAAATTTACGAAAATTAGTAAAGTTCTTTTTTTGCCTGCCTGGCACAAATGCTTCTACGGAAAGAATATTTTCTTTAATGAATAGCTTTTGGACAAGTGACAAGACTCGACTTGAAATAGACACACTAAAAGCGATATTACTTACTAACGTTAATTATGAAAAGAAATTGTACAGAATTTTATACAATGCTTCAAAGCGAAAAAGACCTACTGAAAAAGATCTATAGTTCAGAAAAATATAAAAAGTTTTGTACTCAGTAATTCAGATTAAAAAAATTTGATTCGTTTAAAAAAAATACTGATTTTTATTATATCCTTAAATAGTATTTGTTATGTATAGTATTTAAGTTATTTAACTTAACAACCCCCCACCCCCGCTTCAAAGTTCCCGTCCCGGATTTGAAATAAAAAAATATGGTCACCTTAAAAGTAACAGCATTTAAATCATTAGTGAAAGTTTCTTAATATTAAAAAGAAGTTTAAGTGGAGAAAATAATATGAAAAAATCATAAAAATGATAAAGAATTCGAATCATTCTATGTTATATTCTGAAAATTCAATTGAACAAAGTTCGGTCAGTCAGATACTTTCCTCTATTGCCCTTTTACACTTGATAGGGTAGTTGTAACAAAAACTTACTAATAATTCCGTGGCGACTCGTTAAAGTCTGTAATAATAATACTAAAATATAACTTCATTTAAGCATGAAAAGCTCATGTTAATGAGGCCAAAAATGGCTGTAGTCTTACAGATTTTCAACGAGTCGTCACTTTTAAAATTAATTGAGATGTTAACTTTTCAGTTTATGTTTTGTGTCGTCGAGGCAATGATTCTCAAATAGCCGTTGAATATCTAAAAAGTATGGTTCAATATTCCGAATTAACATTTCTTGATGTCGCTGGAGGATTATACGCTTGGAACGAGAAAATCGATTCAGCTTTTCCATTATATTAATTTATGTATATATTTTTTTAATAAATATACGAATGTTACTAATGCTTTTATAAAATTTTTTTTCAAAAGCCCAAATTTTGTTTCCTGTTCAAAGCTCTCAACCTTCAATTTCAGCGATTAATTGGAGCGCAGCTTCGTGTGAAGTTCGATTTTCACGATTGGCGCGTGCGCATTGTTCGGCGACTTACTGACACAAATTTTCCAAATACCGTGAAAATGTAGCGAAAAACGTAATTTTTCAATGAAAATTGTTAATGAAAATGTAAGTGATTGGCTTTTTTGTAATATGACAGAATTTAGTTTTGACATGGCTTCGAGCTTTTATTGCATGGTTATTGGTTTCAAGGCAATGGACCAATATATACATCTCGTGCTAACGGGAGCTTTTAAAGCCTTTGTATTCAAAGTTAGACAAAGTTAATTTTAATCTTTTTTATAAATTTCTATTTTTAATAGTTGAATTGATTGCAAATTTTAATTAATTTAAATGTTTGAATTTTTAAGAACCTTTAGCATGTTGAAGGCTTCTTATACTAAACGTTATAATTCTTTAAAATTCAACTCTTTATTATTTAATTGGTTAATTAAACCTTGAAAACCATAACTAAGATCATATTTTACAATTATTTACTTATATTATATAAATAATTTTTAATATATCTTAGTGATAGTAAATATTTGTCTTGTAATATAACCAATTAAGAGTCGATTATACTAATATAAATTATTCTATGCGTATATTGAAGAAAATGAAATGCTTTCGGAAAATTTTTTAATCAATTTTTTTTTCACAAATTGCTTGTAGAGAAACCTAATGTTTATACATATACATACTTAGGTATATCATTTTTAAGGTTTCTCAATAGGTCAAATTAACATTTAAACAGGGAATTCTTCTATTATACACTAATTGAATTATATACAATACGATTTTAATAGGAAAATTGTATTAAACATTTGTTTGGTTTCTCAAGGTTTAAAAAACAAAATTTTATTTTCCTAGCGAGTGTCTAACGTAGAAAATAAGATACAGCAATATTTTTAAAATTTTATTTGAAAAAAAAAAATCTATGAAGTGGCGTTGAAGTTTTTTTAATTGGTAATTTGAGCAAATGTTCAGATTTTTTATCGCAAGAGAACTCGAATATAATCCAAGATCTACAATTTTCTATCAAAATTTCCTGATTTGGAAATAACTGTTGTATATAAGGGTGTTTCAAGAAAAAAAAATAAAAAAATGTCCAAAACGAGCTTTTAATTTTTGAAATTTGTTGTATTTAAATTACTGAGGAATTTTACATTTTTTCATAGCTTTAGGGCAGTTTATCTTAACAACAATCTGAAATAAGGGATTAAAAGGAAATTTCACGCTCTACAAAAAAGGTTTTCAGAACAAAATTGGAAAATATTAAAAACTAGGTGTACCCACGACTTCGTTCACGTGAGCTTTAGGACATTCTTAGACCTCAAAGTTTAACAAAATTCATATTAATGGTAAAAAAATATAACAATGAATACAACACTGATAAAGTAAATTTAAAAAGCCGACAGTAAAAATTCAAAATTGCGTGCTTTTATCTTCATTATTTATAAGTAACCCAAGTCAATGCGTAGTGCAAAAATCGTAAAATCTTATAGCTTCATTAAATTTATTTTTAATGAAGATATAGCGATAATTCTTTTTTTAGATAAAGACCAAGTATCTAAGAAGGAAAAAAAATTTGATCGAAATCTATCCAGTAGTTTTTGCATTATTAGCGCAAGTTAAATGCTTAACCCAGTACTTGAGATTAAGTATTTTTTAATTTAGTGTTTTAAAATAAAACAGTGATTTTAGCTGGTGTTTATTAACGAAAAACTCGTTCTTACAACGTTACGATAATAGCTAGTTACATTAGTCTTAAGGCTATCTTATATACTAAATCGAACGAAAGGAAATTGGTAGTGGGAGAATAAGGGTTGAAGAAATGGGAGTCCTTTAGGAGTTTTGAAAAAAGGTTTATTTAAAAGAATGAATATAACCAGATTTGGACCTAAGGACACCTGGCTTACAAAAGGAATCACATTAACTTGAGGGTATTGCGAATTGGTAGACTTATGGGCTTTTGGGATATCGTAAAATAATTTAAGAATGAGGACAAGTGAAAGTATTGAAGGATCTAGTTTTAATTTGAGCTATTGCCAACATTTATCTGGGGCGGCGTTTAACGATTGGATCATATGAAAGAAACTGAAAGATTTTTGGAATTTACAATCGTGGGAACGGGTTGAATTAGATAGTTATGTGATTTTAGGAAGCAAGAATTTATTGGAGGTCTGGAAGCTGTGGTTATGTGGTTCATAACTCGCACAACGGTAGACCGCTATTGTTTTATTTATATAGATTTTAAGTAGGATTATTTTTGATACCCTGATATCTTTGAAACGGTACATTAAAGAACTTTATTCAGTCCATATTTTTTGTAAAATTTCTTTTAAATATCTTTTTTCAGATTATTGTTACGATGAACTGTTTCAAAGTTATGAACATTAAAAAAAGTTCTTGTTATTTAAATGGTAAATGAGAAAATGTATTTAGGCAAACCTTATTGTAGATATACAAAGCTCGTTTTGGCGTCAAAATATTTGTTTCAATATATACTATAAATTTTTGGATTTTTTTTTTAAACATCCTAAGGCAGGGGTCGGCAACCTTTTGTGGAAGGCAGGCCATTTTTAAAAATAAAATTTAAAAGCGGACCGCATCATTTTGTCGGTACGTGACGTTTTGGCGCCGTACGTTTTTGCATAGGATACTTTTCCGCGGAGGGTTTCACTCCATTCACACCCGGGTCCTAAGTCTATGCGGGGATTTTTTTATATCAACCTTCAGTTTCCCATTTAAAACTTCAGTGGTTCAATGGCGCCAAAACATCCTGTTTCGGTGTTTTGTTTATTTAATGTTACCAATAGTTCCAATTGTTTGTTTTTAATCAAAATAAAATATAATTAAAAGCTAAAAAAAACAAAAACAAAAAACGATATTTAAAAAAAATAAAATTATACAGATACCATACAGTTCAACAGAAAGTACATAAAATCGTAATTTATTTTATTTTAATAAACATAACATTGAATACTAGTAACATCAAATGAACAAAACATCAAAGCAGGACGTTTTGGCGCCGCCGTTTTGTATCTTGAAAAAATACAATAATAAAAGCGGGCGTTGAATTGTAATTTGATTATTATAACGGTTGTAACCATTGTAAGTAGTAACGTATTCTAAATTTTTACTTTATAGTAATATAATAAAATAACGTAAAATTTAAATTAATAATAAATTTTTAAAAACTGCTAAATAAAAATTAAAGAAACCTACTTTAAAATTTATTTAAAAATGTAAAAAAAATGGAATTAGTAAATATTAGGTTTATTATAATTTTTCGCTAATAATTGCGCAGAAGCATAAAGAAACATTTTCTTGCTTGGCGGGCCGCATATAATTTTACAACGGGCCGCATATTGCTGACCCCTGCCCTAAGGCATTGTGTATAGGTACTGTAATGTATTTTGAAATATAAACATTTTGACTATTAAAAGCCATTCGAATCATTCACACTGTAACATTAAACTAAGCAAAAAAATTTAATTCGGATTAGGGCCCTCAAAAGTCTACAAAGCCCAAGGTCCCAACTAGTTAACGCGCCACTACACCCACATACTTTTTATCGCACTTATTCAATGTGTAAAGATATAGCAAAATACAACAGCTGGCTGAATGTGTATGTAAATATAAAAATATGATCTATATATTAAACGCATGAAATTAATCTATACACTAATATTTGTTCTTGTGCCGGTAAAGAGATAAGACTGACCAACTGTTCTAATTTTATCGTATTACAATAACGATTAGAGTATCAAGGGCAAGTTTTCTAATGAAAACTTTAAAATTCACGCTTATCTTTCAATATCATGTTTTAGACAGTTCAACTTTGTAATGAAACATTTTTCGTATACCTAAGTGGTTGTGAATTAAGTTTTTTTTTTCTGTTTGAATAATATGTGCTAAAGGATTTTTATTGATGTCCGAAGCCATATAAACATATGTTATCAAGTCTTTCAACACGTGCCCTATTTGAAATGTGGAATGATAATTGGTTTTAAAGTTTTAGTCTGCGTGCAAAAATGTTCATGGACGTGCCGAAGGGGGGAACGCCCCCCCCCCCCGTTTTGACCATGATTATCATTCAATTTTTTATCCCTAAATGCTTCATAAAATTGTTGTACCTAAAAAAAGTATAATTAGCACTTTTTACAAAAAAAAATTTTTTGAGACAAGTTATTTCCTTTAAATCAATACTTAATTTATAGAAATAGATTAGTTATAAAGGCTTGAAAATTAGGGACTAACTACTTGATTCGATTTTCAAACTAATTGATCTAAATTTGACTTGAAATCAACTCAAGTCTTGACTTTTGCAAGTTGTTTCATTAACAAGCAGTGGCGGCTCGTGACATTTTACATGGGGGTGCTGTATTAATGGTGTCCGACCAGTTTTTCGAATCACAATTCTTCGAAACGCAATTTTTCGAATCACAATTCTTCGAAACACAATTTTTCGAATGCTCAATTTTTCGAAAGAACCATTTTTCGAAATAATGTAGTCTAAATCAACTTCTACAGGTAGAGTTGGTGTTTTTGAACAAAAATCAGTGTAAATCAACCTCGACGGGTAGGGTAAATGAAATAGGTACATAAATGTGTCAGTACATATAACTTTTTTTTTCACTTTTTACAATTTCTGTATCTCTTTTCATTATGGAAATAGCGATTATGTAGTACTTAAAATGAATGGGAGAGTAAGGTTAGCGTGGCACCATGAATTGACGACGGTTTCTGATAAAACAAGTCAAAAGAAAACGAAAATGAAGAGTGCTAATTTGCGAGTTTTCGCTTCGTTTTCGATAATAACCGGATTTCAAGACGCATTTGTCTTATGGGAAATGATTTTGATAAATCTGTCAATTAAGACGTAACTATGGGAACTGTCATTTATTTTAAGTTAATTCATATAAATTCATTCAACAATTTCCTATTTCAAATGCCAAGGGAGTCCAGGGGAGCCCCCTGGCGGGGGTTTGGCGGAGCCCCCACCAAAAGAAATTGCAGTCATCCGAATTTCATTATTTGACTGAATGTGCACTTCCTGACACCACAAAGTTTTACACAAAATTAAATGTTTTAACATAAAAATTATGCTGCACATATTTATGAGATTTCAGAATTCATTGAAAATCTGTATGAATACAGATCCTGCATTATTAGAGCATTTTAAATTTATAGAATATTTTTAAAATCTATAGTCATCTTTAAAATACGTGGTATCTAAGGATTGTTTATTTTGCCTATTATATTTTCTATATTACTTGAGTTCAAACTCGTTAGAATTTCATTAATTTTATGGTGTTTTCTGTGTTTTATTCCTGAAATTTTGTGTTATTTGATATTTATAAAATATGTGTCCTTTGAATTGCAAAAAAATGAAAATTATTATCACTCAATGGAAGTTTAATATTGAAAACGTGTTCGCAAATAAAAAATATTGGGTGTTCAAATTGGACCATCTAAGTTCCCATAGTTACTCATACCTTGAATTTTGCAAATGACTTGCTTAAGCCTCATGCTGACGTCAAAATTTATCGATTTCTATGGTACACAAAAGCATAACGTTGGGCGATTTCAAATTCTCTAAACGCCACGCTAATCTTACCAAAAATGAACAATCTGTAAAGTATTACTTATAGGTACCTATTTACAAAGGTAAATTACATGGTTTTATTGTTTAGTAAATATATGTTAAAATGTCCAAAAAATTATTAAATTTTATTTACTAAATAAAAGTTTTTTTTTCAATTACATTTGTTTTGTGTAAACTGGCAAATAAAACTAAATTTATTCTAATTATTTCGGTCCCTAAAATTATTTATTATTAATTTTTCGAAAAATTGTTCTTTCGAAAAATTGTGCATACGAAAAATTGTGTTTCGAAAAGTTGTGTTTCGAAGAATTGTGTTTCGAAGAGTTGTGATTCGAAAAATTGTGTTTCGAAGAATTGTGATTCGAAAAATTGTGTTTCGAAGAATTGTGATTCGAAAAACTGACACCTAACCGTATTAATAAATAGATGAAAACCATAACGGACCTATTCAATTTATTTTTTGTATAGATAAAATCCATTCTACGGCTTTTTGCTTTACAAAATTTTTCTATAACTTTCTCATTAAAATTATTTATATTAGAAATCATGGATAAAGCAGTTAATCGGTCTTGCTCCATACTATTGATTAGCAATGACTTTATTCGTTTTAGTGTTGAAAGACACCTCTTTGGTTCTGCTGTTTGAGTAATAATGATATTTGGTGTTGATCTATCTTTATCTTTAATTTCAAGTTTTTCTTCTAGTGACAATTGCGAAAATGTAATGTTTTTAAGATAATCTACACTGACCCCCATGATGATAATTATTAACGTAGGTAATCTATTTAAAATAATAAAACCGAAATTCTTTTTTCCTGTAACAAAATAAAATTAATTTTTAAAATTAAGAAAAAGGATAATTTTTTATTGATTACCGCTAATAGCTTGTGAAATATTTCTTTAAATATATACATTGAATAATCTAACAATGAAATACTGATTTGTTTAAAAACAATGCTGCCTGTTATATAGAAATCTAATACCAGCACTGCAGATAACACAGTGTCAGTTTCAATTTAGTACACGAAATACACGTCAGTTTTTAGTACACAAACTTAAGCGTAGATAGACGAAGCTAAACGAAGCCGGCTGAGTTGACACTGTCTAAAACCAGGTTCCAAACTTCACATTTCAACGTATTGCAAGCAGGATTTAAATAGTTTGTTTACATAACAATTGAATTGGTAATATTTAACAAGTTTACTATATTATTATTATGACTCCATCAATATTATTGTCATTTAATAATATGAATGTAAACGGTATTTTTACATAATCTGTTTTGGGTGCTGCATAATCGCAGTGCTTATGGACAAACCGCCACTGTTAACAAGTCAAAATCTTACACAAAATTCATTTTAAAAAATCGATGAATTGCTATTGAAAATCAATTAAAATTCAATGCAAACAAAAAAGTGAAAAAAATGATACCTATTATTAAGCTTCGCCTTCTGTTAGATCAAAAGCTTTGGCACGCCTATGAAAATGTTCATGAAACGTTGAAGGCTACCAAGTTTCAAGTAACTCGTATTATAAATTTTTCATCTCTAAATAAACTCAGGAAATGTCTAAATTCTTTTATAATCAATTGCAATTAAAATTTATTTATGCCAAGTCAAACAAAAGAAAAGTGTGACTAAGAATTAATCATAATTCAAAAATAGGCTACTTGCAACAATTAATCATAGGTGTGCTAAATTATTAATAGCTCCATTTGAGTTTATCTAAATTTTCCCTCGTTTTCGTGTTGCGGGTAAAAGTGGCCATATGTTTAATAGACTCTGTGTGTGAAACCCAAAAATATTATTATCCCAATAGTGTTGCACTTAAATCTTGAACTCGTGCCAATAATATATAGAATCAATTTCGGTTTTATCACTGGATTTCATGCATAATTTCACTAGGAGATTTGCTTATTTGAAATGAATCAATTTTTGTCTTGTTTTTATGTCGTTTTTGATTGGTTTTAACGTTTTGAAGCTCTTAAAATATTGTAATTTAATTGAATTTATTTCATATAGAATAAATTGAACGTAACATTTAAACTTGAATCGTAAAAGTGAAATGGGTTGGGCTTTTAAACGGCTTTGGCTTGCTTTTTAAGTCTCATACAGACATTTTTTTAATTAAAATGTTTATACCAATTTATATATTAATTAATTAATAAAAGCACGTGATTGAAATGCCATGACTTCCAGGACTGTAACTTACGATAAATCCAGCCTTCAATGGTACTAATCCATGTTTAAAATCAAAATATGGCTATCAATATATTTTGGTTTTTAATATTCTTATTTATTTTTTTAAAGTATTATTTTTAATTAAAATTAGCAAGAGTTGGTGTTCACAATCCTCGTGGAAATTTAATTCAAATATTTGTCTAGATAAAAATTGTAAAAAGGTCACCTAGTGGTGTGGTTGACTAGATAGTCACCCTATACGCCAGTGGTCGACGGTTGCTAATGACCATAGTAGTTGATGCGATCTTAAATAAACCAAAAAAAAAAAAGTTGTAAGACTAACAGCTTATAATTCTGATTTCTTCACATTTTTTAGAATATATATATAATGTTTAGGAGTACCTATAGTATCTTAGAACTTATGGGTTTGGGTTCCAAATTTTGATAAGCTGCAACAATTGACTCAAAATTATCTTCAAAAGTCTTTGAAAGTTTTTTTTTATTAATATACAATGTTGCTTGTTTATCTACACTTTCCCTAATGAAAATATAATTTAAATATTCTACTATTTTGATGAAGATTATAAAAGCTCTGAAAAGTTCTAAGACAGAGTATGAAATAAATTATGCTTGGTATTACTATTTGCAAATCAAATAATTTGCAAAATCATTGTTTGATCTGTTATGACTTTTAAATTTTAATATTTGACTCGAATTGGACTTGATTTCATGCCTAAGAGAAGAAGCAGGAAAATCCAGCCAAATAACTTTAAAATCTAGATAAGTACTCTCTTAAATCAAAATAGTGACTTTCGACTACAAATAGTGACTATGCTGTAGTGAAAAGTATACCACCAAATTCAAATAGTGGTATACTTTTCACTACAAAATAGTGAATAGTCACTATTTGTAATCGAAAATCACTATTTCGGTTTAAGAGAATAGCGAATCTCTAATCTTAGAGCTATGAATTTTATATTTAAAACTCTAATTACTATCCCTTATACACCAGTGGTCCTGGGTTCGAATCCCAATAAAATTGAAGGTCGCTAATGACCATAGTAGTTGAAGCGACCTTAAATAAACAAAAAAAAAAGTACTATCAAAATTTGTATCCATATCTATCGATTTACATAAATGTAATTTATATTTTTGTTTGAATAATTCTGTTATTCTGATATAAATTTTAGGAATTAAAAAGCTCTCAAAGGTTTTGAAAAGGAATGAACAATGCTGACGATTTTTATGTAGGTAATTTAATGTTGGATAATGATGAAGCATTAAAAATTTTCTGTACGAACTTTTTAGGTTCAATTAAAACTTTTCTCGAGATTCTTTCATAAAAGGGTTCAACTTTAAAGTACCTACAAAAAAAACTTCACCGGTTTTGTTCATTCTGTTTCAAAACTGTTAAGAGTTATTCAAATATTTTTCTAAGTATCAGAATCTTAAAATTATTCAATGAAATATTTGAGTGACCATTTGACTAGAAGAAGTGTGGATTGGATATGAAAGTAAATTTTATTTAAAAAAATTATTTTAATGCTTTAAAAATCAGAGCTGGGTTTACCTTTATTTCTGCCCCTGAACACTGTAAAAATGCAGCCCCATTACCAAAATTTTGGATATAATGGATAATATTTCGGTATACGATTTTTAAATAAATAAAACGATTCATTGATAGTAGTAGCAGGTTTGTTATATTATTACTTAAAGGCAATTGTATTTGTACAGTTGTAGTTGAACTCTTGAGTCTATTTTAACTTTTTGTATTATAGAACGTTGTTAATTTTTAAAAAATGAATAGTCAAGAAATGCTTTTTTACAACCCTATAGCAGTGTAAGAAAATAGTGATCTATAAATTTTGTAGCGGACAATTTATGAAATTTGGAACACTGAAACTTTTTCACAACTTTGTTGGTGAAACTAAGTAATGTTTATAATTTTAACATACTTATGGAAACATTTTTTTATATTCATATGAGGATTTTTTCATCAAAATTACACTTTTGAAGTATTTTTGATTACATGAATAAAATGTTTTTCTCACTATTCGAATTTGACCGCCCCTGAAAATTTGCTACCCTAGGCACTAGCCCCGAGTTCCCCTATAGTGTAAATCCAGTACTATTAAAAATCATAGAAACGAAACCCAAATTCATAAATTTAAACTTTAAATATACGCAATCTAAAAACTAAAAATACGACTATATTGGTACTTTGCAATAAACGAGAATACCTTATGAAATTTATATTTCAAATAAACTTTTATACAATATACTATGGTACTGTGACAATATCTAGCGATCTTTAAACTACAAAATACCAATAACCAACTAAACCTTTTAACAAATGTACATTAATATTTATTTCCTTGGCTGACACGAACTCCAAAAATAACAATAGTTGACAGCGTCGTTAAATGTTAAAAATGACTACTTCTTCCCCTTTTGCTCTTAAGGATTGAAATTTTTTACTTTTAAAAGTAATGAAAGAAGTAAGTGGAATAATCTTTCCAATAGAAAATAATTATCAAAATTCGATGATTCAATGAAACGTCACAATTGCATCCCCTAATTTCATCCCTAGGGGGTGGATTTTTTCTTCAAATTGAAATGTGAAGAATTTAGAGGTACGATGTACGTAATAAAAAAAAATATCGAAATCAGGTTAGCCAGGAAAAATTTATAATTTCATCCCTAATTCTTAACCTTCTATGAGTGGAGTTTTTATGATAATAGAAATGCGATTAATTTAAAATTATGGTTTACCTCAATAAAAAAAGGATCATCAACTTCGGTTCACCCGGTCGACAGTTCTGAGGTAACAAACATAAAAAAATACAGCCGAATTGAGAACCTCCTCCTTTTTTTGAAGTCAGTTAAAAAGTCTTAAAATTATGAAAAAAAATCGAATTTAAAGAGTTCTATAAAACCAAAATAAAGTGTTTATACATTGTTTCGTATTTTAAATCTTTGCGGGGCTTAGTTTTTAGCGTTGTCAACATATGCATATGCTCTGAGTTATACTCGTAAGCAACAGTTAATAGTTTACATGTGTTTAAAATTTTAAAGAATCTATTTTATTATTTTAGTTTTTCATATCACCAAAAAATTCCTAACAGTATTTAGAGATAGAAATAACCAGTTAACTCAATTGGTTATAGTCATAGTTTAAAAGGAGAGCTTTGCTTTCCCTCCCTTTCACGTTATCATTCTTATTCCCATGGTATATGTCCAATGTTAGAGATTCATTACCTTACTTGATATTTACTTTCCTTAAGTTTGTTTAAAACTCAATTCAAACCCAAGTTAAACGTTAATATTTAAATATCAAATCAAGTCAATAATTGACTTTTGCTAATTGTTTCATTTCATCGTTTAAATACAAAGTCGAATTCATTGAACAAACGTCCATTTACTTGACTTGATAAATCCCTAGTCCATTTACCATAGACAATTAGTATCAATAGTTCATTGAAAGTCTATTGGAAAAAGGAAAAGATGCATTTGTTTGGTTGGTTATGTTTGAGCTTTATAGCATTGTGTATATTTAGTCGTTGAAGGCTCTGATAATCTTCGTCTTCTTGTGATTTAGTAACTGCAAGTCAATTTCGTATTGTATCAACAATATAATTGACTCGCAGTTGATTGTAAAAATCAAAGTGTTTCTCGACATTGTTGAAGTGAATAGTTCTATCCAATTACCCTATTCATACAAAAGCCGAGTTGCTTTAGCCTAATAGAATAATGTGTGCTAGAATTGCATCACTGACCCCGGGTCTTTTATTCTTTAGTCAGAGCGAATGAACAACAATGTTAATTTATCTATCACACAATAAAATGATATATATGTGTGTGTGTGTGTTTGTTTTTTCCAGAGGAGAGACGGTGAACGTTTTCCTCATTCAAGTGGCTTCAATCTGTAAGTCACTGAAATTGGGCCCCCGTAATTTTTTTTTTTTTGATCAATTCATTTTTTTTCTTAAGGCAATGTGCAATCTCATTTTATTCATAAAAATAAATAAATAAATTTTACCCTTAAATTTGTCTTTTAATTTTTAAAACTATACTTTTTCTCCTTTTAAATCTATTGTTTTTCTATTATATATGTTTATGTTTGCTATTACATATTATGTTATATATTTGATCATAATTGATGCTTGTTTGATTGTTATTTTTTATTGATTTATGATTATTTTAATATTTCTAATTGATTAATGTCAGGTTACTCTATAAAATGCATTATATTAATAGTTTATACACCCACACAAAGCCTAAACTCGCAATCCAGCTTAATATAAAATATCTGCTGCGAGGCGTCACAGTACATTCTTTTATTTTCAATTATGAAATTCGCTGTTGGTATAAAATACTCCTATTTGAAATATATGTACTTTATAAATACACCTATCCCCCGATTTACACGGTACCTACTCGTTTTACACGATTTCGCTTTTATACGGTTCATAAACTAATGAAATTCGGAAAATTTCGGAATATTCTAGTGATGGATGTGACATTATACCAACCAAGAAGCAAAACTGATAGTTCCTCAAAGTGATAGTAAATAAATTTCGAACATACTTGAATTTGTTAAGTTTCAGCAGGTACTTTTTGAAAAATTTTTCGTTTCTATTTTTGTTTTCATTTTTAGAATAAGTTCACTACGAAATCACGCCATTTGTTGGGCAAACTATACTTAGTTTAAACTTTCTGGATATGTTTTACTCTTGTTCCATTTGAACAAATGACTTAATTGCGCAGTTTTTTTCGTTTTACACGGTTTTATATAGGAAAAACAAAGATTTCATTTTACACGGATTTGTCTGGAACCTATCTTTAGTGTAAATCGGGGGATAGGTGTATACATATAAACAGAACTGTATGTATACAACCTATATATGTACATAAATAACTTACACGAATTCCCAACCTTCATCCTAGAACCGTCCTTATTTGAATTTTCCCAAGAAAAAGTTTCAAATAAAAGTTGTAGCCACTAATAAGTCTAAGAACTGTAGAAAGTTTAAAGAAAATCGTTTGAGCCTTTTAAAAAAAAAAATTGAAAAAGCTCAAAAACTCTTAGAATAAAGTGGAGCTTTCAGTTAACTGATTTCAACCAAAAGTTTCGCGGCATAACTAGACATAATATGAAGGCTAATTTCCAAGTTTGGTGAAATTCGGGTAAATCTTTCGATACGATATGGCTGTCACACACAGACATGTTTCATAAACCACTTTTTGGGGCTCAGGGGACCTCAAAACATGTATTTCCGGTGAAAGCTCGAATTCAAAAATTCCACCCGATTACAATACTTCCTTTACTATATAGTAGTAAAAGAAAATAAAAAGGATATGCTTACATTTGAAGGTTATGACGGCTATGTATAACATTTTGAGCAAACCATTCATTAACAGCGCTGCCTCATGTGAGCAGCGCGTTTGGAAGGTAAACCATTTTCAAGAAAATAAAATCAGTTATCAAACTTCAGATTACTAAAACGCGAGAAATAAATAAATATTATAAAAAAATGAAAAACCGACTTCAAAATATATAAAAAATCTTAAACAAGAAATGCACTAAAAAGTAACAAAATAATGGCGTATTCTTGCAGTATCTACAACTTAAAAATTATTAGGATGATACAATGTACAACTATTGTTATTTTTGGAGTTGGTGTCAGCCAAGGAAATACGACTATATTGGTACTTAGCAAAAAACGAGAATACCTTATGAAAATTATTTTTCAAATGAACTTTTAAACAATATACTCGAACTGTAACAATATCTAGCGACCTTTAAACTACAAAATACCAATTACCAACTAAACCTTTTTAAATTTTTACAAATTACCATTAATATTTATTTTCTTGACTGACACCAACTCCAAAAAAAACAATAGTTGTACATTGTATCATCCTAATAATTTGTAAGTTGTAGATACTGCAAGGATACGCCATTATTTTGTTACTTTTTAGTGCATTTCTTGCTTAAGATTTTTTATTTATTTTGAAGTCGGTTTTTCATTTTTTTATAATATTTATTTATTTCTCGCGTTTTAGTGATCTGAAGTTTGATAACTGATTATATTTTCTTGAAAATGGTTAACCTTCCAAACGCGCTGCTCCTATGAGGCAGCGCCGTTTAATATTAAAAGTTACTAGATCATCCCTTTTTGCCCTTAAGGGTTGACATTTTTTGCTTTTAAATGTAATAACAAAACTAAGTGGATTACTCTTTCCAACAGAAAAAAAATTATCAAAATTCGGTTAAATGTCACTATTTCATCCCCTATTTTCATCCTTAAGAGGTGGATTTTTTTCTTCAAATTGAAATGTAAACAATTTAAAGGTACGTTGTATGTAAGAGAAACAAAATTATCAAAATCGAGTTAGCCAGGAAAAATTTATAATATTATTTCATCTCTAATTTTTAACCCCTTATGAATGGAGTTTTTTTTTTTAAATGGATAGGAGATTAATTTAAAATTATGTTCTACAAATAAAAAAAGAATTATCAAAATCTAGCTATCCAATAAGAAGTTAATATTTCATCCCTTTGTTTTTAACCCCTTAGAAGTGGAAGATTTCCCTCAAATTAAAATGGAACCACACGAGAAGCACTAGCTTTCAAATAAAAAAAGAATTATCGAAATCGAGCTTTCCAATAAGAAGTTAGTATTTCATCCCTTAGTTTTCAACCTCTTAGAAGTGAACGATTTCATTCAAATTAAAATGGAACTATACGACAAGCACTGGCTTTCAAATAAAACAAATAATTTTTAAAATCGAGCTATCCAATAAGAAGTTAGTATTTCATCCCTTAGTTTTCAACCTCTTAGAAGTAAACGATTTCCTTCAAATTAAAATGGGACCATTCGGGAAGCACCAGCTTTCAAATAAAAAAAGAATCATTAAAATCGCTTCACCCAGTCGGAAATGCTGAGGTAACAAACATAAAAATATCTGGTGCGAGGCGTCACACTACTTTCTTTTACTTTCATTTATGAAAATACTCGCTGTTAGTTAAAAGAAATATAAGCACTTTGTAACAATACATATAAACAGTACTATATGCATACAACCTATAGCGCTATATGTATATACACGAATTCCCGACCTTCATCCCAAAACCGCCCTTATTCGAATTTTCCCAGGAAAAAGTTTCAAATAAAAGTTGTAGCCACTAATAAGTCTAAGAACTATAGAAAGTTTAAAGAAAATCGTTGGAGCCGTTTTCGAAAAAAATTGAAAAAGCTTAAAAACCTCTAGAATAAAGTAGAGCTTTCGGTTACCCGATTTCAACCAAAAGCTTCGCGACACAACTAGGTATAATAAGGAGGTCAAATTTCAAGTTTGGTGAAATTCGGATAAAGCTTTCGATAAGATATGGCTGTCACGCACAGACATGTTTCTAAAAAACACTATTTCGGACTTAAGGGACCTCAAAACATGTATTTCCGGCGAAAGCTTGAATTTGAAAATTCGATCCAAATACAATGCTTTCTTTACTATTAAGTAGTAAAAGAAAGTAATATGTATACACTATACAGCTTATCTATATGTACATAGGTATAGGTATACGAATTCCGAACCTTCACCCCAGAACCGCTCTTATTCGAATTTTCCCAGGAAAAAGTTTCAAATAAAAGTTGTAGCCACTAATGAGTCTACAAACTATAGAAAGTTTAAAGAAAATCGTTGGAGCCGTTTTCGAAAAAAATTGAAAAAGCTTAAAAACCTCTAGAATAAAGTAGAGCTTTCGGTTACCCGATTTCAACCAAAAGCTTCGCGACACAACTAGGTATAATAAGGAGGTCAAATACCAAGTTTGGTGAAATTCGGATAAAGCTTTCGATACGATATGGCTGTCACACACAGACACACAGACACACACAGATACACACACAGACATGTTTCTAAAAACCACTTTTTTGGACTCAGGGGACCTCAAAACATGTATTTCCGGTAAAATCTCGAATTCGAAAATTCGACCCGATTACAATACTTCCTTTACTATCTATATAGTAGTAAAAGAAAGTAAAAATATCTGGTGCGAGGCGTCACACTACTTTCTTTTACATTTATGAAAATACTCGCTGTTAGTTAAAAGAAATATAAGCACTTTGTAACAATACATATAAACAGTACTATATGCATACAACCTATAGGGCTATATGTATTAGGGTGGAGCGTCAATATATGGAAGAAAAAAAAAATTAATTTAACGGATTCGAATACCTCTAGTTTTTTGCATTTTGAGGAATTAAACACTTTTTTATTATAAACTTATTATTTTTGAAATCGTTTTTAGCCCTCTACCGAAGCTCAAAGTTTCAACTTTTTTAAAATTAAGAAAGGAATTTTTATTTTATTAGTTTAATGGTGAAATTAATTTTCTAACGATTTTTTTTTCAATTCTTCGCAAGTTGGTATGGATGTTACTTAACTTATTCAAAAATTAAAATTTTTTTCATCGCCTAAAATCCGATAAAAAATATGATAAATAATATACATTATAATCAACTTCAAATGGGTTATTTGGAAGTTCAGTTTCCGTTTTTCCCATAAAAAAGCTAGAGTTAATTTTTTATAAATAAAGCTTATAAAAATATTATAATGAAATATAGGTATAATGTTTATTAAACGAAAATAAATGATACAAATAATGACACAAATAAATGATTCGACTCATAAAAACAAATCGAAAACTCGAAAGGTTGATTCAAAATGTGATTATAAGAAGACAATTGCTCTATTTTCACATTTTGTAATTTTTTTTAGTGTGGAAAAATGGCATTATACTTCTTGAATTTATTTTAGATCTTATAAGTCCGTCCCTTGCTTTTTCACCAACCACAGTAACTGAAGCTTCAGTCACCATCTTCACACATCGCTCAACAGCTTGAGTATGACAAGGATAATCAGGAAATTCTATATCAATTTTCGATTTTTTCTGTAGCAATGTTTTTAAATCTTGATTGCTCATATTATCCAACAGTGGAGGAGATGTGACTTGTGATTCAGTCCATATTATTAAGCTAGTATAGTCTTTAGCTTCAAAATTTAACTTTGGAAGCTTAAATATTCGAACCGAAGCTCCAACTTTTTGTTTTTCTCTGGCTGATAAAATTTTTCTTAAGCCCAATTTTCTGATGTGAGGTCTTCTATCGTTTAGCATACCCAGTAATATATTTTCTGGGTGTGCAAAAAAAGAATTACGTTGAATTACCGGGTCAATTATTTCTCGAACATTCGGACTGAAACATCTTGAAAAACTAATAAGTTTAAAAATATGATTTGGGCCATGTTTGAAAGAGCTATCTTTTTTAATGCCAAACCAAACGGGGCCATATACTTTTAAAATATATTTTGAAAGTATAATTAAATTTTCCGTTGGATTAGATGTCGCTACATATAGTCTTAAGATTCTATTGGCAGTTGTTAGCCACCTGGAATGTGCCATTTTTCCTGGGTTTCGGTGTGCAAGACCTTCAGGGCAAGATCCTTTACTTACAGCTTGACACATTTGGTATAAATACTTTTGGTCCGTACTTAGGCTCTCTTCGATTTCAGGAGCTAACGTCGGTAGATTTCCTAAAATTGCTGAAAATTCCACAATAGGAAGATCAGCGTAACTTTCCAGTGCTTTTCCAATGGGCCCTGTGTAACTCTTAGGTCCTAATGTCGCTCCATCTAATTTAAGAAATAAGTGGCGAAAAGGTAATTCATTGAAATGCAGTTGACATATGAACCACTGCAAAGGCCTTTTCAACTTCAGCTCCATAATTCGAATAACTCCACTTTTCCAACCCGTATTTGTGGCTGTACCATCACAACCAATAACAGACAACGCATTTAAATTTAATTTTCTGTTTGTCATAAAAGAATATAGCGAATGCGCAATTGCTTTCCCTGTACCGGAAGAAATGGTTAAATGTCCTAAATAGTTTGAACCTGGCTCCGTGAGTAAGGAGATATGTTCATTTATTTTTCTAACATTATGAAAACTTTGGCCTCGTTTTTCACAAACCAACGTTCTATCTTTTCTTCCGTCAAAATAAATACTGGTAACATTCGAAAGACAATCGTTTTGTTGGAGTTTTTCACGTTGCCGTTTTCTAGCTCTACGAACTTTGCTTCGATCGATTATATTTTCTGTATTTTGAACAGTTACTAATCCGACGTCCTGCAACACTGCGCTCGCGACTGCTGCTGCCGATCGATCTGAAATGCCATATTGATCACAAATTCGGGCAACATTTGGAAGATGTAAATGATTTCTCTCACTTATTTCATGAACATTTTTCGAGGTATGTGACTTGGAATTATATTCAGATGTTGATGAAGCAGTTGGAATATTAACTTTTACGGAATTTTTTGTTTTTACGTTAAGCGATGATTTCATAGTTTTATATAACATAATTTTGTCATTTTCTTTCTTTTTCCTTATATTTTTCTTTTTAAGTTTATTTGTTTCCAAAAGATCCAACCCACCTATAACCATTTTTCTTTTAGTTCTTTGATCGGCAAGAAACGATCTTTCTAAAAAAGGTACTTTCTTATCTCGTGAACAAATACAACTGTTGAAATCAATGCATTTGCAAGTACAGATATCAAATAATTCAGTTTGGCATTTGTATTTCCATTCTTCTAGCTTCTGAATAAAATTTTCATTTTTTTTAGATTGAGGGTACCTCAAAAAGTGTAAATATTTATCATAGGCACTTTTTAGCTGTTGTTTTATACGTTGTATTGTAACAAAAGGTAAAGATGCACTTTTCCAAATTTCTATTATATTACGACCTGTGATATCAATTATTTCAGCAATAGCTGGTTGTTTTCCGTTTCCCATAACTTTATGTTCATTTCTCACAAAAATTAAATGTTTCAAAACGTCCGCGATTGTTGGTAACACTCTCTTGTTTAGAAGGCCCAATGATCCAAAGATTGGACAGCTAAATTCGTGTCGGGTTACTCGCTTCAACATGATGATTTCAATATGTATTTAAGTACTTAATAAAAATTTTAATGTTTCAAAATTAACACGTAACTTCTTGATAGTTATGATAACAACTTTGAAATAAAAACAAAATTGTATTCTCACTTATCCTACCCACACGACGCAAAGATAACTAATTTTAGTTAAAAAAAAATTATTGGTTGTTTATAATTATTAAGATTTAAACTTTTACAAAGAAATTTTTAATTAAAGGGAACGAGGCAAATATCTAAAAACATTGAACAATGTTATGTATTTTACGGATGTATTAAAAGTAAGATTGATGACGATGAGGACAAGTAGGTGAATTAATATTTTTTTCCAGTATTATATGCCATTCCTGGACTGAATAAACATAGCTAAAAATATTAAAAAAACAGTTACGGATAAAAAAATTAACAATACATAACGATTATTTTCAACGTATTTTTTTAAATTTTTGAGCTGTGGTAGAGGGCTGAAAGAATTTTTTTAGATTTTTTTTATTATTTTTTACATGAAGTTTATATAATTACGCAACATTTAAACTCTCTTCCAATAACAAAATTTGAAAAAAATTATGACGCTCCACCCTAATATGTATATACAAATTCTCAACCTTCACCCCAAAACCGCCATTATTCGAATTTTTCCAAGAAAAAGTTTCAAATAAAAGTTGTAGCCACTAATGAGTCTAAGAACTATAGAAAGTTTAAAGAAAATCGTTGGAGCCGTTTTCAAAAAAAATTGAAAAAGCTCAAAAACGCCAAGAGTAAAGTAGAGCTTTTGGTTACCCGATTTCAACCAAAAGCTTCGCGGCACAACTAGGTACAATATGGAGGCCAGATTCCAAGTTTGGTGAAATTCGGATAAAGTTTTCGATAAGATATGGCTGTCACACACAGACATGTTTCTAAAAACCACAATTTTGGACTCAGGGGACCTAAAAACATGTATTTCCGTTGAAAGTTCGAATTCGAAAATTCGATCCGATTACAATACTTCCTTTACTATTAAGTAGTAAAAGAAAGTAATATGTATACACTATACAGCTTATATACATATATGTACATATAGGTATACGAATTCCGAACCTTCACCCCAGAACCGCCCTTATTCGAATTTTCCCAGGAAAAAGTTTCAAATAAAACTTGTAGGCATCAATGAGTCAAAGAACTATAGAAAGTTTAAAGAAAATCGTTGGAGCCGTTTTCGAAAATAATTGAAAAAGCTCAAAAACGCCAAGAGTAAAGTAGAGCTTTTGGTTAACCGATTTCAACCAAAAGCTTCGCGGCACAACTAGATATAATATGTAGGCAAGTTTCCAAGTTTGGTAAAATTCGGATCAAGCTTTCGATACGATATGGCTGTCACACACAGACACACACACAGACATGTTTCTAAAAAACACTTTTTTGGACTCAGGGGACCTCAAAACATGTATTTCCGGTGAAAGCTCGAATTCGAAAATTCGACCCGATTACAATACTTCCTTTACTATCTATATAGTAGTAAAAGAAATTAAAAAAGAATACAGTCGAATTGAGAACCTCCTCCTTTTTTTGAAGTCGGTTAATAAAACAAAAAACAAACAAACAAAATCCAAAAAAAAAAATCGAAAAATTTTTATGGGGGGCCAACTTGAGCGACTTTAAATGATAGATGATGTATAATGAAAATGATATATTGATATTATATTTTTCCAGAGGAGCGACGGCGACCGTTTTTCTCATTCAAGTGGCTCCAATCTATAGCACGATGAATAACGCTAAGATGGCGCACGAGTGTGCAACGGGGCAGCGCGACGGCGGCAGCGGCAGCGGCGGCGGCGGCGGCTGCGGCGGCGTCACATCGCGATTCATACTTCACGTACCAGCGACTCGCTGTGCTCAGTGCGAATTTGACAGTCGTCAGTGAGGTTTGTGTGTGCCAAACACACACACATTCGCGTGTTCTTCGTCAATATTTTACATTCAGTGTTCGCGACACTATTATTATTATACAATTTCAATAAAACGTTTATACCTATATGCATTTATACATGTAATTGGTTCAATTTAAAGAAAATCCTCGCGTGAAAAACCACCACGGTTTACCAAATGGGATGTTTTTGAAGTGATAACCCACAAAAGTGAACATTCGAAACTTGAAAAAACTACATACAACATAGAAGAAAACACATCTTACATCAATTTAATTGCAAATTGAATCGTTCCATCGTCCTTCCTACTAACAGGTATTGAATCTTTCATTTTCACGTGATCGTGCAATATTAATTGGGTTACTACAATTAATGATTTATCTGTTTACCTCTCTGGTGACTTGTTCACATAAAAAGAAAAATACTCCCATACAAATAATGTACAGTACATATTTTTAATCTCGATAAAAGCCATTGTAAAGCAAATACAAGTTAATTATTTATATTATAATTAATTAATTTCCTCGCAACCACTTTGTATTATAAAGCCACCTTTCTTTGACTTGTATTTAGTTGTTGAGCCACACACACAACGTTTAACAGTTAGTAGGATTTTTTGCCTGGCCAATGTTGAAACGTTGAGAGAATTTCCTCCGAAAAAAAATCTTTGTAATACAAACAATTTTCATGGTCATCAAACGTAAACAACGGAATCTTGTACATTTACATATTTTATATACAGGTCAGACAAAACAGAAGTTACTCAAATTAAATTTAATTATGTTTTGCTTGAAAATAGAATCGTTTGTAATTAAATTGTGTTAAATCGTGATAAATCGAAATCGAGATTTAATTATTAATTATATGTTTGGTCTAATAAAAAAAAAAACAAGGAAATTTTTTACTATGTATTATCTAATTTTAAAAACCTTAAATATTTATATGCTTTTAATGTTAGGTTTTATTTTGTGATTCACTAGCTTATCGCTAGTATTATCAGACATGTCTTATAAAACTTTTTGGTGAAATGATAATAAATTATGTCTTTCAAACAAATTTTTCCATGTTTCAACTCTATTTATGTACTTTTTTATGCTTATTTGGCGTTTTAAATAAATATAATATTACTGAGCCAAATCTTCTTTATATGCAGCTGTGATTGACTGAGAGACATGCTGGAGACTAAACTATTGAAGAAACCAATTGAAAAAGATGAAATTAGATTGAGAGGACTGTGCCTTCCACTAAGAAAGAATATTTTGAACTTCTAACCTAAATGACTTAAAAAGAGTTTAAATTTTTCTTAGTCCTACTCTTAAATTATCAATTTTCACAAGTACTTATTTTGTAATTATTAATCAAAATGCAAACATAAAAAAATCTTTGCTTTTGTTATGTCTTAAGGGTGTTTGGGAGAAAACACAAAATGATGACCAACAAACAAACATTAAATTGGATGTTCCTTAGTTAGTTTTATATCTCCTGTTAAAATTTAAAAATCTTGTATTTTAATCTGCGTTCTTATGAAGATTTATTTACGCTATAGAATTTTTTTTTAAATTTGATTACTTAATTTTACTTAAATAATAAAGAGAAAATGAGATACTTAGTAAATTAACTTTTGATGCATCCAATAAAAGAAAAATAAAAAATAGTGCATTTGGTCCCTGCAAATTTTTTTGCATATTTTTGGTGAAATTCGGGAAAACTGAACTTGAAAAATTATTTTTCCGGTAATAATTTTTAGAGATAGAAAACCTAAAGGATTCCCAGCCTAGAAAAAGTTCTATACGTATTCCAAAGGAGTTGTAAATTTTTCCGGAATAAGACGCTTCTTGAATCCTCTAAAAAACTTAGCTAAATTATTCTTTTATTCAGCCATTTTCCTTTTTGAACCTCTTAATTAAGTATCCTACACAGAAATCGTGACTTTTCTGAGATAAAAAATTATTTTAATCTTTTGATGTGTTCTTGAGTTACACAAGGATAAGGACATGTAATCACCAAAATTATCCATTTTGATTTTTCCAATTAATCAACTGTTCTTTTGGGTTTTTTCTATTTTTTTTATTTTTTATCGCCCTAACATAGAATAGCTGTATGGAAGCGAATAAAAAATTATCTAAATCGCTTGAACCATATTCGGTCGGCCATTTTGGCACCTGAGACCATAGAACAATTCGGGCTTTTCACAACTGGGATCGAACACCTGGAGCCATTAGCAACTAGAGCCATTGACAACTGAGGCCTTATATACATTTAAGTTACAAAAAGTTGTTACTAATGAAAAATGCAATTATAAATATTTAGGACTTTTATTTCTTTTCTAATTTTTTCTAAACTTTCAATATTTGTTCCAGTATTTTTAGCGTGTTTCAAAACTTTCTTCTGAATTAAGTTTTGTTCCAAGAAATTGAACTCCAAACAATAACATCATTGTAAAAGCTTACATTAAGGATTAACTTTTGCTGCCAATTAAGTTCAAATTTTAATTTTCTACATCTGGTATATGGAAGCAAACAATCTCTTTTGAGTAAACTCGTATGATTAAATAACCAGTGAATGATCCTAGTTACCAATGATCCCCAGTTCCTAATAGACCCAGTTGTTAAGAAAAAGACCTAAATTTCCGTGAAGCCCAAACTGTTTGATAACGAATATTTATATATTATTATATTATACAAACGTCGCTGGAATGAAAAATAAGTTGACATAATAAAATTTCTTGATCCGTATTAATCTGATTTTTTTAAATTTCATTATATTATAGTATAGATTTTTAAATAAAATAAAGCTAACACCGGTTTTAAACACCAAATTAAATCCTTTACCAATAAAATTGAACATTCATTGATTTTAATTCATACCAGGGAGCGTCCATAAACTACGTGGTTCTATTTTAGTCCTTCTGGAACCACCCCCCTTGCCCCTGTGTAACTTAACGTAACCTTTCTTATGCCACCCCCCTCCCCCATGAAACGCATCTTTTAAAAATACCAAGTCCTGAGGATTTTTTTAAGATTTCCATTTGGTCAAATAAAATACATAAAGAAAACTACGTCGCTTAATTCACAACCCCTGTCCCCTATACGTAGCTTAGCGTAACTTTCGAACTGATCCCCTCTTCTTGGTGAGCTAAGTGGTTTATAGACGCCCCCCCCCATTTATTTTACTTAAGAAGTTCGTAAGCTTATTGAATAAACAGGCTATACCCACAATAATTTTTTACCCCCATATTCACTAATGATGAATTCTATCGAATGGGTATTTTCAAAAACTAAATTTTCTACTAGAAATTTGTTTGCGAATCCAACAAACTGCTCAAATTTGGAAGATCTAATAAACCAGTCTATTGCGAAGGTTATTTCTACTAGTTGTTATAAATATTTTATGAATATGAACAATGAACATGATACTACCAGCAGGTGCCGTAAAAGAAAATTTATATGTAAGTATTACTCTGTTCCACTATGATTTTCAACAACAACCTTTAATTACTATACATTATGAACAGTTAACGAGTAAGATGTCCAATTTGATTTGTAAAATGCCCTATTTGGAGTGTAAAACCTGAGTTTAAAAAGAAATTACTACAAAAATTATTTAGTCTAAGAACATGAACCCAATGTTATTAATGCGTTTTGTCTAATTGTAAGATTAGTTCATTTTGAGTAATCTAGAAAAACTAAATCTACCAAACTTTCTTCCTGAAACTTCAATATTTTTATAAGTAATACCAAAAACAAGACAACTTTAAAGAACCTTAATTGAAAGAGGAAATTACATTTTCTTTTACCTAATTCTTTCTATTAAAAAAAAAAAAACTTATTTTTAATTGTCGAAACAATTTCATTATAAAAATTCATAAAGAGTTAATATTATAATTTTAATAAAAATTGATGCTTAACCGTAAATCAGCTAAATAAAATGACGAGAAAAAGTTTATACAAATACAGCAATCTATTTATAAAAGAATTTCATACCTCCTTATTAATTTGAACAATTATACAATTAATAATAATACACGATAAATGAGTTAATAACAGAACATTTATTCTAAGAACGATTAGAAGAATGAAAATAATTCTTATATTTAAAGTCAATTAACGCGTAACAACATAATATTAAATACACCACAAATAGATACCTACTCATATATAAATCTCTATATATGTATCTAAATATATTGAATGAAGTAACGGCTGCAACGCTCAATTAAAATTGAATAAAAATATTTTTCTTATTTATCTTATAAATGATTTCTATATATTATACACTCTATGTTATGAGAAGAAAATTGAGTTTCTCTTTCGAAATTTATACACACAAGTAAATCCCTAAGCCCTCGAGATTAAAGACCAACGACTTAATGTAATTTATTTCATCTCTACATTTTCGTATCAAAGTGTTGGCAATTGTACGGGTCATCAAAGAGTTGAAAAACAAATGTTTTCTATTATCCTTTGTGAGGATACAAAGATATACAGATATTCCTACAAAAATATTTTTTTTCCTTAAATGTAAGGCTGGAAAATTCGGTTAGCATATAGTACCTATTTATTTTTTTTTCTAATTTTTTTTCTTTTTTCTTGGTTATTTATTTATTTTTTTAATTTTAATTAATAAAATTGACTATTAAAATAATAATTATTAATTGAAAAAAAAAATTATTTGATGAATGTAGATACAGTAATTATGAATAAATTTATAAACATAAGTAAGTGAAAAAAAAAAAATAATTTTCATTAAAAATAATTTTTTAATTAATTATTATTTATTGAAATTTTCCTCTCTCGTTTTAATGTTTTAGATTAAAATTTTGCTTATTTCCAATCAATGATAGATCGTTTTTTATTTATTTTTAAGATTTAGTTTTGTACTAATAATGTGGTGTAAAATTGCTTTGTTAGTGATGAGAAGGGCTAATTGTTGAAAGGTGATTTTTTTTTTTCCAAATATTAAAAATTTTACTTTGCAATAGACACTTTTAATTGGATGACTTTAACTTACTACTGGTAGTAATTTGCGATTTTAGTTGTCTATAATAATAATGTTACTAAATAATTACTTGCAGTGGATAGAGCAGTATTTCCCAAACTTTTGAAATTTACGTACCCCTTCTTTAAATTTCTTAAACGTTGAGTACCCGTTGTCACAAAAATGGATATATCTTATAACTCAATGGCATTTACTTTAATGCAAAAAATATCCTCACCAAAAGTCGGTGCAATACGTACTCCGCACAAACTCTTTTTGTACCCCCGGGGGTACATACTTTGTGAAACATTGGGATAGAGAGTAAAGAAAAGATATTTTTTAAAAAAATCTAAGAACATTTAATTTTCTAACAGCCTAAAGCGTAGTAAGGATCATCAGGGATGATAAAAAATTCAATATGTAGGGTGTCAACATTTGATTTATTAGGTTATCGCGTTCAGAGTAGTCCTTTCAGTAATGTATAGGCATTTGTTCACTTAGAACACCATATCGTAATTAAAGTGTATTTCTTTTTTATTTATAACTCTCACTCCGTAAAGGGTCGTGCGTTCCAGTTACCCACAACGATTGTCGAGTTCTGGATGCTGGGGATGTAAAATACCTGGGATTTCACCTAGAAAGGCGCCTAATGTGGAAGACCCACATTAAAAAAAGGTGGCACAGGTTAAAATTCTCCACTGTAATCTTCAACGTTTGACCAGGAAGGGGTAGGCTCTGAACCTAGCTTCGAAGGTTATGGTCTATAAGGATTTGCTAAGACCAACGTGGGCATATGGCGCCCAATTGTGGGGTGCTGCTAAAACATCAAATGTCGAGCTGTTTCAGAGGCAACAGACTAAAATACTAAGGTCCTTTCTTGGAGTAAGCCGTTACATCAGAAATTACATAATTCAACGGGGCAGAAGATTTCTGGAAAGAGTAAAAGCTCACCCGAACAGATTGGTTGTCAAAATTGCTTTAGAATTTCCATTCAAAAGAATAAAGCGCATAGACTCCAATCAATTTCTAAATTCATAAAATAAGTTTTTATATTAGTTTTAACATTTTCCCAAGCTTTTCCATCTTGACTTTAGTTATTTATTTTCTTTTTATTTTTATTTCTGTAATTTTTTTTCTTTTATTACTATATTTTTAATTTTTAAGAGGATTAATATTTTAGGCTAGGAGCACTGTGTGCTCAATTCCTAATTATCAGGTAAAAAAAGTAAAAAAAAAAAAATGGATACTTAACTCGAATTTTTAGACAATTGTTTTATAAGCTAATGCAAAAGTAATTCTAGAAGTTTTACTTTTTAAATAACAATTTTCTCTCTCGTTTATACTTGACTCGTTTGCTTATTCGATATTCAAATTATCGAACTATTTTACGTGTTTGATATGTTCATGAAAATACCCGCATTATGGTTAATAAGAGATGATTGGAAACTTTAATTATAGATCAACATATAGAGAGCACGATTTAATGACCTATACATGCGCCTTTTACGAGTGTGGTAATATAATATTAATTTTTATCGTATTATAACTCTCCAAAATTAATTTAAAATTTGTAATAACTCTCACTGAACCATGAGAAACATTAGAACTTTAAATTTATTTAATTAAATAAAATGGGAATCATGGATTTTTCGCTTTGATTCAATTACATACATAAATATGCTCAATGCTCATATTTCATGAAATGATTCACTTTTTGTTGTTTAAAACCACAACTACAATGTTACAATAATTTTTTTATTTGTGATTTTTGCAACAAATATGGAAAAAAGTTGATGTGGGTTTCGATGTTGAGATAAATTATGACATTTTATAATTTTGCAGTAAAACAATGTCCAAAATAATATTTCATTTTTTCACTTGATTTTTAAGCTACTTGACTTAAATTTGGCTTAAAATCAAATGAAAAATTAATATAGAAGTCAAGTCAAGCATTGAATTTGTAAATTGATTTATTTCAAAGTGTGGATAAGCTCAATGCCCAGCACAAAATGCCCAGTAACTTGACTTAATGAATCTCTAGTCTCTTTAAAAATGTGAAATAGGTATATTCCACTAGTATACATAAAAACGTTTGAAATGTTCTTTCAGCAATGGTAAGACAACGGTAACATTTCGAGCGTTGTGAGTGCCTAGTGAAACGCACCCTTTATGTCTTCCAGAAAGCGACAAATTGAACTTATAGTGACCAATGGACCATCAAAGCGATTATATGGTGATTCTTTTCTTTTTCTGGTGATTTCTCAAATTATGATATGCAATTTAGAAGATATTTAAGAAAGGACGAACATACAAACGTGTTAAAAATGTTTATAAGTACCGTCACTTTGACTTCGCTTTTGTCAGATAAAAATGGTAAAATATTTAGATAATCGATCAAACAAATTTAATCCTTGACCAAATAAATATTTTTCCACTTTACCATATGATTAGGCAACATTTTCGCTAACTTCACTAACACAATTTACGTAACGTATTTAAATTATTTTAAAATAAAATCTGCTCAATGTAAAGAAAAAAGAACGAAATAAAAAGAAAACTAATTATAATCTTCAGTGTTCCACTTAATATTCAAAAATGAAAAATATGAGCGTCAAAAATATCACAAAAACGACAGCACGAGGCTTTGTCATATCAAATTAAACTTCAAAAGGTGCCAAAAATAAAAGACGAACTTCTCGCTGGAAAGCTCCTTTCGTGTAAAACGAGCCAATTTTCTCTGTAGTGATATCAATTAATTAATTAGAGCCATTAAGTGGGAGCGCGCACTTGAAATTTAATTCGCATCAAATTATTTTTCACCTCGTCTTTTCTCTCATTTTATGTACGCGTACCTCGAATTTTTTGCTGCTTATGAAATCGAAGCCAATGACCGAATGTGTATAAATTGCGCCCCAAGAACACCAAATCCGCAAAATCGATTTAATATCGCCACGTGTATTTGATGTTCGGTGAGCAGCTTGTGAAACAATATTTTTTAATTAAAATTGCCAAATATGAATGAAACGTCTATTTATTGTATCGTCTGTAGAGTAAACGCGGGTTATTATGGCTTATTTTTTGAAAATTTTTAAATTACGTCCCAATAAGTCCTTATCTTTTTCTATTTCTTTTCGTAGATTTTAAGTAAAAAGTGTAATTATCTTTAATTTTTTTAAGAGTAAATTTTTATAAAAATATCATTTAATCATATCATGGAAATTATCAAATTGGTATTAGTCAATAGCTCAACAAGCAGGGATTCAAGTCTGATGTCGGGCTACTAACTTTTTGTTATAAATGGTTCAATAACCAAAGTATGACTAAAAAGAACCCTTTTTCACTAGTAATATCCTATATGGGGGTTCCTTTGGCTCGTTTTTGGAACTTTAAAAATTACATTTCAATTTTTTTTTAAATGTAAAAACCATTTTTTACATAGGTAACTTGATTATGATCAATGTAATTGAAGCCCTTGGAAGAAAAAAGTGTTCTCATATTTTTGCAATTCTTGGAAAATGGACTTTAGCATTTAAGCTTGGAATTTTTAGTCTATAGGCCCCTTCTGGTTCTAAAATGTATATTTATTTTAGATCATTCTTATGAACATAACAAAATCCTCATGTATCATTTAGTAGGAATAGAATTAAAAAAATCATTTACGTAAAAAAATGAGCTAACACCTTCTTCTTCAATTTATAAGGCCTTTTTATTTTTAAGGAGGTGTTATCTTTTTTTACACTGGACCAATGTGTTACGGTTACTTTAGAACAAGATTATAATATAACCAAATTTAAGCCAATGCTTTTGGCTAGTTAAGGCTTGAATTCATTAAAATATCCAATTCGAAACGAAAAGTAAAGCTATTTAATTTAATTCTCATTTTTTCTTATTAAATTCTAAGCTTTATCTATAAATAAAAACAATTAAAATCAAAATATGCATGTTCTATTTTTTGAGTAATCACTTAAGAATGTCCTGGTGTACCCAGAGATTCATCAAGTCAAATAGGTAATTAAACTTTTCTGAAATGCACTGTATGTACCTAATATTTTGACTTGTTACATAAAATAACTTACAAAGTTAATGCTTGACCTTTCATTAATATTTGATTCGAGTGTAACTTACTTAAAAGTTAAATTTTGGTCAAGTAGCTTGAAAACTAAATCAAGTAGTGAATCCTTAGGTACACTAAGAAAAAGTGTTTAAATTTGTTTTTAAAAATGCAACGTGGTATTTTAAAATAAACATCCTACCTTTGTGTCATTTCATCAAATTGATTGGATCTAAAGAGTTCTCGAAATGATCTTTTCCATAGTTCAGCGGTTCCCAGTCTTTTACCGAGACAGATCTTCAGAAACTCCTGACATATGAATTCCCTGCAAATTAAAATACAAAAATAAAATTGTATAAAGACGGAATATTTTATGGATGTATTAGGACAAGGGTCTGACACTTTGAGTTCTCTTGATAAGCGTATTTGACATGAGGAATTTTTAGAGGCATAAACAAACAGAAATTAAAAGGGTCATCATTTTTTTCATTACTGGAAAAGATTTCCGTTTACTGGATTTAAGACGTTTAAAATAAAAACTAGTCAGCATCATTTCAATTATGTTGGTATTAGTTGTCACGGGAGTAAGATTTTGTATTGCAAGTTTGGTAGTTTGATTTTCCCCTCGGGGTAAAAAAGAAGATAAAATTAATATGTTGAGTTGCAGACCTCAACACTGGGACTCACTGCGGATCTCTTAAGATAGCCTTGTGTAATTTGATTTTCAATCTACTTGATCTGAATTTGTCTTGAAATCTTGTTAAACTAGAGTCAAATATTTATATTTAAATGCTAAGTAAAGTGAAACATCTTCGCAAAGACAATTTCATTTACAAGTCGTAATTTCAAGTACAATTCATTTGAAAAAATGTCCAACTACTTAACAAGACGAATCTAGGTAGGTAGGTACTTACTATAATATTAAAAACTACACAAAATCTTTGTAAAATTTTTGAGGTTTTTCGTTCGATTTATCTGAAGTTTTTTTATCTTTTAAAATGAGACTATCTTAAAAATACTTAAACAAATAATATCTCATGATACATTTGACTTGAAAGAAATGTTGAATATTTATATTCAATTCCATTAACTATATGACAGTTTGTCTAATAAACACCTCATTAACAAAACTTCTTAATAAAAAAGATCGTAAAAATAATTTTCAAATAAATACTTTGCTAATAAAAAAGAAAGAAGTTACATTCGCAAAAATTTATACAAATCGATTCAATTTTACGTCGTTAACTTAAATTTAAGTGTCTTAAATGTCCATTTTCATATTTGAATATTTTACTCGTTAAAAATTGCATACATAATTTAATAAACATTTTTAATGATGGAAAATTAACATAATTGTCAAATGACACGAAAGTAATATAATTTCACAACTAATAATAATTATTTTTATAGTCATTCCAAATAAAATGGAATTGAGAAAAAAAATATGGAAAAGCCACTTGACAAAAAAGGTGAATTCAATTATACAAATGCCATTGCAATTCAGTAGCATTTAGATGTGGCTTGAATCGATGCGAATTAATTTCAAATTGAGCAATGGACGAAGAAGAAAAAAAACCTTGTTGATTTTTATTTAGGTATCGTAAATATAGGTTATAAAGTTTTACCTAATTGTTGACAATTGTCTTGTAATTTGTTTATTATTACATCACTTTTGAGTTAATACTGTGGTTACATACATGGTTAATAGTAAATTATGATTCTGTTATTTAGAAAAACTTGGTTTTTATATTCACAGAACTACGTCCATTAAGGCTACTTTAATAAACTCGGGTACAACCAGAGCTGGATTTAACCTTAGTGCCGCCTCGGGACACTAAAAAATGCCGTCCCATCACCATAATTTGACATAAAATAGATAAGGTGTCGATAAATAACTTTTAAATAAATAAAACCACTAAAAACGACTCATTTATAGTAAGAAATTTCTTAAAAATAGGTTACTTAATTAATAAAAAAAATTGTTTGTCTGTAAAGTCGGTTTAGGGACGATAGTTTTACGAGATAACGTCATAAAGAAACATCGATGAAAAATTGCATATTTTTATGAATTGAATTGAAATTAACAATTTTTTCAAAATGAAATTAGACTGAAACTTATGAAGGAAACAAATTAAATTTTATTAATTAAATTGTAGAGAAAAACACAAAACACGTTGTCTAGGATTCAACAATTATTGAATACGAGACATAGCTTATTGTATAAGTTCTCAAAGAAGCTCGCGTGGCGGCGTTCCAGTAGCAGAACTCGTGCCTCTCTATCGGTTGTATCGCGTTCTTGCTTGCACGCACAGGCTCAAACGGAACGTGACACTTTTTCATATAGGCTGTCAGTGTTCATCAATGTATAAGACGTCAAAAATATAAAGCAAATGGTACTAAGGATTATGATTACTCATAAATTGTAATATAAAATTGGTATTTTCAAGGAAAAACGTAAGAGTCTAACTTTTTTATTTGTAAATTGGTCACCTGAATCTTCACAATCATAGCGTTAAAGATTATCTGATTCGATGCATAGAATAGCTTAACTCTTTAGTATATTCTTACTCAGTGGTTCTTAACTTGGGTTCGATCGAACCCCAGGGGTTCGGTGTGTCAGTCTCAGGGGTTCAGCGGAGGTCTATTCACACACCCGACTCATACAAGGTATATAAAATATATACATATGTTTTGTATTTGAAAATATCATATTTTATTTTTCCTACTAATCGTAAGAAGGGTTCAGTGAATGCTCATATGATACTGTTGGGGGTCACTACCTCCAACAAGGTTAAGAACCACTGTTTATTGAAGATCGAAGGGAATTTAAAAAAAAAAAATTCTCAAAAAAAAATATTTTACAACCCTAGCAGTGTCAGAAAAATAATGATCTGTACATTTTGAAGGGCACAAATTATAAGATTAGAAAAAATGAAGTTTTTTTCACATTTTTGTTGATGAAGTTATGCAATGTTAATCATTTTAAAGATACTCTTCATAATGGAAACATTTTTTTTACTATAATTTGAGGATTATTTCAATTTAATTAAATTTTGAAACATTTTCGATAACGCAAAAATCTTTTTTTTCTCACTCTCCGAATTTTTTTATGCTTGAAAATTTGCCGCCCAGGGCACTAGCCCCGAGTGCCCCTAGTGTAAATTCAGTACTGGGTACATCAAACTATATGAAGGCTTATTCCTGTATGTAATAAAAAATGCCTAAATAATAAATATTGGAAGAGCTATAAGGACTTAAGTTGAATAATAAATTGCCTTACTCTCTTTAAAACATTCAACCTGTATTCAATTTATCTTTGTTAACGTTCGTTGAGATTGTTGTTTTCGTTTAATTGTGAAAATAAGTTGTAAACATCTGCATATATACTTTCTCACTACTAGTAACTTTACAATATAACCATCTCTCTTTCACTTTTTATATCCGGATACGCTCATCAATGTCATATCTACTCAAGAAGGGATAAAACTATTTTCTTGAGTAATTGTTGAATGTAACAACTACATGAAATAACTGCGGACACAACTAAGAATTTTTAAAACTCGAGAAAACTCGGAAAACTCGTTTACTTCATCTAATATTACAACACAAGAAACGAAAAGAAATGCGACACCAACCTTTATCAGCAATGACACATTATCGAACTTTTCATCAATTCAAACGTTGTAAACTTCAAAATGAATTCGATCGATGAATCAATAACACTTAAAATTAAGTCTTTAGCACAAAAAGTCTTTCAAAAGTCACTTTTTAGAACAGTTTTAGTATCAATTTTGGAAACTTGAAAACACGCTGATTATAAAATGTCGGCCATGACAGATCGTCAAATTTTCTTTTGACTTTTCACCGATTTAAATGTTCGGGGGAGCAATTGAAAATCGATCAGTGCGTTAAGGGCACGTCAAATTTGTTGTTTGTTATAAATTTTCTGATTGGTACAGGATTTGAACCCAAAGTATCCCGTTTTGAAAATTCTAGAAATGACAGGTAACATGGCGGATCGACGCTCAATTAACACTAATTGGGCCAAAGACCGAAGTCGCAACTCGCAATCCGAAGTTTAAAGAATTGAAAAAATTCACTATGCGTCGATTTTGATCGATCTACTCGGCAATTTTCGTAATTGTCAGTATTATATTAAGTAATAATCCGTGAATTAATGAGAAAATATCAAAAATTTAAGAAAAATAATTTTATTACAGAAAATTGATTGTTTAAATTTAATAAAAAAACATTTTTTTTATCTAGAAGATAAGAAGAAACTAGAGAAACTTTTGGTTTATATTTCATTCGATTACTAACTCGTAATTTCTATAGTTAATAAGGATTATCCTTATTAGGAACTTTATTCAAAAATATCTGGTGAGAGGCGTCACACAACTTTCTTTTACTTTCATTCATGAAAATACTCGCTGTTAGTTAAACGAAATATAAGCACTTTGTAACAATACATATAAACAGTACTGTATGAATACAACCTATAGGGCTATATATGTATGTATATACACGAATTCCCAACCTTCATCCCAGAACCGCCCTTATTCGAATTTTCTCAGGAAAAAGTTTCAAATAAAAGTTGTAGCCATTAATGAGTCTAAAAACTATAGAAAGTTTAAAGAAAATCGTTGGAGCCGTTTTTGAAAAAAATTGAAAAAGCTCAAAAACGCCTAGAGTAAAGTAGAGCTTTCGGTTAACCGATTTTAACCAAAAGCTTCGCGGCACAACTAGGTATAATATGGAGGCCAGATTCCAAGTTTGGTGAAATTCGGATAAAGTTTTCGATAAGATATGGCTGTCACACACAGACATGTTTCTAAAAACCACTATTTTGGACTCAGGGGGGGACCTCAAAACATGTATTTCCGGTGAAAGCTCGAATTCGAAAATTCGACCCGATTACAATACTTCCTTTACTATCTATATAGTAGTAAAAGAAAGTAAAAACCTTTTTGGCGACCAAACCAAACAGCTCGAGGACGAAGAAAACCTCCAACAATATGTAAAGTAGGTGAAAAATTTTCCTACCAAAAATCTCAATCATGATAAGAACAGAGAAGTTCTGGATAAGCCTGTGTTCAGGAGTGGATTAAAAATAGCTAATAATGATAAAGAAGACACGTAACAGGAGTTATACATTTTTACAGAATTCAAATAATTTTGTTTGTTAATATCTGATCTTTTAAAATAAAATGTTTTTACTGAATAACATATTATAGCCTATATTACTCAGTGATAACGTAGCTTTTAGATGGTAAAAGAACTCCCAATTCGGTTAATTAGTTCTAGAGTTTCGTTCGTACGTATAAACAAATGCAAGTACATGCAGTACTTCCATTAAAACAGTGGTCGGGGAATCGGGGTAAAATTACCCCAAATGGGGTAAAAAGAAATTTTTGTGGGTATAAAGGGATTTCTTCTACTTTGCTATTTTTAAACGTGTTAGTATTTTTACAAACAATTCTTTAAACTTAAATCAAAAGGCCCCATTGTGTCAAAAATGAAACAACATCAATTCTCTAAAACCTAAAGGGGAAAGTGTTTAATTGATTTTTGTTTTGTTTGTCCCAATATGAACATTTGTTTGTTTGCTTGTCTATGTTATATACTTATTATTTGCATGCAACTTTTTTTATCCGTGTAAATTAATTCAATAAATAATGTTTCATTTCTCGTACATTTGCCTACATTGATTGCCTCCTTTTCAAAATGAGGGTTAATATCGACGTAGGCAAAAATATTTTGGGGTAATGGTTAAAAAGGTTCCAAGACCGCTGCTTTAAAGGAAGTATTGTAATCGGGTCGAATTTTCGAGTTCGAGCTTTCACCGGAAATACATGTTTTGAGGTCCCCTGAGTCCTAAAAAGTGGTTTTTAGAAACATGTCTGTGTATGACAGCCATATCGTATCGCAAGCTTTACTCGAATTTCACCAAACTTGGAATTTAGCCTTCATATTACATCTAGTTGTGCCGCAAAGCTTTTGGTTGAAATCGGTTAACTGGAAGCTCCATTTTATTCTAGAAGGTTTTGAGCTTTTTCAATTTTTTGAACGATTTTTTTAAAACTTTCTTTAGTTTTCCGACTTATTAATGCTTACAACTATTATTTGAAACTTTTTCTTGAAAAAATTCAAATAAAGAGGGTTTTCGGGTTAAGGATGGAAGTTCGTAAATACATCGAGGCTGTATGCATATTGTTTATATATAGTTATAACATGATTATAGTTCTTTTAACTAACAGCACGTTTCATAAAAGAAAGTACTGTGACGCCTCTCAGCAGATATTTTTATAAATATGATAGTGTAGAGTTTAGACATATAGTTGGTATAAATAAAAGTTCTAAGATCAAGGTCTTAAACATAATAAGAATTATTGTAAGGTGCATCAAATAATTAGATTCTATAAAATAGAATTTCAGGAACTAATTAATTAGTAATCAAAGTTCCACGGTTTCATGAAGCTACCGTAAACGAGATTAAAGCGCACTATATTTCCGTGATAAATTGATCGCTTCAACGAAAACTTTGTCGCAGCTAAAACTTAATTACTGCAATTACGTGTATTGTATGCAACATAAACTCGAATTTATAAACAATTTGCGCTTAACAGCGACTTACTTTGGCATGGAATTAATGCTCTCGTTTGTGCAATTATTGCCATTGCTATTATTTTTTATGTGTGAAGTGCTTGACCTTTGCTCGCCGAATAGACAATTAGAGTATGAAAAAAACCTTGTTGTACTACGCCCATATAAGTGTTTTAATCGCTGTATTGTTTTTATTCAAAACCGCGGACTTTGATAAGCGCGACAGTTATTTGCGGAACGTTTTTTTTTTATTTATTTATTAATATTAATTGTAGTCAAACTGATTTTTACCGGTTTCAGATATGAATATTCATGAGTTTATGAATTGTCGTGTTTATGATTTTAATAAATGATTTTTTTTTTAACGGGGAATCTCCCAATAGATCAAAAGGGCAACTTTACATAGGTTTTGTTTTGATATAAAGCTGAAAAGACTAGCAAGTGTTTTATTAATTAAGAACTTGTGGTTCATAGAAATACATCATCTTAGTATTATTAAATAAATCTTTACTATTGTTCAATTCCTCCTTATGCTGTGGTAAGTGCATAGTGCATACTATAAGAATATGAAATGAAAAAAAAAATTGTATTGTTTCCTGACTAAGACACTATTTGATTAGACTATTAGGGATTCATTATTTGACTTAGGTTTCAAGTAACTTGAAAAAATTCAAATGGTAATATTTAAATATCAAGCATTGCATTTGCAAATTATTTAAATTCCACGTTTATAAATTAGAAGGAATCATGGATCTATAGGTACTTTATATTAAAACGGTTGAATGGATATTAATAAAGTGACCATACGTCGTGGATTGGCCGGGATAGTCCCGAATTTCCACCTTGCGTCCCGGATTTTTCTAGAAGCAATATTTGTCCCGGATTCAGGTTTTTTGTCCCGGATTTTTGGGATTTTTGAAAAGGTTCTTATTTTAATATTTATTTGAAGTATGTGAAGTATCTTGGAGTGTACTTGGACACCAGACTGAGCTGGCATATATACAAAAGAAAATTCTAGTTGCAGACGCTAGGTTAACCAAGCTTTATCCAATAATGAACAGGAAATCCTCATTTAGAGTCGAATGTGCTATGTTACTGTACAAAAGCTTGATTAGACCTATACTGCTGTATGCTACACGGAAAAAAATAGTGGTGTAAAATTTACAACACTAAACTAGTAATAATTTTACTGCACTTTGTGTTCACTATGACCACAAATGTAACATTAGATAACACACTGTGTTGTATTCAGCTCTAATGTATAGTATTTTTACTACCATAGTGTAGTAAATATATGTAGCTGTTACAACTGCTGAGTGTTGTACAATTAACACATTTTGGCGTTTGCGCATGCGGCGCGTACAACATAACCAATAATTTTGACAAATAAATGCAAGTGTCAAAAATTCAACTACATTTTTACTAGTTCGTGTTGTAAATAATACTACAGTTTTTTAATTACACTTGACTGGTAAACGTTACCACACGTGGTGTCATCCTATGTAATACTAGTTAATGTAGTAAAATTAACAAGGAATGTTGCTAAATCTACAACACATGTTTTTCCGTGTAGTCCAGTCTGAGTAGCAGCAGCCCCATCGAAAATAAAATGACTCCAAGCACTACAGAATAAGATAGTAAGGATGGTAACTAGGGCTCCATGGTTCGTATGAAACAACCAGCTGCACAGAGAATACGATATCCCAACAATTTGTGACACGTTGAAGTACCTGACGGCCGTACTGTTTGGAACATAACGCAATCTCTTTCCAATTAGGCTATATACCTGGAACGATGAGATTAAAAAGAAGATACTCTAAGAATTTGGTTGAGGACAGTTAGCTCAATAGGAAAAAAATTATCTTTATTGAAAGTGTTGCGAAGCCCAGGAAAATATAAATTATGACGTAGTAAAAGGGCTGTACACCAATATTGTGAACATAAAGTGAACAAACCGAACAAGCCTGTGTATAGCGGACTACTACTGATCCGGGCAGAACAATAAATTTTGAAAAAGAATTTTTACTAGCGTAAAATAACAATTATGATGTTCATTGGCTTTGTTAGTAACGTAAAAAAATTACTTGAAATTAGACATTTTCAGATAGACGAGTCTTTGGAAGTTTAATTAGATGTTGAAATTATCGAAAGCAAGTTTTTTTTTTTTCGAAAACTTAGAAAAATTCTTTTTTGAATCGCCAAAAGTCTGGCCAAGATGAAGATAAATGACCAAACAAAGTACCTACTTAAAAATTATAAATTTTATTAATTGAGATTAGCGCGTTCAAGGAAATAGAGAGAGATAGATTTTCCTAGAGATAGACGATTAAATAAATTTTCAAGCCCGTGGAAGAAAAGTGTGTTAACTCACTAAGTTGACACCTTGAAAGAAATTAGCAAGATTTAAATTAACACTAAAATAGAATCTTGAAAGTCAAGTCATTTTCCATGCACTCTAACATCTTTCTGATGAACTTATCAGAATCCTGATGCCTTATTTAGTGGGAATGGAATGAAGAATCATTTTTGTCAAAAAGTGCCATACAACTAGAGTCCAACCGAAACTGGTTTCCCGGCCGAAACCGAATATTCGACCGTGGCTTCAGTTTCGGCCGAAACCGAAACTCACGTGGTCAAGTATAAAATTCCTTAAAATACTGAAATTTGGTGCATTTTACCCATTATTCTGCATTAATTAGGACATTAAATGGAAACACAGTATATTAATTTTGTTGTACTTAATCATTTATTTAATATAATATAAAAAAATATTAAAATATTTTTATTATTTTTTCAAATTAAGTTCTCATAGCAAAATGTTTATCAGTTATCAATAATCAAATCACTAATTGTTACTGTTTCATCAAATAGTAAGTATTGGTATTTTGAAATCTTATTAATTAATACTTTGGTTTGTATTTGTACTTAGAATCATCAATCTCTTTTAGGGACCTCTAATATAAAAATAATAAAGTGTTGCCGCGAGAAACGAAGTTCGGCGACGTCCACGAAAACTTCCGAAATCAGTTTCGGTTTCGGCAAAAGTTTCGGCCAATTTTGGCCGAAACCGAAACTGCCGCCAAAACTTGATTTTTGGCCGAAACTCGGCCAAAACCAAAACCGAACTTTCGGTCGGACACTACGTACAACATATTTTTCTAAGGGGCTCTAATAGATATTAATAAGTAGTAGGTACTATTATAATTTAGGTTATGTATGTACTTCTGATAGTTTCTTAATGATAAGGTTTTAGTCTTGGAAGTGTTTTCTTTTTTATTACGAACTTATTGTTAGTCAGAATACGCTCTGAATAAGAGGTTAACCTGAAAAAATCTCATCCTGGTCCCGCGATAAGCGGAAAGTAAGTAATATATACGAGACTATAAGATAAAAGCTAAAAGACTTCAAAGTATATTTTCCTCTATTGTATGACAAACAGTTTCAGTCTATAATTTATACAATCTTCGATTACAGGAAAATGCAACGTTGATCCTGAAAGTGACTTCTGAACAATGACAGTGAAACCTTGATGTTGACGTAATACGATATTTACGCTGTTATTAAAACCGCAAGAAACGTCAGTGTGCGTTACTTGAAATTCAGTACAGCAATGGCGTGTTAACGATATTTTTCTCGCTTTTCTTACCACGTAGAAAATACTCCATTGTTACTTCCTGGTTTCGCTTTGAATAATATGTAGATATACATTGAAAATGGAATGAATGCAACACTAAAATAGTTAAGTGCCTCCACTTGAAACAATGGCCCCTCGACTTTTCAGAAGGACTTCTATTCGCAATTTCAATGTAAAATCCAGTTTTTACAAATGCATTTTGCGCGACTGAGTTCAATTCGATTTTTTTTTTCGATGAGCACACAAGAAAAACGTCTCATACAATATTCAAGTGATTTATATAGCTTTTTGCAAATAAAAGATTCCCTTTTGATTATTCCCTCGTCATGGTTTTTTTCATCTTATTATCGTCACAAAAGAATATTATGAATTGGAAAGACACACTTTCAAGAATATTTCAAATGAAATTTTCACATCTGCGATATTATAACAAGGCTCCTTTGAATATTTCTAGTCCTTGTTTTTCTCAAGCTTTTAATGTATATTTTCTTTATCTAACTTTATCAGTACATTTTTTTTAGTTTTTGACCTTGATTTTTCATACCATTTGTATAACAATATAATTTAAATTGAATACCAACTTCCTCATTTATATTTTTTGTACTGTTACTAATGAAATATGTTTATAAGAAGAATATAAATCATAGGTCAATAACTAGAAATATGCGAAGAAACTTTTACTAATTGGACAGAGTGACAAAAATCTATACTAGAAGTTATTTAAGAAAAAGAAAGAGAGACCTTAAAATAATGTTAGGGAATATAAGGGATCCCGATAAAATCAAATCAAGTTATGAATCCCTAGTTTAAAAACAACTAAAAAAATTTCCGTTAAACAATCCGTTTTCTTCTCAAAATTACACTTTCAATTGCTCTTTGCTACTTTTGGACCACCTTTTTTTGTCGTCATTAAAAATTTCGTTTCATTAAGTATGAAATTTTGAAAGAAAAACCGGTTCCATCTCAAAATTATATGAACCTCCATTCAACGACAAAAATTTAAAAAACGTGCCAACTTATTTTTGGATTTGCTTAAGCCATGGAAAACCCAAATCTTCCTATATTTCATACTTAATAAAACCAGAAAAAAAAAACTAAACTTTAAGAATTGTCCATCAACACTGCATCATTACTCAACGTTCAATGAAATGTGCGAAATTTGCATTTATTCATTCAAACGAGATTTAGTAAAGGACGAATTTTTAAATTCACATCTTATAACTCTCTTAATTAAAATGTCAAAATGATCAATTTTATACGTCCAAACAATTACTCTTACATTGAAAAAAACATATTTATAATTATATTTTCCATTTATAAATATATACATTCAACTCGTCTCGATCGTCACAGCTTTTATTAACTTTTCAATTTTTTTACGACGTTTAAATTATAGTATTTTGAGTTTATTTAAAAAAAATCATATGCACACGATAAATTAGCACGGAATAAAACACAATGCTGCCTTGTCACTTGGCTATTTATTTGCTTTTTTAATTCTCTACATTATGTGTTTAGTAAAGTAAACGAGCGAGAAATCATTGGTACGCGAAATATAAATAATTTTTGAATGATTTCTCAAAAATGTAGCGCAAAGTGTCATATTTTGGCAGTCTTCCTATTTCTCTGAAACTCAGATTAAATGATTCATCGGAAAAGTTAATAAGATTTTGATATGATTAGTGTTATAAACTGAGTTATTCACTTTGAGACTTGTAAATGTTGTACTGAAACTCGGACTGGCCATAGGTCAGATCGGGCCTGGTGGGTCGATGGGCCGGCTTGGTCAATAGCCAAAGAGCCGTTTAGTCGACAACTGATCAGAAAGTATACTTTTGATATTTAACACAACAAATAAATATATAACGCGTTGCATGGATTACTGATAAAATATAATTCAAAGCGATTAATCGATTCAGAAAATTCCGAAACATTCCCTATTAGAACATCTACCGACCCTAATAGCCTAGGAGACCACTGCATGATTGCTACACCCATAAAGTAGTTTAATCATTTATAAATCAAATTAAAGCTCTCTTTCTGTGCATGATTATATAAGGGTGCCAATTTAAATTTGCCCAGAAATAAGCGAAAATAGCTGTTGAATATGAGATTAAAGTGAGGGGGAGTTAACGCGCTGCGACATTTGTCAGACGAGAACAACGAGTGTTTACGCTACAAGTTCTATCTCGATGGCGTGTCTCGACCGATTGAGGCACGCAAAGATTTTAAAAACTCGCCAGACTAGTTTTCACCTTCTTTGAAAAAATATCGTCAGGCGCTCTCCGACTTTATCTTTAATTTGCAGCATCTTTAACAGCTATTTTCGCTTATTTCCGGGCAATTTTAAATTGGCACCCTTATATGATCATGTACAGAAAAAATAGCTTTAATTTGATCTATACATGATTAAATGGGTACGTTATGGGTGTAGCAATCATGCAGCGGTCTTTAAGGCTATAATATTTCACACGTCATAGCAGTATTGAACTACTTCTTTGTAATTTATATTATAAAACTAAAAAATAAATGTTCACCATAGCTTTACTTAAAAATTAATTCGCTTAGGCTATGGGTTTATTTACACTTTGATTAGTGCGAGTGATTAGCGATTAGTTATTCTTGTGAGTAAATCAAGTGTGTTCAATGCGAGTAACTTTTTAGCTGCTGGCCGATTCGAAATTTTAGACCTATTTTCGCCCTCAAATTCTAGGCTATTAAAAGGTGGATTGACAAGAGGACCATTTGTATTTGAATTTTGGACCTCATTTGAACCTACAAGTGGCATTTATTGGAGAAAATACAACTTTTAGGTTAAAATGTGGTTTAATTTTTTTTTATTTACTCTCTCTCTCTCTCTTTTCTTTCTTTCTTTTCTCCGCTCTTTCTTTGTCACTCTCTTTTATTGTTTTATTAGTAGGGTTTTTTTCAAAAAGAATAACATTTTTATTTTAATATTTGGTTTTTTTTTATTCATTAAATATACAAGTTTCATTAATATTAGCGATAAATTTAAAAGTAATAAGAATATTACAAATATCAGTTCTTAATTCTTAACTTCTTCACACTTTTTCTTTTAAACTCGGTTTTTTCACTTTTAAATTTTTACATTTACACTTTTAGGCCTTTTGATATAAGTAGACAATATTGAAAAATAAATCAAATAGGTAGTGAAATAAGTTTATTCAATTGTTGTATTATGACGAACGTAGCCACTCGAACAAGAGACTAAAGCTGAGTAAAAATAAGCAAGAGTGAACAGGATTAAGGATCAAACCAGTAATGGTCATATCCCGATACACAAAAAATTCTATGTAAGTAGAGGCTACACAATATTATATTAAGCATCTAAGTATAGGAAAGAGAGAGATCAAAAATTTGGGTTATTAGTAAATAATATTTGCAATAAGTATTGTAAAAAAAGCAGGTTTACAACCAAGTTTTATGTTTTATGATGATAAAACTTTTTTTAGCACAAAACGATGTTCACAAAATATAATAAAAATTTCATGTAGGTTAAAATGAAGACGATGGAATATCGTTTAGGTTGAGATGAGGTTCATTTTACTCTTTGTAGGTTCAAATGAGGGTAAACGATCCATTTTAGGGCCAAAATAGGTCTAAAATCTCGACTCGGGTGCGCTTAGAAAACACACCTAGCAATTAAACTAAGCGTAGCAGCAAAACAGTACAGTGGACTCAACTTGCACAGCACACTTGAACTAATCACTCAAGAATAACTAATTGCTAATAACTCGCACTCGTACTAATCAAAGTGTAAATGAGTTTTATGTTTCATAAACGTGATAACAACGTTAAAAACCAGTTTAAAACTATTCTTTCAGAAGTTTATTAGATTTAAAGCTAATATTTACTTGATTTTTCATCATGCAAGTGATTAAATTAACTTTAGCTAAAAATCAAGTCGAACTCAAATGAAACATAAATATTTAAATAATAAATCAAGTCAAGCATTGAGCCTGTTAGTTATTTAACTTCAAAGTTAAAATTTGAAGCTTCATTGCCAGTTACTTTGATAAATCCTTAATAATCATAGTCGTGTTAAATGAAACGTCATCAATGACGTCATTACTTTCACTTAAGATCACACTTTAAGATTAATCAAATAGGTACGATATACTCGTACTTATTTATACGATACAATATATAGGTACTGTTTTTGTGGGAAGTACAAGCCCATGTCTCTCATAAATACCAGGGAGACGTTTAGAACTTAGCCCGTCTCTGGACGTGTACCTCTAATATATTTTATTGATAGAGTCAAGTTGCTTATATAACCGTATTGTGAGACAAAAACTATAATAATAATAATAATATACAGAGGAAACCGCACGTGAAACGCAAGGCCATGGTATACGAGTATTTGGTTTCAAATGAATTCAATTGTGCGTCGTAATGGACTTTCCTCGGAAAAGAAAATGCTCGCATCACAGTGGGAAAAGCGAAACCTCGACCCAAGTGTGCACTAATTGAAATTTGCAAGTGGTGTGTGCAAATTATTTTGACTGAAAAGGACTGCGCTGTCGGGCCAAGGTTTCAGCCGTAACTGTAAACAAGTTCTTGTCAATTTTTTGCGAATTATTATTCACAATATTCAACAATAACTTGCCGTCTAATTAACAAAAATAATCATAAACAATATATTTACAATTCACGTTTCTCCGAAACTGTCAAAACCGATCGGAGTTTTTTTTTTTCTCTGTGCAATCAATAAAAATATAATAAATTTTATACGTTGATGGCAATTTCATTAGTTTCATAAACTCTAATTTCGTTAATGAAGATTGTCACGCAACATTTAGTCATGAGAGACTTTTCTCATCTATTATATTTTCTTGTATTATGAAAAATGTCACTCTTTAATTTTACTTGGTTTACTAAATATTTGAATAAAACGTTTATAAATATTTTTAAGAGTACAATGTAATTTAATATATTGCTTATCATGCTATTACTTCCTGTAAGTAATCATTTTTTGAATGTTTTACTGCTACAACCAGCCAATGGCTTATGCATTGTACTAACAGCACAAAGGTATCTGCATGCACCCTTGAGACTTTCTCTCGATGGAATACCCTTGACAAACTGGTAAAATAATGAGAAAAATTCATTTTATAAAAATAAATTAAGCAAAGGTTTTGGTAGATTACATTTTCTGTTAATAATTCTTTTTAATTTTTGACGAGGGATATATAATAACTAAAATAATGAGACGTCCTTAAGAGCAGTTGATCATTGGATCATTGGTTCAAAAATGGTTCTAAGAATAGTTAGAGAAGCTTCATGATATATGAATGGTACGATGTTTAGAAAAAACGAATTTATTATTATATTTTTTCTTATGGTGTTTAAAAATTGATAGAAGATATCAAATCAAAACTTTGACGCCAAAACGGGCTGTTATTATTAATATTAAGGCTTGTCGCAATCCATTTTTTTCATTTTCTAATAGGTATCCAATAGGTATAAAACAGTACCGAATTGTTTATTTTTGAATTTTCATAACTTTGGAATAGTTCATTGTAACAACAATCTGAAGGAAGATACCCAAAGGAAATTTTACGCTTTGCAAAAAAGGTCCTTAGAACAAAGTTCCTCAGATCAATCGTTACAGAGATATATAATATAAAGGGTCTAGCCGAATAAGCCTATGTCAGCGGGCCCAGGGTGTTTTTTAACTTGACGTTTCTTTTATTTTTCTGCACATATACCTCTAGGCGGGAGTAGTAAATATACTCGATATTAGACCGCTACCCATTCTATTATCGGAGCTAGAGGGGTTACAACCCTTAACTGAAAAGTTTTTTTTTCTCCGAAACTAATGAAAATAACGGAACAAATTTTTCAAAATAACATGTAAAATAATGAATTCTATATTCCGTTTTTTTTTTGCTTACATCAAAATATTTAAGTGGTAAAAAAATATTAATGAAATATTTAGCGGGCTGTTTTTATACCTCTCTCTTAGTTGACACTCACCAAAAAAATATATTTTATGCATCTATTTAGTAACTACTTATCACAAAAATTTTGAGAAAATCGATTTGGTGGAACATATTTAAAAAAATATATATTCCGCACTAATGTTTGGATAGCGACCAGCTCCGATAAAAGAAGGGGTAGCGGTCTATTATCGAGTATATTTACTACTTATTTATACCTAGAGGTATATGTGGAAAAACACAAAATAAAAGTCAGGTTAAAAAACACTCTGGTCCCGCTGACATAGGCTTATTCGACTACACCTTTTTTTAAATATTTTTCAACAAAAGTATAAAAAAATATTTTTCATGTTGTCAGATTTTGTCTTGAATGACTTAGCCAAGTAAAATAAAATCAGTTCACCCTTAACAACAGAGCTAAAAATGATTTACAGATATATGTCTTACATTCGAAATGGCAACACCAGTAAATCTTATATCATATGCACAGATTCCCAAAGTTCAATCAACGCCCTAAGAGGGCAGAATTTGGAAAACCTAATTAAAAATATAAAATCCTTAGCCTGGAAGTTGAGGGCAAAAATAAGCTCTATGTGGATACCGAGCTACATAGGCATCGGTGGCAATGAAAAAGCTGACCAACTAGCTAAAAGAGCCGCTTCTAACGGAACTAGAGACGATGACGTCACATACATAGACTGTCTAAAATACTTAAAATCTACCCTTATTAAAGATTGGCAACGTCGTTGGGACCTATCATTCGACAAGCTGAGACAGATTAACCCTTTGGTAGGAACGATGCTGATTTTAGTGACCTCGGAAGAGATGAGGAGGTAGCCCTTACAAGATTAAGAACGGGTCATACCAAAATTACCCACGCTCACATCTTTCTGGAGAAACAGCTCTAGTTTGTCCGATTTGACTATTGACATTCCCCACTTGGTAAGGTCCGATCCTAGTTATCCACCCCCTTCCACTAAGCAAGAAACTGGGAATATGTTGGACCCGGAAGTCTCTGGATTCAAACAAAGATGGAAGTCAATGAAAAAATCACCCTACTATCGACAGATCTAATTCCCAACTCTATGCTCATTATACCAACCAACTAAGAAGTCGCAAAATGACCTTCCAATCGAAGCGACTTTAATTTTAAATTAAAAAAGTATTTAATATAAACATACCCTACATTTTTGAACAATTTAAAAAAGACTTTTATTCCGAAAAAATTAATAATTATTGTAGGATAGCTATACAAATTAAAAAAAAAAGTGTTTTTAAAGTAAATCCGCTTTTTTTTTAATTTTTAATGAAAAGCAAGAATTTGTTAAGTATAGAAAATTTTGATGTCTTTTGTAGGATTACTGTAAAGAATATTTTTGGTTCTCAACTAGGAATCATGTTGTAAAATGACTTAAAATATGGCGTATAGTTTAAGCTATAGTTTAATAATCGGACAGAGACCAATTTTTATCCTGGAAAAGCATAATTAATAATTACAGTTGAAGAGTTTTCAAAAGATTATTATTATCACTTTTACAGAAGTGCAAAATATAATCGATATGGTTTTTGTTAATGCAATTAGTTTACAGATCAGAGAAAATAAAGAGTACATTCATCTCGTAAATATTCATTAGTCTTTAGGATAAACTTATCCTTTTTAAAATGAAAGACCAAATTTTAGTGAAAGGTAGCTTACATAAAATTAAAACAATACTTGATAAGTAATAACATACGAATTAACTCCTTTTTGAAAAGGAGTAGTTTAGAGCGCACTTTTCTTGGAAAATTTCTTACTGGTGGGGGAAGTTTATTGTTATTTTTTGAAATAATCGGTTAAACTAATAGTGATGTTTGATATGAAGATATCTTATAAGAATTTTTTTAAATACATTTTTATCCCAGAAAAATACCTGGTTATTGAATACCTACAACTTCTTCATGCTAAATACAAAATATGTCTTACATTTTGGAATAACATGCTATGGAGATATTTTAATCCCAAGCAAAACAGGGGTGGGTCAACCAATCGTTTATATAATCAGTGAAAAAAATCGTTAAAATCATAGTTAAGAAATCATTTGTTGAAATAAAGAAAAAAAAAATGGTAATTAAATTTTCAAGTTTCCATTCGCACAAAGCATGCTTTCTGGGAACTTTCCGAATGAATTATTATTTAATTTCCACTTTGCGCTTTTTCCAATCGTATTTACGAGCTTTTTTCTATTGAAAGCACTTATTAGGCGATAAATTGAAAAAAGCGTGGCTCCCGCGTCGACTGTTGCCAATCGACCAAGAGAATTATATGAATTATTTATTCCTGATTCAATTACCGAACTTTTAATTTCAAACTTATGAATTCCCGAGAGTTTAATTATTAATTTCTTAGACACATTTTATAAAAAAAAAAATGTCTCATAAATGATATAATTTTTTGTGACGCAAGCCATAAGTAGACGCAGATTCAATTACTTAAATGGAAAACGTTGTCAATGGACTTATTTCAATCGATAATTCATTTTCGGTTCAAATTGAAAAACTGTTCCTTTGATTTTTTAGTAACGCGACCCTTTTCAGGTGAATGACAACGAAACATCCTTGGTTTGACATCGCTGTAGCCATCGAATTCAATTCCCTCGAATATTACCTTCAAAAAAAATATATATATATATAACTTATATAATCACTGATTTCAAAATGAGAATATTTTCTTTGTATTGTTGATTTTTATCAGTACATTTTTAATTCAACAAAAAATATTTTCACTTTAATATGGGTCACACAATCTTTAATTTTCTAAAAAAAAAAAGTTAATGTCTATATTACAACATTGAAACCTTCATTTTGAGTTTATATGGCTATTACAAGGCTAATATATAATACAATTTTTTCTCTCTGAAATAATTTTCGTCGTTAAACGATAAAATTAAATTTTCAATTTTTACTTGAAAAACGAAAATAAATATTAATATCTTTGATTTTCTATCGATTGAGCCTTGTGTTTGTTTTCTTAAAGAAGTTCCTAGGAAATTTTGTTCAAAGAGAAACATTGAATCGTTTCTTGAGAAAGTGAAGATTTCGAAATAGTAGGAATTCGATTTGTTGAGTTGTATTTATGAAGGTAAACATGTTTGTGGTGAGGTCTAAAAATTCGTACAATATGAAACATTTTTATAATGCATATTATTATTATTATTGTTCTCGTTTAATTGACTGTGCAATGTTGGTTGTTATTTTTAAATTATTAATTTAACTGTTTATATGCAAATTTCATTTGGAACCTGATCATGTGTATTGCGTAAAGTGTTTTGCAATTTATTTTCTTCTTCTGATTGCAACGTTAGTTCAATATAAGAGAATGGAATGATCTAGTTAATGATTTGTGAGATCTTACAGTTTTACTTTCTTTGATAAGATTGATCGAATCAGTCGCAAAAACGACGTGAGCATGGACGTACCAAGATATACAGAATACAAAGATCATTAACGTTCTCCTTTTAACCATGGCTGTGAGTTGTGACCCAAATACTTAGTTGTACTATAAAATTTTAAAGGAAGTAACGCTTATGAACTTTTTGACGTGATAACGCGAGAACGCGAAACAAGTGATAAAGAGGCACGATATTATTGTTAAATCCTAGACAACGTGTTTTGTGTTTTTCTTTTACAATTTCCTTAATAAGATTTAATTGATTTTTTCCGTCATAATTTTTAGTCTGATTTCATTTTGAAAAAATTGTTCATTTTCAATTAACTCCTTTGTATTACTTATACAAAAAATGATAATTCAGTGATAATAATTCAATTCATAAAAGTACGCAATTTTTTATCAATTAGATGTTCTTTATGACGTCATCACGTAAAACCGATCGTCCGTAAGTCAACTTTACAGACAACCATTTTTTTTCAAATTTATCATGAACGATGGATAGTTCCATTTATTCATTGGCGACAAAATCTTCATAGTGATTATGGTCGGTGTTCTCGAATTCAGGACCACACCACGGATTAAGGTAGTAAATAAGGGTTCATTATTAAGAAGGTAATTCCAGTTTTGCGTAGGTTGGGGATATTTCGATGATATTGTACATCAAAATAATTTTATTTTGCGATAAATTTACTTTATTTTGAGCTGGTTTGCAAGAAAGTGAAAATATAAGTGAAGTAAAAATAATCTTAAGTGAAAATGGCAAGCCCTTTCTTGTAATAGAGGGTTATAAAATCTAAAAAAAAATCCTTAAAAGTGGTGAGACGTTTTAGATTTGTACAATGAATCAATAGGTTTGTTCCAATCATCCTGCTATGGCGATGCACAAACATTTATCAACACTGACAAGAACAGGCAAGAGTGAGTGAAGAACTGTTTCAGCTTTGGCTGAGAGTCGACCCAAACGATGCCGCGTTAAATCCTAGAATTGGTTAGTATGTGTTTAGATCCGACCATCATAAAGTGAGAAGTTCGCTCGAGTTACAAACTCACTTGCTCACGGCAGTGCATAAGCATCGCCAAAACAGTGTGGAACGAGTTTTAAGCGCCCGTCGAACGAACCTAATTAAATGGAAAAGTCTTCACACTGGGTATAGATAATATAATTTCCCGAAAAGAAACAGTGCATAGTCATGAAAATTACATAAAGAAATTGAATCGACCGATTTTGAGTGTGACAAACAAGCAGAAAGCGATAGATTAGGTTTGTTCCATACGTTGGTGCCAAACACTGCCAGAACGACAAAGAGTAAGACACATTGACCAACAGACAAGGGTGAGTGAAAAAATGTTTCAGCTTACAGCCGCTCGGCCTCATTAGGCCAAGAGTCGACCTATGTACGTACGTTTTCGTGACAATTGCGTATTTCGACACTAATTTGGTGGTGTTTAAACACTGAGTAACCGGTTTTTAAGTCGAGCGAACTTGTTACTTGATCTTTGCCTTTGTGGCAGTGTTTGAACATCATCAGAAGGACAATAGGAACAAACCTATTATATCACAGAATAACCATCGAAAATCATTGATTGTGTGATAAATGAAAACAGTGATGCTATGAGGTCGCCAATCTCTGGTCTACAGTTCATTTCAGGAATCTATCAATTCGTGTCTGCCCATTATGAAAATAGCGCTTTAAAAAAATATTTATTCCAAAGTTTAAATGGTGATATTAGTAATGTATAAATTAAAAAAATATATAAATTCATATAAAGCTTCATCAAAGCTTTGCTTTCCCTAATCTAAAAGCTGGGTACGCCAATGAACCTGAGTTTGGCTATTAAATTGTATCTTATCAAAATAAAACCTCGTACATTTTTTAGTTTTTAAGCATCTTAAAATTTTATTTTTACTTCTTTTTTATCGTTGACTTGAAGATAATGAGCTTGAGTTTTCTAGGAAAAGCTTTCAGACAGATGTTGAATTTTTTTCCTCGCCCAATCGTAATTTTTGTTGCTTTCATTTTCGCCTCGTTTAGTCAAATTAATGCCTAATTATCAAGATAAAAAATTTACTTTTAGAAAGTTGAAAATTTCATCCTCACTTTTTTTTTACTTCTGAAACGGCGATTTAAATACACTAAAAAAAGTTCTTTGATATAATTAACTGTTTCATGAGTTGTAGTAGAGGAAAGTAAAGATAATTCTTGTATCAAAGTATGTTTGTAAATGATAGAAGTGTTTTATATTAGGTTATCATTAAGATTATAGTTTTTATTTGAATTAGTTTGAAAAAAATGAGATTGACTTGAAAATAAATGTATCTATCAGTATAGGTAATGTGAAAAGAAAAAATTGTCATCGTCTCGTTAAGCATTGACACGCCAATTAGTTCTTCACGTAGCATGAAAAATTGAATTGAATATCTATTCTACTTAAATTAACGCTGATAAATCCATATGAACAATTTTATTCTCATCATTTAATGCAAATAAATCGTTGGATTATTGGATCATCGGAGGTATTGCACTTAATTTTAAAAAAAACTGCGATAGAGCGAAACTCTGTCCATATTAAAGAAATTTGTTGAGTACATATAAACCATCTTCCCTCCATTTTCATTCTTTTCACTAATTGTAAGCTTGATAAATGAGCAACAGATCAAAAGGAAGAGAAAAATCTGCAAAATAATTCAAAAAATAGAACCAGTAGAGATATTGATTTAGGTTTTTTTTTTCTGACTTGATGCATTTTTTCTACTCCTAAACCAAATGATCGTTTTGTGTGGTAGATATATTTTAGTATACTTATACAACAGGATCACTGCCTGCCTCATTTAAAACAGCCTTATTGTAATAGAGTACGTTTTGTGTGATATTCATACTGAACAAGTCTTATAGGAATGACAAATACACGTATAAGATCTCATAAATCTATATAAATCCATTTTTCATGTTCTGTGAAAATTTAGGTTTTTTTTTTGAAGTTAAACTTCTTTAGGTGCGTTATGAAAAAATTATGAGAGTGAAATCTTAAGATGTGTGCGCATCAGGGTGACACAAAATTAACAGGAATGATTAAATAAGTTATAACTTTTCTCGAATTTTGCAGTAGCTGTTATCATACTATTTGGAGTTTAGTGATGAAAATGACGTCTGCATTACATGCATATTCTTGGTTTTCACGAAATCTGGGATTCTGATTCAACTATCTTAGAATAATAAGTAATTTAGTAAAACAAGGCATGAATAAGATTAAGACATTTACTTTGAAAAGTAGCTACTTACTTTATTTAGCAATTTCTATGGAGTTTCTTTTCCATGGTATGCATGAATTGTTAACCAGAAAAATGATCCTGACAAATTTTATAAACGTCTTGCAGCTTTCTTTGGATTTTATTTTCATTGTAAACCATAGTTTTTCACAGTATTTCAGCCATTAAATAGTGATGAAAATACAAATTTACTACACAAACGGTGACTCGGTAAATACGTCAGATTAATTTTAGGCTATTAGGACGGCGCGTTATTCTTAGAGGCGTTAGTATCGGTCTATTTTATCATCACAGCTCAATTTCATAATGCTTAAATGCATTTTGGACATTATCCCGTCATCTCTGTTCAACGCGCCGTACTAAAATTCAAAAGTACCGCACTTCTCGTAAAAGTGTCTGCTCCACGAATAAATTATATTCAGAAGTGATTTAAATTGAATATTTCGATTAATATTATTTACTATTCGTAAGTATTAGTGAAAAAAATGGTGCTTATATACTTTTTCAAGTGCTCCAATATATTTGAGGTGTACTCTCCGTATGTATTATTTATTGATATAAATTAAAATATTATTCTCTAAATGCTATATTAATTAATTATTTGTATGCATTTAAGAAAAACTAATTTTTAATGATGCCAAAGAAGTATAACTTCTCACGCGTGTACATAAGTACACGCACCCACTTTTTTTGAATAGGGATAATTGATGCAATATTGCATTATACTTGTGTTACTAGTCCGCCTACCCGCCGAGGGCTAAGATCGCTACTGTACTATTAGCTTTTAATGTTTTAATGACTTTCACCTGTATCGGCTATTCAGTGGTTTTGGACCACTGATCTTGAACCATCATCTTAATCTTTTAACAAGACCCAATTTTCGAATAAAGATTGACATTCAAAATTTCAACTATTGAAAGTCAAATTCTCTCAGTTTACAGCTAAATTTTGAATGATTTAGAAGAACAAATAGATACGTATGGAAAGCATTATGTATATGACCATCAAATATCCGGCACTCCCTCAAATCCGGAGGTTGCCGGATCTTTAAATGTCAACCTTTAACGAAAACAATAAATTCAGTTATAGCAATTTTATATTTTATGGCTAAAAACTTAATTTAAACTTTTGGAAAATGAACAACATTTTTATCAAACACTTATTTTACACGGACAGAAAACGGTCATAATAAAACACGATAAAAGCATGGCCATTTCCTCATTGTTTTATTATAAACATAAAGGAATTATAAAATAAACCGCAATAGTAATTTAATTTTATTTCGTTAAAAGTTATTTCGTTTCTAATCAAAATTTTCTATGTATACAAGACGTGTAACAATGAAGTGAACTGTTTTCATTAACAATACGCGGTGGAAGTTTGCCGAATTTCAATCTCCCATTTCTCTCGCATAACAGTTTTATGACAATTTTGCTTTTGTCGAGATTTTCTTTCGTGCCTCGAGAAAATTTATTGCTCTGGGTTTATTTAATTCGCGTGACACCGATTATTTCTGTATGAATGTTAAACTAATTTACAAAACACGGCGTTGTTCGAGCATATAGTAAAAACATTTTTCCACTCCTTACTAAAATTATCAGATATTAAAAAACATTTCCAATTTTTTCTGAACATTTAAAGAGATGTAGGTAACTTAGAGGAAAATAGAGATATAAAGAAAAACAAAAAAGTATATTCTAGCACTAAGTTTTTAGTTTTTGAACTTGGAGTTCAAAATTCTTCGATGTTAGCATTTTTTTAATAATCGTAAGAAAACGAACAACATTTTTTTTCTGTTAAGATCTACGGGTCTATGGCATAGACTCGATGCTGTTCTTTTATTTTTACGTTTATATTAAACTAGCTGATACCCGCTTGCTTTGCTGAGAGTATCTAAATTTTAATTGATTGATTAATAGATTCCCTGCCTTCATAGTGAATTATAAAAATTAATCTATTTTGACAGAAAAAGATTAGATACTTCCAGACTTTAGATCCATAGTAAGTTCATCAAAACTACTTTTCTAGGAAGACATAATAGCCATCTCACAGAGGTTCTATATACGGTTTTAAGTATAAAAAGTTCTTTTAAGAAAATTTGAGGCTCTCATACCAAATGTTTTTTAAAACCGTTCCTTAACAAAACTTCATTACAATACGTTACATTACGTAATTGTTAATAATTTAAAAAACTTGAATACGTTTATTTCTAATTAAAATCATTGACAATGAACAATAAAGAAATTCAAATATTTAAAAAAATTTCATTATTAATTTTATCGAGTGTTAGTTGAAATAATATATTTTTTTTCAGTAAAATTTTGTCAATTGTTTTATTTAAACTTTGTAGAGATTTCATTCGTTACTAAAATTGGTCAGGCCTTGTAGAAAAAAATGCGTCAAAATGCTATTCCATGAACTTTAACAAAACTTCCCTTAAATACACGGTTTCTGTTGAATACAATTCTTATGCTATCCAATGGGAACCGTGCATTATTTCGGCATAAGAAACAATCAATATCATATCAAGCGGATTGTATATTGTATCAAAATTTGATCTCAATAGGTGTAGAATTTTTCGCGTTATTGTCCAAATAATGACCAACGTAAGATTTTTACATAATATAGAAGAAGTTACCAATAAAACAGACAATACGTACGACGGACAATAGCTAACACTTTTCTTTTTAAATCTGTGATATCTTCTAAAATATTCATTTTTTTGATATGCTATTATGGGCAATTATGATCTACATGAAATGTACAGCGTATCTAATGTATTTAATTGGATAAAGAATAATAAGGTATTGTTTTTAAATAGCTTGGTAAAAAAACAATATTTTTTTTGTAATACGTAATATATAAAAATGGTTTCCGTGGGTTATCCTTAGGAGATTGACATATACCGTCGCTGACTTTTCTATCAATCTTTTTAAGATACACAACTTCGCCGCATATATGTATGATCTATCTCGTAAGGTTTAGCCAACGTTTGCAATTTAAGTGCACAAAAATATGTTGATTATGACCTCGCATTATAAATCTTTAAATTTCCCAACTTTTCTCTACTATAATATGCATGTATTATACCTGCAAACCTTCCTCTTGAATCACTCTATCAATTGCTGAAAATTGCATTAAGATCCATTGTGTAGTAAGGAAGATCTAAGGTAACAGACAGCGGGAGCGACTTTGTTTTATACTATGTAAAGATAACTTTTTTTTCTCGTTAGCGGAAAACAGGAATGACTTGTCCCTCCTCCCGCATTGCAGCCTTTATTGTGCTCCTTTTCCACTCATGTATCCCAGTTAATACAAGGATTCTTACTTATTCCAGGCTCAACATTTTGTCTAACAGAAGCAGTCCTTGCGCTATGATCTTTGCGCGATTTATGCCCGCTTGGGCATCATTTACCCCATACAGGTGTCGTCATTCTGTGAGGACTTTGCAGTCAAAAATGATACGGGCGTTTTTCTTCCCATCCCCATACAGTCTGCATTTGGGGTCTTGTCCATAGTTCTCAGTCCGGTTATCAGCCCCGTTACTGTCCTGAGTTGGTTTTTTCCTAGTCGTAATACCTTTTAAGAACTTTAAATCACTCACAAATTGATTGACTACAGAGATTTGACCGTTTTTTAATGATCATCATTACCTTTGCTCGCCAATTAGTCCAAAAATAATGGCTATTCAGAACATCTAAACAGACGTTTGAATACTTTAAAATATTCACTTACACGTACTTTATTATAAATAACTCCACTAAATTCAATTGTGTTTAGTCGAGTTCCGTTTTTCAACAGAACTCTAAAAAAGTAATTTGATTTTCAATGATTCTCATTATAACAATCATATCGTAGTTTCACACAACCAAATCCTATCGTTATTTTCATAAAATCCTTTACGTAAATAGACATTCATCGTTCAATTGACCGTATAGTATATTATAGATTCGATCGGGGTACCTGATAGCATTGAAAGTAATTACTTAATTGTGTGGCACGCGCTTGACAGTTCAAGGGGGGTCGTCTCTGGATAGAAGTTAAATTAAATGGTTCGAGAAGACGCAAATTATTTATTGGAAACAATCACATTACGGCTTCGGCTCTGTATTTCACTCAAGTTCGTCTTGAAGACTAAAAAAAATTCATCAAATAATATCATACACATAGTTACATAAGCGGGAGGGAAAAAATGGAAATTTTCTCAGTTTTCTTACGCAATTCTTTAGCTAGTTAAATTTATTTTTTATCAATCGAAATGAAAGTTTGTTGATACATGAAAATTGTGACGTGGTTATTTTGATTAAAAATAGAAGTAAATCATAGCTTTATGTAACAAAATAGATGTAAATATAACAAAATGAAGAAAATGTTGAGTGCTTTAGATTTGCTTGAACGAACATAGTTTTTATTGTCCTTTTTCGTTAAAAATGAAAATAAATTTTTCTTTTATTTTCTGTGTTCAACTAAGGTCTTTGTAAAAACAAGTTGGATACTCCTCTACATATTTCTTACGCTAGTTAAAATTTAATGTATTCAGAAGTTTTTTTAAAATTTTTCCCCATCATTCATTTCATATTGTAAACGTCCAATGAAACAGAAAAGGAGAAGTTGAGAAATAAAAAAATTGAGTTTCTAGATAAAATTTTCGCTTCTTAAGTTGATAGTTTTGAAAATTTTATTTTCTGTACGTTGAACTTTAGCGGATAAGTTGTGTTTTTTTTTTTAACAATGACGAACCTAATAAATAGGTACTTTGAAATTTTAAAAACATTTTCTTTAATTTTTTATGTTGATGAAAACAAAATTCTAAGAGAATAATTTTCCTTAAGGGGATACATATATATAATGCTCTTATGCTCTTGGGGAAAAAAAAAAAATCATTTTTTCAATGTTTAAAGTCAAAATGCGTAAAATAACAGAAGAGAAAACCTTGAAGAAGTTCATATCATTAAGCACGTTATATACCCATGTAAAATGAATATTTTTCAAAATTCCATTATTAAAGTCGATAAAGTAGATCGTTTCTCAAAAACAAATACAGCATTTTATTCAGAATAAGGCTCTTGCAATTTCCTTTTTTAGACTTCTTGCCAAAGTTTTATGGATGACTTCATGATGAAGTCGTATTTAAAATGTTTTTTTCTTCTTTTGTTGTGTTTAAAGTCGCTTTAACATCTAAGATCATATCACGACTGTCTAACCACAGAGAATTTCTGTTGGTCAATTATATCTTAGTTCTAGGATCTTATGTCTAGGATTCAACGGGGATCGAACCCAGAAACACTTGACGCATGAAGCGGAGAGAGCAATTGCTCTAGCCACTGCGCCAATAGGTGGTTAAGATTTCTTTGTTATAAACTTTTAATAAGTTTGTAAAATCTTAAAGTATGGAGTTAAAATGAACTTAGTTAGTAGTGAATTAGATATTTTGATTGTGTCTTATTATATTCATGATCAGTTCAAATGCGACGTCCAAATCAAAAATATGAACTTAAATGGAATCCATTCTGCTATTTTGGAAATGATTGAAAACGTTTTTTTTTCCTTTATCAGCTACTATTAATTTTACAAGGCAGTATAAGGATTATAATGTGGATTTGGTTAAAAATTGTACTTTTTTGAATACAACACGTTAATATTAAACGGTACGTGACATTTTAGCACCGTCGTTTTGGCGCGGGACGTTTTGGCGCAGGAGGTTATCTCGCGGGGGGTTTCGTTCCATTGTACCGGGGTTCTAAGACTATGTGGGGGTGGTTTTTATTTTGTATCATCTTCCAATAACCCGTTTAAAACTTCAGTGATTGTCCACCTTAAATCCCGGGCCAAAACGTCCTGCTTCGAAGAATAATCATGTCAAGTAACTGAACTTTGGCAATGAACTTAGTTTTAACTTTGAAATAAAATAACTTGCAAATTCAATGCTTGACTTGGCTTGATATTTCAATATTAACATTTGACTTTAATTTGACTCGGTTTTAGCCAAATTTAAGTCAAGTAGGTTGAAAATCAAGGCAAGTAGTAAATTATTAACAACTCTGCCAAAAATTATGTTTATTAAATACTTATTTCAATCATAAAGAACAATAATCACCTGTCAATAGAAAATGTTGGTCTATTTGAACCAATGGGAACATTAGTAAATGTTTAGATTTCTGATGAGCAATAAAAGATTTCTTGACTCACGCAAGAAAACTTTTTTTCCAAAGAACTAAGTCCAATCGACAGAATTTCAAAAAATTCTCAATAAAAATCTTTAAAAATTGCTAAAATGTCACTCTTTAATAAGATAAGGTGGTGGTTTATATAATAACATTTCTTACATTTGAAAAAATTATAAAAATTTTGAGTTTCTTAAATTTTTGAATGTACGGATACCATTAGACCCCTTATGGAAAATATTAATACTCAGTTTACAGAAAACTTAAAGGAAGCTATGAAAGTTGGTGCTTTACCAACTTTTTATCTAATTAGAAAATAAGGAAATTTTTTTCGACCAATAATAAGATAGTTAACTATGGTTTACTTGATCTATTTAATTGAAAATTTTTTTGGGCTTAGAAACTTCTAAAAAAAATTGGTTGTCTCTAAAGTCAGAATACCTACGGACGATAGTTTTACGTGATAACGTCATAAAGAAACGTTGATGAAAAATTGCATACTTTTATGAATTGAATTGAACTATTATCACTGAATTATTATTATTTTGTATAATACAAAGATTGAGTTAATTGAAAATTAACAATTTTTTCAAAATGAAATTAGACTGAAAATTATGAAGGAAATCAATTTTAAATCTTATTAAGTAAATTGTAGCAAGAAACACAAAACACGTTGTCTGGGATTCAACAATTATTGAATACGAGGCATAGCTTATTGTAGTAGCAGAACTCTAGCGTGCTTCTCTATCGCTTGTATCGCGTTTTCGCTTGCACGCACAGGCTCAAACGGAACGTAACACTTTTTTGTGCATTTTGCCAGTGTTCATTAATTTATAAGCCGATTATCACGTCAAAACATATTTTAATTGAAAATTTTTGCTCAACATTTTCCAAACAATGATATTGGTTATTATATATGATATTTTCATTCACGGCATAAACTTTCTGCTTAAAATTTGAATTGTTTTTTCTTTCTTTCTTTCCAACGCTTGATAAATTTAGTGGAACAGAAATAGAAAATAATAGCCACGAGCGTTGTAAATGCTTTGTGGAACGTAATAATAATGTGATGTTTTATGATGTATCTGTTAGAAGAACTTAAATTAATTTTGGAATATTAACTAAAAATATTTTTGTTTTGTTTAAGGAGGACGATTGAGAGTGGTCGTCAGCCACCTCCCGGAACGATTTTGGCGTAAAACCAGGAGTCATGACAAAAAAATTCGAGTTCGATTGGCGCATTCCCGTGCCACAGCCGCTCCTCGACGGCTGTATTTTTGATCGATGGACCGAGGAAAAGGACAACACCGAATATGAGCAGGGCTGCACATTCAAAGTGGACGAATACGGCTTCTTTATTTATTGGAAAAGCGAGGGCAGGGTAAGCGAAATTTATTACCTATCCATTTTTCAATAATTCTCCCAACGTTATTCAGTCGTGTAGTAACAAAGCCCATAAAAATGACAAAAGATTTTTCATATATTCATGACGATTTTATTTATCTTTTCAACCTAATGGAAGAACTTCTCGGACAAAAAACGAATGATGAGCTTTTTAGTTTTTATTTGAGTTGTTATATTAACGTTGTGCAGTGGATGAGTCGGGAGCTTTGGCTCGTGAAACTTTCACGGGATAAAACGTTGTTGTTTTATGGGAGTAATGACTGTCTTTTTCCAATGAGTAAGCAGCTAAAATGTTTATTGCCTACAAAAATGGAGATTTGGTTTCTTGTTCTAATGCCAATAACATAAAAATGATATTAACTTGACTCACAAGTTCATTGTCACATCACAATGACATATCTCCATCTAATTCATTTATTTTACGAAGTACAACCTAATAAAATAACAGCTTTCAATCTGTTTCCATATGGGGTTTTTTAAACAGTACAAATTTTCATAAAAACTACAATAAATGCTTAAGTTATGTTAGTGTTTGAAAATAAAACACGAATAAACTAATTCAATTAAACAATGAAACAAAATTCCCGACTCAAATCAACGATCGTTATTTCTGTAATAAAAAATAATATACTAAGTTTAAGATGAGAACTCGATAAATTTATGTAAATGATGAATAAAACACATATAAAATATTTTTCGCGAGCGAAAACATGCTACATGTTTGTACATTGAACATATAGTATATAGAGCAAGGCTGTTAATTACGAGTTCAATCCTGGAACGAATTCAACATCTGATAGATTTAGTAATTTTAAATCAATTGTCGCTGTTTTATTGACTCTTGCACTGACATAGAACAAAATTTTGCCCCATTTATAAACAACTCGAATCAATCGAATGTTCGCGTATGCACCGAAAATCACGTCGAGAATTTTTCCATGTGTAAACAATTCAACTGAATTTACGAGTTTTCCATTTTCTATTTACAACACAGTGATAAGAAAAAATCGATCACATTGCTGTGTTTTTCTACTGAAATACAGGGTGGATATAAAAAGACCATTTAAAATTGACACTATATTTTCTAAAATACTTGTGAAACAGAACATGTGTCTTATGCAAGAAGAGGGTTACCCCTCTGAAATATGAAAATTTTACGACCGATTTTTTTCAAATGACCACATACCTATATAAAATTCAGATTCAGACCATAGCACTTCGGTGTCCAACTCCTCCAAAGACTACTAAACCCTATCATGGAAGCGTACGTTTGTTTAAGATTGTTTCTAGACGCAGAAAAAGCGTTCGACAAAGTTTGGCATAAAGGGCTCTTATTCAAACTGAAACCACTTCTCAATGACACCAGCTACAGCCTCAACAATTCATATCTAGAAGACCGAGTTTATGTCGTCAAAGTCTCAAATGCAAGCTAAAAGGTAGTCAAGCCAGAAGTTCCACAAGGCAGTGTACTCGGTCCCTTGCTTTTAACTAATGTACACGTCTGACTTTCCCAAGTCGTACCAACTAACTACAGCTCAATTTGCAAACGACGTGGCCGTTTTGGTTACGGGAAATTGCGAGGATGTAGCTGCGATAATGCAGGAGTACGCCACCAAGGGAGAAAACTGGTGTAAACATAGCGAACAACAATAAACACCAACAAAAAAAAAATTTTAAGTAAAAAAAAAGAACCTGGCACCCGATAATAATCAACGTTGAAGAAGTGCCAACCTCCGACACAATCAAATACCTCGGACTCACCCTCGACCAAAAACTAATTTGAGGAGCACATGTACAGACTATAGAATCCAGAACCGAGAAATTTTTCAGAACCGGTTTTTCGGTGCTAGATTTTTACAAACCCAGGTACCGGTTCTGAAAATTCTTACGTTAAAAACAATTAAAAATAATTTTAAATTCATTTTTATTATTTATATAGGTATTTAGGTATATTATTTATATATATGTAGGTAAATTCGAAATACAATATTTACTCCTTTATATTTTTATATTTTGGTTAACTGATTCCCTTTAGTTTTCTGTGTTCATTTCAAAATATGATCTGAGAATGCAAAAAATATCCAAACTTTTGTCGTTTAGCTGTGAACGAATTTTTGTGGCAATTTTTCCACAGCCAGAAAACACGCGCTCTGATTTCACGCTGGATTTAAGATTATTATAGCACTTACTCAGATTATTTTCACGATTACTCTCAACTTCGAAAATAGCCTATTCTTTTTTTAATATTGATTATAAGATTTTTCTTTCTCAACTGTGGAGTTATCGTGGAATTGACTTCCTTGAGAATTGCTGTATCTATTTTTTTTTTTTAGAGACAATCTAATTTCATTTACAACGACTAAGTCAGTTATCATGGACAAAATCGCTCTTTTACCTAACTTCAATTGGGAGTCTTTTTCTAATTCTTCAGAGCCATAGTTTTGTTTGCTTCTATGCAAATTATACAACAAAAAGTAGATTCGAAACCCAGGTTTCTGACATATCTCAGAACGGTTTTCGGTGCCGGAATTATTCCGGGATTCCTGGGAAACCGGGTACCCGGGATTGTATTCTATAGTATAAACCTTTGTTAAACGCACGCGAGCACATTTACATCAACCAAAATACCTAATTGGTCAAAATCCCTCACTATTGCTCCACATCAAGAGATTTCTGTACGTCACTTCAATCAAACCAATATGGAGGTACGGGTACGAAATGTGGGGTAAGGCCACAAACAGCCACATCAATTGCATACAGGTGGTTCAAGACCGAACCCTAAGACTCATAACAGGATACCCCTGGTATGTGAAAGGTTTTACATTACACAGCGACCTGAAAATTGAAACGGTGTCAGAAGTCATCCAGTAAGGCTACAGGAAACTACACTTCACATTCGCCGAGCATGAAAATCCAGCTATAAGCGTTCTTGCAGCAGCGCAGCCAGCAGCCAAAGAATTAAGGCGACTTAAGAGGAAACGGAATGTTGATTTCCTAGGATAAAACAAAGTTGGGTAAATCACTGGATTGTCCCCGGTACAAGCCTCACATTGCTTACGATTAGACTTAAAGTCTACCATCACAGAGCCATCAGAACTGTATAGTCACTAAGTGACAAAAAGTTATAAGTTCTACTCGTAGTTTACTTTGCGAGGGCAAAATTAATAAATTTCATAGCTGATTATTTCAGTTTATAATTTCATAATATATAAAAATTTATTATCTACTTAATTTCTTCTTAATTCATTTACTCAATGTTTATCATTTGGCTACTTTAAATAATTTTAATAGCTTAAAAGTTATTTAATGCAAAATATTTATAATGGAGGGGTGGACTAAATATTTGCATGATGTTATATAATGAAAAGATGAATTCGAAAGATTTTTTAAAACGCGTTGTATAACTTATGAATAATTTGTTAAGGTTAAAAAATTGGGAGCATAGCCACGTTAGACTCAGGATTCAATATCATTGGTTGTCTTCTTTCAATTGAAAAAAAAAACTAAACTTTTATTTTTTCACTGTGAACGAACTATTGATGTGCTTTTCTTAGCTTATCATTTCCCATAAATCGGTAATTTTGTTTATTAACTAAGCCATTCAAATGAAAATGAGTTGCAATTTCAATTAGTCAATTAGTGCCTATTAATCTTGTAATATTTTGAACATGCATGTATTGAATTATTCTCTTTGAAGTCAACTAAATTTTCCAATGTTTGAAAATGTTATTTAACCTATCTGTAAGCCACACCAATAACAAATGTGATTTTTATCTTCGCCACCCTGTATATATCCTGAATATATTTTCATGAGGCAAATATTTGTTTCGTTAACACCAGAGACAATAATTAACAGATTGTCACGTAGATAACTACATGTGAAGTTGACTAACAAACCAATTGGATCCATTTTCAAATAAATTTCCAATTTAAACGCATACTATTTAAATATAAATATACCTTGAGATGAGATAATTAAATCATATCATAAACTACGTGTTTAAGCTTTAGGTCGATTCTATGGTTATTCGCCAATAAAAGTTATTCATTGTTAAAGAGAAAAATAAATATTAAATATGTTAACTATTTTAAATAAAGTAGTTTATATTTACTTTGTGTTTGACTGGTCTTAGCTAATTTATTTTTAAGTATCTACTTAAAATTCATTCTAACCTAAAGTAAAAATACAGATTTTTTATATTTGTAACAAATAGTTTAAGTTTCGATATCAAAAAACGTTAAAACTATCGACGAGATTGACGAAAAATTTGAAACGTTTTGTTTTGTTGAAAGAGTATACACCAAATTGATATTGACAAAATTTTCGATACCTTTCAGTAACTTTTGATGATTGAAACAGCATTTAAATGAAGGCGATAATTATTTTCTATAAATTGACATCTCGTTCATAGCAACTGGTAAATAGAAAGGGTTAGAAATGATACTTTAAAATATATTTTGGTTTTGATAATTTCGAATTTTTCTTTCGGATTAAAGGAAAAATAGCTAAATTAAATAATATTAAAATTCAGAATTTTGAGATTATATCAAATTACTTACGACTTTATATGTTGAAATAAATTATATTATAAACGTAAAAGTTTGTAAGAATGGATGTTTGTTGCTCTTTCACTCAAAAAGTACTGAATGGATCTGGATGAAATTGCATAGATATAGATTATAATCCGGTTTAACATATAGTATACTTTATATCCAGAAAACATGTACGGTTCCCGTGGGGTAGATATTTTTTGTTTTTTTTTACAGAGCAAACGATCAACTTCCTTTTTTGTAATGTGGTAGTAAAGGGGCCGGAAAATGATATAGACGGTTCCCATGGGATAGCAAAACAAGTATGTATTCTGTAAGAACCGTGTATTTAAAAGCTGCAGTTTCATTAAAATCCACGAAGTAGAGTCTTAACTCATTTTCCTTAACAAGATTTGATCTACTTTTTTCTCAGGAGAGATGTACTATTCCCGTGGGATAGATATATTTTTTGGTTATCACAGAGTTAAAGATTGATGTGATTTTTGCAATGTGGTAGTTTGGGGGAGAATGATATAGCTTACTTTTAAGGTTAGAATAATGCCTGGTTCCCATGGGATGGGAACACAATTATATCCTACAGGAACCGTACATTTAAAAAGTTTTGGTAAAGTTCGTGAAATAGAATTTTAACGCATTTTCTTCCAACTTTACACAATAACGATAGAAATCTCTACAAAGTTGAAATTAAAAATTGATAATTTTCACTGGAACATAAATATGAATTTCAATTTAACACCCGATAAAATTAATAATGAATTTTTTAAAATATTTGAATTTTTTCATTGTTCATTGTCGAAGATATTAATTAGAAATATACGTATTAAAATAATAAACTAAAAATTTCAAAATTTAACAATTATACTTAACGGAACGAATTTTAATGAAGTTTTGCTAAAGATCCTGTAGGATAGCTACTAATTAATCTATTCTATTAAGGGAACGTCCATTAATTACGTGAGGCGTTCAGGGGCCGATGGGGTCGAACCGAATCTCATCTAATCTTACTTTGGGGAAAGGGAAGGTCTCGCAAATATCACGTTTTCTTTTGTTTTTTTTTTTTGAGAAATATCACATTAAATTGCGGGTTGGAGGAATGATATATGCCAAATCTCATGATATCTTACCAGAGAGGAGGGGATGGAATTTCAAAAATCGCAAACCACGCCTCGCGCAATTAATGGATGCCCCCTAAAATAGTTGTATGGTTTTAAATGACATTTGGTATGAAAGATTTTCAAGTTTTAAAGAAAGGAATGCAGTTACTTTTTTACTAAAAATCCTATAGAAGCTGGTGTCAGACAACTAACATCTCTTTCTTGAAAAGTAGGTTTTCTTTTTTAACTTTCTTTGGATCTAAAGTCTGAAAGTTTCTATCATTTTTTTTCTGTCAAAATAGATAAATTTTTATATTTCGCTATGAACGTAGGGAATCTTTTAATCAATCAGTTAAATTTAGATACACTCAGCGAAGCGAGCGGGTATCAGCTAGTGTTGAAATAAACGACATATTTAGATACACAAAACTTATTAGAAGACCAAGTTTTTTAAAAAATTTGTTGCGTTATTAAATTTTAAAAAATTTTAAAAATTTTTCTTTCTCTGGAAATCTCTTATCTTATCATTTTGTAGTTTCATTTTATTTTTTATTTTTTTTTTTGAAAAATGAGTAAGCCGTTGCAATTTTTACTTCATTTGAAGATTAAGTTGACGTTTAATTCGTCTATGCGAGGAATTTTCAATGTTAAAAATCGGTAAAAATGCAATGAACTGATAAAGAAAAATGCAAACCTTGGAGATAAATGCACTTTGCGAGTTTTTCCGGTGTAAAAGACGTTAGGTGTTTCGTTCGTTTTTGTGTGTTCTTTTTTCAAATTTGATTCAGTTTACTAAAGCACAGATGCTATGAAATGTTTTATGGGGTTGATAAAAGTTAAATTGCTGTACGAAGAACGAAATGAAAGCGTTATCATGAAGTGCATTTTGATGGTGTGTTGCTATTTAGATTAGATATATACTATGTTTATATTAAATTTTCTTAATACAATGTCATGAAAACGTTTTCTATTCAGTATATAGATATGTCTTTATGTGTTTACACCTTAAATATTACTGTAATGGTTATCCGTGACTTCGTTAACGAAAAATGTAATAATAAAATAAGTAAACATAGTATAGCTACTAATAGGTATATTATTCAAGCTCTAATTCCTTCAATGATTCATTGAAATAACGACGGGTGCTGATTTGATTTGGAAATCCAATGAAGCTAGGTCAATTGAAAGATATATTTTTTTTTGTTGGACTTTAAGTCGTTTTAATCAATCGGTCTAATCGGTCAATTTCATCTTACAATTAGACTTAGGATCTCAGGTCAACGGGGATCGAACCAAGTACTACTTGACGCATGAAGCGGAGAGAGAAATTGCTCTAACCACTGTGCCAATAGATGATACCTAAGGATATTAGTTTGCTTTTTTTGTATTTTTCTTATTTGACATTTTAAGCCATGCTGCTTTTGATAAACGACATCACCTTTTAAACACCAAAAGTGAAAGAAAAAGTTTTGACCATATTATCAATGAATCTCAAATTTATGTTATGATTAGATTTTACATATACACGCCATAAAACGAGGGAAATTTAAACAATTTTTTCTTGTTATTCTTGAAAAACAACAATAGTGTTATAAAAACACATTCAAATACAACACAAATATTTTCACTTAAAAATACCGTACAATCAATTTTATTAATAGACACAATAACTTTTCTTTATTCAAATTGAAAATTGATAAACTAAACAAGTCTATTTATAACAATTATTAAAACCAACAATGAAAAAAGGAAAAGAAATAAGAAAGGGAACATACTCGAAATTTCGATTCAATATGGCCGAGAAAGCCTCGGCTCAAGAGGATCCTCAAGTCGAGCTTGAGATTCGCGAGGATGATATGAGCGTGGACTTTTTTGAGAAACTGAAAGTTGAGTTAATTTTATCTGACATGCGAGCTGTTAAATTTTTCTTTTCTTTTGTGTTTTAATATTAATAACCCCATTTATTCAATGCTGTCACATTTTAAGTGGCTTCGTAGATTATGTCAGGGATTTTGTCGACTTTAAGATGAATATTTCGTTCTTGAACTCATTTTTCATATTGGTTTTATGAGAAAAAGTGCATCTTATTGGAAAAGTATATGATTTTTTTCAACACAAATAAGTTATTAACTATTAAAAACGTTTAAATTGAAAAATCTAATAAAAAGTGGAACTAAATGTTTCTTTAAGTAACGTTTTCACTTATGTACTTATATTGTACTTATTTTGTTTGTAAAGGGGAATATCCAAAATTACTCATTTTAATCCAAAAAGTCTTTCCCCATTGAATGATAGATTTCTCTAGATAAGCGGTTCTCAAAGTGGTCCCTATGGTCCTCAGGGATTCCAAGTATCATTCAGGGTGTGCGTGATAAACTGAAACTGTTTAGGGGGTTCTTGAACAACGCCAGAGGGCCCGCCGATAGTCCTATATATAACTTCCCTTGGCGTCCGTGCAGAATGGGATGTCGCTATGCCAACTTATTAAAATTAATAATAATAATAATTAAATGTCGCTATGGTTTCTTGCGTAACAGTGCCAACCAATGGAGTGAAGTTGGCACAGAAATCAAATAGTCCACATTATACACTGATACCATGCACTAAACCAGCAGTCAATTTTGTTGACTGCCGTGTTTTTACTAGTTTAATATAAAATAATAAAATTGTGATCCAGTTTATATTATAAAAATTTAAATTAATAATAAATAGAATAGTAGATATTTTATATTTATATTTTATAATTGTTTAATTTACAACAATAAAATTAAGCTTTCAATTTTCATCAATATGCCAGCAACAAAACTATAACAAAATAACAATAAAAAACTAAAATAGTTAATCCCTCAGAAACGAAAATAAAAGAAGTAGTAATAGGCAAAGACTATAATCTTTTGTTTTTTGGTTGGTTATCTAATTGTACATGTTAAAATCGATTTTTTGCTTTTTTGAATCAGTATTGAAATTTCGGGAAAGCCAAGACAATGATTTGCGACACAATTTAACAAAATCAAAAAATGATATAGCGCTATATATATATATATATATCTGCGCTTGATGCAAAACTTTTTCTGTACAAACAAAACTTGGGAAGAAGAGAATGTTCCTAGTTTCCAAATCTTTCATAAGTGCAAAATAGAGATGAATATTTGCTTGCTTACTCTTAACTCTAAGGGCTATTCATTCAGCCCTGAATCAAAGATTTGAAATACTACTTCAAGAAATTTTTTGTAAATTTTATACTGTGTATTTATGTAGTTTTTTCACTTGGGGGTCCGTAGGCAAGTTTTGACTATAACAGGGGCCCATGGGTCGAAAAAATTTGGGAACCGCTGCTCTAGATGAACAAAGACTAATTTATTTTGGAAAAATAATTATTTGATAGGATTACGACGTCCTTTTTTGAACAAATGAATGGATTTCACTGTATTGATTTTTATAAGCTTACTAGCTGATACCCGCTCGCTTTGCTGAGAGTATCTATGATAAATTTAATTGATTCTCTACCTGCACAACGAAATTTAAAAATTAATCTATTTTGACAGAAAAAGATGATAGATACTTTCAGACTTTAGATCCAAAGTAAGTTCATCAAAATCCTTAAAATTACTTTTCTAGGAAGACATATTAGCTATCTTACAGGTTCATTACAATTTTAAATATAAAATGTTCCTTTAGACTTGAAAATTTTTCATTTCAAATGTCATTTATAACCGTTGAGCTATTTTAGAAGAATAGATTCGTAGCTATCCTACAGAAAACGTGCCTTTTTTAAGATAAATGGTATTCAATACGTTAAGATCTGAGGTATCTTTAACAAAAATTCATTAAAATTAGTTCCGTTAAGTAATTGTTAGTTATTTAAAAAGTTAGTGAATTGTTTTAATACGTTTATTTCTAATTAATTTATTAGACAATGAACAATAAAGAAATTCAAATATTTGTAATATAATTCATTATTAATTTTATCTGGTGTTAAATAAAATTCATAATATTTATTTTCCAGTAAACTACGTCAATTTTTTAAATTAAACTTTGTAGAGATTTCTTTCGTTACTGTTTAAAATTGGTCAAGCCTTCTTGAGAAAAGTGCATTAAAATTATATTTCACGAACTTTAACAAAACTTACCGAAAATACTACTATAATACACGGTTCCTGTAGGATTCCATTGTTATGCTATCTTATGTAAGGTGACCAACCGTACTCTTTTAAGAGTACATTTACTTTACGTATACCTACCTAATTGGTGTAGAATTTTTGAAATGTTAGGTCCTAAATAAGGACCACCATAACATTTTTATATTTATAAAAAAAGATAGCAATAAAACTGCCCCTACGTACGACGTACAATATCCAGTTGCTCTGCCAACGCTTTTTAAACCTGTAATATCTTCTAAGATAATCATTTTTATGATATATTGTAAAGAGCAATTTCGATCTACATGAAATACACAACGTATCTAATGTATTTAATTTGATAAGGAATTTGTATTGTTTAAAATAGCTTGGTAAATCACCAATAATTTTTTTGTAATACGTAATAGATAAAAATGGTTCCTGTGGGTTATCCTTAGGAGATAGACATATACCGTCACTAACTTTTTTTATCAATCTTTTTAAAATACACAATTTCTTCGCATATAAGTTTGATCTATCTCGTAAGGTTTAGCCAGCGTTTGCAATGTAAGTGCACAAAAATATGTTGGTTTTGACATCACATTACAAATCTTTGAATGTCCCGACTTGTCTCTACTATAATATGCATGTTTTATACCTACAAACCTTCGTCTTGAATTACTCTATCAATTACTGAAAACTGCATTAAAATCCGTTTTGTAGTTTAAAAGATCTAAGAGAACAGACAGCGGGAGCAACTTTGTTTTATACTATGTAATAAAGATGAAAATATGTTTAAATATGTTGTACATTGTTTTTTTGAATAATATGCTTTTTGGATGTATGGATTTGGATGATTGTAAGTTTGATAATAACCTGGGAAAATGTATTGTGTATGGTTTCTGAAGGAATGCTATACATAGAAATATATTTTTATTAGTTCTAACAATAGAACAAAACCGTAAGGTAACGTGCTTTTTGTATGTGATTCGTTTTCGGACCATTAATAACACATAATACTTTTTAACGCGGGAAAACCCATGAAAATATTATACCCTAAATAAATAAATGGTCCCCCTGTCAATAAAAATTTTTGTCAATTTGGTTCTAATTTGTACATTGCATTCTTACCACAAAGCATAATTTGCTTATGAAATGACCATTTTTCAAATCTAATTTTTCGCTAATTTTAAACCATAATAATAAAAGAATAAAAGTTTTGTTATGATGAATGAAAGTGTAAGACGCAGTTTTGGAGGTTCAACGAACCGCGTTTGAATGAAATTTGTGTATTGCGATGAAAGTATAAACTAGGTAATAATAATAGTAATGATATGACGATGAATATAGCACGTACCAATAAATTAATTTGGCTCGTTTTAATGTGCCTTTATTAAATTTTATCGAGCACCAATTTGCGAGGTCCTCGCATTGTTTGGCTGGCGTTAATATGTTCAATATAAAATATATTTCCATATGAAATTAATCACCATAAATTAAGTAATAGATATTTTCGAAAATATGATTATAATTTTATAATTACTTTTACAGGAAGGTGATGTCATCGAACTTTGTCAAGTGAGCGACATTCGAGCTGGCGGTGTGCCAAAGGTTAGTGACAGTATTCACTTTTCTCGCATATCCATCACACATAGAAAATTATATGTGTCGAATTTCGCGAATAATCTTTCATTAATTAAATCCGCAATGGGTTCGAGATGATTTCATTATCATAATTTTCATGTTAACTAAATATTCATCATCCATTTACATGTCCTCTCTTGCGATAATCAAATATTGATTTTTTGGAAAAAGTTTTTCTTTTCAAATTTATCTGGCAAAAAGCGTCTTTCAGCCCTTGTGTGGTCAATCATATATTTGTGTCGTTGACCCAATCTGATTATTGAGGCGTTAAAGTTTTCTCAACTGTAAATAAATTTGTAATAACGCTTCATTCAGTTTATTGTATAATATAATTAGGTACATTCTCATATTTTTCTCTATATTTCCCACACATGATATTTTAATCTATTTGAAACTTTGAGGCATCACAAAACCTGACGCTCATCCCACGGAAAATTGCAATCCATTAACAAATTTATCCGCCCTTCAAACAGCACAGCTGGTCTTTTGATGAACCTCACTTGTGTTGTTTCAGTGAAAATTCATAAATAATCCTACCTAGTAAAATTTTGTTTTTATTAAATTAGGGATTGTGTTGTAATTCGGTTATTGATTGCATCAATTTTATGTGGATTTTAACGTTAACACTTCAGTGATTAAACTATAAATTTAACCCTTATTCGTACAATGCAATTAGGACATTGAAAGCCTATTATGGAAATGTTGACAGGAAAATTGGTCGTGAGATATTGAATTAATGATAAACAGGCCACAAGTTAAGCAAGTAAATTTTATATCTTAAGGATTAAATTGTGGTATTTAAAATGATTTTTGTTATAATGAGTAAGAAAATTATTTTTGAAACTAATGAACTTTTTGAATGAACCCATGATAACTATAGTACGAGAGCTAGCGACGTCAAAAAAAAAGAATTTTAGTTCGGCCAGTTTTTATATATGTTATCTCTCGCACTATCCCTGACATCATACGGGCTGTCTGGCTGTCGGGAGGGGTTGCGTTTATTAGTGCGCATCGCACCTATGACAGGTAAAATATTGTAATTTTCAGAAAAAGAAAAAGTTTCAGATTAAATTTGTAGAAAATAACATTTTACATAAAAAATGTCCAGTGACTAATTTTCGTAAAGTTGCTAGTTTGCCCGCTACAAGCTTGTAGTATGATGTCCGGGATAGTGCGAGAGATAACATATATAAAAACTAGCCGACCTAAAATTCTCCCTCAAAAACGTTGCTAGCTCTTAAACTACTAGTTTTTAGATAGTTGGCATTAATGTTAATATTCTCTGTATGAGTAAGTCGTATACACTCCAAGTATTTTTATTCCAGTGCTTAAAAGCTGATTTTAGTTTAATCTTTATGCACTATAAAACAGGGCATGAGTTAAATAAATAAATGTCACACCTTAAGGATTTAAATTGTGTTGTTTTTAAAATAATTTTTCTTTGACAGTAAATTCAGAAAAAAATCTTTCTCATTGAAAATATTTTTATTGAAATCTCGCAATGACCAAGACTGAAATATGAAGTTCTTTGTATGTCTAAGTTAAATTTCCTGTATAATTTATAACAGTGCTTAAAAGCTGATTTTTGATAAATCTTTGTACAAAAATCAGAAAACCGCCTTTTTCCTCATTGAGATATTGAATACTTAAATGTTCTGTATTTACATATATGCACAACATCGTCAAAAACCTTTAAAGATATTAATAGGTGGTAAAATATTTTTTGAATTTGCTATTTTTAAACTTTTTGGTAAAACAAAGTAAATAAGAAGAAAATGTCCTTTATACGTGGTTAACCATTAAAAGTGATCAAAATCAATAGCAGAATATTCATTTCTCATCTCCAGATATATTTTTTTTCCATAAAAATTTTCATTTGTTTAATTTAATCTTATTATTCTACTGGTGATACAGAGAATAACTAAACCAATTATTTCTTAAGAGCTAATCTATACCAATAATAAGGTTGAAGTTTTCTGCTCTTTGAATACTTATGTAATAAAAAAGTTCCGTGTTACCTGCGCGAGGAAACAAAAACAGAATTATTTTTCTCAGCTGAGATTTTTATCTAATCTAAAAACTGTAAGGTGTTTTGTTAAATACTTTTTATTACCTACATTGTCATATATTTTATACAAAAAAATAAATACAATTTACATTGTAACTTTTCCCAAAAAAACATTGTTTGTCCAGGGTAAACTTGAAAACAGCTGGGTTGATTTGGACGAAATTTTTACAGACAGGTAGTAAACATTACAAAAAAAGCTATAAAATACTTTTTATTCCAAAAAAATTTTGATTTCCTGAGCAAAACAATAAAAACTATAAAAACTGCACAACGAAAAACATACATCGTCAAATTTGAAAACGCTCAGCGAAGCGGGCGGGGATCAGCTAGTTATAAATATTTTAAGTTCCGAAGTAGGTACTTATAAAACTCCAAAATTGGATGTAAATATTGACAATTTTTCATATTTCTCAATATCAAAACGTGTACACCTAGTGTTTCATACTAAAAATTAATAATGTCCTTTAAATTAAATTTTCTCATAACTTTGAAGTTCAAGTATACCAACTAAATATAATTCATTCTAAGCTTAACTAATCAATCCATAAATTATAAACCTTATCCACATTTCACTCGAATTTCAAATCCTACCTTACAAGTTTAACGAAACCTCTCACTCGCTGCTTCATGCTCATTTTTCATTAAACATTTTGTATTCAATTTTCGGAAACTAAATTTCATTTATTCATGCTCAACCATGTTACTAACTTAGTGTCACTTTGCATCTAAAAGTGCATTTTTTGTGTGATTATGGCTAATTTTGTTGGTCTACATAAAAGTATACTTTACTCTAAAACTAAGGAATTAGTTATCGAAAATTATTTCTTTGATTGATAAATCAATTAATTTTTATTTCATTTTGTAAATACTAGTAGTAGAGTTTTTAAAACTTGAAAAAAATCCTTATAATATATTAGCTACAAAAAACAATTTTAAGAAAATTAAAACAGAAAATTTAATGTTAAGTGTATTAATTGAATGTATGCCACAGTATGAAAAAAATTGAAAAATTATAATTTTTTTTGGTATACCCCTATAAGCGTAATGGAAGTTTCAAGTTTGCAGATGGTTATTATATTTTAATGTGATTTTGCTTCTTTAAAAATGTCTAAACTTATTAATATGACGTTCATATAAAACAACATTTCTTGCAATTAATAGATTAATTTTGTTCATATATCCATTATTAATTTATAATTTAAATGTTCATGGGATTGTGAATGAATAGTACCTATGTTAATGCTTAATGATTTTTTTAATAAATCTTCATACAACGTTTCGTTTTTTTCAGGACTTTTTCAAGTACTGTAACATAAAAAATAATACAAATAAATTTATGATACATACATCATAAGAAATACAAAAAGGACAATAATAGTGAAACTTTAAGTTTGAAAACTTAAAGTTTATGTTACACTACTAACTTATGTTACAGTACTTGAAAAAGTCCTGAAAGAAACGAAACGTTGTGTGAAGATTTATTTAAAAAATCATTAAGCATTAACATAGGTACTATTCATTCACAATCCCATGAACATTTAAATTATTTCTTGCAATCGTGCAACCGAAGAAGAAAAAAATTGCCACATAAACTTGAAATTTTTCATGCTTTACTTATAATCTCAGGAATAGACAGTAAGACAGAAAAAAATATTGTGTGGTTTTACGAAACCACGATGCAAGTGAAACTTTTTTTCGGATTGTAGTAGTAGGCATTTAAGTAGGTAATTGAAAATTTTCGGAAAATTATTCGATTTTGGGTATGAAAATAAACGATATAATTGATTTTCTAGGTTTTGCATCTAACTCCATTTGCTACGCCTTCAGCACAATTTTTCTACTACTTGCAACTAATTTTGAATTTTCATTATTGATGTTAGTACTCGAATGTTATTTTCATTATTGAATTTGTTGTATATTGTTAAATCGATCATCTGCCTGTTGTTATCTATTGTAAAGTTACTTTAAGAATACCTATCATGTTCAATCATTGTTAAATACAGTTTGTGGTGGCGAAGAAATTGTTTCTGCACGAAAGGGGGGCTACACACTAACTCAAACATCATACTAAACAACCTATCGCTCCGACACTGTTACATAAATATATGTACCACCAGAAAGTTCTAATAATTTTAATAAATTCACTATAAAAATTAAATCAACTCACCAGGAGCCTTTTTCCTGTCTCTATAAGCACGAACTCTGTCGGCAGTCTTTCTCTTACGGTGTAAATTTAATTCACCGTCGGATATTTTCATATTTTAGCTGTATCTTTGTCTATCGTGACGTGATCAAGTTAACAACATTTATATCAATACTAGCTGATACCCGTTCGCTTCGCTGAGCGTATCTAAATTAATTTGATTGAGTAATAGAAACCTTTACCCAAAATAAGAAATTCAGATATTTTAACAAAAAAAGATAATTAGATATTTCTGGACCTTTGTTTCATAAAAACCATGAAAATCCGTTTAACTACTTTTCCAGGAATAGATATAAGCTATCTTATATCTAGTAAGTGCTTTACTTTTTTTTGAGTATTGAATATGGTAATATCTATACTTGTGTTCCTTTAAGACTTGAGAACCTTTTACACCAAATGTCATATGAATTAATTTATTTATTTTAGTAGAATGGATTAGTAGCTATCCTTAAGGAATCGTACATTTTTTAGGATAAATAATATTCAATGTGTTATCTTATGATCTGAGGTATTAGGTTAGGTTGCCTTAGGTTCACTGTTCTAGGATATAGTATTATCCATTAGTCCATTATGTCTTATCGGCAAGTCTGCTATTTCTCGGGGTCCAAGATTAGATAACGGATTCTTATAGATCTTGCTAAAATAAATTGAAAATTAAGAATATAGTTTTTTGGTAAAATGAGTGTTATTTTGGAACTAAGATATTTCTTTTTATGAATGAAAGCATATTAACTGCAGAGGATTTCCTTCTCCTGTCTCGATACTACCTGTAAACTAACTATGGATTTATGGTTTTTAAGAATTGAACCTATCGCTATAGTTACTTCTATGAATATTATAATTTTCAAAGTTGCGAACATTAATTTAGAAGAATAACAAATTACATAGTTTAAAATCATGTCATCTCTACGATATGATATGTATATGTACATTGTATCACAACTGCCTGACGATGTATTTTTTTCGTTGCGCAGTTTTTTTATTTTTTATTTTTTTGCATAGAAAATCAAAATTTTTCCGGAATAAAAAGTATTTCATAGCACTTTTTGTAAAATTTACTACTTGTAGTGAAAATCTCGTCCAAATCGGTTCAGCCGTTTTCAAGTTTACCCTGGACAAAAAATGTTTTTTTTTGGATAAAAATGAAAATCGAATTTATTTTTTAGTATAAACATATGGAAATGTAGGTAATAAAAAGTATTCAACAAAACACCTTACATTTTTTAGATTAGATAAAATTTACAGCTGAGAAAAATAATTCCGTTTATGTTCCCTCGCGCAGGTGACACATAACGTTTTCATTATATAGGTATTTAAAAAGCAGAAATATTGAATCTTATTATTTGTATAGATACTGATTAAAATACACAAATACCAATACACATATGATTGACAATTAATGACAACTTATAATATACAAATATATAAACGTTGCGTTGTAATGGAGAGGAAAATAGCCATTCAGCAATATAACTCGCGCAACAACCCTGGTAAAACGACATGGTATATAGCTAACAATATGTATACGAGCTTTGCCGAACACTCGCCGATTCTCTGTCGAGAATTTAACACACATTTAGCGACATGCTAAACATAGACCAAAAAATTTGAAACGATGTATAGAAAGTTTCACTTTAATAATGATAATTACTCGTTTTGATTACTGATTGTGGTAGAAAATTGGCCAAACATCGATTCATATTCTGCCTGTCAAATTTAAGCTTTTTATTGTTCTATATTGAAAACATTACGAAGCTATATACCTAGACTTTCTTCTGGCATAGATTTATTAGAAATCGAAATAAATTTTGGCTTCACTTACATTTATATTTTCTATTTATGATGAAAGCAATGTACCAAATATCCATATGGTTGCAGAAACGAGAAATCAAATGCCCTTCAAATATTAATGTTGTAATAATCAAATCGAATGTTATGTTGATGTATAGTAAATAACTGTTTCATTAAAGCGTTGTAAATAAAACTATTATAGGTAACCTTGTTCGCTGAAAACTGACATTGCCCTCCAATTGATTATTTATATACACATTCGAAATTTTCTCTCATCGCAAATTTATATCGGTACCTTTTGGTCTTTGAGAAATTCGACGAACATGCGGTTTGTTAGCTATTTTCAGATTAGAAAATGATTTCAACTACGCATAATACTTCGTATTTATTTGCTTTAAAAAAGAACTTTTTCCTATATAACGTGTTATAAAAATAGATTGACTGATTAAAATTTTCGTCTAATTTTAATTTCAAAAAGTCCAAAATAGTTTTGACCGAAATTAAATGTTTAAAATAAATATTTTGCTATGCTTTCTTGTTGTTGTTGAGGTGCAGATGTGAGGCATTGGGGGAAATTTTTGATAGTTTGGCACGCGATCAAACGATACTATAATGTGGATGTGCTTTTTAGCTATGCCGCATTTCCTATTGACTCATTAAAAAGCGGCTGATAAAAAACGATATCGAACGCTTTCCGGCTCGTACGGGGACACTGAATTTTCTGCCAGACAGTTGCAGTGCTTTAAAGTGTGCGTAATTAATTAGAGAGTTTGAAAACGTTTTTGGCAAAAGTTTGAGAATTAAAAATGAATTGTCTCAAGTTGAATTTATTTCTTTGTAAAGAAAAGTTAGGAGACATTTGTTTTTTTTCGAACAGTTGACTGAACTTTTTTTTAAGATTCTTATAAAGACTTGGGCTTTAATGTTTTAGTAATATAAGGTAATTGTTAAATAAAGTAATTTAACATAATTTTTTTGAGCAGTTCAGTTAAAATTAAATTAATTTCTTTCACTTAAAACTTCGTTTAGTTTTTTTTATTTTTGAATAGGAAATTTTTTTATCATGACAACAGATTTAAAAGCTATTGAAACTTTTTTCACTTTTAAGTTTCAAAGATTGCGAATTCTGATTGAAAAGTAACATCTGATGGCCGTTTATTTAGTCTAAAAAAACTTGTTTAATAGCCTCTTTGATATTAAATTGAAATAAATCATTTGAAACGAATAAAATTTATTCATATCGATTTTGAAAGCGCGTTGATTTTTTCTGTTACATGAAAAATCCAGACTTTATGAAATTAATCGCCCACAAGACCTCGTTTTTCAAATGCTATAAATATGGAAATGGCGACAATTTGCAATTTTAAAAAGAAACTATACACGTTGTCAACTTCCTTATTTGTAAATATTTTACTGAAAACACCAATTATATACGTAAAATCTTCCCACTCAATATCCAACTGAATTGAATCTGTAACGGGATGATAATTATTGTGCGAATATGGATGAAAATTGTTAGTTGTTAATTCGAACATGGAAATGATGGTAATTTCTGTAATAAAAATTTATATAAGAAGGTAGAGGAAAAATTGAGAGGTGGAGATTTTAATTATAAGCAACAAGTTTTCTTCGTTTGTTATGCTTTCGATTTGATGATTCAGTTTTATCGCAGTTATTTGCGATGGAAGCGTTGACTATTTCCTGATTATATACGTTTGTACCACCTACTTGTTTGTCCTAGTTTGATGTTATTTAATGATTGCATTATATTCCTGATTTCTTTTACAACTCGTGTAGAAAAATCTTTTCGTTTCTTTTATGGCAATTTAACGATTTTTTTACATTTCCATTTAAGTGAAGCTTTTAAGTAAATATAATAACATACATACGAATGGTTTCGTTTTATCTTGCTTCAGTTTTCATTAGATTTTGTTTAGTTAATTCCTATTGTTCTTTTAAAATACTGTCACCGTTTTTTAAACTTTAGTTTTATTGTTATGATAGTTTTGAGGATTGGGCAATGCAGCAAAAATTTCATCCTCAGAAAAAATGAATGATTTCTACTAAATAAAAAAAAAACATTCAAGATTAGGGCGTAAGAAATTTTTTTTTATATATTTTTACCCAAAAATTGATAGTATACCTACTTATATTAAAAAAAAAAATTTGGAGCTAAAATAAGCTCTAAATATCAATATTAAGGTTTGTCTTAATACATTTTTTCATTTTCCAATTAAATAAAAATATTGTTGTTTTAATTTTCTCTCGTTTAGAACAGTTTTATTGTAACAACAATCTGAAAGAAGGGATTTATTGGAAATTTTATGCTCTACAAAAACGTTCCTAGATTTAAGTTCTTCAGATCAAAGATATCAAAATTCAAAATGACAGTAGGTAGGTAATAAATTTTTTTTATATTTTTCAGCAAAACTGCAAAAAAATCTTACTTCTTACTTATATTATAAACGTGAAAGTTTGTAAGAATGGATGTTTGTTGCTCTTTCACTCAAAAACTACTGAATGGATCTGGATGAAATTTGGCATAGATATAGATTATAATCTGGTTTAACATATAGTATACATTATATCTAGAAAAAATGTACAGTTCCTGTGGGATAGATATTTTTTGGTTTTTACAGAGCAAAATGTTAACTTCCTTTTTTGTAATGTGGTAGTTTAGGGGCCAGAAAATGATATAGAATCCTTCTCATACCGGAATAATAAACGGTTCCCATGGAATAGCGAAACAAGTATATATTCTATAAAAGCCGTGTATTTAAAAGCAGTTTCGTTAAAATCCACGAAATAGAGTCTTAACTCATTTTGCTTAAGAAGATGTAATTTACTTTTTACTCAGGGGAGATGTACTATTCCCGTGGGATAGGTATATTTTTTGTTTATCACAGAGTTAAAGATTTGTATGATTTTTGCAATGTGGTAGTTTCGGGGAGAATGTTATAGCTTACTTTTAAGGCTAGAATAATGCACGGTTCCCATTGGATGGCAAAACAATTATATCCTACAGAAACCGTACATTTAAAAAGTTTCGGTAAAGTTCGTGAAATAGAATTTCAACGCATTTTCTTCCAATTTTACACAATAACGATAGAAATCTCTACAAAGTTGAAATTAAAAAATTGACAATTTTTACTGGAAAATAAATATGAATTTCAATTTAACACCCGATAAAATTAATAATGAAATTGTTTAAAATATTTGAATTTTTTCATTGTTTATTGTCGAAGATATTAATTAGAAATATACGTATTAAAATAATAAACTAAAAATTTCAAAATTTAACAGTTATACTTAACGGAACGAATTTTAATGAAATTTTGCTAAAGATCCTGTAGGATAGCTACTAATTAATCTATTCTATAAAAGGAACATCCATTAATTACGTGAGGCGTTCAGGGGCCAATGGGGTCGAGCCGAATCTCATCTAATCTTACTTTGGGGAAAGGGAAGGTCTCGCAAATATCACGTATTTTTTTGTTTTGAAAAATATTACATTAGATTGCGGGTTGGGGAATGACCAAATCTCATGAAATCTTACCAGAAGGGAGGGGATGGAATTTTAAAAATCGCAAAAAACGCTTCACGCAATTAATGGATGCCCCCTAAAATAGCTGTACGGTTTTAAATGACATTTGGTATGAAAGATTTTCAAGTCCTAAAGGAAGGAATACAGTTATGTTTTTATTAAAAATCGTATAGAAGCTGATGTGAGACAGCTAACATCTCTTTATTGAAAAGTAGTTTTACGAGTTTTGATAAACTTTCTTTGGATCTAAAGTCTGAAAGTATCTATCATTTTTTTCTGTCAAAACAGATAAATTTTTATATTTCGCTATGAATGTAGGGAATCTTTTAATCAATCAGTTAAATTAAGATACACTCAGCAAAGCAAACGGATATCAGCTTGTTATCTTAATATAATAAACAACGCAGACCAAGTCGCGGGTATCAGCTAGTATTTTTCAAAAAGTGGTCATTTTTATCTAAAATCACGTAAATTTTGTATGCGAATAAAATTGGTTGAAATCATTAAGGAAATGATTTATGGGTTATTTGTGGTAAAAAATTATGACAGTTGACAATGAATTTTTTTTTTTTGGTTTATTTAAGGTCGCTGCAACTAATTTGGTCATTAGGGACCGTCGAATCCGAAAACCCAGAAAAAAATCTTGGTTTTCATTGGGATTCGAACCCAGGACCACTGGCGTATAAGGCAACTGTCTAGTCCACCACGCCACTAAGTGACCTTTTTAACACGCTTTTATTAACTTGACCTGTATGTATGAATGTAATGGAATCTTTCAGCGTAATTTTCACCTACTGCTTGAAGTCTGATTTACTTGAAAATTTGCACAAGGGTCAAGGGCTGATGACAATGCAATAATTTAATAATTTTGTTCCTGTGTCCTGACTAGGCTCATCAGGATAAATAAAAAAAGAAAATACCTATATTCGTTAGCAGATTAAATGTACGTACAAACCAAGGGGTGCTCACTTTGAATTTGACGTCACTAGGACGATCGGGTTTTTGGATCGGGTATGATCGGGCATGATCTTTCTTACGTTTCTGACAAGTGACAGAAGCGGTCATTATCTGTCGTTGTTTCTTGTTCTTATCGTTCTTATTGCGCCTAATAGTTTGAAATTTATTTAAGAACATAATAAATAATAATAATAAATTTGATTTTTAACACGCTTTTAGTAACTTGACCTGTATGTATGAATGTAAAGGAATCTTTCAGCGTAATTTTCACCTACTTCTTGAAGTCTGATTTACTTGAAAATTTGCACAAGGGTCAAGGGCTGATGACAATGCAATAATTTAATAATTTTGTTCCTGTGTCCTGACTAGGATCATCAGGATAAATAAAAAAAGAAAATACTCGTTTGCAGATTGTACGTGTAAACCACAGAAAGACGGTAAAAGTCATTCTTTTTTTCGTTCAAAATATGACCACTAAGTTTTCATTTTTTGTGTTACATGAAAAAAAATTGAATTGAATTTATTTATTTCATCAACTTCAAGACCTAATAAATAAAAAAAATCTAACAATCAAAATTTTAAATAATCAAACAATGACCATTTTCGTTGTTTGATTATTTAAAATTTTGTCTGTGTCGTATTTGTGTAATTAGGCTACACTTAACTTGCAGCTATTGACAAGGTGTAGATCAGAATAATTATTTATTAATTATTAAACTAAAATAAAATAGATTTTTTGTCAAACAAAAGATGTAAGTACCTACTAAAAATCGAGGCTTTTGATATCGTTTTAAGACTAAAAACTAAGAAAATAAATTATAGTTTAAAAAACTAAAACAACACGCTTTAATATGAAGCTGTACTAAAAAGTAGAAAATAATTTTTATGTGTGAGTTTGTGTATCAGCAATGGAATTTGCAACAATCAAGTATGACTATTTAATTTGGAATAAGATTTAAATAACAATTTAGTTATTAATTAAATAATTTATTTATAGTAAAAAAAGCGTGGGGTGCAATTAAATATATTTTCATAATGACTCTAATTATATAAATAGGAACAAAATGAAAAAAAAAAATGAAGCGCAAGGAAAAAAATGGGAATCCTTACTGGAATCTCCTATCCCACGACTTCTCCCCCGCCAGGTGTCAGTCTAAGTTTTCCAAACTACTACGGGACACGACGAGCTATGCGAGCACTTGCACCGTATTGGCATCCTACCGACTTCAATCTTATTTATAAATTATGAAAATATAGTTAATTGCACTCCACGCTTTTTTTACTATAAATAAATTATTTAATTAATAACTAAATTGTTATTTAAATCTTATTCCAAATTAAATAGTCATACTTGATTGTTGCAAATTCCATTGCTGATACACAAACTCACACATAAAAATTATTTTCTACTTTTTAGTACAGCTTCATATTAAAGCGTGTTGTTTTAGTTTTTTAAACTATAATTTTTTTTATTTTATTTAAAATATAAAATTTAAAAAAAGGATTGAGGCAAACCTTAATATTGATATGAAGATGTAATAAATTTTTGTTTTAATATACCTATGGTCTAGGTCCTATGCTATCAATTTTTAGACAAAATACGATTTTTTTTAAACACCCTACTCAAAATGTCTATTGAATACAACACAAAATATATACCTAGTATATTATCTAAGAATTTACATTTTCAAAAAAATTATCTTTCATTTGACTTTAAAACCAAGTTAAACGCAAACATAAATATTAAAATATTAAGTCAAATTAAGCATAAAATTTACAAATTACGTATATCATTTTTAAGTTAAAATTACAAGCTCAATTCATAGCGCAAAATGTCCAGTTACTTGATTTGATGAATCCCAAAATATATATTTATTGAGTAGCAAGAGAATGCAGCTAAATGTTAAATAGTGAAAATCTTAAATCAGCATTATTTTTGGAAGAGAAGCCGTTGCAGATTCAAAATTTGGACAGTCAAGGGTTCCGGGTACCAGATTCAAATGTTCAAGATCGTGTGACATTCAGTCCAACGCTGATGTAAATATTAGCAGTAAAGCGTTTCGATCATGTCATTGTAAATTTTTTGCAGAAAATTTTGCCTTTTGATAGCTTTTGTGGATGAATTTTTATCAAACTAAATATTTTAGTTAATTTCTGCATCCTCGAAACGAAACTGAAGTGGTTTATTGTTCATTTGTAGTTATTTTCTTACGAGATCTACAAATCTATGGGACTTTTTTTCTTTTTTGCAATCTTTTAGAGATGTTTCAGTCGGCATTCATGTTGAATATTATTTTGTTAAGTATTGATTTGGAATGATTGTGTAAATATTTCTGACAGAGCAAAGATTCTCTCGCGTATAGAAGAAATATCCATGGTACTTTCCGGTAGGATTCTCAAGCCGGTAAAATACCGGTACCACAGAAATTTCGAGGACGTTTTCTCGGTAATATTACCAATATTATTGGTAACATTATCAAGTTTACCGTAAACGTCCCAGGATCATTTTGGACACGCCAACGGGAAGTCTCGCGGACGTTGCTCGGATCGCTGATTGGTTGGTTTGCTTGGTTCGGGTTATGATCGATTGCTGTGGTCATATTGTCAAACTCATTATCAATCGATTTTGATAATGAAATTATAATCGTTCGAATAAATATAAAGAAATAAAGAGAAACTGCCAAAAAAAAAAAATGAGGTCAACCACGAAAAAATACGGCAAATTAATTATTTTCAATTTTTCTTCTTGTATAACAAGTAGTAGGTACGTATAAATTGTGTTTTTCTTTAATTAATTCATAATTTCCATATTCTTTAATTTATTTAATTCTTAGTAAGGATAAGAAAACAGTTTTTATGAATTTAAAAAAAAAAACAATTTTATATTCAGCCCCAATCATTAAACATTTTACTCCCACCGTGGCTAAATGTTAAAAAAATGGAAGTTTGGGAAAAACGGAAAATCATCCTTTTTTGTGAAAACATCACTACCTATGTTATTAAAAGTTGTTAAGGACCTATGGCTCTATTGGATCGGTGTTTTGTTTCATGTGTTTGTGGTGGTTTTGTGCATACAAAAAAATGTTTTCCAAAATTTTAACATCTAGCCTTTCCCTCCCCCGCTATTTTTTTTTTGATTCTCACACAGGAGAAAAAAATGGATTCACGTAACTTTTGGTATAAATACAACTTATAGATGAAATAGTATAATACAGTAAAAAACAACATAATCCTGTTTGAAGGGACAACAAATTTTAAAATAAGGATATAAAAGGAATTAAATGTTACAATAAGCTGCAATATACTACAGCATACGTTTTATCCTAGAAATGGATAGTTCCCGCGGGAGATTCTTTGTTTTTTCATGCAAAACCGATTAAATGGATTCTAATGAAATTAAAGGAAGGTTAATGGGTATTAGATTATGGAATAATATGAAGCAGTATAAGTGATAAATTAGATTTCTCTATCCCAAGCAAAGCAGAGGCAAAACATAAAGTAATTTATAAAAGATAATAAAAAATCAATGATGATATCCCATCAAGACTTTAATTTTGCTTAAAATTTCAATAATAGTAATTTTTGAAGGATGACCGTTACGAAATCAAGTTTCCAATACACACTTATTAATACCATCCCCAAAGTGTCCAGAGTAAACAAAAAACTACAAATAATCACGACACTTTTACTTTTGTCTGAAAACTATTTTATCCTTTCAAGACTAATTGTTAGAAAAATATTAATCTCATCAGTCGATTTTTATTCGCCAACTTTCTTCATCTCCATTAAATATTATCGAAATTCTTTGTTCAACTTAAATTGAATGCGTCACTTTTTTCGGTTTGCTCTCTAAAGCAAAAAAATATATATAGAATTATATAACGAAAAAGATTTCCCAAGGATAATTTCACTGTTATGATGATTGAATAAGACAAGAATTATTTTCTTCGGCCAAGATAAACAATACACAAACCAAAGGAAAAAAAATTCATCGTCTTCTTGTCTCGTTTATCCATTAATAACCGAGAATAGTTTAGACTTTTGATCTAGCAGAACCATTCCGAAAAAAAAATGTCATCTTGTATATTTGATATTTATTTTTGATAAAACGCGAACTTAATAAAACTTTACAGATTACACATATTATGTCCTGTCCTAAATACAGATTTAAGACTTGAAAACAAGCCAGTATATGTGGGGTGGCGGTTGACAAAGCTAAGGGTAGAAATAAGTTCAATGCTCTATAATTTAGATAAATATGTCTCTTAAAAACATTCACATTTATAACTTTCTCGAAAGTTCGTGTCTTTTAAGTTGAACTTGTTAAAAATTCATTGGATGAGAACAAAGTGTCGTAGCCTAGTTTAAGTCTATTATATACCAAGTTTCTATGAAACTTGATGCAGCTTTCACAAACATTGACGAGATGCAGCTTTGACCCGATTTTCTTCGTTAAAAATGAAAATGTTACAGGAAAAAGTAAAATCTGTGCACTTGATATTTTCATTGTTTGTTTTCTTTTTTTTTTGTTGTATTTTATTTTTGAAAAATCATAATTTTCTCTGTGCTTCCTACATTTATGTATCCTTTGAGAACCATCTGCCAACCGTACATCAAATATTAAATTGAGTTTCAAAGTGTGTGGCACAATATTGAATAATTTAATGGAGAGGAAATTATTTAGAAATTCAAGACTGGTTCATACATCACACACAATGCAGTGAGAACTTAAAAAGCAATTAGTCATATTACTTTTGACTTTATTAATATTTAAAAGGTATTTTCAAAATTCAAGGTGTCTACATTTTTGTCTGACACAACTCTTACACTCAATTATTTCAAACTAATTTAATTATTAAATTAGATTTTACTCTGACAAACATTCTGACAATAGAAATATAAAAAAATAGCCCAAAAAAAAATCACAAAAAGGACTACACCCATACCTCGCTTTGCGTCGTACCCTTGTCTAATGCAAGAGATATCCCTCCCTCCCTGAAATACAAAATTTTAATCATTTTTGTTTTATTTTATTTAAAGTTAAATTTTTTTTAGTCCCTTAAACATGCATCCAACTTTTATTTTTCCATGGATCACAACTTGTAAAGGTTCTTTAAGGCAAAGAAATTTTTTTGAAATCAGTTAAGTTTTGGAATTAACTTAATTTAGTGCCAAAATTACCAAAAGTTTTTCAGGAAAATGTTAATACTGGGCGTCACCCACTGTCAGACGAGCCAAACCTCAGGATTTTAATATCCAATGACATGATTTAATAAATCCATAATGACTATAGTGCATACCTTCCATTGCTTTAATAATTTAGAAACAGTAACCTCGTTAATTTCTACAATTTGATAGATACAAAAGAATTCAGAGAATTTCAAAAAAATATATTTTATGCAACTATCAAGTACCTACCTACCACAAAAATTGAAATAAAATTGTTGTGTTAGGTAGGTACTTGATAGTTGCATAAAATATATTTTTTTGAAATTCTCTGAATTCTTTTGTCAACTTGATAGTTGAGGGAGGTATAAAAACATCCCCTTAAATATTTCATTAAATATTTACCGCCTAAATATTTTGATGTGAGCATAAAAAATACAGAATATAGAATTTATTAATATAAATGTTATTTTGAAAAATTTGTTTCGTTATGTTTATTAGTTTCGGAGAAAAAAAATTTTAAGTTAAGGGTTGTAACCCCTCTAGCTCCGTTAAAAGAAGGGGTAGCGCTCTAATATCGAGTATACTTACTATACCTATCTAGAGGTATATGTGGAGGAGAACAAAATAAACGTCAGGCTAAAAAGAAGGGTGGGCCCGCTGAGATAGGCTTATCCGGCTATAGCCTTTAATATAGTTCAATAAGTCGTATTCGTAAAAATGAACTACTTACTACCTATATATGTATTGGGAAAAAAGTGCCCTAATTTTTAAAAAATTTTTATAGATAACGTTTCTAAACAACATAACATAAGTCCTTAGCTATCGAGTGCCAGCGTTGAGTGAGAATGGGGTAAAAAAAAACATCTTTTATGTTTTTAACAATATCCTGAAAATGATGGCGTGTAGTGAAAAACACGTTACTTATATTTAAAATGGAGGTTAATTTAATTTACTTTTGATGCAAATTCCAATAAATAATCAATGCACTTTTGCAATTAGATACATATTTGACGAGATACGAGAGATGGAAATTACAGTTTTAAAAAAATGATTGTACACTGGTGTAGATCTATCTTTCCCAAAGTATGGTACGCGTACCCGAAGGGGTGAGAAAAGAGTTTGGACGGGGTACGTGTTGCACTGGAGTTAAGTATATTTGTTGCACAGTGGCTGTTAATGAAAGTGATGGCCATTAGGTTATATTAGGTTTATTCCACTTGTCCATTTGATGATGTTGAAACACGTCCATCGAATGACAAAGAGTAAGACACATTAACCAAGAGACAAGAGTGAAGTGAAAATCATGAAGCAATGGCTTCACCTTAATTTAAAACTGGTTTTTCGGTGTTTAAACACCTCCAAATCAGTGTCTGGGCGAGCTATTGTCATAAAAATGTACGCTCATAGCTCGGCTCTCGGCCTGGTGCGGCCAAACGGCTGAGGACTGGGAGGTTTCTTCACTCACTCTTGTCTCTTGGTCAGTGTGCCTTGCTCTTTGTCTTACGTGGACGTGTTTTGCTTTAACGTCTGGAACAAACCTATTATATATACATTTTTGTGACAAGTGGTACTCAGCATTTACGAAATTTAAAGAAAGGGTACGTAAATGACAAAATTTTGGGAAACACTTTTCTAGATCAATACATATTTTTAAGATGATTAAATGGAAATTACAAAAGTAGGAGTAACAAAACTATGATTATAGCAGCGTCGGGGGACTTTTTAACCATTACTCCAAAAGAGATTTGTGTCAGTCGATATAAGTATTAACCCTCTCATTTTGAAAAGGAGATAATCAATGGAAATGTGGATTAAATATTATTTTTTGAATTAATTTACACGGAAAATAAAAAAGTTGCATAAAAATGATTTGTAAAAATACTTTCACGCTTATAAAATAGCAAATTTAAAAAAAAGTCTGCTTATTGCCCCCAAAAATTCATTTTTACCCCATTTAGGGAAATTTACACCGGTTCCCCGACCGCTGGATTATTGCAAAATTAAAGAAGATTAATTTTCCTTTTAACAGGGCCTTTTCATTTTATGGTGAATGCTTTACGAAATGTAATTGGTAATCACAACGATTGAAATATAACGTATTTCAGTATCACTTAAAAGTACATAATGGTGATATAGTGCACTAATTGTAAGAAATATGAAAGAAAGGACATACTTTGAAAAGTATGGTCTTTGAAAACTGCGTTTCCTAATTTTCCTAACAAAAAGTAATACAATTTATAAAGTACTATATTATTATAGAGTTTTAAGTAGACATAAAAAGTCGGATGGTGAAGAAAAGTGTATAGACAAGCTTTTCCGGCCGAATGATTTATTATCAAATAGTTTCCATTTCCATCTTTCAATTTAATCATTCTTATACAAACGAAGCTCAAGAGTCCATATCATTCATGTTTCTAATGTTTGTTAATCTTGATTTATCATTCTTAAAACCTGACAAGCAAGAACGAGACTTAAAGAAAGAAAGACAAAAACGATTGACAAGACTTAACGAAAAATCGATTTGTCTCCTAATTATCATCGTGAAGTTGTGATAAAGGATAAGTATTGCATAACTCAAATTTTATATAAAGTACTATATAAGATAACTTCTGGTGTCATTATATAGTAGGAAAATTAACGATTAGACTCAAAATTTTCATTTCAACAATTTACCTAAAAATGAGATTTAAGAGATTTAAGTAGATGCTTATTGGAGCTTTTTATAGCACGAGAGTTGTTTACTGAACGCAGTTTTGATGTAAAAATTTAAAAAGAAAAACTTTTTTCCATACCTTTATACAAGTCAACGTCCCTTCATGGGCTTTTTATACTAGCAATTTTATTCTTAACAATTGCGTTTAAAATGCAATCTAAAGGGTGAAGAATTACTCATTGAATGCTTACATGATATTTAAATTCACAAAGAAAAACTTTTTTCTACAATTTCATGAATAATTAAGTTTTCATTGGTTAGTTTAAATTTTTAAAGCTTGAAATTTTTGTCATTCAAGTTCGTTTGCAATGTGATGATCCTTGATATAAAAGGATTTTTGAACGTATAAATAACGTTTTTATTTTAAAATGATTACTTTTATCATGAAATGTTAGTTAATTGAATAATATTTCAATAAAACTTTCAAGGAAAAAATTACGATAACGGATTGAAATTATTTAGTTTATCTATTAGTTATCATCGATGCCTACATTTCATCATTTCATGCAACATTTTTACTATAATTTTCGTTAATTTTTTTTGTTCCTTTTCCAGGATCAAAAACTGTATTTTTCACTGCAAAATAAGCATGGGGCTGGCGATGTCTTAGAGGATAAATCGCTGACGATTTGTAGTGGTACCGATTACATTAACATCAACTATCAACATGTCGTATGTCCAGATGCTGCCACTGCCAAGGTATTAAATAGTATTTATTATCAATTTTTTGCACACCAAATCTAATTAAATGACTTTTCTATCAAAATTCAAAATTCCATCAATGAGTCGGAGGATTTATTTAAATTGATTTCTTTAGTTTAAATTCGTAATAGATTACGGGAATTTCTTAAATACAATTGTATTGCACAAAAAACATTTTTTCTCTATTATAAAAATTATTTCTTTAAAGTAAGTACTTATCAACAAAATTTTTGATTTTTTTTTGGTAAGATACGCACAAAAACAGTTTTACGGTACAAACAAGTCTCATGTAATAGAAGCCTTAAAGTTTCGTTGTCTATTCCAGTGGTGCGCAAACTATTTTCTTTTGCGATCCCATTTTTTTGGAAATAAATTTCGCGACCCATTAGTAGACAGTAGACGTTTTTTAATAATCAACATAGTTAAAATTAAATTATTTCCTTTTAAGTTTTTCCTTTCTACTTGGGTGGAATATGAGTACACGGAAAAAATGTGTTGTAGTTTTAACAACATTCCTTGTTAATTAATAACTAGTATTATATAGGATGACACCACGTGTAGTAACGTTAACCAGTTAAGTGCAATCAAAAAACTGTAGTATTATTTACAACACGAACTAGTAAAAATAACTCTATGACAATTCTAATGTAGTTGAAATTTTGACACTTGCATTTATTTGTCAAAATTATTGGTTATGTTGTAGGCGCCATGTTGTACGCATGGGCACCATTAAAAATCTTAAAAATATAACTATAGAAAAAGGTAAAGATGGCTGTGATATTTTTTTTTTCTAAGCCGTTTTACAAGTTTTTACAACATACTGGAGTAAATTGTTCATTGTATCTAGTATTGTATATACCAAAAATTGTAACGATTACAAATTTGTTAAAATTCGTGGCGTAACAGAAACGCCAACATTTGTTAATTGTACAACACTCAGCAGTTGTAACAGCTACATATATTTACTAAACTATGGTAGTAAAAAAATACTATGCGTTAGAGCTGAATACAACAGAGTGTGTTATCTGCTGTTAATTTGTGGTTATAGTGAACACAAAGTGCAAAAAAAATATTGCTAGTTTAGTGTTGTAAATTTTACACCACTATTTTTTTCCGTGTAGGATTTGAGTTCGTGTTTAAAGCTTATCACGGTAACTATTTTCAATTGAATTTTTATTTTAGCTGGCTATATTTGTTATTTTCATATAAAGTTCTTTAAATTTGGCGACCCTGAAAAATTTTTGCGACCCACGGTTTGCACACCACTGGTTTAGTCAATACCATATACCTACTGAGAAAATTGTTTTCAATTTATTAAGTTTTTGTTAACAAAATTCTAAAGGAAATTCTAATTTTTCAAAATTATATCTATAAACTAATCGGGATTTAACTTATAAGTTAGCTTTCGATAAAGAAAAGCTCAAAAAGTTCGACCAAATGAAACAAAATACATCTCAAATTATAAGCTTCGTCTTTTAGGCGTCGATCAACACGTTTTTTTTCAAAGTCTTTACTTATAAATTATGTTTCAAAAGGTATGGTTGGATGGATTACGAAAAATTACACATAATGTCAAAGCAAATAATGTCTGTCCAATGACGTGTCTAAAAAAACAGTAAGTGAAAGAAATTTTCACAACTAATCAAAAAGAAATATTGTGCATGTGTGCATGCAACGCATGAAACCGCTTTTTTTCTTCTCTTCATTCCGACTTCAAACACGGGATTTTCTTTGAAAAGGAACTAGAAAATTCTTCAAGCCATTAAAAAAACATTCCGACAAGATGTAAATATCGATTCACCACGTTTCAATAATAATAATAATATGCGTATTTCCCTAATGTGTATTTCTATTTTCAAATCGTTTCAAACGACAAAAAATTCATTAGCATCAATTAAAATTCATTGGGCTTCGAATTTTACGTTTATTTTATGTGTGATCGCAACAATTGCGGAAAGTGCCGTATTGTATATACATAGAGACGCGATTTAATTTATTGGATGAAACACGAAATAAAACAATTTTATTATCGATAAATAATTTTGTCAAGTGCCGATTAAAGTTAAATATTTCCATCGGCCGGCCAATAAAAGTAATGATCAACATGAAAACGGAAACTTCATTCGAAATTGATAACTAAAAGTGTTTGTATATTTATATTGATTAAATTGATGAGATTGATAGGAATAATAATTGCTGAAAATGGATTTTTTTTTATACGAGTTGACCTTCCATTTATATAGTATTATAAAGCAAATAAAAGCGAGTTTTAAATAATGTGAAATTTTTAAAACTTAATTTTATTTTAATTAAAAATTTGAATTCATTTGGAAAACTTTTAATTTACTTTAAACAGAAATCATTAGAACAATTATTATATGAATAATTTTTTACTTCTTTTTAGTACCTATAACTAAGGAAGCTATATGAAAAAGAAACTGATCTGTAGTACGAAATTAAGAACCAGGGCTGTTCAAAAAATTCGTGGACTAGTTCCATAAAATAAAATATACCTACTGTATTAAAAAGTTGAATGCCTTGATTTCCTTCAAAGCATTTTTTTTTGTGTTTAAAGTCGCTTTAACATCTAAGGTCATATCACGACTGTCTAAGCACAGAGAATTTCTGTTTCCTAATACACACTTTTAACCCAAATGTGGTTTTACATTTTTAGAAGCAGTTCTGAAAAGTTTTTGTGATGTTTTTCAGCTCTTTCATCACATTTGGTTTCATTTTGGGAATCGTCTCAAATCTTCTGTTCAAAGATTTTTTGAGTTTTGGGAATAAGAAAAAGTCACAAAGAGCAAGATTGGTGAGTAAGGAGGGTGGGAAAAAACAGTGATCTAAATTTAGGCTAAGAATTCACGAATTCTGGGGGCTGAATGAAATGGAGCGTTATCGTGACAAAAAAAAATTCAACCTTCAGAACTTATGAGTTTTTGGCCAAACCCTAGATCAATGTTCTTTCTCATCCTCCAGACTCACTAACGTTGTTCTTAACGCCTTTTTTTTCTCTAAACTCAAAAGACTCAAATTCCAAAATTAAGGTAAATAGGTCGAAAAAATTCATAAGAGAAGCGTTTCAGGACTACTTCCATATTGGATGCACTGTTATAATAAGTGTATGCATCGGATAGAGGAGCACTTGGAAAGGAATCAAGACATGTAGCTTGTAAATAGAGTGCTTTATTTTATATCAGGTTTGTTCCACTTGTCCATTTGATGATGTTCAAACACGTCCACCGAATGACAAAGAGTAAGATACATTGACCAAGAGACAAGAGTGAGTAAAAATCATAAAGCAATAACTTCCCCCTAATTTTAAACCAGTTTTGCGGTGTTTAAACACCTCCAAATCCGTGTCGAATTGTCATGAAAACGTACGTTCATAGCTCGACTCTCAGCCTAATGCGGCCAAGCGGCTGAGGGCTGAAACATTTCTTTACTCACTCTTGTCTCTTGGTCAGTATGCCTTGCTCTTTGTCTTACGTGAACATGTTTGGCTTTAACGACTGGAACAAACCTATCGTCAATCTACCCCTCATATTTTCCTCATTAAGTCATTATTCAGACTTCCTCCAAAAGTTTTTCAAATAATTTCAAGGAAAGTCATATTTAAGATTCTGAAGTTTTAAGTGTATCGTGACTTAAAAAAGATAAAACAGGCTCTTACAGGATCACATCTATCTCAGAATGAGTTATTCACGAATTTAATTTTTAGATTGCTTTCTTGTAACACGAAATGCTTCCAAGAGGAAGTTGTATTTAAGATATCCAATATGCGAGCTTTTGACGAGTTCATGATTCGGAAATTATTTTTAGGCTTCATTTAGGCTTAATAGGCATTAAGGCTTCATTATCTTCAAAGGATAACAAAGAATTTTTTATAGCAACTGTGTTGTTTTCCTGTCTGTCAAGACCATTTTTTATAGGAACGGTTCTTAAGCAATAAAGTTGATAATGTTGATGAAATATAACAAATACCTATGGTCCTTTGGGGATGTGAAAAATTTAATTTTTAAGTCAACCCAAATCTTTTTTTTTTTTTTTTAATGACCGACCGTTTCCGTGACAATTTGATAATATACGAAGCGAAGCAAAATTAAAATATGACATAGTCTAATTATTATCGGCCAATTTTTTTGATTCTATTTTTTTTTTTTGGCTACTAACAAAAATTCAAAACTTATTTAAGAAAATAATATTAATTTATATATAGTCTATTAAGCAGAAGCATTGAGAAAGTATAATCATAAAGCATTTAATGACACAACGTGTTCTATGCTGTCATTTTCATATTTGGATTCTAGAACCATTTTTTTTAAGTTAAGATTCTTAGAATTGAAAAAAAATCCTGTGTAAAACATCAAATGTTACTTTGTCATCAAATCAGTTTCTATTGATTTTAATTATTACTAAAAATTAATTAGTTATCATATTACAAAAAAAAATATTCTCTTGTTGTAAGTAACTTGACGTAAAATATTTTCTTGTGATTTATATTGGCGTCATTCAGTATTTTTTTTTTCTAACTGATTATTAAAAAAAAAATAATAGTAGTGTAATTGTAGTGTCTAGAGTTAGAACAAAATCAACATTCAAGTTGTACTTTATTAAAGAGGATTTTTTTGGGTGTTTCAACGTCTGAACTCTAAGATCATATCACAACTGTCTAATTTTTGAAAGAACTAGGATCTACTTTAAATGTAGGCTTTTTTGAAATCTCACCCCTAAGTGGCTCAAATGGGAGATTGGCTTTCTTAAGTCAGCCTTTTCAAATAATAATCTTGCAGTTATGAATCTACATGCAAATATGAACAATCTCTGCTTTTGTTGTTTCTTCATTCATTTAAGGGTTGAAAACAATTAGTGTAAAGCAGTGCTTCTTAAACTTTTTGAGGTCGCGGCCCCCCTGGAACCCAAGGCGATAGCTCACGGCCCCCCATTTTTTTTAATTCAGATTAGTTTGAAAAACTATTTTAGATTTTTATTATGATATATATGTTACAGTAAAAGCGTCAATTGCGGAAATGCATTCACTTACTAGTCAATGCATGCATTTACTAATGTTAGCAGTAAAAGCATGAAAAAATTGGATAATTATGCTTTGAAAAATACGTTAATTGTCCACAAATCAAATAACATAACCTGTATTTTTTTATTTTAAACTTTTTATTGACAAAATTTTAGGTTAGGTTAGGTAAAAATAAGATCAGGCTAGTTTATTTTCTTACATCTGGTTTTAACCAAGTTTTTAGGTTAGGTTTTCTAAGACTGAGGTTAGTTTTCTGGAAAATAATACTGGAAATTTATGGAAAATAAACTAACCTAACCCTATTTTATATAATTATAATCTAATAAAATTACATTAATGTGAATAGGTTACAAAAACTTGAAAAAGTAACAATCAATTAAATTGGTGCCAACGCAACGATAACGTTTAAAATACTTGATTTAAAAATAATGAACGCATGAAATCGATAGGCTGTGTTATAAGCAGTTGCAAAAATATAATCATTTCAACATTTCGATACATTATCAAAATTTCATAATTATAATCCAAGCATTTGGATATTTAAACAGTTAAACTTATTTAACGATAATAGTTTATTTGTTACATTTGCGACTCTTCGTGGCCCCTCTGCCACGGCCCCCTACTTTAAGAAGCACTGGTGTAAAGTCCTCTATCATTAATGTGTAGTAAAATTCTAGGAAATTGTTCTTTTGCTTGCATAAGAACAATTTGCAATTGCAATATATGAGATTTTATAGTTTTTTTTTATAGACGGTGGTTTATTTTTTAAGCCTATGTTAAGAACTATGTTCAGTTAATTTGTTGAATTTTACGTGAGACAAGTCACGGGTATCCACAAGCACATCTCTATGATAAAAATTGCTCTTATAAAATTTGTTAAATTAACAGTTGTTAAATTTCAAAGTCGATACCCTCTCTCGTATAAGAATAGTTGAACTTTTGGATCTAAACCTTTTTGCATATCTTAGAAAAATATTTTGTCCTATAGATTTGTCTGAAAAAATTTATAATATTCGATTTTTAACTTCATTTCCACAAGTGATTTTTTAAAATTTCTCTTGGAGTTCCTATTCATTTTTTCAATTATTTTTTTTAAACTTAGCATGGAAAATGTCAAATTTTACTTTATGGAAAAAAATTCTTACCTTATGGTAGGCTTGCACACGGGCCACTGCAAGACACATGTAATCTGACCGCTCGATATTAGCACCCTTTCCTGAAAAATTAAACAAGAATTAGAAAAATATTTTTTTTACAGTTTGTATTTTTCATATATAAAAAGTTTTCTTCATTAAAAGTACATAGGTTCTCCAGGAAAGAATTGTTATAAATTGATTTTTCCTTTAATTTTATATCACACTACCCCTTTAAAATGAAATGGTCCAAAATTTAATACTGAAAAGATGAGTGCTTTTATATAGGTACGATGTAAACATTTCACTCTGATCAGATTAACCTTGAATATTTTCCCCGTAAACACATTGACGGCTTCCAATTGAATTGCTGCTGAGTAAAGAGCTTGACACTTTCGAAATTTTATAATTCGATAAAGCGATCTACTGCTGAAAAGTCGCAAAAACATCTAATCTCAGTTTTAGTCACAGACATCGTAAACAGTGAAGAAGTTTCGATTATATAATACATCACCCTAAATAACAAGGGAAGATTCCCAGTCCGAGACATTTTCAACTTGAGAAACTTTGTCAATGGCAACGACTATTTTAGAACAGAAAAAAACTGAAAGTTTCATTTAGGGGTGGGTTTTTGTCTGTTACATAATACACTGTGTGAAATAATTGAATTTCAATAAAACTTGAAAAATGTGTTCTTTTTATAACAAGGCTCAGTATTTTAAATTCAAAAAAGGGTGAGACTTGTAGATGTTAATTTTTTTTTACCTCCTAGACTTTTTTTAAAACTTAATTTAATTGTTTTTTTTTTCTCCACGGAAGTCCCATGTTGGGATTTATATAAATTCTTTTGCCTCTAAAATTAATCCAAAATAATAATTAATATAATATATAAAATATTGAATCTTTATTGCTGAGAAATCGATGAAACAATATACAAAAAATTTAATATTCAAAAAGAAATAATGTCGAAGTTTATTTTTTGTTGATTTGCTGCTGAATTGCAGAACTAAAATGAATATAAAATTTATGTTTTCAAAAATATTGTTTCTTATAGCGAAATATCCGACTACAGTTATAACATTTACAAAAAAAGCACAATTGATGCTGACATTTTTGAAAGACTCAAAAAATTACATATTTCAGTCTCGTACTACTTCGTATACTACCGAATTATCACGGAAATCGTTTTTGAATCAAAATTTTATCCTAACACGAATGAAGATGTTTTACATCAAAAATCTTAAAACTTAAAAAAAAAAAATAGAAATCGATCACGTGCCTCATTTAATAAGGTTCTTTAGATGGTTGATTTTAATTAATGTAATAAATATGGAAAAAAAATTCTGTTTGATTTGATAAAATGCAAATTTGTTTCAATCGATCGTAAATGGTAATCGGTCAATACATTTCCATTTAAAGCAATTTTTTTCTCAATCAATCATAATAAAATCTATATAGATATGTTGTAGGTATATAAGTGTAATAAAGAGCTTGGAAAAACCGAAACCATTTAACATTTTATGTGAAAGCAATAAAACGCTTTATCAAAAATCACTTGTTCACTTATTTCGTGATGTGACGCGATAAAATCTCAAAGATCTCAAAAACGTAATATTATAATGATTTATACGATATGTATTCAGAAAAGCGTATTCGTGTCATCGATGTGAAAAGTTTCTTTCTTCATACAAAAATAGAATTTGATTATGAAAACACGCGTTATAAGTGTCGTTTTTCTATTTTCAGCCACAAATATATCGTTACCTATATAAAAGTTTCCTTTTATTATTGTGTATCGAAAAATTGTCGAAACTTTGAAAAGAGTAAATTGGTTGGATGATTGAATGTTACAACGTAGTTGCACGTTGAAATTTTATTGAACGAGGAAATAAAATTAGCTACATTTATGCAAGGGATATTTGAGAATAATTGGTTTGATTTTCTTGTGTGTTATATAGGTGTTCCAAAAGTCACATTAGCATTTTAAAAATAGAATAATTTGTTCATTTCTTAATGATTCAGATTTAATTCTAAACAAAAACTACATTGCTTTTATATAATTGTTATTTTATTTTGAGAGTACCATCATTTGAATAAACATCAATTTATGCTACAAACTGGCGTAGGAATTTATTAGGTCAACATGGGCTTTTACTTCAAAATGAAATATCTTGGGACATCAATGCTTAACTTTCAGCAAGATCTCGGGAAAACAAAGGTGGAAGTCAATAAAGAGATCACCCTACTATCAGAAGATCTAACTTCCAACTCTACGATCAATATACCAACCAACCAATAAGTCGCGAAATGACCCGCAGTCGAAGCGACTATGATTTTTAAATTTAAAAAAAATGATATTGGTACTTGGTTTGAGATTTAAGTTTAATATTTAACAACTAGCTGATAAGCGCGACATTGTCTGCGTAGGTTATTATGTTAAGAACATATTTAATTAACAGTAGAAAAACATTTAAAAAATTGAAAGCAAAAATATATAAAAAATAACCGGAAAGAACTTAGTGTAGAACATTTTTAACTATATGCCAAAAATTTGCTCCTTCAGAATCCGCTACGGCTCCAAGTGTATAGTTACTAGTTAATTTATAATTCATTTTCAAAAATTTGTAAGTTTAAAAATAAAAATTGCTATATAAATAATCCAAAATTATAATAATCCAAAATTGTTTCTTAAATGCTCTTTCCGGATCCGCAATTGTTCGAGGTGTATTGTTAATTAGTAATCAATTTTTAAACTACTTATTCATATTAATAAGATCCATCGGCGTTGATAACGTCATAGTACAACAATACATGTATAAATATTTAACAATAATTAATTATTAAAAATATTACAAAAATTTTATCAATTATTTGCGTAATGAAAATAGCAGATAGAGAGCTTAAAAAGATTTCAGTTAAAAATTATTTTGGGTTTTATAGTCATTTTAATTATTGAAATTGAAATTTTTTAAAAAATTGAATTATTAATTAACTATCAACTATTATACAGCTGGAGCAATTGCGGATCCGGAAAGAGTATTTAAGGAGTCACTTATAAAAAGTGACTTTGGGCCAGCTATTGGCGCAGTGGCTAGAGCAGTAGTTCTCCCCACTTCATGCGTCAAGTGGTACGGGTTCGATTCCCGTTGAATCCTAGACTAAAGATCATAGACCTAAGATTAAAATTGACCAACAGAAATTTTATGTCTTTAGACAGCCGTGATATGACTTAAGCTGTTAAAGCGACTTAAACCACCAAAAAAAGTGACTTTTTTTGTATAAAGCAAATACAGCAAATTTAATTTTTAGTTTGCAAATTTTTGAAAAGTTAATAACTATTCACTTGGAGAAATTGCGGATTCTAAAGGAGAAATTTTTCTATAAAATATATCTCGTTAACTTAACTCTTTCTGGTTAAAAAATATGCATATATGCCATAAAAAAAGGGAGTGTTGAAATGTAATTTGATTATTGTAACGGTTGTGACCTAAAAATGTATTTTGAATTTGTGTTTACAGTAAAATATAAAAAATTCTAAAAGAGAATTTAAAAAAATACTACAAAAAATATTTTAAAAACAGAAAAAATTGAATTCAAAACATATTTTATTTATTCTAATATCTCGCTTATCTGCATGAAGTCGTACCGCGTACGCTCAAATATGAAATAAGCATTAGGCATTGGAAGGAGAAATATTATCTCTCTAGTCCATGCAAATAACTACGTTTGCCCCACTCTATCAAAGCAACGAAAGAACAACGAAAGCATACGCGTTTTGCTTGTAAAAATCGCAATTTTTAAAACTTTCATTACTTTTTTTTAATGAAGATATCGTGATAATTCTTTTTTTAGATAAGGACAAAGTATATAAGAAGTAAACCAAAAAAAAAATTGATCGAAATTTATCGAGTAGTTTTTGAGTTAAAAGCGAACATTGGAAAACAGCTCATGTTATTTATATAGATATCTACGTGAATGATTTTAAGAACTTCTAAAGGTCCACTGAGTAGTATTGTGACTAACTTGTCATCTTACATACCAGCAGTCTTGGGGTAGAATCCCAATGGAAACCTTGGATTTTATCTTGGGATTTCGAACCTTTATAGTAACTCCTTACAGATCTAATATTGTACATTTTGTTCTATTCAAAGTAAAAATCGAAGGTCAATAATCTTGACCTAAACATAAAAGATAAACCTAATGAGAACCTTATTTCATTTGCGATATATCCTTATTAGGTTTTTCATCAAGTTTCAAATCTGATAAGGATCTTATGGCTAAACACCATATTACATTCTTTTTAGGTTATAAAATTTACCTGATAAGTTTCTTATAATAAATTCTACTCAAGAATATGAAGATTGCAGAGCACAGTTGTGGCCTGTGGGTATATGATGGATGCATTTTTCAAAATTAATGGAAATTCATTTCTAGGAAATGTTTTCTTTTTATAAAAAAAAATAAATGTGAATGTTTAAGAAAATATAAAAAAAATTATTTCCTTATGAAATAGTAATGTGACTTTTGAGCCAACCTGTTCTTAATAATAATGGTGGGGAATTTTCTATGTTCCTTTTTATCAATCTTTTTTATATTCTAATAGGCATGGCAACAATGTTTACGTCTAATTACTCATAACAATAAAATAAATAATGTTTGTCCTCGAACAAATCTTATGAAACAGTAAGTGATCAGCAATTGAGTAATATCTTATTGCTAATACTGTAACATTAATTAAATTTATCGATTTTTCCCATCGATAACATTTCGCTTTAGTTTCTTATCACGTTTACTTACACTTGCAAACGTCTCATTTATTTATGCATGCATTTTTTAAACACTTTTCTATATTGCTTTCATTAACATTTCATTATTACAGCTTTATTTGTAAGTTGAATGCTTTTTAATTATATATTTAAGTATAGAAAAAAATTATTAGTAGTTGTATTGTTATTTTTTTTATCATCAAAATAATTGTGGTTTAATATCTCAATTTTTACTTTAGGTTTTTCAGTCGAAATTACGTCGTTAATATATTAATCCTGCGTTTCAAATTCATTTAGTTGGAACATTGAAGTTTGTTTATGCATCTGTACATATTTGAAATCATTTTAAAAAAGTTGAAAATTTACAGATGCCTCTTAGAAATTAAAATAACGTGCAAAATTTATATTTCAATATATTTTCATTGTTGTATCGTTAAAACTTTCAGTGGTTCGAGACAACGTTTATAACTTAATTTTATGGTCTTGTAAATATTAGATTAAGTATATTATCCAGACTTCTGATTCAGTTCTCTTGGGACATATTTAACGGGTTGTATTTCAAGCATTAAATTCAGGAATAATACTGAAATCTATACTTATATAATAAAGAGAGAGTGCAATTTTTTTTGAGTTTGTGTATACTATGGGGACAATAATCTCCGGAACTAGTGCACTTGTTTGAAAAATACTTTTAAACATTTGTAAAGTACATTATCCCAGATGAATCAGCTTTATTTAATCCAGAAAAAATTCATTATTTTGGAAAATCGTTATGTTATATAAATCCTTAAAATATGAATTTTAAGGATGTTTGGGAGTTAAATCAGAAGGATGGTAAACACAGAATGTTCCTTAGTTAATCCTTAATCTAGTATTAGAATTTTAAAATGATTGAACCGTTCAAAAGTTAAAACACTTTAAAATGGCAGTGTTTTAACAGGTGTTCACTCATTATTCTTAGGGGTTGAAAAATTAAGAATGAAATAACAATGTGATTATTTAATTTTTGATTTTTGTAGAACCCTTTGCGTGCCTCAATACATCGAGACACGCCATCGAGATAAAATTTGTAGTGCAAACTCTCGTTTTCGTCTGACAAATATCGCAGCTCTCCCTCACTTTATCTCATCTTTAACAGCTATTTTTGATTACTTGCGGTCACTTTTAGGTTGGCACCCTTATATCACCATGTATAGAAAAAAAGAGCTTCAATTTGATATATATTAATGATTAAGCTACTTTATGGGTGTAGTCATGCAGCGGGCTCTTAGACTATTTATTTCTTTACTGAATTCTTTCTTGAATCACTGAAAGTTTTTCTAATCTTTAAGAAAAATAAACTAGTTTTGGCCGTAGTAAAGAGATAGATTCCACAATTATTTCAGGCGGTTAATTTTACGTGTATCAGATATTAAAAATTTCCAATCAAATGTTTTCAGTTGGATGCGTCTGGGCTTTATGGTAGATCCGAGAGGCAAGGTACCTGTGAAAGTTGTCGCTCGAACGTTCGCCTCGGGGAAAACTGAAAAATTGGTCTATCAATGCCTACAGGAATTGAATTTGCCCAGCGGGAAAAATGATACAATCGAAAAAGACGATTTCACGTTCGAAAAATTCTACGCGTTGTATCATAAAATTTGTCCAAGAAACGACATCGAAGAGCTTTTTCAGTCTTTGTAAGTCTTAATCATTTTCAGTCTATATACGAAGTATCTCACTAAACGTACTATATGATCCATATGTTCACCCCTATTGGCTTTCACAGTTTTTAGAACTTTAAAATAAAAGCTAAGATAGTTTACTTCCGGTCTGTTTTCTTAAATAAATCCAGGTTTAGTCACATGCTCAAGTTTAATTGAAGAAAAAGAATTCCAAGTCTTTAAAAATGGGTACCTATTAGTGATGTAACGAATATTCGCATTTGCGAATATTCGCATATTTTTTTAACATTCGCATTCGCAAGAGACGACGCGAATGTTTGGCGAATGTTTTTGACAAATCAAAAGGAAAATATATGGAATGATAATACAACTGATAAAATTTATATATTTTTAGTTCATTAAAACATTTGAATAATTATATGATCAGGGAACAGTATTGAGATAGGCCACTAAATTAAAAATGCTTTTTTATATTCTTGGTAATTTAATTAATAAATGAAAAAAATCACAACTTAAATAAAAAATTAAATTCATTGTTCACGTTTACAAAAACTCCTTTTCTAAATTTTTGTAAATATTTTGAAAAACGAACTTGAGATCCAATCAAATGAGGTAGTAATATTATTCTAGGTCTAATAAGTCTTGTTGCTATTTATAATGTAAGATTTGTACTTATTAAGCAGATTATAACTAGGATTTTAATTATTAGACCAGAGCTAAGGTCTTTGAAAATGGTAAAAAGTGAAAAAAAAAATTATAGTAGGATGAAACCCATTAGAAAAAGAGGAGAGTATAACAAAAATGAAACGAAAAATAAATTATCGTCGCTCTGAGGTCAGGAAGTGGAAGGGGGGGGGGGAGAGGCTAAAGGTAGAAACGGTTTATCTCGATTATCTTGCTTTCCGACAAAACTACAAGTCCTATGAAAAAAAATTAAATGGCAAAGTTGTAGGTAATAAGAAGATCTACAACTTTTGTGATAACACTTTTTTTTCATACCCTCAAAATTTATCTGAAAAATTCCAATAACCTAGTTTTTTATTTTTTTCCTTTCCAAAAAAAAAAACAATTTTTATTAAAATTTAGTAAATACTAACTTTTTAATGTCTCAAACACACTGTATTTTTTTTATTTAAAATATTTATTTTTTCACTTTATTTTAGCTTAAAAATAAATTTAAATAAATAAAAAAATAAATTTCACCATTTTTGATATATTTTCTTCCTTTTCTAATGGGTTTCATCTTACTATAATTTTGTTTTGGGTTCAAAAATGATCGACCCTGGTCTATAAATTAGAAAATTTAAATATCTTTTTACAGAATACAAACAAAAAAAATTTAACGAAAGTTAAACTTCTAGTAGGTATCCAAGTTGATCTCTCGCTTTAAGTATAATATAATTTTCTATTTAAATAATCATCAAACTCAAAAAAAAAAACAAAACATTTAATAATATTAGCTTTACGCGCACTTTATTTAAAATTCAACATTCGCATTCCCATTCGCGAATGTGAAAAATTGGACATTCGTTGCATCACTAGTAGGTACCTATTACTAAACAGTAAGAATCAAATGGAAAACAAAATTCAAATTGAATGATTCTACGCTAAGATATTGAGTGTTCTTAGTTAGCGTTTACATATTGTTTAGTGGTACACTTGGTATAATACCATGTCATATAATTTCTCTAAAATTATTGTATTCTTTATAGGACTCAAGGAAAAGCCGATACGATTAATATCAATCAATTTATCGATTTTCTCAATGACAAACAACGAGATCCTCGTCTAAACGAAATTTTATATCCTCTCTACGACGAGAAACGGGCGGCCGAGATTATCGTTACATACGAACAGAACGAAGAAGCTAAAGCTGCCAGTAAGTCGCTATCGATTTTATTTTCAACCTAAGTATATTACATTTTCTATTTCATTGGCAGATAAACTAACGAAAGATGGATTGATTCGTTATTTGATGTCAGACGAAAATGCACCTGTGTTCCTGGATAGATTAGATTTTTATATGGACATGGACCAACCGTTATGCGCTTATTATATAAATTCCTCTCACAACACATACCTCAGTGGACGACAATTTGGTGGAAAATCCTCTGTCGAAATGTATCGACAGGTACTTTTAGCCGGTTGCCGTTGCGTCGAATTGGATTGTTGGGACGGAAAAACCGATGAAGAAGAACCAATTATCACTCACGGAAAAGCGATGTGCACTGATATTTTATTTAAAGTATAAAAAGCAAAAAATTTGTGGTTTGATTGAAACTAATCGACTGTATGTTTAAGGATGTAATCTATGCTCTTCGCGATACCGCATTTGTAACGTCCGACTACCCAGTTATTTTATCTTTTGAGAATCATTGTTGCAAAAAGCAACAATACAAATTGGCGAAATACTGTGATGACATTTTAGGGGATTTATTACTCAAAGAGCCATTACCAGATTATCCTGTAAGTCTTGAAATAAGTGTTTTGATTACCCTTATTTCATTTTCTTTTTATAACAGTTAGACCCGGGTGCTCCTCTACCACCTCCTAGTTTATTAAAAAGGAAAATTTTAATCAAAAACAAACGATTGAAAACCGAAGTTGAGAAGCAGGAACTCGAACAGTTCTGGGCTGGTGAATTTGTAATTCAGGATGAAGAAAAAGAAGATGCCTCAGCACCAGTTAGTGATAAGAAGGTATAAGATCTTAATTTGTGAAATTCTAAAATTATAATGAACGAATTGTTTGATAGCCTGAAGAAATAGTAGCTGTTATGGATAGTGGAGCGTCAACCGAAGGAGATGCTCCACCTATTCAGTATACAGGATCAACGACCAATGTCCATCCTTGGCTTTCATCAATGGTAAACTATGCCCAACCGGTAAAATTTCAAGGATTCGATGTGGCTGAACGTAACATTCTTCAAGCTTTTTATGAAAACAATTTTTTTGTGTTCACTTTGGTAAATTTTTAGAAAAAAATATTCACCATAACATGTCTTCATTTGCCGAGACTGCCGGTTTGAATTACCTAAAAACGCAAGCCATTGACTTTGTTAACTACAACAAGCGGCAAATGAGTCGAATTTATCCTCGAGGTACTCGAGCTGATTCTTCAAACTATATGCCTCAGGTGTTTTGGAATGCCGGATGCCAAATGGTGTCGCTCAATTTCCAGACGTCTGATTTACCAATGCAATTGAATCAAGGCAAATTCGAATATAATGGCAACTGTGGATATCTTTTGAAGCCAGATTTTATGCGTCGAGCCGACCGTACTTTTGATCCGTTCGCTGAATCGCCGGTCGATGGTGTGATTGCAGCTCAGTGTTCCGTCCAAGTAAATACAATTCTTATTTAACTATTTAAAGGGATACATGGGTTTCAAAGGTTGCAAATTGGAAGATTGCAGAAGGAGATTGAAGAGAGAAATAAAAGTTGGGGAAGAACTCTTTGTTGGGTCACATATTGAACCCAATCAGAGATATTAGAGGTTTTTATAAGGAGTTAGTTTTTTGATCAGATAAATATACGATTCCTGTCGGATAGGTTCTCTGAAATGGTCTGAGGTTGAGAGAAGTAGACTTACTTTGGGTCGGCCGTTTTTCTCCAGTCTATATTCAAGCTTTTTAGTATTGCAGCCAAAGCTAAAAATTATTCATTACTTTTATTATTATAAGGTGAAGGCTAAGCTTCTTTTGAATTCAATGTGGTTCTTCACATACTATGTCATTCTTTGTAATTTGAGTGATTAAGGGTTTTGTTGTGATTTAAAATATGGTTTAAACCACAAGGTGTTTAGTTTTAATAAAAAAATTGATATTTTGAGGAAATAGAAATTAATGCTTTACGGGGGAACAAAACTAACGCCTAATATGGAGATCGTTTTACGATTATCTTTTTTTGATTGCTATAGAGCAGTGGTTCTCAACCGGTGCACCGCGAAAAATTGATAAAAATGAAAAAATTTGCAAAATATTAAAAACCAAAAAATCCGTAAAATGGTGAAAACCATAAAAGTCTACTTTTTTTATATAAATTAACTTAATTTAAGTAGATAAATAAAAATTATAGCAAAATGAAAAACCGACTTCAAAATAAAGAAAAACTCTTAAACAAAAGATACATTAAACAGTAAAATAATAATTGCATATCCTTGCAGTGTCTACAACTTACTAATTATTATGATGGTATAATGTACAACTATTGTTATTTTTGTAGTTGGTGTCAGTCAAAGAAATACGACTATATTGGTACTTAGCAATAAACGAGAATACCTTATAAAATTAATTTTTCAAATGAACTTTTATACAATATACTTGAACTGTAACAATATATAGTGACCTTGAAACTACAAAATACGAATAATCCACTAAACCTTTTTACAAATGAAAATTTATATTTATTTTCTTGGCTGACACCAACTCCAAAAATAACAATAGTTGTACATTATATCATCCTAATAATGTGTAAGTTGTAGACACTGCAAGGATACGCAATTATTTTTTTACTTTTTAGTGCATTTTTTGTTTAAAATTTTTTTTATTTATTTTGAAGTCGGTTTTTCATTTTGCTATAATTTTATTTATTTCTCGATTTTTAGTGATCCGAAGTTTGATAACTGATTATATTTCTTTGAATATGGGTAAACCTACTAAACGCGCTGCTCATATGAGAGTAGCGTGGTTAAATGTTAAAAGTTACTACATACCCTTTTGCTCTTAAGGGTTGAAATTTTTTGCTTTTAAATGTAATGAAAGAAACTTAGAGGAATACTCTTTCCAATAGAAAAAAAAATCATCAAAATTCGATGATTCAATTAAACGTCACTATTTCATCCTTAAGGGGTGGATTCTTCAAATTGAAATGCGAACACTTTAAATGTACGATGTACGTAATAGAAAAATAATTATCGAAATCAATTTATTTCTTATTGTAACCCCTTATGAGCGGAGCTTTTTTATCAAAATGGAAATGAGATTAATTTAAAATTATATATTATATATATTCTACCAAAAACAAAAATCAAAATCGAGCCAAACAATAAGAAGTTAATATTTCATCCCTTAGTTGCACGGGAAGCACCAGCTTTTAAATAAAAAATCGTCAAAATCGGTTCTCCCAGTCGAAAGTTCTGATGTAACAAACATAAAAAAATATAGTCAAATTGAGAACCTCCTCCTTTTTTTGAAGTCGGTTATAAATAGGTGAAATTGTGTATTTAACTATTATTTTTTTTAAATATGTAATAAAAATTATGTCTATATGTTTTTTGATATTTTAATTCCGGTGCAACGCCACTTTTTTCCATTATCAAAAGTGCACTGTGACTTCTTAAAGGTTGAGAACCACTGATAAAAAAAACTGAAAAACTATTCTTAAATTAAAAAAAAATATAAAAAATAATATTTTTAAAATTTCTAAACCTATGTTACCCCTCTTTAAGAATCGTCACTTTATCTAATAAATATCTATAAAGGGATTTATATATTGAAAGTATAGCATAGGAAACATTAAAGGGACGAATAAAATAGTAGGTACTTTTTAATGAAATTTAGAAATATATTTAAAATTTATTCTAATATTATTTTCATTTGATTTAGGTGATTGCTGGTCAATTTTTATCCGATAAAAAAGTAGGGACGTACGTAGAGGTAGACATGTATGGTTTACCAACAGATACTATTAGGAAAGAATTTCGAACTCGAATGGTACCAGCGAATGGTTTAAATCCAGTTTACAATGAAGAGCCTTTCCTCTTCCGAAAGGTATATTTTATATAGTTGCATTAAAAAAAAAAAAAACAATCAACCTTGTTTTTTTTTTAATTTAAGGTTGTATTGCCTGACTTGGCAGTGTTAAGATTTGGAGTGTATGATGAAAATGGAAAACTGTTAGGTCAACGTATCTTACCCTTAGACGGACTTCAAGCTGGCTACCGCCATATTTCCCTAAGAACAGAAGCCAACTTTCCCATGTCTCTTCCTATGCTTTTTTGCAATATTGCACTTAAAATTTATGTACCTGATGGATTTGAAGGTACGTTTAAAAAAAGTTTAACGATAACAGGTTTCTGAAATATATCTATAACATTTACTCTTAGATTTCATGGCTGCGTTGTCGGACCCTCGCGGCTTTATGGGTGCTCAACAGAAACAAACCGATCAAATGAACCAAATGGGCATTGAGGTGACCGACTCCAAAGGAAGCGAAGGCGATAAAAAATTCGAGAAGAAAGAAGAGAAAAAAGAGGAACCGTTGGTGTTTGAACCAATCACCATCGACTCACTTCGACAAGAAAAAGGCTTCCAAAAGACGGCCAGAAAGCAACAAAAAGAATTGGACGCCCTCAAAAAGAAACAAACCAAGGAAAAATTGTCCATACAAAAAGCGCAGTGCTCAGCTATCGAAAAACTTATCAAAGGCAAAAAGTAAACAAACTACTGATAAAGAAAATTGAAATGGTTTAAAAAAATTTTTTTTTAGTAAAAATGATCTGACTAACGATCCGGCTATTCGAAAATTAGTGACGGAACAAACTTTGCAATGGAGTGAAATGGCCGAGCGTCACCGAAAACAAGAATGGGAAATGATGAAGCAACAATTAACTGACCAACAAGATATCCTTAAACGATTAATGGAGACCCAACAAGCCTTGCAAATGAAACAATTAGATGCCAAATATGAGAAGTAAGTTCTAGTCTAATCGATAGTGACAAAATTTCACTGTGTTTATTCATGTTTTTGGCATAAGGTATGTTTCAGATAAAAATAAAACCGAACATTTACAGTACAATGGATGCGCAATATACAAAAAGGTGCCATACTGCGCAAATCTTGTATTGCAACGGTTTTATTTTTATCTGCAACATTCCTATAATTAACGTTGTAATATAGGAATGAATAAATGTGTATTAAAAACTGTTATCGTATAATTTTAGAGAACTGAAGGACATGAACTTGAAGCAAGCTAAAATATCAATGGAGACGTCTAAGGAAGTTCAAAATGATAAAACATTAAAAACGAAAGCGGAAAGAGAGCGACGAACGAGGGAAAAACAACAAAACAACACCAAGAGATTTGTCGATGAACGTAAAACGGCTCAAATAAAACAAGGCCGGGAAAAAGAAAAATTGAAACTGTCCCACGACAAGCAAATGGAAATGCTTATACATGATGTACAAAAAGTAAATATCGCTTTATTACAAGGACCATTGATAGAATATCACAAACGTGTTAGATTGAGAGCCTGTGACGTTTTTTATAAATTGAGAAAATTTGTGTACCAATTTTTATTCTTAAATTACTTAAAAATGAAAGATAATTTTACCAGTTCCAGGGGAGCAATATACTTTCGTAAAATTCAAAGAGATAAACAATAATGATCTTTTTGGTATATGTTATGAAGTTTGAGGAGAATATTTTTGGTATAGTATCCTCCATTTATAAAAAAATGTTTTCAGAACTTTGCTTCCTCCTCGCTTAACCCTTTACGTGCGGAATAAAATTTCATGAAATGTCACGAAATGAGGCAATTATCCAACAAATATTAAAGTTCAAAATTTAATTGAGACTTTTTTATTTGTATATGGTCATTTCCTACTGCATCTATATTCATATTCAAAAATATTTTTTTATTATTATTATCCATGAAAAAAATAATCAAAGTAGAAAAATTTGTTTTTTTTTTTAGATTTAGTTATTTAGTTGTAGAGAATCGTTATATGTATTCTCTGAATAAATTAAATTGTGCCTAAATGACCATTAAAAACATAATATGCTCTGCAATCGGATCGTAATTTTTTTACACTAGAGGGTTAAATAATATTTAAATTTGCTATTTAAATATTGAAATTTATCAAAAGTATTACTTTATCGGTATCAGGCATGTTGATCCCCGTACAAAATACCCCGGATAAAATATCTCCATGACAAAATATTCCCGGATAAAATATCCCCATGACAAAATATCCCTGGACAAAATATCCTTATGACAAAATATCCTCAGACAAAATAACAAAACCATCCCAACTTATTTTTCAAGAGAAATAAGTAAGTTAGAGGTGACCATTGCGTTTTTTGTTAACCAAGTTGGACGTTGTTAAGAACTGTTGTCTGAGGATATTTTGAGGGGATCAAAACGCATGGAATCATTTTATCATTTTACAAGCCTTGTATAGAATAAATAACCACTGGTATTTATTGCCCACTATTAGTTGTAGCATTGATAAGACAAGGACACAAAAACATCAAAAATATAATATAATATATCTCTAAAAAGTACTACAAGAACAAATTGACTGAGAAACACCCTGGAGGTTATACCATTGTATTTGATAGTATTATTCTTAGAGAAGTGCTACTTCCATTAAAGAGGATTTTTTTTTTTTTGGTTTATTTAAGGTCGCTTCAAATACTTTGGTCATTAGCGACCGTCGAATCCGAAAACCCAGAAAAAAATCTTAGGCTTTCATGGGATTCGAACCCAGGACCACTGGCGTATAAGGCAACTGTCTAGTTCACCACGCCACTAAGTGACGAAAGAGAATTTTATAAACACTCACTTTTATAAGTGACTTGAAATGGAGGTTGAAAGTTTTGCATTGTTTGGGTATTCTTCCTAAGCTACCAATTTTTTCAAATACTTATGTTTCACTTTTAAATCTACATGCAAATTTAAAGATCCTTTGCTTTTGCTGTTTCTTAATTCTCTCATTTAAGGATTAAAAACCTTAGTAAAAATAATTACAAGTCCACTATCTCTCATTGAGTTGATCTCTTTGCCTATAGTATTTTATATTGTGTTTAAATTTTGTAATGAAATTCTCGAAAATTGTTCTGCTCATTGCAGTAAGAGTTTTTATAGTTTCCTTCTTCATAGACAGAGTCCGATGATCACAAAACGTTCAGCGACGTAACAGTTCTGTAACAATTACACAACGAATGTTTTGTAACATTTTTCGTTATGTATCTAACTGGTACAGATCTCGATATAGTTATACTACTAGCTACTCGTAATTTTGTTCACATAAAGTTTAACAAAATAAGTAAATCAGTTCAGGTTTAAGTATTAAAAGCAGTAGCCTTCCAGTGAGCACAGAACGTTTAACTTTGTAACACAGTGGTCGGGGAACTTTTTTTACCATTACCCCAAAATAATTTTGCATAAGTCGATATTACCCCATAATTTTGAAAATGAGACGATCAATGTAATTTTTTTTTAAAACCAATTGTTTAGGGATTTGTAACTTTCAGGATCTTATTATTTCATTGATACCTACAAACCCTCCAAGTATCATTTAAATATCTTCCGGGAGCAAATTCACCATACTAAAACCCCTAGGGTCTTACATTTACCTTACACTTTATTAATTGAATTAATTGACACGAAAAAAAGTTATATGAAAGCAGTAAGTATGAAATACACAAAATAAAATTCTCATATTGGAATAAACAAATATTAAGTAATTGAAAACTTTCCCTCTTTAGATTTTGGAGAGTTAAAAAATTGGGGATGTAAGAACAATTTGAATAAAGTTTTCAGCCATACTAACACGCTCATAAAATAGCCATGACAATAAATTTCCTTATTACTCTCAAAAATTTCATTTTTACCCCATTTGGGGTAATTTACCCCGGTTCCCCGACCGCTAATGTAACAGGTCTTACGAAGTTGAAACATTACGTCGCACTTAATGCTTTAATACAGTTACGCAACACTTCTGTTGCAATTACATCAGTGGCGTAACTATAGGGTGACAGGGCAGGCAAAATGCCACGAGCCCCACGAGGGTTAGGGCCCCTGTCCGAGAGGCCACTACTCCAAAAGTAACCTAATATCTTAACAAAATTTAGTAAAAATTAAAAATTTTATATAAGTACTTAAAATCAATTAAAGTTGAACACAACTAATGACCATGGGGGGGGTAATATTATGACTAATTACGGGGGGGGGGGGGGTATTTAATGGAGTTGCCACGGGCCTCAGATGGTTGGTATAGTTACGCCACTGAATTATATAAAATTCTTTTGTTGTGTAACTGTTCCAAAATGGTTCAGTAGTGGAAGATAAACCTCCAGTAAGCACAAAAAGTCCAACTACGTAATAGTTATATAACCTGTTACAAAACTATTACGTAGTTGAACGCCTTGTGATTACTGGAGGGTTTATCTTCTTAAACCTCAATATTATTTATTTTTTTTGTTAAATTTTATCTTATCAAAGTCCCGGAGAGGCACTAGTATACCTATATGTAGCCCAGGGCTTCTTAAAATTTCAAAAATGTATAATCAATGCCTCTACGTGTATATAAAATTGAAACTTAAGATGTATTCCTGGTCTCAGCTCCAAATTATGCCAGAAAAATAAATTTTATATCAAACATAATCTTATAAAGGGCCCGAGTTTGTTTCCATTTTGTCTCTTAGTTACGACTTAAATTGCAAAAGCTCACTGAAGATTTATATTCAGAATACTTAAGATTTTTTAAAATTAGATAGCTAAACTATTATTTGCGCTCTGAAATATACACAACTACGATTTTTAGTTGTGTTTTCAGAGGTACTATAGATATTGTTTTACCGATCTTCCACTATACCTATGTAAAGTCTTAGAAAAACAAAAATAAATAAATTACATCCCTGGAAATTTCAGATGGGAACAGCTAAATATTTATATAATTAAATCAACATATTTTATTTAAGACCTACCGAATTTTATAGCTAGAATATCCACGGTAAAACCAAAATTTTTCACCACGGATCGTAGTATGTTCAACTAGGGACGCCAACATTTTTTCATATTTTACACTGTTAAAATGTCAAAATATCGCGAATTGATTTTATTTAAAACTATAAGTCATTTTTTAGTTACACAGTAATGCACTTATATTCACCAAAATCAACTTAAATTCGGGATAAATCAGGACAACGTCCACAAATGTCACAATTCATTTCTGGTACTAAGCTTAAGCGTAGAAGGTAGCCATTTTTAATGCCGACGCAGACTCAGACCGGCTCAAAATGCATACAACCGGCGCAATTCAGACAGGCGCAAAAATCAACGCGTATTTTAAGATTTGAAAAAAATTTAGGAAAATTAATTAAAAGATTTTAATGAGAAAACTTGTGAAAAGTCACCTGGAAAATCAGGAAAATTGAGAAAATGTCGTTTAACAGATAACAGCTAATTGTAAAATTTGAACTAAGTTTTGACAGCTCATGATACTTCAATTATAATATATTTAGTAGAATATTTTTGAATGTTTAAACATTACGTAACAGTACTGCAATATATCAACTGAATAATTTTTTCATTATGTCTGTTCCAGATGGAAACTAAACCGTACATTTGCGGTACAATTGATGTGCAATAAACAAAAAGTTGCTTAAGTGTACATACTAAGCAGAACTTGTACCGTAAATATATGGTTTTATTTTCATCTAAAACAGATCTTTCTGTGTAGGGTTTGCAAAAAACTGTATTTTTGTTAAAACCGGTTTTTTTCCTATCTTAAACCCGGTTAACCGGTTAAAAACCGGGTTTTTAAGAAAATTAAATCTATAATAAAATCACCCCCCCCATTATGACATTTATTTACAAAAAAAAAAAAAAAACACCATTAATTAATGATTGTTTTTATTTTTAATTCAACTTCAGTTATAAAAGCTCATTTGCGAATTTCAAAATTTAATAAAACTGATACTTAGTAGTACTTTCACTCCAACTTACTTCTAATTTTGTTGCCAAAATTTCCTGATACAGAAAATGTTCTTTCTGAATCCGTCAAAGTTGGTTTTACTGTGATTAAGGCATTTACATTTAAAAGTAATTCTAAGTTGCTCGTTCTTTTCTCGGTTGTTTCAAATAACTGGCATTTTTTTCTAAACGTTCATCATTTAGCGACATTTCCACTTCATTCATTTCGCCAAAGTTCTTTTGTAAAATTTATCTATACCAATAATAAGTTTGAAGATTTCTGCTTATGAAAAGTTATATCATAAAAACGTTACGTCTTACTGGCGCGAGCGAACAAAAACGGAATTATTCTTCTCAGCCGAGATTTTTATCTAATCAAAAAAATGTAAGGTGTTTTGTTAAAAACTTTCTATTACCTAAATTTTCATTTATTTTATACAAAAAAATTAATGCCATTTATATTGTAATTTTCTCCAAAAAACATTGTTTGTCCAGGGTAAACTTGAAAACGGCTAGGTCGATTTCAATGAAATTTTCACAAAAATTTACTAAATAATGTAACTTACATTATAGGCTACTTTTTATTTCGAATAGTTTTGTCTGTCTGTTTGTTCTTGGCAAACTTGAAAACGGTTGGTCCGATTTGGACGAAATTTTCACATACAGGCAGTAAACATTACAAAAAGTGCTATAAAATACTTTTTGTTCCAAAAAAATGTTGATTTTCTGAACAAAAAAATAAACACTGTGCAACGCAAAACATACATCGCCAAACTTGAAAACGCTCAGCGAAGCGGGCGGGGGCCAGCTATTTTAAATAATATTAAATACAGTTAAAAAAAATCCCCATTATTTTTATTGAATAACCGGGTTTTCGGTTTTTGATTTTTACTAAAAAACCGGTTTTATTAAAAACCGATTTGCAAACTCTATGTCTATGTAACTTCTACATTCATGTTACGAAATTTGGATGTTGCGTGCTCACCGAGAATAAGATTTTGTATGCAAATTATCACGATCTCAAAAATTACCAATCAAAATTCGATGCCAACTCTCGATTTATTTTGTGTATATTTTGTTGACGGCCCATGTTTTATTTCTAATCTATAATAACGATTTCTGATTAATTTATGATTTTTTTCCAGCTCATTGATATGTATAAAAATGAAGAATTGGAATACGACTTGAGTTCAAAAAGTGAATTTTTCGTATGAATGTCTTGGACATCTCCTATTTCTAAGTTATTACTATATATAATATATGCGAGACATAAAATCTTCTTTCATATTGTGATATTAAATCAAAAGATCTAATTAACGTAATTAATTGATACATAATATATAAATATAACAAAAAAATTTTCTAGAGTTCGTATTAGAAATTTATAATGTATGTTCCAAAGTCAATACGAAAATATTTACAAGTTTTTTTTTTTTTTATTAAAAATTATGAGACTTTGAACATGCATACGTCCACTTTTAAATGAAAATAAAATAGTTTCATTCAAAGAAGGACTTTAGAGTATATTTCAATCAAGTCTAGTCACTAATTTTAAATTTGAAAAAAAAAGTAATTTTCAATGTGATTGTAATTTAATGATTTTATTCCTTACATTTAGCAAATTGTTGAAGCATCATGTATTAGAGAAAGGATTAGCGTCAATTGCTTTTAGTATTTGATGCATTTATTCTGTTGTGCGTGATGTTTAAGATAAAGTGATTCGTTTTATTTAATACGAAGTTTACATAATAATATTAAAGAAAAAAAATTATATAAATTATGATACATATAAATTAAGTTTTTTAGTCTTGCTATTGGAAAATCTTGCTTGAAATCTCATTCAGTATTTGTTTTCAAGGAACAAAAAAATGTAATTTGCAAAAATTTATTAAATCGTTTCGATTCACTTAAAACGTTTCATTTGATTTGCTTGATTTCTAGATTAAATTGCCAGCTGGATCTGCATTGATGAGGTGCCAAAATTAAATATTTTCAATTTTCATGTACAGGGTAGCAAAGTAAAAAAAAAATGCATTGTCTCTGCCAGTAATTCACTTTTATTTAATAAAAAAGTTATTATATAAATATATTATACTACTATATGTTTCAAATTATATATTTGAATTATGAAATAAATCATAATCTTTACATGCTACGAATTTTTTTTCTTTCCTTATAGACACATTCCATTTGAACTGAAATAAAAAAAATAAATTAGTTCAAGTTATTGCACTAGTAATGTAAAAATCTTTTATGAATCATTTAATCCTTATTGTGATTCGGGAAATTCAATTTTTAAATAGAAAATGTATTTACTTTCTGGGTTAACTTTAGGAGACTTCACACATGAGATTCTTGTGTAATACTTACTGTAAGGATCAAATTTTATAACTTCTAATTTATCAGCTAATCGTTCTCGAATGGATATACATTGATGTCCGCTTACAATACTTTCCATTAATACCATTACAGTCCTACGGAAAATTTGAAGAATATTTATTTGAAAGAAGATAACCTCAATTTTTGATGTATTTCACTTACTTGCTTTTGGCTTTTTTCAAAAGTATATTTGTAAGAAACATGTTTGACTATTGAAATTTCAAAAATTGAATATATTAATATACACTTCTTGTTGTATTTATTATAGTTAGTTTATAATTTTCATATTTTTTATAACTTCTTAGACTTTTTATATCAATGCGTTTCATATGACAGAAGCGACAGAAGTGACAGAATATAATTAATACTAGAAGTTTCACTTGGTGTCGGCACGGATTATAGAACTGATATAAGTTTCACTAGGTGTCGATACAGAATATAAACCGCAATCGATATTCCAAAAACATGCGCTAATTATTATAATAATTAAATAAATTTTTGTTTAAAGTGAATTTATACACTTTCAAAAATAACGTCTCGCTTAAAAGTTACGGTTTTATACCATAAACTAAATCTTATGATGATAAATTAATCGAGAAAGTTTACAGGATTTATATGAGGAAGAAACAATCAAATAAAAAACAATATTTACCTGATTTACTTACCTTCCTTCGGTTGGTGAATTAAGAACGAATTTCTACATTTGCTATAAATTTTCCTTTACTAAACGTAGACTTCTCATGCAAACTGTTAAAATGTTTCCTTTAGAATCTAGATGACTCTAACAGTTACACTTTGACTACAGGAAAATTCTATTCAAAAATAAATTTTTAAGTTAAAAAACTTGATCAGTCTCATTTTTAATACCTATTTCTCGTCTCTTTTTTGAAATATAACTTACTTATTATATTTGCAATTTTTAAGTTGAAAAACTTGATCAGTCTCATTTTTAATACCTATTTCTCGTCTATTTTTTGAAATATAACTTACTTATTATATTTGCAACTGAACCAACTCCATGTTTGGCACTAACAATTAGTTAGTTACTGGTATCTAATAATGAATGCTATATTTGATAGAACAGTTTGGAACAGTTGTCGAGAAAAAAAAAACTTTCAAAATGTTTTCAATTTAAAGTTAATGCGTATATATTTTCATATAATAAATAGTTATAAATCTATATAAATAAAATGATAGCTATTTTCCAACGTTCGCTTAACTCAAGAACCACTGGATAGATTTCGATAATTTTTTTTTTACTTCTTATATACTTGGTCCTTATCTAAAAAAAGAATTATCACGATATCTTAATTAAAACAAAGTAATTAGAGTTTTAAAAATTGCGATTTTTACAAGCAGACCGCGTATGCTTTCGTCGTTCTTTCGTTGCTTTGATAGAGAAAACGTTGTTCTGCGCATGGACTAGAGAGATAATATTTATCCTTCCACTGCCTAATGATTTTTTCATATTTGAACATACGCGGTACGACTTCATGCAGATAAGCGAGATATTAGAATAAATAAAATATTTTTTTAATTCTATTTTTTTCTGTTTTTATAATATTGTTTGTAGTTTTTCTTTAAATTATCTTTTAGCATTTTTTATATTTTACTGTAAATACTAATTAAAAATCCATTTTTAAGTTACAACCGTTACAATAATCAAATTACATTTCAACACTCGCTTTTATTATTGCCAAATATTTTTAACTAGAGAGAGTTGAGTTAGCGAGAAATTTTTTTTGAATTAAACTATATGCAAAAAAATTCGCACCTTCAGAATTCGCAATTTCTCCAAGTGTATAGTTATAAGTTGATTAATAATTAATTTTTCAAAAATTTGCAAACTAAAAGTTAAAATTGCTGTAAAAAACAAAAAAAGTCACATATTTAAGTTTTTTTTTTAAAAATTGATTCTTAAATGCTTTTTCCAGATCCGCAATTGCTTCAGGTGTATAGTGAATAGTTAATTAATGATTACATTTTCAACAAATTTTCAAACTCAAGAATTAAAATCGCTATAACATCCAACTAATTTTTAATTGAAGGTTTTGTTTTTTTTAAAGCTCTCTATCTGCTCTTTTCAGTACGCAAATAATTGATCAAAGTTTTTCAATATTTTTAATAATTAATTATTTGTAACTATTTTATACATGTGTTGTTGTACTATGACGTCATCAACTGCCGTTGGATCTTATAAACATGAATAGCTTAAAAATTGAATTACTAATTAACTATACACCTGGAGTAATAACGGATCCGAAACGGGCATTTAAGGAACAATTTTTTGAAAAAACAAAAATTAAAAATGGTTATTTTGGATTATATACAGCATTTTTTATTTTTGAATTTACAACTTTTTGAAAAATTAATTTTTAATTACTAACTAATAACTATACGATTGGAACAATAGCGGATTCTGAAGGAGACATTTAGAAGCTATTTTTTGACATTTAGTTATGTACGCTAAGTTCTTTCCAATTATTTTAAATATATTTTTGTTTTCAATTTTTTAAATGTTTTTCCTCTGTACATTTAATATGTTCTTAACCTAATAACCTACGCAGACCACGTCGCGGGTATCACCTAGTAATAAATAATTATATTATATATTGATTTACTTAATTAATAATAATGGATATGAACAAACTAAATCTGTTAAAAAAAGGGTTGATTTGTCTGTTTATTCAAGTTTCCCTTATTTATTTTTTAATCATTTAAGACTCAAAAAGGGATTCATGATGTCAAATAGTGAAATGAGTAAAGCTTGATATTATGACTTTAAATTGAAATAAGTTGCGAAGGCAATGCTTAACTTGATTTTTTAATATCCACATTTGACTTACGTTTAATTTAACTGTAAGTTTAAGATGTAAAAATATCTGCTGCGAGGCGTCACAGTACTTTCTTTTACCATCGTTTATGAAACTCACTGTTGGTTAAAAGAACTATAAGTACTTTATAACTATACAAATTCATATAAACAGAACTATTGTATATGCATACAACCTATGTATATGCATATGGATATACGAATTCCAAACCTTCACCCCCAAACCACCCTTATTCGAATTTTCCCAGGAAAAAACTTTAAATGAAAGTTGTAGCCACTAATGAGTCTAAGAACTATAGTAAGTTTAAAGAAAATCGTTGGAGCCGTTTTCGAAAAAAATTGAAAAAGCTTAAAAACCCCTAGAATAAAGTGGAGCTTTTGGTAACCCGGTTTCAATAGGGAGGTCAAATACCAAGTTTGGTGAAATTTGGATAAAGCTTTCGATACGATGTGGCTGTCTCACACAGACACACTGACACACACACAGACATGTTTTTAAAAACCACTTTTTTGGACTCAGGGGACCTCAAAACATGTATTTCCGGTGAAAGCTCGAATTCAAAAATTCGACCCGATTACAATACTTCCTTTACTATCTTATATAGTAGTAAAAGAAAGTAAAAATCAAGATAAGCAGTGAATCTGTAGAATAATCTGTAGAATAACGTTCTCGATAAAAATAAAATCGTACGCTGTACGGTGCAAGTCATATTTGGTATAAAATTAATATATTATTTAAATACGCCACATAATTTGTACCGTAAAATATGTGGTTTTATTTAGCTTTGGTTTTTCTTAATTATATATAAAAATGAAACAATGTATTTTAAGCTTTAAAAATTATCGACTACCAAAAAGAAAATCAGAGATAAACTTAAGATTAAATGAGAAAAATGACATGGTTCCGAATTACATGGAAACTCATTTGCAACGTTTGTTTTACAAAGACAAAGCTCGACATTTCTTGTATAGTCAAAAGTGCATCCGGTCTGTATTTCCGTTCCATTATCTCCTGAAACCTTGACACACATGAAAGTTATATTTTGAACTAAAAATAAGAATAAAATAATAATAATAATAACTTATTCCGAACAAGAGATTTACAATAGTTTACCTGCTCCATTAAAAAAATATGAATATCTCGCGCAATATTCTCCAACAACCAGCTCGCATCTCGTCAAGTCTTTGTAATTAGCAAAAACATCGTTCATATCAGGATATGTTCCATCATCTGTAAATAATTCACATGATTTACATTCAGCAAACGATTGCTAGTTTTTTTCTCGATAATCACTCGTAGACTTCGTAACTTAACTACAGGGTTGGTCGTGAGTTTTTTAATGCTTTGGGTAGGAAATTTTAGAGAAATGTGCGTTAACTTATCGATGTCTATTTGTTTTACCATAACTTATAACATATAAGATGCGTACCTACACATTTTATTCGATATATATTATTTTACTAAGAGGCGATTTTATACGCGATAAAGATGGCTACAAAAACTTTTATGAGAAAAAGCGGAATATTTTAGGGATAGCAAGGAACATTTTTACAGAAAATATTAAAACCTTTGTTGAATTTTCTAGTGTTTCCATTTTAAGTGAATTAAAGTATAAATAAATAATAATCAATGTAGACAAAAATAAGTAATAAAAGAATGCTGAAATTAAAAATTTACATTAAATATCCGTAGATACATTAAATGTAGTCAAATTTTGAAATTATGAAAATTTATTTTTGTATTAAAAAAAAAGTATTAAAATATGCTATTGCGGTATATCCCAAATTATATTTTAAACAATAACTAGAGGAATTATCAAGTCAAGTAGCTGATTTTGTTGAGAAAAGAATTGCATTTGATATTTAAGAATTTTAAATTAATTAAATTAAGAAGTCAGTGCGCTTACTTAGGCTTGACATTTAAATATTAACAGTTGATGTAATATCAAGTTAAATTTAAGGCAAGTAAGATCAAAATCAAGTCAAGAAGTGAAATGTGAATTAATAAAACTAAACAAACTATCAAAACAAAAATTGTGAAAAACGCTTCAGAGTTATCAATTTTTTCAAATCACTTTTAACTATTTTTAAGTTTCGTGGAGTGTGATTTTAAATTACCGTATTTACTGGACGATAAGACCCACTTTCTTACTCTGAAAATTTGACCTAGAATCAGGGTGCGTCTTATAGTCCAAACCATATTTTTTTCTAAAAATGTATAGATAAATTTTGGGGTGCGTCTTATGGTCCGGAAAATACGGTACATTATATATTGAATTACTTACAAGAGGAGGAATCACGAATTTTATAATTTCGTAGTAGATACAGTAAATCTGGATATTGTAAAATATAAAATAAAAATTGCACCAATGTTCAAATAATAAAATAAATACTACATTTTCTTTGAATATATGGAATTTTCATTTTTAGCTTCTTATTAAGCTTTTAAAAACGTATTATATTATATAGCTTATATTTTTTGAAGTTTTTTTCGACCAATATTTTCATAAATATAAAGGAGAGTAAAGAAATGCAATATTTTAAACATTCTAGAATAGAGCTTTGAATGTATGATCCGTAGACCTTTGGGGGTTTACGAAGTTACAGGTCCATGGTTGATCCTTATGATTCTGATTTATATCTGATAGTTATCTATGGTTTTAAGCATTGAGTACTACATCATGCATTGAAATAATCTCCTGTGCATACCTACACAATTCTCCATTTTTAGTTTTATCTTTAGTGCAGCGGTCGAGGAACTTTTTTTCCCATTACCCCAAAATATTTTTGCGTAAGTCGATATTACTCCTCGCATTTTGAAAAGGAAACAATCAATGTAAATTTAAATTATAAATTATTTATTGAATTAATTGACCCGAAAAAAAAAACTTGCATGAAAGTAGTATGTAATAGACAAACAAAATAAAATTCTCATATTGGAACAAACAAAAATTAATTAAAAACGTTCCTCCTTCAGATTTTGGATAAATGATCTTGCTTCATGTTTGATACAATAATTACAAAGTTGGAGCTTTTTGATGTAATAACAGTTCGAATGAAGAAATGCCAAAAAAATTCCTTACAACCTCCAAAAATTTCATTTTTACTCCATTTGGGGTAATTTACCCCAGTTCCCCAAACGCTGCTTTAGGAGGTCCGGTATGTTAGGAGTTTTTTTTTGAGTCTGTTATGGTAAAAAAGTTGGAGCACAAACAACTATCGATAGTTCCTAAAACAGAATTGCATCTTGGCCGATTTTTTGAGCCGGCCTTGCTTTTTTGTATAAATTCAAAAAAAAGAAGGGTTTACTAAAAAAATACCTGTAATAACGAGTGGTTGTCGACAAGGAACATTTGTGTCGTCCTTAATTATATCATGACAAGTTTGATTATTAACGAGATTGATATCTGTCGTGTTGTCGTATTTTGGTCCTAGCCATGTAAACCGAAAACAATATTTTTTATTATCCTCATCATCAGAAACTTGTGAGGTGATATCCGGAACTAGAAATCCTATAAAAAAAATTATAAGCTTATGTTAGTTTAAAAATCTATTTTCCTGCCAAATTCGACGCATGACTGAAGTTTACTCCTTAAGAACAATTTCTTTGAAATATATACAATAGGTATGGGGATAAATAATAAATAATAAGTCTTCTTTATAAGACTAAAAAATACGGACTTATGTAGCAATAGGCAGTAGTGCAATAGGCATAGTACTGTCATAAGTCTAAGAATGTGCCGCTATGTGTCTAAGGAAGTGCCGCCATTTTATGACTCTGGGGGTGCTGTCACCTGCTCTCAGCCGAGGGTGGGCCAAACCAATCACCAGCCAAAGGAGGAGCACCGTTATCACAAGATGGGGAGGAATCTTATGAAATTTCAGGAAATCCAGAATATTCTCTCTCTAAGAACTTAAGTCTTCGAGACCACCTAGCACGAAGAATTAAACAAAAAAATGGAAATTTCTAGCAAACGAAAAATAGGGGAGAACATTCTCGAAACTGAACAAACTAATATAAAAAGAGGTTCGTTTGAACGAAGAAGTTAGTCTTGAAATAAATAGTCAACGTGAACAGTCTCTCGTGAAAGTGAACAGTGTTAAATAAATTGTGGACATTGTCAAATAAAGTGAACAGTGCAACAGTGAGTGACAATTAGTGAATAAGTGACTGTGAAAACTGACTAGTTAAACAGTGAACAAACTCGTTATTAACGTGTAGTTTATAAGTGACAATAAAGTGTAAGATAAATAAATTAACATTTGTTAAAAATAAATTGGTAGTCCTTAAACACAAACCTAAAAACCCGTCAAAACGTTACAGTACAAATCATAAATGTAAGACAAGGTAAAAGTTGAAAGCCAGCCTTGATACTCTAGGTCCAATTATAGGCATTACATATGCTGTAGTAATTTGTAGTATTTTTAGTGTTACAAAAACCATAGAATAAAACAAAATTAGATGTATAAAAGACAGAGCTTTAACAAGCTAAGAATAAAAAGCACCCAATTAGTAGAACAGAAATAAACATAATATGTATACATATAAGTATAAAACATATAAGAAAAAAGGAGATGAAGATTAATACAGTAGCTTGCAGGGCACATTTTAACACTCAATTTCACTACTCACTAAATTTTCAAACACACTTTTTAAATGAAAATCAATTATTTAAGAACAATCTCCAAATATTCTTTTTAAAAACTCTCCTTACCAAATATCAATAACGAGAAAATCGTGGAAAATAACATAATAAATCGATTTGAATCTGGAGTAAAACTTACATCAACTGTATTGAAGTTGATAGTTATTCGATTTATCTTTATATGAGTTAAATGCAATTGCAATATTTTCTTATCTAAGTGTAATGCAGTTTTATCTTGGTAATCCTTAAAAAATCTCATTGTCATAAATGATTCAATTGGTTTTTCAATTTATGGGTTGATAAAGATAAAATATTTTTCAACTTAGATCTTTGTCGTTTATTCAATTTTTGTCTTCTTTAAATAAAATAATCCCGATTTCTTAGAAATCCCATATTTGAATTAAAAAAATTTGTTTTCTACTAATTTCTATACTTTTAATTAAGATAATTCTGTGTTAAGTGTTCGAAATTTTAAAAACTCCGATTGAGCCTTTTGGAGCCTAATTCTTTTGATGTGATCATTTACCGCTTCGATTTAAAACCTTCTTCAACCTAACTACGCTAAAAACTAACGTAAGTAGGTACTACTAGGATGAAACAGGGTTTATTTTCCCACATCTTTAAATTCATTTCAACCTAAATAGCCTGAAATCAGGGCGTGACAGGTTGAAATGGATTTTAAGATGTAGGGAAATAAACCGTTTTTCAGTCTAGTAGTACCTACTTACGTTAGTTTTCAGCGTAGTTAGGGGCCATCCATAAATTACGTCACGCAAATTTCATGATTTTTGACCTCCTCCCCCGTCCTTGTCGCAGCTGGTCACACTTGTGAGACCCCCCCACCTTAGTGCAACGTCACATATTTTACAATTTTACATTTACAAACAATTATTGAATAGTATCGGCGGGTAACACTACATCGAGAAAAAATTCTCTTCGGACAATTAAATCGAAATATTAAATATTTGATTGGTAATGGGCTTTCAAATCATTTTGCTGACGTAAATGAAATTCAGTTGTCAGAAGATATTTTTTTTCTTAGTGTAGTAAAGCGAGTGGCCGACAAAACAAGTTGAACCTCATGTTTCTACAGATAATGTTGCAAATGTTTTTTGCAAATTGCTTTTCGTTAGTAGTTCAAAGTTCGTATTTTACTTAACACTTAGATTAACATAGATTTTGAAATGTGACGCCACGAAATTTAGGACCCTTCCTACCCCCTTGTCACACTTTTTTGACCCCTCCCTCCCCCTTAACGTGTGACGTAATTTATCAATGGCCCCTTAGGTTGAAGACGGTTTTAAATCAAAGCGGTAAATGACCACATCAAAAGAATAAGGCTCCACAAGGCTCAATCGCGGTTTTTAAAATTTCGCCTTGGGTAGATTCAATGTCTATTTAACAACTAACGTCTTTTAATTATTAAGTTATTACAATGTTGTAATAGCCAATGTTTAAATTAAAGTAAAATAAAAAATTGTTCAACTCAATGTTTTCAACATATTTCAGTTAAATTTTTGAAAAGAATCATTTCTTCTATAACTTACTTGAACCGTTAACGATTCAGTCAATCCACCGATTGCTGACTACTGCTTTAAAATATGCTTCATGAAACATATTATAGAAAGAAAGTCGAAACCGTCACTCGAATTGCATTCGTTTGAAAGGAGGAAAAGCTACCTATATATATACGTATACAGTGAACTATTGATACATTGAATGTCGATAAATTGAACAGTTTTTCCGGTTTTAATTCATATACTTATCCAGTACGCTTACTTTAGTAAATGAATCGAACTACTGAAAGGGGCTTCGCAGTAACTTTCACCTGTATGAGTTTTACACCAAATTGGTATTACTTCTGTAAGTTGAACCGATAGCTTAGTTATTAAAGTAATCTAAAAAGTATCAACTTGAACTTTTGACTAGAATCAAATTCACTATTATGATTCCCGGATAACGGGAATCTCGCACTTTTTCTTTGATAACTTCTAATGAGCCAAACTATAGTTGAGTCAAACAGTTGTTATAGGCTTTCGGAATTCGACTTATTGAGAGTTCACTGTAAATATCTTTCGTATATGTCTTTATTCTAATCATCCACGGTAGGTTGACGGCTTCCTCCCAATTGCTTTCTTTTATTTGCCATCGTCAAACAAATCCAGCCATATTTTTCATCTTCCAGTTACAACGCGTACATATCGCATATAATACGGCACATAAATTAAAACAATGTCGGAAAATTGCATTGTCTCTCCGACAAAGGCTTGTTTGAACTTATTAATAACAACCGAGAGCACAGAGACGTCGATTATTATCAGCGACTCCCAATTAACATCTACAAGTACGTACACGATTTGTATTTGAAATTATTTCACGTGTAAAAATTGGCTTCGAGAAATTATTCAATATACCGACATTGTAAAGACAAACAGGAGTCAGGTTAATTAAAGCCTGATGAAATAACAACCACGTGTCTTAGAATAATATGGTGCCGTAGCACGATGCCGCAGGGTTTGTCTTCGCTCTCTTTCCCAATTCATGACGACGTTAAATGGGTGTTTATTTAGTGTTAGTGACTTTGGCACGGGGAAAATTTACTCTTCGAGTCCTAGACTCCAGTAGCACAGCTAAGCTTAGAAATTCTATTAGTGTACGCCTACGTTAAATTAATCTCAGCTGAATGCCGAGAAATGGGGGTTATTTTTCGGAAAGTAATTAACCGTTAATTATTGAATCAAGCTTCAATTATCAGAATTAAATATGACCCTAAAATTGATTTATTTTTATATTTAACTATAAACTTTCAATTTTTCAAAGTAATTGGTGGTTTGATTTGTGGAATTTCAGATTATTTTCTCAAAAATATATGTTAGATGACTTCACGACAATCACACAATTCTACAGTTATCTTCCGTTTTAAATTTCCCTTGTAAAATACAAAATTTAAAACACGTATTTGTGTTCATGTCAAATTTGGTCTGATGATTGGCTTACTGTCAAGTCCAAAGCTGTGATGTCCAGATTAATTTGATTTGATGACTTCAATTAAGAGCATTGCGATTTTCTTGCCTTCCGGACATTTGATTATTGGGGGCATTAGCTTAATTGTGTCATACATCATAGAACATCCGGAAATTATGGAAAGGGGGTTAATATTGAATTTATAGCTTGTGTTAACGAAAATACTGGTCAAAAACTTTTTATTTAATAATAATTTATTTTCTCAATTTGGAATAATATATACCTAGCCAAAATATGGTATCTAAAATAGCCTATACTATACACATACAAAAATAACGCTTTTTTTAAGGTTTAATAAAGCAGTTTAAATATATTAAATGATTAAAACTCTTTGAAAATCATAAAAAGAAGCGTTATTTAAACTTTTAGTCACAGATTACGTAATATAATGGTATTATAACAGTTTTTCGGGTGGAAAAATTTTCATTGCTAATTAACCAACTGACTTCTATCAAAAAGAGTAAGTTTGGTTGCCTATGCAAGAACATACAAATACAATAGTAATTATTGTATTTGTTATTTATTATTGAGAAGTGCCGTTTCAAAAGGACTTATTTCCACTAAAAATTTTTTTGGGAAATTGAACAGAACTGTTATCTATGTTAGAAAAATTTTTAGTTTCGTATTCTTCTAGAATTATTTTAATAGAAGTTGACATAAAGTTGATGACATTGCTATAATTTTTTTAACCCCCCCCCCACAACTGGATTTATTTCCAATTGAAATTTGAAAATAAGCAGTTTTGCTGCGGACAGATGGAAAAAAGTCTTAATGAAAGGGATCTTTGAGAAATGAGCTGTTTTGATCTCGACTTTATAAACACTACTTTTTTCCTTTCTTTTACTACTATATAGTAAAAGGAATAATTGTAAACGGGTCGTATTTTCGAATTCGAGCTTTCACTGGAAATACATGTTTTGAGGTCCCCTGAGTCCAAAAAAGTAGTTTTTAGAAACATGTCTGTGTGTGTGTCTGTGTGTATTTATGGCAGAGTGTAACAGCCATATCGTATCGAAAGCTTTATCCGAATTACACCAAACTTGGAATTTTGCCTTCATATTATATCTAGTTGTGCTAGAAGAAACGTTTGGTTAAAATCGGTTAACTGAAAGCTCCACTTTAATCTAGGAGTTTTTGAGCTTTTTCAATTTTTTTCGAAAACGGCTCCAACGATTTTCTTTAAACTTTCTATAGTTTTTATACTTAGTTATGCCTACAACTTTTACATGAAACTGTTTTCTGGAAAAATTCGAATAAGGACCGTTCTGGGGGAAGGTTGGGAATTCATATAAACATATCTAAGTTGTATTTTATATGACAATGGGATTTATAAAGATTTTTTAAGGAAATGAATCTCTATGTTGTAAATTTGATAGGACCATATAAGAGTATTGGAAATAAGCCGTGTTGTCGAGACGTTTTGTACGTTATTAATATTTATTTAATAAAATTTTCTCTGGAAATAAGTCTTTTTGATCTGGACAGTGACGGAACTACCATACCGCTAGACCCCGCGATTCGGGGGGGCCGAAAATGTTGAGAAAATTAGTACTAGTGTGGTGCTGCAGAAAAGGTACAGAAATTGAAAAAGGAACAGGAACATTTAGCAAAAATACCAAAAGTATTCCGTTTTCTTAAATCGTTTGCTACGATCATGGAAAATCAAAGTACTTCTATAAAGATGAACAGGTGTTTGCACAATTTTATAGCGAAAAAATGAATCCAACGGACTTAAAAATCAAAAATCAAGGTACTACACCTAAAGATGAAGGGCAATTTGAATTTGTTGATAGCAGAAGCAGTACGGCAATTGATATGAATAACGTTGAAAATACCATGGATTTCGACAAAGATGTTACGAATAAGGGTATTAAGAAACTATCGTTATTCTAAACCAGTGGTTCTTAACCGGTGGTGCACGCACCCCTTAGGGGTGCGAGCTTGAATATTTTGGGGTGCGAAATTGTAATTTTACAAATTCACGTGTAGCTAGCAAAATAAAAAACTAATCTTAAAAATTCATTTTGGTTAGTAAATTTTTTATTCCCTAAACATTTTTTAAATATGTTTGTAAATTATAAACCATCGAGACAAATTAATTTTTGTATTTTTTCTACAATTACAAAAATTCAAATGCGTTTCTAGTTTCTATAGTAATTTTTATATTTCCTCGAAATTTCAGTTGATTGTTGCGATTATTCTTAGAAATATAAATACTGTTGATGCGCACATTACATTGAATAAAAATTTAAAAATAATTGAATTTTAGTGTCGACTATTACAAGTTTGAATTTTTGTGTTGAATATTAAAAGTTAAATATTAATAATAAAATAATTAATACAAGTTAATTTTACAAGTTTAGTTGAATATTTATATTCTAATTATTAGAATATAATTTGGTACATTAAAGTCAAATTCAAAAGGTAAGCTAAAATATAGCAATAATAGATAGAAGTTTAATATTTTTTTAGTGTTTTATTAAAAAATTTAATTTAGTTTACGCCATGTCAAAGAAACGATGTTGGAATGACGATTATGTTCGTTATGGTTTTACATTTACAACGGAGAAGGATGGAACGCAGCGACCACAATGTATTCTGTGCTGCAATAAATTTTCAAACGCCAATCTCAAGCCGTCGAAACTAAATGAGCATTTTACCAAACAGCATGGTGGTGTAGATGCTGGCTATGATTTTGAAAGTTTGAAATCTAAACGAGTTCGATTTGATAAAAGTGGAACTATCACAACTTTTGGATTTATATCACACGAAAAGCCGCTGTTGCAAGCGTCTTATCAAGTTGCATATATCTGTGCCAAGAAGAAGAAACCACATACAATAGCTGAAGAACTTGTAAAGCCTTGTGCATTAGAAATGGCTAAAATAGTGTTGGGTACTGAAGCACAACAAAAGCTTCAACAAATTCCTTTGTCAAATGACGTAATCCGTACTAGAATTTCTGATATAAGTAAAGACATCTTACAACAAGTAATTGAAGATATTAAAGCTAGTAATGTCCCAGTGGGTATTCAATTGGATGAATCTACAGATGTTGAAAATTGTTCTCAGCTGATGGTGTTTGTACGATATGTAAAAGAAAAAGAAATTGTTGAAGAATTTTTGTTTTGTGAACCATTAGAATTGACTACAAAAGGAATTGATATATTTAATAAAGTCAAAGACTTTTTATTACAATATGAGATACCGATGAACAAAATAGGATCAATTTGTACTGATGGAGCTCCTTCCATGTTAGGCAAAAATTCTGGATTTGTAGCGTATGTAAAAAAGGAAGTGCCTCACGTTACAATTACCCATTGTATTTTACATAGACATGCGCTAGCTACAAAGACATTGCCTGAAAAATTAAAGAAAACATTAATCACTTCAGTCAAAGTTGTAAATTTTATCAGAGGTCGAGCTTTAAATCATCGTCTCTTCCGTGCTTTATGCGAAGAACTTGGTGCCGAGCATACTGTCCTTTTATTTCACACAGAAGTAAGATGGCTATCGCGTGGACGTATGCTAAATCGTGTGTACGAATTGCGAAGTGAAATAATGCAGTTTCTTAATAATCAAGGCAGTAGTTTAGCTGATGAATTCAGCAATAGAGATGCTATAATTCAGCTAGCGTATTTGGCAGACATATTCACGCACCTTAATGAATTAAATATTTCAATCCAAGGATTTGGAGTGAACACTATAACAGCGAAAGAGAAGTTGACTGCGTTTAGTCGAAAACTTTCAATTTGGATTAACCGTGTTGACAAGATAAATTATGCTAACTTTCCTTTGCTTGAAGAAGTTCTTGTTTCAGATGATGAAAGAAACAATATTACCACCGAAATTAAAGATCATTTGCAAAAGTTGAGCGAATCTTTTGAGGGATATTTTGCTACTGGAGATATAGATATATCAGAAAAATGGATATTAGATCCATTTATTTATAATCTGGACTCAATGGATGACAGTAATTTATTGAAAGATGACCTTGTTGAACTACGGACAAATGGACATAATCAAATGGAATTTGAAGCAGAGAATTTGGAAAATTTCTGGTGTGCTCAAGTAATGTCATATCCACGATTAGCTAAAATAGCGCTTCAGCATCTTGTTCCATTTGCCACAACATATTTGTGTGAGATGGGATTCTCGTCACTTGTGCATATAAAAACAAAAGCTAGAAATAGACTTAATGCTAGTAATGATATGCGTGTAGCTATTTCAAAAAAGATCCCCCGGTTTTCAAAAATAATTGAGGAAAAGCAACAACAAAAAAGCCATTAATAAAAACTTTGATAATTTATAATTGATTATTTCAGCTAACAATTAAAATTTATAAAAAATTTGTTACGTACATAAAATTAATAAAAAATATGTTTTGCATAATGTTTGTTTTTTAATTTATATAACTCAATAATTTCTAGTAAGGGGTGCGAGAATATTGTTTGAAAATTTTAGGGGTGCCGGTAGCTAAAAAGGTTAAGAACCACTGTTCTAAACGGACAATGCTAAATTTCAAAACAAAATTTTATCTACACCTGAAATGAAAAAAAATGATAATATCTGCCAACTCCTCTAGATCTCAAGGGCCTTTTAAGAAGGACCTGTCGCAAGAAAATCGATGCTAAATTAAAATATAGGACGCTTGATACAAAAAGCAAAAATTTATATAAGGTTGAGGGGTAATTTAATTTTTTTGCGAGGGGGCCTAAAATTTGTAACTCCGCCACTGTTCGGTACACTTTCTTAAATCAAAATAGTGACTATTCACTATTTTTGCAGTGCCGAGTATACTACTAAATTCAAATAGTGGTATACTTTTCACTACTAAATAGTGAATAGTCACTATTTGATAGTCGAAAGTCACTATTTCGAGTTAAGAAAGCACTAGATACGAAAAGCAAAAATTTATATAAGGTTGGGGGCCGATCTAATTTTTTTTTGTGGGGGACCTAAAATGTGTAGTTCTGCCACTGGATCTGGAAGGCATTTTTCGTACCAATTTTCCACAAAATTTGAGCACTTTTGACAGAAATTTTTATAGAAATAATAGGGGATATAAGTATGACTATAAAAAAATAATATTAATTTTTTTTTTGAAAATTGGAAATAAGTCCTTTTGAAACGGTACTCCTCAATTATGAAGGCTTTCTTAACCAATTAAAGATTTCGGAAAGAAAACAATTTTATATACAGTTGGAGTTTAAAACACAAAACTTAAATTAAAAATGTTAAAAAGGTTAACGAAAACACAAAAGCAATCGAGTTTGATACATTGTTCACTAATTTATCACTAATCAGTGCTTCGACAAAGAATTGTACAATGGTGATATCTTATAAGATCTAATAAACGATTTTAAATAGTTTAAGATTAAAACAAGCTTTAACATTTCATAAATGGCTTTAAGACCTAAAATTTGAATATTTCAATATCATATTGAAGCATTTCGAAACGATACATACCTAGTATAATTTAAAAAAAAAATTATTTATAGATTGCTCAAATATATTTGTAAACTATTTATAAGTAAATGAAATGAAACATTTTATGTCAAAAGTCAAGGACTTACGGCATTACAAATTTTCATGTTGATTTACGATATTCCTTTCATCATACCTCTCAATTGAACAATAGATTGGAAATGATTTCAGTTGTAGGTGGGTGGCATAGTTACTTTTTTATCAATACTCGAATCATCTCTCGGCCATTTCGACCAATCAATCACCGTTCAATTGGGACACCCCACGTGTCACACTTGAAGAGAACCAACAAAAAAAGAAAAATAAAATGAGGAAACAAACCTAGAAATAATTCTCCATATTAATAAATTAATCGTAAATATTTAAATGAAAGTAAAAATTAAGACAAAAATTAGGTGTGACTCCGTGGCTATAAAGTCGAGGCCACCAAAATATTTCTATTGTTCGTTTTGATGATAAATTTTTCGATAATTATAACCCATACGTTCATAACAAAATTTACCTTTGACTTTGAAAATTATTCCATATTGAAAATTCAGGTTAAATGCGTAAGTGAAACATTTCCGATTAAATCAATTTTTTTCGAATAGTTCGCTTCGACAAACCAGTGATGCAACAATTGGTATTTTATATACATATATAAATATTCATATAAAGACCATTATCTGTGCCACATTGATGTGGGTGGAGCAAAAAATCTATTTAATGAGAACGTTTCTTTTTGTTGTTATAATTTCATTCTTGAATGATATTAAGTAATAGATTTAATAATTAACAGCATTAAGAATGTCATTAATTATGATTTCTTATTACCAGTCTTCATCGTTCAAAAGAACAAATTAAAATTACCACTTAAGTCATAATAATTGTAATGAACATCGAAAAAGAAAGAAATGTTGAATATTTTATGTAATAAAAAGGGCATAATTTTTTTTTCAAATAAAACATTGATTCACCAGACCAAATTTAGCGTACGTTACAACGTTGAGATGTTCCGACAACGTAAATAATTCATCGCACTGGGACTTTGCGTCGTTTGAGAGTTTTTTGACGAAAAGGGAAACTGAAATTTAAATTTAATATGATATGGGATTGGATTTTCAAGTCGAGGTAATTCCGACCGAATCTAATTTATAAATATATATCTCGATTTTCTCGAATGTAATCAACGAAGGTACAATTTGGACGGCGATGCGATGTGTTGCCAACGCTCAACTCTTACACATTATATTATTGTCTAGTCGCTCAAATGAGATGGAAATCGATCTGGAGTTAAGCTTTGAACCAGGATAATGATGCTCCGGCAAAGGATTTAACCATCACCATCGGGAAGTTAAGGCGGCTTGTGCTAGTCGACCAATTCCCGTGGGATCTGTCACTGCTCACAAATATAACGTTAAGCCCTGCTATTTAGACCAAATATCTACACACTCCACACGTACCATGAATGAGGTTGATCATCATAAACTATATTTATTCGGCTTGATTAAGAAAAGAGTGGTATGGTGTTGCTTTTCGAAGAAAAACTAATTTTATTGCATTTTGAGTTATCAAACCTGATCCCTCTTTAACTCTTATTGAATTTTTATAACTCGATTGGAATAAATATCATACTATCTAGTGATGGACTAGTCTTACAATGCATACTTTTTGGTAGTTGATCGTTATATAGTGATTAATCGTTTAAAGCAGCGGTTCTCAACCTGGGGTGCACGATAGATTGTTTAGGGGTATTCCAGAAAAAGTTGTTAGGGCGGCATAATATGTCTAACTAAATAAAAATCTGCACGACGAAAAATGATAAAATAAATAAATAAAACTTAACACTCCAAAATAACTTGATAACGATCTTTAGTGTTTCGGATAAAATTGAATATAGGGTGTCCCAGCTTCCAGTATAACCAAAAGTGCCAGAAAACTAAAAATATCTTAAGAAGGTAGCTCCAATTCAGTTAGGCTTTAATCCCAATTTTTAGATTTCTATTATTTCAGGTTCTCCGGAAACTTCTAATGACCGGTCTAGCTGGTACACCCTGTATATGATGAAAAAAATTGATTTTTAGAAATCTTATATTGAAAAGCGCCAGCCTGAAGTATTTGAAAATGTGTATACTTTTTAGCGGAGAACGAACTACGACTTCTCCCAAAAACAAATCAACAAATTGTTAAAAATTTGGAAGGTTTAAAATCAGAATTTTGGAAGTATTTTCAAAAACCTGACAACATGAATAATTGGATTTTAAGCCCATTGGAAAATGAGTATTTCGAAGTAGCTTATTTGTCAATAAAAGAAAAGGAGTTATTAATTGGATTGATTAGGGCCGCCACTTTAAGATCCCAGTTTAAAACAAAAGAACTTCTAAGCTTTTGGGTAGCCATTAACGATGAATTTGGGTTCATTTCCGCTAAAGCACTTAAGTTTTGGTAGCTAGTTGAAAGAGCTTTCTATCCATACGTCGTTTTCATAAAAAATAAATACCACAATAAGTTGAATGCTGCTTCAGATTCAAGGTTGGATCGGTGGAACCCGTTATAAAAAAATTATGTGCCACAAAGCAAGGACAAGAATCACACTTGTAAGGTGTAAGGTATTGTAAGGTGGGAGTGGTTACCCACATTTATTTACATATAATATTTACAATTATAGTGGCCAGCACTGACCCCGAACAAATTGAATTGCTTGAGGTATATAACGTCGTTTCGTCAGGGCAGTTGTGAGAGGTATCACTGCATGTTCGAATTCTATTTCTAGTCGCCACAGCATAAAAAAACAATTAGTAATTATTAATTAATTCTGTGGTTTTTGTTTAGTTTTGTTGTATTTGCTTATGTTTTTATGAGATGTGAACCAGGGGTGGATTTAGGATGTAGCTTGGTGGGGGGTCAATTACGGGGGGTGTGGGGTATCCCTGACTAGTTGAGGGGTTCGGTGGTCCTTCTCCGGAAAATTTTTAAAAATACATCTATCAAAAAATTTTGCTAAAAATCTAGTGGTACCTAGAAAAGAAATACTAAATTTATTTGGTAGACAATTGAATAATAAACTTAATTTTTATTAATTCAAAAAAGTTTGGAGGGGGTCATGACCCCTGTGACCCCTCCCCTGTATCCACCACTGATGTGAACACAAATATAGGCTCTACATCTATAGGGGGGAACAAACTAGATAACTGACTTGAAAAGGGGTACAATAATTAAATAAGTTTGAGAACCGCTAATTTAAAGGATCGTATTTTTATGGAAATGCTATGATTGTTGGCTTGCAAAAAATTCATCTAACGTAAAATCTACCTTGCGAGGAGTTTAAATGGGGCACACATCAACATGGTAAGTGATAGTCAAGCAGCGCTAAAGGCATCTAAAAGCGGTTAGATCTAAGCTTGTTTGGCAATGTCAACAAGCTCTCAGGGAACTGACAGCTTACAACAAAATCTACCTGTGAACTTTTTTGTAGAATCACAAAAAGCAAAATCAAAAACGCTTTTCTAGTTTGGGAGACCAAAACCAAGGCCTCGCACTGGAGGAATACTCCGGGGCATAGACAAGCTAAGACATTCATAAAGTACTCCAAGAAGAGAATTCATGACATATTGTCACTCGACAAAAGGGACGTAACTAAGGCTCTTAACAAGCCTCTATACGGGCCACTGTACCCTGGGCAGGTTCTGGCCTTCTTTAAAAGCCTGGTGCTCCCTTAGTTAATACAAAGGGTCACATCACAATAGACCTCATTGGTTGTGGCGATAAAAGGAAGAACTATCCGTAAAAATAAACGTAAAATCTATTTATAATGTTTAAATAGTTCGAAATCTTACATATTTATTATTATATTGTAAAAGATTAATGATAAGCTAACTTTTAAGCACACAAATGCGATGGATAAACCAAATCACGACCATTAATTGTTATCCACTAGAAGAAGTGCTTCGATCGCCAGCAGATCACGAACTTTGGAAATATATTGCTGGTAACACCATCTGAAGAGTCAGCTAACTTCCGTTTTTGAACAATGAACTTAAGATGATGTATAAAATAATAACGGATATTTAAGCTATACTAATAGTTCCAAAAGAGATAAAACATTCGAACCATGCACCTTCTCCTGCTTAAGAAATAAATATAAGAAAAATGAATTTTAAAGTTCATTGATACACAGTAAAAAAATCTGTGTTAAAATGGACTCGTTTTAACACAGCTGTGTAACATTAACACCGGTGTTAAAATTTTCTTTTGCGGTGTTAAAAATTCGGTGTTGAATTCTTTAATCTTCATAAACTTATTTTATACTTTTTTTAAATTATGTTTTTCTAATTGTTAAACATATAGCGTTTAATTATAAAAATTATCTTAGTTAAAATGTATTCAACATCAGAAAATTTATGACACCGTTTTAACACCGAAAAAAAATACTGTCAATGTTACTGTCACACCGGTTTCGGTGTTGAATTTAACACCGTACACCGCAATCACTTACACCGGTTATTTTTACTGTATAGAAAAAGTTTCTCACTTTGAATTTTATAAGAATAAGGAGATATGTCGCTAATTCAGTGACATGATTTATAAGTACTTTGTGCTACTGCTTAGTGAGCAACTGCACATTAAACCTAAGAGCAACACATAAAAATTGAAATTGTTAAATTTTTAATGCCTATCATATCAGTTTAATGTTTTGGTAAAAAAATTTTTTTGTGCAAAACAGTTCATATTTCAAATTTATCGAACACTAAAAATTGGTATTGTAATTGCACAATTGAAATTGTCGTTCAATAGAATTCGATTAACTAAAAAAAAAAAAAAAATGTTACAAATATGAATTTTCCATAACCAGTAGCCGACATTCGACAATATGTGTTTATTTCAAATTACAATCATTCAACGGAGAAACCACGTGGAAATTATTAGTTTTAAAATCAATGAAACCAACTGAAAAAAATCCCTAGTGAATTAAAAGGAAATCTGATCAGACCAATGATTTGATTTCAATCATAATTAAGCCTAATTATAATTGGAAAATTGGCCGAAGCATGTTATTAACATAGAATGAATTGCAAGTTAATTTAATGTCATTAAAACGTAATACGAACGATATAACCTTGATAAATCTACGCTTTTTTCAGAAAACAATTTTCCTTTTAGGAAATATCTCAATGAAACCGTTACACTTTTTCCAAATCATTTTAATAGTAGGTTAGTTTTTATGAAATTAACGACAAAAAAATTGAGGAAATAACACGGTAATTTAATATCTGATTTTTTGTGAGATTCCATTGGATTAACGAAGAAATTTTTGGTATGTATAAGATTATACACTTTTACTGTGAATCAAATGAATGAATCGTTTCAGAAAACCAACATCAAACGGATTTAATTGAAAGTTTTAAGAAGCTAAAATCGCGAGTTATTTTCACCACGTGCTCCCATCAAAAATCCACGATGAAAGAGGCGCTCTGCCTCCAAAACGACGGGCATTAAACCGATTATCTATTCCAGGAGCGCCCGTTGTTAATTTTAAATTTTACCGCTTGACTCAATCGAATAGTTTCTAGCAAGTTTCTCAACCAGTAGCACACACACACACACACAAGAAGATAGGTGGAAAAGTTTCCTAATTGAATTAAATGTTATAATACGAAATTATTCAAGTGTTAAATAAAGTTTTCAGGAATGAAATGAAATGAAAAAGAAGAAAAATAATACTGGAGCAATAGTGCAGTTCTATATGAAAGGAACAACGCAAACATAGAGAGTAATAATAATGATAATTCGAGAATATGGAATTGAATCCATCGCGAATGAGACAATTAAAAACTATTCAACGACGACGAAGATTCTTTTCTTCGAAACAAATTAAAAGACTGAGACACACAACATATAAAGACAATAATAAAATATATATATATATTATATGAAAAGTCGCAACAAGAGAGCATCGTCTGGCTTTCCGCGAAAATGGAATGCCGTTCTTTTTCCCATTTTCCCACCATTGTGTTGCTCGTTTTTGTGACGTTAGTTTGCCTCGTATTTATCGTGATGAAAAATAAATTGAGATCTGTGAGATGTGTCTTCTCAATTAAAACGTATCGTTTTCACTGTGGGTTAGGGATTCTCAATATTTTTCCCTTGTACCATCGAAAATGTTTAATTACAGGTAAATTAAGGGTTTATGATACTTTTATACCTAACTGAAATTCATTTGTCAATATCCATTATAAAAATTGTTCGTCTCTTTTTTTATGGCGTTTTTCTAAAACCTAGTACTCACTAGTAGACATGTTGCACGATTTGTCTAGAGACCGTCTAGAGATTGTCTATAAACCATCTAGAGACACTGTTATTTATTTATATCGTTTAGCGTCCACACTACGATGTGAGTTTCTCAGTCTCATCTTTGCAGTCTACCATGGAGGACATATTAAAATAAACAAACAACGGTGCTGATCAGCGGATTGCCACTCAACGCTAAAGGATAGGGAGCTTATTTGTCCTATCACTTCTGAAAAAATACCAACACAATTCACTTTAGCCGTCAAATCCTCAAATTTCTTGTGATATTTTTAGTTTTCTTCCACATTTAATGGAAACCTTGTTGTTATGCAGCGCACTTTATTGACAAGTAAACGATTTAATTTTTTTTAACCTGATTTAACCAATAATAAACCTATTTGCTTTAAAATTTTGTTGTTGTTGTTGTGGTATTGACACTGAAGTGATGATTAAATAAGAAAGTGGAGAGGGAAAAAAGTGGCAACCCCCTGGTGCTGACCATGGTTCGCCTCTAGACAAAAGTCCACACTGTCAAAATGTTGCGGAACATCTCTAATGTTCTATGCTGTCTCCTCAAGTCTTCCATACCGATCGGGAGACGTTAAACCTGGGATTTTTGGTTTCACAACAGGCCCTAGACGATACTTAGCCTATAGACATGTCTATGGAGACAACCTGAGACGCGTCTCGGAGCAATAGCTGAGCAATGAAGACAGAAATAAATTTTGAACTTTGTTTGTAGGGATCTTTAAAAGCTCCATGACCGAAAGTATCGGATATCCGAAAAAATCTATCTGAAATCTCAACCGATTCCGATATACAAGTTTCGGATAGTTTAGAATAGAAAGGAGTCCATTACAATTTTGTTACTATTGAGTTTTTATGAGCTATTTGTGTTTTACTTATACAATTTCTTAACATTTTCAAAAACGAAACTAACGGTTAATCCGAAATATTTTCCTATTCGTAACCGTATTTACAACCAGTAAAATCAACCCTGGATGTGAGTACCTTAATATTCAAACGCACCCTGAGTAATCTTTATTTAACTAAACTGTTATCACCTGAAGAAGTTAGTTGTTCACTTTTCGAATATATTGTCACAATCTCAAGATGGAGAAGCGTCCCCATTTTCAGAGACTGGAAGTGTCACCCCCCTCATCAGCTGGCCAATGAGCAAGAAGTCTGGTTATGAGATGGGGGGTGGGCGAGCGACCCCTAACGAGAGGGTTTGACGAAAAGAATTACTCGGTGAGTTAAGAAGAGGTGAAGCTTCTGGAACAATCGATCGTTCTTGGAACCATGGAAAGTTTCGGCAATGAAATATTCCGAGAAAAATAGAAAGTCCAGGGACAATGGAGCCGAATTTTCTAGAAGGATTTTGAAATCCTATATAAGCCCCGGACAAGCATAAGGCGAAGCAGTATTCAAATACATCTTCGAGAGTGTTGATTAAATCTTCAACAGTGTGGTATAAATCTTCGACCAGTGTTAAAATAAATAGTGGAAGTGCTCAGTGTTAAAATGTAAACAGTGAAAGTGTACAGTGTGAAATAAATTGTGAACATTGTGAAATCAAGTGAAACAGTGCAATCGTGAGTGACAATAATAAGTGTATATAAATAATTGTTTACGTGTAGTTTATAAGTGACAATAGTGTAAGATAAATCAATAGAAAATTGTTAAAAATAAATTGTTGTCACTAAACACAAATCCTCGAACCCGTAAAAACGTTACAACCCGAGTCGAAATTCAGCGTCCCAAATAAAGTCTCCAATTTTTATAAACTAGAGACTTTATTGAGAACATCCAAAATAGTTAAACGAAATGCTATTTAAGGTCTCAATAGCACCTCAAACTGACGCTTTTTCGCCGTTTTGCATAGTTTAGGCGCTATTGAGTTCCTAATTTTAATGAATAGCGCCTCAATAGCTCCTCTAAGGTGCCAGTTTCGGAAGAAAATTCGAGGTCTTGCAGGCGTTATTGAAGACCTAATGAAAAAAGTAGCACCTCAATAGCGCCTCTAAAGCCCTAGCTCAATAATAATAATAATAATAATAATAATAATAATAATAATAATAATAAAAAATGCGTATTTTTTAGGATTTAAATTCATTTTATTCGTATTCAAAATTAATGCTTACATATTACATTAAAAAAATCATATTTCACTATTATTAACTAATACGTAGTTACAATGATGCTAATACTCTTTCGGAAGATACATAAAACATTGGTGATTCATCAATTCGGGGGGTTACATGTGAACTAGGATGATTAATCGAATTACATTGGTCTATTTGATAATGGTTGTTACCATGATCAGGAGTTGCGTGATGATTGTGATAGAAATAAGAATTCTGAGATGTTGAAGCTACACTGGAATTTTGATCTGAATTATAATTTTGAAAATTTGGAATTACGTTAGAATGTTGATTGAAATTATGAATTGGAGCAATTGGAGTTACATTAAAGTTTGAGGGATAACTTAAAGGAGTTGTTCGACCTACATTAGGGTTCGAATAAGGATTAGTAGTTATTAAAAATTTTTTAATCGAGTTAAGAAAAATAAATATAAAAATAAAATAACTTACTCTCATCTGATGCTCTGTAGTAAATTCTGCTGGAATCTATAATTAATAAAATATTATGAATAAAGATGATCGATCTTAGATTAATTTTAATACATATATTTTTATGTAAATTACCTTAGGACACTCGTCAAGACTGATGCCCGCTTCTTTCCGCTGCATTGCAAGTACCGCTTCCATCGCATGTAAATAATTCCTCATATTTTCAACGTCTCTCTCTGTCACTAAAAAAGAATTGTAAAATTAGCAAATTTGACTTATTTTTAAATAGATTGAGACAAGTATGTATTAAAATATACTCACCTCCATTAGGAAATAGAATGTAACGTAAATCATTATTGAATGTAGTTGATTTTGAAGTCAATTCCTCATTCTCATCCTCATTCTCGCTTAAGTCTGATTCACTATCACTCGAATAATTTTCTAAATCAATATTTGCGCCTGAATTTTCTGATGACGATGACGTACTATCAGTATTTATCGGCACAACATTGTTGAATGAATTATTATTATTTTTTTTCCCTGGCAAGATCGTGAATATCGGTTTGTCAAGTGAAATTTGATGTGTAAAATTGGCGTCTTCTTCTTTTTTCGATGAATTTTTACTTTTTTTTTTTGCTTTTTAATTCTTTTTTCTGTTCCATCACGTCTGGAGTATATAATTTTACTGTTTGGTCACGAATAACACCTTCACTATCTACATTGAGTTCGTTTAGTTCTTCCTGAGTAGCTAAAACAAAAGTTTTTTTTTTGTAATGCAATTTTTTATTATATTTATTATATTAATTACTGTTTTAGATGTAATGTTGTAATCCTTACCAGCAAGTGCTAAAACTTTAGCTTTTTGACTCATCTTCTTCTTCGATTTTTCATCCACCCACGACAAATTAACTATTTCATTCACTTTTCGCGATTTCAGTGGTATATTTTTGATAGGCAAAACTTGCGTTAATTTATCAGTCAGCCAACAAATGAGAACAAACTCGAATTTAACCATACTCTTCTTAGACATTTTTATTAGAGAAAATTTGAACTTTAGTTGAGAAATTTGAAATGTGCGTCTACTTGCTTTTAACCGTGATGAACAACTGATCTGTTTTTGTTTTCTGTTTTTGAAATAGCCTAAGTGAATTTGTTAAATAAGTAAATATTTTCGACATAATAGTTTCATTTATTTTTCTAATGTGAAGAATCTGAAGGACTTATTGAGACGCTATTTAGTTGAAAGCAAATTTGCGACTGTTAAGAACTTATTGAGGTGCTATTTTATTTTAATTTTGAGAAACGGGGTTTGGAGGTGCTATTGGCACGCTAAAGTTTACGTAGGACCTCCAAGTTTGTACGTTAGGGCCCCAAATGGGGACTCATAGGCGCTGTTGAGAACTTAAATATGATAGAGCAGAAAAAAAACAATAGAAAGGAGACCTTTCAGGCGTTATTGGGACGCTGAATTTCGACTCGGGAATATCATGAAATGATAAATGATGGCTTTTTGGCTAATCTTATGGATTCAAAATATCTACGAACCTTAAGTGTTTAACCAATGAAATAACAAGGATCGAATGAATTGAAAATTACTAACTCACTTACTACAAGTGTATTCCAGGGACTTGAAATTCTGACCTCCTACCATAGGTTCATTTGACATGAAGACTGTCATCAATTTTGGAAAGTGCTGTCGCTCGAATCTAGTTTTCGGAGACCTCCTTGAAGATAAAACTTCAAAGATAATTCAGGAATCTGAAAAAAATATATTTCCTGTTATTAATTGTGACTATAGTTTGCTACTGAACGAAGAAAGAATATAAATAAGAATTCAATTTTTGGCGAAGTTATATCCAAAAGATTACAATTTTGGATCAAATCTATACATTTTAAGAACTTGAAATAAGAGTAGGCGTAAATAAAGAAATTCAAATTGAGACCAAAAATATCATAAAATTTGTTCTGGCCTGGAAACAATCAGGGAGAGAAAAAATTTAGGGAAGCAGATCGTTAGTCTTCAAAACAAACCCCTTGTGAAGGCTTTTCACACGTTGGAAAATTTCAGATACCTAACTATTATTTTTAAAATTCAATAATCCTTATTGTTATTCACATTTTTGTAAACTAGAAATTATATTAGGTATCTAAAATTAAATAACATAAAAATTTTATCATATCATCATCCTAGTATCATTCAATACAGGTTCGGATCTGGATCGATCCACAAGCCAATTGGAATGATTGCAATAATAATATGGCGTTTACATCCAGCCATGTGGCTGGATTCATCTCATTCATTTATTGAGTCTACATTCGAAATTTCTAAGTTCGAAATATATTTTAAACTTATCAAGTTCAATGATTTAAAATTACAGTGACATGGAAGTTAAATCAAGAACTCATAAATTATATTTTTAAAGGGAATAACAGATACTTAATATTTTAAAAATGCATTTTAAACTAGACTTTAAACCAAATGAACTGAAACAGTTCAGATAAGAAAAATAAGTCAATTAAACATTCGATTTTCTTAAATTAAATTTTGTTATTAAACCAAACGGGAAGTTAAACGAAAATTTGAATTGAAAAAGGGGGTTGAACATTTTCCTAGTGGTTGAGGTGTAAATGGAGTGAGCAAGTGACTGCTTTGTAATTATGTTTTGCAATCAAAATTCAATGTCGTTCCAAATATACCCTATGTATACATAAAGATGAAAGTGAGTAAGTTTCGCGCTCTTTAACGAAATTTTCTCGAAGCGATGCTGTTTATGATGGCGTTTATTTGTGTCTGTGTAATTGGAGCCTCTCCGTATCCTTATATAAATTATAAACAATACACAAATAATAGAAAATATAAAACATAAAAATTAATTAGTGCTGTTGTTTCGACGTTTCAATTAAAAATATTTGGAATCAAGATGTTACATTATTATTTTCAAGTTGGAATTCTTCGCCGTCGACGGTTGGAATTAAAAGGATTTTCTCTCATATATATACACTGCCGGCCAAAAGTTTGAGACCAGTTGTAATATATTTATGCTATCACTTATTGTATTCAAAGTTTCGGTAATAATATAAAAATTGTTGTCCATACATATTTTTAAATTACTGATGAACATCTAAAGAGACTTTTGTAGGTATGTTTCTCAGGTACAAATAGAATTAATGGGTTCTGTTTAAAAACATCCAAGACCGCAGGGTGTCTGGCCAGTGGAAGGGTCATCATTATATTTAAAGTAGCTCCGTATTAATTGTTCTTTAATTCTATTCTTCTTTAATTTTGCACTGGCTATTCTTTGTTATTATTTAGACTTTCTAAAACAGGTTATTTTAATTTTTTTTTTAAGTTATGTACCATTTTGTACGAATAATTTAATTTAGTCTTAACTTGGGGTTTCTATAGTTAAAACGTTTTAAAAATGGGAAAAGTACGAGAAATAAATATCGAAACTCGATCTGCCATTGTTACTTTACATAATGAAGGCAAATCCGAACGTGAAATTGCGTCTCAACTTAAACTTTCGAAGACTTGTATTCATCGCACAATTATTCGGTTTAAGGAAACGGGTAGTTTTCAAGATTTTCCACGTTCAGGAAGACCGAGAGCTACTACTTCTAGTGAGGATCAGTTTATCGTTATTACCAGCAAAACGAAAAGACGCTTAACAGCACCAAAAATTCGTGCTGAAGTGAACAAATCTTTAAATAAACCAGTTTTGCTTACCACAGTGAAAAGACGGTTGAGGAACGCTAAACTGTTTGGTCGTGTTGCCGTTCGGAAACCTTTACTAAGGCCGCAAAATAAGAAAAAAAGGATGCAGTGGGCCTTATTCCATCGAGATTGAACAGAAGATGATTTTAAAAAAGTTCTTTGGACTGATGAGTCAAAATTCCAAGTATTTGGCTTAAATCGACGAATTTACGTTCGGCGTAGCACCGAAAAAAAGATGTTACCAGATTGTGTAGTGCCAACTGTTAAGCACGGTGGTGGTTCAATAATGGTCTGGGGTTGTTTCTCAGGCCATGGAATTGGAAATTTGGTTAAAATTGATGGAATTTTGAAGAAAGAGGAATATAAAACAATTCTCGAAAAAAATGCTGTACCATCAGGCTCAAGTTTAATTGGCAATGAGTTCATTTTCCAGCAAGATAACGATCCAAAGCATACTTCCAAGCTATGTAGAAATTATTTATTACAAAAAGAAGCAGAAGGAGTTTTAAAAATCATGAAATGGCCACCGCAAAGTCCGGATCTCAATCCAATCGAGCTTTTGTGGGACGAGCTTGATAGGAATGTCCGAGAGGAGTGTCCCTCTTCACTTGCAGACTTGTGGAGACTACTACAAGAAAGCTGGAACGAAATTTCTCAAGAAACCATAAATAAATTAATAAGTAGAATGCCGAGGCTAGTAGAAAAAGTAATAAAGTGCAAGGGAGGATTTTTTGATGAAAAAACAGTTTGAGTAATTAGTTTCTTTTTTTTTTATAGAATAATTTTTTATGTTTATTTTCTATACTAAGTATGTTTAAAGGTTATAACTATAATATTAATAAACATTTTTACTGTATTTGTCTTTGAATTTTTAAAAATATTTCCTTTTTTTGGCTTAAATCTATATGGTCTCAAACTTTTGGCCGGCAGTGTACGTTTTGTGTTGCTGAGAGAGAAAATAACGTTCTATCTAATTAAACGTCGAGCAAAGTGGTAAAATAAAAACATCAAAAAGTCGATTATTTGCCTGTTATGTAACGGGGATAATTTTCGACGTGATTTTATCACTAAAAAATAAATTAGAAAAGCATTAAAAAACTTATCACTAATCAAAATCTGTTTATGTGATATTAAAGAACATAATATAAAGCTTATAAAAAAGTAAATTCTTACACTAATAATTTTGACTGAAACCCTATAATAGACACAAATTATATTTACCGTTATATATAATTATTTTTAAATGCATAACTGATGCATTTTTTAGAAGTTAAGAAAGTTAGACCAAAAAGTTTAATTATTTTCATTTGAAAATAGAAATGAAGGATAACTTGAAAATTATTATTTTTTTTTTTTGATAATCTAAAAAAAAGTAAAAGTCTATCTCTGGTCGACAAACGACTAGTTTTTCATCAGGCCATGAGATAAGTTTTTAATTATTATAATTTTCTGCAATGCAATTATTGTTTTGGCCCAAGCCAATTTTCATTGGTGATTCGCACACGGGTCGGGTGTCAGATTATGTTGTCTGTCAAATGAACGCATTTGCAATTCAAATGATGCCCCCATACTATGCAGTTCCAATTGCAATTCACCTCCTATTCTTCTATTTAACTAGCACCCAAACCCATAAACAAGTGCGGAATTAAACATTTCTCCAGTTTCTCTCCCATTATTTTCCCGTTTTGTAGTGTGGATTCGAGCTGATTGAATTTACAGTTCAAGTGACATCAAACTCTTTGTTCCAATGCAGAGACCTCCTAAACTTATGATTTCGAGAACGTTTCGTAATCAATTTTTTGCCTCAATAGTATTAAATTACGTTTTTATGAACCACGCTTGTAATTAAACTAGTGGACTCTTTCCCATAAGAGGTTAAATACAAAAAAACGATTTTTCGAAAAAAACGATATTATGATCACTTTAAACTGTATATTAACATTTTTGTATTTGTAAAAATAATAATTTTGAAAGCTGCAATGGCTGATCTCCAAAAGCTCCTCTCAAAAAAGGCATCTTGCGGTGATCACAATATCTCTGGACTGAATCATTTACAATGAAAAAAAAGCGGATTTCTTTAGGTTAATGTCTTGTAATAAATTTAAGGAATAAGTAAAATATATATTTTTTATTTAATAAAACGATGGCTTCTTAGAAAATCAATTTTGATCAATATTTTGATCTTAAATTGATTAAACGATACAAAGAAAAGTATTCATCAGTGAGACAAAACCTTCGATTCATTACAAAAAAATAAATTTAAGAAGCTTGTGTTAAAACTTCAGACTGATCGGTTCAGCCGTTTCTGAGAACTCCAGGTCATAGACTCTAAAAACAGAGTTTTGAGAAAAACACGTTTAAAGTTTCAAAAGCACTTAAAGCCTACTATTCACTAGTAGATATGTTGCGCGATTTGTCTAGAGACCGTCTGGAGATGGTCTATAGACACGGCTTATATCCGTCTAGAGACACTGTTTTTTGTCTCATCTAACATCCACACTACGATATGAATTTCTCAGTCTCCTCTTCGCAGTTCACCGTGAAGGACAAAATAAAATAAACAAATAAACAAAATAAACGGAGCTGGCCATGGCTTGCCTCTAGACAATAGTGACGTCCGCACTGTCCGCAACCAAAATGTTGCGGAACATGTCCAACGTTGCATGATGTCTCCTAAAGTCTCCCATTCCGATCGGGAAACGTTAGACCTGCGATTTTTGGTCTCGCAACAGGCTCTAGACGGGGATTCGTCTTCAGACATGTCTACGGAGACAACTTTTTTTTCCATTTTGCGGATCTCAGGATATTCCTTCCTTTTATTTTTGAAAGCTACCTAACATGAGAACAAAATGTGTTTCGTCGTTTCTGCCGCTTTCCAGCAAAGACAACATATGTTAGTGCCGGCTTTACCGATCTTGTGAAGATGGTTGAGACGCGTGTCAGAGACTAATATCGACTAACATGTCTACTAGTGAGAACTACGCTTTACATAAAGTGAAAATTGTCTTTACTTTCCGTTAACTTTGAAAATAGGTGCTGGAGTGTCGGCAACTCCTGGAGGACCTAGCAAAGCACAACCGAGTAAAACTTGGTTGGGTGCCGGGGCATAAGGGAGTTGAAGGATATGAAGAAGCTGATGCTTGCGCAAGGGCTGGTTCGATGACCCCACTCATGGGCCCGGAGCCTGGAGTGGGGATCACCAAATCTGCTGTCAAAAGGGCGATGAAAAGTCAGCTGAGACGGCAGCAAAACAAATATTGGCAAGAAATTCCCGGACAGAAGCACAGCAAGAGAATGATGGGCAGAATTGGCCCCTCGCTCACAGCTGAGGTTTTACGGCTGGGAAGAAACCAACTCAGGACAATAACAGGACTGATAACCGGACACTGTGGATTGAGGAAACATCTGCAGACTATTGGGGTGTCTCAAAGGGACCTCAATTGCAGATTGTATGGGGATGGAGAGGAAAACGCGACCCATGTCATTTTTGACTGCAAAGCCCTCACAAAGTGGCGACACCTGTAGGGGATAGATGACGCCCAAACAGGCTCAAATCACGCGAACTTAATACAGGGACTGCTTCTGCTAGGCAGAATGCTGAGCCTGGAATAAGCAAGGATCCCTGCAAGGACGAATGAGCAGAACAGGAGTACAATAAGCCTTAGGCTGCAGTGCAGGGGGAACGTGCCCTAACCTGGTTTTCTGATAAAAAAAAACTTAGAAAATAAATGCTAGATTGACTTGAAATTTTCTGGCTGTGTATTTAAGTATATCTATGTATATTAGAAAAATGATATTAAAAAAAAGATTTTTTGAAAATTCTAATGTATAGTATAAAGCCACTTAACACCTACAAGGTTACTCTAAAGTTAAGCAATATTTAATAAGTATGCAGAATAATTAAACATTTTAACAGACGTTTCAACCACTATGGTTATTAACGATCAATTAATCTGAAAATCCAAGAAAAATATTGGACTTCTATCATTATTACGGGAAAATACCGATAAAATCGGTAATCCTAGTAAATACCAATAATACTAGTAAATAACTATAAGATCGGTAAAAAACCAATCTGGTAATAACCGGTAAATACCAATACAATCAGAACCGGTAATTATTCTGGTAACATTAATCTGCCAACACTGGTAAATAATGATAAAAGCGCTGAATAGTGATAATACCGGCAAATCCCGATAGGTAATACTGGTAAATAACGATAAGAAGCCGTCTATAAATTATGTCACATACATTTAATGGTTTTTTGGTCCTCTTCCGTCGTTGTCGTAGGTGTCATTTAGTAGATTGAAATTAGCCCCTAGTTTTGGTGAGGTTATCAAGTCATTTTTCATTACACTTTTTTTTTTGTTTGACAAACTCAATAACCAGTTAGTGAATCTTATTACTGATTCGTAGATATATATACATTCACATGCAAAATTTCAGCTCGATTAGATATCGAGAAAAACAAACAGATGAACTTGATATAAACGTAGTAAGACAGTGAAAGAACCCCTTTGGGAAAAGAGTTTTTAATTTTTAAAATTACACTTAGAAGTTACCTTTAGAGTATTTTTTTTATGAAAACTAATTCTAAGAGTACATGTTTTATAGGTTAGAAATCCTTGTCAATAACATGGGAAATGATGGAGATATTTACTTTATATACAGGTAGAGATATAGTCTTTCCGAAATAATAGTTGATGTGGTTGGGGAATTATTTTACTGTGCTCGTTGGTGAAAGCTCTGGGGAATGGCATATTAAGGGCGATGCTATATGTGATGCTCGTATAGTTCTAAAGCACCATTCAAAGTCTCGCTAGAATCACGAATGTTTTATGTTTTCGTTACCTTTTGTTCATTTCGATGAGAGATGCTCTCATCGCTATTGAAGCATTTTGACTTAACATCATCGATTTTGTCTTAGGCAATACCTCATATTGTACCGTAGATAATTAAATTTTCTGCGTTGCATTTGCAATTAAATTTAAAGGAAAATTTCAAGTGAAATAAAAGTCACAAGGAAAAATTAAGCGAACATTGTCAACATTTCGTGAATAATAGCCAGATGTTGGAAAAAAGGTAACAAGTAACACATGGGATAAAGTCAAGGGAACATCGTGTATAAAACGTAGGTGAAAAATTCTGGATCCGACAGACGTCCGATGTGGAAATTGCAGTGGTGCGGGAGGTTGTCGTGCAGAATTAAGCTGTATGTGGCTGTGTGTCCCATTTTATTTGTAACACGTATTACCAGATTGCTAAATGTGATATTTTAAAATTTATTGCAGACTATGTCAGTGAAAATAAGAAATTGTTTGTCAGATAAAGAACGATTTGTTAGTTCATGCTCGTCTTATTTTGTCTTGTTTCGATCTGAACATAGACACTCCGACACATACAAATCGTCGCTTCAGTTTTATCGACAAAAAATTTACTAACATACTTCCACATTTCATCCATTTGTGTGTACGTACAATACACATAATACATATAAATATTTAAGTTGAGTTTTCAAATGCGACGAAACTAAATCTAACGTTGAAATCTTTTCTTGGATGGAAAAAAATCGAGGAAAACTTGAGAGATTTATCGGGTGATTTGTGTTGAAACAACCCAAGGGACCATCAAGAAATACAGTTCGCATATTTTATCTCTTGTTTAAGTCGTTCCAATCTCTAATTGCTTGTATATTTGTTGAAATATATGCATTCATCAAAATGCATTGCAGACTCATTAAGGATATGCATGGGGGGTGATTTAAACGTTCATTACATGCAACTGGAAACTGTTGCATTAACGTCTGCAAAAATTCAAAATATCAGCGATTCTCAACTGTTTTTTAACTTTAAGTAATTTCATCTTTAGTATTTGGATAACAAGACTGAGACATAGTCGTTATTGTATTTTACTTTGAGATTGTAAGCGACAGTTTTCAAAGCAGTAAAATGGATAACAATACTGTTGGTGACAAGTTGGTGCCTCATCATTTCTTGAGACATATTACGTAAATGTCTACAGTTCGAGTTGTATGTTGTTTAGTGGTGTTAGGAATATCTTGTAGTAGATTTAAAAATAAAGTACAAGTCTCAAAAATAAATAAAAAGATAAATCAATGATAACTTTAGTTGTCGAAAAGGCGACTTTTTATTGAAATCCTTGATTTTAACAGGATTTTATCTTTTAAAGTTCAGGAATAGAGGTCAAAAATGTTCATTCCGTCCCGGTTGACGGAACATTCCTTGATTGTTATTAAAACCACCTCCAAGAGAGCACCCTGTATCAGTTATATTCGTTTAATTAAAAATCCATTGGTCTCACAAAAAAATGAATAATCTATAATAATCGGTTTTTACAATTTTTATAATTTAGTGAAGTCGACAGACTAGTAATTAGTAGGTTAAATTTTTCTTTTTGTTTTTGCACTCTCTTTCTTTCTAGGTCTACCTTTCTATTTCCCCTCTAGCAGGACACTTCATTTCACTTTCATTTATGACACTCGCTATTGGTTATAAGAAATATAAGAACTTTATAACTATACATATAAACAGAACTATAAGCATACAATCTGTATGTACAGACTCGTATAACATATACGAATTCCCAACCTTCACCTCAGAACCCTCCTTATTCAAATTTTCTCAGGAAAAAGTTTCAAATAACAGTTGTAGCCACTAATGAGTCTAAGAATTATAGTAAGTTTAAAGAAAATCGTTGGAGCCGTTTTCGAAAAAATTCGAAAAAGCTGGAAAACTCCTAGAATAAAGTGGAGCTTTTAGTTAACCGATTTCAACCAAAAGCTTCGCGGCACAACTAGATATAATATGAAGGCCAAATTCTAAGTGGTATCATTCGGATAAGGCTGGTCGTCCACTGGAACCGTCGTTCGGCCGAAATCAGTTCGGTCGTTTGACGGTCATCAACGGCCGATAAGTAACACGACTGAACGAATTCGTTCACTAAAGACGGCTTTGCAGATGTTCTCCTGTTCAGTATTCACCGTAACTATTCATGTTTATTGTGTAAAAACGGATATATTTGACGATATATTGTTAAAAAATAGATCCCTTATTAGAATATGTCGAGGAAGAAGGCGGAAATATTGGGTACACCCCATATTAACTGATTAACTGAAAGAATGCAAATAGGTGAATTTCACCATTTACATATCCAGCTTCTGGCAGATAGAAATACGTTTTCCGATTATTATAGTTTGAGTACAGGAACGTTTTTTGAACAATATTCGTCCATCAATCGAAAAATGGTCAAATTTTAGAGAAGTGGTACCACCCGATTATTAATTTATTAACCCAACTTAATTAGTTTCTCACAATCCATTGTTGACATTAGAAGTTTGGCCGAATGCGTTACGAAATCCCATTCAGTTTGGATTTGAGAATTTTTCGGCCGAAGACGATCGTGCACGCCCGAATTAGCTTATTCTATCGTTCGGCCTTGTTCGGATCAGTTTGTGACCGTTTCTGTTGTCGGTCCGCCGTCAAGGATGGCTGTCTTTAGTTTGTCAGTATAGGCAGTTCGGCCGAATTGGTCCGCACAATTCGTCACACATACACACAGAAATGGTTCTAAAAACCACCCTTTTTGAATTCAGGGGGCCTCAAAACTTGTATTTCCGGTGAAAACTCGAAATAAAATTTGGACCCGATTACAATACTTCCTTTACTATATAGTAGTAAAAGAAAGTAAAAAGAGAAATTAGAATTAAAGAGAACGAGAGGGAAGGTAAGGTTGCTTGGTCGATTTTTCGTTACGTTATGGTCTGCACGGTTCTATTCTAAGCCCGTAACTTCGTTTTCAAAAAAAACTTGTTTGGACAGAAAGAGGGCCAAACTTCTTGAATAATATACTAAAACTTCTAATCAATGGAATTTGGGTATAAAAGTGGTGAAGGGTTGAAAAATATTCTTACTAGAGTTTCTTCAAATATTTCATTATTGTGGTTCTGTCTTTGTTCGTTGAAAGTATTATGAAATGCTTATGACATCAATGAATTTCGAGTTAAATGAGATTAGCTAATACAAGGTGCTCGTCTTAGGGTAGTTATTTAACAACTAAAGAATGTTCCATCAATCGGAGAAATGCGAACTTTATGATTCTTGTTCCTAAGCTTTTAGAATTGTTATCTTTTATAAACGTTATTTTTAGTTTTTATTTACGTCTTTTTCTGTTCTATTAACTAAGTTTCAATGTTGTTAGTAAAATTTGGTATGAATGTGATATTTTTAGTTAATTTTATAGGTTAAGTTTCTAATTCGTTTTAGACATGAAGGTAGCCATTTTTGATATGTTTTATTTTCCTTTAATAATAATTAAAAAATCTAACTCATTGTTTACTATAAAATAGACCACAAATAGTTTCTTTGAAAATAGAAGCTAAGATTCTTAACGATAACTCAAAGCTTTTAATTTTGAATATTAAACCCATTAATTGTACTCAAGCTCAAGTGAAACTCATCACGTCGATACACTGAACGATGAACGATTGGCGACCTTCTCACATATGAAACGCAATCAATTTCGTACATATGTGAATCGGTTAAATGCGATGTCTGCGTCTGAGAGAGATTGAATGGCTCGATGAATCGCCGCCTAATTAGTTCACAACTCGATATATTTTTGAATCAATATTTCACGAGGGTTGTACCTACGTATGCAGCGCTAGCATAATTAGAGCCCATCACAGTTGGTTAAATTCCAATTAAACGGCCGTTAATATTTCAAGAAATGAAGCAGAAACAGATTGCTGTGTTATCTACTTGGAAAACGATGATAATGAATCTCGGGGTTGTTATTATCGTGTTGTTATGCTCTTTCACTCGGCAACATTACACCGTAATTGCTTACTCAGGAGACTCGAACAACTCTCGAAGATTACTACAAATCAACCACCGAATAAATAGATACGACGCCATATGAGTCGCTTCATAATGATTTTCTTCATTAGATTCATTTTTCTCCGACGTTCTCTGATTTATCCATTACGAGCTTTGGGGTTTCCAACTAACATCCAATTTTTATGACAAACAACCAGACTTTGTTAATAATTGATCATGCACTTATATGCATGTCAATGATTAATAATCAGCATTCAATTTTTGTCAAGTGTAAGGAAAAGTAATAACATAATTATGGTTGCATTATATGATTAGGTGTGTCAGAGATATCTTTGACAAGGTGATATATGTCGGATATTGTATCTCACAATAAAATAAATTGTTTTCCAATTGTATCATTTGAATTATTTATCGACAATAGGTATAAGAATGTCTTCAATGTGTCAAAAAAATCAATCGTTCAAACATTTATCAGGACGAAGAATTCAATGTGTATCCATCGATACTTTTTATATAGCTATAGGCTTCAATGAGGAAAAAAACGTGCACTGATCGGGAACGGGTGATTTTCTAGTCGAGTGAATAGTTAAATGCAAATCAAATACATGGTTGGGAGCTTGTAGCTTGTCACCACCATTGAAACTATACCAAAACCCTGGAGCTAGTTGATAACATTTACAAGGTATGTCGTATTACATTTGTGCTTGTTCTACCGAACAACATTGTGATTTATTGTTGCTCTGATATGTCACTTATTAATATTGTATGAGTTATTGTAAATAAATAATCGTAATAACTTAATGCCGTTGTAAATCAAAACACTTGTGCTACAAGTCATTTCGCAAAACTGCATCATGCTCTTACTCTATCATTCCCATTAATTATTCATTCATTGTAGAAAAAAATTGTAAAAATTGTACATTTAAATTTTGCTTTCTTTTATCGCGAGGAATATGTGAAGGAACAGATTCAACCGCTTGGAACTGAGGATTTTACGTGTCCATATATGGCCAAAACTAAGAAAATTTTCAAGAAATGTTTTCAATGGATATAAAAAAAATTGGTTGTCTGTAAAATCGGTTTACGGACAATAGTTTTACGTGATAACGTCATAAAAAACACTGAATTGATGAAAAATTGCGTACTTTTATGAATTGAAATATTATCACTGAATTATCATTATTTTGTATAATACAAACAAGGAGTTAATTGAATATGAACAATTTTTTTCAAAATGAAATCAGACTGAAAATTATGAAGGAAATCAATTCAATCTTATTAAGCAAATTATAAAAGAAAAACTCAAAACACGTTGTTTAGGGTTCAACAATAATATCGTGCCTCTCGATCACTTGTATCGCGTTCTCGCTTGCACGCACAGGCTCAAACGGAACGTGACACTTTTTCATGTAGGCTACTTAGTGTTCATCAATTTATAAGACGTTATCACGTAAAAAAAAAAAATGTAAAAAACCCAGACAAAATGTAAAAAAAATGAAATACTAAAAATTCTCTAATCATATCTGAGCCTTTCATTTTGGCAGTGAGTTAGATTTTGTTCAAATTCAAATCCTAAGATTTGATTTTTCTAATGATTTATAGACAAATTTTTTGGAAAGCAATTAAATTTTTAAAATAAATTCAAATTATAGAGTGACATTTTCTTAGAAAATTATACTTGTCTAATTTTCTATACTAGTGCTTCTCAAAGTTATATTATGATTGCCATGAAAATTAAGGAAAAATCTTATGTTTAGAATATGATAAGAAAATTTACTAACAGTTATTTAGTGAAGTGGTGGCTAGATTGTCGCTCTATATACCAGTGGTCTTAAGACTGACTTCTAATGGAAGGCCAAACTTTTCTACTGGTCACTTATTACAAAAGTAGTAAAAGCGGTATTAAATAACAAAAATAAATAAATAAATTTAATTAAATAACATATAAAGTTGAAACATTTTTAAAGATGCGAAACACTTTGAAAGTGATTTAAAAGTTTCTTTTAAGTGTTTTTTTCTGCCACAAGGGCCTATCATGCATTTTGTTGATTGTCTATACTCTATATTGTCTATAGTATCCCTAGTTACTGAAAAATCAACCCAATCACATTGAAGTATGATAAAATGCAAATGTTTCTAATATATTTCCATGGTAACAGCTAATTACAAGTAGATGTAAGCTTCGACTTCTTAGTCTTAGAATCTTCTTAATCTTAGAAACGATCCATTCCATGTACCCAAGGTCAGAATTTCTACACATCTATACAGATGGTTCATCCATTCCAGGATCCGGAAAAACTGGTGCTGGTTACTACAGCGATATATTTGAAAGGATGCGCCGCAGTTGGAGAACCTCTCAGCTGTTTTGATGGGGAAGTAGAGGCAGTTTTACTAGCTATATCTAAACTTCACGAAGTTAAGACCTATCATAAAGATGTTCTTTTCATTGATTCTCAAGCCGCGATAATAGCATTATCCTCTAACTACCCCACCGATTGCGTTCGTACCAACAAATGTCGAGCCGCCTTGGACAGTCTTGCTAAAACAGGTTGGCACCTGTCACTACAATGGATTCCCAGTCATGTTGGTATCTTGGGAAATGAAAAAGCAGACGAGCTCGCAAAGTCTGCCACTGCTCTAAATCAACCGCCAACACTTATGTCTTTAACACAAGCTCAGAGCCACATCGCAAGCACTGTCAACTGGCATACCTACAATATTCAAAAAAATGAAGCGCAAGGAAAAAAATGGGAATCCTTACTGGAATCTCCTATCTCACGACTTCTCCCCCGTCAAGTGTCAGTCGCAGTTTTCCGAACTACTACGGGGCACGACTACCTATGCGAACACTTGCACCGCATTGGAATCCTACCGACTCCAATCTGTTCCCTTTGCAATGGGGAACCCATGAATGCCATGCATCTTGGCAATTGTCCTGCACTTACAGACGTCAGAGAGAATAACAAAAACGACCAAAACCAACTAATCTCCAACCTCTATTGGACGGCGCGGCACCGAATGACAGAAATGTCAAGCGTGGGTGTTGGATAAGAAGAAGAAGAAGACTTCTTAGTAACTATGGAAACGCATTTTAGTTACCTAACAATTTTTGTACCTACTTCTTCTAAAAAGAATGAAAATAATGCTTAATAATTTGCCGCTCCCTCCGCTATATTGGAAATTAGTGCCTAGAATAATGTTTCTTGACAATTTCTTCTTTCCAGCTCATTATACGGCAAAAACATTTCTACACGAAATGAAAATAGAGAAAAATTCCTACAATTATTTATGTTATAACCGTTTTTTTTTTGTAAATCAACAGTTTTAGCGTACGAGCGCCGCAAATATTTATACATCTACGCCAATCCGTAACATTCAATTTTCACTTACAATATAACCAGTTTAAATTCGGAAAGAGCACATGAAAATCTATAAAATTACCAACTTTTTAAGCTCTCGGAAATCTTTCTTTTATTTTCGAACCAAATGACTACTTGGGGATCCTTCAAAAATTGATTACGTATTCATAAAGATCAAATATGTTTCTAAATGTGATCCGTTTATTTTGAAAATAGATCAAGTTCGTTTTAAGAGCAACCGCTTTGTTGTTTAAAGTTCTAAAACTATGTTTGATTTTAGTTAATCATCCTTAAAAATATTAACGTAATAACGTAATAACATACGTAAAATATTTACGTATGTTTCCGCTATTTATCAAAGTTTTTCACTCAAGGGGAGATCAAAGGCTCAAAGGGAGATCATAATTTTGTATTTGTTTGTCCTTCTCCTAAATTATCAACTCTCTTAAATTCTAATTTTGCAATTATACAACTAAGTACATGCACAAATAAAGAACCTTTTTGTTGATTCTTACCAATTCTTACGTTCATTTAAAGGTTGAAATTTTTTAACTTTTATTTGAACAAAGTCGTGGGCAGCCATTATAGTTAGTTTATAAAGTTAGTTAACTTTTCAGTAAATACGACATTATACATAATATCTGCTTTGATTGTCTTTATACCCATATTTTCAAAGAAGAAGAGAAATTCCAACATTTTAAACTTATTAAATTTATCTGTGTGAAAAAATTGTAATGATTTGTAATATAACAGTACTAATCTTCAAAATGAAAAGATAATGTAATTATTAACATATCTAATTCGATTTTCTTGAAAAATTGACTTATACCACTTGCATAATAAATGGTTAAAATATCCAAATAGCGACAGCTATTGATCTCTTTATTTAATGTGGCTTCATTATGATCTAAATTTTTTTCAACGTTAAAAGATAAAAATTACAAAAATATTTCTTAAAATTTAACCTATTTAAATCGTAGGTGTTCCCACCACTTTGATTGTAGTGCAATTCGACCAACATAATAAAATAAATTTAACAAAAACACAAATTTTGCAATCCATGTTATAATATCACTTTCATTTGAAAGAAACCACGAAATATTTCTCGCCACTTCAGCACACCGTCGTCTCGCAGTGCCTCTGAATTCGAACAAATGTTGCAATTTTCAAAGAGATAAATCTCCAAATCGAACACGTCGTAAAAAAAAAAATTATCGCTAAAATGAAAGCACCACACGGTATTATGCCGATTGCCGAAATACTATGAAAAAAATCCTATAGTCATAATCAATACGAATTCAAATTTATTAATTTAACAAACGAATTCGTTACATTTTCAAGCAATAATTATTGAAAATTGTTCGCCAAATCGTGACGGAGCAAAACGGAGTTATTATAATATTATATATTCGAAGAAATTATGGACTGACGAATAGAAACGTTGATATAATTAAAAATAAGTGGCATCAAGACAAATATTGTTAATATAATGAAAATATTTAAATGCTTGATTAAGAGTAAATATTTTCGAGCACTTGAAGAAATTATGAAATTGACTCAGTACATTCTTCAGACGTGCCCACCTTATTTGCGTAAATAGATGTGGTTACGTTTATTTGAGTGAAGAGAAAAAAAATTGTATATGAAGAAATTGTTGAGATAAATTTGAAAGTTTGATCGGCAATTGAAGAAATTGATAAATCTCTTTCTGCCACAAATAGATTTCGGAGATTTTTTTATTTAGTACTTCTAAATGGTCAGTACAAACCTTAGTAATATGTAATTTAAATGCAACACGTTAGGTGTGACGATTGTATGTAAATTTAAGGTGGAGTTCAACCGAGACTACACACACCAACACTAAACATTAACAGGGTCGCTCCATATACAATCATGGGTCGTAGTTCAAATGGCCATAAATCGTTTGCATCGTGAATGTACAAATCACCACAGCGCGAATGACAGGAAAATTGAAGAAGATCAGAGCTATATATGAGAGCATCTTTTCGCGCGAATGTCGCGATAAATTTTTCAAGACCCATCCTTAGTTTTATGTTATTATTATAATGAATGCTCGAGAGACGTTTCCTTCTTCATACTCTCACGAAATTGTACGAGAACAAAGCGTTATGCAATAATAAAATTAGATGAGTTATCTTAACAAGAGTCGGAATCTTCATAATTTGCAATCGTTACTTTCTTCAATTAAAATTAAGGTTTGGCTTACAACATATTTATTACTTAAGTGAATTTTACTAGGAGTTTTTGCTAGATTTTTATAAGTTAATTTTTTTATTTGTAAGGGCTAGAGAATTTCTAATCGATTTTTTATCCACTTCCAGGTTATCAGTTGCAATGAAGTCTAAGATTGAAAAGAATTTATAAATGAAAAAAAAATATTTTTTCAAACTTTAAATTAACTTTGGTCTCGAGAAAAGGTATATTATTTGAGACACAGGGAAGTGATACAAGACGATGAAATAACTCATCCAGGAATTAAGGGATGAAAACTAGGAAATAATTTGAGTGATAATTCCCGTGGACTTAACTTTGACACAGAGTTAGAAATAAAATATTTTTATTCTAAGGAATTAAGAGTACACTGTGAAATTTTGCTTGTTTGTTTTGTGGTGCAAATCAAGGAATATGGATTTTTGATAAGGAAGCTTTAGGTTCACTGACTCATGATATCCTGATGTCGCAAACCTTAGAAGTAAGCTTGGTTAGAAAAGATAGGTTTTTGTAATAAAAGCTAACTCGAGTCGTAAGCTCACGATACTTGATGGTCAATAGTCGTATGGATTTAACACTATAATTATATATTTTATACTCACAAACACATAAAGATTCCTATACAAAAATTTAAGTAGGTACTATAGAATTCGCAGATGACGTAGATTCGTAGATTCGCAAAAAACATTTGCATATTTCGATTAAAAATACTAGAAATTATATAGAATAACATTGAAAGAAAAATTTGTACGGAAATTTGTTGACACCCACGAGGCTACACAGGGTTCGCGACAACATTTGGACGAGTTCCACGGTTAAACCGACGATCGGATCATTGTGCCTGTTGATCAGATTGGGGATTGGACACACGGCCTTCTTACATTGACACATATTAGAAAAGACAGCCCCAAGTGTGAAAGTGAACTAACACATGCATGGACACATGAAATCAGCGAGTGCCCCTTCTTAAGAGCACTAATTAACCCCAGCGAAAAAGACAATGGATCTCGAGGATATTAAGAGCTTATTGAGGCTCCTGGGTGTCCTGGAAGATATGTAACTTAACCCACTCAAGATTTTTAAGTTGTCGCTAAAGATATTAGTAAAAGTAATTAATTAATAGAAAAATATCTTAAAATTGCGTTTTAACGTCCCTAGATTTTCCGCTATTCAATTTCAATTCCTGCGGCTGCGTTTTTTTCATTTTAGAATTTCATCCCTTATCGACCGTATCAAGCAGCTCCATGACTTACAATTCACCGGTTATATACGAGATAGAATTAAGAAATTAAAAATTATCTTTCTTTACATAGTATAAAACAAAGTCGCTCCCGCTGTCTGTTCCCTTAGAACTTTTGAACTGAAAAACGGATTTTAATGCAGTTTTCAGCAATTGATAGAGTGATTCAAGAGGAAGGTTTGATGGTATAATAAATGCATATTATAGTAGAGAAAAGTCGGGAAATTGAAAGATTTGTAATGTGATGTCTTAACCAACATGTTTTTGTGCACTAACATTGCAAACGCTGGCTAAACCTTACGAGATAGATCAAACTAATATGCGGCGAAATTGTGTATCTTAAAAAGATTGATAAAAAAGTCCGCAATGGTATATGTCTATCTCTTAAGGATAACCCACAGGATCCATTTTTATCTTTTACATATAACAAAAAAATTATTGATTATTTACTAAGCTATTTTAAACAATACAGTATTATTCCTTATCCAATTAAAAACATTAATACGTTGTGCAATTCATGTAGATCATAATTGATCTTTACAGCATATCATCAAAATGAATATCTTAAAAGATATCAGAGATATAAAAAGCGTTGGCAGAACGGCTGGCTATTTTGTACGGCGTAAATAGTGGCTGTTTTATTGATTTCTTCGTCTTAAATATGTAAAAATATTATGTTGGTCCTTTTCTAGGACAAAACTCGAAAAATTCTACACCAATTGAGCTCAAATTTTGATACAATATCCGCTTCCATGTGATAGTTAATGGGGCAGAGAATGATATAGATTGCTTTTTATGCCGAAATAATCGACAGTTTCCATAGGATAGCATAACAATTGATTTCTACAGGAACCGTGTATTTAAAAGAAGTTTTGTTAAAGTTCGTGAAACAGCATTTTAACCCATTTTCCTCAAGAAAAAAATCTCTAAAAAGTTTTAATTGAAAAATTGACAATTTTTACTGGAAAAATAATTATTATATTATTAATAATATTATTAATAAATATGAATTTCAATTTAACATCTGATAAAATTATTAATGAAATTTTTTCATCAATATATATCAATATATATCAATATATATTTGAATTTCTTTATTGTTCATTTTCGAGGATATTAATTAGAAATAAACGAATTTTAATGATGTTCTATTAAAATACCTCAGTGCTCAGATCTTAACATATTGAATACCATTTATTCTAAAAAAGGTACGGTTCCTGTAGGATAGATCCTAATCTTTTCTACTAAAATAGCTGAACAGTTTTAAATGACAATTGGTATGAAAGATTTTCAAATTTTCTTAAAGGACCTTTTTTATACTTAAAATCGTATAGAACCTGTAAGATAGCTATAATATCTCTTCCTTGAGTAGTAAATAGTACCTACCTAGTTTTAAGGATTTTGATGAACTAACTTTGGATCCTAAAGTCTGGAAGTATCTATCATCTTTTTCTGTCAAAATAGATTAATTTTTATATTTCGCTATGAAGTAAGAGAATCTATTAATCAATAAATTAAATTAAGATACTCTCAGCAAAGCGAGCGGGTATCAGCTAGTAGTCTATAATGATCTATTAACATCTAGTTGAAATTTTTTTAGAACGTTTGATCGAGATTCAACGAAAATGTTCAATTTTTTTAAATAAAATTTTATAAGAGACTAGTGGTTACCCGTAACTTCGTTCACGTAAAATTACAAAAATAAATAAGCATGGTTCAGACATAAGAATAGAAAGTTTATGTAAAAAGAAATTATAAATTACTTAATTAAGCAGCAGGATAACGTCGAAGAAGTTCATAAGAAATAAAGATTAAGTCAATTAAAAATATAAAGGACTACCTACAACATTTTTCTACCCTTAAAAGAATGAATTAAATAGTTTTTTTATATGTTTGAGTTTTACAAGCTCAATATTATTAATTGAGAAAATTGATAACTTTGGAGTGAAACTTTAAATATTCAATACTTTCAACCCCCTCGTTGAGCGATGTAGAGGTGGAATTTCCCAAAAAACTTGTCTTAGCGTTAATCATAGGGCTTTTATAAATAACAGTTTTAAATTTGATGTTTTTACCTACAATATGTTTGCCATAAGCTTGCCTGTTATAGTTAATTATGATACAATTTTAGGTATATTATATATTATATATAGAGATGAAACTTCATTTGTAACAATTAAAAAAACTGGAGCGATCAACAAAAGAACAATCAACAATAGTTTTAGTGTTACGAGAAAATTTTTCTCGTTTCTAAGAATCTGGTTTTTAATTTTTTACTTTTATATTTTTTCGGATTTGAAGTCAGTTATGATCCCATAAGTCGTAAAGATTTTCCCGAGCAAAGAATCTAAATCGTGAGCTATTAATTTAATGTCCGGCGTATGTCTTTGTCGAGATTTTTTACCGACCAGTGTCTTTCAAATTGTCTCACTAACAAAAAAAAGCGACGATTTGATACAGTTTTTCATGTATGGATTTGTCTCGGCGGGGTGAATGAAATATTTCGTGGCAAAAACCCCGAGTATTTGGAAGACAAATGTGTGATTGAACGCAGATGTCAAGGAGAATATTGAACATCGGGGTAAATGTCTCCATTTACGAGTTTGTTCGTTTTTATATAATATATTGATAACATCTCACATTTTATTATCGAAAGGATAATTACCTCGTTTTGGGTAGGAGACTCAATAAGTTTAAACACAGACACGACCTCGAGAGAGTTAATTGAAAAGTTAAGCGGCTATTAAAATCGCGACGCATATCTAGTTTTAATTGAAACTACTTATAGCGAAAAAACAGGACGAAAGCAAGCGCCTCATCACAGTGAAATTCCGTCGTGTCTATATGTAAAAGCTAGAAAAGCTAATCGCAGAGCAAAAAAGTAATTACGTAAACACAGTTTTATTATGGTGGATGGGGATTAAAAGTTGAATTGAAATAAATGAAATGTGAAAATTACATTTTCTCAAATGGTCGTTCGTCCGGGCGCTTGTTTTATCTTTATTACCTGGCTCTTTTTCGCTCGACGCGGCGCCTTTTCTCGCGAAACTAAGCTCACGCTCGTAGCCAAAGCTCGTCGTCAGTTCCTCCAATGGGGAGCTTACACAGAGATCAAAAATGTGCTCGTCTCGTTAATTATTTTATTGTGATTGTTATGCGATTAATTAAATTTTGTGATTTTCAACGCGCTAATAGAATGTTGGCCCAGTAGTGGTGGTGGTGATAGTGGTTAAATCGCACACTACCACTGAATTTATGCATAACAAGAAATTCAATTTTATCTCATTTTACTGTCATATAGATTTAATGAAAATTGCAATTATATTTGCATCGAGTTCATTTGCATATTTCATTTATATGGGAGATAATCCTGTATTCAAATCGAAATGTTTGTAATGAGGCAGAGTGTATAGATTCGATTAAATGAAGACATTTTTTTTATTTTTTAACATCAAATCGACGTTTCAATGTTAGAAGAAAGAAAGAATCAAAATAAAAAATTAAATTGATTTTAAAAATGTTCACATAGCAAAGCTTTTACTTTAGTTTAACTAAATAACAATTCGATATATTCCTAAGGTACCAACATATACTCGTAAAAGATGTATCCAAGTTAAGGTGATACCTTTGCACCCACTATGGCAGGGATTTTTAACCTTGGTTTTACGGAAACCTAGAGATCCCTGCAACGTTACCAAATATTCCATAAATTGTGACTTTTTACCTTCCTAAATATTTTTTAGCTGTTAGCTTTATTAAGCTTTTTAATCTACTGTTTAGTAATAAATAAGTCCCTTCAAGAAAACTCAGAACCAAAATGAGTCCGTAAATATCAAATGGTCGAGAACCTAAACTTAAAGCCCTTTAAGGGCTTTAGAAGGCATAGAAAACTATACCCTGACAACTTGACGATTGTTGAAAGTTTTCGAAAAAAATTATTCAAAAAGAACTATAGAAAATATAGGAGTATAGAAAGAACTTAAATGAAATTTAAGAATTTTCCTCCATTTCATTTAAAAATGTTTTGGCCTTTTTAAAAAGGATAAAGTTGTTATACAGAACATTTTTTTGAAATAAAAATGAAACGTTACCTAATTACTATAATTTACAAACACAACACTGTATTTAAGATTTGATATATAATAAAACCAGTGCTTTTAGCTTTTGAAAATGGTAAAAAGTGAAAAAAATTATAGTAGGATGAAACTCGTTGAAAAAAGAAGAGAATATAACAAAAATGAAAGGAAAAATAAATTACGGTCGATCTGAGGTGGGAAAGTTGAAAAGGGAGGTGTTTTTAAGGGTAGAAACGGCTTATCTCGATTTCCGACAAAACTACAAGTCCTATGGAAAAAGTTGAATAGCAAAGTTGTAGATAATAAGTAGATCTACAACTTTTGTAAAAACACTTTTTTCACATAACCTGAAAATGTATGTGCAAAAATCAAATCACCAATGTTTTGGTTTTAAATTTTTACCGTTTACAAAAAAAAAAAAAAAATTACACAAAATTTGGTGAAAACTTACCTTTTAATGTCTTTAACACACGGTATTTATTTTTATTTGAAATATTAATTTTTTTTCCTTATAATAACTTAATATCAAAAAAGCACCCAAATTTTTAATCGAAAATTTCCACGTTAAAAAATGATTTTTTTTTAAAGTCGGTAAGCCTTTTGTTTTTTGAAACCTCTACTTTCTGATGGTGCAAAAAATATATACGTTACAACGTTAAATATTCTTAAATTTCGTGTAAAAAATTTTTTTTTGTAAAAGATAAAAATCAAAACCAAAAACTTGGTAGTTGAAACTTTTTACATAAATTTTCAAGTTATGTGAAAAAAGTGTTAGCACAAAAGTTACAGATCTACCTATTATCTACAACTTTGCCTTGTAGTTTTGCCTGACTTGTAGTTTTGTCGGAAATCGAGATAAACCATTTCTACCCTTAAAGGTTTCATCCTACTATAATTTTTTTTCTGTTCAAAAATTATTTACCCTGGTATATAATTCTAATATGGAAAGTCAATTTGAGAATCATTCCAGTTGAGATACAATATTTTAATAGGTATCCTACCTAGACTATTTAATTTTCCAGGCTTCATAAAGCTTTTGCTTTCTTCAACCCATAAACTCACTCTATAGAAAAATAGAGGTTATTCCTAACTATGTGCATTGGTTCCCATACAGGTAATGAGAGAGAAAATTTTTATTACTGACTCGATTTTTTTACTGTATCAGACTTGGATATAAAAAGATATTCAGCGTTCTCAAATAGCGTTTACACACTGTATAAATAGTAAATAGCAGAGCCATAGACTAGAGCAGGGGTCGGCAACCTTTTTTGACTGCGGGTCAAAATCATCTAATATGTGAGTATTAAATAGACGTTTGGGTCAGTCACAGTGGTATTTTCATTTTAAGAGTCTTTCAGTTAATAAAAGATACATTATAATTTATATCAAGAAAATAATTACAATACGTTTTTTAACAATTTTATTTTTATTTTCTTTTATTTATTTTGTATATTATTATACTTTATTTTCGAAACCAAAAGGGGTCACTTATAATTATCAAACGGATCACTTGGTGACCCGCGGGTCGTAGGTTACCGACCTCTGGACTAAAGAATAAAGATAATATAATTTTGACAGTATGAATGAGAAGTATTAAAATCCAATATCTTTGTTAAATAAAAATTCGATAACTTAAAATTTGAAACTTCTAATACAAAATTCGAGGTATCCTATTATTCCATTGTGTGTAATCATTCGATATTTGTTTTATTATTTATTTAGAACCTACCACAAAAGATTTATTTCGAACATTGAATGAAAGTAGGTAATTTAACTAAAGTGACAGTAATTAATATTTTTAAGAGTAGTTTTATTCACTTTTGACAACGGTTGAACTTCTTAAATATTCTTCCCAACATAAAAATCGAGTTCTTGACCTAAATTTCAGTTTTGACATAAGTCTTCGTAATTTTTTTTTCCAGATAATTTAAAATTTAAATGTCGCTGAAAAATCTTCAAGTCCTCGTTGAAAATCGGTCTCTCACCTACTTAAAATGTAGCTTTCAGCAAATTTAGTTCACTATGTTAAAAATGCAAATTTCAACCGCGTGTATATCATAAAGTATCGTAAACGACTCGTTAAAAATTTCCTCTTAAATATCACCACCACAACGTCGTATTCTCCATCTAATCGACAAGGAAAATCCTCCTTCATGATTCATCCTCAATATTGGCATATAAATGAGTAAATCAAGGCCGAAGACAGTTACAAAACAATAAATTTCGAGTCGAAGGATTTCAATTTAACATGTTTTCTATAATCGTGAAAAATAACAATGAGTAATGGATTGTATTAAATCGATTTTTTTCGGGATGGTTTTTATGATAATCGCACTCTCACGGGACCATATATGTATGTAAGAAAATAATGATCAGCGTATTATAAATGTATTGATGTGCATACGATTAGATAGATGGAAATGGCAATTTATTGGTTGGACAGTTGAGAAAAATTCAAAGCCAAGAAAATGTACCATGTCGTACGTATATTGAGCCCATAAATAAAGAGCTCTCAATATCATAATTTATTGTAATTTATTCAATTATTGTGTATCTAAAGCAAATGAAATTCCTGTGTCTATCACAGAGACGTCAACGCAACTAGCCTTTTGTTAGATTAAATTTCCTGGTAGCCTTTGAAATAAAAGAAAATTTCGAGGAAATTTATGTTTAAAAATATCTCTTCCTTAAATCACGGTTATTGTACATGATTTAATTTCACCGAGGAATTGTTTTATTTATATAATTGTAATGTGGTTGCTTCATAGCCTGGTTGTTTTGTAATAATCAATCGGATTAATGTTTTAAATATTATGAATTTTCTTGATTCATATCAGCACCTTTATTTCTATGGCTAGGTGAACATGTTACACTTTCTGACCCGAATGCAACACCTTCAACCGCAATTACCGCATCTGATTTATTCCAACAATTTTCATGTGAATTTTTTTCTGTTTGATCGAAATTTATACGAACCGCGTTTTATTACTATTAAAAGTAATAATGGGGTGGTCTAAATGTATAAATTTTTCCCGGAGCACCACATTATGAAGCTGTAATTACAGCCATGAAAGTTTTAAAAGTGCTTTAGCGTATGCTCTCTCTATAAGCCGGCTTCTTCGTCGTTTAATGGAACGACGACACTTGGCCGGGATGAATAAATTAGCGAGCAAATGACTATTTTTTGGATGGTATCACTCATTTTTTTTCTAACTAGATTTCGTATTGACTTGTTTAATTGAATTTGGCCTGAAACAAATTAATGAATATTGAGTGAATTAATTATCGTATTGCTTATAGAATATACGAGACTCCTGTACGAAATACATGCATATAAATTCTATTTATTTAATTGCAATCGGCTGACAGACGAGGACAATCCATTAGTACATCATCCGAATTCAGATGAAACTCCTTTACATGGTGTAATTAAATACAAACGATTCATTATGCATGCGACAGTTTTGATTGCACCAATCTTATTTACAAATCAATCCTTCATTGATAGCGTACAACGTTAAATTCTCCTCGGATTTGTGAGTCAAAGCTTTTTCATTATTGTCTAAAATTAACATTTTACGGTTTTTATTCCGAAAAAAAATACCACTGCCAATTTTACATACGAATCCACTATTTTCTAATTAGTAAATATTAATAAGAAATTAGAAATATAACATTTTAATTAGAAATAGCTATTACCGGCCCGCTTCGCTAAGCATAAACTAAACTCTATTGGTAGATGCTTTTTTCTCATAGATATAAGTTTTGACCATTAAACCGACCATTGACCATTTTTGTAAATTTCATTCAAAAATTGCAAGGGATTCACAACGAAAATTATTCAGTTTAATTTAAAATATTTTTTGTTTATGTTTACGATGTGATAGAAGCAGAAACAATAATTAAATTTTTTCATATGCAAATACAAAATTGTTAGAATTTAACATCTCATTGTCTTCTTCTCTCTGATTGATATTTAAGACTAAAGAATGTTCTTTTCTCGCACAAGCCACCGAATGACATCTTCTGATAGGATAATCATGCAAGCAATTTCAGATTTGTTTACTTATTAAATAGATGTAAGAATTATATCTGTGTGAGACTTTGGTTTTTATTTACACCGCTCATATTCATAATTCCATTTCTATTTTCAATACTAAACCTTGATTAGCTTTAATAAATTAAAAGTATCAAATTTATTTTAATTTAGTCTAAAAACCATGCGTCTGAAGACTCAAACAAAATAAGATATGCTGCGATTAGGGTTTGCAAAAAATCGTATTTTTGTTAAAACCGGTTTTTCGGTTTTTTTCCTATCTTAAAACCGGGTAACCGGTAAAATTAAATCTATAATAAAATCACCCACCCTCCCTTAATGGCATATATTTACAAAAAAATAAAACACCATTACTGAATTAATGATTTTTTTTATTTTTAATTCAAATTCAGTTATAAAAGTTCATTTGCGAATTTCAAAATTTAATAAAACCGATAAAAACATGTTTAAAGAGTAATTTTACTCTAATTTTGCTGTCAAAATTTCATAATACAGAAAATGTTTTTTCTGAATCCGTCAAAGTTGGTTTAACTGTGATTAAGACATTTACATTTAAAAGTAATTTTAAGTTGCTCGTTCTTTTCTCGGTTGTTTCAAATAACTGGCATTCTTTTCTAAACGTTTATCATTTAGCGACATTTTCACTTCATTCACTTGTATTTGAATTTCATTATCCTCCCCTAAAAATTTTCTGGTTATGATTTAATTTGAATCATTCTTTCTAATAACCACCTACCAAAATTTAATATTTCTGATTTTGACAAATATGACAGAGAAACTCCCGGTTGAATAATTGATTTGATTTTTGCATAATTTGGGTCTTTGAAATATTTCGTCAAAGTTCTTTTGTAAAATTTATTTTAAATTATATTAAATACAGTTAAAAAAATTCCCGATTATTTTTATTGAATAACCGGGTTTTCGATTTTTGATTAGGACTAAAAAAAACCGGTTTGCAAACCTTAGCTGCGATGCGTCACTGCTCTCTTAAATCGAAATAGTGACTATTTACTATTTTTACAGTGCAGAGTACCTATACCACTAAATTCAAATAGTGGTATACTTTTCACTACTAAATAGTGAATAGTCACTATTTAGATTTAAGAGAGTGAACTTTCTTTTACACGCAACTCATTGTTGGTTAAAATAAAAAGTTAAGTAAAATGTAAGGTAAATGTTTTTTTGTAAAATTTTTACTGATAGGCTTCGATAGTACTTAGCCTAAATTAAGTTAAGATTTTATTTTAAACTAACTCTCATCGTCTCTCCTAGAATTCTCTTTATTTAAATTTCCCCAGGAAAAAGTTTTAAATAAAAGTTGAAGACTTTGGTGAGCCTAAAAGCCGTAGGAAGTTAAAAGAAAATCATTAAAACTATTTTTGAAAAAAAAAATTTAAAGGCCCTAAAAACTCTAAGAATCAAGTGGGGCTTTCTACTTATGATACATTTTAATCAGTCCGTACACTAGTTATTTTTTTTTCTTTTTAGATATATAGTGAATTTTTTAAGTACAGTGGTTTTTACTTGGAAAGTAAAGAGAAATTTAAATAATTACATCATTGTATTTTTTTATCTCTATTCCATGGGCAGTGCTAATTTGTATGAACATACGAAGAGGTTTTTGTATCTGAGGATCTGATATCAGAAGTAGTTTTCCAGTTTGTTCCCAAAACATCCCAACCCCAAACATCACTACAAAAAATGATAAAGTACCCAAAATACAATTCGTACTTTCACTCGTACCAATAGAAACATTTCGAGATCTTATTACCAGCGTAATAGAGGTCCCAACTTAAATTTGGAAAAATTTAGATGAATACTGGCCAACAAAACATTGGCATGGCGAACGGTTAATGAATAATAGTGAACTGATTTTTTTTATAAAATAAGTTTTTACATCTCTTAAAGCATAAAAATGCACAATTTCAGAGAGAGCTTATTTTATACTTGTCCGATTTCATAGATTCATGATCTAAAAGTTTACTCTATCTCGATTTTTATGTTGTAAAAAATTAAAACCATGTCTAAGGTGATATTTATACTTGAGTTCGGGTTTATCCACGTGTCCAGTTTATAAGAATTGTGGGCTATAAAAGAAATAAAGTATTATTGGGAACACACAAGCTGTGTAGGTGTGTTGAGAGAGGGTCCATGAAGAAGAAAAATATCCCGTGGAAAAATGTCCGAATTTAAGTGATATTTATTAGTCCTTTTGATACCTTCGACCAGCCCACCACCCGTCTCGAGGCTTTCGATTTCATCATGACATGTTTTTAGCTCGGCCACATTTACAACACGGCTGTAAAGAGCTTTACGAGAAACCCCCTACCCACACTTAGAAGCGGCGGCGAATCGCTTAAAAATATTGAGATATTTACAAAGTGGGAACACGGAGAGTTTTCGCGCATCGGGATCGTAATTTTTGAAATTTATTGCACACGCCGAGTCCCATTGGATATTGGGCGACGACAAGAATTTTTTTTCTTTAAAATAATAAATGTAACTTCTACTTTATTCACTGTAAAACCTTTGGGTAAATGAAATTTTTTTTGTGCTTGGCTTTAACAAGAAAAAAAAATCACCTCGCATTAACTAACTGATCTATATAATATAGTGTAGTTGGGAACATGTGTTGTTTTTCAGTTTTCCCCTCGCCACGGCCAGATGAGAATTTAACGCTCTCTTTTCAAAGGTATTTGCCGGAAAATTGTTGTGTTTAAATCACACGGTCAGGATTGAAAAGACATTTGTAGAAAAACGGCGCAAAAAGACGGGATTAGGACGGGGTTAAAGGGATTTTCGTGTGTTGAATTTTATTTACTCGACACAACGAGTTATTTACCTCAACGAAACAACTAATTAGAAATTTAACAAAGCGCTACAATTAGTGATTATTTTCACGATTTTTTAACCGTTGTAAAAAAGCTTTTCCTGGAATTCTCTTTGTATGAACTTATAAAACTTTTTACTGAGTGATACGATTAAAGTGATTTTTTTGGTATGCGTTATACCTGGTCTTATTGGCAGTTGAAGTAAAAATCTTACTTAAAAATACTGAAAAATAGGAGATGATATTTTACTTTAATAAAAATGATTTTTTGTTTTGGGTAGTGTTTAAACACCTGTTAGCTAATCCCATTTTAAATTCCAATCCCAATCCCAAATTAAATTAATAGCTACTAATAAATAATAAATAATAATGTCTTTCTATAAACTGTATATACTGATAACTGATAAACTCTTCCAAAGTTATGAAAATTTAAGAAAATCCTGTTTTATTAAAATGAAAAAATGGATTGAGGCAAACCTTAACCAACATTTTATTAAAAAGTTTCCTTCTATCAATTTTGGAAACTACAAGATATTTTTAAAGTGAAACGTTTTGTACATCGTCTCAAATTTTTGGGCCTGTCTTTAGCATGTCGCTGAATGTGTGTTACATTCTCGGCAGGGAATCGGCAAGTGTTCGGCAAAGCTCGGCAAGCTTGTAAGCTGTATGTCGTTTTACCACAAGGGGTGCTCACTTTCTAGGTTATTAGCTTGCACTGACGTCACTGGCTTGCGGTTTCTGACAGAAGCCAGTAGAGGCGTTAGAAGCCATTAGATATCTGCTATAATTGGTTCTTATCGTTCTTATTACGCACAATAGTTTGAAACTTTATTTCGTTTCATTTTGCTCAGTTATAGTTCAAAATAAAACATTGATTTTTTTAACAATATTGTTTATGTTCATTTTCTTTTGTAATCTTACTAGGTTTATCTAATTTAAGAAGGTGGGCTTCCTTTCACAAAAAAAAAGGTTTCATTATGTTAATAGTTAATTTTTATGAACATAATAAATATCAATTTGATTTTTCTTTATTACTTTATTTGAATTGAATAATGATGATATATCAAAACACTGGTTTGTTAAATGACGCGGGAATTCAAAATTTATAGCTAAGTAAGGTATAGATTCTAGAAGAAATATATCTTCAATATTCATTTAAAATACAATAACAAAAAAAAATCAAACTAACATTTAGTATGTTCATAAAAATTAATTATTGACATATTGAAATTTTAAATTTGTTGTTAAAGGTATTTAATAACCTAAATAAAAAGCATATTTTCTTAAACATGGTAGTGCCAACCAAATGCAGTCACCAGAGGAAATCCCCCACAAATCAACGATAGCCAATAGCCTTTAACGCCTCTACTGGCTCCTGTCAGAAACAGCAAGCCGTTGACGTCATTTTCAGAGATTAAAGAAACGCCGCACAGTAAAGTGAGCATACCTTATGTATCTAATAACCTTGGTTTTACCAGGGTTGTTGCGCGAGTTATATTGCTGGATGGCTATTTTCCTCTCCATCACAACGCAACGTTTTAGTATATTATAAGTTGTCATTAATTGTCAATCATATTTGTATTGGTATTTGTGTTTTTTGATCAGTATATTGATACAAATGTTGTTGTTTACTTGATCATGATAGACAAAGATACAGCTAGTGAGAATAGTGCGAAAATATCCAACAATGAATTATTTTTACGCCGTAAGAGAAAGACTGCCGACAGAGTTCGTGCTTATAGGAACAAGACAAAGGCTCCTGGTGAGTTGATTTAATTTTTATAGTGAATTTATTAAAATTATTAGAAATTTCTGCTGGTGTATATATGGTGTTTATGTACGTCGAAGCGATAGATTGTTTAGTATGATGTTTGTGTTAGTGTGTAGCCCCCCTTTCGTGCAGAAACAATTTCTTCGCTACAACAAACTTTATTTAACAATGATTGAACATGATAGGTATTCTTGAATTAACTTTACAATAGATAACAACAGGCAGATGATCGATTTAACAATATACATCAAATTCAATAGTGAAAATAACATTCGAGTATTGACATCAATAATGAAAATTTAAAATTAGTTGCAAGTAGTAGAAAAATTGTGCCGAAAGCGTAGCAAATGGAGTTAGATGCAAAACCTAGAAAATCAATTATATCGTTTATTTTCATACCCAAAATCGAATAATTTTCCGAAAATTTTCAATTGCCTACTTAAATGCCTACAATCCGAAAAAAGTTACACTTGCATCGTGTTACATTCGATTTCGTAAAACCACACAATAATTTTTTTTATTTTCAAGCACCCTAAGTATTAATATATTTAAGTCATTTGTTTATGATAAACTTTATGTAATTGAAGGAAGTACATTTGTTGCTCAAAATAATTATGCCGGATACCATATTTACATGATGGTAGGTGGATTTAAAATATAAAAACGAGTACCTACGTAAATTATAGATGAATGGCCTTTTTGGAGTAAGATATTTTATACTTGAAATTTAGATTCTTTTCGTTTCATTCAATCCAATACAAATCTTCAAAGTTGAATCATCCAGGTAAAATTTACTATATCATCCCTTATTTTTAACCCTTACAGTGTAAATATTCGTATTTAAGTTGAAGTAAAACCCAACTTTAAGGTACGTACGTTAGCCAACAAAAATCAAATAAAAAAAAATATAACCATTCAGTCGTGCACGGTCATACATTTAAAATGTAAGTATACTGATTTATACTAATCGAGTTAAGAATTTTTTAAGGGCATTGTACGTTTTAAATACTAACATTTTTACTCAATAAAGTCTTGGATTTACTTATGAACTCATTAGAATATGATTTTCGATTATCGATGAGAATTTTTTTTAAATAAAAGTCTCGAGGTCTTCAGGCCGTTTGTCTATTCATAGTACAAAAGCGTTAAGAGATCGGTCGACTGAAAGAAAAATCTGACGGGAGGAATTGCTATGATGTGCAAGTGGAATTATTTCCTGTGAGCAATTATCGCGGTTGATTCACTGAATATTCTTCGACTTCCTTTCACTGTCAATATCTCTCTTATCGTGGCGAATACAAACGGGTTACGGACGCTACGCTTATGACGCGTGATCTTTCATAACGACTCGAACGAGAGCGATTCGAAGCCATTTCCTTCGTTTGATTGGATATTTTATTGAGTTACCAGTCAGAAACGATTTTAAGTTTATGACGGCTAACGAATTGAAAATCGAGTAAAGCTTTAGACACGACGGGCTATTTAAAAAATAATTACACAGCTTTATATTTTTCACTCTTATAAATTGTAAGAGTTTTATGTTCCATTTTTTTTTTTTAATTAGAGTCAAAGTTTCTATCGTGTGGTTAGTAGTAACGACGGCAAGGAATATTATTACGACGAAGATGACGTGAATTGTTTCGGGTGCTTCCCAGTCGTGTGCTGTAATTGCTGCTCCAAATGCAATATATCAGTCGTGGGGATCACTCATGTGGAAATATGATCTAACTATATTAAATTGCTAATGTTGCTTTCATTATCCTCATCAAGACAACTCCATCGCAACTATTAATAATTAGTTGGTGAAAATAATTTGTAAACTTTTCCGACGAGCACAAAAGCAAGCGTCTCGGCTAAATTGAAATTGATTACACTATGTGTGCTTTTTTCGTGCCTTTTCGCACTCGGAAAGTTCTTTGTTGACTTGACCACAACAAACGCGTTCAATTATGAGGATATTTTAATTAAATCGTCTGCTTTGCTATAGGTATGCACGCAACTGCATATTTATATACATAGATAAATGATGATGTGTTATTAGTAGACGGGAAATGTTGGTTAGCGAAGCAAAAAGTATTTGTAAATATTTCCCCGTTTCATTGATTGCAAATTTGTGCTTTTTGGTAGAATTTTTGCGCGTTCCAATAAATAAAACCGAGTGGGCGCAAATAAATGCACCGACACATAGAAATACACACACATAGAGAAAGAGTGCAGCGAGGCACAGACATAAATTCAACGAATTGCGGGATGTTTATCACCTTTTATGTAATGTTCAACTCGATTTATTCGAAAATGAAATGATCGGAAAATAGAACCTGGCTTTATAATTCGCCTCAATGGAAAAACAAAAATTAATGCTTTCAATCCAAATTCATATTTTGGACAACTGATCTATATAAATAAAATGATAGCTGTTTTCCAATGTTCGCTTTAAACTCAAAAACTACTGGATAGATTTGGATCAATTTTTGTTTGTTTTACTTCTTATATACTTGGTCCTTATCTAAAAAAAGAATTATCACGATATCTTCATTAAAAACAAAGTAATTAAAGTTTTAAAAAATGCAATTTTTACAAGCAAAACGCGTTGAGCGGTGCATTTTTCGTCGCTTTGATAGAGTGGGGCAAACGATCTAATGCTCATGGGCTGGAGAGAGGATGTTTCTCCTTCCACTGCCTACTGATTATTTCATATTTGAGCGTACACTTAATACAGCTCAGCGAAATATAAGATTAATAAAGATTTTTTGAATTCTTTTTTCTATTTGTTTAGCAGTTTTTTAAAATATTTTTATAGCCTTTTTTTTAAATTCTCTATTAGCATTTTTTATATTTTAATGTAAATAGGGATTCAAAATACATTTTTAAGTTACAACCGTTAAAATTATCAAATTACATTTCAACACTCCCTTTTATTAGTGCATATATTTTCCAATCAGAAAGAGTTAAGTTAGCGAAAAAAAAAACATTTTTTTTTAAATATAAACTATATTCCAAAAAATTGCTCCTTCAGAATTCGTAATTTCTCCAAGCGTATAGTTATTAATTGATTAAAAATTAAATTTATTATTTCTTTTAAATTTATTTAAAATTAAACTAAAAATTAAAATTACTGTAAAATACAAAAAAGTTCCTATTTAAGTTTTTTTTAAATTGCTCCTTAAATGCTTTTTTCGGATCCGCAATTGCTCCAGGTGTATAGTTAATAGTCAGTTAATAATTAAATTATTAGAATTAAAATCGCTATAAAATCCAAAACAATTTTTAATTGAAAAATGTTTTTAAGCTCTTTATCTGCTCTTTTCATTACGCAAATAATTGATCAAATTTTTGCAATATTGTTAATAATTAATTATGTTTAACTATTTATAAATGTATTGTTGTACTATGACGTCATCAACTGCCGTTGGATCTTATAAACATGAATAGTTTAAAAATTGAACTACTATTTAACTATACACCTGCAGCAATTACGGATCCGGAAAGAGCATTTAAGAAACAATTTTTTGAAAAAAAAGAAGTGATTATTTTGGGTATATATAGCAATTTTTATTTTTTAATTTACAAATTTTTGAAAACTTTATTATTAATTAACTAATAACTATACACTTGGAGCAATATCGGATTCTGAAGGAGCAAATTTTTGGTATATAGTTAAAAATGTTCTACGCTAAGTTCTAACCGGTTATTTTTAATATATTTTTGCTTTCAATTTTTTAAATGTTTTTCCTCTGTACATTAAATATGTTCTTAACCTACACAGACAAAGTCGCGGTTATCAGCTAGTAATATAATAAAAGAAACTAACAACTAATAAAAGTAATAAGAGAAATATCCTTCATTTTTCTATAGCTGCATTTAATCATAACAAAAAATTGGACAAGTGCGAGATTGATTCGTGTCTGATGAAAAAAATCTTAGCTGTTCATTGGGATTCGAACCCAGGACCACTGGCGTATAAGGCAAGTATCTAGTCAACCACGCCACTAACTGGCCTGAATTAATATTAACAGTAGATAAATTTTTCACATCTTCAAGCCTGTTCATATAGAACCATATTTAGTATTTAGATGTAAAATGACAACTCTGAATACCATAGCATAACCTGGTAAGTTTAAATGCTTTTTTGTTCATTTTACTCAATAGTCTTCATTTATAGCTAAATTATTACAACAAAGTACAAAGGATGAGAAGAAACATGGAATGTTTGCATCCTCTTTCTCTATTAATTCCAATGAAATAAAACAAATGTTAAACGCTATTACAATCTAAAGTGTGATCGATTTTTCAATCAGCTCAATCAGTCATTAAAATAAATTAGTTCATTTGTAGTTAAAATATTTAATGAGTAAGTATTTGTCTTAAAAGATTACTATTGAAATTAAAAGGAATGTGCATATCGTAAACGTAATAGAAGTTAAACTTCTTAAACATAAAGAATATGAGAGATTTACTGTGCGTTTGTGTACGAGGAAGAGAGAGAGTTTTTGAAGGGGAGAAAGAAAGCATCTCAATAGAATTACAACAGTAAAAATTTACATAAAAATATTCTATTTATTCAATATTTATACTACCATGTTTAATATAATTGTGATTCGAGCATCGGAATATATATCTCCCTTTTTCTTCCTCAGTAAATTAAATCTTTCTTCTCTCTCATGTAGCGAAATGTGTCTAAATCTGTCATTGTAATTTAATTCTCTATTTTCGTGGGCCACCAAATTTTTAAATCGTCAAACCTGTAACACAACAAAAGAAAGTGGCAAATTCTAGATTCAAACAAAGTAGGTACCCTATAGGTTTTAGAGTCCTTAAATATTGTCACAGTCTACGGAGCAAGAAAAGATCAGATCTTAAATATGGGGGTGTGTCACCATTTTGTGAGTCTGGGGGTGTCACATGATCTTTAAACTGCCTCAGCCGTGGGTGGGATAAGCCAATCAACCAGCCAGTTGGAGAGCGATGTGGTTGTAGAACAAAAGCAAGACTTCTTGAAAGATCTCAAGACATCGGACCACCCGTGGGGCGAAGGGTTTGACCAAAAGGATTACTCGGTGTATGAGAGAGAGTACAATAATCTAGTATTTTCTACCCGTAATTCCTTATAGATAAGAAAAGGACAAAAGAACAACAAAGGGAATAGAAAATTCTACCAAACGAAAAATAATAGAACAGAATTTTCTAGAGAAAGGACCAAACTCCAAAGCCCCGGACAATCATTTTGGACATCAGCCCGGACAGGCGAGTCAGTCATAAATAAATCAACATGAGTGAAACATAAATCGGGAAATAAATAAAATAAATCGTAAACAGTGAATCGCGAGTATTAAATAAATTGTGAACATTGTTAAATCAAGTATAAGATTGCAGTGTATATAGTGAAATATAAACAGTGAGTGACAATTAGTGAATATTGTAACAGTGAACTTACTTATTGTTAAAGTGTAAATAGTGCAAATAAATTTGTCTTCATTCAAACACAAATCTAAGAATCCGTAAAAACGTTACAATATGTGACAAATAGCTAAATAATTTTTGAATTTTTAAGATTACAATTTTACACCTCTAACTTAATATTTTAATTTACTTAAATTTCAATTTGATACCTTGATCTGTTTTTGAGAAAAATGTGACTAACAAAATGAACTAAAAAGCCACTGTAGACAAATTCAAATATCCATAAAAATTATAAGTAGAGCACAATCATCAATTATACCGTTTAGTATAATCTTCGAAAATTAACGAGGAAAAACACGGATATAACGACAAGGTTACACATTTCCACTACGTTAGAACGGAAATAAAGTAATATACAAAAGAATGGGGCGCATTATTATTACTACTATTATTATTATTGACCATATAATGAAATGAATTTAAATTATTCATAAAACGTAAGTGTAGCAATAAAATGCCGCGATCTCATCAACGGTGAAAATAATTAAAGTCTAAATAACATTACTGAATGAATTTCCGTGTGTAAATGCGAATTCATAATAAACCTAATTGCTATATTATTACAGGCGAATTTTAACTTTCGATTTTCAGCGTTCTAAGTTTTACGTACGCTTTACGAATGTATCTATGTATTGTTATCCAGACAATGATATTCAAAAGTCCAATTAATGAGTGGATAAGACGGAAATAAAGTGTCGTGATCGGTCAAAATAGTGAAAAAATTAAACAAAACTCATATTAATTTTATGACCCAAAGTAAAAACGGGAAAGTAAATGAAATTGGAGACTAATGAAAAGGCTGCACATCAGCAAATAAATTTTGGTGGCTTAGGTTTAGATTTGTATTGAAATTTAAATGAAATAATTATTTGCTTACAAAAAATTTGTTTAAAAAAGATGATTGTCGATATATAAAACCCTGGTCAAGAAAATAGAAATTCCCCTTTTCTTACGAAGAAACAGCTTTCTAACGACATATGATAGCCAAAAAGAAAACTCTGTCTCTTTATTAATAATTCAATTCATTTAAATCAAGAAAATAACTAAAAACATTCAACCCTAGCTTCTTTGTATAATAAACTCGACAAAGAATTAATCTGTGGTGGCTAGAAATAGAATTCGAACATGCAGTGATACCTATCGCAATTGCCCTGACGAAACGACGTTATATACCCTTATGCAATTCAATTTATATAGGGCCAGTGCTGGCCACTGTAATTGTGACTATATTATGTGTACCTAAATAAATGTGGGTAACCACTCCCACCTTACATTCTGGTGACCCCCGAATTGCAGCACGCAACGCAGCAGGAACGGCCATTCTGCCTTAACCTGCAAGTTTCGCCTCATACTTTTAGACGTCATTCAGTCGCCACATACATCAGACCACCTTACGAAGGACTCAACTGTGGAGTAGCGGCATCTTAGGCTTCGGTTGAACTACTCCATACCCATCCCACTTCGTCTTCGGACTCAAGCCGCAGCAGCTCATCCCCAGCGGCCCCGGCTCCACGACGGTTCCAATCACGGCAGCCCAGACTCTCACAGCCCAACGACAACAATAATCGTGACCAAGTCACTAGGAGGGGAGTGATGTGGCGACTAGGAATGGAATTCGAACATACAGTGATACCTATCGCAACTGACCTGACGAAACGACTTTATATACCCTTAAGCAGTTCAATATATATTGAGCCAGTGCTGGCCACTGTAATTGTAAATATACTATGTGTAAATAAATGTGGATAACCACTCCCACCTTACAAATCCAAAATGCACAATACATGAAAATTATATTTACAGATGGATCAGTCCTGGAACAAAACAGAGGTTGTGCAGTAACTGCAAAAAATAGCTTTTTTGAGCTGATTCTTCCCTAATTACTTCATCATCTACTCATACAAAGCACAAGTAATCAGTAGAATAGCAATATAAGATCATCTTCACATAATATTTATTATATGCACCGAATTTTTATTAGACCACCAATCTAACTAATTGTGAGCTGTAATAACTGGCAAAAACGCAGAAACCAATAACATTTAATGAAAAACTCTTAAAATTTAAAATAATGGTTAACAACTCGAATTGTGAAACTGAAAAGGTATCCCTCCCAGTTTAGTATAAAATAAAAAAAGAGGATAAGGAAGAAAGGGAACCCACAAAAACCTCTGCTGACACTTAAACCATCATACCAGAATCCTTGATTCAATATAATAAGTTCGTCGCAAAAACATTAGAGGAATGGTGGATTCCTAATCGAAGTAAAAATTCTTAAAACTATATTAAACTCGAAAGTCAGCGAATACCATTATTGATTAAAAGTAATATAAAAGGGAACGGGGCGCATTTTTATCACTGCTACCCAAAAAAAATTAAAATTATCCGACTCAGAGATATGGTATATGATTTCTAGTGATTTTTTTACGCTGACTGCGAATCCGTCGTCAGTTTTTCTCCAGCATTCTTCAATTTTCAAAATATCACTGAATAACGTATTTTCTGCGATGCGTCCTAGTTCTTTCTTTTACATGAAACTCGCTGTTGATTAAAAGAACACACGTAAAGCCAACATTGGATACAAAAATTATAAATTAAGTTATATATTAATATCTATATATGAACAGAACTAGCCTTTATGCATAAACGAACTCCCACCCTTTACCCCAGAGTGCTCTTTATTTGAATTTTTGCATAAAAAAGTCTCAAATAATAGTTGTAGGCATTTATAAGTCAAAGAACTTCATAAAGTTCAAAGAAAAACGATCGAGCCATTTTCGGAAAAAAATAAAAAAGCTCAAAAACTCCTAAAATAAAGTGGAGCTTCCGATCAACCGATTTCAACAAAAAGCTTCGCGGCACAACTAGATACCATATAAAGGCAAAATTCTAAATTTTCAAATCATTCAAAAAAAGATTTTTTCAATTTATAAGTGTCTGAGATTCCATTTGACTCATCCATTTAACGTTTATTACCACAAGAAAAACATCTACTTCATACTATTTATAAGACGCAACGCTTACGAAGACGTCCACTTTCTGATAATTTCTCGCTTAAAATTCACCCAGTTTTTGCGTTACACACCGCCTCGATTAAATCACCATCAAACCTCCACTTTGGTACAGTAATCTACACATTTACCAAAGATCCAAGAGTGAACAAACCATTTTCATCACCTCTCATTTTTAGCGCGCTCATTAAATATGATTTATTAGAAAATAATTCGCGCTGATGTACAGACAAAAACATGTAACATCTCGTGCATCATTAACACTTGTATTCAATTTTCACTTTTTCAACTCGTTATATTATTATAATATAATATAAACCATCAATAAAATCGTTCACTTTCTTAAAATCCTTAATTTTTTATTCAATCTCAATTTTTGTCATAACATTGCCCTTGTGAGCTAAAAATTTGCTTTGTGTTTAGTGAAAGTAAATTATAACATGAAATATGTCATTTAATGCAGTTGTAAATTCTATGCAATTATTTTTAGATTTGAAACATAGAAATTATAGTTTTAAGATTTTTTTTTTAGAAACAAATTCAAAGATTTTTTTCTTCTCGGCGCCGAGGCATTGCAATTATTTGAATATATTAATTTGTTAAAAGGAAAGTGTTGGTTTTTGTTTGTATAAAATATGGACCTTGTAGATTTTTTGCGTGTTTAGCGATAGTCAATAGAAGAATTTCAATCTGGCGGAAATAATTTTTTTTAAATTGTAATTCGGTTTTGTGTATTAAGAAATTTAGTTAGATTTTGTCTGATTGTAACGCTTTGATTCGAATAAAGGTCATAATATGTTTGTGGGTGCGACACAAACATTTTATTGTTTCGCTGAACTATTGCGAAAATTTGGTTAAAATACAATCAGTTCTTTTTGATTTCCTTTCTCTAAGCAAAGGTTTTATAGGCTCATCCTTTTACATAGACATTTTTACAGTTATTTTGTTGAGTAATCGAAAAAGGAAGGTATTTCAGGTTTCTATTATCCCATTATGTAAAAAATATTCATTCAATGAAAATTATATTATATACAGGGTGTCCCAGCCTTAACGGTCATTAGAAGTTTCCAGGGAACCTAAAATAATAGAAATCTGAAATTTGGGATTATAGACTAACTGGATTGGGGCTACTTTCCTAAAATATTTTTAGTTTTCTGACACTTCCGGTTATAACGGAAGTTGACACTAAAATCGTTATTCCAAATGGAATGTCCTATTTGTTTTTACATATCTCGATTGAATTACTAATTCTGAGCATTTTTCAAACTAAAAGACCTCATTTAACACTTAACAGTTTCCAGAAAAAATACTTTTTTTTGGAAATTTCACAACAAACGGACGTCTCGTAAAAGGTCCGTAACTCCCACATTAAATTGTGTAAGAAGCTCGACATAAGCTCGATTGAGAGCTCGAAGATTCTGTTAGACTCGAGATTATCAAAAACAATCAATTTTTATTACTAAGTATCTCAAAGTGCATCGTAAAGTAACACGTGCTATATTGTGCAGTATATCATTTTTTTTTTTTTAATGGAACCACTAAATTTTAACTGCCTTGTGTGGTTCTTCTTAAAATGCCCCATATTTTCATCATTCATATGCCTAAAGCCAAGTGTGAGAATTTTCGAGTTATCGTTGAAAATAAGAAAATTCCACGTTACACGGAAAAATGTGTTGTAGATTTAACAACATTCCTTGTTAATTTTACAACATTAACTAGTATTATATAGGATGACATCACGTGTGTAACGTTTACCAGTTAAGTGTTATTAAAAAACTATAGTATTATTTACAACACGAACTAGTAAAAATGACTCCATGACATTTATAATGTAGTTGAATTTTTGACACTTGAATTTATTTGTCAAAATTATAGGTTATGTTGTACGCGCCGCATGCGCACCATTAAGAATATTAAAAATATAATTATAGAAAAAAGTAAAGATGGCTCTGATGTTTTTTTTTCTCATCCGTTTTACAAGGTTTTACAACATATTGGAGTAAATTGTTCATTGTATTTAGTATTGTATACACCAAAAATAGTAACGATTACAAATTTGTTAAAATTTGTGGCGTAACAGAAACACCAAAATTTGTTAATTGTACAACACTCAGCAGTTGTAACAGCAACATATATTTACTACACTATGGTAGTAAAAAATACTATACGTTAGAGCTGAATACAACACAGTGTGTTATCTGCTGTTACATTTGTGGTTATAGTGAACACAAAGTGCAGTAAAAATATTACTTGTTTAGTGTTGTAAATCTTACACCACTATTTTTTTCCGTGTATATTCGTAATTTACAACCGAGCTTTATGCTCTCTGTCCAACGGTAGTTGGCCATGTTTTCCCTATTATTATCATTTCTCTATTAAGTTTAATTGGTTCGCTTGATTCAGTGGATGACGAGCTAAGTTCGCCTTAAAATCTCCCTTTATGTTTCATCCACCGTGTTATTAATTTAAACCTACCTGAAAACATGGCCAACTACAATTTGATTTTAGTTTTGATTTCCGGTATAAGCGGAAGTGTCAGAGGCAATAATCCCAATTTTCAGATTTCTATTATTTCAGGTTCTCTGGACACTTCTAATAGTCGGTCAGGCTGGGACACCCTGTTTAAAAGAGTTAAATTTAAATCATAAATTAACCAAACTTAATGAGACAGCAAAACTTTAAAATAAAAATAAAAGACATATAAATTTTAATAAAAACTTATATCAAGGAATGAGATTATACCTACAATGGGGTGTTCCTCGAATCTCGACACTCTCACGCATTCATACGCTCGTATTTGATAGGAAAAGACGAAAGGATCACTGTGAATCGATAATAGAGCTAATAAATATAATGGTCATTAAGAAAAGAGGGAAATGGACAGAGTGAGAAGTGCTTTGAGTTGAATGAAAGAAACATAACACTTTTTCGTTATGTTACAATTTTATATTTACGTCCCAAACGTCTCAAATCTCACAAGTCTTGTTAAGAAATTTTGTTTTAATAAGATTTCTGAGAAACTATTTTTCCACATCCTTACTTCAACTAAGAAAATGAGAGTGAATTTTAAAAATAGGTAACTGTACAAAGTATACTTAAGAAAAAATTAATTCTGAACTTTTGAAAGTTACGGATATTTTTGAACCAGGTTATGACAAAAAGTCGTTTCAACTTTGATGGAGAATAACATATTTGAATATAAACAAAATCGGGGGATGGAGGTGGTATACCATCCATGTAAGAAAGAGCCACAACACTCCAACATATGAGTGATGAAATTTCATCATTTGTAAATGTGAGCAACGACGACATTTTTTCCATCCCGATTTCTGTCATAAAAACGTGCATGAGCACGTTTTAAAAGGTATTCAATTAAGAAAGGTTTATATATAGATGGAATTTATGGTCGTTACCTTGGATTATATTCGTGGCAAAGATAAGATCGAGCCTCGCATATATAGTGACTTATGATAAAATTTTCACACACGATTACTGATTAACTTGTTGTTCCTATAAGTGTAAACCAATACGGTCAATTAACTAATTGATCGTCTAACTAATTAACTCATTTTTATCCTCATGAAAGCGATGCTCGAAATACCTCACAATCTATCTGTTTATAATAACAAAATGTGGGTGTTATTTTCTGATTGTAACATTACATTTTTTTGCCTCTCAAGTTGAGGTCATTTACTTTTCTTACTTTTCATATTGCAATTCTCAGACATTTTCATTGCAACAAATGAATAAATTACCCTCAGGAAAAGGGAGTACATTGGCATGGATATTGATAGACCTCATATACACAGTACACACACCGCATACTTTCTGTCATTAAACCTTTGATATTACTCAACGTGTTCCAAGCCTACAAATTGATACAATTGATTTTAATAGTTCAATGCTTTGAATTTTATTTTGCCTTTCTAGAAATATAATATACTTTCGATTTTTGCATATTATGATTACTTATAGTTAATCGGCCTTTTTTCTATTTTGCGATCTCGTTTACGCAACAAATCGAAAATTATTAATATTTCTATTTTTCCTCGTATCACCAAGGTTAAAAGTGCAGGATTTGTTTTTGGATTACTTTTCTCTCATTTTGGTTCGAATGTTGCAATAGTTTTAAATAATTGGTATTGGATCAGACTAATTAAGTGTTAGATTAATTGGTTGTAATAATATGGCTCCTATTTTCATTAAAAATTTGGCAAAGTCATGCCCTTCAATATTTGATTGGATTTTTGACTAATTTTTCGCGATAATTAAATCCAGTTATGATGACATTGACTACATATGGTTTCGCAATAAAATTCGCTATCATTGGTAGGCGTGAAATTTTCTCACGTTTATAAGACCTATTAGACATATCAAGCCGTTATATTAGAGCACGTGAAATCCAATATGAAATTTATTGCCGTATAATATCAAATAAATACCAAAATTAAGCGAATTTAAAAGAATTTAATAGCTCATAATATGTTAAGTGACTGACGGTTACCTGAAGCTTTGGTTGTCCGAAATTTTTCTCTAGACCGTTAGGGATATCTTAGTAGCTATATTTACTGGTATTAATATCGCAGAAACCATATTTCTAGGATAAGAATAGTTATTGAAAGACTTAACTCAGTGATTCTTAAATTGGATGAGTTGACTACAGAATATTTAAGTTCAGTAATTCCTAAATATGATAAATTTGTGTCCGACCGAAAGTTTGGTTTCGGTTTCGGCCAAAATTGGCCGAAACTTTTGCCGGAACCGAAACTGATTTCGGAAGTTGTCGTGCACGCTTGTCTACCTTCGTTTCTCACGGCAACGCTTTGGCGGACGCTGGCGGCCCTGTTCGGAAATTATCAATATAAGATTGTTACTTTCTTTTACTATTATATAGATGATAGTAAAAGAAGTATTGTAATCAGGTCGAATTTTCGAATTCGAGCTTTCACCGGAAATACGTGTTTTGAGGTCCCCTGAGTCCAAAAAAGTGGTTTTTAGAAACATGTCTGTGTGTCTGTGTGTGACAGCCATATCGTATCGAAAGCTTTATCCGAATTTCACCAAACTTGGAATCCATATTATAGATACCTAGTTGTGTCGCGAAGCTTTTGGTTGAAATCGGTTAAGCGAAAGCTCCACTTTATTCTTGTGGATTTTGAGCTTTTTCAATTTTTTTCAAAAACGGCTCCAACGATTTTCTTTAAACTTACTATAGTTCGTAGACTCATTAGTGGCTACAACTTTTATTTGAAACTTTTTCCTGGGAAAATCGAATAAGGACGGTTCTGGGGTGAAGGTTGGGAATTCGTATATGCTATATGATCAATGTACATACATACAGGTTGTATGCATATAGTTCTTGTATGCATATTAAGTGCTATATTTCAACTATTTTAAACCAACAGCGAGTTTCATAAATGATAGTGAAAGAAAGTACTGTGACGCTTCGCAGCAGATATTTTAATTATGAATATTAATAATACGAAAAACCAAAAAAATAACCCTAAATATAAGATATTTAGAAGTTTTTTTTAAATTTGATTTTATAATTGTTTACAATTTAAATGTTTAATGTAGTTGTGTAGTGAGTTACTTAATTCTAAATGTAAGTAAGACTGTCCTACTAATTGTGGTCTTGGTATCTTTGTTAATTCTAGATATGTGGTTTGATTATTTTTGATGAGACTGGAACTAAGAGTGTAATAGTCATTTTAGTAATTATTATTTTTTTTATATAAGAGGTAGGTACCTAAAAGAGATTGATGATTCTTCTAAGTATTTAATGAAACAGTAACACAATAAGTGATTTGATTATTTATAACTGATAAACATTTTGCTATGAGAACTTAATTTGAAAACATAATAAAAAAATTATTAATATTTTTTTTATATTATATTAAATAAATGATTACTACAAATTTAACATACTGTGTTTTCATTTCATGTCCGAATTAATGCAGAATAATGGGTTAAATGCAACAAATTTCAGTATTTTAAGGAATTTTATACTTTACCACATGAGTTTCGGTTTCGGTTTCGGCCAAAACTGAAGCCACGGCCAAATATTCGGTTTCGGTTTCCAGTTTTGGTCGGACTCTAATCAATTTTCAAGTTATGAGCTAACGGGGAAAGGACAGACAGAGAAATGTTATGCTTCATATATACCATTGTAAGACAAAGAGATAGATTAGCTCAAGATTAGAACACGTTTTTCTTGTTAGCGTGAATTATTTATTTGCAAATGTAACAAAACGGTTGTTAAGTATATGTAATATATCTGTAAAATACAAGTGGAATAATTTATATTTTTTGCAATCGGACCAATTCGAGGCATCCGCCGCCCTTTTGTGACGTCACCCAGGTTGGGTGCGTTCGCCATCGACTTATGTGTGAACAATAATTGTAAAATCCGCGGTCGATTCAAACCTTGAAATAGTTGACTTGAATCAAATGCCTTTACACCAACATGATAAATGCATATTAAATTTATTAATAATCATAGACTGTACGAGTTCATTTCACGATCTTCATGACTTCTGACTCTATGACACAATCGATCAACACAACAAGTAAATGAACCCCAAGAAAAATACAATCGTGAGAGAATAAAATATCAAACCAAGACAATCATTTTCCTTGATGTAATATCTTTTCATTTTTATTTACAAATATTTTCCAGATGATGATAGCAATATCAATATCACGTTAATTGGACGAGATTTACTTTCGACTCGATCAGCCAAGTGCGCTAATTGTTGGGTATTGTGATTCTATGCATCGTTGAAGTTATATGTACATAATATGTACGAGAGTACAGTCATCCAAGACTATTGACAAATTATTCAAATATTCAACATTCGAACGGCTGTATCTGCGAGACGTGGATTTGTCAAATTGTTGATTGAGTGATTGGTATAATTTAAATAATTCAGCGAAACTGATATATAGAGAGATCTTCAATTAAAAGCAAGATGCTCATAATACTAAATTATTAACGCTTCAAATTAGAATTAGCTTGTCAAATATTATCGATCTCTAACTAAATATTACCTACTCCCATTTTTTGCTCATAATCTTCTTACCATCTCGGTCTATACGTTCAAAGTAAGAACATTTTTAGTTGTTTTTCATTCATTCTTCAATTAATTGAAATGGATGGCTAAACAAAGTGGTAAAAAAATCCATTTGTGACAAAAAACTTCATTCGAGGCAATAGATATCAAAATGGAGATAATATCAAAAAGAAATAATCTACAAAAATTTCTGTTATTCTATCCAGATTAATAAATTAAAGCACTAAAATATGATTAAAGCTTAACGTTTAACTAAAGCGTTGAATGAAAAGTAAAATGTTGGATACTTATCACAATACTTAAGTGTTTCCTCAAATTTGAGTGATGTCTATGAATATCGCCATAAATTAAACTGATGACAAACAAAAGTTACTAGTAGCTTCCTATGAAATATGCACGATTGTAAGTTTAAAATACCGATGTACAATTAAAATTAAAAAAATATCGATAGCGGTATTCGTTCCGTAGACTTCTTGCATGTGAGACCGTCACTTTAATCGCTGGGCCACAAATACCACATTGAAACGTATAACAAAGCGTTAATACAAACCGTCTTCTAACTGTCGACATACAAACATTTGCCTATTATTATTATAATGATGATGACGGTGATAATAACAATTTAAAGAGTCTGTATTTTAAAATGTGTTCTAATAAAGATTAAACTACTCAAGAAATTAAATTCATTTATACAAAAGTAAAAAAGATGTCAAAAATTTCAAAATTTCAAGTAATATTATTTGAACTTTATAAAAGAATTCTGCTAACTTTGAATAACATTAACTAAGTGGTTGCTAAGAAAAAAATTAAAAAGAAATCGAAAACCTGCTTGTGCTGGTTAATTTATAGTGTAAATTGCACTATATTCAGTCTCAAAGTAAAGAGACCGTTTTCGTTTTGCATTTTTTCTTGTTTAAATTATGATTTATGCCTTTTAATCCACTTTTCGAGTATTGAAATGACTTATTCACTTCGTGGCAGGCTACAAACAAATATATATTCATAAATTATTAGTATCATCTCATTTTTTTCGATAGTATCCCCAATATATCCTTAATTATAACACTTTATTTTAACTCTTTTGGTATACCATATACAATTATTACAGTTCTATAACTCAAAACTAAATCTTTACCTTGGCAAAATTAATTATTTTACAACATTACTTGCGAAATGTCATTTACAAGATTCTTATTCGTTTTTGTTAGCTCTTATTTTTAAAAGGGTTAATTTTTAGTTTCCTACCACCTGAGGGCTAATTAAAAGAAACTTTCTCTTAAATCCACTACGCCTCCTTTTTGTATTTACTATCATAACCTGTCCCTTGAAGGGATCCAATATCATTCGCTCTTATTTAAGTTTTTCTTTTTGCAATTTATTTAAACTGATTTCAAACATTTATTTTGTACAATTAGATTTTTTTTGGTTGGATGAAGGACCAAAAGTTTGAATTAATAGACATGAAAATGAGATGCACGATGCAGATTTGTGACCAACACATAAAAATAATATTTTCAACGAGAAAATATCAAAAACGATTGTTATCTAGGCGTGTTGAAGAATCACAAATTGCCATTTCACGTAAAGAGCACACGACTTCGACTGCCATTTGAAAATTTTCCAAGGTTCTCACATTAGGAAATTAAATTTTTTCAAAGTTAAAAGCTTTTATTTTAAAAAATAAAAAAAACATAAAGTTCCATTAGTTTCAATAATGATAAATTTTCGTTGGTAATTTCGAGTCATTTATTACAATAATTATAATAATATGTTGTATTATAATTAAATAAATATTGATATTTATCATAATATTCCATTATATGCACTGTGTTTTCCCGACAAAATAAAACCAAATTGAATTATTGCTTTTGCCGATTGAAAATTAATTATTTGTTATTGACACATAAATTTATGTTTTTCCTGTAAAATAAATCGGAAATGCGAAATTTTCGCCATCTGCCATTTGGAACTGATATAATCTGTTTAAAATTATTTCGATTTGGGTAATTAATTGGAGAAAAATATGTTCAAATTTTTATTCGGGAATTGACAATTTTGAGCTTTTTAAATTTGTTGCAAATATTTTATATTATCATTTAGATATAAGTCAATCGTGTTTCAAATAGACGTTTCAAGCAAAAATTCTTCGTATGATTTTTTTGTATCCAACCCAAATATATCATATTAATTAAATGCAAGATTTCCAATTCATTTTAATCAAACACCATGACACTATTTGTCAAAAAGAGTTTTTGTAAGTTCAACGTTTCTTTTGATTGACAACCAACGAGTAATACAATAAAAAATAGAAATGAATGAAACAAATTGGATAGACAAGGCCAGAGTTTTCATTAATAAAATGATGTTAGTAATAATGTGATAGCATATAAAAAATAATAAACCGTTTTCCCATTATTTCCATATTGGGGATTAGGGCGTTGAAAATAAAGAGGTGCGAAATATTTGATTTGAAATATCGATTAGATCGACAATTTGAAGTTTTGTTTTCGATCCATTAAAGGTGTTTCAAGGATATTTGTATATATTGATTTCGTATGGAAACCTATAATTTAATTATACATGTAGGTAAGACATCTGATGAAAGGTCTGGCATTCTTCATATTCTTCTGCATTTTTTATCGATGATGAAATGATTTGAGAAATTGTTCATTTTTTTGTTGTTATTGTTATTATGTATATTAAATCGAGTGAAATTCACGGAAAAGTCGATAGTCGGTTGCGAGATTTTCTTTAAAAAAAAAATAATCGAGGAAAATGATATAATATGTAATTGTTATGTTAAGATTTAAACGTTGATTTCTGTGTTAATTAAAACGGGTGTAGTTTGCAATTAATTACTTCCTAGTTTCAGGGTCTGATAATTTTATAAGAATCTGATTTCTTTGATTTTTTTGACCTATAATAATAGTAGGAATTTTACACATATAAACAATGTTTTTACATTGTACAGGTATATTGTAAGGTGGAGTTTAAGTAGGTATTAGAAAAAAAAGTTTTTTACAAAGAGTTACAAAAGTTTGTCTTGAAAAATAAGACATCCAAAATTTCAATTGTTGTGATGATCTTTTGAGGGGCCCCAACGTAATAGAATTTCATAAAATAAATTACATGGTATTAAAAAATTGCATCACACGTAAATGTAATAATAGTTACTTTTGGAATAGTTTTTTCGTTGCTTCGAATTTAAGTTTTAGTACATCACCAAAGTAAAATTTATATTTTAGTTTAGTATACCTATGATGTTCCATAATATGTAAGAAATTATTTTTTTTAATTGATATTCTTTAAATAAAAAATAGCTAGCGTTACTTATCATTACATTCGTTAGATGCAGCATGTGTTTAGAAAAGAACTACAATAATGCAGTTTTTATACAAAGTTCAATTAACAGGTTCATTGATTTTTTTCAAACCTCAACATCATTAGAAACACCTCTAAACATATCACGAGATAAAACTGTTTTTGTATCCTTAAAATTGTTCAGTTAAAACGACAACTCACTGAAAGTATACCCAAACTCTTATAATAAATATTTTTAACTTTACCCTAAAAAATAATCAAATCAGCTCAATAGCATAAACTTTTTCTCAAAATACGATAGAATTATCCTTCCGGGATCGATTAATGACTCTTAACGTAGTTTTTGTTCAAACAATAGACCTAATTACCTAACAATTTTTTTTTTGATTTATTTAAGGTCGAATTTTTAGTTTAAGCAATAAGAGAAATATCCTTGATTTTTCTATAGCTGCATTTAATCATAACAAAAACATTGAACAAGTGCGAGATTGATTCGCGTCTGATGGTTTCGTACAAATTTATTCTTTTAAATCTGAGTTAACTACTATCAACTACTATGGTCATTAGTTAGACCGTCGAATCCGAAAACCCAGAAAAAAAATCTTGGGCTTTCATTGGGATTCGAACCCAGGACCACTGGCGTATAGGGCAACTATCTAGTCAACCACGCCACTTAGTGACCTCTTACAAATTTAACTTTTCAAAAATTTTTAAAATCATCTAAACATTTTCGAGATCTAAAGCTATGTTAAGTACAAACATTTTTAATCTTTTTTTTATTTTACGTTTAGTTTGGAGGAAATAGATTAGAATGGGCCACTTACCCAAAGTACTACTAGAACAAATTTTCATACTTCAACCTCATTTCCATTAATTATCTAATGAAAAATTATACCTATCTTCGAGCTGAAATTACCCAAAATAATTTCAAGCAAATTTTCCAATACAAAGACTTAGTTATGAAAGTTTCGTACACAAACTATTATGTCAATACCTTACGTAAGGCATCTTCAATCAATCTAATTAACTACCACATTTTAAAATTCCCATGCATTACTCAAGTACTCAATTAGCCAAACCAACACTAACCGAAAGCAAAGAACCCATGTTAAATTTGAGGAAAATCTCTTAGGAAGAAAAATTATCTTTTCAGCATGGATCAAAAAGGCAATCATGCGAAACAAACTGTCAAAATAAATTAAAAGATTGTACTAAACGCGAACAATATAAGCCCGAGACGAGGTCAATATTTCAGTCGTGACCGAAGTGACTTAATATTATATATTTCGGATATAAGTGTAGATACCTAAGCCATGGCGTGAATAACTCGAGATTCCAATCAATATATACCTTTAATACGTTGAACGAGTTGTATAATAGTTCAATAGCTATTAATTCCACAATTTTTTCTATTTCAAATAAATCACGCTTTATATTAGAACGATTTCCATGCCCTTTATATATTAAGTTGTACTTTTTAAGAGTTTATTTTGAACTCAAGGATTTGTAATCCGTAAATGGTGTGTGGACAAAATATGGAATATAATAATTGCAACAATAGCTGTGGCCGCCTTCAGCCTCACCAACCAACAGCCAGATGCAATCGGAGGAACATTTAAAATGTATGCATGAATGTGCTCAGGTGTGTCGCATACTCGCATACTATCATGAAAATACTTTTTACGAGAAAATGTCGAATGGAGGCTTCGTTTTTCCCTGGCTCAATCGCCCAACAACAAAACGTGATGACATGAAGTAAGTATATAATACATAAAGAGTAAAGACGACGCTTGGCAATTATTGTTATTATTTCTCAATATTTTGTAAATGAACGATTTGAGTCTATGGGAGACTTCGCACGTTGTGGGTTGATAGAAAGGCATCCTCTATGGATTTTGAAAGGTCTTCTGATAGCATGAAATAATCTTCTTTATTGTACGTATATTTATATCTATATATAAATATAATAATGAAATTATAATGAGCCTAAAACTTCAATTATTTACATATTTGAGAGCGTTAGCTATATTAGGCTTTGACTCGTACCTATATAACAATAATTAGACAAACGAGAATATTATACTTTCATACTCGGATACTTTTACTAAGAAAAAAAAATATTCACTTTCAATATATTGTAATCTTATTAAATAATGGTAATTTACACCACAAATTGACCATCGAGAGAAAAGCAAAAAGATGACTCAAGTCAAACGAAGTGAAAAATTAAACTTGCAATCGAGGTGGTCTGTGATATGCTAAACGTTCATTGGTTGATCGGAAAAACTTAAAAACAATTTGTTACAGGTTATTTTGATGCATTTTCATTTCCTCTTGGTTTGAGTTAGTCTAAATTTGCTTATTTTTGAACTATATTTATATAAAACGAGGGCCATTTAAAATTTGGAATTTGAATTTTATATAAAACAAAATCTAATCAACAATTTTTCACAATTTTTTAATAGAAAGGTTGCATCTTAAATTTTCAGAATGAAAGACGACATAATTCATAATGGCTGCCACGGCTTGCCTTAGAGCAGCGGTCTGGGAACCGGGGTAAATTATCCCAAATGGGGTTTTCTCTTTTATAAACGTTTTAAGTAGTATTTTAACAAACCATTCTTTAAACTTAAATCAAAAAGCCCCAATTTTGAAGTCATTATGTCAAACATGAAGTAACATCATTTCTCCAAAACTTAAAGGGGAAAGTATTCAATTAATTTTTATTTTGTTTTTTCCAAATGATAATTTTATTTTATTTGTCTATTACATATGTAGGTACCTACTATTTTTATACTTTTTACAGAAATGATGAAAAAAATTAATACAATAAATAATGTTTAATTTACGTTTACATTGATTGCCTACTTTTAAAATTAGGGGGTAATATCGACTTAGGCAAAAATATTTTGGGGTAATGGCTGAAATAGTTCCCCGACCGCTGCCTTAGAGTAACCAATCCGATCTACCCAATTTTTGAGTATATTTTCAATCGTATGTGCTTCTATTCTATCAATGGCAACCTCGATGTCATGTTTTGAAGTCTCAATCGTCTGGATGGTTATCGTAACATTTACCCCTGACAACCCCCTAGAAAAAATATTCCAAGGGAAACAAATCACAGCTCCTAGGCGGTCAGTTTGCATCACCATCTCGACTGATTATTCAATTTTCAAAAACTGGCTGTGTGGTAAGTGGCTACGTCCTGTTGAAACCAAATATCGTCCATATTATTCTCTTCAATTCTTGGAAACAAACATTTGTTAAGCATGTCACGGTAGCCTTTACTATTGACCATAAGGGCACCTCTTTGGTAATTTTTGAAGAAAAATGGTACAATGATCCTACCGTACCAAAAACCCCACCAAACATATATTTACATAGCCTCCGATGTGGAAAAGAACTTCATCTGTAAGGATGATTTTTTGATTAAAACGCTCATCTTCTACCAGGTGATTGATTTTTTTGAATTTTCGACATTTGCCGCTTTACTCTATATTGCTCATGATTTTGAAATTTAGACTAAAGAGTTTTAGTCATTACTTCAATCATTTGCTATACTTAAAGCACTTGAGGGAAAAAAAACTAAGTTGTTTTCGTCAATAAAAACATATCCAGTGGAATTACATTTTGTCAAAGATAATTCTTTAATAATGGTAAAATTCCACTATATATATTTTAATTTTTCGACATCGCTATTTTTTTGAACAATTAAAACAAACTATAGTTAAAATTATTTCCCCAAAAACATTCTCTTCTTCTTATTGTACTTAGAAAAGATCCTCCTATTTCTTTTATTAAACTAATGCCAGGGGGATCACATTTTCCACTCTATTCCGGGAAATTACATTATATATAAGTAATCCCTACAACCAACACCATTAAAAGGAAACTTTTATTGTATCTTCTTGATTTTGATAATGTCTGCTAAAGACAGAAAAGGAAACATCTCAAAATTCAATCAAGCGACATTTGCCTATGTGAGATAAAAAAAAAGAAAAATAATAACTAACACAAACTGAAAAGTTGGAAAAAGATCACTAGATAAATCACATTTTTTATAAATCTACCCTTTATTATTGTGAAAATATATAAAGCTTATCAACGCCTTTTAAATTACTATATCAATCTTTTAATGTCCTCAGGTATGAATTGTAAGGTAGGTACCAATAATTCAACTATTTAAAAAATGCCAGGGGTATTACATTTTTTCATGAAAATCCTCTTTTTAACTTTCAAATTGGCAGCATTTTTATTAAAACCACTGTATATTGTCTGTGCATATAAAAAACGCCAGAGTAATTAAATTTCCAAATAGTATTAGTGCTTGTTGATAATTTCAAGACATCAAAATCCCAAAAATATTAAAATCATATCTACTATTGAATTTATATTTAGCAATTGATATATTTGTCAATAATTTGGGGCTAATGCATTGTTTATATATATGCGTTATTTCTTATTTAAATCAAGACTAACAAAATTGTATGAAAATATATTTTATAATTTGAAAGCATTAACTCTGTAACAAGCGACAAATAGTAGATATTCATTTATGGTCAAATAAATGGTAAGAAATGGTTAGTACCTATTTTTTTCTTCCGATTTTATCTCCTATACAACTTTATTGGTAATACTTGATCTATTTTAATAACAAATTAAAGAAAAAACGTCGTAAACAATACTTTGGTTATTTTAACATTTTAAGTCATACTCCGTATATTATATCTAGGTATATGTATTTCTGTTATCTACTAATATAGAGAAATCTAGAACCGAGTACCACTGATGCTTGGAGTGAAGGTCTAACAAATCTAACCATATAACCGCGATGCCACTAAGTGGGCTCAACAAAACAATTAACTGTCTTCAATAATTGAAATATTAAGAACTTCAATTTGTTTTTTTTACACTTAAGGCTTAGATCACTTTCATTCACTTAGCCATTTTTATCGATCGGGATAACATGATTGAAGTCTCTTAAAACCTACTTGGTTTAACAAAAAAATAAGATTAATAAAAGGTTAATTGATTTCAATGAGCGATCATTAATCAGAGCCAAACAAATTCCAAGACTAGACCAAAAAGAAAAGAAAGAAAACAAAACCTCGACAACCAACACGTTACGTAGGTAAAGTACATTTCTCGACTAATTAAATGTTTGTAAACGATATAATTAGATTAATAACAGATATTTTGTGTGAATTACAAAAGATTACCGTAAACAAAAACCACACCCTCACTCATAACATAGTGTTCTCTAACCTTGGACCTGTATACGCACAGAGAAAACCCGTTACAATTATCTGTGATTTTTCCTCGATTTTTACGGTTTTATGGCGAGTGATTCATTTAACCGGCTAATTTGTAATCCGAAACGTTACAGCCTGGTCGTCTATCGCAAATTATGATCGATTAAGTCGAAAACGTTTAGAGACCAGTGAGCATTAATCGTTACAACATTGAACTAATCGTGCGTCTTAATTCGTTATACAAAACACTTTAGCCACCTTCTATCGCCATTTTTTGAAGGTTGCAAAAGCCACGTTAATTTTTTCATGTTATCGAGTGTCTTTTCTATTATTTTTCAGTTTCAATTAGTACAAATTTTTTCATTAATCTCTTCATGTTTGAAGGTTGAATTTCGTATACAAAAGTAAATGTAACACAATGTCAATGCGCGGTGTCCTTTTGTCGAACCTTATTTTAATAAATCATTATATAGAACTATAGAGAAAATTCAGATTTTAATCATCGAAAGGCGAGATTTGGAGATAATCCAATAACAATGAAATGGTACCTACTATTACATATTATACACTGATATCTGTTACAGATAAAATATGACCAAATTAGTTTCATTAAAGGAATATAATTATAGATCTAATTCGAAACAGAAACTTTGTACCGTGGTCGTGATTGTAAGATTATTGAAATATAGAGACAATCATTTTTCTCCGTCAAATTTTACTGATAGGAAGTCGGTGAGATTGACGCCTTCCTTTTAACAGTGAAATTTATTATAATATAATAGATGGTTCATTATATGTTTCAATATTTAAATCATTAATAATTGCCTCATCATTTTGCAATTAAAAACAATTCCTTTCCCTTTTTTTTTTTTTTTTTTTTTTGAAAAATTGGCTCAGTTTTCAAACACTCGACGTCTATTTATTCAAATCTCAAAGAAAATACATAAAGTAGACCTGAATTACCTCACTCGTGAATGAAGTGATTTTATGTGAACGTATAACCAAACAAAAGGTTTACTTAATCGATGATTCAAATTGCACTTTTTTTCTCCTCGGTTCGTTTTAGATGAAAAAATTTTAATTTCACTTCAGGTGATTTATATGTATCGTATTGTATTCGAAGATGACGACTAAGAAAAAGGAGAAGAATTCTTTTTATCTACATCTGACCTGATGGCCTCTTTTTGAAGCGCACCATCACAATCTCAAAAGATGCAATGCATCTCTTAATGAGTCAATGAGTTTAATGAACTTAATCAAAGTTTGATTATATTGGCGTTTAATTATAGATTTTCTTTGAACACATGGAACCGTTTGAGACTTGTCTATTTTTAACCCCCGACCTAAAAAGACGGGTGCTATAAGTTTGACGTATGTATCTGTTTGTCTGTCTATGGTATTGTAGCTTCCAAACGAATGCACCAAATTTTGATACGTTTTTTTAGTTTAATTGGTGTGATCGAGACTGTTTTTAGCTATACTCTCTATTATATACTGTAAAGCATAGTAAGTACATTTTTCTATGAAAGCCGGTGTCAATTCGCGTAGAGTTCGCTAAATTGCGGGATTCCGAAGTTAAAATGGTGGGAATTGTACAATATGAGATTTATATTGGCGGTAGAATTAATAGTGAATTTGGTGGTAATTTTCATTGGTATTTTCATTTTTTTTATTCACAATGCATGACCAACAAGGGGATCCTAGAGGGCGCGATAAAGGGGGGGTCTGTTCAGCATTTACTAAAATGCTTACCATTACATCCGCCACTGCTCAAGGGCGTCTGGCACTAAGCCCCACGCAAAATATATGGCCCTTTTACAACCAAAGGTTACCTACCGACCCCTCCTGTAAAGTATATAATTCTATAGCATTACATAGCGATCTTATATTTTTAGAAGTTACTCTTAAAAATGATTTACAAACAAAATGGTGTTTCCTTTTATACGAGAAACAAATGTTGGGAGCTTATTATAGAAAAAAAGTGTCACATTTTTAACCCAAATGGGTGGTCAGGTGAAGGGGGTGGGTACTAAAAGATTTTTGCGAGGATTTTTGAGTGGGTACTACTACCTGTACAACCCACGTCAATTAGACACAACGGGGTAGTTACAATTGAAAAATAATCGTGGGGTTAACTACGAGATCACTATTATAATAAGATTGGAAAATGACGAGGAAATCACTGATCAAATTCTTAGATCTCAAGAGGACTGTTGGTAAAATATCCAAAAATTACGGAAAGTTACCTACCCTTAAAAAATATAGGAAATTACGTAGTTGTTATTGTACAAAAAAGGTCTTAAAACTAGAAAGTGAAAATTTGTAGAAATAACCGGAAAAGTATGTAAGGAACAATTTTAAAAAACTTGAACATTACGGAAGGTCACTATTAAAATAAGAAAAATTATATGGGGGTCACTTCCAAAAATAAGCAAGGCAAAACGTGTTGACTATTGTTGAAAAGAGCTCTTAAAACTACGGAGGGTCGTAGTTAAATAAAGATTGGAAAATTATCTAAGGTCAATAACAAAAAAAGTGCAAAAACTACATGGAGATACTTAGAATATCTTCACATAATGGTAAAAAGCATTAAAAGACTGTGTAACGTTACTATTGTAACAATTCTCATATGTACCTATATTGAAGATTCTTTATATGACCCTCGCATAGTTTTCTCATATATTTTCAATAAGAACCACACGAAGTGTATCGATATTTACTCCCACGTAGTTTTATCATTTTGTGTAAATGTAATGTGCTCCAATTTGGACTTATTTCGTAAAACAAGTCGCTTGCCAAGTGAGACGACAATTGTCACTTCACGACAAATGTTATAAATTTCTCGTTCCAAACGACAATTTTTGGGTCACAAAATGTTATAGAGTACCAAAAAGGAATGACCATAGTCGCAAATACGACAACTATCGTAAGACGACAGCTTAAAATTGAACTGGTGTCTCACATGACAAGTGACAAGTCTTACGGAATAGGACCGAATATCCGATAATAGGCTTTTAGGCTACTCAAAGTTTTTACACTTTCAATTCTTTTTGACTAAAACTTAAAAAATGAAAATTCATAAATAATATGATAAGACCTAGTGAAAGGACTGCATTTAAATGAAAATGTAAAACTTTCGCTTGTCAAAAAATGGGAGAGAAACTAAAAATTTATAATAAATAACACGCACAAGTGGCTGACAAAAGGTAAATATTGTATATGCATATAAATCCCATAATTGAATGAGCCGAGTGAACAATACAATTTTAAATCTTCAAGCACATTCTCTCAATCTGTAACTTGGAACAATACTATATTGGTATGTATACGATTTTCACGATGAGCAAATAATAAAATGTTTGTACTTGGAACGATTATCATATTACAATCCCATTGTGTGTTTATGTGTACATCTCTTGTGTAATCTTCGGGTCAAACACACAGCAGGTACACTACTTACTATAAGCTTTAAATCAGTGTTTTTTTCTGAATTCGTGTCTAATATTTACTGGATTTCAGTAAATGTTTACGTTTCATTACAAATAATTCATTGACTTACGATGAATAAATCATTTCAGATAAAAATCCTACCTTCCACTGGAAAGTTGTCTCGAACACAGCATCTCTTCCAGTTGTCTGCGCAATTTAGAACACTTTATAACACGTTAACGACTAAACAATAATCAACTAACAATTTAACACTTTTTAATAGATTTTAAATATCACTTTATTAAAATAATTCTATTTATCGATCCATATAGAACTAATCAATAATGAACTAGCGAAGCGCAGAATCCAACCTCCAACGGGTACCATGGCAATTACAACATTTGCGATTCCCTGGACAAGATTTACATCCACAATGAGCTTTGATATTGATTTTTGAAATTAAAAACCTAAATACATATGTTTTAATAGTTCAAATTGATAAAATAAATCAAAATATAAGCACTTATAACTTGTGATTAGCACACGTCAAAGTGCGTAAAACAACTGCGTGAATTTGCGTAATAGTTCATCAGTTACGCACATTGGCGCACTTATTCAAATGTCCTATGAACGATCTGATTTTCAATAGTGTGATCATGTCCAATTTTTCTTCAGGTTATCTTATTAAATTCAATAAAAATATCCTTCTAAATCTTTAATAAAGGGTATTGCACAATTAATGAAGTCACCTAATTATATTTTAATGCAACTCAGCTGATTTTAGTGATTCACGTATTTAGGGACTTTTTGACCTTGTGATGACTATAGAAAATTTACTGTTCTGAATCGAGTTTTTGAATTTCTTTGATTGTTAAGAATTTGAAATTCTTTTTAAATTAATTTCAAGACTGATTCTAAGGAAAAAAAGAATGTTAAATCCATTTATGTAATACCTTTCTTTATTCATAAAATATCTTTTTATAATATTTTTTATTTTTCAAATTCTGTCAAATGTACCTACTTGTGCCAAATTTTATCGTAACAACTAACAAGCTACTAAGTAAACTATTGTAGTATGTAGCGTTTAAGGGCTTTAATGCGATTTTATTCTGGTGAAAATTTCTTTGATGAAAAAATCATTTCTTGCCTTGGTTTAAAAGACTTAAATTGGAAATTGAGGCAGACTCAAGGCAAAATCTGATAAATTTAATTTAAACAAATTAACCTGATTATTAACTTCACAAGTTATTTTATTTATTTAAGACAAAATGTTAAGCGAAATTCTTTTCCTAAAATTTCCAAGCTATTTGGCCTGCAAATTCTTTATTTTGATACATAAGAAATGAGATTTTCAAAAGACAATATTTTCAAAATTAAATTATGAAAAGTAAGGAAAATCATAATCAAATCTTAGGTACTCAAAACAAAGGTTTTCGTTATAAAGCTAGTTATATTAGTTATCTTTTATAAGAAAATTTCATAAAAATTTTTTGATTGATAAACGCCTCGAAATCTTTATGTACAACGTGAAATGTGCTGCGGTTTTGAGCGATTTCGAGACGCAAATTTAATGGCCGATAGTTGCGTCGGTCGCGTCCCTTTAAGATCTGTCAAAGTTTTATTTCGTGTATTTTTGAGTTAATTGATCGATTTAATTATTTAAATATAGACATTCAATCAGTTTTTATAGCGTTTCAAATTTATTTAGTTAGTAAACGTTATTTATCGGTAGTGGGTTATATAATTTGTGCCATGTTCAATTATTGGGTTTGGGAAGGTTCTAAAAGAATTCGCTATGGCTCTTCTTGGTATAATGTAAGTGCAAATTTCTACTTACACATTAATTTGGGTTTTCCGCAAACAATTATCTACTGAATTTGGAAATAAATATGATTAAAAGTGTTTATCACTAAGTATTTTAAGTGACAATTTTGGATGTTGATTCAATTAATAGTGTGGTTGAAGGGACCTTTATTAACAAAGAAAGGATTTCACAAGGAAAATTTGATAAAATATATTTTTTTTTTTCACTCCTTTCTTGTATTTGTAATCTGTTCCTGGACAATAAGCAAATGTAATTCATGTACAGGCGGGGGCGAGGAGTCACACATCCTTAATGAGAGTAACTCATGCTGTGCATGGGTTCCTGTAGGGCAGTTCCAGAAAAAACAAATGGTTCAACCGTTGACGCTCCTCTGTGTTGTCTAAGAGGTTGACAACCAGATGGTTCTGTAAGGTGGGAGTGGTTACCCAAATTTAGTTACATATATTTACAATTACAGTGGCCAGCACTGGTCCGAACAAAATGGATGCTTAAGGTATATAACGTCGTTTCGTCAGGGCAGCTGCGAGTGGTATCACTGCATGTTCGAATTCCATTTCTAGTCGCTAAAGTTCCTCTAGTTTTGTAAGGCATTTTAAGGTAGTCTGGCTATCTCGCTCCTGACCTTGCCATATTTAGATCCCTGTGTATATCGTGGTTGGTGACATACCACGGGGAATAAAATACATTAACTTTAGGGTCATCAACTTTTCTAACAACTTTTATTTTTTTTTATATGAGTTCTTAAGCGAAAACGTAACGAATCTTTCGAGATTTTTTTCATACAAGCCCTTTTTATCGGAAATTTGATCCAAAATTTACGTAATTTGGAATTTTGCCTTCATATTTCATTTAACTGCGTCTAGAAGCTTCTGGTTGAAACTTGGTTAGCAGGATGCTCCAATATATACAATGTATTTTTTAGTTTTTAAATTTTTTTTCAAAAACGGCTCCAACGATTTTTTTAAAACTTGACATAATTCTTAGACTCATTAGTGCCTACAACTTTTATATAAAACTTTTTTCTGTGAAAATTCAAATAAAGGAATTATAGTTCTGTTTATATAGATATTTATGTACATGTACTATTGTATTTATAATATTTTTACCAATCGTGGGGTTTATGTATGTTTCTATAACCAACAGCAATTTTGATATAAAAGAAAGTTCTTTAACACGTCCCAGCAGATATTTGCATTTGTTGCTTTTACTTTCTTACTTGTAGGCTTTTTATGAAAAAAGGACATGTATTAGATATTACTTGTTCTAAAGTACTAATACGAAAATAGGATATAAAATTGTGGTTTAACTAACAGTGTTTTAAGTAAAGAAACCGTAGATTCTAGAAGACCTGCTTTAGTTTGTGATAAACGATTTTTAGGCTGTAGTAACCAACATTTTTGATTTTCGGTTATCTTACTTATTAGAATTTTTTCGTAACGCTCTAAGGTTGGCCTTTATGTTATAATTTTTTTTCACTTCCAATTATTCTCCAAAGAATTGCTTAACATAACAATATCTCTTAAGGTTTGTTCCACACGTTGAAGCCAAATACGTCCATGCAAGACAAAGAGCAAAGCACATTGACCAAGAGACAAGAGTGAGTAAAGAAATATTTCCGCTGACAGCCGCTTGGCCGCATTAGGCCGAGAGTCGAGCTATATACGTACGTTATCGTGTCAAGCGTGTATATCGACACTGGTTTGGAGGTGTTTAAACACCGCAAAACTGGTTTAAAATTAGAGGGAAGTCCTTGCTTTATGATTTTTACTCACTATTGTATCTTGGTCAATGTGTCATGCTCTTTGTCATTCGGTGGACGTGTTTGGACAGCATTAAATGGACCAGTAGAACAAATCTTTACTGTATAATAAGGATCTTTACTTTGTAAATAACAATTACTTCTATTTCTTCTATGTTTTCTATGTTATAAAAATTTTTAAAATTCTATAGGGAAGACTATTAAGTTACTAATTTTTTTTCCTTTACCTCTGTAGCACAACCAAGGTGTACAGTTTGGGAATCACTAACTTTAGAAGCTAGTAGAGAAAAATATATAGTTTTTAAATTGCTAGAACTAATTTTGTGTAATAACGTCCTAAATCTTATGTCTCCAAGTGTATTTGATTCAATCGCTCGCTTTAGTCGTTGCATCCTCATTGAAATTCGTACCAATCAAAATTGTGTCGTAATTATCGAATGGAGCACGTAACGCACGCAAATGTTTACGGCATGCCTCTGTCAACCGAACAATTCAGCCACATATTTACCTGTTTGTGTACATCGAAACATCGAGTCGTCAATGATTACATCTGATTTATATTTGTTATATAAGCAGCAAATTAAACAAATCAAAAACGACACAATTAACTCAAGATCGACGGCAGATAGCACGAGGAAAATTTACAATTTGTCTCTCGACATTCTAAGGTCACGAATTCTACGGGATTGACTCGTGAAATGATCACAATAATAATTCTATCATTTTGCAAAAGATTATATACGTGATAGGTTAGAAGAGATCTAGTTAAAATAGAAAAAAAAAACTAAGCAATTTTCAAGTCTTATATAATATTTCATAGCGTTTTTTTCTTTCTTTCAAATCTTTGTATTTATTCAGATCCGCGCTTTAAGGACATCACAATTGATTACAATAAGATAATCTTAGGTGTGGTGTTTTATTAAATAGAACAAATGTCAAGTTTAAAATTTTTTCTTTGAAAACACCTTCAAATAATTTTTTTTAGTTGATAATCTTTATGCTTGTGTATTGATTTAATTGGATTAGTATCAATCTTGTCGTGTACTTGAACGTTGAAGTTTTTCTTTGAGAAAAAAAGCTTGAATCATCATCCTTGAAACCAATATTGTTCTATTATAAAATAAACATTTTTAAAAAAAATTTTTTCCTCGAAGTATTTTAATTTTGAATATTAAACGTAATTTTAATTTGAGAGAAAGTTTCAATGTGTTTATTCAGCAGCAGTGTGAGAGCCTAGTAGTTAAAAATGCCGACTAGTTATTGATATAAATTAGAGGATTGAATTATTTATGCATCTGCTGTTAAATCGATTATAGATCGATCATTAGAGAGCACGAGGAAAATAACTTAGAACACCTCGGAATGGAACGATGAAATTTTTGAGTGTCATAATAATAATAATTAATTTAATAAATCATCGTTTTATCGAATATCATGCATGATATTAATTGATTTTTTTTATTTTTTGAAACCTTGAACTTTTGTCTAGATCAGATTTTATTGTTTTCCTGGCATGTTTTATGTTATCGAAGAGCTGACATTAATAAATGAACTTTGTTGAAAGTTTACCCATCGCAAAAATAGAGTAGGTTTTCCATTTCTCATGTATTTTTATTTGAAGTGAAACTTCCTTAGTTTCGTTACATAAAGATGCATCAAGTAATGTTTTACGTAACGATTTTCAATATATTTTATCGGTGCAAAAACAAATTAAGTTTTAGTTGATTAAACTTAATAGTTCACTCTTTTAGGGGGGTCATATTTTCATTAAGGGTTGTTCTCTCGTCAGCAGTTGACATACGCATCTTACTTTCCACATTGCTGACGTTAATTTTTTATTATTGTAACGTTTTTACGGGTTCGAGGATTTGTGTTTAAAGACAACAATTTATTTTTAAACAATTGTTTATTGACTTATCTTACACTATTGTTACTTATAAACTATACGTTTAAAATTATTTATATACACTTATTCACTAATTATTGTCACCCACGATTGCACTGTTTCACTTGATTTCACAATGTTCACAATCTATTTCACACAGTTCACTATTTATTTAAGCACTGATCACTCTTACTATTTATTTTAACGCTGATTACTTTAACTAGTAATGTCGGTTTATTTACAACTGAATTGCTAGTCCGCCTTCTGGCTTATTTATACCCAACCAATCACTGTTCTCGACCATTCCGAACGATAAATTCTCCGTTACTAGAATATTCGATTCCATTGTTTTGGTGTCTTTTTCTCATTTATTAAAAATAATTTAATGGAGTAATTTTTAGAAGCAGCGATTATTATATGCTATCCTGCTTTTCCATTATTCACCTCATCCACGCAACAGGGGTTCTGGCCAACCCATGAAAATGGACCAACCCCTAGAGTCATAAAATGGCGGCACATTCTTAGACTTGTGACATTATCATTAGATCACAGCCCACGCCTTCTCTCTCACGTTCGTTTTCTTATCTCTTCTCTTTCGTCGTATCTGAAATTTATAGTACTTGAAGAATTTTTTTTTATTAGACATATACCGAGATACACTCGGGTAGAAAAAAGCTATATTCTAGGCTTAGTTATATTCGGAACAACTTGAAGTTTAAATGTTCATTAATTTTTGAACCCTTTTGGTTGTGGAAATAGAGAATGGAGTTCAATATTTTTATTTTATGTTCTTTTTTTTGCCCCCAGTATAACTTGAAAATTGTTTTGGAAATAAGAGGTACCTACTGCATTAAAATTGACTTATCACAATGATTAATTGCGACTATTTTTTGTTATTTCAAAGTATGAAACTATTATTTGGAAATTCTATGAAAGATTTTCGTTAGATGTTATCAACATGTGAAACGTTGAAACTTGTAAACTTGTAAAAGATGTTCAATCAGCAAAAGGAACTTTCCAGTTTCAGTATAATTGATTGACATTCACTTAAATGAGCTGTTTTCTGTAAGAAAATATGAGCTTATAGTTCCCCCTCGTCACAAATCAGATTCTTAGGGTATTAAAATCAAATTTAAATTAGGTCTAATTTAAAAAGAAAAGAAAAGTCCTCGTTGAATTTAATTTCTAGTTGCATCACGTAGTGTGTCTCGTTTTTTTCCTCCTCGATTTTCGTATTCGATATGCGTTCGAATTAATACTCCATACTCTCGTCCATTGGGGGGAGTGCACGTATTAATATTGTTTAGCATTGTCACGTACTTAACACCAAATCAAATCTGGTTTTTATCCTAGGAAAAATCATATAAAAACATACGTTGCAAATCCGTTTCATTTTCTCATAGTCCTTACCATTATGTTATCGTTGTGTCAATCTCCTTCATTGCACTCCGTCACCAATCTTCAATTTCACTTTTTTTAGAAAGAAAAAATGTCGCAAAATCAAAATTGCTCATCTGATTTTTTATCATCACAATTTCGGATAATGGATCACGTTTTGGAGCTGTAACGAAATTACTTTTCTTAGAATTGAGTTCTATATTTAAATATTATATGAATTAGTATGCTCGGGCGGTAGCACATTGTGTACTTATATGTTGCATAATTTTTCTGGTTGGTTTTTTTATGTTTTTTCTTGTTTCTGTTGCATTAAATATTTGGCCTGATTACCTAAAACAAATAAATGTAAATTCTTTGCATATATTTTTTTTTTATTTTCGAGTTGATCAACATATAATTTAACATTATTTGCCCTGTGCACACTTAAATGCATTCATACGTAAACGCTATCGATTCAAATATAAAGTCAAGCGTTGCAAAAATATCAGGGTCGGTTTCAGAGGTAATTGGTGGTTTGGAAATATTCTAGACACTTGTATCAAAACATATTGTTTTGGTTCATGGTATTTTGAAATTTGTTGGTTAAACTTATTAAATCAGCTAATGTAGCTATGTTTGCATAGCTATACCAAATAATATAATTGCCCTAAGAGGGTTTTTTAATAGAAATATACATATCAAAGATCTCTATAACGATATTAGTAAATTGTATAGATAGAGTACTTATAGATAGTGAACACAACGGTGGTTAAGAACCCTAACATTGAAAACCATTCATAGTGAAAATTTGAATACCTAAAATATTTACATTAACGACCTACAGGAGATGAGGCGTTAGGATTTTAAGTTGGTTTGACTAATACAATTACCATATTTTTGGGTTTTATGTTATGTGTAGTAAGTAGTAACCAAATTTTGTTTTTATTATTAGTGGTAGGTGGTTGCCTTATACGCCAGTGGTCCTGGGTTCGAATCCCAATGTAGGCGAAGATGTTTTTTATGGGTTTTTGGATTCGACGGTTGCTAAGGACAGAAATGTTGACGCGACATTAAAAAGAAATATTAGTGGAACTTGTCTTATTAATATAAAAATGAGTAGCATGTTTGACTGACAGCCATGATGCTGGAGTTTAAGCGAATGAAGATAAAAACATAAAATTTTGCAGCATAACTCCTACGTAGACTATATAGTAAATATAAATATAGCATATATAAATATATGTTAGTAGCCACTTAGAAAGAATTTTTTGAAATCCTCCTCTTTCTTAATAGTTGAAAAAGAACGTTAATGGTTTTGCGTTTTTTAAGTTAAATCTGTCTCTTAAACCATAAACTTTTGCTAATTATATTCTTGTAATTATTAATCAGCATGTAAATACAAGTATCTTCTGTTCCTGTAGTTTGTCAAATTGTACACTTAAAAATAATTTTTCTCATTTTCACAAACTCTTTAAAATATTTTTAAAGAGTTAAAATACTTTAAAAACTCTTTATAATACTATAATATATTGAAAGTTTCAATCGTCACTTAATTACGTGAAAAATTTTATAATTTCTAAATCTAAAAAATACTCTTTTCATTTTTTTAAAATCTATTTATTTATCTGGCTCTGTCTTTTATCAAGACTTTGTGACCAATTAATCTTTACAGACATAGTCTTTTCATATTTATAATGAGCATTTTGAGTTTTATAATTGTAACTATTTGTTCAAATTTCACACGTATTTTTTTATATTAATATATAAAAGAGTAAAATGATTGACTGACACTCACGCTGGAGGCTAAACTATCAAAGTCAACTCGATCCTCCTAAAGCAGTCTTAGGCGAAGGTGGTGTACAAACTGTTTACGTGTTTTGCAAATTTTACGTGAACTAAGTCACGGGAAGCTGGAGTTAGAGAGAAGCCGTTAGTTGGAGCATAAGTAGATTGTTGTTTGAAATTAAAAGAAAAATATTGGTCCACTTACTAACGATTCTTGCAGTTTTTGTAAAAGAATGTTAGAGATACTACATTTTAATTTAAAATTGAGATAAGGTGAAAAAACTTTTTTTGCGTTTTTTTTTTTTTGTAATAATATAGGTGGTCCTTTGCCCTTTTTATAAAATGAAAAATTTTAAAACTTGCTTCTGCTAGCTGAAGTGGAAATTTTTAAAAAATTGAAGTGAAATCCCTAATAATGTGGGACCTTAATGCGAGGGCACATTTCCAGGGGAATTGTATTTTTAAATTTGAATTTTGTTGTACGTAAGCAATTATCAGTAGATAGTAATATCAAAGTAGTGAATTTAAGTTTTTTTAAATGAGCTATGGTTTTTAAAATTTTTTATGTCTCTTGAATAGGTTCTATTGTCTCGATTGGCTGGGAAAAAATTGTGTGATAGGTACATAATGAATTTGTATGACTCAATTTAATTAAATCAAATTAAAGGATGTGAAGAAATTTAAAACGGAATCCACCGATACGTTGTTCATATTTAATGAGATGAGAAAAGAATAACATTACAAAGAAAAGCGGCTCTATTAAATCTATTTATTAAACTATGACTAATAAAGTCAATAAATCAATAAATGTGCATTTAATTGATCGAAACAGTGCGTATGTACACAGCTATTCATAAAATGACCACAGGGTCTTTGTATTCGTTCATATCAGATTAAATAAGGCAACGGCCAAATCACATTTGTTTCAACGGTTGAATGCACTTTCTGTCACCGTTGATGATAATAGGATATTATAGTTTTCTTTTACCATGCATAATATTATTAAATAATATGTCGCAAGAGAACAAGAAATAACGACAATCAATATACATATTATATATATCAATACACATTGGTACAACATAATCTTGACTGAATTCGAAATGATAGCGCGCGGCAGAATTCCAATTCGCGGTTCAAGTGGCTTATGGCAGTGGTTCCCAATCCTCAGATCGTGGATCAAACGATATTGGCCAAAGAACATTACATTATTTTCATTTTATTTACTATCATGAATTTTTGAACAGCTCCATTGTAAAAATTTCTCAAAAAAAATTATGGATTAAATGCATGGTGGAATGCCTTAAAAGTATTAAGCACTATACATTAAGCATTTGAATCTTTATCGCTATTTCCAACGTCCTATTTGTGGGAAGCGGGCTTTTCTGTAGTGACAACAACCAAAACAAAACTATTCAATAAACTGTGTAGGTATGAGCAAGAAGATATGTACTTGTTACTGTTTTACTTAAACCTCATTTAGAACGTCTTATTGCAAACTAGCTGATACCCGCGACGTCGTCTGCGTAGGTTATTATGTTAAGAACATATTTAATTAACAGAGAAAAAACATTTAAAAAATTGAAAGCAAAAATATATTAAAAAATATCTGGTGCGAGGCGTCACACTACTTTCTTTTACTTTCAGTTATAAAAATACTCGCTGTTAGTTAAAAGAAATATAAGCACTTTGTAATAATACATATAAACAGTACTATATGCATACAACCTATAGGGCTATATGTATATACACGAATTCTCAACCTTCATCCCAGAACAGCCCTTATTCGAATTTTCTCAGGAAAAAGTTTCAACTTAAAGTTGTAGCCATTAATGAGTCTAAAAACTATAGAAAGTTTAAAGAAAATCGTTGGAGCCGTTTTCGAAAAAAACTGAAAAAGCTCAAAAACGCCTAGAGTAAAGTAGAGCTTTCGGTTAACCGATTTCAACCAAAAGCTTCGCTGCACAACTAGGTATAATATGGAGGCCAGATTCCAAGTTTGGTGAAATTCGGATAAAGTTTTCGATACAATATGGCTGTCACACACAGACATGTTTCTAAAAACCACTATTTTGGACTCAGGGGACCTCAAAACATGTATTTCCGTTGAAAGCTCGAATTCGAAAAATCGATCCAATTACAATACTGCCTTTACTATTAAGTAGTAAAAGAAAGTAATATGTATACACTATACAGCTTATATGTACATAGGTATAGGTATACGAATTCCGAACCTTCACCCCAGAACCGCCCTTATTCGAATTTTCCCAGGAAAAAGTTTCAAATAAAAGTTGTAGCCACTAATGAGTCTAAGAACTATAAAAAGTTTAAAGAAAATCGTTGGAGCCGTTTTCGAACAAAATTGAAAAAGCTCAAAAACGCCAAGAGTAAAGTAGAGCTTTCGGTTAACCTATTTTAACCAAAAGCTTCGCGGCACAACTAGGTATAATAGGGAGGTCAAATACCAAGTTTGGTGAAATTCGGATAAAGCTTTCGATACGATATGGCTGTCATACACAGACACACAGACACACAGACACACAGACACACAGACACACACACAGCGACACACACAGACACACACACAGACACACACACAGACATGTTTCTAAAAACCACTTTTTTGGACTCAGGGGACCTCAAAACATGTATTTCCGGTGAAAGCTCGAATTCGAAAATTCGACCCGATTACAATACTTCCTTTACTATCGATATAGTAGTAAAAGAAAGTAATAACTGGAAAGAACTTAGTGTAGAAAACTTTTAACTATATGCCAAAAAAATTGCTCCTAAATTGCTACTTCAGAAAAAAATTGCTATATAATCCAAAATAATCACTGTTTTTAATTTATTTTTTAAAAAATTGTTCCTTAAACACTCTTTTCGGATCTGCAATTGCTCCAGGTGTATAGTTAATTAGTAATTCAATTTTTAAACTATTCATGTTTATAAGATCCAACGGCAGTTGATGACGTCATAGTACAATAACACATGTATAAATAGTTTTAAAAAAATGAATAATTAAACATATTGCAAAACTTTGATCAATTATTTGGTTAATGAAGAAAGCAGATCGAGAGCTTAAAAAAAATTTAATTAAAATATTATTTTGGATTTTATAACGGTTTTAATGTTAGAGATTGAAATTTTTTTAAAAAAATTTAATTATAATTAACTATACACCTAGAGCAATTGCGGGCTCGGAAAGGGCATTTAAGGAGCAATTAAAAAAATAACTTTTTTGTATTTTACAACAATTTTAAATTTTTAGTTTGCAAATTTTTGAAAAATTAATTATCAATCAACTAATAACTATACACTTGGAGAAATTGCAGATTCTGAACAAGCAATTTTTTGGCATGTAGTTTAAAAAAAAATTTTTTCGCTAACTTTACTCTTTCTAGTTAAAAAATATATGCAATAATAAAAGGGAGTGCTAAAATTTAATTTGATTATTGTAAAGGTTGTAACCTAAAAACGTATTTTGAATCTGTATTTACAGTAAAATAGAAAAAAATGCTAAAAGAGAATTTTAAAAAAAGCTACAAAAATATTTTCAAAACTGCTAAACAAATAGAATTCAAAAAATCTTTATTAATCTTATATCTCGTTGAGCTGCATTAAGTCTACGCTCAAATATGAAATAATCAGTAGACAGTGGAAGGAGAAACATATTCTCTCCCGCCCATGCGCATTAGATCGTTTGCCCCACTCTATCAAAACGACGAAAAATTCACCGCTTAACGCGTTTAGCTTGTACAAATCACATTTTTAATACTTAATTACTTTGTTTTTAATGAAGATATCGTGATAATTTTTTTTTAGATAAGGACCAACCATTTAAGAAGTAAAACAAAACAAAAATTAATCGTTTCTATTCAGTAGTTTTTAAGTTAAAAACGAACATTGGAAAATAACTATAATTTTATTTATATAAATAAGCGATTTTAGGCGGTTTTTCACAGATTTAACGTATTTTTAAGATAATATATTAAATTACTTTGGATTAATTTTTAATATAAACGTGTTGTATCATGAAAGTATGCTTGAACAGAAAAAAAATAAATTCATTTAATACATTCCCGTCTTAGAGCCACGTATTATTATAATAAGTAATAAAATTATTAAACATTGACGGGTTCGTGACGATGAAAAAGTTGGAAACCACTGCCGTATGGTATGTTTGGATTCCTTCGCAATCAATCAGTTATTTCGTATTGAATATAAATTAGTGTTCACTGTTTCACTCTCTTCAATATTATTTATAAACAAAAACGTTATTTGTTATGAAACAATATACATATATAAAGTGAAATATTTGCAACAATATCTGACTTGAGTTGATTCAAAAAGAAAAGAGAAAAATTGGTTTCTCATTTTAATTAGAAACGCTCGACAAGTCCGTGTTTCTTAATATCTTTCACCTACTATCATTTTTCTATGCTTGCAAAGGTACAATTCATATACGTACAACGGAATCAATCTATATTCTGTCGTTTGGTGCGAAAAAATCCAACACTAATTCACCCAGTCGTATATAATACAATACATTTTAATTGACTCGACTCGAAATTTAACGGGCAATATTTTATTAAATATTGCATTGTTCTATGTTGAAAAGCAAAACTGGCGTTTTGTTTGGTTATATATTATGTTATTATAATATTCATTGAACGGTTTTTGATATGGACGCAGATCGTTGTTACTACACCGTTTATTGTCAATGTTTGGATGAATAACATGAAATTTTAATGGCATTTTTATTATAATGTTTAATTTTATTTGAAAATTTTTGGTTCATTATTTAATCAAGATGAAAAGCTTTTTGTATATGTGTGTGTGTGTATCATTTACATTTCCGCTTTAATCAAATTTAATCGTCCATATTACATCACAAAGTATAGGTATGAAAATATGATATGTAAGAGAGTTTATAGGTAATAAAACGGACAAAAACGTGAATGTGAACGAAAGAAATGATTTGATAAAATTAGGTTAAAATTACGATTCGTTTCGCTAAAATCGATTGGTTGTAATATAATTTTTGTGTTGAATATACCAGAGGAATTCCTTTCTTTGCACTTATTTAGGTGTAGGTAATAGTTTTAGGTGGAAAATATTTTAGTTTCATTTAATTTCTGATGAAAAATTTAGCTATTTATTTAATATTTTTTTGAACGACTCAGCAAAAAGTTTTTTTTTTTTAATTTTATCAAAAATGTATTGATTATTTTTCAAAAAGCGTATGTAAGTGCAAATTTTGGAAAAAAACATGTGAGATTTAGTTTCGAACGCAATTCCATGACCTTAGGGTAGAGAATATTAACATGGAATTTTAAAAAAATAGCATATGTTCCATGTTTTTTTTTAATTTTACGCAGATCTTAGAACTAATAGCGTTTGACGTTTTTTTTAAATGGGAGTCGAAAAGAAACGTTAAATTATTAAATTATTGTATTATTCAACGGAAGTCTATAAGGAAATACAATAGTTAATTAATATAGATTTTTTTTTCATCTATCAGAAATCAGAATATCCAGAATGGAGCACAGGTTTTTTTGTTTTCAAATTCCTCGACCAAAAAATTAAAAAAAACTATAGGCACATATACCTACATTATATATTATTTCACCTGTACAATCCCAGAATAAAGTAAAGATCTTTTGAGTCAACTGTCTTCTAAACAATAGCTTTTAATGAAAAATCCACAGGAACAATGCATTTTTCTAAGATTATAATATTTTATTAAAAAACTCACCATACCCTTTTATACCTATTTTATTTTACTTCGCTCAATAGTTTCGATTAGTAACTTAGGAGGTATCTTACACGTACCGTAAAGATTTTCACTAAAAATATTTTCCACTAATTTTTGTTTTAATGAAAAATATTTCTTTAAGAAAAAAATAAATCAAAATTCAAGTTATTTTTTGAATGGAAAAGATCTGCGAAAATCCCCCTTAAAAGATCATTCTTATTTAATGGAATAATTCTAATTATATATTTTATTCAAAATTAAGTAATATTCGGATTAAAACATTTCTCATTTCCTCGATAAAGATTTGACCAATGGTAAAAAAGTTCAAGCATAATAATTCAAAAATAACTAAGTTCCAAAATGACATCCGTAAGAATTAATAACCAAAGCATACAGTTTGACTTAAGTGATCCCGATTAGGAGTTTGACCTAGAGAGGTGAAATCGTTAGGAGTTCGATTCATAGAGGTTCATAGAGGGGAAAATACACACAGTTACATAGAGATGAAATAAAAAAAAAAACATTTTAACCTATACACCCAACTTATAAGGAGCTTAAAGTATATCAAACGTAAATTACGAGTAATAATCCACTGAAAGATGACTAAACTGCAAATTGTGAGATTTTTAGGCAGGTAAAATACAAAAATATTTATTACCTACTCTGGAAAATTACCGATTCCTTTTAAAATCGGATTAAAAATCGAGTTGACGATAAATGCAGACGTTTTACAAACTCTAAAATTTTTATTAAAGAAAATGTTGTGGGCATGTGATGACTACCGACAAAATGTTGAGGACTACCGACAAATTTGAAAACGTAATTATTTTCATATTGTCCTATTACCATTATTTGAGGATAACTAAAAATTTTCTGATAATATTTCGATCCCATCAGTTTCATTATAGCGAGTTTCCAATGTTTTTTGATTGACACGCCATAACTTCAAACACAACTTAAGGAAATGTTCCAGCGATGTTCTCCAATTTTCCAAAATTTCCTAAGTCTGTCCAAGACGCTTGAAATATCATGACCCCCCACAACTTAGTTTAAATTAACTATCAATTGTCTGATAAAGGATATTTTTCCAATTATTCGGGTAAATTTTCCTAACTTTTTCTCGAAAACTTTACCATAATTATACAAAACATTAAAAAAATAATCTAATTGATTCAGCTATGACGTAGACTATGTAGATTACTTCTAATTTTAAATAATCTTGTTTTTATTCTCTCTTTTTTAACTTGACCATTGTATATGTATGTGTCATGCAAAATTGGCGCCGGCAAATTATCCCATTTTCCGTGATTGGATCGAGCTGAAATCTAACAGGTAGAGTCGTTGTCGATGACAATGCATTCTTTTTAAAATTAATCTCGGAGGAATGTAGGTACTATAATTCACTTTTATTTTAATTTTTAACATTTTTTTTATTTAATTTGAAAAGTCAATGAGAATTAATCAACCTTTTATGGGATCTTACAAAAGAAAATATTATTCATCTCTGTCATAACAATACAAGAATAACAGCTCTTCATTGCTTTTCTGGAGGACACTTATAAATAACAAATAATCAATTGAAGTAGCCTACAATTAACAAATTGATTAAACAAAGCAATGACGTCATTTACAAACAACAAAACTATGACAAAGTGCATGTCAATCATTTTATGTTGTAAAAATCGACTTTAGGGAAATTTTCCACCATTAACCATTTTCCAGTTGGCAACAATTTTAACAAGATTATAAATAAACACAATATCAAAAGAATGTTACTTTTGTGATTTTTGATTGATTTTTACGTCATTCAAAATATTTTCTTTGAAACTAAACACAACAAAAGACTTTTTCTTCATTTTTTGAGAAAGTGTATCAATTTTTTACCTGAATTTACCGGTAAAAATTAATAGAAAAAAGAAAAACTATGTTTTTGTACATAAAACATTAAGTACTGTGAAAACAATTATTTTTAATTTCTTAATTTCTCATTCACTTTCTCGTTTCATTAACCAGATCCATTGAGTTTAGAAGAAAAATAGAAATTTTCTCGATTTTTTTTTTGAGTCAATATTTGAACGAGCAGAAAATAACAACACCGAGTCGCTTATAAAATTAGAGACCAATTAAAATGAAGTGGCTTTGAAAAAAAAAACTAATTGTAAGTAAAAACAAAAATGCTATCCTCGTCAAGGTTTTTTCAATTCCAAAATTGATTTAATTAAAAATTTCATAATGGCTTTGTTTGAAGTCCCACAGAAAATTTTAAAAATAAATAAATGATGTCAGTAAATGATCAATTATTCACTAAATAAAAAAAAATCTAATGCTTCATGAACAATACCAAATAAAGAAATCTACACTTAAAGGTGTGTAAGTCAAAACTCAAAAGTTTAAAGGTTTTCATTGTTGAATAATCCACGTTATTTGGAGAAGATCTAATTTTCTTCAATAATTTCCTAGTTGGGAAAGTTTTTTTTTTTGTTTTTGAATGATCAAAGGCTTTCATCATCATCATAGCCACATAGCCAATTTTAACTTTTCCCGATTCTCCAATTTATAGTACCTACCTACGATGAAAGTGATTGAGATGAAAGCAAAAATATTATGATTCATCTTCGACTATTGTTCTTCTAATCGAAATTGAATCTTCGACAGGGCAACCCTCGAATTAAATCTATTGAATTGCTCGAAAAATTCATGCCATTAAATGTTTGAACAATACAAGACAATAAGTGTTATATAAATCGTAATGATTGCACTTTTTCATACCCAAAAACGTTTCTCGAAAAAATCTAACGATTTCAGTGCATTGTACCATAAGGTAAAAGAATAATTATTTAATCATTTTGAATAATATGAAGTGTGAAATTTGATTATCTAAGTATAAAAGAAAATTGTTTAAATATTTAAAAATTCAAACAATTTACGTTAAATAACTCGATATATAGAAATTTTCAATTTATGCGTCAGTAATTTTTTTTACGCAAGACATTATCGAAATTTCATACTTTTTAACTCGAATAATTGGCCGGATAATAAATGGGAAAGGTGGAAAAGAAACATTTTTTTAGGTTTTATTGGGAAAAATGGAAAAATTCCAATTAACTGTGTATGGGCTTCTTTCTGTGTTACTTCTCGATTTGATTATGAAAATGTAAAAATATGAGTGTGGTGTGTGTTGTATTGTTTCGAAATTTGTATTCTTTTTCTCAGTCAATAAAGCAGAAAAAATAATTTATTTATATTATTATAATATTTTATTATACAATTGCATATTAAAAATAGAGTAGGCAAATCATATTGTGTTTGCTTTTATTTTATTCTCTTCGTTTTGTTTGAAATTAACTTTCATTTCTCTGGCGGCTTTACTTTAATTTCTGTTTTGTTGTTTTTCGAAAATATTTAGGTCAGATTTATGAAAATAAATTGAATGGATTTGAATCATAGAGGACAAAAATGTCACATCTTAAAGTAGAAGCTTTATTAACAAAAAAGTGGGTGCGTGTACTTATGTACGCGCGTGAGAAGTTATACTTCTTTGGCATCATTAAAAATTAGTTTTTATTAATTGCATACAAATAGTTAATAATAAATACAAATAATAACAGCTACTGTAAAATTCGAGAAAAGTAATAACTTATTATTTAATAATATGTGTCATTTGTTTATATAATTATTTTTAATTTAAATATAAAAATAAATAAATAAGTACATAAATAAAACAAAAATTCAAATTACGCGGGCCAAGTTAAAAGAAACCGAGTGGTTTTGCGGCCAACTTCATTCTGTTAATTTTGTGTCTTAAAATGGCCGCGCATCTAAAAATTTCATTCTTATCATTTTTTTCATAACGCGCCTAAAGAAGTATAATTTCAAAAATCCAATTGATAAAAATTTTTATATTTCAAATATTTAAAGAAAACTCAACTGTAGAACAAAAGACGTATCTACTTATTTTATTCCAACCGATGAAAGTTCTTGTAGTAAATACTAGTGTTCTAAAAACTTGGGAAAAATTTGGTAGTTTTAGAGTAGCCTAATGATGCGATTGCACATTTTTCCATTACGAATATTTTTTATTTTTATCCCTTAGTTTTTATTTAAAAACTATGTATGCTTGATGTTGTTTTTTAAACCATTCGGTTTAGTTTTTAAGATATTACAAGAGCTGCCGAAATATAGAAGTTTATCAATTATACTTAGTGTTTAATTCCCGAAGCCAAGCATTTGATTTCAATGCAATTAAAAAACATTTTTTTAATCAATTTCCGAAGATAAATAAATATAATTAATGAAACAATAAGAAATTTTGCAAATTTTTATAAGTGGGTACTTTAAGTCATATGAGAACTATCAAAGCAAAAAATTTATAGATTACCTATTATTTTTTCAGGATAAAGAATTCAACGGGAAATATACCGAGCACCAGTGCATGGAGGCGAAATCTAAGAAATCTTTCCTCTACAACAGTTATTGTAAGTGGAATATAATCACATTCTTAACATTCTTTGAAACTATTGGACGAGTAAAAACTTAAGGACATGAAAAATAACGCAAAAGTTTTAATGGTTTTCACTTGATTCAAAATAATCAGCAACATTTTTCCTTAAAATTATATTTACGTAATAAATTTTTCCAAAAAATAGAATGAAATTTCTTTTTTTTTTTTTTCGCAAAACTTATAACAACGAGTCCACTTAGTGGCGCAGCGGTTAGATCTGCTTAACTTGAATGAAAATAGGAAATATGAAAATGTTTTTTTTATGAACTGACATTCACTAAAAAATAATTTTGCTGAATTCCATTCCTAAAAGCTCAAATTGAGGGTTGAAAGTTTTGATTTTTTTGGGTTCTTAAAAATTTATGAAAACTTATTTTGCAACTTTTAATCGTCATACAAATTTAGATACTACTCAACTTCTGGTATAAATGTTGCTTAATTTGTTCATATAAGGGTTGAAACTTTTTTAACAATTCTCAAAATAATCGTAAATACGTATAATACCTAAATTATACCGTTTTTTTTTTGTTAAAAACAATTAAAAATCAAAACAATTGATGAGTTGTGTTTGATATAACGCTGTTGTTTAAATTTTCTGATGAAAAAATATCATCAACGCTTGAATTTTTTTCGTTGCTTTATTTTAAAAATCATTGATGATTAAAAAACTTAAAATCAAAGCACTTTTTGTCTTAAAAAATATTAAGCATAGATTTTGAAAGAAAATTTCAGAACTTTGGTTACGCAGCAATACAATAATTTGTGGCTATTTTTTTAAAAGATTTTTCCAAAAAATCAAATTTTAAAAATGCTTGATTGAAACCTCAATTTTTTCCATGATGTTTTTGACATCGTTTGATTTTGTTTTCTCTGTACCTATTCATAAAAAGTTTTATTTATTTAAAAAAAAATAAATTTCACTTTAAAAGACACTTAAACCACTTGACAAAAAATTTTTATAAACTTGATCGTGTTTCGACCCAAAATTTCACAATAAACAACACACAATTCACATTTCCTGGCATCGAAATTTTTATCACATATTTCATTGGTTTTTAGAAAACTAATACTTACTCAAAATAATACTCGTTAATTTAATACTTTTTTAAATGAATAAATTTATAAGGTTGATCTACATAAATGTCGTAATTTGTAATAAATTCATTGAGGTGATTCAGTGGGAAAAAATTTTTCAATATTTTGATTTAAAATGGGTTTATTTATTTATTTATCAAAATCAATGTGATTGATGGAGTTTCAAGGCGAATCAGTTGTGTAATAATCGAGCTTGTGGAATCTTAGAATTTTCGTGGGATATTTTTTGTTTTTTTGGAAAACTTTCATCATGTATGCGTTTTGGTAACTGGAAGAGTGAGTCGATGACAGAGAATCAGGTTTTGGTCAGTGCGTTGTATAATTTTTTTTTTGTAAAGTTTAAGAAAACTTTTATGCAACTCTTAAAGAAAATCATTTTATTCGAAAAGAATAAAATTCTTTCAAATTAATTGATTTCTATAATTCATCGTTTGTTCAATTCTAACTTTTTTTATTGATGATTTATTGAATATTTTTAATTGATTATCGAAAGAACATTCCTTAAGCATGACAATAATATTATTTGTACCTATAATGTTAGCGTAATGAGTCGTTATGTAGTAATTGAAATGTATAAATCCTGTTAATATGACTAAATAATGTTTATATGACAAATTGGAATCCCTTTTTAAATTTTTTGATTCTATTATACAAACCAGCCACATTACGGATGTTTATGCTCTGTATAAGTATCTAAAATATTGTTATATTATGTTCATCAAGTAAAAATATTGAGCAAATCATAAATAAAATAGATTTAGAATCGAACAAACGTCAATCGTAATTTATTATACGGTGATTAATAAAAAATTTAGGGAAGCTTAAGAGAAAATTTTATTTTATTTTTTATTAAAAAAATAAGAAGAAATAATCACGAATAAACGAATCGCATGGAAAAATTTTTATGAGGGACCCACTTTGGAACCTGGTGCGAGGTATGATACGAACGAAAAGACGGTTGTGGCAAAACTAGCCGCGGCGAATGTGGAACCATCCATCGTATGCCATGGCAGAGTAGGAAAAGAACTGAGAGGTGTCCGTGGTAAGGCACCCATCGCCTCATCGACAACTGAATTTTGTAGCGGGTTCTCGCATTCCCACATTATCTGCATAGCGTTAGTCAGTCGTACCATAGCACTTGCATTGACCACAACAATTACCAACCGTCGTCTTCTCTTCGTCTTCTCTAACGACATCATCGAACCCGAAATCGCACCCACACCAATTGTTGAAACCGTTTTTTTCGTTTTCTTTGTTTTCTCGATCTTGTGCTTGCGCACTTCGGTGATTTTCCATCCCCACGTCCGGTCCGGGACTCGAGCTAGCACTCCTTGAAAAAAATTTTAATCTTGACAGTGAGTCATCGATTTTTTTTAAATTCCCGCGAATTTTGTGAAAATTTTTTTTTGGGTCAGTTGCAAGTTTTTTCAAAATTTGGATATTATCTTTTTTGGTGGTGAGTTTTTTTTTTTTTTTTTTGTAATTTTGGTGTTGGTTCCCATTAACCCTTTGCTTGAAAAAAAGCTGTCTTAAGTTTTTTGAATTTTAAACCAAAAAATATTTTTTTGGGTCAAATTTTTTTTTTGGTACTATTTTTTGGTGTTGATAAAAATTAACCCTTTATTGGGGAAAAAGTTATTTTTACTATTTATTTATTGATATTTTTCATTAAATTTCGAACCGGAAAAAGTGAGGCAATGAAACCAGGTCAGTCAACAAAAAGTAAAATCAGACCGCAAGCTAAATAGATGGAAAGATCAAGTTTATGAAGAAATATATATATAGATATATAACGGAATAAACGCGAGACAAACTGGCTACGGCCGCGGTTCAGTTCCGAGTTCTATGTCAATGCTAATAAAACCCGTCGCATTTAATTCACTATTAATTGCTTTGATCAAAAAAAAGTTATTCTTTAAGCGAAATTTTAGTCCAAGAATGGTTTGAAAGAATCTACCATTTTTGTATGGAATACCATCGATTTTTGCTAGAAAAATTTTTACTAGTAAACTTTCTAACTTGGTCGAACAACTCAGGTTTTATTAATTATTTTCTTATTAATTATTTTGCTACTTGTTTTCTTTTTCGCCTTTTTCACACCTCAATATTTCTATTGAGATTGCTTATGGGCAAATTTTTCTTTAGTTAAACCGATAAATCTAAGTTAAATATAAAATTTTAGCATAAATCTTTGGTTTAAGCCTCAGATATTTATTATTAATAATGATTGACTTTATCAATGGCCAAAAACAGAGTCAATTTTAGAAAAGGCCAAAAATATTTCAATTATTTATTTAAAATAAAATAAAATAAAATTAAAATTAAAAAAGTAACTGAAATTAAGAACTATCAAAAACTTTCCTTTGGAAATTTAAAAAGATAAAAATATACAAGAAAGATGAGTTTAAGATTAACAATTGACCTCTGAACCCCTTAATTTGCTTCTATCATTTTTTGCTGTGATAAAAACTTCTCTTTGGGCCTTTCTTTAGCTGTGGATTTTTCCCAATATTTTAAAATAAATCTTTAATTTCAGGCCTCGAACCATAAATTAAGTTTGAAATTTATATTTTTTAAGCTGTTAATAACTAAAAAATTAGTTTAAAATCAAAAAAGTCAAATTGTTCATTAAATAGTTAAATGGTGGTTGCATCCAGAGGAATTACTAAACATCTTCCACGAAACACGTCATTAATTAAAAGTTTTCAAATAATTAATTGTTTAAGAAAACGATTAATCATTCAGCTGCTGATGTTAAGGATGGCTTACATATAAATATTCTGGGTGAACTTTTTTACCCTTTTTATGATAATGTCTCGCCAGAGCAATGCATTGAAATTTTTCCATTTCTAGTCGAACCTGTTTTGTTTCCAGCTCGAATTTCGAATTCTTTTCATACTACGTATTCACTACTTTCGCTTTTATTATAATTTTTCTGTTTATTACAAGTTATTTTGGGATCTTTCCCTTTAGTATCGAATATTTTCGAGTTTAATTTCTCTCTGGGCTTACCCACCTTAAATCATTCTAAATTTGAATTTTGTTGTCCGTTTTCCTGATTAAATATCTTTTAATCTTATGTATATGAGGTGAACAAACTCCTGCTGGTTTTGTGTCTATCTAAACATTTAAAGATACAACCAGAGAGTGAGAGAAATCAAGAATCAAGAAAATATTCGTACATACGCACTGTTTTAGCGGTTTAGTTTTATTTTATTTATTTATTTTTTCTGCTTAAAGCATGCAAAGGATGAGCCTTGTAATTTATTTTGCGATTGAAAACGAAAAAGCGATGTTGATTGTTAATTTATTATCATAAACCATATTCAAAGACCCATTTATAATTGTATGGTTGGTCGCCGTATCGCGCGTTGGAGTCACTGATGACTCAAAATTTTTCAAGTGGTTTATGAAGAGTCGTATTAATGATAATTTAAAAATGTTAACAAAATTCCACATATATATTATATTTTTTCCTCATCAATTCAATGGGTGAAACTAACAATTATATAGCATGATTATAAAGTTTCGTACCATAAAAAGTTGATATTTTTCCCATTGGTAACTCATTGCTTTCAAACTAAACAAAAAAAAATATCTTCAAATGATTAGTGGTAAGCATTGATGAACACTTTTTTTAGTTAAATCTGTAAATAACTGAGTTTTACATACGAACTTTTGTAATTCCCCTGGTTCAAACTTAAATAGTTCTCTTTGATATAAGTAGGTATATGTAATTTTTGCCATGAAACCAACTTCCTGTCTCAGTGAAATGTATTTTAAATAAAATATTTTCTTGAAAATGCAAATAAAAAAAACTTTAAAAAAGTTTGATAAGAATTAAAATGGTTGGGTATTAATGGTATTGAGGGAAAGACTGCAGAATCTTGGAAAGACGGACATGACGCCTAGCGAGATAGCAACTGCAGCTCCTAGGCAGGTGCTGGCTTTCTTTAAAAGCCTGGAGCTCCCCTAGTAAACACAGAGGGCCAAATCACAATAAACCTCCTTGGTCGCAGTGATAAAAGGAAGGAATATCCTGAGACCCGCAAAGCAAAAAAAATAAATGGTATTGAGGAAATTAAAAAGTTAGTGCCTATTTAGTACCTAATAAGTCTATTCATGTAATTCCCCTGGCTTCCATTTTCGATATTAGAAATCTATGCTTAGATATTATTGTAACTATTTTCCTGTCTTAAAAAACAAGAGACTTTTAAAATTTTAAAAACAAAACTCTGGTTTTTTTAAGTACTTGGACATTTTATTAATGTAATTCCTCTGGCATCAAAACTTGTTATTTTTACTTTGACGAATCGTCCACTATATTTAGTCGTAATTCTTTGATTTTCCAGAGAAATAATTTGGGGCTTTTGAAGGTTGGAAAGTAAAATTTTTAATAGCTTATTTCAAAACCTTTACGTTATTAAATAGAGTCAAGAGTGTGGCTCTATAACTATCTTTAATTTAAATTTCCATTTTGTGTGACCAATAAAAACGAAGTGATAGTGCACTTAGCAGCTCATATGCTTCATCAATAAATTGTCTGATTGCATTGGAATGGACCAAAAAATTGAAAATGATGCATCTTCGAAAGTTAAGTCTTGCTTTCAAATAATAATTGCCTCGTTAAAACAATAATTTCAAATGTGTAGAGGGAATATCATCTGCATCCTCCAACACCAAGTCGACCAGATGCGACCATTAAGAAAAAAACACGTCTCTATGAATAAAAAAGAAAAATTTCTCTCTCATTTATGCTTGGTCTCAAATCTCAATGGAGAAAATAAAGAAGCACTTGCTCTAGATAATAAGTTACGAGACTCAAAAATTGAAATGTTGTGTTATGTGAATATTATTACCATAATTGGTCTCTTAATTAAGACATTAACTTAGTTTTTTTCTCTTTTCCTACTATACTAATTTTACTTTTTCTTGTAGTCATTATTTTTACTCAGTCTGAAAAGACGATATGTTTTTTTTCCGTGTTGATATATTCTATCAAATGAAAGAAAAAAATTATTAATTCCAGACGAGAAAAAAAGACTTAGGCTACGTGCAAAGAACCCTTAGTATAACATAAATGTGTATATCTCGGTTTATTTTGGTTTTTTCGATGTCAATAGCCTCTCATTCAGGTATAAAAACATTATCATATCATTCTGATGGAATGAGAGTTATAAAATTGAAAAAAAACTGGTATTGAGAGGCAGAACAAGTTTTTTTCGTTCAAATCGTGCAAAACTTTTACTATGTCATTGTATTTTTATCAAGTTCAAGATAAAAATATAAAATATGCGTGTTAAAGAATTTTGAAAATGCTTTTTTGTTGTCTTTCGATTAATTCTTTTGACTCAAAGAGTTGGGTTGAGGCAAATTGTTAAAAAAAAAATGATGAACTAGGGGATTTGAACCTCTAGTCTTAGACTTAGTCATCCACATTTAAGATATACTTATAGATAAAACTATTGAATTAAATGAAATTTGAGATGAAAAATCTTGAAAACTATAGAACAAATATAATAAAATGATAATATTAAAATAAAAAAACAGTAAAAGCCCAAGGCATAGAAATGATTTCATAAAGTAATAATTTGTTAAAAGAATTTTAGGTAAAATTTATAGTTTCGTTATTTAATCAAAATTATTTGTGTACAGATTCCAATTTAAAATTTTCAACATAAGCTTAATTGGTCCATTAGGTATCTATTCTTTTTGATCTACGCTACTATCCATATTTTTTACTCTATAATACCTAATATTTAAAGAGAGAGTTTAATTGTGCGTGTATCTGGAGGGTAATCTTCGGAACTCTTTAAAAACTTTTAAACCATTTGAATGATACATAATACCAGATAACATAATGTAACGTTTTTACGGGTTTGAAGATTTGTGTTTAATGACAACAATTTATTTTTAAACAATTGTTTATTGATTTATCTTACACTATTGTTACTTATAAACTAGACCTTAACAATGAGTAAGTTTTCACAGTCACTTATCCACTAATTATCACTCACTATTGCACTGTTCACTTTATTTACAATTTATTTTAACACTGTTCACTTGCACTGTTTACACTTTAACACTGGTCACTGATCACTTTCACGAGAGATTATTAGAAATTAAGATTATTAGATTATTATAATCACATTATTGACGTTGACGATTTATAATCAAACTTTTCGCTTACACTATTTATTTTACTACTGCTCGGCTTATGCTTATCCCGGGCTTATAAATGATTTTGGAATCCATCTAGAAAATTTGGTTCTATTGTCCCTGGACTTTCTATTTTTTTTTGGAATATTTCATTGCCGAAACTTTCTATGGTTCCAAAAAAAATAGATTGTTCCAGAAGCTTCACCCCTTCTTAATTCATCGAGTAATCCTTTTCGTCAAACCCTCTCGGTAGGGGTTGCTCGCCACCCCTAATCTTATAACCAGGCCGCTTTCTCATTGGCCGGCATATGAGGCAGGTGACACTCCCAGTCTCTGAAATTGGCGACGCTTTGCCATCTTGCGATTGTGACAATAACTTTATTTTTTATATGTTACTAACTTAAATACATTTTCAAAATTTAAATAAATTAATAATTAAAAGAAATTGAGGAGAAGGTGGTATTATGGCCCCTTAGTTTGTTATTTCTGTTTTTTGTCAAGGATTTAACATAAAGAGATGTGTTTCTAGTTCCATTTTGTTCTAAATATACCTGTTTCTAAGGTTTTTAAAACAAATAAATAATTCTTAGTACTTATGGATTTTTCAAAAATTATTTTTATTCTGGAAATATTTAAAAATCTCAATTTGATATATAGGGAGGGTAATATGGCGCCCTGGGGGCTATATTAAATATATGAAAATTTTAACCAACGAAAAAATAACTTAATATTCTAGAATCTAAAATCCTATAAGTCTTAAAAAGTCCTACAAAAATGAGACTTTACAACAACTTAGTTTACGCAATAAAAACCTTAAAGAAACAAAATAAGTTAACGGCAAAAATCACAAATATAATAAATAATTATCGTTCGACGATTTGTATTTAATGACAACAGTTTTATTTTTAACGATCGTTTATTGATTTATCTTACACTATTGTCACTTATAAACTACACGTTATCAATGAGTTAGTTTTCACAGTCACTTATAAACTACACGTTATCAATGAGTTAGTTTTCACAGTCACTTATTAACTAATTATCACTCATTATTGCACTGTTCACTTTATTTACAATGTTCACAATTTATTTCACAGTGTCACTTTTCACTGTTTACACTTTAACTCTGATCGAAGATTTATTTCCACTGATCACTTTCACGAGAGATTGTTCACGTTCACGATTTATATTCAGACTGTTCGCGTACACTACTTATTTCAATACTGCCTTGCCTTATGCTTGTCCGGGGCTTATATAGGATTTAGGAATCCTTCTCGAATGTTCGGCTCTATTATTCCTTTGCCAGGAGCCACAATTTTCTAATTTTCTTGGAAACTATTTGTCGCCACCACTTTCTAGTTTTCCTGGAACGGTAACATTTGCGAGAAGAATTCCCTTAATTACCCTATAATGCTCCACCTAGCCAATTTATCACATAACCATGCCGCATCCTAATTGGCTGGTGATTGGTTCAGGCTCCCACGCTGAGAGCAGCTGACCCACCCCCAGAGTCATAAAATGGCGTCACTCCCTCTGACACATGGTGGCCATTCTTAGACTTGTGACAATATTATGTACCTACCCTCTGGACCTGCACACTCTGTATGTGCCCAAAGATTACAGCTTTTCATTGTATCCACTGTTCACAAGTATAGGTTTCCTGCATAGTGGGGGTTAGTGGGGTTTGTGAACAAGAATTTCCAAAGATGTTTTGGATTCTTTTACGAACCATTTTAAAATGGATTTCGGTACTGCAAAAGCCTTCACAGCTTTTTTATACCCCATCGTTTTACTTCTGAAAGCTTCAAAAGCCATTTTCATGTTTTCAGGATCCCATAATTATATTTTTTTAGTAGCTCTTTATTTAACATATTTGTGCGAGACATATAATTTAAAAAAAAACGGTAATTGTCAATAAAAATTCAGTTTTGTACGTAATATGGCCCCCGGGGCCATAAAACATTCATATACTGAGGGAACGATATTAAAATGTCGTTGACGTTATAATTTTACTCAAATAAAAACAAATTCAAATACTTGTATCGCAATGTATTGTCTCCTAGAATGTCCTATATAATTCTAATTTAAATATTAAATTAAAAACTAACCGATATAGTTTTTGCTAGATATTTATAGATATTTCGCTGCCACTGAGTTTGCTTCATATACGGAGGCAGTGCTTTCTAGCGATAACAACAGCTTTTAAATTGTCCGTTCCACTATGGCTATTGATTGACCCTTAAAAAATTATTGAAGGCAAAAATCATAGGAACATAAAAAATCTATGGGAAAAAAATTTTAAAGGCAAAAGTAGTACTTAATCATTTTGATATCTCAAAAGCTATTCACGGTAAGAAAACAAACAAAACAATATAATATTTCTTATAACAGTTGTTCTAATAAAAATTTCCCACCTTTACCAGTAAATAGATAACATCCTTTGAACATTTTTTAAAATTTTTATTTCAGTCTTTTGACTTTCCTTCAATTACAAAGCCTTATAAGACTCAATCAAAATCCAATAGACTCATTCGTATCATATCATTGTGTGAAACTTGTGCCATACAATTTGATATTTTAATTTAAAAAAATAAAAATCCCAATTTTTCCTCTTAAATATCTCATTTATTCTCCGTTAGATTACTCTGAAAAGCGTTCACTTAATTTCCCCAAAAATAACTTCGTTTAAAACGCAAGACATTACACGTACAAATATCCGCACATTGAGAGATAAATACACAAATAAAAATGGTCATTACAATGATAAATGGCCGCTTAAGCAATAGAGAGAAAAAAAAACCTTTTCTTTCCATACTCCAAGTATTTTATTTGTTCTCGTGAAAGAATCTCGTCCTTAAAAAACATAACTTTTATTACTTTAATTATCTTCGTCGCTTTATTTTATCCTCTCTCCACGCTCTCCTAATTCGCTCGGTTAAAATGAAACATTTGGTCGCCGATAAAACGATTCGAATTTATAAAAAAAAAAAACACCGACGAAAAAATGAGGAAACACTCGAGAAAAATGACGCTTTTTAAAATGTCTTATCTGTGCTGCTTTTGTAATATTTTCATTTGTAATTATCTTTTGATGTGTTTATGTGTTTTTGTTGGCCGTTTCTTAATTATATGAAAACCTCCTCGAAATGAATAAGGAAGCATCGAATATCTTATACAAAGATGGTATTTTATTCCAGTTAATTTCCTTGAAACTATAATTTCTTTTTTAAGGATATGCTCAAAAACATGAAATTATTTTTGAAATAAAAATTACAGGAGTTACAAATGCGACTTATAAACTAAGTCATTTAACGTTCATTTAAAAAGGTTTAGAACAGATTTGTTATAATTGAAGATGTAGCAAATATATGAATGACGACTTCTGTAGGTTTTTAGTTTCTTACGCCTTTTTTTTTAATTCTCCTTTTTATAATTTCTTAAATTGCGAGTTTCTATCAATTTTAGGTTATTTGTTGACCAATTTTGTTTAGAAATTAAGGTTTTTGATATCTTAAACGATTCAAAAGTTGGCCCGAGTCCAAAAAACTAACAAATTAAAAATATCAGATAAAACTGGTTCAAAAATTGAAGACTGGACATCAGTGCCAATGGGATTAGTGCAAAAAACAAAAAAAATTGAGTTAGATCCGAAAAAGCAAGCTAAAGGCCATTGCCAACAACCTAATACCTAATATAGTCTAGGAGCCCGCTGCATGATTTCTACACCCATAACGTAGCTTAATCATTTATACATCTAATTAAAGCTCTTTTTTTCTATACATGACTATATAAGGGTGCCAATCTAAAAGTGACCGCAAATAAGCGAAATTAGCTGTTCAGGATGATATAAAGTGAAGGAGAGTTAACGTGGCGACATTTGTCAGACGAGAGCAACGAGTGTTTACGCTACAAATTTTATCTCGATGGCGTGTCTCGATCTATTAAGGCCGCAAAGGGTTTAAAAACTCGCAAGAATAGTTTTCACCTTCCTTGTCTGAAAAATATCGTCGCGCGTTCACTCACTTTATCTTTATTTTACAGCATTTTTATGAGCTTTTTTCGTTTATTTGCGGCCACTTTTGGATTGGCCCCCTTATGTCTTTATGCACTACAGAAAAAAAAGCTTTAATTAGATATATAAATGATTAGGCTACATCATGGGTGTAGCAATCATGCAGAGGGCTCCTAGGCTAATACTATAACCTAATACATTAATAGTTGGCACATTAGCTTGCTTTTTCGGGTCTAACTCAATTTGTTGTTTTTGACAATCATTATTGATGTCCAATCTTCAATTGATATCTACAATTTTGCTTCAAGTTTTTATTTGTTTCAATTGAAAAACAAAATAAAGATGCATGAAAATTTTAAAGTTTATTTTTTTGTTCTTAATGTTAAGCAAAGGACCTCAAATCATTACGACACATAATTTTCTGATTGCATAAAAGATCAAAAAATATGATCTAGAGCCGTGAAAAAAAATTAAAAATTATAATTGTTGATGACGTAAAATAATAATTTTATCAAACAATTTTAACATAAAAATGCTTTTTAATCAAGTAAAATTTATTCAAAAAATTAGAACCAAATTCAACCATCAATTATTTATCATCGAGCTTTAATTTATTTATATAAAGCATTTTTTTTTGGATAATTTTTTGTACGCTCAAATCCTTGGTGTTTTGTTCACAAAATCGTTAACTACAAAATCACTAAAAAATATTTATCATTTCGATTGGCATAAATAAATTATAAACTCCCGAATGTATGTAATATGTAAATATATAACATTCGATATGTGGCTGTATACACCACTTCAATTTCATATATTGTATAGAAAACGAACGAATAGTAGCCACACCAATAAATATAATATTGATTGCCTTCTGGCAAATATTAAACATATTAAAAACGTTTATAAATTCGAATTTTATTTTTGTAATTGGCGAGTTTTATCTGGGGGATTATCTTTGTGTTTCAAGTTTTATTGGAAATTATTCTGTTCACTCTCTGTTTTTCTCTCAATCCATTCGATATCAATAACATTATGTTTTATTACAATTGCACTATTGATGAGATGAAAACTTAATTTACATACAAACGGCAAAAAGTTGTAATATAAAACATTTTATATTTAAATTTTTAAGTTATTTAAATGAAAATTTAGCCAATTAAAATTGTTTCCATCATAAAATTAATTTTAACATTTTTTTAAAGTATCAATCATAAGAACAATTTCTCTTCTTTTGATCACTGTATATATAAAAGAAATAAAACACTTTCAAATTTCTTCTAATTTAAATATCGACGCAAAATTTGCGAGTACTTTTTCATTTACATGCCCAAATTGGAGCCTACAGCTAATTATCTGTAATTATTTTCTACTTGATTTTTTCTTGCTTTATTTCCATTTTGTACACTCGCAATTTCAATACGTTTAGATACTTTCAAATATGTCTTACTTAATAATTTTTGTGTTGAAAAAATCCGGAACTCGAAAAAAATATTATCGATTGGAAAATGTGTTCCCAAACAAGGCAAGTCGCAATAAATTAAATCTATTATTGTCGACTCATTAAATAAATTCATTGATTTATCCGAAATTAATCAAGTTGAGTTATTTTCAGGCTCGAAATTAAACGAAATCGACATTATCGCTTTGACACGTTAATTTATTGAGCCCCTAATTGGTTCAAATATTTTCCACAATATTTCATTGTGTCTTTATTGGTAAATCTATCAAATAAAATAATGTATAATTGAAAGCGCATTATATTATTTTATGTTATTCAATGAATGTACAATATAATTGGAAGAATTAAAATTTGGATTAGTTTTGAGCCATGTTTGATAAAAAGCAATGTTGCTGTTCTGATTACTATTTGACTTTAATCTACTTCATTGTAATAATTAAATTGAATGCGTTTTCTGCCGACTATTTAGATTTAAATGTGAAAATTTTTAGTCGGTTATTTTCTTTTTCCTTTATCACTTTGATTTACTTTTCACTCTTTTTCAAATCACGTCCATCTTTTTTCCAATAAAATATATTTAAATTAGGCACGTTTTCATTAATTGGTTGCGCCTTACCCCAAAAAGCTTGGCTTCTTATAAATTTTGTTTGTCTTAAAATTTTAAGTAGTGGTTTCACATTCAATTTTTCTACAAGAAATTTGTTTCAGCACTTAATTAAAATAATTTGATTCAAAAAATTTCAAGGAGATTACTTTGTTGCACTATTGATGCACGTAGTACTTATATTTATGGCGGTTTATTTATTATACATTTAGAATCAATGTTACTTTAATAGTATAATTATAGTACTTATAGATTTTGGTAAGCTATATGCATTTAACATAGTTCTTGAACTTTATTCCAAATTAAGATTTTGGCATTCAATGTTGACGTTTTGCTCTGTAGAGTACATTGTAATATATTATTTAGCCATTCTTTGATATTTACAATCTGTATAATATATATAACAAGCAAATCTGATGTAAGAAAATAAATCCATGTCATAAAAATAACCTTTAAAGGTTATCAGTAAGCTAAAAAGGGTCAACACTTGAAATTGTAGAAATTGTTTCAGGACTTGTTGCTTTACGCTATTAAGTTGATGGTTTATTTGTGTTGATCTCATTTTTGTGTTTGGTTGTCTTAAAGAAGAAATTATTACATTAAATTCGGCGACCAGATCGTACTTGCATATTTTTCTGAACCGATTTGAGATGAAGGAGGTGATAAAATCTATACCAATTTTAGAGTTAAAAATTTGTTAAAAGATTTTTCTATTTAACACTCCATAAGAGAAAGGATATTATATGACTTAACAAATATTTTCAAACACTTATATTGATGAAACCTTTTCTTGGACACTTTTATAGACAGTAAAAAAAAATTTGAAGTGATTTTGTATAACACGTTATCAGTAAGTAATAGTATAAGAGTTTGTTATAAATTTTTAAAGTTTCATGAGTCCTAAGTTTCAATCAATTTTACTATTGCCAATAATTTGCATCTCTCACTTTTTGCAATTTTCACTATACCATATGACCAGTGCATTTCTTAAATTCTCTAATACTTGCTACATTTAAATTTGTATCGTTTTCATAACATTTTTACTTAAAGAAATGCCAAGTCAATATTAACTTTTATTGTTTTTTTTTCATTTGATATCCTTATTTGGAAAAGCTTATCATTAGAAAACATCATCAACTTATCATTATCTTCCGCTCCAAAGCCACTTTAATCACATAACAACATTTATTTTTCTTTCAAATATAAATTTGTATGCACCTGATTTGTACCAACAAAAATTTAATTTTTCATTGTAAAAGTTATATAAACTTATGATCTTCTGTGTCATTTATTTGATTAAAATGAACGTTTTTTAACTTTAACGATGACCTTTTCCTAGTCTTATTTGTATTGTACCTAAATAGTTGAATATACAGTGGACACTGGATATACCGAAATCGTTTAAAATGACGATTTGATTATTACAACTTAACAATAAAGGGTATATCACGGCTAAATTTTCTTAAAACCAACATTAACATACCGCCTAAAACAATATGAAAAAAATAATTTATCGCTTAAAGCGACGAGATTTTTCCAAAATTCATCGGTTATGACGACCAGTCATAATGGTTTTTGTAGTCTAACAATGCATTATTTTTACTCTTAATTATATAATAATAAAAGGGTATGAAGGATAAGTAGGTACTGTAAGAACTTATTGTAGATTTCTTTAATATGCTTTTGTCTTAAGAACTTAACCAAAAAACCAAATTTCATTGTAAGCGTTTCCATTTTACATGTACTTATCTATTGTTTGTTACCAAATAAACGTAAAAAAAATGAAAGGACCCCAGTTTCATTTCATATTGACCGAAGTTCGTCTTAGACGTTTTTTTTTCATAACATTTAAGTAAATTAAACAGTAATGTTCGTATGTATTATGTTTTATCCACTCAAATTATGTAGGTGCTTATTATTCATAACGACGACTATTACACGACGTTTATTTTTAACTACTGCAGTTAAAAATTTCACTAAAAAACTGTTAATAATCCGTAACATTTATTTATTCAAATCATTTTTTACTTTATTTCCCAATCGTTTAAGAACTATAACTTTACGTGCTTTTCTAAGTATGAGAAAGAAGCATAGAATAGAAAAACGTTTTTACATCCATTTTTTACCAAAATGTTTATTTATGTTCTAAGATTATAAAAATAAAATATTGTGTGGTTTTACGAAACCACGATGCAAGTGACACTTTTTTTTCGGGTTTAAGGCACTTAAGTAAGTGACAATTTTTGGAAAATTATTCGTTTAGGGTATGAAAATAGAATAGAGAGAAAGAGCTGTGGCACGAATTCGCTGTCTGACGTAAAGCGCGCCGTTGCAACTAATTTTGAATTTCCATTATTGATGTTAATACTCGAATTTTATTTTCATTATTGAATTTGTCGATTATTGTTAAATCGATCATCTGCCTGTTGTTATCTATTGTAACGATACTTCAAGAATATACCTATCATGTTCAATCATTATTAAATAAGGTTTTTTTGCGAGGAAATAGTTTCTGGACGAAAGGACTACACACTAACACAGACACCACACTAAACAACCTATCGCTGCGACATACATAAACATATGCACCAGCAGAAAGTTCTAATAATTCTAATAAATTCACTATAAAAATTAAATAAATTTTAAAATAATTTCCGCACTATTCTCACTAGCTGTATCTTTGTCTATCACGATCAAGTGAACAACAACAATTATATTAATATACTGATCAAAACACAAATACCAATACAAATATGATTGACAATTAATGACAACTTATAATATACTTAAACGTTGTCATGGAGAGGAAAATAGCTCATTACATTCAGTAATAACTCGCGCAACAGTCCTGGTAAAACGACATGGTGTATAGCTAATAATGTATATACGAGCTCTGCCGAACACTTGCCGATTCCCTACCGAGAATGTGTTACATTTAGCGACATGCTAAAGATATGCCAAAAAATTTGAGACGATGTATAAAAAGTTTCAAACAAAGATTAAAGGGTAGTTGAGTGGTTACTATAAAAAAGTTGCATTCTACTCGGAGTATTCCCAATTCTTGTAGTGGTTTGAAACAAAAACAAAAATCAACGAAAGTCTATACCTATATAAAAGGAGTCCCCATAATTTGAAACGTGGAAAAACAGATTTTGATGTAATAGAGATGATTTAAAAACCACATTTCTTATATAAAAAATATTAAGAAGATAACCATCAAATTTTAAGTAAATTGAAAAACACGAGATATACATGTAGAGCAAATGGAAAGTAGTAATTTCGAGAAAAACAGCTTAAAGTTAAAAGCAGAATTTCGGCAGCGTAACGCAGAGGGTTTTTTAAAATTATTTTCACTTTACGTCACCAAGTGACTTTTAGTTGTGTTCTTTAGTTAAAGTAGATATTATATAGTATCTAATTTACTTGTCGCTTCTGTTCAGCAATTGTCCACTAACAATCTCGCACCAGAAATTATTTAACTATCTATATCACTAATTGTATTTAAAACTAAGTATTTCCTATCCTATTTAACTAAAATAAAGGTAATCTTGTAGTCTTTTCTTTTGAGTCGTTTGTTTTGCGGTACTATTCTGGTTGCTTCCTCTACACATTAATAAATTGACAATAATTTAGTCCATGTCCAATGTTTTTATGTTTAGAATTTTTGACAATCCTTTTGGAAACATATTTTTAAAGGCCTTAAATTTGAAAATTAAAAAAAATCAATTTTTCCAAAATTTCTTATTATTATTTGGCAATCAAATTGTTTTATTTGATTTTTCTATGTTTTCTAATTGACCTTAATTTCGCCGTAGATTTTGTCCCTCAGTATTATTTCGTTAAGAACTTTTATAGGTGACGAGATGAATCTTTCAAGGCAGGAGTGCTAATTAACCGTTGAAAACGTGATTAGTAGAAACTTGCATTTTTCATTATCATTTACAATTAACAATTCTAATGAAACATAGAAAGCACAACGTCGAAGTTACCTTTATAAACGTAAAAGTAATTTGTTTGTGGCCAAACCACCAAATACTATGACGGATGAAAACAATTTTTGGCATTTGTAAACCAAATTTCGTTATTTGGTATGCTTATATATTATTACTTTTTGGCATTACAATTACCTAAATTCCAAAACTTTTTAACTAAACAAGAGTTTATTTGAACTAAGAAATAACACAACCGTATTATATTGACTTACCTAATTGTTTTATAATCTTTTTTTTAACAATTAATATTCGTTGTTCTTCTATCATAATTTAAAAGTTCATTTGAAAATAAACTAACAAAATTTGCAATTTATTAGTTTTTATTAATAGATTTTTATGAGCTTTGATGTGAGTTTACCAACTATCTTCATATTGTCTCAGTAAACATCTCAGTGCAAAATCTGTCATTTAATGATTCAAAGATTTGAACGATTTCTATCAGTTAAATTGAATCACGTCTCTTTTGTAAACTTTTTATATTTATCTTAGTTTTATCTATAGTTATTTACGATGACTGACGAGAATCAATACATTATTACTTCGAAGATACACAACAGAAAAAAGAGATCAATCAACTCGATTACACAGTACCCACGATTTCAATCTATTCAAACACGATTTAGACAAAATCGTATATTTATATCGATCACTTTTAATTCGTTTTAATGTTTTTTAATTAATATTTACACTGAAATCTTTTAATCTTTTAATCAAGCTAATAGAAACGGTGAGCTCATTGTGTGAATATTTTGAGTCTTAATGCGATGATGAGTTTGTCGAAACGAGATGGACTAAACCATTATTTGATTTGGGTTAAATTCGAATATGAAAATTATAATACAACAAGCGTTCAATGTAAAGCAAATACAATCAAGTTAATATTTGTGTTTATAAAAATTATATGGTCATATTATGTTTGTTTTCCATTTAGTTGATATTTGATAATTTGAAAAATTTTCACTTTAAATTTATTAATGTTGTATTAATTAATTGATATTTTCAATTTCGTTCTAATATGTTTGCAAATTGAATCATGGAATTGATTTCGTTTGTAAATACATATATTGTGTAAGAGTTACAATGTTTTTTGAACAAAACGTTGACGAGATTTTTTGTGTGTGTCTGTGAAACGAACAAAGTTCAAACTAATTGATGTGATAGATGCAAAGTTACTCGTACATAGTGCCATTTTGCATATTTCGCCTTTCAATTGTATAAATTTAAATACAAAACTTGTATATTTTTGCATTCGTTTGGCGTCTAAATAAATATTTTGTGTAAGCAATGCTGCTTGCATGCATAATTGAGAACGCTGGAATTTGAGATTTTATTAAAAATGAAATGCTGGAAAATACAAATGCCAGATTTTGATTGAAGTCAGATATAAGACAACATAAGTAAAGTTGAACTTTTACAGTTGAGGTTTTGAAATTCAAACCTAGTTTGTAAGACATGTTTGAAAAATTTTATATTGCTACGAAAGCATCGTTCTGTACAAAATTTAAGGTTGTAAAATTGTTAAAGTTTTTATTTTTACTAGAATTTATAGTTTTAAGGTTATTGAAGCTTGAAATGTCTTTAGGTACTGATGCGATACAATATTTTACTCGGAAAATATTATGGCATAAAATAAATATATATTAGGCATAGTGAGCCTTGAAAATTGCAATTTTAATTTTTTTAACCAATGAGAAATTTTATATCCAAAATCGACCAATTAGCAGATAACAAACTATAGACTAGTACAGTCTTTTTAAAATCTAATGTTGCAAGTCTATAAAGCGGAATTCTTTTCAATTTTCCAAAAATTAAAGATTTCATAGTTGTTTTTCTCATAAATTTTCAATTTCCAAAGGTGAGAAAATTTTAATTCGGTCTTAATTTTGATGTCTCCGAAATCTAAATTTTATATAATATATAAAACTAGCTGATACCTGCTCAGTTCGCTGAGCGTTTCTAAATAAAACTAACTGAGAAGTATAAACTAACTTTCACCTCAAATATAAAACTTAGCCATTTTGACAAAAACAATAAGATAAAAATTTATTTTAACACCTAAATATCTGTTAAACTATATTTTTACGTGATAACGTCATAAAGAACACCTAATTGATGAAAAATTGCGTAATTTTATGAATTAAATTATTATCACTGAATTATCATTATTTTGTATAGTACCGCTAAAGGAGTTAATTGAAAATTAACAATTTTTTCAAAATGAAATCAGACTGAAAATTATGAAGGAAAAAATCAATTAAATCTTATTTAGTAAATTGTAAAAGAAAAACATAAAACACGTTAGTAAAAAATTAAATTTCGCTGACGTTGGACTTAATTATTATATTTCACAAATACTATTCACTAAAATTCACAACACAAATTATAAATTAAAGTAAAAATAAATTGATAAATGAAACAGCACGAAATTGTCCTCGAAGACACTTCAATTTGATTCATTGATGACGAACGCATGGCGTTTGAATTACGTATCTGGAGATGCAAAATTAACAGTTTGGATTTTTCGTTTTGTGATTTTTACATTTATTTTTACTATAATTTATAATTTGTATTGAAAATTTTAGTGAATAGTATTTGTGAAATATAACAAAATGTTGTCTAGGATTCAACAATAATATCGTGCCTCTTTATCACTTGTATCGCGTTCTCGCTTGCACGCACAGGCTCAAATGGAACGTGACAAAATGGACGATCTTTTTCTGACTAGCTGTCGTAGTTCATCAATTTATAAGACGTTATCACGTCAAAAAGCACTTGCTTTCCTTTTAAGACTTGAGAGTTTTTTATATCCAATATCATGAGAAAAAGCTCAACGATTTTAGCATTAAAGAACATTTAATAGTTATCCTACAGAAACCATACTTTTTTTAGAACAATTAATGGCAATGTGTTATCATAAGATCTAATATATCTTTAACAACATTTCTTTGAAATTTGTTTTGTAGTTTATGCTACAAAAAGTTATTTACCTCACACAACCGTCCATATTTTCATTTCAAATTATAATATTTTTAGGTATCCTTTTGGGGACACCCTCAAAAAGTGAAAAAGCTATTTAGCTTAAATTTCGTTCCAAGGTTACCACTACTAATTAGGGGTTATTTGAGGCAATTAAATGCCTATATCTAAATGACTTTCCTTCCCAATTTTTCCTAGGTGACCCTTGTGGGGGTCGCGCTGAAAATCTTAAAGGTGGCAAACTTTCCCTGGGATCCGGACAACAACTACTCCAAGTTTCGGAATTCATAAAGAACAGACAGACAGGCAGGCATACATTCGTTTTTGTATATATAGATTGCTCTTACTATACTGTAATGGGTATACTATACTATAATGGTATTACTATACTGTAATGGGTTTAAGAACTTTTGAGATTTCAACCAAAATTTTAAATTTTATATCAAAAACTGTTCAAACTTATGAAATATAATTATTAAACTTTTAGTATAACAAAACTTATAATTACTGGCTACCAAAAATGTCTTTAACTTTGTGTAAAGTATCAATATCTTTGAAGATATTAAATTTTGCAGTTGAATAAAACTTTGTCTGCGAAACAATATTTATCTAAGTTTATATTAAACATAGTGATCTCTGAAAATTAAAACTTTCATCATTTTCAACCAATGAACAGTTCTAGATTTGTTAATGAACCAATTAACGTTGAGGAAATCTAAGACTACTATATTGCAATTAAAATCAACTGTTGAAAGTCTGGGGAGTCAATGGTTTCTAAAAAACTCTTAACTAAATCTAAAAAATGTCTTTTAAGTAAGGCTACCAAATCATATTTAAAGAAATATTATCTTAGTTTAGAAATTTTGAAAATTTAAAACCTTGATAGCTGCTTCTTATTGAAAAGCCTTTTTAATTAGTCCTAAATTTGACGCTGTTAAATTAATTTTCCGGAAACCCAAATTTTGTTTTGTCCGGAGAATTTGAGTCCCTCACCAATTTCCAGGGAAATCATGGTGATTGTTTTATTTTCTCATCGTCTCGGAGAGATGCATTTGACGGTGGTATGTTTTAAGCTGTTTCAATCAGACCTGGTCCGATGTGTTGTGTTGTTTCATGTCGCTGGATTGTTGCGGGGGAGGACGATGAGAGCTCCTGTGTGTGTTGTTAAAGTGACTGCCACTCGAAGTGTACTTGAGGGACTCACCACAAGCGTGGTGGAATGGCGTTTGTGCTTTCGCCGACGCCACATCCTCAGGCGTCATCCACCGCATCAACCAACACTTTCTGTTTGTCATTCGATCCATTCACGCGGTTTTTATCGGAGCCTGAAGAGACGGGGAAGAAACCACATTTTCAAGCAGCAAAACAACAGACCAAAGATTTTCAATTTTCATCTTCCCGTTAGTTTGGTTCAAAATGATGATATTTTGAGCTTGAAAACAGTGTCAATCTTGAAAATTAAGTATAGATAAAGACCATTTCATGAAACATTTTTGTCAACCAAAAGCAACGCAAATAAACTTTTAGACATTTGATAAACAAAAAGAACATTTTTAATGGTAGACTCCCTTAAGAGCATAATAGTTAGACATAAGTCTACGTTAAAAATTTTTGAAAATGAATAATTTTGTCGATAAAAAACAGGGTGTTTTTGGGGTGGAAATAACAACCACTTTGACCATCAAGTAGAGCGTTGACATGCTCAGACACACAATGGACATATTATCCCGTTTGCAATGTCTTTAGTTCAATATTTGTTTTATCAACGTTTTCACAGCGAGTTTACGTTGCGAAAAACGTTATGGTTAACGTTTATATCGTTTACATTCAGACATTTTATTCTTGAGGCAACCAGCCTTTTTCCCCATTTAGATTTTATCTGCCAATAAAAAACCATTTTCTACCAATTTTTTGCTTTGTCGAGAAACGTTAAAAAAACAAACTCTGCAAAGAAATTAATAATAGAGAGAAAGTTCGTTAACTTCTTTTAATTCGTTCATAATAAAATAATTTATTGGCTCGTTATCGAAATTAATTACAATTATATCATCAACACCCCAATTTCTTTTTTTTACATAATCAATCAATCAGATTTTTTTTTCGTCAAATTTCGCGAAAGTTAATTTTTTTTAAATTATTTTTGATTGAAGCAAATAATAACGAGAAATCCTAACAACTCGGTGTATTTTTTTTTATCGAGGTGAGTGACTGATTGAAGACATAAAGTGTAGCACGAGCTTTAAAAGCTACATTATATGCTATTAGTTGCTGTTCGTTTGTTTTGTTTTATGTGAGCTCTATATTCCTTGAAGGCTCAACTCGAGCAAGACGACGAGAAGTAAAGAGAAAAAAACGGGTAATGTCTTATATGATTTTATAGCGAGAATTGACATTATGTCGTTGGGCTGTTAAAGTTTTTACCGATGAAACGAATTGATATTAGAAAAGAGCATTAGAGATAGACAGTGTTTTAAAAGTAATGGAAAAGTTGAAAAGTGGATGAAAACTAGGTATATGTTTAGATGTCGCCCATCGAAAATTTTGGTTGCTACTTTTGGAAACAAAATAAGATTTAATCAATGTATGAAAAATCGAATGTGTCGTGAACTCTAAGGCTTCATTTCATTAGTTTCAATATGTGAATTTTATTGCTATCTCTTTGAATCACCAAAAAGAAATAAACTATCATATTGAATTTTATAAAAGGCCTACATTTTTTTTCGTATTTTTGATTTAGTGGAACATTTTGCCTTGTTTTGTACTGTGATTTTCAAAAATTTTGAAAAATTAATGAAAGTCTTATTTTTAGGAATCATGTGGTACATTGTGTACATTAAGTGTCCACTGTGCGATATTAAAGTATTATTATTTAATTGTTAAAAACTTCATATTGATTGACTTATCGAGACAAATATCTGGACATTTTGCGTAATGAGTTTTATAAGTAAAAAAAATGACACGAAATAATTTGCAAATATGACACAATGATATTTGATATATTTTGATTTGATTTTGAGTCACATTAAAGTCAAATAGCTTGAACAATAAGTCAAGTAGTGACTCTTCACTAGTGTAAGAAATATTTATAGCGACTACTAAATCTATAATTTTATATAATCTATATAAATAAAATGATAGATGTTCTCCAATGTTCGCTTTTACCTCAAAAACTACTGGATAGATATCTATCAATTTTTTTTGTTTTACTTCTTATATACTTAGCCCTTATCTAAAAAAAAAGAATTCTCACGATATTTTAATAAAAAACAAAGTAATTAAAGTTTTAAAAATGTGATTTTACAAGCAAAACGTGTGAAGCGGTGAAATTTTCGTTCCTTTGATAGAGTGGGGCACACGATGTAATGCAAATGGGCTAGAGGTTGTTTCTCCTTCCACTGCCTACTGATTATTTCATATTTGAGTGTAGACTTAATACAGCTCAGCGAGATATTAGATTAATAAAGATTTTTTGAATTCTACTTTCTATTTGTTTAGCAGTTTTTTTGTAGCTTTTTTAAATTTTTTTTAGCATTTTTTGTATTTTTTATAAATACAGGTTAAAAATATTTTTTTAAGTTACAACCGTTATAATATTCAAATTACATTTCAACACTCCCTTTTATTACATATATATATTTTTTAACCAGTAAGGGTTATCTACGTAAGCGAACCATATTTTTTTTTAAATAAACTATATATTAAAAATTGCTCCCTCAGAATCTGCAATTTCTCCAAGTGTAAAGTTATTAATTGATTAATAATTAAACTATCAAAAAATTTTAAATCTCAAAAATTAAAATCGCTATAAAACCCAAAATAATTTTTAATTGAAATTTTAATTTTTTTAAAGATATATGTATCTATATATATATCTGCTCTTTTCATTACGCAAATAATTGATCAGTTTTTTGCAATATTTTTAAAAATTAATTATTTTTAACTATTTATACATGTATTGTTGTACTATCACGCCATCAACTGCAGTTGGATCTTATAAACATGAATTGTTTAAAAATTGAATTACTAATTAACTATACACCTGGAGCAATTGCAGATCCGGAAAGAGCATTAAAGGAACAATTTTTTGAAAAAAAAAATTTAAAACAGTGATTGTTTTCGATTATATAGCAATTTTATTTTTGAATTAACAAATTTTTGAAAAAGTAATTATTGATTAATTAATAACTATACACTTTGAGCAATAGCGGATTTGGAAGGAGCAATTTAGGAGCAATTTTTTGGCATATAGTTAAAATTTTCTACGCTATGGTCTTTCCGGTTATTTTTAATAAATTTTGCTTTCTATTTCTTAAAAGTTTTTCTCTATAAATTAAATATGTTTTTTACATAATAACCGCAGACGAAGTCGCGGGTATCAGCTAGTTTACAATATTTTCATAACCATCAAAGAATTACAACTAAAAGGCTGAGGAATAATGAGATATTTAAATTCGAAAATGGAAAAAAGTATGACACACTATGTGCTCATGTTTTTCGATGTTAAGAATTAGAAAAATTTTTAACATACAGACTATGATAAAAAATGAAGATTAAGTGAACAATTTTTCACTTAAGTTTCAACGAAAGAACAACATGGCCACATGGTGGGTTCCAGAATTTTCGACTACCAAAACTTGTAGTATTTTGAAACCGCAACAACCTAAGACATGGGTCAAATAAAAATTTTGTTTGTCTATTAATATTTAAATTTTTTAATGTGTCAGAAAAAGTATTTATGAATCAAACTACGTTCAGTTAGCGATAACTTTGTTTTTTTTTTGTCAAACTTAGGTACGATAACCTAGTAGTACCTTCGTACTAGCCCTACTTCTATTGGTCTCAGTTTCTACTCTTCTTGAAGAAATTAGGGCTCTGAGTTTATCTTTTTTGGCAATCCTTAGGTACTACTCTTACAGCCTGGACTATGAATCCAGTCAAATAAAATAAAAAAAAAAAATTCAAACTAAAAGGATATATTTTCATATAGAAAAGACTATGAAACAACTCTTTGTTGAATAAAAAATAAAAATAAATTTTCAACTTAAAAAAACTAAAAAAAAAACCGTTCAGTGCTAATTATATCACTATTTACTATTTTGACCAAGATATTAACTTAGTAAGTACAATTATTTAATTTAAGTTTATTTTAATTTAACAAATTGACATTAAGTTGTCTCGCTATTAAAGTTTTTCCGGATAAAATAAATTGATACTAGAAAAGAGCATTAGAGATAGACATAGATAGGTGACTGAGGAAACTCGATGAAATGGGATATTTCCCATCTCGGAAATTCAACATTAAAAATTCAGAAGAACATAATGTGAGATAGCTGGAATAGAAAAAAGGAGAGGATTGATAATGATAGTTATTGCTAAATGATCGTAGACAATAATATTATAAATTGATTGCCTCAATTACGAAGAATTGAGATCCCAGGAGATTGAATACACATAAAAACGTTTTTACTTGAATTAAAAAAAAAATCAGAGATTTGAATTTGTTTTTTTAAACTGTGATTAAAGTGGGAAGAAATGATGACTCTTGTAGGTCTCAATATTTTCCTTCTTGATCCTTAAAATATTCTTGAGATATATCAAAACACAATCAATCGAACCGAGTCGTTTCTATTCAATAAAATGCAGCCATATTCTCTCATGTGCACTCGCAAATACTCGTCCTTGTGTATATATCCTTTGTTACAAATTGCTTCTTTTACATTTCTCCAGTTTCAGTTCCAGTTGAAAATGAGCTCGAACTCTCTATCTTTCTTCCATATGATTAACTTTTCGATCAGCTCGAACGAAATATTTTTGATCCTCCAACACCACCATCATGTACAATACCCTAAACTCCCTGTTACTTTAAAAAAGGAGTCTAGTTTTTAAAATTTAAATGTAAATAAAACTGACGCGGATTTTATACAGTTTTATTTTTTTAAATAAATAAAAGGAAATCTCAGTGAAATCTCTTGGTTTTGTGTTGGGCGAGAAAATAAAATTGCTTACGTTACGATTCTTTGTTTGTGAAATATAAATGTTGAGTTGAATGTTGTATATTTTTTCCTTTTTTTTTTTGGTATATCTATAGAATGTATAAAATATTAAACAGGATGTGAAAAAAGGCGAGAAATATACACACATACTCACATATATATAAATACGAAACATGCACTTAGATGGCTCAGACGTTGACGCCAACTTTCCCTGATAAATTTTCTTGTTTGCAACAAAATTCGCCTTGGAGGCAACCAGAAAAAAAGATTTTGATTTGAAATGCACGAATTTCTTGTCGATTTTTTCGAAGACAATATATACCTATATACATTTTTTAGGCGTTGTGGGAAAGTCACGCGTAGCTTTATGGTTACAAGGCTTCCGTCGTATGTTAAACAGTGGTTGGCAACCAGTGGTTTTCAATACTCAAATAAGGCATTTAAAATTTAATATTCAGTTCCCGCAGTTTTGAAACTTTAATAGGATGATGATGCTTTAAAATATATCAGGTAGATATTCATCAAGTCAAAGCTTGATATTTTCAAAAATAATTGGCTTATAAAATATTTTCAAACATAAATTTAGTAAGGTAATTAATGATCTTTAATAATTATTTAAAGGTTTGTTTTTCATTTAAATGTAGGTATTCTAGGATATAGTTAAATTAATGTAAATCATTGTTCTTACGCGGCTAGTTTCAAAAATTTAATCTAGCAGTCTATGATTTATTCATTATTTATTGGTCGATTTGAAAAACTAGGCTTTTCATTGGTTGAAGATGGTAAAACAATATAATTAACAAGGCTCACTATGTTGAAGATAGGATGATGATGATAGATTGCCTGCAATATTCTCTTCGAGTCTCTTTCCTATTTAAAGTATTAAGTAAAGTTTTAAAGTAACTTAAGTTAAGTTACTTTAAAACTGTTAAATCTAAAAACATTTATAAGGATTGATAAAAATTCGATTGGTCATAATCTTGCCAAGGGTACATTTTTCATGAAAATTTATAATCTTACAAATGTACTTACTTTATTATGCCTTAACCTTTACATTGTTATAATTGTGCAAAAGGTTGATACTTTCGGAAATTTTTTCAACAAGATATAAATATAAAAAAATTGTTTTAATGAATTTACCTAACTTTTTTTAAGTAAGTCTTTATTTTTAAGCTTGTCAAAGACGGTTTTTTGTAATATGATTTACTCAATACGTTTTGGTCGATAAGAAAAATTTGAACTCATTGGTTGGCAATGACGAAACTGCATGGATATAATTTCCAAAAAATTTAAACTAAGTTTAATATATATCTCCGAATCTAGGAGCATCAAAGATAAAAATCGGTAATTTTTTGAAGACATTGCTCTTTATATTTTACAAAAAAAGATTTTCTATAAAAATGTATAGCTTTGAGATAAATTATTTGAATCGTCTCTAAATTGATGCCTGTTAGAAAATTTTACTTTTTTCATTTTATATTTTAATTTTTTTGTATTATAAATTGGCTAATTCCATTATCGTTATCGATATCACTCACAACTTTTCACATAAATCCATAACTTTCAAGATATCGTTAAAAATGTGACCAATCTCGTTTTTAAATTAAAAACCAACAACAGTTTCAAAACTTTAATTAAGTAGTCTGTTACTTACTTATTACTGTTTGGTCGATTTAAAAAACTTGAGCTTTTATTGGTAGACATAAGATTTGTTCGCGGATACCATAATGAACCGATAACGAATCAGTTCAAGACCGATTTAGGATCATTGTCAAGCGCATGCAAATTTATGAGCCGAGTTACGGTCCGATATTCGCGGTAAGTCAACTTTAGTAGCTCGTTTTTAGTTGATCAAAAAAAGTTGAATGAAAAACCTCGTGTGAGAACTGTAATCAACTTTTAAGTGGATCAAAAAAAGTTCAAACGAGTCATCACACTAGTCAGCACACTTTTTTATTCCACTTTTGATCGATTAACTAAAATCGGTCAACTAAAGTTGACTCGTGTGACCGAGGCATCAACGTCTGTCAACGTTCAATTCAATTAACAATTTTCGTGGGTTCTCGTTAATCCTCGTCTTACTTCAAAATATTTTTAAACTCGTTTACGGAAAAATGACCTTTAATCAGTTCATAAGCGTGAAAGGTCTTGGCGATTATCCTAAATCTACTTGAAATAATTCGTTATCAGTTCCGTATGGTATCCGTGAACAAACCTAAGACCTAATGTTATCTTATAATTTTCATAGATCATTATGTTTAAACATGATTGCATTTTTCGGCTTGCATTCAAATAGTCCATTTCTTCATTCATCTCTTGATATCTTTAAAACATTGAAACTAAAAAAGAAAATTTTTGAAATTTTTTTTTGTTGATATGTAATGAATTTTTTTCTTTTCTTTTGGCTTTGGTGTTTAAAATCACTCAAACAACATTTTACCACAACTGTCTTAATATAGAAAACTAGAGTCTATTGATTTTATAAAAACACTAGAATTAATCGAGAATCGAACCATTTACCTATGTAGGCACTAAGTAGGCATTCTTTAATTTCGTTAAGTATTTATATTTTTCTTACACGTAAATATCAATAGGTAGGTACTGTAGGAATGATAGTAAGATTTAAGAAAATTTATATTCTTAAGTCTTGATTTAAAATCTCAAAGGTTGTCAACCGCTGGTCTAAAAGATCAAGTCGAATGTCATCAAACAATTTCCTGGAATAAACTCGACATAATTCGCCTCGTGATGGCAAAATAACAATGGTTTTATGTAAATTCAAAAGCCTCGAAATGCCTCTTATCCACATACATACACACACTCACATATTTCATGCTACCGGTGGAGATTAGTTAGGGCCAAACCTACTATAAGTAGGAATTAATCAAAGAAGAAAAAAAAGTCTCAAGCCTCAAATCAATGTCAATAGAATGTATGTGGGACTTTGTTATGCGAGCGACAGACCTCCTGCCGGTTTTGTCTTGATATTATTCACTTCAAATTAATTATACAATTCTCTCTATATGTTGCGATTTACACACAACGAGCACCGAACTTTCTCCTCTTCATTTCTATTCACACGTTGGAAGTTGCCGTTTCGATCAAACGTAGATAGGTGATTGCTATCGAAGCCTATCATTACAATGGCAGTATCTGACTCAATCTGTCAAAATATGCATATCGATTTTTGTTACGAGATGAGTGGGAGCTACTGAAGAGTCAATCGTAATGCAACACCTACGTTAATGAGGAAATTGCATCTATAACAAAAAAATATGATTGATTTTTTTCTTCCTGCCAAATTATGAATTTGAAATTGAGAAGGAGTAAAAATGGCAGTTCACTGTTCCTTACAAATTAAGGTTGCCTAGAATTAATAAATTAATAAATAACCTATATTAAATTAAAACTAATATTATTTTAATAAAGAAGAATATTTTGATAGAGATTGAAGATGATCTTATATTTATTTATTTTCCAAATATCTTCCTCTTTTTTCTTTATACTTTGTTGTAATGTGGTATAACTACATGTATCTATGCACACGATCCGATAGTATCGATAGCCTTAATTTCGATGGTCTTTGAGAATCAGTCAAAACTATTATAGTAAACAAGTGGAAAAATAAGTCTTGTCAAAAGTTTCTTGAAATTGCAATATATTTTTCTCTTGAATATAGAAATAAACCGAAGAACATGACGTCTATATTCACAAAAATTCTATTAGACCCTTATTGTAGCCATGTTTTGATATACGAGTGAATCTTCTGTGGTAAAAGTCCATTTTCAAAAAAGTAAAGACATTTTTTTTAAACTTAATATTTGACATTTGAAATTTTATATTGTTGAATTTATATTCAATTTATATTTTTATTATAATTGGTATCACAATTTTCAAGATACCTGATGAAGTTGGAATAACACCGACTAAACGTAGTGTAAAAAGAAAATAAATTGTTAAAATAAAAAAAACTGGTCTTTTCACCTAATAATTGCTTAAAATATTAAACTATTAATACCTGAAATTTAGTATTATAAAAATATTTTTTTTTATAAAGCATATGCGTTAAATCATTAACTTTTACGTATTGCAATTCTGCATTCTAATTGCAACGCAGAGCCAAGAAAAAGCGACTTATTAACTAGAACTCAATGGATTTCTTCAAATGCAATATTTTTGCACCAATAATATTTTAATGTGGAGACATCAGTTAGAATTGTTTTCCTTTGGAAACGTGTATATAATATATATACATAATATATAACCCAAATCCTTAAAATGTACCATATACATGGTAAAAATAATTTTGGTAGCCAATGATTGCATTTAATAAAATATTTATAATTTGATTAATTTTTTAACAAAATAAGTAGGTACCGACTATTTGATTGAGGTTTCTTATAAATGGATTTATCCTTTTTTGACTTATGTATTTATCATTAAAAATCTTATTACTGCCATGATCTTAGCCTCTCTCTAGCAACCTTATAGAAGAACACGAATTGAATGCGATGAGCCGAAATCGAGGCCACGACTCGGGTCCGATAGACAATATCGAGACAACATTCAAGTCACGGTTGCGAGTCGACTTTTGTATTTGATCCTCCACAGAATTGGTTTCGAGGGGGCACGGAGCTCCCGGATCCCTGGGGTGGCTTTGCCATGTCATAATTTCCATTTTTCATGATGATGTGCCGCGGTAGTGCACGGCAATCCCCGCGGGCATTGTGCTCTCGAACATTGTGCCACAATCATAATAATCGTATTGATATCGATGGTGGTCTGGCAGTATGTTCTTTTTTTTTTTTCTTTTTTTTCTTTTTTTTCGTTTTTGTGATTGTGGTGAGACGCTCGACGGGAATTTGGGAAGAAAAGGCGAACGCGGGAGAGATAAAATTTCGCTCCGTGCACATTTACAAGTGTGATCGGAAATATAAACTGGAAAAGCTTTGTCTTGTCTTATCAATGTATGATTTTGTTGGCTAAATTACCACAGTCGCACCTCCCATTTGCCCAAATACATTTATTCATCGAAATGTTTCGTTTTACGATCATGCTCTATTAATTTTCTTACCTTAATTAGTGTAGTATTAGATTGAAGTTGACTAAAAAACTTAAAAATTCTAACTTTTCCTTTGAAATTCGGTTCCAAACAAAAAATTGGTGGAAGATTGAAAAATTTTATCGAAAAGAATCTACAATTCAAACCTTAATTGACTCTAATGAAGGAACTGATTCAAAGTTTTGGTTAAATCTTGAATGTTTTGCTTTCTCAAAACTATTTATCCTGAAATCTTCTTGTTGGGTTCCCTCATTTACTTTATATAATGCCTTTTCCAATGTACTTGTTTTTTCATTTGATTTTTAGTTTTGTTTTTTTTTTTGACTAATTTCAGGGTTTTTTATTTGTGTTTTCACCGGTTTTAGTCTTATTAATTAATAAACATTTTTTTTCAATCATTTGATCTGAATTCTTTATAAATGTTGCTTAATTCTTAGCCTTTCATATTAAGCCCTTGTATTTTGGTACTTACTGTAAAACTTTTTGATTAAGGTAATAGTTATTTCTCATCATTATCATTTTTGGTTTATATTTGTTAAGAACTGTTAAGTTTTATTTTCTTTCGTCTTTATCAGGTTGATGTTTTTGGTATTTTGTATATTTGATATATAACTTTTAACTCTCTCTATTTTAACGTGTATGAATGTGCCACGCAAATCTGGCGACGGAAAATTAACCCACTTTCCGTGATCGGATCGAGCTGAAATTTAGCAGGTAGATTTGTTGTCGATGACAATGCATTCTATTAAATGTACTAGAATTAAAAATTTAAAAAAAAATCAATTCGGCCACCCATCCCTATGGAGAAATGCTGCTTAACCTTTATTTACACTTTTCACTATTTTCTTAGAGAGAGTTTTAAAACACTTTGTTTTTATGGGTTAATTCTTCAGATTTAATGATGTGTAGGTGTCTATTTTTGGGGCATATTTCAACAATCTTATTTATTTTTATAAATTTTGTGTTATTTAAAGGAAAATTTTCCTTTCACTGGCTCACATTTTAATTGATTAGCCATTTTTGGTTGATTTTCCTCCTTTCTTGCCTTTTTAATGAGCTTATTATGTGCCTTCATGATTACCAATTTTTGCTAATTTAAACCCATTTTTGGATAATGTTTGCACAACAGTGAATATTTTCTTGATTTTATGATCTTTTGAAATTTAGTTGTTTTAATTAATTCATTGATTTTTTGTATTGTTTTAGTGTTTTGATCATTTTTTTGTTTACGTTTTTCTTTTTCCTTACTTGAAGTGTGAAAAATTTTGCAAAATTTTGTTTAATTTAAAAATTTATTTTTTTTAAATTTATTATTTATTTGAATTGGTCCTTCCAGCCTCGTTTATAGATTTCATTTCAAGTTTGGCTTTTCATCATCTTTTGAATTAGTGATGTTTGTCCTATTTAAAATTCTTAGATTGCCTTAAGAACATAATAAAAAAAATGTGACCCGTGTTGTTTGGGTTAGTAATAAATAAATTACGATTGGTATTTTAATGTCCCAATTACAGATTTTTTTTTCGTACTTTACCTCGAAAATTAAACATTTTTATGAAAAATTTGTAAAGCTCAAAATCAAAGATAATTTTTTACAAAATAAGTAAATTTTTTTTTTTATATTTCTCAAATTAACTTTACTATTAGATACCGTTTGTAACAAAGAATTTTTTTACAGTTTTTATGTTATTTTTCTTATTTCACCCGTCAAATTTTCACTTGGTATACTTCTGTCTGACTCCATAAATTTCTCAAACTAAGAAAAAAAAATGTTTTTTTCTTCATCATCTCGATAAAAGAACACCACATTTTCTCTTTGAAATTTCATGGACGAAACTCAAACGTAATATTTTTGCCCGTCTTCCCTCTTCCTTTTACATATAATATTATATTAAATAAGTGTTTGTAGCAACAATAAAACTACAAAACTATGACTCCTGTTTTTGTTATATACACCCAATTTTTTTTCTTCATATTCCTTTCTGAAAAGAATAAAAGAAAAGCATTTCACAATTTTCTTGAGTATGAAATTTTCTCATATATATTTATGCACACGTCTGCGTTGAGAATATACAAAGAGAGAAAAAGATATTCAAAGTAGACGGAAAAAATATAATTTAATGATTTCAACTTGTTAATTTCCTTTAAATCCTTTATTATTTAAAAAAAAGTTAATAAGCTATAGTAAAAGTTTCTCTTCGATTCAATATAAATTGAAAATTAGTAAATTTTTGACGATATTTTGAAAGTTTAACAAGTAGCAGGTATAAAATTAAATAAAAATTATTATAATAAATTTGATTTGAATGAAAATATTTACATTTAGGTATAATATGAATATATTTAAATGATCTTCATTGTGTTCTCTACACAAAGATGATTTATATTATATAGAGGGATATAAAGGCGATCTTAAACGTGTCCATCATCCAACAAATCCATTTGAAAAGATTTATTTTACAAAGAAAAATTTTGCATATGAAAAGGGCTGGACTTTGATTTATTTTTCTTTTGAGAAATTGAAGGAAAAAATTCATTTTTGCCTATTAACTGGGCATTTTCATTCATTGCAAAAGACAAATTAATTGCATTCACGTAGTGCTAAGTGCAATTAAAACGATTAAAATGTCTTTGCTATCAGATTAGAAGTTTGTTCAATTAACAAACCGGTCGCTTTCCTGATCTTTGAAAATCAAATTCTGTCGGAAGATTTATGGAAAAATTATCGTTCAAAACAGGTTGAATGCAGCGTAGAAATGCAAGAGAAAGCACGATACTGTATCGTTGTTATTTACCTGTGTATACTTACGATGAATCGTAAATTTTATAACGATTTTTTCCGTAGATAGTTAGAGAAAGTCTCGTCAGCAAATTGAGAAGATTTATTGAGATAAAATCATCCACACTATGAAATCTCAATTGTTGTGTATATGTTTTTATACAGATATAGTAATTGTAAAATTTGTTGTCTCAAATTATAAATACGTGAATGGAACATAGATAATCGGATGAAGAGGAAGTCAAAAGTCGGATTTATAATCGGCGCCCAAGGCAGTTTTTATTTATGGAAAAAAATCGACGCAATCTGACTTCTTATTCTAAAAATTTTTTCTAATCGAATTCAGAAGTTGTAAATATTTGACGATGGAAAAATCGTGGCACGAATCGCACGAAACCATAGACAGACGAGCATAAATTATTTTGGCATGACTTAAGAGAACAAGTAGCACAATTTTTGTATTGTAATATGTAGATGTAATGTTAACAATAAGAGAGATTTTTTTTTATTTATGAAAGAGAAATGAATATATTAGCTAATATTATTCTTTTTTCGGTTTTCAGGTTTTCACTCGCACGAAAAGCAGTCAAAGGTAAGATTTATCAAGAATTTTGTTTTTATTTGTGGATGTTTTGGAGATGAGTTGAAGTTTTCATAGAGGATTTAAGTTTAAATACAGTTAAAAAAATCGGTTGTCTGTAAAGTCGGTTTACGGATGATAGTTTAACGTGATAACGTCATAAAAACACCAAATTGATTAAAAATTGCATACTTTTATGAATTGAATTGTTATCACTGCGTTATCATTATTTTGTATAATACAAAGGAGTTAATTGAAAATTAACAATTTTTTCAAAATGAAATCAGACTGAAAATTCTGAAGGAAAAAATCAATTAAATCTTATTAAGTAAATCGTAAAAGAAAAACACAAAATACGTTGTCAAGGATTCAACAATAATATCGTGCCTCTCTATCACTTGTATCGCGTTCTTGCTTGCACGCACAGGCTCAAATGGAACGTGACAAAATGGACGTTCTTTTTCAGACTGGCTGCCATAGTTCATCAATTTATAAGACGTTATCACGTCAAAATGTTTTAATTTTGGTTTTGGTAATTTGAAAGAAATCAATCTAAAAAATTACAAAAAGTTTATGTTAGACTTAACAACCCTTTCTTACTATCTTTTCAAATAGTAAGAATAATAGATAGATCTAAAAGATTGCTTTGGTTAAAATAAATTTATTTTCTAAGCAATCCATATAAATAAAATGATAGCTGTTTTCTTATGTTCGCTTTTAATTCGAAAACTACTGGATAGATTTCGATCAATTTTTTTTTGGTTTACTTCTTATATACTTAGTCCTGTCTAAAAAAATTATAACGATATCTTTATTAAACACAAAGTAATTAAAGTTTTACAAAATTCGATTTTTACAAGCAAAACGTGTTAAGCGGGCATTTTTCGTCGCTTTGATAAAGTGGGGCAAACGGCTTAACGCGCATAAACTGCATAGAGAGTGTTTCTCCTTCCACTGCCTACTGATTATTTTAAATTTGAGCCGCTAAGTACACACATCGATAAACTTCGTACCTAATGCAAAAAGTTGAGTAAATTGATAAAATAAAAATTTATTTCGGATATATAAAGTTAGGAGTCCACCAGTTATCCATTTTTTATCAATTTGTTCAACCCATGTAATTGGATTTTTTTAAATAAATTTTGCTTAGACATTTTGATTTGTAACTGAAATTTTTTGTATAATCAATGATTGTCTTGATTTAACATTTAATCATGAGTAGCATTTAATATGAGTTTGATTGGATTTAAACTCGAATTTGAGACAATTAGCAGGAAACTCAAGTCAAGTAGCTTAATAATTAAGTCAAATAATAAATCTCTTTATTTGCCTCCAGAATTGGGTTCTTGATTGGTTTGAGAGCAGGTAATGTTTTTTGTATATCTAAAAATCTATTGATTTTAATGAACAAATTTAATCTTGACAAAATTATTTAATTATTTATTATTATTAAAATAAATTTGCTTCAAGAAAATTATGAAAAACTATGCTTTACTCAATACTTCTACAAATATAAGAAAGTATAAAAAAAAGGAATTTGAACATTGAAAATTGATTTTTTAGATTTTATCCAGAAAAATTTTTTTTTTCTTAGATGAGAAAAAGAATTTGGTTTGATTACTATAATAGACTTACAATTACTGCAGTCATTCTTAATAATGATCTAAGAAGAAAAAAGATCTAGCCCAAAAAGGATTTTTGACCCATATCTTTGACTTGGATCACTTTGTCTTAAACTTCCATTTAGGTAAATGTAATAATTGAAAATTAAATATTATCATTAAAAATTTGTTTATAACATCTCAGATTTTTATTCTAAAAAAATTGTTCTTTCATCAAAGTTAAATATTTATAAAAGGCTTTACAACTCTGGTGGGTCTTGAAAATGAAAAATAAAATTAATTCAATAGAAAAATTACATGAAAATTTTTTCATTAATATAACAAGCTGTAATGTAATTTTTCACCTTCCATTTAAATCAGAGAGGAAGTAAAGGTTACGCCAACAACAAAAAATCACATTCAATTAAGAAAACACTACGTAATCGAGCAACTTTTTTCACACAATTTTGCTTCAATCTTCTCACATAACAAGATCTTAACGATCGCATCTTTACAACCTAAACGTTTGTTTAATTTTTTTGTCTCATTGAAAAAGATCTGCGTCAATTGCCGACTAATTGTTGAAACAATCGTTGTCAAAACCATAGAAAAAAAAAGGTTTCAAGGCAATTTTTAATTTTGAAAAAAATTCAATTGTGCAAGCATGAGGATGTTTTGTTAAGAAGACGAGTGTTATGAGAAAATTCAACTATGTTTCCATATGTTTTCATTTAAAAAGGTTTGAAATTGAATGGATGATGCGGTGGTAGAGAAAATGTGTGAGTATCCACGTATGTGTGTAGTTCAGAGGTTTTCAACCTTTGTATTACTACGTCTCCTCGAAAAAATTTTCTTTTTTCATGATTCTCTTAATTTTATTTTCTTCCCCCCCAAAAAAAAAATGGCAACCGGGCTTGTTGCATATGTGACTACTTATACGAATGGTTTTCAAAATATTTTTCTTCTTTATATAGAACCTCAGTTATAATTGGTCCCATTATAATTAAGAGGACAACCATTAATTGTAAAATTTTAACCTTAAATTGAGATTAAAAATAAGGGGTTGAAGCGGGATTTTTTTCTATATATTTTAGTTTTATAAAAATAATGTTTGTTGGAAACCACTGGTATAGTAGGAACAATTGGACTTGGAGACCAGACCACAAAACCTAGTAAGGGAACGGAGATGTAGACCGTAATCGGATCAATGCAGTTGTGCTTTCCATATGTTATCTCTAACACCTTTCGATCGAAATAAAACGAGAGACGTAGCAACACTGCCGTTGCCATATTGTTTATATTCTTCTATCTGCACAGCTCCTATTGGGAATTAGTTCCTCTTGGTCGATCTAATCTTCTGTCGACCTTTATGTCATATGTACGAGCATAAACAATGCGATATTCGAAAATGTTTTCTCCGATCGAATGTGTTTACACATTGGATCGTATGGTAGGCGGATTATGGAAACTTTACATTGTAAAACTTTACTAAAAAAAAAAGAAAACGGGAGAAAAAAAAAATAAAAACAACAACGACGGCATATGGGTGGGAAAAAAGACGAAAATCTTGATTTAGTTTCCTCGCGTTGGATCGTGCGTTTTTCCACGAGGATTTAGATTAATTTGTTTCTCGGTTTTTATTTACATGGAGCATATGGGGACTTTTCAAACATCTCTCTGTGTATTTTTTTTTAGAGATTAAATCCTGGTTTATTTGAGTTTTACTTAACAGAGAAAACTTTTAGATAAATTATTTTAAGTTTACCATCTATTTAGTTAAACTAACTTAAATAAAAGAAAACATTTTTTGTGAGGCCTTCATTTCTTAGTTGCACCAGAAAAACTGAATTGATCTTACCAAAGTTAAAAATCAAAGCTTTAACTATAAAAAATTTTTTTCTCTCTATAATAGCGTTTTAAAAAGAAACATTGAAAATAATAAGACATGTTGTAAGATTTAAATTTCATTCTAAAAACGAAATAAAGATTTGAGAGTATAAAAGTAAAGAATTTGGAAAAATGGAAACAATATAACAATTGATTTTTACTCAAGGAGCTTTGCGATTCTTTGTATTCAGAGCTCGTTATTTAGTCAACTATAAAATTATCAAACAGTAATTGTAAGAGACAATTTTTATAAAAAAAATCTTTCATATTTAAGTATATAAAAAAATCTTTCTTTTTAAATTCACTATTTTTAAGAGAATGCTCGATTTGTTTTCTTTTATATTTAGGTTACTTAATTTAAGGTCAAAAGTTAGGTTTAAGATTTTTGTTTTTTTTTATTTATATTATCCAAAAATACTGTTTAGGATATAGAGAGATTCACTACTTCACTTGATTTAAATTAATTTTAGTTAACTCAGAAGTTAATATCTATACCTACCAATAATAAGATTGAAGATTTCTGCTTTTTGAATACTTATATAATAAAAATGTTACGTCTTACTTGCGCGTGCGAACAAAAACGGAATTATTTTTCTCTGCTGAGATTTTTATCTAATCTAAAAAATGTAAAGTGTTTTGTTACCTACATTTTCATATATTATATACAAAAATATAAATGCCACTTTCATAGTGTTTTTACCCAAAAAAAAAAACATTGTTTGTCCAGGGTAAACTTGAAAACGGCTGGGGTGATTTCAATGAAATTATCACAAAAAGTTATTAAATATTATAACTTACCTTATAGTCTACTTTTTATTTCGAATAGTTTTGTCTGTCTGCCTGTTTGTTCTTGGCAAACTTGAAAAAAGCTGGTCCAATTTGAACGAAATTTCACATACAAGTAATAAACATTACAAAAAGTGCTATAAAATGCTTTTTGTTTCGAAGAAATTGTGATTTTTTGAGAAAAAAAAATAAAAACTATAAAAACCGTTCCACGAAAAGCATCCATCGACAGGCAGCTGTGATACAATATATATATATATACATATTATATCGTAAAGACGATATGATTTTAAACTTATTTGTTAATCGTATAAATTAATGTTTGAAAATTTGAAAATTATAACGATGAAAGTAGTATAACGATAAGTTAAATTCCTAGAAACCATAAATTCATAGTTAATTTACAGGTAGTTAATATCTTATCTATAGTTCGACCGAGTAAACATTCGAATTATCGAGGGAGGAGAAGGAAAACCTCTGCAGTGAATACGATTTCATTCTTAAAAATAAATATCTTAGTTCCAAAATGACACCCGTAAAACCAAAGCAGACAGTTCGACTTAAGTGATCCCGCTTAGGAGTTTGCCTAAGATAGAAGACGCCGTTAGCGGTGACGCCGACAGAGCCCCCAAAACAAAAACAAATCCAGCCCCACTTATTTTTCAAGAGAAAATAACAAGTAAGATGTGACCATCGCATTGTTTTTTAATCAAATTTGACGTTGGCGATGCAACTTTTAAAAGTCGATAACTCGAAAACCCGGAAAACAATATTCCTAATTTTCCATTTACTTCAGCAAGATCTACAAGAATCTGTTGTCTAATATTGGAGCCCGGGAAATAGCAGACTTGCCGATAAACTATAATGGACTTAAAATAATACTATATCCTAAATTACCTAGAATAGTGAACGTAAGGCAACCGAACCTAATACCTCAGATCTTAAGATAACACATTGAATATTATTGATCCTAAAAAAGGTACGTTTCACAACACTAGTACATATAGGTATTTTAGAATATTCATAAAAACGTAAAGAGCCTACCTATAAGATAGTTTATATCTATTCCTGGAAAAAATAGTTAAACGGACTTTCATGAACTTTCTATGAATCAAAGGTCTAGAAATATCTAATTATTTTTTTTTTTTTGTTAAAATAGCTGAATTTCTTATTTTGGGTAAAGTTTTCTAATTTTCAATCAGATTAATTTAGATACACTCAGCGAAGCGGGCGAGAATCAGCTGGTTAAGAAATAAAATCAATCAGTCATACGTTTCATTAACAAGTCAAAATATTAAGCACAATTTATTTAAAAATCCCATTTACTTCATTTAATGCATTCTTAAGGATTTAGGATAAATAAAATAAAATACTGTTTTAATAACAAAGCTTATAACATTACCTCCTCTATCAAATTAAGATTAGGAAAATCCATTGATTTAACTTTTAACTGATATTTTTAAGTTGGAAAAGAAAATTTATTATTGAGTGTAAATAAAAAAAAACGTGGCACGAAGGAAGAAGCACACTGTAATCGATCATTTCAACCTATTATTTCTATATGCACTATACAGTATACATATATCGTATATATACGAATTCAATCCGAGTGGAAGTCTGAAAGGGCGACGCTGCCACGAGCAAAACGATTCCCGATATGTATTCGAAAAGATCGATGTCGTGAACGCGAAAAATAAGACGATGACGAGTGATGAAATAATGAAATATGTATGCACAAATGTCAAAATAAATATATTATGTGCAATATCTGAATCGATATTCACATCATTTTTGTATTCGTAGTCGGTAAAGCTTCGTGATGAATACCTACTCTTCACTATACATACGAACATTTGAGGATATGGTGGATAGGGTGTCGGGAAAAACGCAAATGGAACGAAAAATTCGAAGCGATATTGACATTTGTTCTCAAAAATAAGACGTCTGTAAAACGCTTCTGTGCTTCTCTTTTCCCTTGAAGAACAAATTGAGAAAATTTACGTTTCCCACTTTTTCATATTTCAACTTAAAACTTCGATTTTCGTCTCTTTTATATTACACTAAAATCTTTTTTTTAGCTTAGTTTAACATAAAATATTATTTCATCGTATTATGAAAGAAATCAGACAAAAATATTTAAATGTTAATTAATTTCATATTACAATGCACAAGTTAGGAATCTAATTATTTTTAATGATTACATCAAGAAGTATGGTTACATTTGAGTGACTTAGTAGGGAAAGTTTGATGGTGTTGAGGTAAGAAAGTAAAAATTTCGATCGCTTTTTTCTTAAAGAATTTTTTTAGTTTTCTCAACTTACCTTAAGTAAAGAATTATGTTATCCTTCGGGTGTTCATCACAAAATTTCTCTAATTGATTGTCGGAAACTTACCAACTTTATTCTCTCTCATTAAAACTTGCAATGTGTTGACTAAATGGAAACTCGACGTGTGACAAAACAGATTTTTTTTTGTCTTTCATAAATCGGGATTTTCATCAAATTGTTTTGTGCCGGATAGCGGTTTGTCTCTTCAATGGTGGATATGTTTTTTGCATCGTATTACGTTTAATAATTAAAACGAGCTACAATCTCGATGGGAACGAGTTGTTTCACACAGGACTTGAAAGTTTGTTTGGCGCCGAGAACTTTTTAATTAGACATAATTTAAAAGCACTAAATGCGATTTCTATGTTTGAAATAATTATCATTTTGTTTTATTAGAAAAAAATTCTGTGAGGATTTTTAAAATTCAAATATAAACATTTTAGATTGAGTGAAAATCTTTACAGTGTCTTTTCAAATTGTTAATTAACTAACACTCGGAGATATATTAGTAGTTCAAGGTAGAAGGTAATTGTTGAGCCTATTAAAATACAATTAACTGGGTTTCATATTATTATGAGATTGTCGGTATAATCATTAACCTTTACACTAAGTGTAAGTAGGATTTTGCTGGTGTTTAAAAAGAAAGAAAAGTTTATTTTAATAAATATTTAATAAGCTAATTAGCGATTGGATTTTCTTTGTTTCCATGGGAATTGGCTATAAAAAATTGATATTTAAAAATGATTTTTATTTGTGAACTTTTGTAAACTATAAAGGATTTAATTTAATTAAATCAGTTAGTTAGTTTTATGCGTTAAGTAAATTTACATTTTTACTGTTTATGAAAACTGAACAATTATACAATTTTTCTTGGTAAACCTTTTGATTTAATCACATTGTTTCCTGTAAAAGAAGGTTTTAAATTCAAAACTGATTAAAGTGCATTCCATGGTTGCAGAATACATACAGAAAATATTTATAACACGTTCCTTACAGTGGCGTGCAGTCCATGGAAGCTGTGGAAGCGCCGCTTTCCTTATTTCTTTCGAAAATATATAAGAAAATATGTTTTTTTCCAAAAATATTTCAAATTTGCGTACATATATATATCCGTTATTTATTAGAATTTTCGTTAAATATTCCAATTAAGTTTCAAACGTTAGTACAAACAAATATAAAACTTTTATGTATAAAAATTTACTAGGCATTTTCATAGTTAAATTTACAATAATAAAAAAATAACTACCCTACTCACAAATTTTACCGCACGCCACTGGTTCCTTGTGATTAAAGTAGTGACTATGTAGTACAATTTTCAATTTTATAATCAATTTATTTGAATTTGATAATTTTAATACTTTTAAGAGAATCCTTTCATTCACTTTTCTTGGAAAACTTTGCACATTTTTTCTTTATAATATTGGCTTTTACTCTAATTCTTAAACTAATCAAAAACAAAACCTTTATCTAACTAAATGAATTTTTCGTTTTGTTAGTATTTTATAAAAAATTTTATTTTTTTTTATTTTTTGGTGTTTTAAGTCGCTTTAACAGCCATGGTCATATCACGACTGTCTAAACACAGAAAATTTCTGTTGGTCAATTATAATCTTAGTTCTAGGATCTTAATTCTAGGATTCAACAGGAATCGAACCCGGGCCACTTGACGCATGAAGTGGAGAGAACTACTCTTCTAACCACTGCGCCAATAGGTGGTCCAAAAAAAATTAATTGTTTTTCAAAATTTTTATCCCGAGTCACATTTTATTTATTTTAGCCAAATAGTTTTTTAATAGGGGGTTTCTGTGAAATATTTATGATCGTAAGTTTAAAATTTTGAAAGTACAATTGAAATTAAAAAAATAAACGTGGGAGTCGTTTCTTGGACTTCTCGCAAACGTGAGACCGTCACTTTAACCATTCGGCCACAAAAATAACATTGACATTATAACAAAACATAAGCTTTGTTCTCACAGTGATCTGAATGGGATTTGAAGTACTTTTGAATTGCTTGAGTGTGCGCTTAAGAAAAACCGAACTCCTTTTATTCGTATGCGCACTCTCAAGCAGTTCTACAATAGTTCAAATCCGGCTCTAATTCAATCCAGGTCAATGTGAGAACAAGGCTATTAATACAAATCGTCTCTTCATTGTCAACATACATACGTTTGCCTATTATCCTTACTTATATTATAAACGTGAAAGTTTGGATTGATGGATGGATGTATGGATGTTTGTTGCTCTTTCACTCAAAAAGTACTGAATGGATCTGGATGAAATTTGGTATAGATACTGATTACAATCCGATGTAATATATATATCCTACAGGAACCGTACATTTAAAGAGTTTCGGTAAAGTTCGTGGGGAGTTTTTTAATCAATCAGTTAAATTTAGATACACTCAGCGAAGCGAGCGGGTTTCAGCTAGTTATTTATATTTTTCATTCAATGTCATCAAATATTATTTAAAGACTCCAACACACGGTTTTTTTTTGATTCTTAAACATTTTGTTAAAAATAAAAACCAAAACTAAAAGACTTTAAGAATTCTTTTTAACCGTCATGAACCTAATATATTTGAAGAATTTATTTTGAAATTAAAATTTAATTTTTCGACCAAGAACCGTCAAGTAGCTTACAGACATAATTGTTTAAATTGAATAAACAACATACTTTATGAGCAATAAATTTCTAATATTACAAGTAATTAGAGAAAAATCACGCCTACATATTCAATATAACACAGCTTGTGTTTTAGAACAAACCATAATGCAATTAATTTCTTTCTTTTATTTCGTATCTATTTCAAGCCAATTAATTTGATTACAAAATTTTGAAATTTCAAAATAGTTTGAACTCTATACGATGCAACTATGTAATATACATTCGAGACGTTTCGTTTTTCAATCAAGACAGGCAATTTGTTTCGATCAGCTCGACGTAAACTTAACAAATTACCTAAATTTAATTTTTATATTATAAAACTGAAATTTCCTGGTTGGAAAAATGTTGAGGAAAGAGGAGGAAAATATTTTTAGTCATTCTCTCTCTTTTTTTGAACATAATAAATGGTACTTGGAAGGGAAAATATTAGTTCATGCAACAGTTTAAACGTTTTCGATTCGATTCGAGTTTTCTTAAACGACAATGTTGACCATATACTTGAGAGCACGAGGTGAGGGTTTATTTTTCCTTCTAATTTTATTGCTTCAAACCAAATATTAGTTGTGGAACGTTCGTATGTAGGTAGGTGACATGTTTTCGTGACATTTTCTCACAAATTAAATTATCAATCGAAACTTGAAGCTGTTCGCTTGGAAATGTGATAAATTGATCGTTTTGATCGAACTTTAGAAAAAGAAAGCATTCAGTTCTTGAATTTTTGACCTGATAGATTTTTGAATGTTACGATGGGTTGGTTTTCTCGACGAGAGCCTTATCGTTGAACGGTTGGCGTAACGACATCGTAACTAGGCTTCGATATTCCATCAATTCAACTGATCACTGCGACACGTTTCGTTCTTATCGCGTGCCAAACACACTTCCGAAATATCACTCGTTTCCCAACAACAACAACAACATTTAGAGGCACAACAAATCTTAGAGGCACAGGAAAAAAATGTATCGAATAAAAATGGCAATGAAAAACCCTCGTTGTCCAATCTAAATAAATAAATAAAGTGTCTTACCAATATAAAAATGTTGATATTCTGTCGTAACTCAAATATTTTCCGATCCATATAAATAAATCATGTAAATATTTGGGATTGCACCTATATCTTTATATTGACATGCAAACCCAGGATTTTTCATCTTTGAATATATTTTATTTTGGAAAATAATTTTAATAAAAAAATAGTCACCAACTTTGTTGGGAATTTTCTAAACGTAGTACAATTTTAAGGAATTGAAGTAAACTTTAAATTTCTAAATAATTCAACCAATGAGAATTCTTATTTAGTTTCTCCACCAATCAATTCGAGGCAAATCATTTTTAATATTTCAAATATAAACCTCATATTTAAGATTAGATAAATAAGAATATCAATAACCCAAGTTTTTCATTGGGATGCTGAAGAACAGCTCATTGTTTTCTCTCGCGGGTGTGGAAAAATTTATATTTGTCGTAATCTCGGTTTGTGCCCGCTCTAACAAATGTGGTAATCTGGTTAACAAGACATTTAGTAATAGAATACTTTCTTACATCGAATATACGAGTTCTATTATATATAAAAGTATAATATAAATGTGGTTGCAACAACTAACAGACTGATTAATGCCCCGCCGACCAATAAGAAAGCTCCACGAGCTTTCTTAAAATTCAAACGCAACGCCAACAGCTTCATAATTGATTGCTTCATATTTGAAAATGAACTTATTGTTTGGTAAATAGAAGAAAACTATAAGCGCTTCGCTCGCGCCTGTCATTAATCATTCATCAGTTTCACTATAAGGCGCTTTTGTTCGAGTGTTCGTTCTTTTTATTATGCTCCTTCCGTATATATGCGTTATATATTTATTAGTAAACTTGGTAATATTGACGGGCTTTAATACTTTAATCTTGTTTTTAATTTTCTACGTTAATTACTTAAAACCAATCGATCGATTGTATAATGGGATTTTTAGTAAGAAAAGACTGTTTCGGTGATGTTAAATTAAGATGGGGTTTGAGTTTAATTAGCATGGAAACGCATTGAAACCAGCCATGTTTGTTAAATAAGTAAGATCTAAAAATTTTTGAAGTTACGGTACCAATTTGTCATCTTTTCCTGAAAAACAAAAAGATTTCCAGTTTGAATTGATATCATATTCTAAAGTCTATAGCCCATAAGAGATTTGGAAATTTCAACATTCTAAGTATAATCAATCAATAGATACAGCCATTAATTTAATTTTTAGATTTTAAAAATTTGAAGGTATTATACTGCCCATTAGAGATTTATCAAGACAAGATTTTTTTTTTTTTTTGGAATGCATTGTGCTTGATTTTTTTGTTTATAAATAAAATAAAATGTCAATATTTGACTTGATTAAGCATTAAAAAAGTGGGTGCGTGTATTTATGTACGCGCGTGAGAAGTTATACTACTTTGGCATCCTTAAAAATTAGTTTTTATTAATTGCATACAAATAATTAATTAAATAAAATTTAGAGAATAATATTTTATATTATATCAATCAATAAATAATACATGCGGATAGTTAACCTCAAATATATTGGACCACTTGAATATACTTTTTCAAATGCTCCAATATATTTATAATATATAATTTTTTTCACTAATACTTTAGAATAATAAATAAAATTAACCAAAATATTCAATTTAAATCGCTACTGAATATAATTTATTCGTGGAGCGGACATTTTTACGAGAGGTGCGGTTCTTTTGAATTTTATTACGGCACGTTAAACAGAGGTGACGGGGCAATGTCCAAAATAAATTAAAACATTACAGACTTGCGCTGTGATGATAAAATAAACTGATACTTACGCCTCTAAGAACAACTCGCCGTACTAATAGCCTACAAGTAATCTGACGTTTAACACGTTTGTCCTGAGTCACCGTTTGTGCAGTAAATTTTTATTTTTATGACTATTTAATGGCTGAAATATTTTGAAAACTATGGTTTAAAATGAAAATAAAATCCAAAGAAAGCTGCAAAACGTTTATAAAATTTGTAAGGATCATTTTTCTGGTTAAAAATTCATACATACTATGAAAACGAAGCTTCATAGAAATTGCAAACAAAAGTAAGTAGCTATTTTTCAAAGTAAATGTCTTAATCTTATTCATGCCTTGTTTTACTAAATTATTGTTAAGATGGTTGAATCATTTCAGAATCCCAGATTTCGTGATAACCAAGTATATGCATGGAATGCGGACGTCATTTTCATCACTAAGCTCCAAATAGTATGATAACATCTACTGCAAAATTCGAAGAAAGTAATAAATTATTTATTAATAATATGTGTCATTCGTATATTATTTTCTAAATAAAATTTTTAAAATATATTTAAAGATATTTTTTTTTTAATTAAAATATAAAAATAAATAAGTAAATGAATAAAACAAAAATTCGAAATCTAGTTAAAAGAAACGAGCGGTTTTGCGGCCAACTTCATCCTGTTCATTTTGTGTCACCCTGATGCGCGCGCATCTTAAAATTTCACTCTCATAATTTTTTTCATAACGCGCCTAAAGAAGTATAACTTAAAAAAATAATATGACTTAAGCTGGACTTGATTCTTGGTCAAATTTAGGTCAAGTTCCTACTTAGCTTAAAATTTAAGACAAGTTATTTGAAAACTAAATCGAGTAGTATATATATGTACACCTAAGTCTGTTTTTACACGGTAGATTGGTTCCAGAAGAAGCCGTGTAAAAAAAAACCGTGTAAAAAAAAACATTGATCTTATACAAAAATGGGTGATTTGTTCCTAATCTCTAAAACCTATTAAAATTAGTGAAAAACAAGAATTTTTAAGAACAAGAATTCATGTTTATTTTATTAAATCAAATATATAATGCTTATTTTCACAAGCATAGTAATTAATGATAAAAAAGATATGCACTCTATAATATATACTCAATAACTGAATAAATACAAAATATTTTTTGGCTTACCTTTTATCTTAATGCGTTAAAATTAAATTTAATGGAAAATCAAATTTGCCTGCAAAAAATTTCTTTACCAAACACGTCTTATTGCATTGACAGTTCACAAAATATTAACACGTTTCAATTGCTCTGACCAGTAAATTTTATTGTACGCACATAAAGGGAATTCCCTTAAATTAGTGCTATTCACATTTGCTTTGACCAGTAAAAATTGTTTGTACGCGCTAAAGGGGAATTCACTTAAATCTTTAAGCTAGTGTTCGCAAACTATCGATACTATCGATGGTTTCAGACTTTTTTCTTTCATAAATACTTTTTTGTGATATGAACATACTTCGCAAAAATTAAATTTGACAAAAAAAATTTAAGTGCATAAAATTTCAAATCGTGCTAAATGGAATAAAATCGTGTAAAAAAATTAAAAATATTCAATTTTCAAACCGTGTTATATCAAAACCGTGTACAAAAAGACCGTGTAAAAACAGACTTAGGTGTATATATATATATATATATATATATATATTCGATTGAAATAACCTTTGTTTAAAAATATTATTTTATTTTAATCAAAAAAAAAAAGATAGTAACTATACCATGCACTTTTGTCTCATTTCCACTTTAACTAACTATAGGTAAGAGACTATTGAGTAAAATGAACAGTAAAGTATCTGAATTGACCGTGATTTTTGTTAATTTTCATCAGACCATTTTGTTAAATTCAACAAATAATACGTTTTATATTTATAGATTTGCGGTATTTTCTTCTTACATATGAATTTTTTTCTAATTTTTTGGTTTTGTGGACACAAATAATAAATTGGTTTTCCGCTGAAAGCATCTTTTTTCATTCATTTAATTTTCTTAATGGTATTTCTTAAGTTTTCAAAACAAGTCATGGACTTTACAAGATCCTGATAAAACCCATAAAAAATTGAGAGAACATCTCAATTCGTTGGTGTTTAATCAATAGTGACTTTGAGGTCTATGCGAGAGATTTCTCTCGTTTGTAATGAGATTATGTGGTTCTAATGCCATAATAATGTCACTCAAGCCACGAATTATATTCTCGATCATATAATCGCATTATAAAACATATACGATCAAAATTAAAATTGCCGAGATAGAAGAAAAAAATTACATTAAATATTTCCTCTAAATATTCAATATAAAAAGGCAAAGTTCAAAATGATTAAGCTTTTGAAAGTTTTTAAGATGATAAAAGGAAAAACTTTCGCTCTCCCACCAAAATCAATTTCGTAATTCTCTCTTTTAGCTCATTCAGGTGGAATTATTGAATTTAATAAGAGGCTTAACTTTTTGTCACATTCGTTAATTTTCTTTTCTTTTTCTCGTCGTCCGATTAATCTGTTCGATTAGTGTCGAATTTAAATCCGGGAAAAATGTTAAAATTTATTATTTTTTTTTTTGAAAATGTTGACGTAGATGTCTTAATGCGAGGATAACATGAACCAATTATACCAATTTAATTTGACGTTCAATAATTCAAGTCTAGTCGAGTCGAGTGACTCTTGAAAGACAAATCGAAGAATATATAAAAATATTCAAACGAAACTTTTAAACGTTTTGGTTTGATAAAAAAGATGAAAATAAAAACGCTAATTGGGGTAAAGGAAACATTTTTTTTTTTGAAGTATTTTTATTTGTGTATTTTTCTTTTCTTTAAATGTTGATTGGAAACGATTGAAACGGCAACGGTTTTTGCTTCTTCCCTACTGTGTATATTTTTTTAAGTTGATGTCTGACTCGGTCGAGCGTGAAAATCATGTTTTGTAAATAATAACGGAGTGGTCATAAGGCATGAAATTGATTTGTAACAATCTTTTGATGCTCATCAACTTTCTTTGATTTCTTTAACCTTCATTTTCTTCAGTCAAAGTTGAAAAAAAAATTAATTTGAGAGAAAACGATTAATTTTAATTGGAGTCTCCTAAGTATCGAGATTTTTCATTTAGAACTTGAGCTTTAAATATTTGGGTTTTCTCTGTAGTTTTCATAAAAAATTTTACTGAAATGAATTTGCTCTTAAGATTGCTGTGTCTTGTAAACTTTAATAGTTTCTTACTATATGTAGTTAAATGAAGAATGTTACGTTTTAAAAGTAGAAGATTGCAGTTCTTAGGCTGTATCATGAAAAACATTCAATCTTATAAAAATGTGTTCTTAACCAACTAAGAGACCTTGAACTTTACTGCAAAAATATCCTTAAGCTTTTTAATGTAGTGTTTAGTTTGTAGTAAATAGATGGAATTGAGTGAAACATTCTTAAAACTTGAAGAAGCTATTGATTTTTGACTTACACCTCGCGAAATTTTAATTTTTTTGCAAATTCTTTGTATGTTAATGAAAGCTTGAAAAGCTTGCTTTTTATTAAATTTGAATTTCTTTCATATCTTTCCAACTTTGACTCATAGTAGAAGGTTTTTAAACCGTTTCAAAGAAAAGTCGTTTTGTAGTCAGTTTAATGCTAATTATATAAATTCTATTAAAAAAAATTGGTTGTCTATAAAGTCGGTTTACGGACGATAATTTTACGTGATAACGTCATAAAGAACACCTTATTGATGAAAAATTGCGTACTTTTATGAATTGAATTATTATCACTGAATTATCATTATTCTGTAGCATACAAAGGAGTTGATTGAAAATTAACATTTTTTTCAAAATGAAATCAGACTGAAAATTATGAAGGAAAAAATTAATTAAATCCTATTAAGTAAATTGTAAAAGAAAAACACAAAACACGTTAGTAAAAAATTAAATTTCGCTGACTTTGGATTTAATTATTATATTTCCCAAATACTATTCACTAAAATTCACAACATCACAACACAAATTATAAATTAAAGTAAAAATAAAAATAAATTGATAAATGAATCAGCACGAAATTGTCCTCGAAGACACTTCAATTTGATCCTTTAAAAACGAATGCATAGCGTTTGAAATACGTATCTGGAGATACAAAATTAACAATTTGAATTTTTCATTTTGTGATTTTTAAATTTATTTTGACTTTAATTTATAATTTGTGTTGTGAATTTTAGTGAATAGTATTTGTGAAATATAACAAAACACGTTGTCTAGGATTCAACAATAATATCGTGCCTCTCTATCACTTGTATCGTGTTCTCGCTTGTACGCACAGGCTCAAATGGAACGTGACAAAATGGACGTTCTTTTTCAGACTGGCTGTCGTAGTTCATCAATTAATAAGACGTTATCACGTAAAAAAATTTTGTAGAGTTAAAAATTTTCTACCAATGTTTTTTTCTGACTTTTTATTGATTGTTAAGTAAATAGTGTGGCATAAAAAGTTGATAGAGAAATCAATTTCTTGGTATTGTCTCGTCATATATTAATTTAATGAAAATTCTACTACAATTTAAATGAAACCTTAGGAATCCTGAAAGCTTTCTTCATCTTTTCATAGCTAATTCCATTATAGATTATAGCTCAAAATATAACCTTTTGGTATAAGAAACCCAAAATATGTTTTTTTTTTACTGGAAAATCGATAGGGATTTGTTTTTTAAAATAAGTTTATCGTGAGGAAACGGAAGATCGTAACGTTTACTTTAAAAATATACTGCCATTTTTTCGGGGTTTGTTCAATAGAAGGAGCTGACCCACCAAAAATTAATTGCTGGAGGAGTTATTGGTTTTTTGCTCTTTTTAAGTATGATCTTTCCAAAAATTTTATGAATATCCAAATAAAACCTTAACAGCTTTATTTTCAAACGTGATTTTTATGATTTCTATGGCTTTGGCGACTCTTAGATCTTGGTTTTTCTATATTTTCAAAATTTGTTTTCTAACTTATAAATTTATACAAATTTATTTCGGTGAAAATAAAATTCATAAAAATTTTTTGCATGTTTTTTTTTATTACACCTTCTCAAGCAAGTATTGATTGGAATTTCATAAAACTTATTTCAAAATTAACTTTTCAAATTTTCTTGATTTTACTTAAAAACTCTGTAATTTATTATTTTCATTGAAAAATCAACATTGAATACTAAAACGAATTTCACTCTTTCAAACGAGTTTAACTTAAAAACTAGCACGAAAACTTCAAAGGTTTTTCCCTCATCCATTTCCTCCCCCTCCCCGTTTTATTTGTGAAATTTATATGGAAGAAAAATGACAATGGAAAATGGATTTAAAATTCTCTCTATGTGTACATGATTTGTATGGGACATAAAGAACCGTTTAAAAGGACGATGAGAGACTGACAAAGCGCCTTTGAAATACTATTTTCAATATTTCCTCATAATTAATGACATGATGATGATTCACAACACAGAAATGTTTCACAATAAATACGTAAAAATATTTGGCCTGAAATCTGCTAATTGGATTTTAATGAAATTTAGCAATTTTTAATTAGAAAAATCTGTAGGTAAAAGTAATTGGTTCGTTAGAAATGAGGCAGTAAAAGTTGATTTGTGAAAGATGGTAGAATGAAAATAACTAAATCTTGGCTTTTTGCTTTCAGGAATCCAGAGTAAAAAGACGACTTCTGAAAGGTAAGAATTGTAATTTTTAAGGCATTACATTTGATGTCTTCAAAGTAAAATTGAAGCAACTCAATAATGACATATATCAACATGAAATTGATGCATTTGATGTGAAACCATCAAATTACAAGCCACATTAATTTCTTTCTCTCTATTTTTTAACTACCAATTTATAGAATCGAGGCTAAATTATGGACTGTTTTTTGTTGCGTTTTTCATTGTGCACTTCAATAAAATAAAGCATTGTTTAGTGTCGTTGTCGTCGTGTTTTACGAGATATTATTGTGGTTAGATTATTGCACATGCAATGCATAATTTTATTTTCGAAACATAATAACAAACGTGCGACAATAATATTAAAGCTGGTAGCAATATGAGGTATGTACAATCGCTAGCAATGGGATGGCTACAATTTATGCCGTTTATTGTTTCGTTAAAAACAATATGAAAAAAGTGTGGCTTTTATTGCATGACTTTTAAAATGGAAAAATGCAATTTTCTATTTAGTTTTTTATGAGGTGAACTTATAATATTTTTTAAACAAGAACATATACATTCGATTGTGGCAATTTTAAGGTTGCGTCCTTAGTATTTTTGGAAAATGCAATTATTCTATTGCCATCACCTTGAAAGTGTGTGGCATTTTCGTAAATGTCGTTGCGGTTCAACCACATCTTCCGTAGTTGGTTGGTATTTTATTTTATTTTTTTTCCGGTAAATTAGATTTTGATTTTAACTAAATTTTATATTATGTTTCGAGGAAGTTTTATTGAGAAAAAATGAAACGATTTCGCTTTCTAAAATTCAATCAGGTGTTGGATTTATTCAACCAGGGACTTGTGGGTCTCTGTAAATTTAATGAGTTTGGTCTATATCTGGAAAACTATTATCTATCCATTTCAGAAAAATTGGATTTAAAAAATTATAGGTATTGCTAGTTTTTATAAAAAATATTTTTAAAGTTTTTGATCAATCGCAATATTTCAACTGTTATTTAACCATTTATAAATATTTTTAGCAAACTTTTAGGAAGCTCCTAGGTCAAACGAGGAGATGTGTAGCCATTATTTTATTGGCTTATATTTTTATATAACCAATTTGTTGCGCCTGAGCTTGGCTCATTTAGTAACTTGTCTTTCTGATAAAAATTTGTTATGAGAAACAGCCCTGTGGTTGTTCCCATATAAAATAAGATGCACAACTACATCAGATTAGCTGGAGTTATTCTCTTGAGCCAGCGAGGAGGGTCGTCTCAAAGTTTGGGTGTACTTGAAGACGGTGCTGGTGCTTTCCCGCATTTTTCTTATTCAATTGTTTTGATATTTAAATCCTTGTGTACATCAGAGTTCCTAATGTACCAGGGTGCATTAACAATGCCTCGGAGCACTTTATTTTGAAATTTTTGGATCATTTTCCTGTTCATGGGCTTTGCACAGCTCCAAAGCTGGATGACGTATGCCCAGATGGGTTTAAAAAATTTGTTATAAAGTAGGACCTTATTATGTATGCTCAGTCCTACTTGTCCTCTAAGCAGCCAGTGCATCTTTCTGTACTTAGCAGAGTCGTCTGCAAAAGCTGCCATGCCAAGTGCTTCTATCTGGGGAATATCTCTGGTGTATAGAGGATAGAAAACTGACCCGAGTACGCTCCCTTGCGGAACGCCAGTGCCAATACGTTTCAGTTCCGAGAACTCATTCTCATATTTTACCCAGAATTAATTTCATCGAATTGCTTTGGGAAACCTCCTATGCATTTTGAGTCGGAATCCCTAATGCCACACCTTGTCGAATTCCTGAGATACGTCTAAAAACATACTGAAGCATATTTTCTTTTTCTCAAGAGCTCCCTTTATTATGTTGGTGATTCTGTGCGCCTGTTCAGCGGTGGAGTGATTTTCACGAGCAAATATACCTTAAGATTTTCACCTGTTCCACCTTTTGGTGTTCTTTGATGTTCATTTAATAATTACAAGATACAAGTAAGATACAAAATTTAGGGTTCCAAAGTAAAACTCCTCTCAAAGATTAAGTATTAGGTTTGTTCCTAACGTCCAGCTATGGCGGTACATAAACACGAAAACAGACAAAGAGCACACACAGACACATTGACCAAGAGACAAGAGTGAGTGAAGAACTGTTTCAGTCTAGGCCGAGGGTCGAGAAGACAGTGCATAAGCATACCGAAACCAGTGTCGATGAGTGTCGATATAAGCGTTCGATATGAAAATGTACGTAAATGGCTGTGCTGACTGCTAGATGGGACTGGATGTTTGCACGGAGCAAACCTACTGAAACAGTTTTTCACTCACTCTTGTCTCTTGGTCAATGTGTCTGTCTGGGCTCTTTGTCTGTTTTCGTGTCTATGTACTGCCATAGCCATGTTAGGAACAAACCTATTGTGATCAAATGAACAATACAATGTTACTTTTTTGAAAGAATTCCATTATCATTTTGAGATTCTTTAAACGAAAAGGGTGGTTTTAAAAAACCCAAAATAACTACAAATTGTTGCTGTTCGATGTTACTTATCATATTATAAGTGATATCCAAGGAATTAAACAATAAGATTAAACAATAAGGCTTAAAAAAGTTCTTAATTTAATTATCAATTGAATCGTTTTTCTAAGATCGACCAAAAAAAAAAAATTATTAAAACCGGTTTTTCGTGTCTCGTGCTAGTACAGGTACTAATTTTTTTTAACTTTAATATATACGAAATAAAAAAAAATCACTTGAATCTCCATTTGGCCGTAAACTTGAACGAAATGACTACGCCTTTATTAAAAATCCAAAAAATTACGAAATGGCAAATCACCTAGTTAATAACTCGTTAAAATTTCTAAATATCTATAAATCAACAAGTTTATGGTTTGCGATGCAAATTTTAAAGACGTCAAACAAAAGGAAAGTTAAAAACTAGAATAGTTTTTAGTCCTTGTGAATATATATCGTATTTTATTGTGTTGCTCTTGAAAGCATCAACTCAGATAAAATATTACAAATTGCCACAATCAAATCAATTGAAACTAATTATTTGAAGGCTACAAAAGCCTTCCTATTTAAGTTTTTTTTTTCCTTCCACACCTTAGATTCTTCAGGGCACGTCAGAAAGACTCAAGCTTAATTTTTCATATTGATCGTTTATAGATCAAAACAAAACTTCAATAAGTTACAGCCTTGATTTTTCTGTCTAATTAATGAAAAAATTAAATTGCACAATTGTATTCTTGGTTGTATTAAAATAAATAGCGTAGATTTTTTTTTCACATCACGATTGTCTAACACACGAATTGTCTTAGATAATTGTTCGAGGCATGAAATACTTTTGCTGAGATGAAAAATCAAGAAGAAAAAAACTTTCAATATTACCTTTATTTTAAGAAAAGGTTAGCGACGACGTAATATTTATAACAATATATTCATCTTTCATTTCTCTCGTCTCATCACCAAATAAAATATTGGCAAGTAACGATGAGTTGTGGTTTGAAGATTTTTCTTTTTCACAAGGCAGAAAAACGATGTCGTTTGTCAGACCGTGTCAAGGCTATATATTATATTTAAAGTAATCATCGACCAATTGTTAAGCGAATAAATTATCATCGTGTCGCGATTGTGATCGCGAAAAAAATCTTTTTGCAAAATCATCTCGGTTTAATTTACCTCAAGTTGTGGTTGTTTCGATTTTTAAATATCACATTCAATCAATTACTTTCTTTTAGGATTTTAAATAAAAATTCCTTATACAACCATGGAATCAATCACCAACGTGAACTTCACCTCTCAAATATATTCTAACTTTTTTGATATTTAAAATTTTTTCTACCTACAAATCATTTCTATATTATATTAAAGTATGTTCCAAATAAATATTTTTAACATAACATAGCCATTATGACATTTGGAATATTAAATTAAATATCAGGCCGTTGACATCAAGCTGTGAATTCCTATTTCCATAATGCCCAATAATATATCACCAACACTATTCGTATCTATTGTGGGTGCGATTTTTTTTAATTGAAAAATTGTGTCCATGACGACTCACTCTTTCCAAATTTTTAGCCTTTGCATCCTGAAAAATTCCATTTCAATAGTTTGGTAACCATTTAAGGGCACCTTTTAAACTTTATTCACCAGCATTGGTTACATTATAAATTTAAATTGTATCCATAAATTTAAATACATTTACCAATGAAAGAAAATGTTTTTTTTTTTCAGTTGTAATGGTTTTCACTTTTAAACCCGCAAAATATCTTGATAGATCGAAATCAGTGATTTGCAAAAATTATTATATTGAGAAACCGCGATTCAATGCTTTCGTTTCAATAAGGTGTTGAAGGCTTTGAAAAGATGAATTTGTGCATGTCATATGTCTTTTTAAGCCGGAAAAAAGTGAAATTTACGATACAGAAATTAGGAAATACCGCAAAGGTCATGCAAGAAAAATTTATTTGAAAAGTCAATGGGAATAGTAGATGGAGTTATAAAAATTGTGTAGATTTTTTTTTATTAAGATAACTTAAATGAATTAAGTAATTATTTTAAGTCCTTTTTTGTAACTGATAAATATATCTTAGATTGTTAAAACACCATTTATTTAACAAGTGTTTTAAAATTTGTTTTTTCATGTAAAAAAGCTCTAATCAATTTTGCTCCTTCATTCGGATACGTTTTAAAAATGGAAAATAGGAATATAAAATAGGAAAATAGGATAATTTTACTAACAAAAATACTTTGAAGGATAACTCTAAGCATAAGGAGAAAAATGATTCTAAGGTTCGACTAAGAACAGTACAGAAATTAACGCGTTTTTTTAACGTTGAGTGTTTAGACCTTTATTTATTCTGTAAAAAATTAAGTATTTTTTTTCTTTATAATTTATTTATAGTCGCTTTAACATCTTGGTCATTAGCGACTCAATCTTTGGTCAATTATATAGCTTAACAATAAGATAGTTGGTCATTCCATATTAAGTACACCTATAACAGTGGTGATTTGAATAGTTTCAATTGTAATTTGCATCTATTTAATCTTACATAAGTATTGATAAACAATTTATTAGGATAAATAATATTAATAAATTAATTTAAATACTAAATACTATTAACACTAATCGTAGCAATATAACAGCACCGATAGCTAATTAATACAAATTTTATACAAATAAATAAATAATAGTGATACATAGTTTAAATATTAATGAAAATAATTTTAATAGTAACAATACAGTAATCTCCCTTATAACACGGCACTCTTATAACGCGTTTTTATATTACGTGATTTCGTTTCTCGTATAACACGAGTTTTGTTTTCCATATAACGCGGGGATTTCCCATGTTATATTTCTGTGGGTAGAAATTTTATTTTTATAATTTTTTGGCTCTCCAAAGGTCATTTCTCCCGCATCTAATCACTCTATAAGCACTCTAATTATAAAAGGACTCTTTATTTGCTACAGGTCATTTTCATTGTCACTCGACCTTTCCAGTCGACTCCTGCATTATTTTTTTTCTTTTTTCATTAATGTGTATTGATTAAAACCCCCATTACCTATATCGAGAAGAGTTTAAAGCGAATAATTTGTACATAACACGTTATACGGGGTCATATGAGCGCGTTATACGAGAGTGCTCCTAAAACGCGTTTTCCTATAATGCGGAACCAATCTACCGTGTTATAAGAGGGACTACTGGAAAATAGTAGTAATAACAGTAAATACAAGTAATAAATAATATTAACTATAACACTATTAGTAATAAAAATGGTAACAATTTATAAGTAGTAACAATAACCCTTATATTAGAAAACCAGTACTTACGTATGGAGGAATTAGCAAGAATCTATGGTACCTACTTTGTTAGGATGAGCTCTTTAAAGTTCCTTGAAGTAGTTTGCCTCTTTTAAGAATTTTAATGTTGTTTGTGCTCCTTTTTCGGTATTAAGGTACTCCTCTATCGTCTGAGGCGAAGAGGACTCATGACATATTGTCACTCGGCAAAAGGGACGTAAGGCTGCGAACAACCCTCTATACGGGCCACTGTACCCTGAATTACCATCTTCACAAGATCGGTAAAGCCGACACTAACATATGTCGTCTCTGCTGGAAAGCGGCAGAAACGGCGGAACAAATTTTGTGCTCATGTGAGGCAGCTTTCAATCTCGGAAAGATGGACATGACGCCGGGCAAAATAGCAACGGCAACCCCTAGGCAGGTGCTGACTTTCTTTAAAAGCCTGGAGCTTTCCTAGTAAAAACAGAGGGCCACATCACAATATACCTTATTGGTCGCAGTGATAAAAGGAAAGAATATCCACGGACCCGTAAAGCGGAAAAAAAATCGTTTGAGGCATCTTCCATTTTTTTTCTCCGATATCCCAACCCTTGACATGCCAGTAAAATGTGGTTCACTAATAATTTATCATACCATTTTTCACGTCTGTCGGTTACATCCATGAACAATTGGAGATGGGTAAGCCTTGTGTGATCCATCCTAAGCCTAAGCAAAGCCACGCTCTCTCCTTTCGTGAATCTCACCCCAGGTGCTTTGCCCCTAATTGATTTCCGAGCCATTAGAAGTTTTTGGGGATGTGACAACCAATAATTGTTCCATGTTTTGGTTATATTGTTGAAGTACAATTTAATGTTGTCTTCCACCGATAGTTTAAGGTCTGAATCGAGTTCTTCCTCTGTCTTCTTTTTTGCTTCCTTGTCAGCTGAATCATTCCCTCCAATCCCTTGTTGTCCTTGGATCTATATCAGATTCACCTTAAACCCTTTTGTACTCAGTTTTCTAAGGTATGCCCGCAGTTGCAGAATCGTAAAGTTTGAATTTTTCTCGGTGCATATGGCTTTTAGGAAACCAATGAATCAGGGAATATGACTGATGGTTCTGTGTAAGTATTGTTTTAATACTAACATAACATAATGGCTGTAGATAACAATTTGATGTGGAGATCCTTTAAAGAATCTTAGATTATGAAACACTTCAGAAAATTCTCTATCTCGGGAAAACCTAATTCCTGTGAAAACGGTATTTTCTTCATACTTTTGTGAAAAATTCAAATACTCTTTTTGTACTATTTTTATTAAACTAAAATTATGCATATCTTTGGCTATTTTACCATACTTCTTTGATCTTCATTATCTTAAAGATAATTTGATATTAAAAAAAAGTTATTTTTGAAAAGTATTATTTTTGGAAAAAATTCTTATAAAAGCTATCCACCCACGTTTTATAAAAATAAAATTACTTTTAAATAAAATTAACCTAAAAACTAACTAAACGTATTGTGCCACAATAAAAAAATTTGTCGTCTTTTTTGCCAAATGAAACATCATTAATTTTTGTAGTTTTGACATTTTTCATGTTATTTCTTTTAATGAATCGAAATTCAATACTCTCCAGGTATATTTAATAAACCAATTTTTTTGGGAAATCGATTTTTTGTAAAACAATAAAAATATTGAAATAATTCGAGTCGAATTTTTTCTACGTGACACAAACCGGGCGATTAGATGCGATAGTCTATGTTTCATAAATTATATCCACCTCAAGGCTCATTTTAAACATACATTTACTCGTATATCTTACAGGGAAAGTTGACACGCTTCTAAACGAGTTATATGTTGGAACGAGAAAAACACTTTCATTAGTGTATAGATCAATGTATACCCGGACAAGAGAAATAACGCGATACAACTCGTTTAAAATCGCTTCGTCGTCTCTTTATTTTCAAAAATTGCCCCGTTCCAATAGTTCACACATATACAAACCAACAAAAACGAGAGATGAAAAAAAACTCCTTCAATTTTGCATAATTTCAACTTGATTTCTAGCGAGTCAAGTTCAAGGTGTTTGATATGTACATAGACTTGATAGAGCAATGTCAATATTATTTTAAAGAGAAAAAATTTGTATCTTAGTTTTTTTTTCCTTTGACTTAATGATGAAAATTGAATCGCTTGAGTGAATTTGAACACTTCGACTCTTATCATCGAGCAAAATAAAATAAATATCGCTTTGATCTATTAAAATGTTGACTCGTTGAACGAATTAAATTTGGCTTGACAGCAAGTTGAAACGATAATATTTAGTCGTGAGGGGTTAAATATATATATAAATAAGTTTACACGAAAAACATGTGAGAGATGTCTCTGTGAAGAAAGCGTCGAGTGCTGACAATTAATTTATCAAAGGAACGTGTCTTGTACATAAATTACCATTATTTGATGTAAAAATAAATGTTACAATCGATTACAAAAATATTACAGTTTGAAACATCTTGACCTGAATTTCAGGCCGTAATTTTGGTGATTACCACAACATTTTTAAGACCAGCCTTGCTTCATCTCATTGTCTTGCATATAATTGAGTTTTAATGTTTTTTAATCTATTTAATTAAGATAGTAACTAAGATTCTTTTCGTTGTCGTTTTATTGCAATTAATCTTTGTGTTATTTTTGTGAAATTCACGACGTTAAATTACGTCGATCGTATCGTAATTTCCCGCGTTTAATTACTTGGGAGATCAACTCGAGCTTGAGACATCGGATTAATTTAAATCGAATTTGTTGGAAGGAATAGCATTGCAAATCTCTTGGTTGATATTTTCAGTTCAAAAACTTCAAAAAAATTAGTTTTAGCAATTGATTGCCTTAAATTAATTAAAATATTTCATTAAATGTCATATAAAGCTTTATTATTAATTAATTTAAAATCTTTAATTTCAACTGTGGTTCTTTGTGTAATATATATCTCGATGGTAGTCATAAAAATAATTAAAATTGTAATTTGTTTTAATTAGAGAAAAAACAAGTTAATAAATTAACAAATTCATATGTAAAAAGCTTCAATATCGATTTGATAAATTATAATATGTCGCTAGAAAAAAATATCTGTTAGAGGCATGTCAATGAGAAATTAATTTTTGTGCCTAATCCAGCGTTGATATGTTTCTGTGTTATTATGTGGGTGGAGTTCCTGGAAAAATTTGTTATTAAATTATTGAAAATTGGGATAACAAAAGAGAATTTTTTTTGTTACTCGCTCTCCCGAACTGGTCCATTCAATGGATGTTTAATAGAGCGTGTTTTTTTCGAATTTTGACACGAACAAATCAAACCATCGACTCTCGTGCATATTAAATTTTACAAAATGAACAGAACATTTTACATATATTCAGATATCGAGTACATGCAGCCATGTACATGGAGAGGGACGAACAAATTATTTTATAAATTGGATATGGAATATTATGCGATTGAAATTCGAATAATAAACATGATTTGCCAAACCAATTGTATGTATGGCATGTATACAGGCAGTATACGAGTATACGAGCCTTGCAGTCATATCGAGGCAACACAATAATTTCCGCTGTGCTAAAGGAATATTAACCGAAGTTTTGTTTGTAAATTATTATGTCAATTCAATGAACGCATTTTTCTCTTCAAAAACATTTACCAAAACATCAGCTAGTTTCCATGTTAATTCTGTCTCTAACTTTAAATAAATATTATATTATGCAAATGTGATGCAACATTGACTAAGGCGAGTCAATTAGGTGTTGGAACTAATTGTCGCTTACTTATAAATGTGAGTTTGTCGCTTATCTCTCGGCTCAGTTCAGCTCGGAGAAATGACGGGTGGTTTATTTGCATATATTTGTATTGTTGGTAAATACGTCGCAATGTGTGATGATGAGGTTTGGTTCGGTTTAATGACAGCCTTCCATCGAATAATTCGAGGTGTTTGTAATAATTTATTAGTATTATTGACAATGCTTGAATTACATAGTCGTGAGAGATGAGGCAATGTTTCAATGTCGAACTGCAAAATATTACCCGAAGTCGTCTAAAATGTTTAATGAGGTACCTATAAAAGAAAATATTTTGGATGTTTCTCAAAGGATGTCATTATTTTTTAATTCGTAACCAATTAGAATTTTTTTATTTTTATCAATCAGGTCGGATTAATTATCGAATTCCTTAATTGGTCAACTTAAAATTTGTAATATATAAAGAAAAAACTGTATACAATCTATTAATTCAATATTAACTTAAAATTAAACATCATTATATTATTTTTTTATCCAACTGAAAATGGTAAAACTTAAAAATATGAAGTTTACTAAACATTTTTTGCTTTTTTGGAATCATAATAATAATAGGTAAATGATTGTATGTCGACAGCTAGGAGACGGTTTTATTAATTTATTGTTAGGTTTTCAATGTTCTATATGTGGCCTAGCGTTTAAAGTAGCGGTATTATAGACAAAAGTCAAGAGGACGAATCCCGCAATCGTATTTTTATTTTAATTGTAAATTCGGTTGAACTCAATTGTTGTAGTTATTCAATTGTACATTTAGGGAAGCTACTATCGTAGTTAGAGTAAGTATGGTTTATGCCTTAAAAATAATTTAACAACTAGTTGGTAAATCTTTTAATATTATAACGTCAAAGTTATCAAATTTGAAAATCTTTGGCGTAAAATGACGGCTGAAAGACGTGATCTATTTCATGTGCAATTCTAGACTTTAACATTTCCAAGACATGAAACGTTAGATAATTTTCCATTTCAGTTGTCCATATTATATAATGTACATTTTCTAGGCTAGGTAAGGGGAAAAGTGGGATTTGTTTAGAGATTGTTTCTAATATTATTAGGTAGCAGGATCAACAAATAGTTGACTAACGGTAATACCCTTTTTTAGGACAGTAAGCACCCGAGCAAATATAATTTTGTTTGGTAAATTGTAAGAACACTCATTTTTAATTTTGTTTAAATTGGAAATGGCTTCGTATAAAACAATAATGCCCCGCATCCACACGTTTCAACTTTAGTTGAACGATTCTAGTTGAACGAAAAACCACGTGTGAACAGTTGTTTCAAGGAAAGTGGATCAACAAAAGTTTTAACGAGTAAAACTTTTGTTGTTCAAGTGATGAGTCATATTCGAGTTGAGCCAGGTGTTAACATGTGTGAACTCTTCAGATTGAGTTGGCCGGTCAGTTTGCTTTCTACTTTGTTGGTATTATTAGATACTCTTCAGCTATTCTCTTCCCGCTACTCACAAAACTATTATTATTTACTAAACATTTTTTGCTGTTTTGGAATCTCAATAATAATAGGTAAATGATTGTATGTAAAAAATATTTATGTTCTTAATGTTGAAATGGTTTGGTCGATTTCAGTTGACACGTGTGAGCGAAAAATCATTCAAATCGCTTTCGAGTTTTGTCTTTGGGCGCGTTTACACGAGTCAACTTTAGTTGAACGACAATTTTTAATCTTTTAGACCGTAGCAGGGTAAGCGACGCGAGAAGTGAAGCACAAACGAGCAGAATTGGAAGCAAGTTGTTGAACGACAAGAAGATTGACTGAGTCAATTTTCTTGTCGTTCAAGTCGATTGAGTTGACCCCGGTTAGTTTGCTTTCAATTCTGCTCGTTTGTTGTTCACTTCTCGCGTCGCTTACCCCGCTACGGTCTTAAAGATTGAAAATTGTCGTTCAACTAAAGATGACTCGTGTGAACGCGTCTTTACAACTAAACTCGTTCAACTGAAGTGAAACGGTGAACGTGGCATAAGCTATTTGTTTCTTTTTGCTGTAGTAAATATCTGCTACGTGGCGTCACAGCATTTTCTTTTACATATGAAACTCGGTTTTGGTTAAAAGAACATAAATATAATAATAATAATATATAAATATCTATATACAGCATCTATGCATATACGAACTCCCAGCCTTAATCCCAGATCCCTCCTTATTTGAATTTCCCCAGGAAAAAGTTTCAAATGAAAATTGTAAGCATTAAAACGTCTAAGAACTATAGCAAATTTAAAGAAAATTATTGGGGCCGTTTTCCAAAAAAATTTAAAAAGCTCAAAACCACGTTGAATAAATGTGAGCTTCTGATCAACCGATTTCCACCAAAAGCTTCGCGGCAAAACGATTTATGATGTAATATAAAGGCTAAATTCCAAGTTTGGTAACATTCGGATAGTTTTCATTACGATATTGCTGTCACACACAGCCATGGTCCTAAAAACTACTTTTTTGGATTCAGAGGACTTCAAACCGTGTATTTTCGGTGAAAACTATCGTAAATTCGACCCGATTACAAAATTTTCTTTATTATAATATAGTAGTAAAATAAGTAAAAATGTCTAATTTTTCTAGTAATAATTACTTGTTATAAATGATATAAATTTTATCCATCAAAGAGTGAAAATACAGTGGTACCTCGACATACGAGTTTAATTCGTTCCGCAACCTTGCTCGTATCTCAAATTTTATCTTTTATCTCTATTAAAAAGATCAGATGCACGACCCGTTGTAACTTTTTTAGACCTTCGACCTGCTAAACCCAACTCGTATCTCGAATTTCGCTCGTAACTCAAAGCAAAAAATCACTCGCTCGCCAGCTCGTATCTCGAAAAACTCGTATGTCGAGGTACCACTGTTCCAGTTATAAAAAAAGTTCAACATTTTTTATTGAAAAAAATTTATTTTAATTTTTTTTTCTATCACAGCTATTTAATAAAAGCTGATGCCAAGTTTTGGCTTCGATTGGAAAAAATATCTCAGTTCGATAAGATATTACTCGTAGATGCAATGATTACAAATACTATTAAATATAAAACGGTATCGATATTGACTTACACACAGTATAGAAATTAAACTTAGTATCTTAGCAGTTCAAAATGGTGTTGTAAGTTTTGCATTTGTAAGTTTTTGTCATTCCTAAAATATCTTTTTCTCAAAGTCTAGTTTTGTATTACATGTAATTGTGGCACATCTTTGGTTTTGTAGTTTCTTAATTCGTTTATTTAAGGGTTAAAAATAATTTTTAATGATTTCAGAAAAGAAAATACTCAAAGGTATAGCGTTACTGGCGTTATATTTAGTATTTATTGTTCAAGAAATTATTTTTTTACTAATTGTTACGTGCTTTTTAAAGTATTGGAAATTATTTGATTTGGGAAAAAAAATTAAAATTAAATTTTTAAAAATATTACACATTAATCGCATCATTTCTTTTTTTATACATAGTAGTAGTTTGTTAAGAGAGAATTTTATTTTTTTTTTGTTGGTCGAATTTAACGTGAAATAATTCACGGGCAGCTGCTAAGTAACTCATAATATTTTGAAGTGTATGTATTCTTAATTTTATGACTGTTAAAAAAGTTGGTCTTATCAGGTAAAAACTAATTTATAATGAAAAAAATTATAGAAAATTTAATGAAAGCTCACTAAAATTGTTTATAGACCTTAGCCTACATGAATCACTCAATCAAACAAAGGTTAACTTTTCACCGAATTACATAACTAATCAAATTTATGACCGTTATGTCTTTCTTTCGTTTCAACTCAGTGATAAGTGAAACTTCATAAATTATAATCGGAACTGCCACGATTTCCGAATGTTTCAAGGTTGAAACGGAAAAAAAAACGTTCCCAACTTATATTAGTCGATTTATTAACGTGAGATAATTAAATTTATTTCGAAACAATCTATCGATTCGAGCCTTGAAATGTCGCTAGTTGGACCCACCCTGGTAAGGAAATTTTTTTCTCTCTAATGAATTTAGGCTTTTAATGGGAACTTTTTGACAGGAATCGATTGGAGGCCAATTTCGTTGAACAAATCGAGGCCTGTGCATGTTTTCATTTCGAACAAAACGTCACGACTGAATTACACAAAAGAGTAAATGAAGTGATTGAACCAAATATAATAGCTGTTTGTTGTGACATACGATTAATCATTTTGTATAGGTGAAGCTTTTTTGATACAAATTTCCACGTGGATTTCAATGATTTTTTTTCCGTTTTGTATCACGATTTATTGATTGTAAAAAACTCATTTTTGAGTAAAATTTTTGTTGAATTTTTTATGAGAAAATCACACAAGACTTGAAGAAAATTCATTTCGTTCGAGTCCCGAGGGAAATGTCGAGGCCTACGTGTGATTATGGCTTGTATGTGTATTTTTCGGTCTATCGCTTTTGCTGCTTCGTATAGTATATTCAAAAAAAAAGGAAATTGTTGTCGACGACAAATATTTGCAATTGTATCGTACACGAGACTCACCTTTACGAGCTACGCTCGTTTCATGAATAAGAAATTCGATGGAATCAACAATTTTGATAAAGGAAAATTTTTCCCCTCAATTTGAATTTTGAGTTAATTTATTAACAGGAAACCAGACAAAATCTTGACGATGAATGAGGCCACTTTCGAATTTCACTCTGATGAGAGAATCTTGAATATCTTCTTTCGGTTTCAATGTCATCCTCTGATGAGTTTAGTGAATGAATTCGTTAAAAACCGACCATAAATCACAGCTCGTTTCCCTCTCTAAATTTCCATCGGAAAAATAAAAGACAAAGAAAAATATTATAGATCATCCTCGGTGAAACATTCAGGTGAATAAAGCAGTCCCTTACCCTATTTTTCCTTGCCAAATATTCCATTGAATAAAACATAACGTTTTCCTGTATAAAGAGACGACGAAGAAAACTATGTGGGATAAAATTTGAGAATAACACACACACACCCGCACTTACTACACATGGACAAAGTTCCATCGAGTTGATTTAACCTCAGCGAAATATCCCTCATATTGTGTGTACCCATTCTGTGCTTTTGATCTTTCCTCCAATTGTAATAAAACAACACACGGAAATATATTCATAGATGTTTGTATTAGATCCCATCCAGTCTGGATGTTGGGGTATCCCGTTCGAATATTTGGTCTACGCAGGCAAAAGGTTAACGGCTTAACCCTTCGCCGAGCGACGTGCGTAATTTATGTGAAACGCGCGGCAAATAGGAAAAGATATGGCCGCACTTTTTACGTTGGGAAATACATTAATTTATGGTTTTGTAAAGTTTATAGCGAAACCACAACCGACCAACCAATAGAGAGTTGTGTGTGTGTGAGTAAAATGAGGTAATAATTTTTTTTCCTTACACGCTTACAATTCATTGAAAAACCACACCCCAAACTCAAAGATTCCTGTTTGAGGATTTGAAATTTAAATATATAAAATTCAATAATAGTCAAATAATGGTATCGTATAAAAATGTTCAAAATAAAAAGAGAAAAAGAGCTAGTAAATTTACTGTTTGTGTGTTAAATAGGAAAAGAATAGAAAATCCCAGTTTGTAGTCATCCATATCAAACGGGTGTCGGAGTAATTTCTTGTGACAAAGAGAACCTCGACTTTTCCCATTTTTAAGTTTAAATTTCTTTTGAATGTAACCCAGTTTTGAATAAGAATAAAACTCCTACAACTTTTGTATCAAACATGTTTTTCTTAACTCAAAACTAAGTGATTTGAATTGAAAAAAAAATCAGTAATTGCTACTAAGAGTAGGTAGGTACGCTTCGGAAGTAATATGTCATATAGTGACCAATGTATAAATATTGGAGTGTTACAAAAAAATGGGGTCCAAAAATTGCAGTTAATATGAAAAACAAAAATGTTGTTGCCAAAACAAGCTTTGAGACAGACTTATCCGGCCTGACGTGGAGTCGATGAAGACGAACGAGTCTCGTTTAAAGAAATTAAAAAGAAAGAAAATTTTTATAAAATAATAATTATAAAAAGTTTTTGGATGTGTGAGGCACGGGGAATCTTCGATTTTTCAAACTGCTTATCCACCACCAAACTTGAATTTTGAAGGACTTACCTTAGTGGTCGCCTCGCTCGTAACTCGCTTGAAACGAAATTTTTAAATAAATAAAACACTAATTAATGATAACAAAACAAAATGATTTATTCTTATAAATTAAAGAAAATCAAAATTAACACTAAAAATATTATAAGTAATAAAATTATTGAAAAATAAAGTTTTAATTATTAACACGGCGAGGCTCGCTTATCGGCTGGCGGAATCAGAGTCGTCTTGAGTTTTTCCATTTGCCTCGGAATCCAGTGGATTGCGTCCCTCCACCCGATGTCCCAAAAGTGGCCGACAAAACAACCAAATTTGACTTGTTTTTCCTCGACGACCCGAGGACACCAGTTCTCCAACAGGACCTGAAACAAATGGAAAAACTCCGTCCGCAGCGAATTAGCTCGCTTACGAAAAAATAATTGAATAACATAACGCCTCGTTACAGTATTAATCCATTTTCTCATTTTCCATTCATCGTAACCACAATCTGAAAAAAGAGATTTAAAGGAAATTTTACGCTCTACAAAAAGGTTTTTAGAGCAATATTGGAAAATAAATATAAAAAAAATTAATTAGTGTTTTTTTTTCTTCTTTTTTGGCACTAGTTCAGCTAACCTCAAAAGTCGCTATGCATAGTGCTGAGACTGATTATTATAACGTCTGTAATAGCTGTTTAACATTTATCCTCAAGCATTTTATTGAGAAATTTCAATTTTTTTTTTAAATTTCTGCGGGAGCCATCTCTTCAATCTTTTCTGGGATCTGCATTGACCCAAAGATTGAGAAAAATGTTATCCAAGAATCTTTTGGCTTGATTTTGCGGTAATCATGCTAAGTTCGTTGTGAATTTGAGAGTTCCGCATGTACAATAGCGCTTTCAAGATAATAAGCAGCGCCTTTTTTTTTGGAAAATAAGCAGTCTCTTAAAACTCCCCAGGTCATTTAGTGGCGTGGTAGACTTGATAGTTGCCTTATACGCAAGTGGTCCTGGGTTTGACTCCAAATGAATGTCTAAGCTGTTTATCATGGGTTTTTGGATTCGACGGTTGCTAATGACCATAGTAGTTGATGCGACCTTAAATAAACCAAAAAAAAATCCCCTTGAAAGTGTTGATCCAAAAAGAACAGCCATAAGTTAGTAAGGGTTTGATCATATATGTGTAAATCATAAGAGAGCATTCTCTACGAAGGCTTGATTCTTTTTTCAAGATACTCCTTAAAACTCCTAAGTACTTCATGAATTTATTTCTTGGGCACCAAAGAATTTCCCTTTCCCCATATACAAGGTTATTCGGTTGCTCGTCAAACCTCCTTAGAACTCTGATATCTTTGAAACGGTTGATCTAAAAACTTTGTTCCAGGAACTTTTTTGTAGAGTATAAAATTTCCATTAATTTTCTTCTTTTTAATTGTTGTTATGACAAACTATTTCAAGGTTATGAAAATTCGAAAAAAAATTATTTTGCCTGTGTTATTTAAATTGAAATTGAAAATGAATAAGTGGATTAAGGCAAACCTTAATATTGATATTAAGAGCTCGTTTTGCCGCTAAAATTTTTTTCATGGGGGTGCTGTATTAATAAATAAATGAAAAACGTAACGGACCTATTCAATTTATTTTTTGTATAGATAAAATCCATTTTACGGTTTTTTGCTTTACAAAATTTTTCTATAACTTTCTCATTAAAATTATTTATATTAGAAATCATGGAATATACTTATCTGGTAAGTATATGCGTGATTTTTAAGATTCCATTGTCAAACTTGTGTGAAACTCTTGGGATACGAGTTACTCTCTCATTTGTTCGCGTTGTTATGTCTAAAATACCTTATGAGCTTTTATAAATTCCCTATCGAAATCATTTGCAACCGAAACGCTTTGCCATTTTTTTTTTATTTTGAAGCTGAATGTCATTCAGATTACTATAAAAATTTTAATAATCTTAAAACAAACTGAACATTATTAAAAATAAAGCTTCTAATTTACTTTTGAATTTTATAAGCTGTGTAAATTAAATGGGAAATTTTGTAATTATTGAAAATTGATATCATTCAATACAACAGAAAAGCTTTGAAAGCGTCAATTTTCAACCAATAGAATTAGAATAGAGAAACTGCAGCACATAAATCATTGTCTCTTCGATTGAAATTGTATTAAGATAATTAAGTGGATTTGAAAAATAACTATGTACTCTTAAACCAATTAAAAATCGTACTTTTGTAATTTCATATGTTTTGTATGGGAACACAATTCCATGTGAATTGCGAGGCTGTAACAAAATGGAAATAGTTCATACATGCATAATTGCACATAATAAAGAACTAGCATTGTACATTTTCACATTGAGATGATACCAAATTTAATCCAATTAACAGTCCTTTACATGGTTTCAAATGAGACTCTTGACATAGGAAAAATCGGGCTGGAATCATTCAATGCACAAGCTTCCATTTGGTTGTATCACTGAATGAGCATAATATGGAAGAGCCTTATGAATGATGTTTTGTGGTTTGGGGAAATAATGCACACACAACATAATATATAAATGTATGTACACATACGTATAGAGGAGCGATGAAATGAAAGCTGACATGATGCCGCGTAGCTCGACGTCCTTTTAGGACCCAACCGGTTGATATTCAACCAGTGATCTCGTCATATCATAGCAGAATGCATTCATTAGTTCCATTGTGTTTGTTTAATTAAATATGTATACATTATCAGGGATTCTACTGAGCATAAAATATCTTGTCGTTATGACAGGCACAAGTGGGTGGAAACATGCTTTATTGTTATCAGAAATGTTTACGAGATGAGCACCTTTTTTATCGTATCATCCGTAGAATGAAAATATTTCGAATTGAAAATTTTAATTAGAGAAAATTGTTAAAAAATACAAATTGGTATTCGTACTTGGGTATGTAAGAAGTTATTTTTCTTTAGCGTTATTTATAACTTTTTAAGGTAAACAACAATAGACGAGTACGACTTAGGATATTCACTTTTAAGGTATTCTTCTTTTAAATAAGAATGTGCTTTATAAATAAACAGAATTTTTATTTATTAAATTCTCAAAAATATTTTATAGGTATCTCTAGGTAACTCTTTTAGGTATCTGTCGAAAGTTTACTGATAGTAATTATCCTTACTTAAAATGAATTAATTGGACAAGAGTTTCGGTTTAAACTCATTTAACGTAGTATCAATATATCTATACTATCTATATTCTCTATATTAGGGTGTTTCCAAAAAAAAAAAAAAAAAAAAAAAAAAAATGGTGTGCAAAATTTGATAGTTTATAAAAACAAAAATTTTGACGTAAAAACGAGGTCTTATTATCAATATAAAAGTTCACCCCAATCCATTTTTTCATTTTCCATTTAAATAACAGGGAGTTTTTATTTTCTTTTTGGTTATGAAGTTGCATAACTTTGGAACAGTTTGTTGTAACAATAATCTGAAATAAGAGATTTTAAGGAAATTCCCCACTCTACAAACAAGTCCTAAGAACAAAGTTGGAGAATATTAAAAATTTTTAATTGTGTTTAAAGTGTTATTTTTGAACTCTGATATCTTTGAAACGGTTGATTTAATAAACTTTATTAATTTAAAGACCTTTTTTATAGAGCGTAAAATTTCCTTTAAATTTTTTCTTTGAGATTGTTGTAACGATGAACTGTTCTAAAGGTACGAAAAATCAAAAACAAAAAAAAAATCCTTTTTTCGTTTAAGTAAATGAAAAATAAAAAAATAAATTGAAGCAAACTGTCATAGTGATAACAAAAGCTCGTTTTGGTGCAAACATTTTTATTGTAATACTAGCTGATACCCGCGACGTCGTCTGCGTAGATTATTATTTTAAGAACATATTTAATTTACAGAGGAAAAATATTTATAAAATTAAAAGCAAAAATATATTAAAAATAACCGGAAAGAACTTAGCGTACAACATTTTAAACTATATGCCAAAAATCGCTCCTGCAGAATCCGCCATTGCTCCAAGTGTATAGTTATTAGTTAATTAATAATTCATTTTTAAAAAATTTGTAAAATCAAAAATAAAATTCCTATATAATATAAAATAATCATATTTTTTTAAAAATAGTTTCTTAAATACTCTTTTAGAATGCGCAATTGCTCCATGTGTATAGTTAAATAGTAATTCAATTGTTTAACTGTTCATGTTGATCCAACGGCAATTGACGGCGTCATAATACAAAAATACATATATAAATAGTAACAAATACTTAATTACTAAAAATATTGCAAAACTTTGATCATTTGTTTGGGTAATAAAAAGAGCAGATAGAGAGCTTAAAAAATTCAATTAAAATTATTTTGAGTTTTATAGCAATTTCAATTCTTGAGATTGAAATGTTTTTAAAAATTTAATCATTAATTACAAATTAAAAACGCAATACGTCAAAACTACGTTTGAAATTTTGTTCAAATTTATGTTTATGGTTTACTTTTGTAAATTATTTTGCATAAATGGGACCAAAATATTATACTTAAATATTGTATAAACATTAATACTTGAGTTAAGTTTGAATTAGTTTTAAGTCAAATTAAAGTCAAGTGGCCTAAAAATTAAGTCAAGCTGCGAATTTAGATTGTCAATTAACTACTATGACCTGTGGACGAAAAGCTAGTCTTGTTCTGAACCTTGTTATACAAAAGATTGCACACTCCTGATATAAAGTATAATAAGTTAAGGACGAATTGTAAAGGCACTTTTTCTAACTGGCTAAAGCTTTCTTATTTGATGGATAAAATGTCTGAAAAGAAGCTCTTACTATATTTCATGTCTCATTTCGGAGTGAATTTCTCAAGTCCTCCTTCAAATTCTATAACCCTTAAGTTAAATCAAATGATTATAGCAATTATACAATATTTAAGTTTAGTGACCACAAGGGTTACGTAAGGTTTTTACTACGAAAAGAATGAAATAAATAATTTTGTCGTAACGTTTTTATGTAATGTTAAAATGTGACATTGATGATAGAATCTATGGTTTGTTGTAAATATTATATTTCATACCATTATTCCTAATTGAATGTAGATCCTTATAAAAAATGTCAATTATTGAGTTAGAGCTTCCGAGACTAAATTTAACATTGAAGTCCTCACTTAAAAAAATTAAATGCTTATCTTGTCCTATATCTAGGTATGTCCTTTCAATTGCTGTAATAGTGTCTTTCTTAAAAATAATGAACTTACTTTATCTTTTTTCGTTACATTCTTAGTGTGACTAAATAAGAATATATATCTCATTTAGACAAAATATAACTTTCAGTATTTAACAATTTCGTACAGAACAGGTGGTTGTGGTGGGAGAAAGGAGTTACTCCAATGATAACTTGTGATAAATTAATTTTAATTTCTTTTATGAGTACTCAACAATTTAATTAAATCTATGATTTATTGGTCTTAAAATTTAATAACTTAAAAATAATTTTTTAAATAATTTCTATTCGAAGCTAACTTCCTTCTGTAATAGATCGGTATGCGCAAGTTTTAATTCATCCAGAAAAACAAACTGTAATCTGTTTCTACTCACACGTCAAAAGAAGTTTAACTTCAAAAAGTAAGGATAATTATAGCTCGTTTGTATGTCCATGTATTAATTTGTGGTTTGGTCTCGCAAGCTTTGAAAGCTCTTAGCTCCCGCATATCTATCCATTAAGCCAAGCGACTTGTAACGCTTGACATCTGAATGGTAGACGTCTAGACTCGAGACGAACGGAGAAACGAAGGAAGCTGGGAGCTGCAATACTCACTATCAGTTTGTCTTCTTCGCCGTGACAGTTGTACGACTTGTAATAGCCAGCTCATTTGTCTTGTTTGGTTCAGCTAAGAAATTTACAGCCACCATTGTATCCACAATCTACATAAAGTATATTCATGTACTTATATAGTTTGGTTATACGATATTGTTACAAATAAGTCATTCTACCACCGACCCACATCAATTTAATCTAGCCACAAGTCCAAGGGTTTTTGATATGAAATTAACACAAGTCGCTTCAAATTAAGTTGGAACTTTTATTTTTAATCTTACATCAAGAAACAAAGTTTTAAAGAATGGAAATAAATACTTAAAAGCAAGAAAAAAAACGTTCAACGAGCCAAATATCGTGAGTGTGCTTCGAGAAACTTTGCTTTTACCCAAATGAATAATGCATTTTCGTGTGCTTGAGCATAACAAATTGTCTTAAATACGGCCATTTCTTTTAAATTGAATATCATCTTGTATTTGTTCGTTTTCGTTTCGTCCATATTCATAAATTATAATTACTGGAGAGGCTGAGAAAAACGACATTCATTGCCTTAACCCTGCATTTATCGTGTGCGATATTTTTTTTTCATGAAAATATTTTGAGTCATAAATCAAAGTCTTGTTGTTGTTGAGAATGGGAATAATTTAAATTTATTGAATCAAAAAGGCCGTGTTTACTTTCAAGTTTCAGGGCATAATTGATTTGCCTGAAAATTAGAGACAATGGGAGATTTTAATGCCGGGGATTTAGAACAAATTGTTTTTGTAATGATTTTTTTTGTTTGCTGGTGCTTTGTTTTATTGTGTGTTACTATTTTTTTAAAGGACGTTTAATAAAAAGACATTTTAAATATTTTAGTAATTTTATTGAATTTTCTCAAGGATTTTCTTTAATTACCCTTAAAACAGTACCGTCTTTAGTTATTGAAAGGGGCTTATCAAGTCAAGTAGTGGGACATTTGTTTCAAACGAATTATGCTTAAAATTTTTACTTGTAAATGCAGCACCTTGTTTATTTGGCATTTAAATGTTAATTAATACTGGATTTGAATTGAAACTTAACTTAGGTAAAGTAGCTTAAAAATTAAGTCAAGTACTGTATTTCTTCTTATAAGATTTTTAAGCTTGTTTCATATTATGTCATTTTAAAGCCTTGTAGTTTAATTTTTTTTAATTGTAATAAATTCTCTCACAATTTACATTCAAACATTTTCAGTTGGTTTAAATTGATTATCGAACGATGATCGAGCACTTTGAATGAAGCAAACACTTTGTGAATGGATAGTTTATCAACAATCATAATGGTAGTGTTTTGATAAGGCAAAAAAATAATAAAAATATTATACAAATAAACAACCGGTTACTAGTTAGGTTAATTAAGTGGCTATTTACTGAATTGACTCAATAAATAAACGCATTACCTAAGATATTGTCATTTAACTCACTAGGCCTAGACCCGTTGACCTCGACGTTTGCTCCGAAAGCTTTTTCTAGTGCCTGCGATTGTTTGACATACAGCCGAGTTGATTTATCGTCTAAATTTGCGTGGGCCGTGTAAATGCAATGCCAATGACTGCATTAATTGCAATAAAACGACAAAGCGTGTCAACGAACAGTTGGTTTCTTGTCTCGTGAGCAAAGGAGAATTTAATAAGTGTTGAGGCATCAAAAATTAAAGAATTTTTAAAGAATTAATCAAAAATTTCTTATTAAAATTTCAAATTAAATTCCATTTTTTCCAAAACTTCTAAGCGGTGAAAGGAATATTTCTTGTTTCTAACGAATTTCTCTGGGAGAAACTCTCAATGAAATTGATTTTAGTTGAAAATTTCATCCTTCAGGATGTCTAAAAACAACTGAGTAAGATGGTAACCGGAAATACATGGTGGCTAATATCTCTGTCACTTATGTACCAAAGAAAATCTTTAAAAATGTCAAAATATCTTGTCAATTATTGTGTCAAAGAACGTCATGATTTAAATAAATTATTAACATTTTTATGGACTTTAAATTCATAAAAATCACTGTAGACACATCTCCCTACCTTTCCCTTTGATCAGACAAAATTACGGTGCTTTTGAGTGCGAGTCATTACGTTTTCACGGGCTGGACAATGGCGCATGCAATTTTTCAAGTCTCCGAAAACGGATCGGGAGAGAAGTTTTTTGATTGAGCGAAAGCCATCTGTTTGAAAACTACTAATGGCTCGTTAGCGAAACCTTAAGAGTCGATAAATCGACTTTTTATCGTGATTTATTTTTCCTGGCGACGGAAAAGAAACGCTGAGTTGCGCTTACAAATCATTTTGATTGGAACTAAAACATTCAAACTGCTACAAATTCGATTAATTTCTTTTCACTTTTCATAAGGAAAAATTGAGTTTCCAAAAAAAAAAGTTATTTTTATGAAGTATAAACTATAATTTAGGTAGTTAAGTTTTTATATTTTCACGTCTCTACGAAACTATGAAACATTGAATTTTAAATTTAAAGATTGGAACTTTTTCCATTTATAAGAACATTTCAGATACTTTTGATTTTACTTGTATAATTTTTCTTATCTTTTTCATTTAGAATAAGTAAGGATTTAGTTAAGTGTTAATAGTAATTATAGGGTATTAAAATTTAAGGAAATATCTTTTATTAGATCTAGGCTTGAGGAACTTCACTTTATGTGAGACAAAGGCATTGAGTCTCAAAGAATCTTTAAATAAGAGTTTAAAAGCTTTTGTAAAGTTAAACTCAACAATAAGAATTAAAATTTTGGGTTTTACAAGCCCTAACTTTAAAGGGAAGATGAGGAAATCAGTTTCATAGTTTTATATTTTGGTATAATTTTTAAATTAGCCTTAAAAAAGATTAAAAATATTTGTTAATACAATAAAATATTAATCTTGTAGTTTTAAAAATAAGCAGTTAGTAAAGAAAATATTTTCATTAACGAAATGGTTTTTTTTAAGTATTTGAAGGATGAAATATGATTAATTTTTATGGTCTTTGTAATATGGTGATCAATTATATATTTCAATCGTTTATGAACAAATACACAAATAATAATTTCACCACTTTATATTATAAAATTTATCTTGGATTAATCTTGAATATACCCACCATCAAATGACACAGCAAAAGTTTTTATTTTCAATTTTCAACCAGTTCGAGAGTGTTGATTAAAATTTACAATTAATTTGTTGTCTTATTTGAACAACCTAAATAAGGGGTGGGTTTAACCATCTAAAAATATTTTTGGGGTTAAAACAAAAAACATGTACCTACTCATTTAATTTTTATGAAGAACAAGATATTTCAATATAATAAAAATCATGGGTACCCATTGGGAGACCCTCTTCATAAAATATTGATTTTTGCGTACCAATGATACATTTTTAAGACAGAAAAAAAATATTTATAAGAGGTACAATTTGGGATATCTTCTTTAAAAAGTGGCTTTATTTTAAATAACCTTTTTGAGGCTATAAAAGTATAATTCAGAAAAATATTTGGCACGAGTAAGATTAGCGTGGCGCTTTGAGTATTTGAAATCACCCAACTTTATGCTTTTGTGTAACCATAAAGTAAGGCCAATAGAATTGTGGAAGCTAAATAGCGTGTAAATTATCCCAAAATCGAAAATAGAAATTTAAAGAGAAAGCGATAAATTTTGACGTTAGCATGAGGCCTAAACAGGCCATTTGCAAAATTCAAGGTATGAGTAACTATGGGAACTTACATGGTCCAGTTTGAACAACTCAATATTTTTTTTATTTGCGAACACGTTTTCAATATTAAATATCCATTGAGTGATAATAATTTCCATTTATTTTGCAATTCAAAGGACACATATTTTATAAACATCACAAATAACTCAAAATTTCAGGAATAAAACACGCAAACTATTGCGATTTGAGCTTGAACTCAAGTAGTATAGAAAAAATAATTGACATTATTGATTTTAAAAATATTCTATAAATTTAAAATGCTCTAATAATGCAGGCTCTGTATTCATAAAGATTTTCAACGAATACTGAAAACTCATAGATTTCATAGGAATAACTACAAATCGTATTTGCAGCATAATTTTTATGTTAAAACATGTAATTTTGTGTAAAACTTCGTGGTGTCAGGAAGTGCACATTCAGTCTAATAATGAAAATCGGGTAAACGAACAGTGACTACAATTTCTTTTGTTGGGGCTCCACCAGGGGGACTCCCTGGACCCCTTTGGCATTTGTAGCAGGAAATTGATGGATAAATTTATATGAATTAACTTGAAAGACATGACAGTTCCCATAATTACGTCTTAATTGACAGATTTATCAAAATCATTTTCCATAAGCAAAATGCTTCTTGAATTCAGGTTTTTATCGAAAACGAAGCAAAAACTCGTAAATTACCACTCTTTACTTTCGTTTTCTTTTGACTTGTTTTATCAGCAGAAGTCGTCAAATCTTGGCGCAACGCTAACCTTACTCTCCCCCAAAATTTTTGTATGAAATTACTTCTGGGCATTTTTTTTTTCTTAAATCCACTCACAGGGAAGAGATCTTGGAAAAATCATCCAGACCATAAATTGAGACTTATCACCACTTTTATATGTCACCTTTAATGTATTTAAGGATATTATAGATCTGGTTTTTAGTCAAAATTATGATTTATATCATGACAACACATTAATTTGAATATTCAAATTTTCATGTTGTTAAACTCGAAACATTTCCTTGATCTATAATTACACAATCTTTCAAACAACATAAAGAGGTGTTGTATGATCGATGAAAAACCCAGTGATTTATGGGGTGGGAACGGTTTTTTTAAGACCAAAAGTACTTAACAGTTCACCGTCTTATGTGTGTCCACGCACGTGATTCATATAGTTCAAGATCAATTGGTTTTCGATGCAAATGAAAAATAAAAATTATCTCCACCCTCAACCGGCTGTTTTGTTATCTCTATACCAGCCTGAAATATGTATCCTTGATATTAATGATAGCTTCGCTATTATGACTGTCATTCAACTTGTTTAACACGTTTGGAATCTTCCACACCTAGTCGCAATCTAATCCATTGTTTAATTGCAACAAAGTCATAATATTTTACATAGTCTCTTTGTAAATGTCAGTGTTTTAACGGGGTCATTATTTTGAAACCTCAACTTGAAACCATGTGATTTGTATCACAAATCTTTACAGTCGATTTGTAATTGAATGAAATTGAATTGAACCCATTGACTTATATGCCTTCAGAAGTCAGGTTGCCAATAAATTAACTTATCAAAATAGAACGATAACTCGATCTCGTTAACATTCAATCGATTAACAGATTTCACAATTCCTTCCATATATATAATGTATGAAATATTTAAAAAATTAATATATGGAAAAACTTTCTATCAAGAAAAAATTTCCTGTGATTCCATGTTATAATTACATCAATCTTTAACAAAAAATGTAAATCATATTATTTCATTTCCGTGTAATTTTTTATCGAAATAATTCAATTAAAATAATACGAAGATTTTCAGACTTAAACTTATTAATTAATATGTAGAATACGGAAAAATATTTCTACTTCACTTCCATTTAGAAATCACGTTACAGTAATTTAAATTCGTGCATATATTTTTTTAATCAACATATCGAAAGGATTGATCCTTGAATAGGCGTTTATTGTGTTTGTTCATTACACAAAATAACAGTTAGAAATATGTGTAATATTTGTTTATAATTTCCGGTATTTTAATTAATTGTAAAGAGAAAATTATCCATATTGATATTAATATAAAATATAATCGATAGAAACGTGATTGGAATGAGGTAATTAATAAAATTGAAAGAAAAATTGTCTACCTATAATAGACACACACCCACACTCATTAATCGTTTGTTAGTTGGCAAGCCGTGGCAATTTTCCTCTCACAAGGCTAATCTTTAAGTCTTTGAAAGAAATAACGACAAATTTTTAATTGGAAAATTTTTACCTGTTTGTATGAGCATATGGGAAAAGGTGGGTTTGTATTATCGCTTAAGGCTCGACTTGTAGTGTGTTTTATAGTTTTTTTTTAAATAATAAATTATTATATGTAGTAGTTTGATCAAGATTTAAGGATCGACGGTGTTTGATACGGAATGCGGTTATTGGACTTAGACTTGGATCATAGAAAAAAAAATAAAATCCTTTTACTTTTACAGGTTTAAGAATGAGATTGTTTATTTTACCTTTAAATGCAGAAGTTGAAATATGAGGCATTAACGTATCTTAAGTTTAAATGAAATCACCTCAGATGAAGTTGATGGGAGTTTGCTATATTTACAATGCGTTTTTTATATTATCCTGAAGAAAATATAAAAAATATTTTTTTAACTTTGACGATTTTAATTAGTGATTTTAAAACACCTTTGATATCTGTTCAAACCCCTGGTTACCCAGTCTGTATAGTAGTTAAACATTTTTACTTATGTTTGGGACATGGCACAGAAAAACTTTCTGTGTGAAAGAACTTGCTATTGTTCTTTATCTAGGACTAACCAGGACTAATTCTTTAACATTTTTACCGTATCTTTTTAAGGTATGGTTTATTCTTCAATAATTCATTTCCAATGAAAGAGAGAGATTAAGACGAAGGTTTAGAAGAAGATTTTGATAGCAAATTAACAATTTCATTTAGTTTAAGCAAATCCAACAAAACACAACCACCTATTGGCACAGTGGCTAGAGCAATTGCTCTCTCCGCTTCATGCGGCAAGTGATACTGTGTTCGATCCCCGTTGAATCCTAGACTTAAGATCCTAGATCTGAGATATAATTGACCAACAAAAATTCTCTGTGTTTAGACAGTCGTGAAATGACCTTAGATATTAAAGCGACCTTAAGGAGGTATTCTAGTCTAGAGGTCCGAATTTCGAGCGTGTTTTGGCAATTGATAAAAATAAGCATTTGAAATTTTTAGTATCCATTTTTTATCATTTTTATCATTTGTTTATTTATATTCAGAGAGTACACAAAATCATTCAAAGAAATTGTTTTTTATTGAGTTATGCGTTTTTGAAGGAGAGGGGGGAAAAAAGGGTGTGTCCTCGTCGCCATGATTTCTACCCTTGTGGTCATTTGAAAAATAAAAAATTTTTGGATTCTTAATAAGTACGAATGTCGCTATCGCATGAACACCCAAAACTGAAATTATTTTTCATAAAATGGCGGCTACTCAAAATTAAAGGTCGATTTTATCACTCATTTTTAACTTTGTCGAATTTCTTAAAAATATTACAAATTTCACATTTTTATTTTTTGTTGGTTCATGCGATTGGGAGATATTTAAAGAATATTCATGCCAAATTTCAAGTAAATCGGCTGATTAAAACTTGAGATATTTTGGCTACTGTATCGAAAAAAGTAGTTTCGAGAAAACCGCGTTTAAAGTTTTACGTTAAGTCGCAACCTTTTAGGGAGATATTTTTGAATATATAAACTATCGGATTATGGAAAAAAAAATCGATTTTTTCAAATCCTAGACTGGAATACCACCTTAAACATCAAAAAAAAAATTAATAATTTGGAGTAATAGCAAAAAATTACGATGCCACGTTATTTTAAAAGTTTCAAGGTTTTCTTGGAGTATTTGGAATTTATATATGTTACAGTTAAAGTGTGAGTTGCTGTGAGTGTATACACTAACTAGTTGATGCATGCTTTCACTTGTTGTCTTAGTAAACGTATACATTATTTAAAATGATGCATATTGTATCTTATCAATGCATTCATTAACTAGTGAGTGTATAATCCCACTTATGTGCATTAGTGATAGTATTAGTCGAATTTTTAGTTAATCCATTACCACACTTTATGTTTCTTTTTAAAGCCATTATTCATTATACTTATATAAGTACTATAATATACTACTATACACTGTACAGGAACATTTGTCTTTTTTTTCTACAATAAGTAAGCTTTATTGTCATTACATTTATAATTGATTGCACCTTTAATCTCAAAATGAGTATTTTTCCATCAAAATAAATTTTTGACACTTTCCAATGCCCTGCGAAAATTTGATTTATAATCTGATCCTTTTAATTTTATAAAAGTTTTTTTTTGTCTTTTACAGAGAGAGAAGAATCAAACGCAGACGTAGTAAATCAAAGGGTGAGTCAAGTTTTTAGTTTTAATTCCCTTTCTAAATTTTCAAAAACATTCAATCCAAAACAAAACTCTTTCGTATCACTTCATATAATTTATGATTCTTTAAAAAAAGCTTCCAACTTTCAGACGAAAATAAAGTCCTTATCTACTGTTTTATTTTTGAAAAGCCGCAGTTCAAGGACTAAACATTATTCTATCTTCTTCTCCCTATTTTTAAACAGTTATTAAAATTAATCTAGTTTTTTTCAGTCTACAAATATCATTTAAGAATAGAAACCATTCCTTGAGCAAATAAATCATTTTTATACCACGGTTTTTCTCCAACAAAAAATACTTTGTTGCACGTAAGTCTACCAATAATAAATCATATTTTTCCACTTGAACACGAAAGTGTAACACTTTAAGACCATCCTTAAAATGTAGTTGAAAAAAGTGTAAAAATTAAGAATTTATTTTTTAAATGTTAATTAAAACATAGTTCATTATTGACTCATTATAAGACAAGTGTTTAAAGGGGATTTTCTTTAAAAGGAATTAGTTAAAAATTAAATATTAATGTCTAGATTTAGCCATCACTCTATAACTGGGTGGTTTGATTGTTTTTATGCAATAACACACAAAAAGTGCAATGAGGTTAATTCAATTTTTTTGTGAACGAGAAAATTAATTAATTCATTTCGCTAAAAAATTAACTTTCGTCATTTCATGGATAATTATTTGGTCCATATTCGTCTATGTACTGTTTATGGTCATATTCAATTAGTATTTTCTTCTTTTTACTTACTTAATTTTATTTGATAAAAAGCCAAATCGAATTTGTTTGAAAGCTTCCATTTTATTTACTACCTGCTCAGGTTTCTCGATCTCATGAAAATAGATACATTAACTCTCGCTTATGATTCATAAAGTTTGCAATGTTGCGATATTATGCAAGTCATATATGCAAATTTCATCTTGATATAAATAAATAATGCACCGGGCAAATTTTATAGCACATCAAACGTCGCTATTAAGAGCAAAGGTAAGCCGTTGCCAGCACGTTTTACTGTCACGCGACTTGCATCCTGTATACATATACTCGAGCCAAGGCCTCGCTATTCCCATAAAAGTAAAAAGTTCAACTTTTGCTGCTTTCATTTAAATAAATTCTGGTATTTATTGGAAAATGACACGCGCTTTTCATTGCATTAAATCCAACAATAAAACGCCTATAATGAAATAAAACGCAAAACGTTTCGTTTAGCAGCAACCAAATAATTTTTCTATATGACTCAATATAGCGTGGCGGAAAACTTTTCACCTGGACATAAAAAGTTATTTCCTTACTAGGAAAATATAAAAACAATACGACAAATACACATGGCCATACGTATATGCTAACGATAGCTACGTTTAATCTTGCTCGTTAAAAAAAATTAGATTACTTTTAAACTTCTTGCTGCAAAAGATAGTGGAAAATTGTTGGCGTTACCTGGAAAACGTTGATATAACTTCATTTTGTTGAGCGACTCTTTGATTTGCATTTTAAGTATTCATGAATTCTAATTATATCAAAAAAAATTGTAGGTGAATAACAAAATGGGTAATAGTTAGAAAGTATGAGCTTTACACATGGGAATTTTTTACTATAAGCTATGAAGATAACAAGTTTTTCTTTTTAAAAAATAGGAGCAATAATTTGATTTTACTGATAAAAATTGCATTAGAAGCACTAAGAAAACATTGCTTAATAGAAATATTCATTATTAAAGAACTGGGAAAGCACTTATTTTTGGGAGGGGAAAAAACTAATTGTTATAAAATTAACGATAGAACAGTGAATTTGAATAGAACAACTCGAAAAAAGGACACAACAAAACATCATAAGAATACGTTTTTGGTTTGTTCTCGATTTATAATAGATTCATAAGTTTTTTTTTTTAAATAATTGAAGCCCTTGGAAGAAGGTGTAAACTCATTTTTCGAAACTAAAATATAATAGTTTTTCATCCTATTCCTTCTTAATAAGACATTAGGATTCTGTTAAGTTCATCCGATTGACGTGAATTCAAAATTCTAGGATCAGAAACCTATAAGTTTTTCCAGAATTGCAAAAAAGTGATACATTAACTTCTTTATCTTTCAAGGGTTTCAATTAAAGCCTGTTATTTTCTCAAGATATTGCACTCGTTTAAAGGACATGTTTGATAGTACTTTTGGCAATACATCGCTAACCTTGATTTTGAAAAAAAATTAGTTGTCTGTAAAGTCGGTTTACGGACGATAGTTTTACATGATAAAGAAACATGTCAAAAAACAACAAAAAACACGTCATAAAGAAACATTGATGAAAAATTGCATACTTTTATGAATTGAATTCAATTATTATCACTGAATTATCATTATTTTGTATAATACAAAGAAAGAGTTAATTGAAAATTAACAATTTTTTCAAGATGAAATCAGACTGAAAATTATGATGGAAACTAATTAAATCTTATTAAGTAAATTGTAGAAAAAAACACAAATTACGTTGTCTAAGATTCAACAATTATTGAATACGAGGCATAGCTTATTGTAGAAGTTCTCGAAGAAGCTCGCGTGGTGGCGTTCCAGTAGCAGAACTCGTGCCTCTCTATCGTTTGTATCGCGTTCTTGCTTGCATGCACAGGCTCAAACGGAACGTGACACTTTTTCGTACTGGCTGCCGGTGTTCATCAATTTATAAGACGTTATAACGTCAAAAAATGTGTTTGTTTTACATTATATCTTATTCATATGTAGCTTAAGTGTGTCAGTTTGTTGCCCATAGCTTATCGGTTTCTTGTGTAACAGTGCCAGCCAATGGAGTGAAGTTGCCACGGAATTCAAATAATAAACACTGATACCGTGCAACCATGCAATTATCATTGTTAAATTCAATTTCAATAACATTTAAAATTGATAATAGTTAGTAGATTTTAATGTAAAACAGTTGTTCATTTATCCTAGAACAGCAGTCAATTTTATTGACTGCCGGACTTTTACTAGTATAGTATAACCTTACGTAGTAACAAAATGTTGTAAGTCTCCAAAAATCCTTAATATGAATTAATTTCGTCTTTGCTTGAAATTATCTCACCTTACATATATTACTTAATGGTATAATTTTTTTCTGGTTTCTCTTAACTGGTGATTCTTAAAAAAGGCATTACCATTCATTGGGGACACTAAAACTATCTGAGGTTCGAGGGGGGATATTAGCTTCAGGTGCAATTGGAGATGGTATTATTATATAAGTAATCGGCGATATTTGTAGTTAACATTTGATTGTCTATGAGATTTTGGAAAAAGGTTGGTAATAATTGCTTAAGGCGGTGCTGGAATATTATATTTTTGAAAAGCAGGCGCTAGGTCAAATACGTTTAGGGGCATCGGCTCTAAACTTATGAAATGATTTACTACTATTTACTACTGAAACTACTTTTAAGCTAAAATTGTTTTGTTATCATCGCAGTTCTTATCGATTTTATTAATATTTTTTATATTATAAATATGTTATTTGAACTTTTTCAATTCTTATCATTCCTTTTTTTTTGTTTGGATTTATCGGGAACTACCTAGAGTTTTATTCATCAATTTTCTTTTAATGTTTTTCTCTTTGTAACTACCAATTCTCTCATCGTCAATTACCAAAGAATTTATAAGTTATATGTAATGTGTCATTTTTGAAACTAATTGTAAGATGAACATTTTGAGGTTGAAAAAATCACTTTTTAAAAATTAAAATCCTTATCCACCGCTTTTCTTTCATTGTCTCCATGCAAATCTTGAATGTTTTTGAATAGATTCATACAAGTTGTCTAGTTAAGATTCAATTAAGATTCTGTGTTTTATATTTGAAATAAATTTAAAATGTTGTTTCTTTTCATAACTTTCTTTCAAACTTTATATTTTCAGTGAAAATTGGTTTTGAATACTAACATTTAGAGATCGTAAAATGAAGTTTGTATCAAAATGCGGCACCAAAATATTTAAGCCATAACAAAACTTTCAGGATTATTATGGATTATTTGACTTGATGAAGAAAATATCAATCTCATATTTAAAACTGAAAAACATATTGGGTGTTAAACAAATTTTTTAAGATTATTAGAATGTGTTTTGGCTAACCCACTAATATGATTTTGTATAGGATACCATTGACACTCTTGGACAAAGAAAGAGTTATTTTTTAAAATAATTTTTAATTTAATTCTCTCTTAATAAGATTAGGATTCCTTGTTAGTTCATCTGAATAACGTAATATAAGTATTTAAATTTTAGGGATAGAAGGTCAATAGAGTAGGTACATTTTACACAAAACTAACAAATTAAACAAACATAAAATTGTATTTCATCATGTTTAAACCAACATAGTAAGCATTTAATCATAAAAGAGTAATTTAAAATTTTTTTCTCCATCAAATATTTAAATTTATTCAGGAAAATTTTTAACAATATAAAAGCCAAATGCTAGTCTTTGTCTATGCTATAAAAATTATAACATCTAATAGTTTCCTGCCCTGCACGATCAAAACTCATGTAAGCCCGCTGGAAATGAAAACTTACCAAGACTGTAAAAACTATTATGTAAGCTCCATACATGCAACAAACTAGGAACATTTAACTTTAATTATATTAGGGAAAATAGGTTCGTTTAACTCAAAAAACGAGTTCTTTAAAACCTATTTATTAGTCATGGACAATTACATTTCACTCGGTTCTTACTTTAAAAAAAAAATAATATAACTCCACCATGTAATTGAATGTTTTCAACAACAATTTCATTAGCATAATTTCACGAGGAAAACGTGTCTGAATAATAAAATAATAAAACCATATTTATTTCGTTTGGGCATCAGCTCTTTTTCTCGCAATCTTTCAAATCGAAAACTTAAAAAAAAAGAAGCTTTGCAAGCGTTTTATTCGCGTCGCGTCGTATCGTTTTCTTTTTATCAGCGATCTGTTTATATAAATATTAGATGAAAAGTGGCGAAAAATTGACTAATCTTATTGTAAATCTGTTTTATGAACGCCAAAAAATAAAAGTTTGATGAGGGTAAATGTGTATTACATGGAAAGATGTATGAGGATGTTGGTATCATATTGAAGCAATGGGGTTTTCTCGTTTTGTCCTTTTTTTTTTAAATCGCATCAGTGTTAACGAGTTTTTGCTATTGTTGTCGGTATATTGGCGGAAAATCGGGTTAGGTCAAACCCTCGACGTGAACGCGTGAAAATCTCCCTGTTTTCACGGCATGCTTGTTGATTCTCAATACACGACTCGTACATTTTCCTCTCACTCAAGTGCCTTTTTTTCTTCACTTCGGCGTCCCTTCTTTGTTTTAGCAGTGTATGTTATTGTGTCTCGAGTTTCATTCCGAAGTGATTATTTGGTCATAATAACCGACTTTTATTGCCTCGTTTCGTGCTAATAAAAGTGGTACCACGACAAATTAAAAATCGAGAGAATGTTTAAGGATGGAAGGAATTTGGTGTGACGCGACGTATGGTGATTTTCAATGTCAACATTTGTGAAATTCATAACTTGCAATTATATGTTCATTGTTCATTGTCTTGCAAATAGCACAACCTTACATAAAGTGTTTTGGTTGTAAATTCAAATGAATGAGTCAAATATCAAATTACATGAATATTTTTATTTTGTCGGTATATATACACGAGATTATTCTATGATTGACCAAATGATTCAAGTTTTGTTTCTCCAAAAACAAAAAAAAAAAAAAATGTTTGCCTGTAAGGTCGGTTTACGGACGATAGTTTTACGTGATAACATCATGAAGAAACAATGATGAAAAACTGCATACTTTTATGAATTGAATTATTATCACTGAATTGTCATTATTTTGTACAATACAAAGAAGGAGTTAATTGAAAATTAACAATTTTTTCAAAATGAAATCAGACTGAAAATTGTAAAGGAAATCAATTTTAAATCTTATTAAGTTAATTGTAGAATAAAACACAAAACACGTTGTCTAGGATTCAACAATTGCCTCTCTATCGCTTGTATTGCGTTCTCGCTTGCACTCACAGCCTCAAATGGAACGTGACATTTTTTCAAACTGGCTATCGTAGTTCATCAATTTATAAGACGTTATCACCTCAAAATCATTTTCTTTACCTAATTAAAAGAGTTTTAGAACCATTTTCAATTTCCCTTGATTTTATTTCTCATTCAGTTGGTTTATTGCATGATTTCTATTTTTTGTAAATTTGAAAATTTCATATTTAACACTTCCTTAAACGATAATATACAAATAGCCAGCGGAAAAATAATGAAGGGTAGTTTTTATTTCTTTTCTATTTGTATTGACTTCTTATAATGAAAAAATATTTATATATTTAAGTAAATTCATATTGGGGTTTCAATTATAAATTTGGTTTATAAAATATTAAGAAGATATTTACCAGTTCTATAGTTTATTAAATTCGACAGATATGCCATCTCTTAATTAGATTTTCCTCGTTTTTTTTTCCCTTTATCACTCGGCACACTTGATTTCACCAATCACTATAAACAAAAGTGAGCATGAGAAAATAGAAAGAAAGAGATATTAGTATTTAAGAGACAAAAAAGAGGGGGACCTGGTTGCTTTTTCGTTATATTATAGCATCCTCAGTTTTATTATAAGCCCAATATAAGAACTTTGTTTTGATATAGAATCAAAAGAGATCCATTAATGTTACGGTAACTAAGTTTGAAAAAAAATTACAATATAAGTAGCTAACAAAAGCATTATCTACCAAACATCTTTTTCATCTTCTGCTTATTCATCGGTCACTCTTGACATTTCTGCCATTCAGTGCCGCGCCCACGCTGTTCAATTGAGGTTGGAGACTGTTTGGTTTTGGTTGTTTTCGTTATCAAGATGCATTGTGCTCATGGATTCCCCATTACAGAGGAAGCAAATTGGAGGCGGTAGGATTCCAAAACGGTGCAGGTGCTCGCATAGGTAGTCGTGTATTTTGGAAAGCTACGACTGATACCTGGCAGGGGAGAAGTCGTGGGATAGGAGATTTCCAGTAAGGATTTCCATTTTTTTTCTTCTGCTTTTTGAATATTGTAGGACTTCTAGTTGATAGTGTTTGCGATGTGGCTCTGAGCTGATGTTAGAGACATAAGGATTGATGGAATTGATTTAAATTGGTGTCAGACTTAGCGAAAACGGCTGATTTTTCATTTCCCAAGATACCAATATGACTGGGAGTACATTGTAGCGACAGGTGCCAACCTGTTTAAGTAAAACTATCTACAGGTGCTCGGCATTTGTTGGTTAAGACGCAGTCGGCGAGTTTGTTAGCAATACTGCTGCTGTCGCAGCTTGAGAATTAATAAAGAAAACAGCTTTATGATACTCTTTAATTTCGTTAAATTTAGATATAGCTAGTAAAACTATCTGCCAAACATTGAAGGAACCTTTTCATAATTTTCGGCAACATTCTTTCAATAGATGATATCCAACGAGTATAATTTCAAATGAAGTCCATTAGAATCAACTGTAGGTAACAGTTTGTTAATAAAGAAACATTAATAAATAGTTATTGTAGATATTCTATAACTTCATTTGAAGTATGAAAATTTAGCTAATGTTTCGTTTTTTCTTTGATTTAATTCTTAAAATTTATAATTCTAAAGTTCATATACCTAGCAGTGATATAAGTTCAAAAAACTTTCTTTAAAAAATATTTCTGCAACATCTTGTCCTTCCCTAGACAAAACCCGAGATCCGTCCAGGAAATACTCTTAAACCTGAATTCTGTTTACATATTTTGTTAATTTTTTACATGAACAAAGTCACGGATAGTCCCAAGTAAAATCATTAAAATCATATCCTTACCTGCTGTTTCTCCTTCTGGAAAATCTACGTAAAGCAATAATTTACATTTATTATTAAAAATTACAAGCATAAATATGTCAAATTGGCCAAGATCACTATCGAATTCACAACAAAAATATTACCGTCGAAAAATTTACGTGTAAAAACGTTAACATGCAATTATGAAAACGATCCTCTCATCTTTCCTTATAATCGAGGCCTTCAACTCCAACTCACCCTTTGAATAGCCTATAAATACAAAGAAGAAGAAGAAGAAAAAACCTACACAAATCTCAACACAATCCTTGAGCTCTCAACGCGTTCAATTAGCCAATTATATTTTTATAATATGACCCAATATTAATACAAATAATTTACGAGTTGCCAACCCACAGTCGTTAATTGTTCGAGGGCAATTAATGTAAATTTATCACACAACAAACAGCTCGTTTTTCTCGAATATTTAATGTGAGATTAACTAAAAATAAATGTTGTAGACGCGTCTTTTTTTCAAGAAATTAAATTCAATAAATCGTCTCGTTTCCAGATAAAAAATGCAAAGGGACATTATGAAAAAAAGTTTTTAATTATTCATTACATCTTTGTTTGTATGAACTATGCATATATAAAAAAGTAAGGTAAAGTTTTGTTGGAACATATTACATATTATGTCTCGTTATAAGCTCGTGTCATATTAAAATATGGTATAATAATATACAAAGCATGGACACAAAAACATTGTCACCATTTCTACTTTATTATTATTAACACACAGCACACGAGCATCCGCCCGCGCCAGCCCGCCCGTCTAAAAGTAGATTTGAAAATAACAGGCACTTGACTAGTTGTCACAAACACGTATTATTTTCACATGATGATTTAACCAAAATGGAAAAACGAATATTTCCTTGTCCTTTCGTTTCGTTCTACTACGATATGAAATAACGAAACGTTTACTCTGTATAAAAATGGGGAAAAAATAAAACAGTTAATTTCTTTGTCTTTGCACTGGGGACAATTTTATTTAAGACATTTTTCTGCTTTATGTGCGGCCCTTTGTGACATTTGTCCATCGCTCTCAATTAGCCTAGAAACTTTTAATTAAATTTTCGCTCACTTGAACCAGCAGTAATTGGACTCGAGTAAATGAATCGGCCTTGTCAACTTTAAAACTATAACATAAACCAAAATTACCTTTATAAAAAATTATATTTAAAAAGCTTTAAAAAGGAAGCTCGTCGTCCTTGTGGAGGCTATCAGAAAATTTACAGGAGCGTTAAAATCTCTCAGTGTTTTATTGAAGAAAATACATACAATGGAGAGTCGTTCAATCCACTTCCACTAAGCGCAATGTTACAATAATATTATCACTTAAAATTCTTATAATATTCTCTTACCGTATATATACACGTTACGAGTCAAGTCTAGTCGAGATGCTTGAAAAACTACCCTTGTTCAAAGCTCTTATTTTAATCTAATAAAATTTTCAAATTTTATGTTTGCTTAATGGAAATTTTATGAGATGTGAAACGCGATGTGAACGAAACCTAATATTATTCGTTGATTTTAGAAGAGCAAAAATGATTCTTTTTAGACGATTTTTACTATAATAAAGCGGTTACTTACAACAGAAAAGATTCTTTTTTGTAGCATTAAAAGATTTAATAATTTCGTATTTTGATAACATTAACTCCTTATCTCGTTGAAAATCGGCAAAATTCAATCAGTGGCAAATTTAGGTTTGATGCCACCCTACGCCCTTTCTGACGTAGGTATCGCTCTTTCATGTAAAAGTGATTTTTAAAATTATATATCTACAAGTTATGAAATTTTAACTGAAGAGCTTGGTGCAAGAACCTAGTAAGTTCGACTTTTTCAATTTTGTTTTATAGTATTTTTTTCCTTGGTACAATATTACTGTTTTGTTTGGTCTAAGAACCTATCAAAATATAACATCAGTACTGTCCTGTGTGGTAAATAATGTTGGAAAGGTAAGGGCTTACCTTGTGTCATCTTTATTTTCATTGAACGATTACTGAAACTTTGTCAGTCAGGACTTACCGGGTCTTTGCACCAAGCCCCTTAATTATCTCATATCTAAATAATTGAAATTAAAAATAATAAAAGTTCACTAGTCGAAGAATGAACCCATGGCCACATAACCAAAATTACAAGATACAAAATAGCATAATATATGTAAAATGTTACATTTATTACCAAAAAATTAATTAAAAAATGTATCTTAAATTATTTATAGGGGGCCATCCATAAATTACGTCAGACAAATTTCATGATTTTTGACCCCCTCCCCGTCCTTGTCACAGCTGGTCATATTTGTGAGACCCTACTCTCCTTAGTGTGACGTCACATATTTTACAATTTTACATCTACAAATAATTATTGAATTAAAACAGTAGTTTTAAAATTTTTTTAATAAAACTTACATCAAATAAAACATTTCAAGAAATTAACAAAAAAAAAACGATTAATTATAATAATTAGAGATCAAACTTAATCATCTTGAGTTCATAGACTTTGAACTCACTCCTTTAAACACTTAGGTTAAAATTGATTTTGAAATGTTACGTCACGAAATTTAGGACCGCTTCCACCCCCTTGTCACACAATGCCACACTGTGTCGATTCCCTCCCTCCCTCTTAATGTGTGACCTAATTTATGGATGGACCCTAGTTAGTAAAGGCCTTAATCTGGAAACTGTCCGCTAATTTTGAATATCCCGGTGTATTTAACATTAATATCTGCTAGTCTTACACTGAATTCTAAGTGGTCGTCTGTGAGACAGGAACGCTATTTTGTCTTCATTATATTCATCATTGAAAATGTAGATTTACACAAATAGGTAGAGCCAAAGAAGGATGTAAGATGGAATGGACCTCTTTCAAAATAGGATACTTGACTTCGTCTATTAGACTCCAAAAGATATTCTTAGGCACTGAACTGCATGCTTTTAAAATCATGCCATTTGAAGGAGAAGAACGTCATTCTCTTCAAGAGATAATAAGAATATATTATTTATATTTATAGTTATTTCATCCACCTCAACATTGTCAAATGGTAACACAAGAATGTAGCAATTGGTTCCAGTTCAGTATATTCTGTAAAACGTCTCTCAAATTTGTAGTGAAGTTTTATTATTTCTTCATAATATTTCTCTTTATTTAATGCACTTTCGGTTTTAAACAACTCGTCAGAAATATTTTTGAAATTTTTCAGTTCATTCTTTATAAACTGGGAAGATTTTAGCTTTAACTTTCTTTTAAAAGTATTAACAAATCAATTCTACTATTGTTTGATTTTTTTCCTGTAATTGTAAGTTCAATTCATTAAGATGGCTTATTGTTTCATCAGCAAATGCTAAATTTATCAACCAAACGTTATCGCTCAGTTCAACGTACTCCTAATCTGTTGATTCCTAAAAGTCCTTTACTTGTTGTAGTAGGTCCCTGAATCTTTGTAAAAATATACTCTGACTTAACCAACGAACATCTACATGAAACAACAATCCCCCGTAATCAGATTCATTTTCTTCTAGTTGGACCCGAAACATGCTTTTTTGAAGGCTTCTTCCTTTAATTGAGTTCACGATTTTTATGCAGATTCCCATAAAATGACGCATATAGAATTTTACAACACAGGACTGGTAAATAATGCAAAAATAAGAAAGAAAATGCGGAATGTCTTCGTCTCTGATATACACATAGCCAAAAATCCATTGATTGTGTCGGTTATTGGTGTTATTGGCCCTATCAGTTGTCATCGATACAACTTGATAAATTGAAATTTTTTTCTGTTCTATATATTTTTGGGTGGTCACTTCAAAATTTTTTGTCTTGTTGATCGCGATCGACTTAATGCTCACCCTGCACTAGGTAATACATTCTACATCATTGTTTTAGGTTTCTAGGAGAGGAGAGGAAAATCTCCTTTACCTAAAATATACCTAGAAGACAATAACTTTTACATCAAGGACAGAAAAGAAATAAGAAGAGCTTCATAATGTTCAAATCAAATGAATTTCCAAAGATTTTACTTACATTTTAGCTATAAACCATGCTTTTCTCTTTGGAAACTATATTGTTAATCTAAAAAATAGTTGTTTGAGTCTTTTCTGGTTCAGGTCAGGGTTTTCTAGAAAATTACCAGTGAGAACCAAAATTAAAAAATTTGTAGCAATGGAATTTAAAATTTTGTCCCCTAAACGCTTCTTTGCTAGTTAGATTTGCCAATTTCCAACAAAACAGGGACGGAACAACTATAATGTAATATTCTATCAATACTTTTCGATTAACGAAATTATTGAATAGTTGAACATAAGTAGTATTCCTGTACATTATGGCCTTAAGTGTTTTTAAAAAAGAAAAATATTTTTTTAAAATTTTCTTTAGTCTTCCTCGTTCTTTTTTGATCTGAATCTTACAGTTTGCATTTTATTCTTACTCATACTTTTAAATACCTTTAATAACGATCCAAACATCATAATTATACACCATATTTGTTACCTTTTCATTTAGTGGTTTTAAATAAAAACTATTCCTATTTTACAAGTTTTTAATACTATAAGGTTGTCATTTAATTCTTGAGAAGAAGGTTAATAAAAATACGTTTTTAGCAAAAGGTTTTTTTGGTTAATTGAAGGTTTTTCCTAAAAAAAAAATCAATTAGAGGTTTTCATCCAGTTGATCTTTCTTTCTTTGTTTTTAAACCTTAAATTTATGTTAAATATTTTCAACATTATGAATAGATTTCTGTACTCTATTATGAAACTTTGTTTCTTTTTAAAAATCGAACTCTCAACGTCTGCATTTTGTCTACGAGAAACAGTTTGATTAATACATTGTTGAGTAGTTCCTTTGAAGTGATACAACACGGAGCTAATTTCGGCTTCGTGTTCATCAATTACGATCCAACTATTCGGAACCAGAAACACAAACCCATACAATATATAGTCAAAGGTTCTAGCATCGAATGTTTGTTCAGGAAATTCCATTTTCAATCAAACACTTGACTTAATCGTTAAATGCAAGCGAGCGAATTCCCTATAGCTCTCTTGTTAAAATTTACTCTTCAAAAATACCATTCCTCCTCTTATATTCTCTCCTGGCCTCGCAGTCTATCCAGATCTTTATGTTTTCCACCTGGTGAATATAGTGTTGAGAAACAGAAGTTGATTGGCTGTCACTTCCGATAAATTGACTAAATAATTTTCTCATATTTACGATCGCAAATAACATGTTTAAACCGCTCGAAGGCAAAGCCAATACCATTAAGACGTTAAACGTTGATCGATACGTATAGAAAATCGTAAATGCCGGGTGAAATATGGATACAGGGAAAGTGTGTTTGGTGCGATGCATTTCGTATGCACGCCATGAACCATCTAGTTATTCATAATTCATATATTTGAAATATTGCATATTGAAAACGATGCATTTGGGGAGGCGAATGGTGATAAGAAGCCAATCGTTAAACGAGACCCATTATTTCATCATTCTTTAAAAAAAAATTCAACAAGATCTATTTGCATATCTCTTTGATATATTAAATCAGTTTTTCATTGAGAAAAAAATTTTTTAACCGAGTTTTTTCCCTCGTTTTTTTTAGTTTGTAAATTAATTGAGGCTTTTCTAGTGAAATTGAAAGCTTATTTTCGTTGATTTATTTTCGAGTTAATTTACTTTACAAGTCATAATGGTGGCCTGTCATGTTTTGCGTTTGAATAATTACGAGAGAACTTTATTTCAAAGGTCAATGTCGTCACACAGTGAGCTTTCTTCTTCGTCGTTTTAATGAGCTTCATAAATCATGTTCCAGTTTTGTAAGGCTTTTTGTTCCACTATAGAATGTAAAAAAAAAAGTAAGAATATTTCTTGTTCAATATGAAAAGCACTTCTTGGGTCTCGATTTGATTCAAATGCGGGACACACGGTCTTTGAGAAACATGAATTCAGAGCAAAAAATCGAGGCAAATATTTCAACAAGTTTCCCATATTCCTACCTTACAGACGATATGAAGAGAGAGAATCTCTCTGTTTGTTATGTATTGAATTTCATGTTTTTGAATTTGATTTGAATTCCCTGGGCGACGCAAGCGACTGGACGATGTAGAAAAAGATTTGAGCTCTTTCGAATCTGTCGTTATTTTATTGCGCTTTATCATATAGATATCGATATTATACAAGAGACGAAATTGAGTCTGGCTGAAATGATTCCGTGCGACGATCGAATCGAAACCAATTTAATTGGGAAAATTTATTAGAAATTAAATCAAACGTTGTCATGTTGCCATAATAAACAAATAAATTTTCTCTTATTAAAACTAACTATGTTCATTTACGTCATAGTACTGATTGTGCGGAAAACTCGAGTGTTAACGTTAGTGAAACTTTAATTATAGTTTGTAAAGTTTTAGCGCCAGTTTTTGACCTCGCTTATTAACTCTGAGGCCATCAAATGCAAGTTGAGTAGTACCTATGTGTATACTTTACTGACCTTCTTTCCTCGTACATAATATCAAATTACTTAAATATCTGTAATTATGTGAGAGATTATGAACAAACATTGCTAATTAAGTTGAGCAAAAAAGGCTCATACCGTTAAATAAATTACGTCTAAGTATTAGAAATTACAATAAATTTAATGTTAAACTTAGAAAATAATTATTGAAGTTATACTTCTTTAAGCGCGTTATGAAAAAATAATGAGAGTGAAATTTTAAGATGCGCACGCATCAGGGTGACACAGGATGACACATGAACAGGATGAAGTTGGCTGCAAAACCGCTCGGTTTTTTAACTAGGCGCGCGTAATTTGAATTTTAGTTTTATTTATTTATTTATTTGTATATTTAAATTAAAAATAATTAATTTTTTAAATTTTAATTAGAAAATATTTATATATACAAATGACACATATTATAAGTAAATAAGTTATTACTTTTCTCGCATTTTGCAGTAACTGTTATCATACTATTTGGAGTTTAGTGATGAAAATGACGTCTGCATTCAATGCAGATTCTTGATTATCACGAAATCTGGGATTCTGAAATGATTCAACCATCTTAGAATAATAATTTAGTAAAACAAGGCATGAATAAGATTAAGACATTTACTTTGAAAAGTAGCTACTTACTTACTTTATTTCGCAATTTCTATGGAGTTTCGTTTTCATGGCATGCATGAATTGCTAATCAGAAAAATGGTCCTGACAAATTTTATAAACGTCTTACAGCTTTCTTTGAATTTTATTTTCATTGTTAACCATAGGTTTTCACAGTATTTGAGCCATTAAATAGTCATAAAAATACAAATTTACTGCAAAAACGGTGACTCGGAAAAAAACGTCAAACGTAAGATTACTTTTAGGCTATTAGTACGGCGCATTGTTCTTAGAGGCGTTAGTATCGGTCTATTTTATTATCACAGCACAAGTCCGTAATGCTTGAATGCATTTTGGAAATTGCCCCGTCATCTCTGTTCAACGCGTCGTACTAATATTAAAAAGAACCGCACCTCTCGTAAAAGTGCCCGCTCCACAAATAAAATATTTTCAGTAGTGATCTAAATTGAATATTTTGATTAATATTATTTACTATTCTTCGTAAGTATTAATGTAATGTATTAATTCGTAAGTATTAATGAAAAAAAAATTGTGCTTATATACTTTTTCAAGTGTTCCAATATAATTGAGGAACTATCCGTATGTGATATAAATTAAAATATTTTTCTCTAAATTTTATTTTAGTTAATTATTTGTATACAATTAATAAAAACTAATTTTTAATGATACCAAAGAAGTATAACTCCTCACGCGCGTACATAAGTACACGCACCCACTTTTTAAGCTTTTGTTAATTTTACAGGTGAAGAAGAAAATATTAAAAATTGATTTGTCTTGGGGAAAATTTCGGTGTTAAACAAAATAATTTTGGTGTTGGTCGAAAGTTTCTATCATCCCCAACCAAAAAAAATTTCAAATCAATTTGTAAGGGCAATCTCCAGGATTTCAGTTGCTCTCAATTTGTATACGTATACGTTGATAGTTAGTTCTAAAATTAAGAAAATTCGAGTATCTATAACATTATTACAAATTAAATTTTAATGATGTCAATCATTGAGGCGCAATTACCTACATGAAGTTTTTCTCGTTCATCGTTATTTTGCCTGCTCTCGTGATTATATTCACCGATTAAATTAAGGTAAAGCGAACAGTCATTTGATTCTATCTAAATTGTAATGGCATTATTGTAATTTGGAAATGAACTGAATTGTAAAATTATTCGATATTATCACTTTCATCTTGTACGAACCCAACTCTCTTACATATTATGTAATTATCTATAAGTGTATATGTGAGCTATAGATAGAATAGATATATATTAATATAAAAGGTGAAGCTTTCGTATACACATAGAGACGAATTGGGGTTGCCATCAGAGCGACAAATAGATTATATTCTCAATATAATTTTCAGTCCCCGATTCGTCTTTTTCGTTGTATGTGTACGCATGAATTAATTCAATCGCTTGATAAAGCAATAATTTACAGCTAGTTTCTAGACATTTTCCAATTATCAACAAACCTCGAATTTAGATTGAGTTCGAAGAAAGAGGCGAAATTTTCCCTTCGACAAGTTTTATATTTTATCAAATCTTGGGTTGGTTCAAATAAAGCAAAATTGTCGTGAGCAATCGAAATAAAAGACTCATTCAATAAACGTTTCGGGGCAAATGCGGATTTTTACGTATAAACAAGACGAAAGTAAATAAAACGAGGCCAGCGGCTATTTTCAAGCTTTTCAAGCTCTCTCTTGAAAACTCGTCGTAATATAACAAGTCGTATGCACATGGTCGAATAAATCTGTCGTGGACATTTTCCTTCAATATAATAACGACGAGGAGAAAAATCGTCTATTTAATTTCGTTCGAGAGCTGAGGCCAAGTTGTTTTTGACGAAAAACGCAAAGATGCTTATAATTACCACTTTATGTAATATAATATTTTTAAGGTTGAACGAGGCAAATTTTATATGTGTGTATAGTAAAACTATCTACATCAAGTTGGGCGATAAAATACATCCGGCTCGTTAAAATTTCGACTATCGTCTACAGAAAAAGCCATTCGAAACCATTGAATTTATTACGCGACTATAAAAATATGAGCGACGTATACATTAATAAGTCGAATGGAATTGGCGCGAGTCATCCGCGTTTTAATTCAGCCCTCGGTGGAGGATTTTATGCGAATCTTTTAAAAAAATTCAAGTGCTTAAATTTTAAGTGGCTTGACTTTATTTCGTTCGACTAATTACATAAAACTTAAAAAAAAACATAACCACACTGCACAGTGATAAAAATGCGCCAAAAATTTGTACAAATTAACTTGTCCATGACAAATACTTTGAATGGATGGAAGAAATGTTGAAAAATTAAAGTGAAAATAGTTTTGAAAGTAACCAATATTTGCTGTGAAGGAAGGGAGAGGAAAACGAGACCCATGTCATTTTTGACAGAAAATCCCTTACAAAGTGGCGACACCTGTGTGGGATAAATGACAAACAGGCACACATCGTACAAAAAGCTTAAAAAAGGGACTGCTTCTGCTAGGCAGAAGGCTGAACCTAAAATTACCCAGAACCCTTGCAGATCAGGGATACATAAGCAGACCAAGAGTACAATAAGCTTAAGGCTGCAGTGCGGGGGGAACGAGCCCTAACCTAGTTTTCTGCTAACGGAAAAAAAAACAATATTTGAGTCGAGATTGGCGTCTTATACAGAAGTAGTTCTTGGATCGAATACCAATTTCAATCATTATTATTTTAATTTTGTTAGTATAAATGAGTGATTTTGGTAAGTAATCTATGCTCAATTTTACGTTGATTAGTTTAAGTAAAAAATCAGCGTCTGTTATTGTTTGAAAATTGCGTAATATTTCAATTTCCAATTATCATTAGGAAGATATAAAAAATAGAATTAATGGTGTCATGACTGAATTGTCGCTCTAAAATGGTGCTTAAGTCAAATTTAAATGGAACTTCAAAATTTTTATTTTTGGTGATTTGGTGGTTATTTTGGTGAGCTTTGGAAATTGAAGTAACAAACAATGATCACCCAATTAGAGACGCAAGCTTTTCATTTAATAGGAACCAAATTAAAATATGCCATAGATTACTTGATCAAAATACCTTATTGAGTCAAAGAAATTTTTAAAAAATCAATTGAATCATAGATTTTTATGAACTTAGGGATTTAAGACACTTTCTGTAAGTAACAAAAAGTTTTAGAGTTTGTTTTTAATGTTTAAAGTCATTTTTCAATAACTACGGTCATCAGTGACTCAAATAGTGCGCCTTTATGTTGACTTTGAGGCTAGCAGTTGGTACATATTGGATTTTTTAAGAAATTCTATAGTAATAGTATAAGTTCTATAGTTCTGAAGATGCCTACGTCTGTATTGACAAACTCTTTCATTGTTTTTGGCTACTTAGTTGCGCTTTGTTTATTGTATTACACTGGCCATTGAAGAAGTCAGGGCTTGACCGATCTTTCGTGGTTGCAGTTATGACACCCTTCCTTTTGCTGTCTTGTGGGTACCCCCAGATGAGTATAATTTTTGTGTCCAAAACGCAGTCTCGTTATTTTTGTTTTATTTTTCCTACCCGTGACTGTTGGCAGTTTTTCCTGGATAGAGGTTTTACAATAGGTATGATGCCAGTAATTAAAAATCACTGAAATTATGGATTTATTTAATTAAACTTGAATTATGGAATATGAAACACGCATTTATTCTCTTATTTAAAGCGAGATTGATTATTATTTTGATAAAATAAAACTGCAAAATTTGAAAGTCATTTTGTTAAACACCAATCAGAGCGAATGACGTCAATGTTGAATGCAGCGAATATAGTAGCAGTTGAATGTTGATAAACATGCCGAACAAGCCAAGCCGACGACTAGCAAACGACTAGTTCCAAATTGAACGACTAATGAACTTCTAGTTACTAGTCTATTATTGGTGTTTATGTTGCGTTTATTCAACCAGTGTTCAAGTATGACGTCACCAGCGAAGCTATTACAGTAACAAGGCGTTTTGGCACGAATTTAAAATCTAAAAAATAAAATGCCATTTTTTCCTACTAAACCTTTATTAACTGAAGAAATATGTAATTCATTGTAAATAAAATATGTTTCTGAGCATTATTAGGTAGTTTTTAAAAATTCCTCATCATGCCTATTATAAAGTTGGATTTGTTGTGCATTCCATGTTGTATCCTTGACATGGACTGTCACAGTATTTGTCAAATTTTTTAGATCTCCTTCAGTTGTTTTAAATTCGGGGTGTACTATTCTAGATGTGATGGCTGCCTTTGATTCTTTGTCTGCCACCATTCTTTTGTTCCTTGGTGACTTGGTATCCAGACGTATGTTACAGTAGTGCCTTTGTCATTTAGTTTTCTTGACATTTGACGTATTCTCCTAATTAATTGGTTGGATTTGTTGGGATTTTGTAGAGCTTTGAGACATGATATGGAGTCTGTTAATATAATTGAGTTCTGTTTTGGATCTTCTGTCTGGATGATATTTAGGGCTTTTAGAATAACTGTAGCTTCAAATGTAAAAATGAAATAATAGTCGGCCAGTTTAAAACGATGAGGTACTTTCTGTTACAACTGCATATCCTGCTTGCAATTTAGAAATTGTTTATCTAAATTTTTACTTTTATAGAATAGATGCCTCCATAAAAAGAGTTAAAGTTAAAGTTATAATAGTGCTTTGAAACTAAGAACCCAACAAAATATCGGGAACGAAGCAAATAATTGCACTTTAAAATGAAAAGGGTTTGCTGAAGGAATTTTTATTTTCTATCTCATCTTTTCAAAGTTTTAATATCTTTTAAGATCATTTTATTATTTTCCAAATAAAAATTACTTAAACATATTTTGAGTCCTAAATTCAAAGACAGTATCCCATTGAAATATTTTTTTAAAGCTGTAAATTAAACATTTTCCCGGCATATAAATTTTTTATCAATTACCCAAACAATAAAAGGAATGCCTCGCCCGACAAAAACGAGAGCCTCGTAAAAAACTTCTCAAATATTTTAATATTAAAGTTAGCGAATAAACGAAATTCCTTCACGAAATAAAATGAAGCCAAGATAAACAAGTCATTAAAAAAATTATTTTTGAATGTCGAAGCAAAAAAATCCCTCCGCCTTCTCATCTAATTTTGTCTCAAAACTTAACGTTATTGCTATAATTTCAATGCTAGATTTTTTTCCTCTAACGTGGAAAAAAAAAACTTGTAATTTTACAATGTTAAAAATTCACTTTATAGCCGTTGTGAATAAAAAAAAGCCTAATAAAATTCAGGAGATATTAAATTTTATTATTTATTTACAAAAATTTAAAAGCCTCCAGCGCATGCAGACACTGTTATTGTTTCAATGTTTTGTACTACACGTATAAATTTGGTGTAATATGAAATTTATGATAAGATATACATAGAGACGCAATCATTTACTTACATTTTTTTGGAAAATTTTAATGGCTCATCTCAGTTTTATTGCTGCGATTGTGAATATTTTAAAAGCTTTCAAATGAATTTTTCTTTGTTCACCCCAAAGAGCCGACCGATTGTTTTAAAGCAAGCAGTTTGTCATAGTGGGCCGCACTAATTGGAATCGCGATCAAAAGAAAATCATCGAGTGGCAGCTTTGAGTTGCAGATTTCTGCTTATTTACATAGAAATAACAACCCTTTAATTGACTGCTTCGCATTGATTTTCCCGGTAGTAAAAAAAGAAAGAAATTGTCACAAACAAATCATTGTGAGTCTTAACAAGCACCATTCAGACGTAAGACATTTCAAATAACACGTCAACTCATCTTATTGACACATGACTAAATAAATACGTTTATAGACTCACTTTTTATCTTAAGACCCAGTGTTAAACTACGTAACAGTTCTGTGACATCAGCAAAACTTTTGTTACGTAGCTTCTACATTCATGTTACATAGTGTAACTTAGAGGTGTGGCGACTAGAAATGCAGTGATATCTCTCGCAACTGCCCTGACGAAACGACGTTATATACCTTAAGCAATTCAAGTTCTTCGGGGTCAGCGCTGGCCACTGTAATTGTAAATATATATAAATGTAAATAAATGTGGGTTACCACTCCCACCTTACAGAGGCTTAATTAAAAGGAAAATCTGATTAACTGTAAGGATGTTCATAAGTACTTTCAATTAGAATACGATTCATCAGATAGTGCATTCATTGATTCTTTGAAATTTAGCTTTAAAATCCCGATGCATACGAAAAATGTATTCCAATGAAACACTCAATTTATATGGGATAAAACTAAAAATTTGGTAAAGATTCTTAAGGAAAGCAAGTACCTGTCAATGGAAGGTTTTTGAGGGTTTAAATATATTTACTTTGTTGTTAAAATAGAAGAGTGATCTTACGAAATATTCATACTTTCTTAATTGACTGCTTGAAATTGATTTTTCCCGGTTGTAAAAGAGGAAAATTGTCATAAACAAACCATTGTCAGACTCAATAAGCACCACTCAGACGTAAGACATTCCAAATAAAACATCATCTCGTCTCATTAACACGCGACTAAGTAAATAAGTTTGTAGACACATTCAAGTGTCGATTTCGAGTCGTCAAGTTTTCGAGTGGGTTAATTCTTCATATGATTAACACACACACCATAATATCATTACATTGGTGTTGCATTGTCGCGTTGCTGATACTTTGATAAATTTCGCTCGTTTACAACAATGTCATTGATAAGCGCAGTGAAGAGACGTAGCTGAGTGAGCTTCTGTTAAAAGCCATTAAGTTCACTTCCACACTTCGACACAATACCTACGTATGACGCTCGTGAGAAAGTTTGCCAAGCCTTTGACTTTGTCAAAATTAATTCTATAATTTATAAAATGTATCTAATTGTAATTTCAATGCTATATTAGCGATATCTCAAGGTTTTCAGACCGATATTTTCAACGAAAAATTAAAACTTTTATTTTGATTTAATAGAATCAAGAAGTCTATGATTTATTTAACGTTTATTGTTTCAAACGCCAAATCAATGCTTTTCATTGGTGGACAGTTGCGTTATACTCATATTTCCAAAGTTTTCTTTGAGCTTTGCATTCACTGAGATAAAGATGAAACAAAGTTAAAGTTAAAACAAACCAAAAAACATTCCGAACAACTTTTTGCCATTTAATTCATTATTTTTAAGATATAATTGGAAATATTTACAATTTATAACTAATATTCTAAAAACTGCATTAAAAAGTTTTTCAAATTCAATATACTTGTACATACTAGTATTTGAAGTTCTTAAGATGTTAGATACATTTTTAAAGTTTTTTTTTTATTGCTTACTAATTGGTTAAGTTCTCTTTTGCTTGTGGTAGATAATAGTTACTTGAACTAAATATAATTCTATCTGAAACTATTTTTAAGGGATAACAAAGAGTGCTTACAATGTTTATAAGTGTATCGCGTGTACATCTTGAGTGAAAATCTAAAAACCAGTTTTTTTTTTAAATTTAAAAGTCAAATTAAACCAATAATATGAGCCAAATTTTATTTTATTTTGAACCATTTACTTATTAAATATGCTTTGTAGTTAATGTTATTGTAACGTTTTTCGGGTTCGAGGATTTGTGTTTAATGACAACAAATTTATTTCTTACAATTGTTTATTGATTTATCTTACACTATTGTCACTTATAAACTACACGTTAACAATGAGTTAGTTCACTGTTTAACTAGTCAGTTTTGACTGTCACTTATTCACTAATTGTCACTCACTATTGCACTGTTTACATATTTAACAATTTCAAGAATTTATTTAACACTGTTCACTTTCACTATTTATTTTAACACTGGTCGAAGATTTATTTCGCACTGACCACGTTTACGAGAGACTGTTCACATTGACGATTTATCTTCAGACTGACTTCTTCGTTCAAACGAACCATTTTTTATATTAGTCTGTTCAGTTTCGAGAATTTTCTCTCCTATTATTCGTTTGCTAGAAATTTCCATTCTTTTGTTTAACTTTTCGAGCTAGGGCGTCTCGTAGACGAAGTTCTTAGAGAAAGAATATTCTCGAATTCCAGGGATTTTAAAAGATTCCTCCCCATCCTGTGATAACGGTGCTCCTCCTTTGGCTGATGATTGGTTCGACCCACTCACGGGTGAGAGTAGGGGACACCACCCCCAGAGTCATAAAATTAGAATTGTGACATTATATTAAAATAAAAGATTGCAAAACTATTTCTTTGTGATCTACATAAAGGCATTTTTTTGAGTCAAAGCAAGTCACTTCAATTTGGTTTACTTTGTTTGGCTTAAGCGAAAATCAAGGAATCTTATTGGATGACAATTATGTGACCTCACAATTTACAAACTTACTGTGAGAACTAGAAAGCCACTTAAGTTACGTACCAAAACTTTCATTCCAAGCTCGATAATTTCGAAATTCTTGAAAATACTAGAAATAGTTTTGTGGAAAATTTTTCTATGATTGATGAGGCAAATCAAGTTACCAAAGATTTATTTCATTTTGATTGGTTTAGATAAAAAAAAAATTGCTTGCTAATAGCTGAAATAACATCATATCCCAATTTGCAAAGCTCAGTGTGGAAACTATAAGGTCACTTAATTTACATCTCTTATTTCAACCTCGGTATTTTCGAAACTGTTCAAGGTACAAGAATAAGTAAATAATCATTTTTCTGGAAAATTTTGTTATCTTTGATTTTGTAAAGTACTTTTTTCATTTTAATCTGTATTTTTTGAGCTTTAACCAAGAAATGGTTGCAATTTACAATTAACTACTTAATTGAGAAAATATTTCCATTTCTTAGATTAGGTATAAGAATAACATAACTTAACAAAAATAAAATTAAATCCCAAAATAATACAAATTCTAGTCCCTTTTGTTGGTTTAAAAAGGCGTATTAATGTCATTTAAGAGATGATATTTAAAATTAATGAAGTAACAAAGAAGTTACAGATAATTTTTTAGAAAACTCAAAGAGTTTTAATTTTGTTGCGAATGATTTTTCATTTAATTTTCATTTTATAATAAAATCAAAAATAATTTCAATCTCAAAAATATTTAATAATGTTTTTGAAGGTTCAAAATTCCTTCAGAAATAAAAACAAAAGGACTTTTCGCTTTAAAATTGCATCTTTATGTCCATTTACCTACGTTACTTTTATGAAGCCGCGTATTTAGTGGCAATTTCAAGGGGGATTTTTTTCTATGGTAGAAATGAACATTTCAATGCAACGACCGTCCATTTGTGTTATATCACAGATAATGGTTAGTTAGATGGCAACACTTAACTACCTTTCGGCATAAACGTGCTCTGTTTTCCACCGTTGATATCTACGTGATTACATACTTTTCTACTCACCAAACGGGATCTATCTTATATGTGAAGGAGCCTACAGAAAAATGTTACGAACAGCAAATAAAACTCTAGCTGAACAATTCACATATCTATTTATTTTCCAAAAATCTTCTTTTATTTTACATTAATCTGCGTCTTTATACATTTTTCAATATTAGAAATTTCCTCGAAATCAAATCATGTTTCGGCTCGAATATGGCCAACATTTAATTAAGTTGTGATTTCCATTTGCATTTTCCTGCCTATAACCGAAAGTACATTTCTCGGCAAATACAATTATTAATGCATCGTTGCATATTGTCAAAACAAGGAACGTACTTGCACAAAACCAGACAAAACCAATTGTGTACGGAGGATAGATTTTATACGACAAAAATTTCTCTCAAAAACAATGCAGAAAGAAAACTTTTGAATTGTCATAAAACCAAACTAATAAGAAAGTCAAAACATAGTCAAAAACAAGTCAAAAACCGTTAAAAAAAAAACTTTTTCCACAAAGACGCTCGATAAAACCAAGAACTTGTTCTGTATGCAAACGCGTCGAATTACTGTTGCCAAATTGAATTTTAGTTTCCCAAGTTGAGTGCACTTTTTCCTCGTCTCGGTCTCCTGTCTATGTTCTCTCATCCATTGTAATAAGTGCGAAGAACACTTCTTCACCGCTTGCGGCAATCTGTACTATACATTTCCAAGTATGTACTGATATAGAAGTAGATTATTTCCTCAAAACTATACAACTAATTCCTTGAACAATTTAACCAGCAATATATGCATAAAGTGCTCATCAAGTTTTGTTGTCTGTCGAGAAAAGTCTTCTTCCATGTGTTTATTATCACATAAGAAGATTTAATGTCATTGAGAAATTTATTTACATACCAACACCATATTAAAATATCCCCACACACACACACACATTTATATACAAACAAACATAAAGACTAAGACTCTCGGAATAAATCCCTGAATATTAACAAACTCGACTGATAACAGACACTAGACGAGAACAATGGCGGTGTTGTCAATTGGTGTTGTCGCAAATGGAATTGTAACGAAATGATAACCGTATTTTCAAGCAGACTAAGCATGTAAGTGATGTAATTTAACACTACACCGGCCCTGTGCTGTGCCCACTCACTCACTTGCTGCATTTAATATCCAAACATCCCTCAACCCCTCCTCACACATACATACACTCGTCACATTTTGCATCACTCACGTTGTATAAACAATGCGATTATGACATGGAATAACGATGCGTTCATACTATATGAAACTACTCTTACTCAAGCTCCTTTTCTCTTCATTTACGTGACGCCAACGTACGTAATAAAATATATTTCCACCTACATGGTCATTAGTCATAAGTTAATTATTGTCAAGTAATTGGAGAAAAAACCACTCAACCCACTTCATCAGACATGTTATGTGTTTTCCACCTCTGGTAAAAATTGTGAGCTTTAATCCTTAAATATGAAGTGCATTTCTTGAATAACTTGGAAACTGTGTTGTAGTTGTTTGATAACGGTAGTTGTTTTAATGTTGACTTAATAAAAACGTTCGTTCGAGTCTAAAACACACCCGAAACGTTTAGGGAAATAATAATCAAGTTATAGTTTCATTAGGCTTGTGACACGTATTAAGCACACCTGTTCCACGTGGAAATTACTTTTGTCATATTGTTGTCCTAATTACTCCCTTAGTTGAGCTTTTTGTAGAATTTTTTTTTCCTTTCTTCTTATAAACGATTGAAAAAGTTCAAATTTTAATCAATCTTAGTACTTTAATAAAGTTGCTTAAACAGTATTAATTCTTATTATGATTTTTTTTTAAATTAAAATTTTGAGCTTGATATAAGGTTTTTGTTTAATAAAGCGAAATTTTTCTCTTAATTTGGGAAACCTGAAATTATATAGACTTTACAAAACATGAAAATATTCTGTAAGTGGCAAATATATTTCAAAATTGAACACATCCATATGGACCAGTGCTTTTAGACTTTGAAAATGGTAAAAAGTGAAAAAAATTATTGTAGGATGAAACCCATTGGAAAAGGAAGAGAATATAACAAAAATAAAAGGACAAATAAATTACGCTCGATTTTTGGTGGGGAAGTAGAGGGAGGGGGGTAAGGGTGGAAACGGTTTTTCTCGATTTCCGACAAAACTACAAGCCCTGTGGAAAAAAGTTAAATAGCAAAGTTGTAGATAATACGTAGATCTACAAATTTTGTTCTAACACTTTTTTCACATAACCTCAAAAATTATGTCAAAAATTCAAAATACCAAGTTTTTGGTTTTTAATTTTTATCTTTTACAAAAAAAAAAATATTTTTACACGAAATTTGGTGAAAATTTACCTTTTAATGTCTTAAACACACCGTATTTTTTTATTTAAAATATTAATTTTTCACCTTATAATGACTAAATATCGAAAAAGCACCCTTACTTTCAGTCGAAAATTCTCACGTCACAACAATGGGTTTTTTAAAAATCAAAAAGGAGAAATTTTAACGAACAAAAAGCTAACCGATTTTTAAAAAATCAGATATTTTGATGTGAGAATTTTCGATTGAAAATTAGGGTGCTTTTTCGATATTAAGTCATTCTATAAGGTGAAAAAATTAATATTTTAAATCAAAAAAATTACACTGTGGACATTAAAAGGTAAATTTTAATAAAATTTCATGAAAAACAGTTTTTTTTGTAAAAGATGAAAATATAAAACTAAAAACTTTTTTACATAAATTTTGAGGTTATGTGAAAAAAGTGTTAGCACAAAAGTTGTAGATCTTCTTATTATCTACAACTTTACTACAATATTTAAAATGTTTCCATAGAACTTGCAGTTTTGTCGAAAATCGAGATAAACCGTTTCTACCCTAAAAAAAAACCCTCTTCTCCACTTCCTTACCTCAGATAGAGCGTTATTTTTTTCCTTTCATTTTTGTTATATTTTCTTCTTTTTCTAATGGGTTTCATCCTACTATAATTTTTTTTCTGTTCAAAAATTATTTACCCTGGTCTAATATTTTGATGTTGGGAGGATATAGCCATAGTCATCTTGTTCTAAGGATTGCCCTACTATGGGTTATGAAAATTCAACCTTGCGATTGAAATAATAAAACTATTAAAGTTTTAACGAATTTGATCTATAAAGTAGAACCTCTCATTGGCTAAAAATTGTAAGATACTTTATTTTCAAAGATCTCTAAAATCACTATAAGAACCTTAATAAAAAATTTAAAAAAAAAACATATTTACAGAACTATTGAGGTATAAATAGGAGTCATTGATTAAATAAAGAGCTTTTTGTGTAGAAAATTTATTGTTAAATTAGATAAGAAAACGGTTTTCTTTAAAAGCTACGTATAGTTTAAGGGAGAAAGCCTAAAAAAGTTTCCATCATTTAAATGACAAATGGATTGTGATCATATTTAGGAATTTTATTAAAACATTTACGATTTTATTTTTACTTTAATTTGCCCAATTGAAAAACAGATGCTTCTGATTAGTTTAATATTACGTGATATCATAATTTCCAAAGTAAAATGAACCCTTTTCCCTATTGTTAATGTAATCTTTGGAATTACTGATACTCCTATAAGCATATAAAAATTGAAAACAAATTATAAAAATTTTATTCAAGATTTTAAAAAAATTATTGATATTATCAAAAAGTCAAGGCTTTATTTTGTAGACATCTTAATGATCTTTAATTTTGTGAAGAACAATTTTTTTCAAACACAAAGTTTTCGAAATATAATCGAAAAATATTTGCCAACTTCCAAAAACTCAATGAAACTTTTCAATTTATTTTTGTGTTAGTCTACAAGTAATTTTTATAAGAACCAATAATGAAACTTGTTGACTAGACAGTTTCTCGAAACTCCCCACAAACATCAAATTAACGGGTAATTTGAGCTTTTTTCTATTTACAAAAGAAGAATAAATCAATTTGTGTGAGTAATTTAATGATAATATGTAGATAAAATATATTTACCTAGTGAAAAAAAACGTCAATGAAAAATGAGTTGAGATAAATTTTAATGAAGTCTAGCATTACCTAATAAAAATGAGTCTGCACTTTTCGGACCAATTATTTTATTCAAATTGAACGAAACGAATGGTGTGCGTAGTCACTTTTCCAAATTAAATTTATTCGATTTTTTTTCTTAAAAAAATCCTTCTGGATATAAACCAATTTTAGATGTTTATAATTTTGATTTTTACAATCACGAATTAGTTTTTAAATCACGGATGTATTCATGTTTTTCAAGTCTTAAAAATATTTATGTGCATGAGCTTTGTTTAAAGTTGAAAATTATGACAGTCAATGGAGGAAATGAAAAACTTTACACCATCAACTAAAATGAACTCAGTGCTCTTTTTATTATATCTCTAAACTTTATTTATAACCTCGTTGTAAAACAATCATAGTGAAACAAGTTAACAATTTTATTTCTAAATAAAAATACATAACTGATTTTACGTGCGACTGCCAAGTCACGATCTTAAAGGTCTCGGGCTATAAAAAAAAAACATCCCCTTTACGATACATATATTTAAAATCTCGCCCGTCATTCTTCAGTACAAATCACGAGATTAACTTATCTTTAAATTTAATCCCCTAAATCTTTTCCTGTAGGAAAAATAAATATTAGAAATCAATTTTAAGGGATTCTCGTTTGTACGTAGAGGTATACAAAAATATGCATGACTTAAATCGCAAGTGATTTATCTGCACCCTCGAAAAAACGTTTTTTGTTAAGGGGAGGCTTTAGCTAAACAACCCTTATTAAAAGCATCTAACGAAGTTTCGCTTTGAAAACCAATTCGAAAACAAACCGGGAAATTTCCTCGTCAAATCACTGAGGGAGAGAGCGAGCTTTCGAGTCTATCGCAGAGGAAAATTATCCCAAGCAACACACGGAAACGGACGGACGGACGGACGCGCTGAAACATTCAAATCTATTTATAGCGAAATTATCGTTTTGATATTTTCCGTTTGCTCCGTCTCGTGTTTTGTATCTAGTGCCCTTTTGTCTTCCTATTTACGTTTATATTAGGTATACTCGTACATATATATATATATATATATATATATGGTACACACAATATACATATAGAGTAGGTAGATGGGGATTTACATAATATGGGTTTCGTCGAAAGGCTGCAAATAATACCGAAGATTTTCGCGAGACGTTCAGAGAATTGCTTCCGAGATCCGGCCGGCTTATGGGATTCTCGATTGCTTTGCTTATAACTGAAACACAAAGAAAACACTGAGATCATGTTACATTATTAATATTATTATTATTATTATTATTTATCAAAAATGGAAAATTCACCGATGCATTTATGGAAATTAATTCTGATCGTGCAACAAGATGAAGCTTTCTTTTTGTTAAGAAAAAATGGAATAAAAACTGGAAGGTGTTAGTTAAAAAATCAATTTTAAAATCACAAATAGATACTAATCTTAATATTTATCACTATTAATCTATTTAAAGGAAAATATTCCTAAAGTTTTTGAAGCATAAGATATTGCAAAAAAATGTAACCCATTATCAAAATCTAAGAGCAATGTAATGTTTCGTTTAAAATAGAGGAAAAGTAAATGTGTAATGTCTTATTGAAGGTTAACATTTTTTTTTTGTTACTTAAGTAGCTACCGGTGCTAAAAGATAGAGAAAAATCGACATTTCTTCTTACAAAGGTTAAAATATTTTAAATTAACATGATTAAATTGGCATGATTATTTGTCATCAATTTCATCAAGTTATCTATAAGCTACTTGACTCTGGTAGATCTCAATAGAAAGCTAGTGTATTTTACTAGTGCAAATTACCGAAGATTACCTAATACAAAGTCATAAAATTCATGAAAGTATGTAGTTATGAATTTACCAATATAAAGTTTAAATTTTTGATATTCGTTCAAATTTTTTTCTTTGAGCTAAACAAACTGCGAGCAACTTAATGGAGAACTTAACGGTCTTTAATATTTAGAGAGTAAGCTTTTTGTAAGATGCATCACTTTTAAAATATAATCTAGAAAGTTAACTAAACTTTAAAGACTGAAAGCTTTCAAATTTTATTTTCTCTTATCTGCATTTTTTTAAAACCAATTATGAATAATAATATTGACTAAAAAATTTTTCAATGTTTCTTACAAATGTCAAATCTAAGTTTATCTAAATCATAGTTTGAAACTTTTCAATAAAATATAGCTAATAAAAGACCAAAAGTCATATTCCAAATATCAACTAATTTGACTGAGCTTTAGCTAGTTTAAAACTAGTACTTTTACGCCAAACTTCATAACACCCATTCTAATGTATGTATTTTTATTCTTCTCCGGAATTTACTGCTTGGCCTAATTTTCAAGCTTTTTTTCTTAAGTTGTAATTAAAATCAAATCAAGTTTAAGTCAATTGTTGATATTTAAATATTTAGGCAAATCAAGTATCAATCTTATAAATTATTTGATTTTAAAGTTATAATATCATTCATTCCATAAAATCTTCTTCTTCTTATCCAAGGCCCACTCTTAACATTTCTGCCATTCAGTGCCGCGCCGCGCCGTTCAGTAAAAGTTGGAGAGTGGTTGGTTTTGGTTGTTTTCGTTTATGTCCCTGATGTCTGTAAGTGCAGGACAGTAGCCAAGATGCATGGCGTTTATGGGATCTCTATTTCAGAGGGAGCAGATTGCAGTTGGTAGGATTCCAATATGGTGCAAGTTCTCACCTAGGTAGTTGACCCCCGGGGTAGTTTGCAAAGCTGTGATTGACACCTGACGGGGGAGAAGTCATAGAATAGGGGATTTCAGTAATGATTCCCGTTTTTTTTTCTTGTGCTTCATTTTTTGAATGTTATAGAATTGCCGCAGTTGATAGTCTTTGCAATGTGACTCTGAGCTGATATAAAGAACATAAGGGTTGGCGGTTTATTTAGGGAATTAATAGAATTATGGCAATTCTATATAGTGTGGCTATTAAATAACTGGTGCTACGGCAGAACAAGTGCGCATGCATCAACTTTCATAAACATTTATCTGTTTAGTGTGAAATCTTCTCTTTAGAATGCAGTTTGTCTCGTTTGTCTAACCTTCACCGTTTAGTCATAACCTTAATTTTCGTTAGTGTTGTTTTTTTTTGTTTTGCCGGAAAAAATGATTTGTGTAATAATAGAGCAACTTTAATTTTTATTAAATTTCACTTCAAACTTGGAAAAACCATTACTGAAACCTATAATTTATTGACAGAAGTGTATGACAGTAATTGTTTATTGCGAGCACGTGTTTTTGAATGGTTCAAGCGTTTTCAAGATGGCCGAGAAGACGTTGAAGATGATTCGCGGTCAGGTCACCCTTCAACGTCAAAAACGGATGACAATGTCGAAAAAGTTGCTAATTTGATTCGGTCTGACCGTCAATTAAGTATTTGTGCATTTGCTGAAACTGTAAAAATTGATAAAGAATGTATATGGCAAATTTTACATTAAAATTTTAACATGCAAAAAGTGTGTGCCAAAAGGTTGCCAAAAATTCTAACGTTTGAACAACAAGTGACTCGAAAAAATGTTTGTACTGACACTTTGAATGCCATTGAAACTGACCGCATTAAGGGGCAATCTGTATTCTGCAAAATTTGCATTAAAAAGGACTAGATTTGAGTCCATGGAAGCTGTAAAAGAAAAACCGGCAACAGTCCGTAAACAACACTAACGAAAATGAAGGTTATGACTAAACGGTGAAGGTTAGACAAACAAGACAAACTGCATTCTAAAGAGAAGGTTTCACACTAAACAGTTGGCTATCAATGACAGTTAACGCATACGCACTTGTTCCGCCATAGCGCAAGTCTCGCAAGGATTTGTTGAATCCGTAGTTTTATTCCAAGAAAAAGCTTACAAATAACTGTATTTGTATGATAATTGTATTTATTACTTTTGAATCACTTATAATTTTTTCTAAGACAGTTATTATAAAGATATTAAGCTTGAAACTTCTGAAACAGTTAAAAATTGGGTTAAGTCTCATAAAACTTTCCATGTGCGTGCCAAAATATATAAAGTTTGAGTGAAACAAAAACTTTCCTTAATATCAGACACTTTAAAGACATTTGAAGTGATTTGCAAGGTTGTGGAGTTCTAAATTTTCTACAAATTTAGGTCTTAACATAATGTTGGATTTTTAATCATTTTTTGAGAAAGTAGATGAAATGGAATTTTTTAGAAAAAAAATCAAAAAATTTTTTTAGGTAATAGTTTTATAGGTTCATTGTAAGACTGTTAACATTATTATATATTTAAGTTAATTAAAAAATTTACCTCTTTTTAAATTTTACACAGAATGAATACATTTTGTATGTGCTCAAATAAATGTACAACATTTTCTTTTTTGATTCAATTGAAATTAGCTTATTTAGTATCAAAGCGAGAAAAAAATTATAGCCTATATATTCATACAACCGAACCTGATTGATTCTTTAAAACAACGCGACACCTAGTTAACAACAACATCCGTGAAATCAATTTCGATCAAATGCAGCCGCCGGAATTTAATTTATATTTGATTAAAATTTTATAAATATGTCGGAAACATTTCACCACGGAATAAACAATGGAGAATATTATGTGGGTAAACTATTCCTCGGCTGTTGTTCTCCTCTCAGATAATTCATTATCCTTTGTACAATTTCTGTTTCTGGATACGTCTATCTGGAATCTGGAGCTGAGGCTAAAAGTTAATTAATTTCTGAATAGATTCATTTCCTATTATAACTGTTTTCTTACTAATGTAATTGATGTGTACAGTGTATAGGTATATGAAAACGTGCAATTTCTCTCATATCACTTGACCTCAACACCCACCTCACTATATAGTTGTTTAGACTTTAGTTATTGATACGCTTTGATCAATTTTATAATTAAGTTTGAAGGGAAGAAGAAGTTGACTAGCTTTGAAGTCAAAGGAAAAACCGGTCGAAGTATTTCTTCGTTTTGTGTTGGTATGGAAAGGTACACATTAGTAAATTTAAATATTAAGTTTTGTTTATGGGGTGTGAGGGGAGAGGCAAACGTCAACGTATTTATATATTGTATAAGTATACATAGGTAAATGAAATGAATCACATTTGACGTTGACTTTACCTTTTTGTGAAATACACGACGAGGCAAAAGTACTTAGACGGTAACTAATATTTTAATGGACGATGGTGGTTTGAAAAGCTCGAAGCTCGACACGGGAAAAACTGACCTAACGTCTATCCGTCATCTCGACCATTACATGACTTTTTACTTATATTTACGTATACGATAACGTTGTGTATCCAATTACATTAAATCAGCTGAATGATATCAACGTGGTTCAGGTAACGTGGAAAATTTCCAACTATATTCAACCAACTTCGACATTATCATTATTTGAACGAAAATAACTTACTCGAATCAACGTGTCGACAGTTTATCTTTACGATAAATACGTTTTATTTAAATTTGGTTAAAAAATAAAAATTCAAATAAAAAACCGTCTTTAATAAAATTTCAGAGAAATTAAGCTTTAGCGTGGGTCACACACACGTGTTGTTGCAATCTAAATTGATCGCTTGTCCTTGTCGTCCATAGTTTACGAGACGAGAAAAAGCCGTCTGAGTGGAAGCGAGACAATAAATATGTTACTCTCGTTACGAGTCTGTAAATTATTTTTACTCATTACTCGGAAGCTTTGCGGGAGATTTATCGTCTAATTTGTTAGAAACACATTTTAAGGCACATAATTATAATGACAAGGACACGAGGGGGTGGTGGTGGTGCTTAAAAGCTCCACCCAGGGTCGAGACTTTGTCAAGCTCCACGTCTTATGTACACATTCGACATGTTTTAGAATATATTCTCCTCCATCAAATTAGTTGTCGTGTAATTAACATTTAATTGTTTCATCTTATTAATTCCTCCTTGTACTTAACCTCTTTTGAGTTAATTGAAAAATTTCACTTGTCACCCTTTTGGACTTCTATAATGAATATTTTTCTTTTTTTTTATAGGGATCTCGAGTGATACAAAATCGTCTTGGGTTCCAAGAAAAGACACTGTGAAACGTCCGGCCACGACAGACGAATTTAGTTCCGGTGCCAGAGGACGTCCTGGTGAAATTCCGGTGCCTGGAAGGGATTCACGTCCTGTCGCACACTGACGATGAGTTGATCCCTGCACTCTGAACTTTCAGGCCAAACATCTAGAAGCACATCAAAGCATCTATCGTCTCATTATCCTTTCAAACCATTAAAAGCGACCAGCATCATGACGATGAAGCATTTCCAAACCGGAACTGGCGCCACTGCAGTGGCCCTCCTCTTATTAACGCTCTTACACGGTAAGTCTATGAAAATATTTTTTTTTCCCATGAAAAACAAGGCGTGAAAATTACGTCTTTTTGTCGTCTAGACACTGACTGAACTAAGGCCAATTGGGAAAATCAATAAATTATTAGTTTTTTTTTTATTGGGAGTTTGGGACGTTACAAGTTTTATACTTATGTTTTCGGGTGAGTTGACGATAAGGAAATGACGATGAGGAGACGAAGAAAATCGTAAGAAGTTCGTCTATTAAATTTTATTAGGTTGGAAGTAGTTGACTTGACTTGATTGAGTTGATTAGATTTTTGTGAAATTGACTTTTTTCACAAAAAAATAAAAAATTATAGAATCATAATTTTTTTCAAAACTTAAGATTTAAATTAAGTATTAATGAAAAATTTAGTCGTAAGAAAAAAAAATAGTCTAGTTGACTACATTAAAAAGTCATGTGCAAATAAAAAAAAAATTTCAAATGATACCCAACATTTTGATTTAAATATAGGTCATTACGTTCAATGAGTCATAACAATTTTGAATGAATTATAATGAATTATAATGTTTTCGTCACTTTTAAAGTATCTGCTCTTTTAATATTGAAATATTTTATTTGTAAAAGATCAAGAAAAAAGTTTTTATTACCCATAGTAATCAGTCTTGAATCCATTTCCTTTGAGTAAAGCTTTGAATTTTATTGCATATCATGTTAAAGAGGACTGACACAACACGGCCAAAACTTCGAGCTTCATTTTTAGATAGTTGATGTTACAGAAAAAAACCATCATACCCTTAAAGGATTTTTCCGAAATTCCCACCCTCAAAGAGTGAAAAAGAAAACTATATACATAAAGTTTTAGTTAGGGCTTAAAGTTAAACTATATTTATTTGCGTTTTTAAATAAGGCTTTTGTTGAAGGATTATGAAAATTCCAAAAGTTCTTTATAATATAACATATGTCTCCCAATATCCTAGAATTAATTTTTTTTCTAAATATTCGGAGATTTCTTGACTTGCTGAAAAGGAAGAGGATATTCATAATATTTAATTTTTTTTACTCGGTAAAATATTAATATTCTAAAAAGCTAATAAGTGAATCTATTTTCTTTAGTTAATAATTCAAAAACTTAGTATTTTCAGAGGTTCTTTAGATAACAACAGGTTGTTGCTTTCTTTATATTAGAGATTCGTAACGTTCCTGAAAATTCTCAAATTTTAGTTGTTTTTTGATTCGTTCTTCTGGCATAAGTCCTTAATTAAATAAATAAACTTTTTCAAAAAAGTTTACTTAAAAATGTTTTATACTCCACTTATTTTACCTCTTACCGTTTTAGTTTTTAAATTGTTCATCTGAATATACCTAATTCAAAAAATAACCCGATTAGTCTTGAACTCAATAGGCTACAGGCATATCATTCTATGTGGGATTTATCTTGGAAATAATACAGTAAAACATTGTTTTAGAAAATTACAAGCATTGGTTTTTCTTGTAAAAACCATTCTCAAAAGCCATTGACAAGCTCCGATATTTGAGTAAATTTAGTTATAACAAATGTTTTATATTTATTTTTTTTGCAACAGGGTTTAAATCAGGACTCCTTGCAGGCCAATTAGTCCTTTGTTTTAAACAAATATTAATTTTTTTTCACCAAAATCATTAATATAATTTATAAGAATATCTTCTAAAAGCTTCAGATAATTACTGAAATTTATTCTAGCTGTAATAAAGCAAATTGGAGTTGTTCAGAAAATGCTTCCAAATCCATAACAGAGTTTCCTCCAAACTTACGACTCATGGCGATTTTACTATTCTTTCGTAAATCATGCCAATAAGAGCGTCATCAACCAGGCTCATCAAATTGAATTTTTTTTCATCACTAAATATTACATTTGTCAATTCTTAGCATCATGGCATAGGTTTGTTCTTTTGAAAATTGTAAACAGTTTTCTTTATAGAGCTTTGAGAAAACAGGACTTTTTAAATTGTTTGGCCCATTTAACAATTCTTGGAAATATTTAAAATTTGACGTACCCGTCTCGGAGTCACTGAAAGTTTTAAATTTTCATTAATTTTTGAAGACGATGACGATGATTTATTATACATACATCTCTTATAATACGACGTAAATGTCTTGAATTCATTTTTTAAAATTATTTTCTACTTATTTTATTTTCATAAACAGCATCTATAGGTTTCTAAAATTGTTAATAACTCGTGGTGAGCGTTTTAGTTGTTTTGCAATTCAACGATTTGAAAATTCATGTTCATGCAAATTCGAAATAATTCCTCTTTCAACACCCGTTGGCTCGTGGAATCGTTTATTGACTCTACTTTAGACATAAAAAAATTAAATTATAATTATATTTCTTTAAAAGCAACTTACTTGGTCAGTTTTTAAGAGTAAAATAAAAAAAATCAATCTTCCAAAAATTCGAACAACTTAGGTAGTGAGGTTATTTAAACTTCTAGTTAAAAGCTTTGAAAATCGAATGTTGTTTATAATATTTTACTGCGTAAGTTAGATGCACATATACACACTGCGATTTTTAAAATAAACAAAAAATTTCAATAGTGTTTACCAAACCATATTTATATAAGAAATATTACTGAGGCTATTTTAGTCTTAAGGAAAAGTTTTTGCTTCCAACTAAAATAAGAACCAACTGTTAGATACAAGGAAAAAAATATGTTGTAGTTTTAACAATATTCCTTGTTAATTTTTCTACATTAACTAGTATTATATAGGATGACGTTTTATTTTATAAACGTTTTAACGGATTAACGTTTACCAGTCAAGTGTAATTAAAAAACTGTAGTATTATTTACAACCCGAACTAGTAAAAATGTAGTTGAATTTTTGACACTTAAATTTATTTGTCAAAATTATTGGTTATGTTGTATGCGCCGCATGCGCAAACGCCAAAATGTGTTAATTGTACAACACTCAGCAGTTGTAACAGCTATATATATGTATTACACTATGGTAGTAAAAAATACTATACGTTAGAGCTGAATACAACACAGTGTGTTATCTAATGTTACATATTTGTGGTTATAGTGAACACAAAGTGCAGTAAAAGTATTACTAGCTTTATAGTGTTGTAAATTTTACACCACTATTTTTTTCCGTGTATGTTTTACCCAAAAAAATCAGATCATTTAAACAGAAAGATAACGGTTTAAATAACGAATATTAATCTTTAAAGCATTTGGTTGATTTCTTTTGAATTTTTTTCGTGTTCACAAAACTGTGATTTTCGTCAAACCACCTTAATTTTCAGATTAAGCTGAAATTCGTGAACCACACGAAAAATGTAGTTATGTCTTAGAAGAGAATGAGTCGAGCTATATACACGGTGGAGTGAAATAAACTTTTATTGCAATATTAAGTGAGCACATTGAGCAAATGTACCTACATCCGTGTCTCCATTTCTGCGCCACACATTTCACGTTTACCTGTCATCAAATCTTATATGAAGAAGGCCCTTCTTTTACCAAATCCCCGAACATCTATTGCAATGGTACGTGATGTAAGGTTAGACAGTATATTTATGATAAGGTCTTACATAAAGACGTTTCAGCTTTCACTTAATCCCATAAGAAAAATAAGGCCGAAACGCGGGTAAATATTACGCCGTTATCTATGTTTATTCTTATGCTCATAAGCATTTGTAGCACTCGAAAAATATATGGCGTCTCATAAACTAGTAAAGAAACAAGGAACGACTGGCCCTTTTTATTAATCTTTCGCGGGGATCATAATATAAAAATATTATGACCACTATTTTCATCCTGGAAACATCTTAAATGTTATTAATAGGTTCGTTCTCTTACACTTTAACATCGCACATATTTGCTGCGAGTAGACCAGATTTAATTGAATCATAAACATGTTTGATTTACATTTAATTATTCTTGGCATTAATATGCAAAGAACATCATCCAATTAAATTTCACGCGAGACGACACGATGCTATCTCATGTCTATGGAAAAAATCGTGCCATCGCATCGAGCCCGTCGTAAATTAAAGAGGTTTGATGACATTCGCGTCTCGGGTCAATATTTGGATGTTTATAAATATAATACTGTAAATTTTGATTATTTAAACCTTAAATGAGAAAACAATAAAACATTTAAATAGATTTTAAGATCCACTTTAAAAAATTCCTAAAAAAATTTCAACTAGGAGATAGTATCAAGTTACAATTCTCATCAATCGCTTACCAAAAGTTTTCCGATGGTAGTATTTGTTGGTTTGTTATTTCTTAGACCAGTGCCGATAATTTTTGAATACAAAAAAAAATTATAGTAGGTAAGAACCCATTAGAAAAGGAAGAGAATATAACAAAAATGAAAGGAATAATAAATTACGGTCGATCTGAGGTGGGGAAGTGGAAAAAGGGGGTGTTTTTTAAAGGTTTATATCGATTTCTGACAAAGCTACAAGTCCTATGGAAAAAGTTAAACGGCAAAGTTGTAGGTAATAAGAAGATCTACAACTTTGGTGCTAACACTTTTTCACATAACCCCAAAATTTATGTGAAAAATTCCAATAACCAAGTTTTTAGTTTTTTATTTGTATCTTTTACAAAAAAAAAATTTACACGTTTGGTGAAAACTTAGATTTTTGTTCGTTGAAACCTCTACTTTCTGATGGTGCAAAAAATGTATACATTAAAATGTTAATTGTTCTCAGAAAATGCAATAGTTAAAGTGTAAATTTTAATAATTTGCTCAAAATTGTACATTAAACAACTGTACAAATACAACTATGAGCAATTTATTAAAATTTACACTTTAATTGTTGCATTTTCGGAGAACATTTACCATTGTTATGTATATATTTTTTGCACCATCAGAAAGTAGAGGTTTCAACAAACAAAAATCTCACCGACTTTTTAAAAAAATAAATTGTTTGACGTGAGAATTTTTGATTGAAAATTTATGTGCCTTTTCGATATTAAGTCATAATAAGATGAAAAATTAATATTTTAAATAAAAAATACAGGGTGTTTAGGACATTAAAAGTAAGTTTTCAACAAATTTTGTGTAATTTTTTTTTTGTAAAAGATAAAAATTAAATAGCAAGAGCTTCTTCTTCTTCTTCAGTTGTCCATCTTACTACATCTTGTACCTCATTTTTTTGTCGAATTAGTTCGCTTTAAATGCGGTCTCGAAGGCTGGTACCTGTAATGCATCGCAGAATACGCATGAAAACGCAAGAGCTTGGTTATTAGAATTTTTCACCTAAATTTTGAGGTTTGTGAAAAAAGTGTTAACACAAAAGTTGTAGATCTTCTTATTACCTACAACTTTGTCATTTAACTTTTTTCCGTAGGACTTGTAGTTTTTTCGGAAATCGAGATAAACCGTTTCTACTCTTAAAACACCCCCTTTTTCTACTTCCACACCTCAGATCGTAATTTATTTTTCCTTTCATTTTTGTTACATTCTCTTTCTTTTCTAATGGGTTTCATCTTACTATAATTTTTTGCACTTTTTGCCATTTTCAAAGGCTTAAAGCACTGGTCTAACTTTACAGACAGGCGATTTTTAATATCTCAAACTTTTAATTGTTGAAACTACTAAAAGTTCGAAAAATTAATCAAAACGACCTGGATTTACGATACCTAAATAAATTCAATACAATGTCAATAGGTGTCTATTTGCTGCTCTCTAAACTGGGGGATGGTTACCGATGATTTAGTATCACTCGGTGGTCCAATATACTGATTGTTCATGTCTCGTACTGTGACATCGAAAAATAGTTTAAATTATAATGGCCAATTTATTTATCGTAAACATTTACGAACATTAAACATTTGGAACAGTCGCTGGTGGTTTGACGGATATTATAAAGAGATTAAATGATTCATTATCCGTAATATGTTGCTCGATATTAATTATGTATGTATTAGTCACTTTGATCATCGTATCGCCGATATCAAATGAACAATTTTCATAATAAATTATATAAAGCGAAGCCCAACAGAAGCCCATTAAATTACGTTATGTGATTGCTTTACCATCGATGACAGAAAAAAAAACATCAAATTTATCTTTTCATAAATATTTGCTTTACAAATCCAATGAATCATTGAAACTATTCCTGATATAAAATTTTTTTTTAAGATTTACAACAGGAAGCAGGTTTTGATTTGATTTGCGTAACTCATGTATGTGAAACGCAATAAAACGTGGATGGACCCTTAAGCGCATATAATGACATAAAATAAATGAGCTTATTTAAAATGCATATTAATACTATATATGCAGATGCACACGATATCAATACGCAGTAAAACAGTTCATTTGGAACCGATATATTTTCATTAGCGTAATGACAGTTTACATGCGGCTAATCAAGGTATATAGAACAATGAATTAAATTTTCCATGGACCGAGTTAATTTTCAACGATACAACTGTTTCGGTTTTGGTCAACGACATTGTTACCACCGCAAGATACTATGTCTGATTTGAAAATTTCAACACATTCAAAATTATTTCAATTGAAGAAAATTATACGATATGTTATGTCAGCCATTTTGGTCGGAATGGTTTCTATTTCCTGGTTGTATCACTGTTTTCTATTATTATAAAGCTGGGTGTTATTGCTCAGTAAACATGGTCTAAGTACAAGACAATAATTGAGACGTTTTTGGAAAGTATTTAAATCCATTTTATGTCATATGAAGGCAAGGAACTGGTCAATAGTAACTACTCTTGATTTTATTCAAGTAAAACTTGACAAAAAAAAAACAAACTTTGACTTTACAAAATAAACCTCAATATAACCAAAAAGCTATAATGCATATATAGAGGTACATTGAAGAAATTAGTTAACTCGATTTTTTATGGAAAAGTATAGATCTTGACTTACTGATTATGCAACTAAGCCTACTTTTAGATAGAAAATCGTTGGAAAGAGCACGTAACGGTTGTAATTTTTTTTATTAAAAATCAGTATATATAACGACTTCTCAAGGTTGTTCACAACACGTATTTTCCTATTGTAGCTACGAGGGAATGATCTCGAGAATTTTAAATCGTATGCGATTTTATTCCGAAAAATAAACTAATGTTATTTTTCTATACACAGAGAGAATTATCTCTACTACTTCCATTTGTAAGCTATTTTATTCCAAAAATATTCGTGTTTCGTTCGTTCCCCACCACGTATCACATAAACTGTTGAAAATGAATTGTGATGAGAGAAGAGAATATATGAGAAACTATCGCAGTCGACAGCGTTTAAATTTTACAAGGGAACAACTAAATGAACGTCCAACTATTGCTAATAATCAAGTGCTTGATTTTCAGAAATTCTGCTGTGTCCCCGGCGCTAAAATTTGATAACGGACCTTTATAGATCTTGCCAAAATAAAACGAAAATTAAAAGCACAATTTTTCGAGTTTTTCCTTAGTTTTCGAGACCAATAGTATTTTAATAGCACGACTTCAATGCTTTTTCTTATAGAAAATAAAGTTTATGAGTGTGGTCATTTTCAAAACTACTAAGTTTTGACACCAGCAGAGTCCTCAAAATAAAAAGAAATGCGTCTCAACTTAATTTTCAGGAGAAAATAACAAGTTAATTGTGAATATCGCGTGGTTTTCATTCAAATTAACGTTTCCAATGCAACTTTTAAAATTTGATATACCGAAACCGTATTGTTCATTTTTGATTTATTTTAGCGAGATCTATAAGAATCCGTCGTCAAATCTTGGCGTCCGGTAAAAAGCAAAGTTATATGCCTGTGATTTTTCACGAGCCAAGCCACTAGTATTTCTATAAAACTTACTTCATAAGCTTTATAGCCTGCTTATAACAGCAGAAAAAAATAGTTAAAAGTAACTAGAAAATAACGTTTTCATATTTTTACAGAAAGCTATATAAACATTTCAAACAAAAAATAAAAAAAAATACTTTTATTTCTATCTTATTATTATTTAGTGAAAAGTAAAATTTTCATTGATAATTATTAGCAAAACTAAATTTAAAAATAATTCTTTAAAAAGTGCAGAGGTAATTCTTCTTTTTAGAGTTGGATTTAGCTTTTTGCAATATACACAAGAAATATTGGTTGCAAGTTTTGTTTAAAAAGGAATTAAAAGAATTCGGTCATTGCGTCACTAATTTCCAGAGCCGTAGCGTGATAATATTGCATCTAGCATAAAAGAATCAAATATCCTTCTCTTTTATAAACATCTCTGAATTATATTATCTAAAAAATTATAAAAACACACATAGTTTACTATTGTTCACCTCTTTCATTGTGTGGCATCTATGTCAAGTGGCACTTTTTGCTGGGGCACCGTTCGAACAACCTACGCTAGAGCTTTATTAGTTTCCTCCGCATACTAATTTTTGTTTCAAGTTATTAAATTTAAATTGTTTCAGAAGGATGTATCGAGAAAAAATTATTGTGTTAAGTTACAAAACTTTTACTGGTTATAACTACACATTTAATGGTACAATGATTACTTTCTTCTCTTTACTAACAATTTAATTAGGTTTGAGTTATTCAGTTTCTTATATCTTACGAATTCACAATTAAAGCAACTTGTTACAATTTTTTTTTTGTTCTTTAAACGATTTACTTTTTTTTGTTTTTAAAGTGAAACTTTTTATACATTGTCTCAAATTTTTTGGCCTGTCTTTAGCATGTCACTAAATGTAACACATTCTCGGCAAGTGTTCGGCAGAGCTCGTATACACATTGCTAGCTATATACCATGTCGTTTTCCCATGCCTGTTGCGCGAATTATTACTGAATGTAATGAGTTATTTTTCTCTCCTTGACAACGTTTTAGTATATTATAAGTTGTCATTAATTGTCAATCATATTTGTATTAATATTTGTGTTTTGATCAGTGTATTGCTATAAATGTTGTTGTTCACTTGATCGTGATAGGCAAAGTTACAGCTAGTGAGAATAGTGCGAAAATATCCGACGGTGATGTTACAATACTCGTAGATAACAACAGGCAGATGATCGTTTTAACAGTAATCAACAAATTCAATAATGAAAATAACATTCGAGTATTAACATCAATAATGGAAATTCAACAATAGATGCGACGGTGCGCGTCACGTCAGACAGTGAATTCGTGTCACATCCCTTTCTTTGTATTCTATTTTCATACCCTAAATCGAATAATTTTCCGAAAATTTTCAGTAACTTAAGTGCCTAAAATCCGAAAAAAAGTTTCACTTGCATCGTGGTTTCGTAAAACCACACATTAATTTTTTTTTTATTTAAGAATTGAATTTTTAACAATAAAATTTTTTTTTCTATTTTTTTTTTGAGATCAGCGATTTTTAATTTTTTTTTTCAATACTGATTAGGTAAACAATATAGTCAGTTTTATTTTTTCAAAGATACAAATCTATATTTATTATATACTTTTAAATAATATATATATTTGTAGATTTTTGGCCTCTAGATGTTATCTTTTAACATACCTAATGTCTCTTAATATTTATTTGTGTTGACACATACTATTATGACAATGCATTTTGGCACGTAATAAAAAATGTACCTTTTAAGCATAGGTTTAAAATCTTTCAATGTATAAAGAAACCTTATACTCGATAAATTTTAAGTTTATTAAACGATATAAATATTAAATCCAATCACTTAATGCTAACAACATTTTAAAATAGACATTGTAACTTTCTAAGAAACCTATTAAATTATAATATAAAAGGGTCGTTAAATTAATCAATTTTATTCATGAAACTATTCCACGAATTCTCCAAACAGTTGAAACCCCATCACATTATAAGTAATTTAAAAAAAATTATTCATAGTTTACCTTTTAAAACGCATTATTTTATTAATAGAACGATTCATTATTTAAACACTGTCGACTGTGACATGTGACACTGTGATTATACGCTTCAATATCGAAACTAATTAATTGCATTTAAGACTAATTTGTAATTGACAAAGGCTATAGAGAAACTTTCATGAAACTTTAAATTGTTTTATTATCTCATCGGGATCGGACGTATTATAAAGCAGCCGTTCTCTTACGGCGATTAGATCCCTCGACGAGTTGATTAAGCTCTCGAAACCTGGCGCAGAGAAAATATTTGTAAGAATTTTAACCAAGTCTATATTATATGATTGATGACAAAAGTTTATACGTAGATACCATGTCCTTGAGACGATCTGGGGAAGAAAATTTGATTTAATTATATTAAAAAGTTTTTGGTCCTTTTGTTTTATTTTAGAAAAACTCAATATAAGTTTGGCCGTTAGACTAAATATAGCAATCATCCTTTTTACATAGAACATTTGACCCGGAATATTCCCGAAGGTATTTTAAAAAAATTTCAAGCATCGTCTTTATGATGATTATTACTATACAGAGGTACGGCCACGTTTTTATCTGTTCTCTGTTTTTTGCATATTATACATAAAAGTGTCTCGGGGAGCTTGGAAGACATTTGGTTTATTTGGATGAAAGAAGAAAAAAAAAAGGATATTAATTGTTTGGGAGAAAAATACGATGGATTTATATTTTATGCACGAGTTTTAATAAAAATGTTGAAGAATATTTTAATATTCATCCAATGTTTCAATCATTCAATTTGTATATATAAAGGGAAATTTGCGTGTTGTCGTAACAAGTAATCTGACAAAATATCGATGCTGACATTTTCATACTAATGAAGTGATGTGAAAAATTAAATATTCGTACGTTACAATGTCCCATTTTTATCATAAAAACATCTTTTTTTCATGAAAAACATTTTCTTTACTTCGATACCATCGCTTCGGTTTATTCATATTAATTTTCTTCCCGTTGGATTCGCGTTCATCTTGGCAATATCAAAGACAAAATTTAATTAAAACTTTGCACACAATATATCGAAGAATCAAAAAATACTCTATACGTACGTAGCTATATTTACGACAATAGTATAGAAGTAAATATATTCCGTAATTTTATTATGGGTGGCATCATTAAATTGATACAACCTCAGTGTATTTTAATGAGCAAAAGGCAGCCGCTCTCCATTCAATATGTTCAAGTCGGCACAACGAAAGCCATATCTCGTTCAATTTCAAACAGAAGTCGCTTGTATTATTTGTCATATTATGTCGAGAATAAAAGCACCCGACACCCACTCACCTAACCAACACAACCACTCCACTACTGTAAAGTATAGAATTTAATTTTCGACATTCCATGGTTGAAGTCGACTAAATTAAGTTGACAAAAACAAAGTTGAACGTAGTTCATAAAATAAATTCGACAAAGTATTTTTATAGATTTTTTTTTTTAATTTTATACTGCTTTAGTCGTCGATATTAATATATGAGGTACCTATTGATTTGGTGAAAATCAAAGGGTTTAAAATTACCTCGTCGATGGTGACAATTTCCGGATGTCCCTTGCGTTAATATCCGTGCGATTAAACAGATTGCTGCTGATTTACGCGCGTTTCAAGTTTGGGGGGCAACAGGTTCATTGCTGATTCGCTCGTCTTTAATTGCATAATATTTGCATTATTTGGTTGTGATTGCACTTTGATCTGTTGGTGAAATTAAGTAAACATTAGTTTAATGGAGGATATTCATTTTAAAAGTGAACTGGTATCTCGTGAGATTTAAACATAATGAAAATTCAAATCAACTTTATTCATTTTACAACTATTCTTTGTGAATTTTGAAAATATTTGTTAGTAGAACAAATTTCCAAGATTTTTTTTTTTATTATTTTTAATAGTCGCTTGAATTGCTAGGTCATTTTGCGACTGTGTGATTTATAGTTTGTCAGCTAGGAGTTGAGTCAAAGATTTTTGTAATAGGTGGAGTTTTTATTCATTTCTATTGTTTGTCGAATTTAAAAGATTCGTGGTTGAGTGCGGTTGTCAGGTCTGATTTGTTGTTGAAAGAGAGATCATAACTGGGACCTGGAAAAATCAAGTAAAGCACATCTATTCAGATTTCACAATTTGAGCACATCGGTGCAGACTCTCTGGAAAGGGTGTGGAAATGAGTATTTTTGGTGTGGCTCGTTCTTAGTCTAGGGATGGCAGTTTCCTCTTCTCTACTACCCCAAGTTTATCCATTTACTACTTTTTTTTATTACTATATAGATAGCAAAGGAAGTATTGTAATCGGGTCGAATTTTCGAACTCGAGCTTTCACCGGAAATACATGTTTTTAGGTATCCCGAGTCCAAACAAGTGATTCTTAGAAACATGTCTGTGTGTATGTGTGTGTGTGTGTGTGACAGCCATATCGTATCGAAAGCTTTATCCGAATTTCAACAAACTTGGAGTTTAACCTCCATTTTATATCAAGTTGTGCCACGAAGCTTTTGGTTGAAATCGGTTAACCGAAAGCTCCATTTTATTATAGCAGTTTTTGAGCTTTTTAAATTTTTTTGAAAATGGCTCCAACGATTTTCTTTAAACTTTCTATAGTTCTAAGACTCATTGATGTGTAGATTTTTTATTTGAAACTTTTCCTGGGAAAAATCGAATGAGGACGGTTTTGGGATGAAAGATGGGAAATCGTATATACATGTATATAGGTTGTAGGTATGCATATACATAGTTCTGTTTATATGTATAGTTATAAAAAGCTTATATTTCTTTTAACCAAAAGCGAGTTTCATAAATGAACGTAAAAGAAAGTACTGTGACACCTCGCAGCAGATATTTTTTGAATTGTTTTTTTTTTCATCTAAATGATTGAATTAGTAGTGAAGTTGGTAATGATTTTCCTTAGTTTAGGGGTGTGAATTTTGCGAATACTCAAGCCTATTATTAAAAAAATATAAAAATTAAATAATTATTACCTTCATAAGTCGTATTGCCAAATATCTATGGCCCTCGGGACTTTTTTTTACAAGCTTTTATTTAACTCGCAATATTTGTTTGTTTAGTCAAATCTTCTGCCATCGAATATTTTTAACCTACAGTGTGAGATTTAGCAATTGGTTCAGTTTCAATGATGAAGCATTTTACATGTTACAATTTTTACATTTTTTATTGTTTTACCTTATGCCTTTTTAAATTGTTGCAAAATAAAATCTTAAACGTCAGTATATACTGATAACAAATAGCTGAAGTAAGAAATACTAATTAAAAACCTAAGCTTTCCGCTGTTTTCATATTTTTTTGCTAAATTTTATTTATTTATTACTTACATTATTTCTTTTTCTGTTCTCAGCTCTATATTCTTCTAATAATTAATAGAAGAATTCATTTGATTTAACATTATTTTAGAAAACATATTTAACAAAAACTAAAAAGTTAAAAATAAACCTTACCTATAGTAAAAACATTTTTCAAAATATGCTTTTACAAAAATGCTCTAAAAATAAAAAAATAAGCTTTGAATTAAATCAAATCTATTAATTAATTTAATTTTACATTGTATGTAATATAAAAGCTTGTCGTGAAATTTACCTAATCAAAAGTGTAAATACTTTAAATGGTTTTTTTAGTATGCAAAAAAAAAAATACAATTAGCATATCAAATAAATTTCGTAGGCACTGAAAAAAAGATTAGTTATAAATTTTAGAAATGTCACCTCAAATCAAAAAGTATAGGTAAGTATCATTTGAATTCAGAAATTTTCACCTTTTTATTAGACCAATGGTGAAATTTATCTTTATCTTTTTTGTAAGTAATTATTGGTTTGAAATAAAATTTTCAAATATTCTTTCATGCTTTGTCTGCTTTTATCATTCGTATTCGTATTTTCATACCAATGGTACCAGCAGTAACATCCTCTTATAATTATAACCGTCTTGATTAGTAATGGATCAGATTAAAAGTTAAATGTTTAAAATGTTTTTGTAAACTAAAAAAAAATAATGAGTGCTTATGTAAATTTTGCGACAAGCTTTTATATAGTAGATATCATATAAAATTTAAAATGAAATTAATTGATGGGTTTGATTTAATTTAAAGCTTTTTTTTTCTCTTTAGAGAATTTAAATAAAAGCTTGTTTTTAACTAAAGTTTATTTCACATTGATTTGAACGTTTAGATATGTCGTTCTATACTGACTATTTTAACAAATCCAAAAAAAAATATTGAATGTGGTTTTTTGGATTGTTGCTAATGTTAATTTTAAAGAGAAAATAATTTGTTTAAAAAATTATGAATAGAGATAATATTACAATTTATTACTGAACCCAGCGCTAAGAGTCATGTTGATCCAATATAATAAAGTGTTGATAAAAAAGATTTTCTGTGAAGCACATTTTTGTCAAAAACTAACCAATTATCAACCCGTCAAATATTTTTAGACAGCTTCATATCATATCCAAACAATATAAAATCATAATTTTTTTAATCCGTTTTTTTTTAAACTCGAGTAGATATAATTTATTATATATACGTCATGATTGATTATAAATTTTTTTAATGACACAAAGTATACAATTACAGACGTTGATTAATGATTCGCCTAGAAAAGGTAATGTTTGAATAATTTATTCTATCACTGGCTTTTATAAAGCACAAAGCTTTTCACATCCATACATTATGATTACTTATATAAATGAAATAGAATGAAAAGTTTATTGAAAAACTTGATTTTTTTGGAAAACTTGCTTTTGCAAAGGCTTAAATTTTGTTTACCGCTAGGTTTTGTGTTATTCGAAAAAAAAATTGTCTTCGGCTCGAATTACTGCGAGCGACACGGCGTCAAAACCATTTCAATGGGACGCTTTGTTTGTCTGCGACAAACTCAATGTGACATTTATTGCTTGCGTAAATGTTCGATTTTGTCGCAAAATTGCTTTTATAACATCATCAATAAATTATACGAGAAGTTATGTGGTTTGAAACCAAGTTATTGTTATATGTATCAATGTGTATGTGAAAATGTGATTTTATTCGCTAGTCGTATCGCATCGCCTCTTTGTACTCTTACATTTTTGAGTTTCAACAAAACAAAAATATACAGATAGGAAAATTTAAAATAAGGGATTATTTATGTTCTAAAAATTCAAAAATGAGTCACATATTAATCCATCCACTCATGTAATGTACCCATTTACAAAAAAGCCTCGTAGCTTTATAATTTTGATGCTTATACAAATGAATATAAAAACATTAAAATATATTTTAAATATTTTAAAATTTTAAGCTTTTCTAGTTGTACTCTTAATACCTCTTTTAAACATTTTATGTTTAATTTTAACACTGATAAAACAAAGAACCTTAAAAAATACAAATTCCCATATCAATATTGTTATAATAAAACTAGTTGTATCAAGGAAAAAGTTGAAATAGAAAATCATTCCCTCGACACCGATTTCGTTAGATTCAATATCGATTCAATGGCAGAAACATTATTTTGGTCTCAATTCTTTCAAATTGAATTAATAAATCGATGATTAAAAATTATTTTCCCAACAAACAACGAATCAATTGACCGAGAGGATAATTCCCGAAAAATATTCCAATTAATTGTCACGTGAACTTGAAACGATTCACATGTACAAATTGTTTAATGCAAATCTAACACAAAAATCGGGAAAAGATAAACGAGCTGTGCGTCATTGTTTCGGAACAAACGGCCGGAAAAACCCGGTAACAATGGTCCGGGGACTTGTCAAATCCCATCCCCGTTCCCGTTTGTCGACAACAGGGTCGAAATAAAACAGGAACCAATAATACTTGCGCGTAATTATATGTTTGAAGTTAATGCAATATTTGTTTTACGCGTATTTAACCTCAAACTACCAACGAAAAACTCTAAGCTCTCCATTTTCGACTCGTGATAATTGTAATTGACGAATCAAACGTATAACGACAATAATGCGACAACCAACTAAATCGTTTAATTTCATTCGCTTTAAATGGCCGCTTAAGCACTCGAAAAACACATCAAAACACAAAACATTAATTAGAATTCTCGATTTGAGTTTGTAGAGAAAATTTTAAAGTTTCTCATCGGTGTAATTAATCGTTTCAATCCGTGTGTAACTTGCATAATATGTTATGACAATGTCGAAGGGCGTAGCTGGGGGGGCAATTTTTCATTTATATTTACAGTTCGACATGGCGAAATAATGTATTGTTCAGATAACCGTGGCAAATATAAAGCATATGCATCGCGTTCTAATATAGGCTGTGCTGTGATAAATAAAACGCAAAGTCTGTTTTTCAGTGCCATAAAAAGCGAGTAAAATAAACAATTTTTTATTTGCTATTAAATATTTTTTGTTCGGGATAGTATCAATCATCAATTTTTTCTTTAGAAGAAAATGTAGAAAAGAAAATTGAAAGATAGAAACAATAATATAGTTTAGTTATTGAAAGAAGACATACATACATCTCAATTCAGTTAATGGTAAAGTTTTTTTTTAATATTTTAATTTTGATTTATTTAACATCAGAATATCAGATCAACTTCTAGTTTATTAGTGACCAGTGATTAACTGTTAGAATTTTTAATTTACAGTTAGATTTATTTTATTTATTATCGTTATAGTTAGAGATTTTCAGATCACTGTGGTTTTGTTTGAAGAGGTCTTTAAACTAAGATTATTGTTTTTGTGGCACTATATGATGTCCCACTAGAGTTGGCAAAAAACCGTATTTTTTTTAAAACCAGGTTTTTTGTTTTTTCTTATCCTAAACCCTATTAACCGGTTTAGGTTAACGGTTAACCGGTTAAAAACCGGGTTTTTATGAAAATTAAAAATATAATAAAATCACCCCACCTTTATTGTATTTATTTACAAATAAAACACCATTAATTAATTATTTTTTTTGTAAAAGTTTATTTGGAATTTCAAAATTTAATAAAACTGCTAAAGACATGTTTAAAGAGTAACTTTACTCTATATTACATCTAATTTTGTTGTCAAAATTTAAAGTTTAACTGTGATTAAGGCATTTAAAAGTAATTCTAAGTTGCTCGTTCTTTTCCCGGTTGTTTCAAATAACTGACATTCTTTTCTAAACGTTCATCATTTAGCGACATTTCTACTTCATTTATCTTTATTATGTGTTTGAATCTCACTACTTATCCTCACCTACAAAATTTCTGGTTCTGATTCAATTTGAATCATTCTTTCTAATAATCGCTTGCCAAAATTTAACACAACTGATTTTGACAAATATGGCAGAATAACTCCCATCCCGGCTGAATAATTGATTTGATTTTTGCATAATTTGCGTCTTTTAAATACTTTGCCAAAGTTCTTTTGTAAAATTCATTTTAAATAATATTAAATATGGTTTGACAAAAATCTCGAATATTTTTATTGAATAACCGGGTTTTCGGTTTTTGAATTTTACTAAAAAACCGGTTTTAACCGATTTGCAAACCCTATGTCCCACTGATTGGTTATTTTTAGGAAATTAATTAGTTTTGTGTCCTACTTTCATTGTCCGACAAGATTTCTTTCAAAGCATGGTTGTTTCGGAAACTATTCTCGCACAAGCATATTTGGGCCATTCTATTAAAAAGTGGTTCACTGATAGTGGAACGTTACACCTTTCACACACTGAGGCATTTTTCTTCTTTAATATATGTCCATGGTTACACAAATATTCTATTCTGAGTCTGCAAAGCTTTACCTATTGAGGGTATACCAGGAGGACAAGCATTAATGGAAGATACATTCAAATTTCAAAGGTTGGCGCTGGATATACGATAAGTATCCCTTGAAGTTGGCTACGTATTCCTATTGTACCACTACGCACAGTACTTCTATAGTACTTATGGTACTGCCTAACACTGCCTGTACTGTGACATTACTTTCAGGCTTCTGTGATTTGTGCACTTATGAGTCATTTATTGAGTGCAACTGCAATAAAGCAATAATGTTAAAAAGTTTCAAAAGGTATCTCTTTATTGCCAGAACTACCGTATCCACTAGTAAAACTATTTTACTTAAATTTGAAACAGAAATTACAAAATGGTAACATTTGCATTCTCCGCGATCACGTCAATTATTTTCAAATATTACACAAATACACTGTTCAAGTACTGTAACCAATTGCAAAGAAATAAACGAAATTAACCAATAACAACGCTAGAGTGGATATATAGGTCCTTCAGTGCTATCTGGTTCTGTCACAGACGCGACTCCAAGCTCTTAACACGGAGATTGTCCTCCTTCTATACCCTCCATAGCTTTATTTTTTCTGCAAGAATTTCTCCATTTGGTTGGTGTTTACTTTACGGCTCTCAGCTTACTTCCCTTTTTCCTTCTGCCATTCAGTATTCTTCTTCTCTTTAGTTTTTCGTAGGATTTTTGATATCAGGTCGATCGTATGTATACTGGTATCTCGTATGTCTTCGACCCTTGTTGTTCTTGTAGCCGCATCTACTTCCTCATTTCCCGTAATCCCACAGTATCCATGAATCCCTATGAATTCCAAGACTATTCCATCCTTTCTGATTGACATTAGATCTTTTTGTATTTGGACTATAAATGAGTGTTTGTTATTCCAGTTGTCCACGATGCTCATTAAGACAGCGATTGAATCTGAGCATATCAGTGTCTTCCTTGATTTCTTTAGTGACACCAACCGTTTAATTGCATACATGGTAACGTATAGGTTGGTTGAATATATGGATTTAAGGGGTGGACGTTCATAATATTTTTGGTGATTTTGAACTATGTTAGCAGCTCATGTATGAATTGGTGTCTTTGATCCGTCGGTATATATTACTAGATATTCGGAGTAGGATTCGGATGCGTTTGTTCTTTATTCCAATCTCTTAACTTAAAGTGTATTTTTACTTCGTTGACTTCCGAAGAAGCCATCTCATGGGGTTAAGTTTTTGTTATTGGTTAATTCACTCTCTTAAGTTTACTTTAAGGACAAAGCATAGAAAGGGAATAGTTGAAGTAAATTAAAATACTAATTTACAAGATTTCTTTAAAGATAACAATTTCTAAAATTTTTTGGTTTATTTATTTTCAAATGTATTTGGTTATCGTAAACAAAATGTATCCTTCTATTCTTTGAAATAAGGTGAGCTATTGTTGTGTAGTTGCGCCATATAAATCTGTGATTATTACTAACGTAATTATTATTTTCATAGTTTCATGGTTACCAATTGCATTAACGAAGTATTTCAATTTTAAATCAGTCACTTTGTATAAACTATTAAAATAATTAATACATATCCTTCGGAAGAAAAATATTTCAGTAAAAAAATAAAATATAATTTACAAATTATAAGAAAGTAATAATTCAATAAACCATAATTATTATTTTAGATTTATTGTGTTTACGTATATATATGACAATGTAAAGATAGTTTTGCAATTCATTTATGTTTGTAATGTCGCTGAATTTGAAAATTAAAAAACACATCCAAATGAAGGAGATATTAAATAATCTGAGTCGTTTTCATTCATTTTCATTATCTTAAGGAAATTTTGAGTGACCAGAATCAGGCAATTAAAATGTTAGTTTAATGTGAAATGTTTCTCTTGAGCAAAATTAAAAAGTTTCCATATAATGAAAGAGACTCATAATCTAAATTTTTTCAGAAGACATTATAAGTATGATTAGGTAAAACAAATTTAAAAACACCTTGGTTATTATGAGCTGGTGCAAATAAACAAAAAAAAATCCACAAAGTAAAAAAAAGGTTTTTTGATTTTTTTTTTCCCAAACGAAACATTTCATTTATTTTAAATTCAGTAACATTATTTGTATGACTGAGTTAAAAAAGTGCTTCTGGTGTTTCAAAAATAACAAAATCTTAAATTCACTTCCCGGAAAAAATCGAAAAGGGAAAAATCGGAAATTCCAATTAAATATTTACAAGTCCTAATGGTTTCTGAACCCTTCATAAAAATTTTACATATATATAAAAAAAATATCCATTCCATTTTTCTCTCAACTCGTGAAAAATTAACAATTTTATGATAAGTTTTCAACAAGGTCATATTTACTTTGGCTCGACCATAAATCACATTGCCGCTAATTTATTTTCATCTCATTTTCAGCCCTAATTTTCTCGGGCTTTCGCCAACTGAAAGGAGCGGTAATCAAACATACGCTCAAATTTATTATATTTCTTTGCATATCGTGCGAAACGGCCAAGAGAATTAAAAAATGCTTCCGGCCGGAAAATTTGCTATTATAAAAAAAAAAATAAAATTCGGTTGATATTGATTTGACGTCGTGCGTCGTCCTTGTAATATCCGATCGTCAGCGACAAAAAAAAAATTAATAACTTTTTTAATTAGCTACAGTTCTGCGTTTTCTCAATTTAATTTCCTGTCATTTACAGTCGGTGTTGCGTTAGTTACTTTGGTTTTTTCCATATTTAACAAAGAAAAAAATTATATGTTGAAGAATTTTACAAGAAAGATAAAATAGTTGTTTACGAGGCAAAAATTCCAAAAAGGCATTATCTCTAGTCGACGTCTCTCATAACGACATAAAATAGTAAATATGCAATAACTTCTCCGTCAACTCTTTATATCGGGGACCATGTGTAGGTACTCGTGTACAGTATATGTATGTATGCTCTACGTATACATAGACAAGAGGCAAAAACTGCATATAACCTTTTTATATATATATATATATATATATATATATATGTATAAATTCTTGTTGCAATATATCAAAATAATGATAATAGCTTTTGCATATAAAACGAGGAATTTCTTATAATACGCTCGTTGGCCGGACCCCCATATTTTTCCTATATACGATCATCTCTCGAGCACTACTCGTCGTTTCTCATTTTCCAAGCAAAGCCCAAAACCATTTTTTTCATTCACGTAAATATGCGTGCTCATCACTTTACTAGGTATATCCCATATCCTCCTATACTGCCGCGCTCTCGGAATGGTGCTTCAATGTTATTAAAAAATGAAATATTGACTTCCGCCTCATATCTCATTTTTAATATCGGCTTTTGTAATAGTATTTAGCGAAATAATCTTCTTTTCACTATAGCCCGAGCGACGCCATCTTTTATCGCGTTTTCAATTTCGACCGAGGATTTATTGCATTGCAAAAATATTATGCTTTTAAATGCTTCATATTAAAATTGAAATTTTCAACAACGAATTTTTTGTCCTCTTATAATAGGAATTAAATAATGATTTAGTAGGAAGATAGAGACAATTTAAGTAGAGCTTGCAAGTAATTAACAGTTAAACCTTGTCAATTTATTTGTGTTAAGTCTCGCTAAACTTGTATCGATAGACAGAACTTGGGAAGGTATAAAAGAATGCGAGCTACAGTGTAAAAGTGGAAACTAATCAATAAGTAATTTCAATGTAAATACTTCTGTTCGCGTCGCTTTACCTCACCTCGCACAAAAGTAGTTAATTTAAACGACGTAACAAGCTAATAGAGAATTAACTTTAATTTGATTTCGAGCATTTATTACCAAACGTAAAAGTAATTGAAAAAGCGTCGCAAAACTTATCAGAAAAATCGGTGAAACCTGTTGGTTTTTTTGCATATTTATTAATTAAACTAATAATTTGCAAATTGATTGTTTAATATGAAGACTCTAACATTGTTTTGTTCTGATTTGTACGAAGCAATCGGAGGAGTGGAGATGAAGAATTGAAAATTTGGTTTTATTATGAACCCTTTGTCCTTTGGTCCTTCAGTTTATTTATAGCCGGAGGGGCACGAAATAAATACATGTATATAAATGAGTCGTATGTTTGTGTGATTCTGTGTGTGCGAGAAAGTGGTGGAGTTTGAAAAATTTAAATGTCACCCCCGGGAGATTTGTCTGACAATTATTTATGGCGGCTAATATAAATATACAAATAACGACATTTTTTTCTTTTGAATCGTAATTGGAAATTAAAACACTGTAATTTATTGGATCGTTAAGACATGATTTCTGAGGGAAAAATATATTTCGATTCAAATAAAAAAAGGGTTCTTTGGTGATTGACGATATTTGGTATAAAATGATGGCATAATGATCTTAATATATGGGACAGTTTCTCAAGGAATCCTTAAAAATCAAGCATTACACCATATATAAAACGTAAAGTAACTTTTAGAAAAACGCTTAGATTTTTAATAAGTTTTTTTTTTGGCTAAGAGTTATATGAAACATGGAATAAAATGCAAAAAATTGAGGATTTTCATAGTTTGAAATATCACTTAGATCTTAGAAAAAGTCAACACGGGAACTGTTGCGAGGAAGAAAATTATGTGAGTGAAAGTTGTGCTAAGAAAATTTTTAAACGAAGTTTTTTGATTTTTCTTTAAGAGTTATCAAAGAGCGGTCTATGATTGTAAACATTTTTTTTATAACTTCCAGTTGTATTTTTTTTTTTTTTTTTGTTAAAAGTAGAATAGTAAGTCATTTGTGTTTGGTAAATGTCCTCTAACAATCCCACACAAGAAATTATTTAATTATTTCACTAGTTGTATTTTACTATGTCCTCTCACTATTTAATTAAAACTGAGGAAATTCTGTAGTCTTTTCCTTTTGAGTCTTCTCTTTTGCGGTACTATTCTGGATGCTTCCTCTCTTATTTGCTCGTTTTCAGGATTTTCCATGCTTGTGTGTAGAAGACTATACGCCTATCTTATCACATCTTTCATTAATGCCACTTCAAGTTATTGTGTAAAACTGATTCTTGTCCATACCATGGCGCACCAGTTATCATTCGTAGCACCTGGTTCTGTATAACCTGAATTCGCTTTAAATAACATAAGGCCGCCGAACCACAGAGACCACAAGCATATGACCAAATTGGTCGGATTTGCATAATATACATTAACTTTTTGGCTTTTAGGCTTAGTGTTGCTTGTGGAGCTAGCATAGATTTAACCTGTTTTATGCGAACGCGAAGCCTATTGACCAAAAGTTCAATATATAGTTTCCATCTTAACTTACTATCCAGATGTAACTGTAGATACTGTACCGAGTAACTTACTAGCAGGACTGTTTCATTTAGTTGTAGTTGTTTTCTGCACGGTTTCTTTTTTAAAGTGAATAGTACAAATGCAGATATAAAGGGGTTCATACTGACCCGCCACTTTTTCCGCCACTGATCCATATCATTCAGGACTACCTGTAATCTAATATTGACAAGCTGGTGAGTTTCATTATTCACTAGATATGCCATGTCATCAGCATATTGAACTGCTGTGAGGTGCTTTGCGTATGACATGTCATGTACAATATTGGGTATAGGTATGGCCCCAAAATACTACCTTAAGGGACTCTTGCTTTAAACGATTAAGAAGCCGACATTCCTTCCTTATAACGAACTGAATAAGTGCGTCCTTGAAGATAAGATTAAACTATTCGATAGTAAGTATCGAGTAAAGTAAGTTTTGGATTCATATGGTAAAAAAAATTTAAAGGATATAGATGTGGAAATTGTTTATCTAAATAATGAATGATAATTGTTGAAAATAATAGATTACCTATATTTATAATTATGAGTACGATTTAACGATTTGTTTTCCGCTTTATGAATTTGTAATCTGTCCCTGGACATTAAGCAAATATGATGAATGTACAGGTGGGTGAGACTGCACTTCCTAAAAAGGGTACCTTAAGATGTTAGTGGTTCTCTGAAAGGTAACTCCAGAAATGAGACGCGATTCAGCCTTCGGTGGTGATCAGAACTATCCAGGAGGTAGACAGCCAGATAGTTGGGATGTTCGTTCAGTCTCTGCAAGTATTTTTGACTGAATCTGGCTATCTCACTCCTCACTGTAATGACGTTGAGGTCCCAAAGGATGGCGTGATTGGTGACGTACCAAAGGGTTTCAGTTATTGTCCTCGCTGTATTTGACTTGAAGCACTGAATCTTGTTCACATTGGAGTAACTGGCGGCTCCCCACAGCTGTATCCTATATGTGATGTAACGATTTAAAACAAACTTTGAAATTTTTGTCTTGTTTGAAGAGATATCTTATATAGCGTTTAGACAAACATTTTTGTGTTTATCTTTAGAAAGTTGTTCCTTAAGTTCTTTGAACTAAAAATTGTATTTTTCAATATGAACTGAATTCTCAGGTTTTTGCATATTTTTTTCACAAATAACTTTAAAATAAAATAATTAAATCCCTCAAATGTTTTCAATAACGTTGATTTTCACATTGTGGAGGGATAAATTTTGAGAATTAGTTTTAAGGAGATTTACACCTTACTTACTTATACTGAAATTTAGTTAAATGATGGCATAAAAGTTACGTATTCATTTTTCAAAAATAAAATTTAACTCTTTCAATCACAAAAAGTAGGAATTACTTTTGACACTTTTGACTTTAAGTCTCTTATAATTGAATTTTCTTTTATGGTTTTTCTTACAACGTTGATTTTGTGTACCTATTGAAATTTAATTTGTTTTTCTTTTTTATATTTAAAGCTACTAGAAGAAAATTAAAGTTTTAAAAATAAAATGTTTTACCCATACTTGTGTTAAAAGTAAACCAGACTGAAAGTTTAAATGTAAATCACTTTTCTTACAAACAAAGAGTTAGTACCAAATTCTAATGCAAAATTGACAAATTTGGTTTTATAAAAGATATTTTTATCGATTTTTGTTTTGAACATTTTTCTGAAAAACTCAAAAAATAAAACAGATTTCATAATAAATACCAAAAAAAAAAACTAAATGTCAATTCACTACTCATATTTACCTTAAGAAAAGAAAAATGATTCCTCCAATCTACCATTAGTCTTTTTATAAACAATAACCGTGATTAATTTATTAATCTGGTTGATTACTTCTGAACTTATTCTCGTTTTAGTCCATATTTTTTCCTCTCAAAATTTTCACTAACATCGCCATATCTACCAAGTAATTACTGTACTAACTTATTCATTATTTATTGATTCATTACACCTCGAGATTTCATTTAGTTTTTCTTCATTTCACTCAAAAAATTACTAGTTGTTATAAAATAATAATTGTGAAATGAAAGTTTTCTCATTCGTGATTGATTGTTGTAATAGACGATGAAAGATTAGTAGGTATATATATAAAACTTAGATGAGAGAAAGAAAGATTTTCGCTTACAATTAACATCATTACAATTATGTCTTTTTACAAAGAGCACGTTATGCTTTTGTAGAAAAATTGTGTGAAATTACCAATGTTTAGACAATAACAGATTTTTTGCTTCTTATGCAATTTTTAGTTTTTATATAATTGAAACATTGTGAGTTTTGACACGCACATTTATGTTTTGTAAATACATTTATGTCGAGAAAACCAATAAAAAATTAAATCTAGGTTTATTGCAAGTGAACTAAATAAATATAACAATATAAAAATATAACAAGTTCTCTGAATTCATTTTAAAATTTTTGTTTTTGGTACATTTATGTCTTCATTTGGTCTCGAAACGATTGACTTTGAGCTTTCTTCCAATTTGAATTCGCGACATAAAAACAAAATGATTTTATTTGGTTCAAAGTAAATGTCTCCGTTCTCTCAACGATGAAATAAAATATAATATGTAATAAATCTGCATACTTCTTCGACTAAATAAGTGTTTGAAGAAAAAAATTTCCACCCGATTTCAAACATTTTATCTACATTCTTATAACTCGTAGCTATCAGAATAAAAATTACTCTTGTCTCTGTCTCTATAAAAATAATCTTTCCATAAAATATTATTATTGAACTCCTCCTGAAAATATCGTGAAATTCAGGACCTCACTTTCCCTCAGGAATGACTACATGTGTTGAATATATCTTCTCTCTATACATACACCCAAACGACTCGTTTTTCGTCTCAATTCAGACATGAACAAACCCCTTTTATATTATACATTTACTAACACTCTTAAAATCCTCGATGGAGGATTTTATTTTTCCTTCAAACGTTCAAATCATCTTCCCTTAATTACTTCAATTTTTTATGGCTTTTTCAATTTTCGCTAAGTACTTGTTAAATTCGCGCGTACACAAAACGTCGCTATTAAAAATAATGAAGTGGAGCAAAGAAAAAAATCTCGCTTTATATAAATTAAATATTTACATTCATGGGAATTGTCATCGTTCGAGGCTCTAATTTTGAAAGAGATGTTCTTTAGTAAAAAAAATAACACCGTAGATTTTTTCACATTTACATAGATTTCTTGAGGTGGAAAAATCTGTTACACGTGAAATTTCCTCAAATATTTTATCTGATGACAAGAAAAAAAAAATTAATTTTTTTTTGGTGAAATATGAGAGATAAAACCTCACAAACTACATTATAAACAGCTTTTGTTCCGACAGCAGCATATTTTTGGACTTGAAAACAGTGAAGATATCATTCGAGACAGTCTAAGACACAACGTCACTTCTCGTTCCACCTATCTTCCTTATATTCCCATTTTAAACTCGAGCAAATTTCATAAAACAACGCACTTTATCGCACTACATTCGTAAATTGTCAAGAAAACTAACTTCCTTGTAAATGTTGCCGGGAAAAAAAAAAACGAGGAAATTTTTGGAAGTTTCACGACTTAATCTTATCGAGGACATTTCTTGCGAGTACATAGATTTATCCAGCAATGGGCCACAATGAGGGAAAATGTCGAGTCGAAAGTTTTAGTGCTTTCAGTGCCTACGTGTATTGTAATATTTTATGTAGTTGTACAGAAGAGATTATGCTTGATAAGGTGAAAAGGACGCGTAACAAAATTTACTCGCTAACGGAGGTTTTGACTGAAATAATCAAAAGCCCACGCTAATACTTCCGGTTGATTCCAGAAATATAGGCGTGGGTGTTGCACTGGGAACAGAACAAATTCTCGAAATGTTTTTTACGGAAAAACTTAAAATGTGTCTAATAGTTTTTAATATAGATTTTCTTCTATTCATTACGCTTTTATAGAGACCTAGTTTATTGGAAAATAATTCTCAAACTTATGATTTACTTCATTTCTGTTTAACAACTTTTGAAAATTTAATTATACTTTTTTTTGATTACTTTACTTTGACTTATTTACACTTAAGTTTGTATTTATAATCTATCTGCTAAATGATTAATTATTTTAGAAAAATTTTCATTTTTTTTAAATGAAGACTGAATTCATTAAATAAAATAAGAAAAGGAAAGTTATTGTAATTACAAGTTAAAGTGTAAATAAGAGTAACGAAGAAATAAAGATATAAAGATGTCTGTTGGGATGATGCTCCTGATGACCTCTGGAATCCGATACGTTTTAAAGTAGAAAATGAATGTTGAGTGTTGAACGATTGAATGTCGAATGTAGACTGGATGAATGAATGAGATGAATCGTTACATGGCCGGATATTAATATTTTGTTAATATAAAATTATTTTTCCAATCGTTTCCAATTGGCTTGTGGATCGATCCAGGCTCAAAACTGTTTTGAATGATACAAGTTTCGACGATGGATCGATCCAACAAGTTTTGAACAGTTAAAAAACCTTTTTATAGACACAAAACAAAACAAAAAACCTTTATAAGATAGATCAGGTCAAGAATTCACTACTTGACTTGATTTTTAGCCAGTTCACTGACTATAATTTTGACTTGAAATCAAACAAACTTAAGTAAAATTTTAACATTTCAATAACAAGTCAAGTCAAGCATTAAATATAGAAGTTTTTGTTTTCAAATTTTATATATTAAACTCAATTCGTTACAAAAAATGTCCAAATACTTGACTTGATGAGCTCCTAGATCAGGTACTCAGAATAATATTAATGATCCCACATATTTTTGCAACTGTTTCTACAAAACTGCTTCATGTTTGCATGTTCGAGGGTCAGTTACTTAAATGAAAAAAATAGATATAAAGTTACATATTTAAACAGAGTGATTATTAAGTTTACCTTTAAATAAAACTCTCTTAATTTGAGTATCAAAAGAGAATATCGCTACACAACCAATAAAGACGAAAAAAATGAATATGCCGAATGATTCTAAGTAGACTTTTAAATAGGCCCTACTGTAGAACAGTATATTTAAGACACTACCTGAACAATAATGATTTGAAACATCAAACATCAAAATTTGGAAATCTCTTCACCTTTAATGATGTCTTTTATTTAAGGATTATATGCAGTTAAAATTTTCAAAAATCTTTTTTTTTTTAATATTATTTTTGTAATATACCTTACATATATTTAAGAACACACCCAGAAAATTTCAAGTTAATTTATAAATTATTTTCAAAGTACCACGCAAACTTTTAACAACAGTTTTTTTTCTACGTAAAGGGCTTTTGAAACTTTAAATACGTTTTTCTCAAAACTATGTTCTTGACCAAGATTTCTCAGAAACGGCTAAAACGATCAGTCTCAAATTTTATTACAAGCTTCATAAGTATTATTTTTTTTTTCGTTTCACGGGTCCCAGGGTATTCCTCTCTTTTATCTCTGCGACCAAGGAAGTCTATTGTGATGTGACCCTCTGTGTTTACTAGGGGAGCTCCAGGCTTTTAAAGAAAGCCAGCACCTGCCTAGGGGCTGCCGCTGCTTTCTCGCTAGGCGTCATGTCCATCTTTCCGAGATGCTGCAGTCTGTTACTTAAGTGTAATATTTAGTAACTTATCGAAGGGGTTTTCTCACCGATAAATACTATTACTTTAATAAACAATTTAAGACCAACATTTTGGTTAAAAATTGATTTCTTTGAGAAGCCACCATTTTGTAAAAAAAATTTAATTTTTTTATATTCTTTCGGTTTACTCCAAGATCATACAATATTTTAACAAAATCCATTTGCTTATTTTATTTTAAATAATCCAACCTAGAGATATCGTATTCATCGTAATATCCTTTTTTTGAGAGGAGCTTTTGAAGATCAGCCATAGCAGCTTTCAAAATTATTTTTGTTACAAATATAAAAATTTTAAAATATAGTCTTACATTACCATAATATGTGTTCTAATTTTGATTTTAATTAAGCCCAAAAGTTTTATTTGAAAAAATTCTTGAAAAATTGTTTTTATGAGCCTCCTGACTGTGCATCACACCTTCAGAAACAAAACTGAAAAAATTAACCTTCCTCCTAATAACAAAGAAAAAATATATATAAAGTAAGTTTAAAAAAAAAAATTTCAACCTCACTTTAAAAACTTTTATTTAAGACAAAAAGGTGAAAACTTATATTGTGTATTTCAGGAAAAAAATCAAATAATTTAAAAGCATACAGTCCTTTACAACATTTTTTACTAAAAACATCAAAACAAGAACATATTTTATCATAATATGCCAAACTAAAAGCAAAAAATCTGTTTTAAGGTGATTTAAAATTCTCCAGACTTTTGAATCATACTCGGCCTAACAAAACAAAATTCTGCATGTATGTATATTGTATTTATATTTTTGTATTTTATATTTTTAGTAAAAATTTTTCAAAAATATGTTTTAATTAACAAATAATTAAAAAGGATATATTAGAGGTACTTACAAAAGTTATATAAGTTTTCGTCTTAAAATTGCATCGTCTATCTCCACTTTTAAACAGTTCCATTATTTTTGGAACACGTTTAGATATAATATAACGATTGTGCAAATACTTGGATCCACACGTCACGTCTTAATCTTTCATGATTCTCAAAAGCCAGTATACGTTGAATTAGGCAGCTTACCTTAGCTTGCGCAATATTTGATTACAATACCGCACACAACTTACTACGTGCCACCATTCGATATTACTTATTTTTACATAATATGCCAACGAAGCGATTATTTCCAACACTGAGCAGTGCGATGTGTCGACGCCAATAAAAAATAATAAAAAAAAAAATTTGAATTTTCCAATAAAATCGACCTTTTTGCCGCCTCAGTAACCCATTAAGTGGGCTCGAGTTATACCCTTTCAATTTTTTAACAGTTTCCCAACGCTAATCGAGAAAAGACACGCTATATAATTTTTTTTTTTGAAACTGGGAATGTCTCAGACATTATTTAATGCACAAAAAATAGGTGATTTGAAATTGTTGATAAATAAATTGGCCAATTTTCACACGAACAACTGCGAAATTCTCGTGTCAATATTTAATTTTCCAGCGCGCAATGTTGGCCTCTCGTAAATAATCCCGAATTGCTTTTTCAATCAAATACAATGGTATAGACTGGGCGATATACACAAAATACATAAATAAATAAATAAAAGTGTTTGAAATTTTCATCGATTTTCCGTCGTTTGAAGATTTCTTGTTGTTGTCAATCGGTCCCTGGGGGTTGACCTGCATTTGCATGCATTGCAACGACATCACTTATTAATTGTTACGAGTTGCTTAAATAATTATAGCCTACACGAATTATGCAATATTTCATACGGGCTAATTGATAGTTGGGCGCTAAGACATGAAAGCTTAATACGTTCGAAATCGAGGATCGACGAGATAAATTAATTGCCTGCTCCGTTTCTAGCCATGCAATTATTATTCTATCTGATATGTCGAGGATTTTTTCCAGGAAAATATACGGGGGATTAATTGAAAAATTTAATTTTTTCCCGTCTAGATTAAACTCTTGCAGGTTGGCATGTGCTTTATTTGATTACGTCTCTTCACAAAATGAAATCAACTCGGCCTAGTTTTGGACAATAATTGACACGATTTACAAATTTTTACTTTTATCCTTTAAAAAAAATTTTGTTCTTAAAAAAATGCAATTTAATAATCCATCAAAAACCTGATGGAGTTGGCGTAACAAGCTATGATTTGTTTTATTCCTTTTTTGGTGTATGAATAGATACATAACAATATGGTCGTGTGTGCAATATTTCATTTTAATGCAAAAAATTTGTTTGTATGTGTAGGTATGTATACCTATATATTGTATATGAATCACATTGAAAAAAAGTGTTTTTTGCACGTTTAAAAACACAACCCATTCGTATATTACATTTTCATAGCTTGTATGTTTTATTTAATTTAAAAATTCCGCTCGTGTTTGCTTTAGAAAAAGCAAGGTACAAATGTACGAGTGTATATGGTTGTATTACTGTATGTGTATGCGTGTTGCATATAGTCTCTAAACACATTGTTTTATTTTTTTAACAAAGTTAAGTAAATTTAATTTGTGTTCGACTCAACTCGACATTTAGTTTAAGTTTGTGTTTAATTTTCACGGAAACGCTGCTTGCCGTTCAATAAACACCTTGTCTCCAATTAAAACGTGGAAATTGTTATATAAATGTTGGTTAAAACTTACAACAATTTTTTTTTGGTTTCGTTTTATTTTTAATTAAAATGTTTTAAGTGTGGAAATAAATCAAAAACTTACCGAGAAATCAGCTTTTTAATATTTTCAACGTTAGAATATATAACAAAACCACTGCAAGTTGAGAATGCTGCAAATTTTTACAACTGTCTATAAACCTTTTATAAAGTATCCAAAAATAATCCAAAAGTATCCATAAATTTTATACAAAATGCCTTACATGTTACTCTTTACACGGTAATTATTTCGGTTTATTTTAAATATACAAAGATCCTATTTACTGCTCGAAAATTGTATGAAAAATAACTTTATAACCGAAAAAACCTTTCGTAAATGCCTACAATTATAGTAAAAAAAGGTTTACATTACTCCCAAAAATTAAGGTTTCTAAAAATTTTTTTGAAGAGTTATTTAGATTTCGTATTGCTATTTGTTTGTGTGATACCGACTTATAAATGATTAAATGTAAGTGATAGGTATTTAAATAAAGATCTTTTAAAACGCTTATTTTATTATCTTATCTTCTTTTTTTATTGAGCGTTAGCTTAGTTTTTGTTCTAAAAAGTTTTTATGTTCTTAACCATTTTTAGTAATATTACTAACACCATTAATTAAATACACTAACTTGTGGTATGATTTTCTTTTTGTGGCGTTGATTAAGCTGAAATATTCAATTTATACGTAACCAAAAAATTTTAAGCACCCTTTATTTTTGCGGGTGATGTATTTTCTTTTTACGTCATTTTACTACTTTAAAGTAACAGAAGTATTATAACCGGGTCGAATTTTTGATTTCAAGTTTTCACCGGAAATGCATGTTTTGAAGACCGTTGAATCCAAAAAAGTGCTTTTAAGAAAAAGGTCTGTATGAGGGTATTTGTGTATGACAGCAATATCGTACCGAAAGTTTTATCCAAATTTCACCAAACTTGGAATTGAGCCTGCATATTACATCTAGTTGTGCCGCGAAGCTTTTAATTGAAGTCGGTTGATCGAAAGCTCCAATTTATTATATGAGTTTTTGAGTATTTTTTTAAATTTTTTCGAACGGCTACAGCGAGTTTCTTTAACATTGCTCAAGTTCTTAAGCCCATTAACGACTATCAACAACTTTCATTTGAACCTTTTTTTCTGGGAAAATTCAAATAAGGAAAGTTCTAGAGAAAAGGGTGGGAATTACATATTAAGTTACATTATAAAAGGTTGTATACTTACTATACATCTTATTTTTGCGTTTTTAACCAGAAGAAAGTTTCATGCCAAAGAAAGTACTGTGACCCGTCGCAGCAAATTTTTTTTAACTATCTATAAATTTAGGTAGGTAATATAAAAACATATTTTCGGTTTTCAAATTATTACTTTGTTTTACTACTATATAGTAAAGGAGGTATTGTAATTGGGACGAATTTTCGAATTCAAGTTTTCACCGGAAATACATGGTACAAATTCGAGGTCCCCTGAATCCAAAAAAGTCGTTTTTAAAAACTGCATGTTTGTGTGTGTGTTTGTGTGTGTATGTGTGAGAGACAGCCATATCGTACCAAAAGCTTTATCCGGATTTAACCAAATTTAGAATTTTGCCTTCATATTATATCTAGTTCTGCCGCGAAGCTTTTGGTTGAAATCGATTAACCAAAAGCTCTTCTTTATTATAGGAGTTTTTGAGCTTTTTTATTTTTTTCAAAAACGGCTCCAACGATTTTCTTTAAACTAACTATAGTTCTTAGAATCATTAACGTCTACAATTTTTATTTGATATTTTTTCCTGGGAAAAATCAAATATGGAGGGTTCTGGGGTTAAAGATTGGAATTCGTGTATATCGTGTATACATATATACTATAGTATACCTACATATAGTAATGTTTGAAAAACGAATTAAACTAAAAAAATTTGCTTTAAGTATTTTATAACTATATTATAGTTATAAAGTGCTTATAGTTCTTTAAACCAACAGCGAATTTTAAAAAGAAAATATTGTGATGCCTCGCAGCAGAAATTTTTTTTTTTAAATTTTCTACCAGAAAATGGGATTTTTATGCATTTAAAAAAAATTGTTTTTAAATTTTTCATCCTGTTTTCCCACATCAAAAAATTGAAAAAATTATTGAGCATAGAGTAAAATAAAAGGCATTTTCAACAAAATATGGCAGTAAACACTTTTCAAAAACACATTTAAAAAAAAATTTTTAGTTTCATTTACCTACTTATTTCTTTTTACAATCGGTTTTCCTTTAAGGAACCAATATGCAAGTGCTGTTTAATATATTACTTACAAATGTTAAGAAATTAATCGCCATTTTTTAATTTTCAATTTAATTCTTCAAGAAAAAAAGGAATTAAACGAAAGAATAGGTTTTTCCAAATAACACGGAAACTGACTAAGATATACAGTCAAAAATGTGCCTTAATTATTTTAAATTAAACCGAAACGATCCCCTAAGTGTTAATCAAAATTTTCGCGGGGGCAAATTTATCATAAATACGGCTATACTTTTCTTATTTGAAATATAAACTAACCGAAGAAGGGTTCATTTTTTCGGAAACTGTTTTTAAATATCTACCTATAATTAAAAAACTCGGAACAAATTTCATATTTGTTCCTATTCATTTATATTTTTATTATTATATTTATCTCCAAAAATTTTATCAACTAAGTCTATTTTTATAAGTGAAACTCAAGTACGTGTATATATAAAATATTTCCTTGTTGTTTTTGCAAATGTTGAGAACTAACGTGCAATTATAACCTTTGCAATTTACAGCACTTTTGTTACTCAAAGACTTGGCCAAGTGACCAACTTTAAAACACGAGAAAATGTTTAGTCTCTTAAGTTTTCATTTTTCCAAGCTCGACTGTATTTCTAATCGGATTTTAAATCGTAAACATTAATTTTGTTTCATCAACTCAATATTTTCGCTTTAAAACAACAAATTTCATCTCACAATTTTTCAACAAAATCAATTTCTTTCCATCTTTGTGTGAAGGTAATTAAACAAACTCCTTAAGTAACGATATCAACACGCAAGTTATCCATTATAATAATAACGGAAGTCTTAAAAGCCAAACTAATAACAGAAAGATCTTCATAAAAAAATTCACTCAAACTTTATACAAACCGTCATCATCTTATGTCTATATAAACGTTGAATCCTCTCGTTATTTATTCTTCTTCGTTTACACTTTGAAAGCCTTAAAACAAACGTTAGTATAAGTGACGAGGGAATCGTATTACGACAAAACAAAATTTATGAACCTCAAAGTTATATTCTCTTCAAATTGAGTGTAGGTACGAGTATGTACTTATACTGCTATGCCTTAATGAAGCATCACTACTTGAATATCGTCTTATGCTTAAAACTCGACATAAAGAAAATGATCGTATTAATATTTGCTAATCTAAATAAGTTTGATTATAATCCTTGCGAGAACTAAATCGTCATTTGTGTACAAAGCCTTATTTATTACATCTTGAAAATGAAGATTTAAGATTATATCCAGTGCCGGTCTTTCAGCCATTTGATCTTAAGTCTGTGTAGTTTTGGAACGCTTTTATACTTTAGTGTATCGCGCCATATATTTACAATAAGTAAAATGCGTTTTCATTTCGTTCACTTGACGTTATTTGTGCCGATAAATCTAGCTTTCGTAGAATACCTGAGATTTACCGGCTGTCTCTTCTCGTCGCTGTGATAGCTTCGTTTGATCATTACTATTAGACATATAGATATAGAGATGCGGTAGAATTTATTCCGCGGCGACAAATCTAGATTGATGTATCGACAATGAAATGCTCTCTCCGTCTGCGTGAATGGCGCAATTTAAACTCACTTGTCGTTGAGTCGTAAATGTCCCTAATAAATTTAAATATCTCTCTCTGTCGTTCTCTAAATGAGTTGATGAAAACACTTCACATATAATCGCGGAACTATAAATTATTTACAATGCAGAGTCTTTGTCCTTTTATGGAAGCTGTAGAAAATATCTTCTGCGAGGCGTTACAGTACTTTCTTTTACTTTTATTTATGAAACTCACTGTTGGTTAAAATAACTATATGTACTTTATAATTATACATAGGTATAAACAGAACTATTGTATATGCATACAGCCTAAATACATAAGGATATACAAATTCCCAACCTTCACCCTAGAACCACCTTTATTCGAATTTTCCCAGGAAAAGTTTCAAATAAAAGTTGTAGACATCAATGAGTCTAAGAACTGTAGAAAGTTTAAAGAAAATCGTTGGAGCCGTTTTCGAAAAAAATTGAAAAAGCTCCACAACTCCTAGAATAATGTGGAGCTTTCGGTCAACTGATTTCAACCAAAAGCTTCGCGGAACAACTAGGTTTAATATGGAGGCCAAATTCCACGTTTGGTGAAATTCGAATAGAGCTTTCGATACGATATGGCTGTCACACACATAAACACACACAGACATGTTTCTAAAAACCACTTTTTTGGACTTAGGGGACCTCAAAACATGTATTTCCGGTGAAAGCATCGAATTCGAAAATTCGACCTGATTACAATACTTCCTTTACTATATAGTAGTAAAAGAAAGTAAAAGTGGGAATTATCATGGGATTCCAGGATGAATTTAAGTTCCTTTTGCTATATATAAGCATAAGAGTCCATAACTTTAGTCACAAAAATTTTATAAAATTAATATACACAAATCAGGTTTATTGCTACTTAGTGGTTTGGTGATTACATTACTGCTCTTTATACCAGAAGTCTTAGGATGAAATCACTAAAAATGCGCAAAATGTTTTTGTTGTATTTTCGGATTCAAGTTAAAGGAACTTTAAATAAAATAGGAAAAAATGAGATTTTGGGAAAATAATCCCCTATACTCGAAGAAACTATAAATCTCCATAAACTTAAATAAAACAACCTGTTCAAATTATATATTGTAAAAAAGAAAAAAGAAAACTTGGCAGTACATCATAAATAAAAAGAAATTTCAAATTCTCAAAAGAAAAATCAAATTATATTTGGAATATGGAATAGTCTTCCTGAGATTTACAACTAACTTAATCTGGCGGAATTTGAACTCACGACAATTTTCGGATCTACATAGTATTGAGAAAATTTTTAGCAACATAAACATCCTTAATAGTAAATAAAGATCCTCTCTCAACGATTTTAGCCTTGAAAGTTGTCTAAAACTAAAAACCTCAAAATATGAACCTGACATAAAAGAAATATATGAATTAATAATGATCTACAGAGTTTTTACACTGTCATTGTTGCGACTTTTGGAAAGATTTTTAAAAATTATTTAAGGAAAAATGGCTCTCTACTTAAGATAGGTTACTGACACCTGGTTTAAAAGCATTATACATAAAAGTACTTTCAAAGATATAAAATAGTAAAAAACGACACTGATATACAAAATATGTGGAAAGAAATTCATAATTACATTAGGGAATATCTGGAGAAGCTCAACAAGCATTCTAACGGTTCCATGCGTTTTGATCCACGGACAAAATATCCCCACGACAAAATATCCACATGACAAAATATCCTCAGACAAAAAGCCGTCATAGAATAACTGCAAATCGTATTTGCAGCATAATTTTGATATTAAAACATTTAGTTTTATGTAAAACTTCGCGGTGTCAAGAAGTGCACATTCAGTCAATGAATGAAAATCGGGTAAACGAACAATGATTATAATTTCCTTTTGTTGGGGGCTCCGCCCCCAAACCTTTGCCTGGGAGACCCCCTGGACCCTTTTGGCATTAATTAACACAGTTTTTTTTGCGAATTTAACACGAACACATGGGAGTCAATTTAATACAGTTTTTGCGGATTTAACACCGACACATGGGGAAACACATGGAAATTTCATGAAATAATTTATCGCAAATATTTTTGTCATTAGGAATATTTTGTCTGAGGATATTTTGTCCGGGGATATTTTGTCAGTGATATTTTGTCAGTGATATTTTGTACCGGATCAAAACGCCTAATACCCATCCTTACAGCTAAGCCATACAGTTTTTAGATAAACGTGAGACTACAAGGAAACTTAAAAATGGGGCCCCCGGATTTCTCTGACAAATTTCAGGGCTAGAAAAATTTTGCATAAGTACCTAAGTAGTTCCCTGAACCTGCTCCTGCACTAAAGCAACAGAATAAAAGAACATTTTGAGCCACTGTGCAGTTTGTTCTTAAAAATCTGACAAAACAGGAAATATAATAGAAATTTTAAAAGTTTAAAATTTTGCTGCAAGTATGAAAACAGAATTGAAAGAGACGGTTTGAATTCTTTGCGTTTCGATGAGATAAAAGTATGTAAGAAAAATCATTTTTTATAATATGGCTAAATAATCATTAATGTTTGACATCAGACTATACCATTAGTTTCTCATTTTCATATTTTAATTATGCTTTGTCTCTCGGGTAGGTACTACACAAAATCTTCTACCGACGATATGGTTGCACATACAAAACGAACGTATTTCACTCTCCCAATACTGGACAGTCCTGATTTCTATATTTTCAAGTCCGTATAGTAATCGAAGTGTCGTTCACCATGTCTTTTGTAACGTATCGCAAAGAATTTCATTTTTAAAAAAAATATGCCAGTAAGGATTTTGTTCAAAAAAATCAAAAATATTTTCGAGGCAAACTTCAATTGCACAATACAAGATTTTTCTCGAGCAAATTTTCTAATTATACTGATTAAATCGAACTTGTGTAAAAATACACGGAAATATAGAGGTAATTACGCGTAATTATAAGCGCAATTGCAGTTAATTTACGAGGTGCATTTCTTGTAAAGTATTTTTTTTGCTTGTTAGGCTTCTATAGAAAGTGAATGTCTTACGTTGCCAACTCTAATTGTTCATACGTGAAAATTGATCACACTTGAGACGAGCCATCGAGTAAATAATCTCTGTAATTTTCTTTAATAACTCTACCACCATAATATTTTCTCCTGTTGTTACATCGTCTTTAAAATCTAGGAATGTAATTATTTTTCTTTTGTGTGTATGTGTTTGTGTGTTGTATCTGTGGAGAAGCCCCGATTCAAGACGACATTGTAATAAAATTAAATATGTAACGTTGAACAAATTGTCTTTCATATTAATAACGAAATTGTAATTGCAACTAGACTCGTTTGTGACAATCGTTCTCTGTATGTACCAACGTTAAGAGAAATCGTACACCACACTCCTCGTTGTCGAGCTCACGTCGTTACTAATTAGAATGTTTAAGAAAGGGAATGTCTAGCACTTTAGCTCACGAGCTACATCTGAATCTTAACAAAGCAATTAGAAATGGAACACAAAGGTTATGGATGAGGGAGAAATCGGGCTCCTTTCCAAAGCTACGAGCACCAGGACTCACTATATATGAACAATTAAGTTTAGTGTAAGGTGTACCAACAATTGAAGCTTTATCTTACTCGAATATTATAGTACTTGTGTGTAGGTATGTATGTAGATTATGTTGCAATCTCAAGAAACAAACAGATATTCATTCCATGACATATCGCATACAATTAATTCACTCACAAAAAAGGCACATACACACACATACATCAAAAATAATAAATTGGATTCGATTAATTATTAAATCAATATGCGTTTTGAAACAAAGAATATATTTGTAATTGTGAAAAAAATAATTTAGTCTGATTGATAATCCCCTGTTATGACATCTCATTAATAATGATCGTTTTATAAAGGCAATCAATCATTTGTGTAAATGCAACGATGGAAAAATTGCGCTACAATTAAAAAAAAAATACGAAAAAAAAATCGAATGAAAAAATATGTGGGGATATTAAAATGATGATGATACCCCAGTCAGCCATATGGTGGTCGACAATCGGGCTTTTCAATTGCAATTTTGTCGAATTTGATCTCTGGAAATTTGATTCACTGTATGTAGCTTAGGGTGAACAAAACAAAACAAATAATCATTAATTGTAATTTGTACAAATCATCATTCTGTGTTTATGATTCAGTAGCTCTCAGCTTGAAAATTTTTGACTGTACTACTCAATTTTTTGAATTTGTCTTCTTACCAAAGTTTTTTTTAAGGGTTCTAAGAATTTCAGTGTAATTAAATACCTACTTATATTAATTAGACGTCGTTTAAAGTTTTTTTTTTTTTAATTACTCATATTCTCGACTTAAATTTTTGTTGATTCATTACTTGACATAGTTTTTAAGTTACTTCGCTTTACTTGACTTGAAATCAAGTCAAGCTCGCGTTAAGTATTAAAACTTAAATATGAAATCAAATCAAGCGTTGGTTTTATAAATATGTTTATTTTAAAGTCATAATATCAAGCTTAGTTCATTTGAAAAAGTAACCAACTTCTTGACTTGATGAATCGTTAAATATTTTGTAAGGTATTGTGGCTTACAAAAATGACCATTAAGAGCTGATAATATTTTTCAACAATCAAATCGGTTACAAATAGCACAAATTAAAGAACGTTTTATGTTTAAAAATAAACACTCCCAAGGAAATGGCAACTAAAGGGATGGTAAAGTTATAAACTGCCTCAAAACCTTTGAGATTATCATTATATATTTTTTTTCAATTAGCAGAAAGAAAGATTAAGATGCTTGTCTCCTCACTGAAATTTTAGTTTTCCCGTGCTTCTGTTCTGCTCTTTGCCTTTGAATAAGGAAGAATTCTTCAATTAATTCCAAGTTGTTTATTTTCCCAGCAGAAGCCATATTTATGCTATGTTCTGGGTATGATTAGATCTGGTTAAAAGGCATAATTGGTAGCATATAATGGCAACATTTGAAGGCCTTACAATGACCTATGAATAGACATAGGTTTCATATTCGCTCCCACCTTCATATAACCTACATTTTGGATCTTCATGGAACATTCCAATAGTTAGCAGAGTAGAGACTTTTCCAGTCGACAATTTTTTGTTACAAGATTTGTCAAGATCTTGAGTTGGTTCAAGAATTGATCAATATTATCAGAGAACCTCCACATTGAACAAAAAGCATCCCATCATTATCTTGATGTACTTTATCTATTGTCGCCTCAGTCATCAATTTTTCTACAGCATATTTGACAATAACTATTCTGGGTTTTTGGGCCTTCGAATCCTCAAACCAGCCTAAGCACAAACATCAGTCTCCTCGTTATCTTCAATTATTTTATGTCCTAGAATTTAATCACATTTAACTCGATTGAACGTTGTCAAGTTTTCCATCAGTTGACGACACGTTGTCTTCAACTTAAAGCTGATTTTTCGGTTGACAATGACTTTTAGCGAAGCTTGACTGTTAAAGAATATGTATAAATTCTTATTTCGATAGCCTAATTGTGATTAATCTTTCCACTACCAAAGTTTCTTTGGCAAACACCCGTTATTTCTGTTTTAGATTATCCCATCCATAACTGATCCATCTGTAAAGAAGACCTCTTACAAAAGCCTTGGCGAATGAGGACTTGACCAATTTTTCTAATCGTTACGCGAAAATGAAAATTTAAATGTCAAAAGTATAAGTCTTACTTGTAGCTAAAATTACATTAGGGTGTTTCAAACAAAATTTTTATAGTGTCGAATATTAAAAAAAATATATATAAAATATATTTTTAAAAAATTTTTGGCACTACAACAAGCTGTAGATACTCGTATCAATATTTAAGTTTACCCTAATCCATTTTTTCTTTTTCCTTATAAATAACACAGGATTTTGTTATTTTTTATTGAATTTTCATAACTTTGAAACAATTTGCAATAACATTGTAACAATAATCTGAAATTAGGAATTTAAAGGAATTTTTACGCTCTTCAAAAAAGGTCTTTGGAACACTTCAAAACGCGTCAGATCAACCGTTTCCAAAATGTCACAGACAAAAATAACACTTATTAAAAAATTTTTAATATTTTTAATTTTATTTTAAGGGCCTATTTTATAGAGTATGAAATTTTCTTTAAAGCCTTTCTTTTAGAAAAATGTTAGAATGTTGTTGCAAATTGTTCTAAAGTTATGAAAATTTGAAAAAATCCTACGTTATAAATATGGAAAATAAAAGAAATCGATCTAGGCAAACTTTAACATTGTTAGTAGCTTCTAATTAATAAATTACCAATTTCTCACTTAAAAGTTAAAAATATTTTGATTTGATCGTCTTTGAACTCCATACAAAGCTCCAGGAAGGTTTTTAAAAAAACTCTAATGATCTGGAAAAATTACGTTGTAACAAAGTGGTCATTTAAACAAAGAATGTTTTTAACGCGTCAGGTTAGCCATCGAAGAATCAATCAATTTCTTGCAAAATATCACACACCGCGGCTTAATTATAGTTATAAGTATCGCTTAGTAATTTGTTAGATGTAGACGTAGAAGTTAACAAAATGAAGCTAATTTTAAATGTTTGTTTCTTGGAAATATATTTGTTGTACCTTAACAGTTAAACAACATAAGGTATTTAATTTATACGAAGTTAATATTCTGGCGTCTAAAGTATTTTCATATTATCGACCAGTTTTATTCCTTCAACTATTTTCTCTCTTATCTTCTCTCCCAACTATGTGAAACTTTTCTGTTCTATTTGCAATGAAAGCGTTTTATTTTCTACTATATGGCACAAAAAAGTAACTTTGAAATTACAACAAATTTAGCGGAGCCAAATAAAAGAAATTTCGCTCGTATTTCACTCAAGTTCACCACGAGCGTACAGCATTCTCGTATATCACACGTGCACGATATGATCACACGTGTATGTACTATGTACATATAACACCCCCATAGTCATAGAAAAACGACCCCCCTTCAAAACCAAGGACACGCAATCGCCATATTCATATCAATAAATCCTCGGGCACAATGTGACAAAACGAGACAGTGTGAAATTATTTACCGTTAATTAGCCTCTTGTCACCGATTCCGATATGAAAAGATTAAAATTTAACTAATGCACGGCGAACACACCACAAATGATACCGATACTTTCGGTGGTATATAAATAAATTATCCAGTTAAATGGAAGTTGTAAGTTCAAGTCAATCATTGTGTAAAGCTCGTTAACTAACTGAAGGATGGAGCTTTTAAAATCTTTTCAATTAATTAATTTCATTGATCTACAATATGGTATATATATACATGTATAATGAAATGATAAATAAAAGGGTTTTTCAGGGATGTTGTTGATTGAAACGAGGGGGGCGGGAGTAGCTCATTTGACGTCATTGTCAACAACAAAACACACGAAAACGTGCTATTAAATAAACGAAAGCCGAATTCAATCTCATCATTTGTAAATCGAGCACGTCCTAATTGGTCATGTTGGTGCATGGCATGTCTTTAATGTTGTACGAATAGATTTTTTTTAAAAACAAATGAAAAGGGATTGAAAATCAATTTTTCGTTTTTCAGATGGAATGGGAGCAGTTTATTCTCCTGGAGGAGGCCCGATTTACATTAATCCCGACGCGACCACAACCAGTTCCATATTGCTACAACCCACTCAAGTTGGAAACTTTGTCACACAAACCGTCTATGGTTTTCTTGATTTCACCACAACTATCGGTAACACGGTTATGGTATTTTCACCTCAAAGTGTTTCGGCAGCAGGTTAGTGTTTAAATTTTTCTAGGGTCACCCCAAAAATATTTCTAATCTATTTAATTCAGCTCCAGTTTCATCCTCATCAGTAGTCTCTTCGACTCAACCTCAAGTCCAAATGGTCGTCAATACGGTGATCGAAACCAAACCTAGTTCTCCCGTTTCGACTCAGGCTCCCAAAGAGATCAAGCCGACAAAAACGATAGCTGCTAGTTCCGAGAAAAAAGTCATACCCTCATCGAACACTTTAAAAAAGATCTCGTCTATCGTTGAGGTCAAAACTGAAAAACCATCAACTGCATCAAGCCAGGTTAACATCTTCGTAGAAGGTTCTCAAACTCAGGTCAAACCAAAAATAATTTCGAGTAAGGTCGAAGTGGTGGCCGCACCTCCCAAATCAAAACCTCAAGCTATTTACACGAAGGTTAATGTAGTCGAAGGACCATCAGTGTCACCACCAATTGTTTCAAGTCATGTTGAAATCGTCGAAGGACCCGCGTCAATTCCTACTAAACCCTTAGATGCAGCTTCTCTATTTTCAAGTGTCGTCGAAATTCATTCAAGCGATGAAGAACCGGCTGTTTTTGGAAATAATATTGGAGAGCCAGAATATGATTTCTTATCCCGACAACCTTCAGAATTTGTCGAGGAAAGCTACCGGGTTTTAAATATTCGACCCAGTTCTAAACTTCAAGTTAAACCTCGTCAAACTACAATTCAAAATAAACGAGGTGAATCGGTCCACCCGACTGGTCTTGTAACAAAACTTGGTGGTACTGTGGTTAAAGATGGAGTAACCACAGTTCATGAGACGAGTGTTATCGGAACTTATATCTCCGGAAAATATGCTCAAGTTCTTCAAAGCACTTCTCATATTTATCAAAACAATCAAAAACCAAAACCGTCTCCATCATCTCCTTTAAGAATCTTAAAAACAGCCGCACCCGCTATTAACAAACAACCGAAACAGTATAATGCTGCTCTCGATCCAACTCCAGCTAATACTTTACATGATGAAACCTTAAATTTACCACTGGAAGCTTTGTTTAGTTCGGCTCAAAGTTCGAATTTGATCAGGCCATCGAGAAGACCCAGTCTCCCGGGAGGAAGTTTTAAAAATCGTTTTAAAGGAAAATCAAATCATGTTGAAAGTCGAGAACCAGAATTTGAAGAAGTTGAAGATGATGCAGTAAATTATACACCAGCCTTGCAGAGTCATTATAAGAAAAATAGCAGTGGTACCAATAGAAATCGTGCTTCCCAAGGTCGACAAGGATTGAAGTAAGTATTTTTTAGTTTTTTTAGTTTTTAAGTTACAATGAACGACCAAATAGACGGGTTTGAATGTTCTTAAGTTGGTTCTCAATTTGATCGTTGCACTGTAATTTACTGTAGGAGTAGTAAATTTGGTCGATCATCAGCAAAGTCCGAAATTCCAACTGTTTCTGTCTTCAGTGAACTGCAAACGGTAGCGGCGTCGTCTGGTCGCCGCCACTATCAGACGTCGCGACGTGGAAATTTCAAGCCGTCAAGTAGTACAGCGTCGGCGTTCGATAACGGAGGGTATACACGTCGTGGATACAAGCCACGAGTACAAACCTCGGCTGTCGAACCCTTGGTGACGGCAAGCACCAGCGTTTATAAGTTTAAACTAAATCGAGCTCCAGGCCGATGGCAATACAAAACAACTCCCAAACCTCGAGTCACAATTCGGCGACAAAATGACGATGATGAAACTCCAACAGCTCCAACTCCAAGTCCACCCGTTCAAGATGTATCACCTTTCTTGAACGACATTGTCACACCTCAAGCTCGCTCCGACGATATTGATCTTGAGCCATCCGGCTCTACTGATGCTTTCGGCAATATAAACGATGACGAAAATACCACCGAAAATAAAATCGACCAATCCTTACCGTTAGAAACGATCCGAGTAGAAATTTCAACTCCCGCCGATTTTAAGGACATTTACTTTGAAATAGCCACCATCAAATCACCGTATACTTTCCAGGTACTTAATCAAAAGTTTTTATTTTTTTTATTTGGGTATTTTCATGAATTTTTTTAGGTTGGAAGTGTGAAAAATACACGGTATATCACAGTAACATCAACGATCGAGAAAAATTTTGTCGAACCAACTCCGACACCGAGTCTCATTTCCCCCAGCGAACCCCTGACTGAAAATATTCTTGCAACAACTTCTCATTATGACAAGGAACATAATTTGTTAGATTCCAGCATTGCTACGTTGCCTGCCATCGCTTTGGCTGCTGATTTGGAAACACCACCCTTAGAAACTTTAACGGAGACCTTCAGTACTACCACTGATATGTTGAAAACCCACATCTTACCAGTTGTTCGAGGTGTCAACGACACAACCCGTTTTACTCTCGTCCAAACCTATCACGTTACCAGATTAGTAACTGCTACAAAAACTTTACCACCAATGGAAGTCTATCAATTTGTTCCTAGTAAGACGCTTAACGAATTTAACAGTCACCTAGATGAAGCTGGCTCTGAGTTACACTTAGAATTAGAATTTGGCGATGACAATGAGCAGGATGATGAAAATGCACCAAAGAGAATCAAATTACCTTCTGATCTAGACTTGGCTAACATTGGTTCTGATTTCAACTTGTCAGATGTTGACAAGAATAAGTTCTTAGAAAATCATTTGAGATTAAAGAAGGCGCATAGTACCACTCCAAAACCACTTCCAGACGTACCCCCAACACCAGCTTTGTCACCGGAACAGTTACAACAACTTGCTTTGTTACGATTCTTGAATCCTCAAGCAGCACAAGCAGCTCAAGTTATCACCACATCAAAACCGATCGTTAAACTAGAGACAGTTTTCGAGTCGCATATCATTCCAATTTTCAATGGAGTAAGCACATCGTATAGTACATTATCACGACCGGTTGCGACTGTTAGCAAAACGGAGTATGAATATGGTACCAGCACACTGCAAGGTTTACCAATTCCAACGATTCCAACTGTAAACCCATTGTTCCCACAACAACAGTTTGCAGTGACTTCAACGCCAGTCGTGACCCAAACTGTTGTCACGGCCACGGAGAGTAAAGTACTGAAGTTGACTTTCGGTGCGAAAACGGCATACACGACTCTGTTTTCGACTCGAGTGGTACCAACGGTTCTTACTACATACTTTACAGCTTCCGTTCCAGTACAACCGACAGCGTTCCCTGGATATTTCCCGGCTCCATTCCCAGCGTTTCCCTTTGTTGGTTAAATAAATTAATCTTAGCACCCTCAAACCGGTTTGAAGCTTAAATTTTGAACTAAGAAATTCCATATTCATTAATAAGTTTGATCTTGCCATTAGATTTATAACAGGGAAAAAAATTAAAATTATTTTGGTAACCAATATATGTTCAGTGACTGATTAACTGCAAGTAGAAAAAATGGGACACCAGGTAACCAAAATTAAAAAAAAAATTATCAAGTTAGATAGTACCCAAACAAGGATCAGATGAAATAAAAAGCATGGGCTGGGCATTTTTAAACTTCAATTGAAAACTCCTTGAAAAAAGAAAAATGTTTGAAATTTTAAAGAAGAGGAGATGAAAGTATAATGAAAATGGAAATGTACATTCTATAACAATAAATTTTTAGCTGGTTCTAAAAATTTTTTTTAATAATATACTCTAGCTTAAAGACTATATAATCTTAACGCACTAAATACAAATTGGTTCTAACAACGATTATATAATCTTTTATGATCCTGATCAAGCTTAACACTACTTAAATTCTTACTTTTTCAAGACTACTATCAGGAACTTCTTACTAAGCTCTTATTAATCTATCCACTTTCTGCGTAGTCACTTTTTCACACTTAAATCGATCATTTAAGATCTTAAAAACAACATTAAGTAAATAATAATTTAAAGTTGAAAAATTCGCTCCAATTGTGAGTTAGTAATTAAAATGTATCATTCAAAATTAATTTTCTATTGGAGGTCTGGCATTGTTCCTACCATTGGTTTATTTAATATGACAAGACTGAAGGGATGCCAATAAAATAAGCCAATGAGCCCAAATTTTCTTCCATTTTCGGAAACGTTTGCTGTGCTTTGGATCCAAAACATTCAAAGAATGAACCAGTCTATATCACTTAATTTACGTTGAAGGCAGATCCTCTACAGTCAGATCTGAATATGCTAACGATTCGATTTCCGATCAGAACGAATTAGAGGATAGGATAAATACAATTTGTGTCAGACCTCGCTACTAACACTTCTTTAAGCTGAAAAACTGACTCTGAACGCATTTATCTTCGAAACTATTTTTCTTAATAAGATTCTTACTAGTAAGAATTTCTAGTCAGGTAAAGATTAAGAAAATAGGTTCGTTCGCGGATGTGATACTGAATCGATAACGATTCAGTTCAAGACCGATTTAGGATCATCGCCAAGCACATGCAAGTTTATGAGCCGAGTTACGGTCCGATATTCGCGGTTCACAAGAAATGCGTTCTTTACGGATTCATAATTGGTTCTAGCGATCCTGAGATTTTTGTTATGATGAAAAATTCGATTCTCTTACTCATGCGCAGTTTGCTAAATTGTGGCTAATTCAAAATCCAGTTTCGCTGTCATGTTGTGTTTACACGAGTCAACTTTAGTTGCCCGTTTTTATTTCATCCAAAAAAGGCGAATGAAGAACCTCGTGTGAGAACCGTGATCAACTTTTTAGTAGATCAAAAAAAGTTTGAACGAGTCATCACACTAGGGTTTTCATTCAACTTTTGATCGATCAACTAAAGTTGGCTCGTGTGAACGAGGCATCAACGTCTATCTACGTTCAATTCAATTAACAATTTTCGTGGGTTCTCGTTAATCCTCGTCTTACCACCGAACATTTTCAAACTCGTTCACGGGAAAGTAACTCTTATTCAGTTCATAAGCGTGTATGCGTTTGGCGATTATCCTATCCACTTGGATTGATTCGTTATCAGTTCAGAATCACCTCCGCGAACAAACCTAATATATCTTGGTTACATCAAAAATGTTCTTAATAAACTTTCAATTTTCCTGACAGTGGAAATGATTTTATTTCTATATAAATACTTTTACAATTGAACTAGTCCTATTTTCCAATACTAGATGGCGTAGTTGTAACTGACAGTCATCAATATTATCATATACTTCTTTTTCCTCTTTCAATTCATTCTCTCAATACAATTTCTGAACGAAAGTTGTTCCTAATTTCTTCCATTTATCCTTTTTTTACATTTTTAACCAGCAGACGGGGCCAAAAATCATCTTTATATAATTTATCTTCCATTTTAAAAGCAATCGATAACTTGATTATTGTTGGTTTTCAAATCCAATCAAACAGTTTAGGCCAGTTTCATTTCTATTTTAATATTTTTACCATTGAACTAGTTCTGTTTTTCAATACTAAATGGCGTAGTTGCAACTGATGCTTATCAATGTCTGTCTTAGATTCTTTCACTTTCTTCATCTTTCTTTTGTGCTTTGATTTGATTACAATTTGCTTATCAATATGAAGATACTTTTAATTGAATTTCATCAACATTTTCAATACTTATAGAGTGGTTACAAATGTTAACACATATAAGCTAAATATTAGTAAATATGGTGATTCAATACTACGAAGTTAAAGCTTCCGACTCCTATGCATATACTCAGACTGGTTTGAGGGGATCCATTTCCAAATTGAAATTTAAGAAGAATTTTATTTTATATCATAGTCTTTTAGATGTTTGAATTTATTATTTGCTCAATGCACCACCGCACCACCAGTTATCGAACACTACGTGCGCGCGTTATCGTCGAAGCCCTTCGACGCAGATGTTTCGTCGAATAAGATAAATGTTGCCACGTTTAAACAATAAATAATACAAAGGGGAAACCACAATAAACTTTACAAGGAAAAAAATTGCCATTGTTATAGTGATTTGTAACGTTTGATGCGTGTGATTTATAATACATATAAAGAGGAGAAACGGGGAAAAAAAATTTAAAAAAATATCTATAAATTATAAATTTTCAATCGGACGCTTTTATGTAGTTTATTAAAAAAAATATATTGTCCTAAATATAGAAAAGTATTATAATATAGTATAAATCCAATTATATTTAAGTCTGTTAAACATTTAATTACCTTCATTCTTTCTATTTTATATTCTCTTCCGCTATCATTTAAAATATACATTGCTCGTTTATATATATACATACATTATATTTTTAATCTATTTTAATATAATTTCATTGTGAACTTTTTTTAGAAAAGCTGAATTTAATACTCGTTTACAGTAGGATAATTTGTAAATAATCTATTTAACTAAAAACGTCTAGTTTTTAAAAATGTATTTAATTAATTTTTTTAAATGAATATAAATTAGTATCATAATGCATTAGGGAGATTGTAATTATATAGTAATTATTAAATTTTCATCTCTCTTTTTCCATCATTGCGATAATAAACTAGTTTTAAGGTTTTTTATTTTTAAAAAATAAGGTTAGTGCAATTTTCAACCGTAAAAAAGGGAAATCTTTGCTTTATGTGCGATCAAATCATTCTGAAAAACAGATAGAAGAATTTTCATAGCTCGTTCTCTTTTGGTGGAGGTTTGTTCTTGCATTTTTTTTGCCTTTCTAAATACAATGTATTTTTTTAAATTTCTTCTTTTGTGTGACTGTAAAATAGTTTTGCAAATACGGTTGAATTAATTTTTTAAGAATCAAAAACTTGTAAGTAAGCATTTTTTATATATAAATTTTGTATATTTTATCAAATAAAATTGAAAATTTATTTTTTTGCAGGTTTTTTGTTCCTTCAATTACTCCTCAAATCCCTTTAACTGTTCCTTCATTAATGTTTTACATACAAATAAAATCAAAAATCAGTTGGAATGAGGAAAAATGAAACACATGAAGTTCTTTGAATTGGAACTCACTTTTATATTATTTAATATCTACAAACGATTCAATTGCTTGAAGCTCAAAGCACGAGCAGGTCAAGGCCGTAAAGTACGATGAAAATAAATAAACAATTACTTATACGGGTGCTTTAACTGTTGATGGGTCCATGTGGTGAAAAAAAAATAAAATATTTATACGACTCATTTTACAGGTAAGTACCTATCACAAAACGAAAAAAATAAAGTTATAAAAGAAAAGAAAAATTTCATTACAATTAACAATTTTAATATTTGTAGTACTATTATTAAATATTCCTTAGAAAAAATATAAAAAAAACGTAATATATCTACATTTTTAGATTTTTGGTGGTTCCTTGAAAAAAGGTTTTTTTTTTGGCTCAAAAAATTTGTATTAAATCATCAACTTTTATATAAACTCTTCAAAGTATCTCCCTTTAAGTACAATACACTTATGTCAGCGCATTTTCAATTCAATACTTGAAGCTGAAACGAGACAAAATTATTCGATCTCACGTGGAGTCAATAAGGACGAACAAGTTTCGTTCTAAATAATAAAATTAAATATTTAAAAAAAAACACCTATTGGCGCAGCGGCTAAGCAATTGCTCTTATCGCTTTTTGCGTCAAGTGATACTGGCTTGATCCCCGATGAATCCTGGACTTAAGATCCTAGATCAAGATATAATTGACCAACAGAGATTCTCTATGTTTAGACACTTGTGATATAACTTTAGATGTTAAAGCGACTTTAAACACCATCAAAAATATATTTAAAAGAAAATAATAATTATAATTTTAAATTATCCAATAATTTTTAAATTGTTCAATGTTTGATCCACCACCAAATTCGGGACTTTATAATTAAAATAGTAAAAAAAGTTTTTTAAAATGACACGGACACAACAAAAATGTTATTCTAATAATAATATAATTAGGCCAGTCAAAATCGACATAAAAATAGCTTAATTTGCAAAACATGATGTATTTCTGATTTTTTAGTATGTTGTTTGGACCCATAAGGGCTATGTATTCTCAATCTCAAGTTTGCAACTCGCAAAAAGTTGTGGACAAATTTTTATAGAGGAAAAACCATGACATTTTTGAACTTGTTCCAGATTCTGCTCGGTATCTCCTAATTCATGCACTTTAATTCGATAGTTATTCTGTAAGTTTTTAAAGAGCATCAACTTTAATAAAAATTAAGCCCAACTGGAGCTCTGCATGTCAATGGATAACCGAGGTACGGCACTTTGAAAATAGGCCAGTTTTTTAAAAAAGGTGGTGCGTGTACTTATGTAAGCGCGTGAGAAGTTATACTTCTTTGGTATCATTAAAAATTAGTTTTTATTAATTTTATTCCAATAATCAATTTTAAAAAACTGTAGTTTACATATTATGTAATAATAATATATATATATATATATATATATATATATATATATATATATATATATATATATATATATATATATATATTTAAAGATTTAATTATTAAAACAAAATTAAGAGAATAATATTTTAATTTGTATCAATAAATAATATCCAAAGAAAGCTGCAAGACGTTTATAGAATTTGTCAGGATCATTTTTCTGGTTAACAATTCATACATTATCATGAAAACGAAGCTTCATAGAAATTGCGAAATAAAGTAAGTAGCTACTTGTCAAAGTAAATGTCTTAATCTTATTCATATCTTCTGTTACTAAATTATTTTTCTAAGATGGTTGAATCATTTCAGAATCCCAGATTTCGTGATAACTAAGAATATGCATGGAATGCAGACGTCATTTTCATCATTAAATTTCAAATAGTATAACAGCTACTGCAAAATTCGAGAAAAATAATAACTTATTTATTAATAATCTGTGTCATTTGTATATATAATTATTTTTAATTTCAATATAAAAATAAATAAATTAGAACATAAGTACAACAAAAATTCAAATTACGCGCGCCAGGAAACCCAGTGGTTTTGCGACTAACTTCATTTTGTTAATTTTTGTCTCAAGATGGGCGCGCATCTTAAAATTTCACTCTCATCATTTTTTCATAACGCGCCTAAAAAAGTATAACTTCAAAAATTGAAAATTTTAGTTTTTGACCTTTTTTGGATCGAGGTTGCGTCGAAACCATTAATCCTACGAGCAAAACTTAGTGAATATAATTTGTAGAAAATTTAAATAGCTTTAAATTAATTTCAGAGCGGGATCTGTAAGTCTCGTATTTCTCTCAGAATCTTAAAAAAAAACATAGAAGATAAAATCGTATTTTTCCAGAAATGTACCAAAACACTTTTTTGTTGCTTGGAGTGATTTTTAAGAATGTATGACCCCGGCTGGACTCATCAACATTGCCAGTCGGAAAGCTTCTGTCCCCGCAGAGCTCCTAAAACTCCTCTCTTGTAAATGAAAGAAGGGATGCTGAGAGATGACGGCACTTGCCTGAAAGCAGCGCTTAGATGTTTTGCGATGTGTGCTACCTATTCTAGGGAAATGTGCAAAACTGTAACAAAGAGGACGACGGTGACGAGCCTCACGAAAACCCTGACGATCCACCAATACTGGAGTACCCACCCAACTTAAAACTCAGAAAAACATAATGTTTTGTTAATTTATTATTGATTTTGAGTGACCTAAATTGAAAATAAAGATTATTATAATAAAAATTACATATTAACAACTAAAAAATACGACGACATTTGTTTCTCGGCTGGCGAAATCGGAGTCCTCCAGTTTTTCCAATTGTATCGGCATCCAGTGAAACGCATCTTCCCACGGCGCGGCGTCCCCAAAATCGCCAAAAAAACAACCAAAATCGATTTTTTTTCTCGACTACTCGAGAATGCAGTTCTCTAACTGGACCTGAAACAAATAAAAAACTCAGTCCGCTGCGAATAGTTCGCTGACCAAAATAAAATTTAAATAAGGAACGCTTCGTTACAAAGGGCTTCTTAACGATGCTTTTTAGTATGACGTTGAGCTATCTTTCAGCGTTGCAGTCTTTATCTCTTCAATGGTAACAAACTCCCATTTTTTCATGTCTTTTTAATTTTGGGAACAAGAAAAAATTGTCGAAGATCAAGACCAGTGATTAGTGTTTATATAGTGTTTGAGGTGGGGCGTAGAAAATTCAATTTTTAACCACATGTAGGTAATTTGGTTTGGTGTTTTCCGGTTATTTGTTTTTAAATTTAGGTGGATCTTTAGAAAGCGTGTATCCAAAAAGACATTCGGGGCCCAGCACACAAATAGAATGACCGACTCCGTTCTATCAGTGTTAAAAATTAGTTCCATAGTTGCAATTATTATTTATTTACTATAATATTTATTGATTGTTGAATGTTATAGTTAAATTATAAATATTATGCGGGATTGTTAAACGTATAAACGACGTTAAACGATAAATAAGCTGCTTAATATTAAAAGAAAAACAAAAAAATATAAATCTGATATAAAGTGAAAATAAGTAATAATTATGTTAAAAACAATAATATAATCAAATTATAAATTGCTGATGAAATGATAATAACTACGCTATAGGAGGCATCAAAACGGTTTTGATTTTTGGGCTAAAAAATCTCGAATCAATAGCACTGTCTAAAGTGGTGCATTATTGTGGTTCAAAAGCCATCCATTATGCTCATGAATCCGGGCGTTTTCGTATAACTTCAATCAAACGATGCATAATTTCTTCAAAAACTTTTCTTATAGCAACTTTACGATTTTCCATCCCGATTTCTATGATATAATTCTATGATACATATTTCTAGAAACAACTATTTCTGGAACGAAATTATGAACAATTGCGATGGTCGGATACTTTTGAGACAAACCTTGTTAGAGACTTGTTTTTCTACAAAACAAATCAAAATGGTAAAATATAGTTATATATATTATACACTATTTATAATGCACATATTAATTTTAACATAAAATACCTACACAAGGCATTATTTAGTTTTCACTGTGTAAATAATTTTTAGTTGTTTGTTGTAAAGTCTCTAACAAAAAAACAAAGTTTTGGAAAAGTAACAGAACTAGCATTGAAATCAATGGTAGAAATATTTTCATAACGTCTCTTGCGTCAAAACCAAGTTAAATTTATGATGAAAACACTCGTCGAGAAAATTGCACACAAACATTTTATACGATAAATCCCCCATTTTCTCATAGAGAAGAAAAACCGACGTCGAAACTATTGTATTTTCTCCACATTATTTTTATTAGATTTTCATTTTCCCTCTATCTGGTCTATGTGTGTGTGTGTGTGTGGGTCTGGTAAACGATGAAGAAGACACTGTCTTTTGAAAGCGTTTTGATGAAAGGTTTGATCCAACCAACCTGGATTGGGGAAGCCTTCACACACAATAATAGTCCCGGGATAAACAATACGATGGGCTGACGTAATATCCGGCACGGCATCATCTCTCCTATACATTATATAGTAGGTATATCCCAGCCCTTGTTGACGTTGACATCATCTAAAAGAAATCAGGAAACGCAACAAATAACAACCCTCTCCAACGACTTTTGTTATTTCCTCTTCTACGACTCGTTCTTATCTGACATCAGAAAATTGAAAAGACATTGGAAAAAAGTTGGACTCGATTCACTCGAGGAATACAGATGGCCAACATTAGTCGCATGCAAAGGGAAAATCTATCCCTTTCATATACATCTATATACATATAAACTGATAACAACTCAATAACATTGTATAAATATGCGGAACAACAACAAACGTGTGCGAAGTCAACATTCGCTTTATTCGCACCCCTTCACAATAAGCAGTAAAAACCCCTCGTCAATGCATATGTGGTGGTGCGTGTGTCGGGGAAAGCTGGTGGTTTTCATACCCTATTCGAACCAGACTCCGGCTGGAGCAATTCAACACATAGTATGTGAGTCCCGGCGAGGCCATCGCATGCTCCATTCTCGAGTCGAGTCCCTCGACTCGCGTTAGTCTCACTAATAAAAATGTAAAGCTAATCATGAAGAAAATGTCGCCACAAAATATTTATTCAACGAATTAAAAATCAACTCCCAACTGAACAAGAATCAATCTAAAAGCGATTTTATGTAGGTACTCGCTACACAACCGCTTTTATCGTTCCATAAATTAACTATATATAAATGCGACATCATAAGAAAAAAAATGGTTGTGTGTACTTATGTACGCGCGTGAGAAATTATACTTCTTTGGTATCATTAAAAATTAATTTTTATTAATTTTATTGAAATAATTAATTTTAAAAAACTATAATTTAATATTTAATAATAATAATATATATATTTAAAGATATAACTATTAAAAATAAAATTAAGATAATAATATTTTAATTTGTATCAATAAATAATATCCAAAGAATGCTGCAAGACGTTTATAAAATTTTTCAGGATCATTTTTCTGGTAAACAGTTTATACATGTCATGAAAACGAAGCTTCATAGAAATTGCGAAATAAAGTAAGTAGCTACTTGTCAAAGTAAATGTCTTAATCTAATTCATATCTTGTTTTACTAAATTATTATTCTAAGATGATTGAATCATTTCAGAATCCCAGATTTCGTAATAACTAAGAATATGCATGGAATGCAGACGTCATTTTCATCACTAAACTCCAAATAGTATAACAGCTACTGCAAAATTTGAGAAAAGTAATAACTTATTTATTTATAATATGTGTCATTTGTATATATAATTATTTTTAATTTAAATATAAAAATTAATAAATTAGTAAATAAATATAACAAAAATTTAAATTGCGCGCGTCTAGTTAAAATTACCAAGCCGTTTTGCGGGCAACTTCATCCTGTTAATTTGTGATGATAAAATAGAACGCTACAAATGCTTCTGAAACCGCGCCGCAATGCAGACGTCATTTTCATCATTAAATTTCAAAAAGTACTTATAAAAACTACTGCAAAATTCGAGAAAAGTAGTAACTTCTTTATTAATAATATGTGTTATTTGTATATTTAATACTATTTAATTTAAATATAAAAATAAATAAATTAGAAAATAAATACAACAAAAATTCAAATTACGCGCGCCAGGAGACCCACTGGTTTTACGACTAACTTCATTTTGTTAATTTTTGGCTGAAAATGCGCGCGCATCTTAAAATTTCAATCTCATCATTTTTTCATAACGCGCCTAAAGAAGTATAACTTCAAAAATAAGCTGAATTAATTGATCAACCATGGTCAGTTAGTTTGTATAGTTTTTGATTGATAAATTTTATAGTCCTTGTTGATATTTGGTTTAGTGTCTGTTAAGTTAATGTAAAAAAAAAATTTAATTTCAATTTTTAGTCCATTATTGAAATCAACTGACTTATAAGTGGCCATTTAATTTGCTTGTTGCCACTTGCCAGGTTTCATATCAATTTGTTTTAGATGGCTTCCCAATTGGGTATAATACAAATCCCAATAAATCGTTAAAGACTTCACCTTGACCTCACCATTTTCAACTCGTTCAAACATTCTAATTATTTTCCAAATTGTTTTCGCCTTAAACTTGATTTGACGACAGACAAAAAAAGGTTTTTTCTTTTCATCAAATTAAGATGGATTTTTCCCTTCACTGGGAATGTTTGTAGTTTTTTCTCCGCGTCTTGTTCGTTTGATGAAAGTTGAAGATGATGATGCCGAAAAAAAAGGTAGTCAAAATCTAATTTATCAGACACAGACACATCTGCGTTTCAAAGCAAACGAAATAAACATTTCATAGTCGAAGGGGGTGTTGTATGGTACAGTACCATTCAGGCAAATTTTGTTGAGGAAATGTGCGCATATTATTATCACATTATTTACATATTTGAATTAGATATCGTATTTGTTTGATTAAAAACTTTTCTTGGTTTTGGGGAAAACGCAAAATGGTCGTTGGGGTAAAGCAGGAGTTTTCTTCTATAATAAATTTTACTTGGAAAATTTAAACACTTTCAACTGAAGTTTTGTGCAGTTGAAAAATAAGACAATTTGAAATTTAAGAAAAAATTGGACATTTGGCTTTAGTACTCTTTAGAAATTAAATAATATCCAATTTTAACAGTTTGATCCTCTACTCCAGAAAGTTTTTGATATTTTTTGATCAATTTTTGTTTGGTTTGTTCTATGAATGCTTGGTTTTTTGCTAAAAGGTTTATTTAAAATTGAATTTTCAAGAAATCGATTTTTCATAATATTTTGTTATGAACATATTATATTCAAGTACACATCCAGACAACCTCAAATCAATCCGGCGATTATTTTAAAAACTACATGCAAATTTGCAAAAACAGTTTACATTCTATGTAAAATGCTTTTGAAACTTTAAACGCGTTTTTCACTGTGTTTTAAAGTCATTGACATAGATTTCTCAGAAACGACTGAACCAATAGGTTGGGAAGCCGTCATTTTGTCAAAAAAATTTATTTTACTTATTCTTTCCATTAATAACTAGATTACCTATACATTACTTTAATAAACTACATTGGTTTGGCCATTTTAAATGATACAGCTTTCAAAATTATAATGTTAAGAAAAACACAAATATCAAACTACAGTTTAAAGTAACAGTAAAAATTACATTTGTGTACAATTTTTTATATTAATAAATTCAAAAGTCTTCTTATGTAAAATTCTTGTAAATAAATTTTTTGAGGGTTCCCCTTAAAAAGCAGTCCCTGGTTTCAGACACTATCCATTTTATATCACATAATTTTAGTACTATAAGTTAAGATTATATTTAACGTAGGTAACGTTTAGTAGCCCTAAACCGAAGCACGGGAAATTTGATAAATACTTTAAAAATGTTAATAAATATTTACCAATTACTGAATCCAAATGAATTGTCGCTCATTATTAGACTGTTACACTTTATTTAACAATTTTCACAATTTTCTTAATACTCGCGATTCACTGTTTACGATTTATCACTCTCGATTTATATTTCACGTTCACGATTTATTGTAAGACTGCGTTGATGATTTATTTCAGACTGACTGCTTGTTCTTGTCTTCCCCTTATATAGGAACTCGTAATTCTTCTAGAACATTCGATTCGATTATTCTTTTATCAGGACTTTTTTTGGAAATACAGAATAGGCTAGCAGATCTCCCTTAATTCACCGAGTAATCCTTTTGATCAAACCCTTCGCGCACGGTGGTCTTAAAGTTCTAGAGAACTTTCTAGAGTTCCTAGAAATTTCTCTCCCATTCTATTAACACGTTGCTCCTATTGGTTGGTTGGCTTGGCCCATCCACTGCTGAGAAAGTTCGAAGAGCGATGCCACTTCCACGATCACAAAATGGCGACATTTATCTATTTTAAAGATACTTAGAATGTGACAATATAAATGTATAAGGTTAATGTAATTGTATGTTAATTGCTTTTTCGGGTCTAACACAAGTTTTTTTTTTGGTACTTAGCCAATTAATGATCTCCAGTCTTCAATTATTGACAAACTTCTTAGCTTATTTTGATAAAAATGTTTTAAACAAAATGATGATCTTAAATTATTTCAATAACATTTGCCGATTGGTCGTACTTGTTATAGTTTTGCAACTATATCTTATTTAAAATTGGCACTTTCAACGTTCTATTCTGATAGTGTTAAATAAAATTAAAATCATAATGGCGTTTATTTATAAAAAAAAAGTTTGTGAATTCCTTATAAGGATTTGTCTCATTTGGATTAGTTTCATTTCGGTTGTAAAACAATAACATTTTTTTCTAATTTTGTTATTTATATTTGTTTCTTCAGACAAAAATCCTCTTTCCTGTGAGTGAATTCAATGACGTATATCATACAACTTTGTGGAAAACTTTTTCAATTTTTCCTGTTTTCTGTTATTTGTTAGAATCAACGCAGTTGATTCGTAAGATTAATTATATCTTCTCAATTTCTTTAAATGACCTGTTGATGAAGTTGTTGGTGTCAATAATTACTTTGGTCGAAAAGAAAATAATGTGGAGATTGCAAGTTTTCATGTTTGATTAATGCGGAACTGTTTTTGGTTTCTTGTTTTCTCGGCAAAGATTTGAATTGATTGGCGATTGGGAATAAAAACGTCGAGGAATTTAAAAAATGTTTAACGATAAAGTACGTGTGCGTTTGTCGGAATGCCCACGTCCGAGACTTGGGGTTGGTGTCGTACGTGATGCTAGATATTCTCGCTTTACAATGGATACAATGATCCGCAAACAGAGCAACTCCAGTTCACTGACACGTGTGCAATGCATTACGTGCTTTGCACCAGCTGCATTCGGGATCTTCCACCGGAATATTTACTTATATATCTCCTACCCGCTTCACCCGCCCGCCTGATCGCTCACATTGTCGTCAACCGTACCGAACCGGAACCGCAAAGCTTGTCAATTTATATAAATATGATAATGAAATTATAAATTATCTTTTTTTAAATTCAACGTCTGACGTGAAACGAAACGAAACGAAACGAAACGAGGCGATGCCGTCAATATATTATATATTGAACAAGTGAAAAGAAAAAGTTTTACGAAAAATTTAATTTTATTACTTAGGTAAAACTCGTCGTTAACTAATCGACAGACTTTTGCAAATTTTTTTCTTGGATGAAAACAAATAATTAAATACACACTGCAAACTTGTAAAGTTGGCAAAATTCTTTTTCTCGAGATGAGTTGGTGAAGGGTGGCTTTACACACACTTTCGCTCGTTTCTATACATACATATATCGAAGAACACTTTGATTCTATTCTTTTTATCTGTATCAAAAAGTCCAGGCAGCGCGTGGTGAAAGCAAACTGTAATTATAAGTTTCTTTTGAATAATATAATTCATCGAGAGTCGAAGCCACGTTTTTTTTCTTCTTCTTCTTTTTCGTCGTCTTTTCTTTTGACGTTTTCTGAATAAACGGCGTCTGAATGAATTATATTAGTGATTATTGAATTATTTCAATTTCAATGCTGAATTTCGTCATTTGAAATTTATATAATATATAATATAATATGTATTAAACATTCAACAAAAAAGTTTTCGTCTGCTTCAATTTCATATTATTCTTTTGTGTTGGGTGCGTTCAATGTTCAACTTGCTGATACATTTTCTCCAACTCGTCGAGTTTTATGTATTGAGAGTAAAAAATTTTCAATTAGCGTTGGAGAGAACAAAAACTTAACTTTTCATAACATTTATAAAAAAAAATTATATTTATTTTTACAAAAATAATTATCAAATAGCCTTATAAAAGTAATGATAGTGGTAAAATGGTTTAAATAGAATAGTATATGTAACGTTTTTCGGGTTCTTAGGTTTGTGATTTATGACTACAAATTTATTTTTAACAATTGTTTATTGATTTATCTTACACTATTGTCACTTATAAACTACACGTTAACAATGAGTTAGTTTTCACAGTCACTTACTCACTAATTCTCATTCACAATTGCACTGTTCACTTTATTTTTAATGTTCACAATTTATTTAACACTGTTCACTTTCACTATTTAATTTAGCACTGATTACTTTCACTATTTATTTTAACACTGGTAGAAGATTTATTTCACACTGATCACTTTCCGAGAGACTGTTGACGTTGACGATTTATTTTCAGACTGACTTCTTCGTTCAAACGAACCTCTTTTTATATTAGCTTGTTCAGTTTCGAGAATGCTCTCTCCTATTATTCGTTTGCTAGAAATTTCTATTCTTTTGTTTTATTCTTCGTGCTAAGTGGTCTCGAAGACGAAGTTCTTAAAGAGAGAATATTCTGGAATTCTTAGAATTTCATAAGATTCCTCCCTATCCTGTGATAACAATGCTCCTCCTTTGGCTGGTGATTGGTTCAGCCTACCCATGGTTGAGAGCAGGTGACACCACCCCAGAGTCATAAAATGTCGACAGTCCTTTTAACACATGGTGACACATTCTTAGACTTGTGACAGATATAAGAAGAAATTCGTTAACTATTACTCTACAAATGATATATTATTAAGAAGTTTTAAACTGCACTTACATATATAAAACTATTTTCACCGATATTTAAGTTAATTTATGTGGCTTTTTAAAGAAAAAACTCTTTTAAAGAGCAGTCGTTAATAATAAGTAAAAAGTTCTACAAATTTTTAAATCCTCAAATAATACAGTTTGGACCATGAAAAGTTAGTTGATGAATAACAATGAAATTTCACTAAAGAAAGCTCTTTTATTTTGACGAAAGCCTTACAAAACCTATAAATAAGTGTAACAATAAACATTACGAAAAAATACTTTTAAGACGAAAAGTTGTAACGAGGTCAAGTAAAGAGATGAACAGGAGTCTTATAGTTGAAATATTTGTTGATGAAATTTGATGAGTTTTTTGAAGTTTAACAATGAAATTTTACTAATAATTTTTTTTAAAATTTAAAATTATACTCACTTCGACTGCAGGGTCATTTTGCGACTTCTTGGTTGGTTGGTATAATGTCCGTAGATTTGGGAGTTAGATCTATTATAGACATACACTTACATCACAGACTTATGTACATCTCTGTTTGAATCGAAAGACTTTCGGATCCAGCATATTCCCAAGATGTTATTGATTATTATTATTAATTATTAATCTGCCTCAGCTTGTCAAATGATAGGTCCCAAAAACGTGAAACTCTTTTAATAAAATAAAACTTTTTTATTTTGACTAAAGCCTTACAAGTTTAAGAAATAGTAACGAATTTTGAAAACAAAAACTTTAATGAAACTTCGTTACTGATTTAGAACACAGAGTTGGTCTGACACTGAAAACTCAGAGGTTCTTAAGATGGAATAAATATTTTCAATGGTAGATGAAATAGGTAATTGTTCAAATTAATTAAAATCATCTTACAAACGTTTTTTTCTCTATATCTCCTACAAATGAAAAGCTCAAAGGAAAAAATTTAAAAGTTTTACTGATTTTTTGATTTTACGATCAACTTATAGTCAAAAGCTTAAAAATCAATTGCGGTTTTTTTTGGCAACTCCAAAAATTTTTCTGAAAAATTTTAAAAATAGCCATTGAATTTTACTAGATTAGGTAATTTACAATCTCTTTTTACTTTGCTGTCCATTGTTATTAGGCATATAAAAGTAAATTTTTAATTGGGAATATTTAAAAAAAAAAAAAAAATTTTTTGTCTATATAAAAATATATTATATAAATATATTATAGTTTTCTGATTTTTCTTCTGAAGTTCTTCATCTCAAAGTTTTCACAGTAGCTTAATGTTCGTTAAAATATAACATAGTGTATATTAATTATTATTAAGTGTACCACAGTTAGTGCCATAGTATTTTCAAAGAGAGAGCATTAATTTTCCTTGCTTAGATTTTGGAACATTCACGTCGTAATTTACTGAAAACATGAATCATCTTCTTCAATGATTCACCTGTTTAATTCCTTATCAGCACCAACATATTAATCCATATCAAATTACCCACTCAGATCTTTACATTGGTACTACTCTACTTTTATGGTATAGTATTACTATACACGAGCCTCAATTCCCATATTTTAACGCGAGCTGATAACGCTGGTTATTCAGGTGACTAAATCAATAACTCGCTGTGTGAAAATAGGCGCGGTGAAATTATTATGTGATAACAGAATGATAACGTTTTAGTTTAATCTACGTATGTACACCGTGTATAATTGCGATAAATACATGAGCGGCGTCTGTAATTTCCTAATTAGCCCGATACGATTTACACACAGCCAAACGATGATAAACCCTTACCTCTAGCAAAGCACTAAATAAAAAGAAATGTAAAAAATTTCCACTCTGCTGGAAAAATCATTTTTACTGGTTATATTGAAGTAATGAGATTTTATGACTCAAATATTAATTGAAATAAATATATTTGTTAATGAACATTTTTCGGTACGCTCATTTTTCTTATCAACTGTGTCACTTGTATGATAAAATCGTAGTCACATAAAAATCTCTTTGTGTTGGAACCATAGCATATACGAACCTTAATCATTGCCTCGAATATTTAGATTAGTTTGTCGCCGTGAGGTATTAAATTAACATCGGAAGATACGTGTTGTATTTTTAGAACAAGTTTTGATTGATTCGATTCGATTCACGTGTGAAAACAATAAAAAATATTTTGTGTATTGTGACAGTGCAATTTGTGTTTTAAAAAATGGGAGTACAGAGCGACATGGTTCAAATCGAAATCGGGAAGCTGGAGAAACATATTGGGTGCATTAAATACACCCTGTTTTCTCTCAATGTCATCACATGGGTAAGTACTAATTTTTTTGATGATAAATTATCGATTTTATTTGGTTATTAATCACAAAATTTGAATTGAATTTAATATTTTTAATTCGGTCATAATTTTAATAAACGGATTAAAACATTATTATATATTTATATTGATGTATGGTAGAGGACATTATCGCAATCAATGTAATGAAATAACATCGAACATTATATTCCGGTCCATTTACATTTGCGTTCGTTTCGTTTCTCAATTCAATTGCTGTATTTAATTTTTAACGTTTGAATAAATTAAAATTTTTTCATTACTATATTATATAGAAATTATTGGGCGATTCGATCGATTTTAATTTAGTATCGTTTAGTTTTTCTTTTTTTTTTTAAGTGAGAATTTGGAAGTTATGATTCGAGTTAATATAAGATAGTTAATATTCGATTTTTATGATAACTATAGAACATAGTTTAAGTATAAATTTTGTTGACTTGAGTTAAATATATGATAGATAAGAGGCTTGATAATATAATTTCACAATGACTAACAATGTCATATATTATTCACAGGATAAATTAAAATTCATTGAAAATGATTCATTCAAATTACAAAAATAATCCTTTTATCAATGAGGAAAACTTTTTTGTTCTCGCTAGAAAATGTATAACTTTAACAGGTGGAAAATATGATTTTCTTTAGAATGACACCTGTATATTTATCCGTTTGGTTATTTAATTTTAATCCGTATTTAGAGACCAATTATTATGAAAGTAATAGATCAAAAAAAAAATTTTATAGGAAAACTTTTATTCTTAGAAAACTTCAATCATTTTGAGTTTTAGAAGAACCACTTTTTCAAGAATTAAAATTGTTCTGATACATAGCCCAAAAAATTCACTACAGTCTATTGCTTTATATTTTAAGTCCGCGAACAAGGATTCAAAACTTACTCTGAATTATTCTTATATTACAGTACTCTCAAATAAACTAAATGGTATCTAAAAAAAATGCAAAAAAAATGAAAGAAACCTCTTTAAGTAAAGAATTAAATTTCTATATTCACTGGCTAGTTCGAGTGGGATTTTTTTGAACTTTGCTAAGATAAATATATTTTTAAAGGTTAAAAAAAATTTATTTTAATTGTAGGAAAACGTTTTAGTTAAAAATAAACTATCTACCAAAATGTTTCTCATTTTTTAACTACAAAGAGCAAAAAGCCTTAAAACTACTAACACTATTTTAGTAAGAAAAAAAGTGTGAATATAGTACAAATTTTAAAAGACTTAAAATGGATCCTTATTTTTTAAAAATAACAATTTTTTCATAAAAATGTATTCATCAAAATCATCAAATCAAAAAGAGTTTTATCAAGTTAGCTTTCTGCACATTTTGCTTAGTATTTAATTTTTTTTTTTTACTCCCTGTTATAACTTTTTGTCTAGTCGGCATTATGGTTGGGCAAACACAGTACAGAAGCTGACTAGAGTCAGATTAACCTGTCACGTGAATAAGATCACCATCCTTTGATGGTCCTTAAAAACCCATCTTTTACTTTTATTATTACTGTGGATATTAATCCTCCACTAAATCAACATGCCTCTTTCTCTTGAACCTTCTTTGATTCCTGGGTGGAAGCAGATTATTTAGATTTTCCCATACATTAGAGTTAGGGTGAGATGCAAATGTTTCGCTTAGCTTACGATAGTTGCTTTGGATAACAGCCTCCACTTTTGGCATTTCTAAGTCGTGGTGCAAAGTGGCACCTGTAACGTACCACGGAGCATTAGTCACAAGTCTCAAGGTTCTATTCTGAGTCATCTGTACTCAATTTATTTGGCTTTTGAATGCTGTACCCCAAAGCTCACATCCATACATCCAAACAGGTCTCACAACTTGAAGATATAAGAGTCGCTTCAGATGCATGGATAAGTCCAGAGTTATTGGGAAATGGTTTATTTTTGTTTTAAGGGTGAATATTATTACCTTGGACTACTCTTTAATCGCCTACTATTCTTAGGCTCTAAGGCTGGTAGCATTAGTAGGTTCGGGTGTCGGTGGAGCTTTTTATAGTTATTGGTGGAACAAGTCTCAATTGTACTGGCTACTGATATTTTTAAGCCCGTACGTAGGGTTTCATTAGTCATGTACCATGAAGCGTCTGCCAGCTCTCTAAGCATTTTTTTTAATTTTAATGTTGGACTTGCTGGAAGATCCCCAAAACTCAATCCCGTACCTCCAGATTGGGACTATTATTGATTTGTATAAAAATATTTTGTTCTCGAGGGAAAGTTTGGAGAGTTTACCCAAAAGCCAGTGTAGATTTCTTAAGCCTTTTGCACATCGTTTTCCTTTTTTGGGTGGTGTTTCCAAGTAAGCCTTCGGTCCAGATAGATTCCAAGGTACTTAACACTGTCTGAAGGGATCTCAACAGAATTAAGGGTGACCGGAGGGCATACTTCTTTGCCTTGATTTTAGACGTGTCCGTATTTTATCCAATATGGTAGATGTTATAGTGATGCTTTTGGTTTTCGAGATATTTTTGTGTTAAGGAGAATGAATAATTACGAATTGTAGGAATACAGAACTCACAATGGAGTTGTCGATTTGAGATGAACCAAACCGACTATTGGTGATGCATATTTTTACAAATTTGATTTGAAACCACTGAATCCTTTTGATAGTCGTCGTAGAAGCAGAGCACCATATTGGTGCTGCATATGTTATTAAAGGACGCAAAATGGCTTCATAAGGGAACTTTCAACACATATATATGACCTCCTGTTTATAATGGGTTACAAAACAGCGAGGTGTGCATTAGCTTCTGCTAGCTTTTTTTCTAAATGTAACCATCAGTCCAGATGCACTCTCAAGTAGCCTGCGGTGTTTTTAGAGTCGTTCCATTCAATTGGCTTACCACAGATTTTGACTTCGGTGGAAATTCGAATTCTCCTTAGAGTGAAAATTTTTGAATCACTCTTTTGTGGATTCATTTGTAGTTATTGATTTAATTATTAATTATCTATTAATTTGCTTGAAAATTATGCTTAATTATTTAAAATGATTGCCAAATCTATATATTAACACGTGAAGCAAAAATTTTAAACCCCTTTTACCGAATATTATACGAACGGAGGAGTATGAAATTTGACACAATTGAAGTTTATATGAAAAAGTTGCGTTTTGAGATAATATTTTTTTATAATAATGCTTCAAAATACCTTAAATTAATGAAAAAGACGTCACACACACTACCATGCGTTTGGCACACACAGACACACAATACACACAAATATGTAGATTTTTAAATCTCAGTTGTTCAGTTTGACCACAGACTTCAACCATATTCCAAATGTCATTATTTAAACAAAATATTGTGAGAGGAATTTAAATTTTGAAATTGTAATTATTGAAATTGAAGGAAACAAATTTAACCGATTATTTGATTATTGAGTACTATTATTAAAAATATATTTAAAAGATACGTATAACTTCAAATACACAACGTTTCAACCATTTTAATTGGTCTTCATCAGGTGTTTCTTGATTATTATATAACGTATAAATAATTTATACTATATTCTTTTGGCAAAATCACTCAAATAAATTACACAAAAAATTAATTTAGGTAGGCAGGTACTATTTGAAAAAAAAAAGCTTAGCTTAATTCAAAGTCTTAAACAGGACTTATGCAGCCTATTTCCATTTTTTTATCTTTGGCTTTTAAATGAAAAAATCTAAACATAAAGATACTTTTGTTTTACTTTTGAACGTAGGAAACTCACTTGAAATTACTTCTGATGTTTCATAGTCATATTTTTTTTTGTTTGTCTAAAAAATATTTCAGAATACTGTAATTTGAATTGACATACAACATTATAAAAAGAAAAATATCTGCTGCGTGCCGTCACAGTACTTTCTTTTACTTTCATTTATGAAACTCGCTGTTGGTTATAAGAAATACATCAGCACCTTATAACTATACATAGCAGAACTATACGCATATAAGTATACAACATATATGTATTTATGAATTCCCAACCTTCACCCTAGAACCGTCCTTAATCGAATTTTCCCAGGAAAAAGTTTCAAATAAAAGTTTTAGCCATTAATAAGTCTAAGAACTATCATAAGCTTAAAGAAAATTTTTGGAGCCGTTTTCAAAAAAATTTGAAAAAGCTCAAAGACTTTGAGAATAAAGTAGAGCTTTCGGTTAACCGATTTCAACTAAAAGCTTCACAAGAAAACAAGATATAATATGAAGGAAAATTTCCAAGTTTGGTGAAATTCGGAAAAGCGTTCGATACGAAATGGCTGTCACACACAGGCACACACAAACATGTTTCTAAAAACTACTTTTTTGGACTCAGGAGACCTCAAAACATGTATGATATGAACAAATTGATATTTAGTTTTGTAATTTTTAGAAAATAACCTGAAATAGTTTTGTAAAAGATTTATGGAAGAAAAAACAATAAATATTTTGAAACCTCTACACCTATTTCCTTCCTTAACTTAAAATAAATATTTTCAATCATTATATGATGCACTTTCTTTACATGAACCTTGAAGAAAAAATTAGTTAAAAAATTATTTTCCAAACATTCGCAAATGCAATTCATTATCTGCTGTAGTTAGCTTAGTAAATAAAGTTTTTGAGGCAGTTACAAGTGAAGTGTACCCTTAGGTATGTAAAAATTGTAACGAATTATGGTCAAATTTCGACCACTGGGCGACCTCTAGTTATTTATTAATTTGCTTGAAAATTATGCTTAATTATTTAAAATGATTGCCAAGTTGTTTAATTCTAAGTTTAGTCAAAAACGTAGTAACTGACAATCTTAGAAAATAGAAAAATAGCACAAAGAACATGAATTTAAGGGAAAGCAGGGGACAAGTTTCATTATGAAGTACACCAAAAACAATATGAAACACTTTAAAAAAGCTAAAAGTTGAAAAAATTCAATCAAAATGCTTTTTTTTAACGTAATTGCAATAATATACTCGTATAAGATATCTAAAAAGAGCGAATACCTACAAGTATTTTGGTCATCACCAAATAACTAGTCCTTTTGTTTTGGCCTGAACCATCCAAAATGTATCATTAATATTTTATGTGATTTAAAAAGAAGTTATGAAATTATTTTTAGTTAAAATTAAACCAAATTTAGTTCAAATGGCAGGAATTAAAATCTAAACTAAGATTTATTTTTTTTATTATTTCAAATAATGAGTCAAGTACAAAATAAAATTCCACAACTGCTAAGTTCTTAATATTTTTTCTAGTATTTATTCACCTCTATTTTACTCGAATTAGACAAATTTTATATCTATTGATGTTCAAAGTAAAGAAACCATAAAATATCAATACTTATTACACAAATTTTCTACAATTTTTGACGTTTTTTTTATATATATTTCTTTTGAGTGTTTTAAGTCGCTTTAACATCTAAGGTCATATTACGACTGTCTGAAAACAATCAATTTTATTTAAGGTCTGGGATCTTAAGTGAAGGATTCAACGAGGGTCGAACGTTCGTCTGTATTTTATCAGGAGTACCTAATAAAGTTTATATGTCTTAGACTCCTAGTAGATGTTCAAATATAAAGAAATCATAAAATGCCAACCTGTGCACAAAAATTTTAATTTTTTGTAAAATTAATTATTCTGTAAGCTTTTTATCTAAGGTATGCTGGCCCATTTAGACTTTAATATTACAATTTAAAATTTATTAAGCGAGATCTACGTGATGATGTAACAAACACTTTGTCACGATTCACGTTGCGTAGGTAATTTTTATTTTTAATTGTCCCCCCTCAACGGGACAATTAATGAAATAAACTGTGAAATTATCGCTTTTTTTGACAATGACCACGTCAAGAAAATGAGTAAATTCGCGAGGGAGTTGCCAAAGCTCGAGTCGTAAGTGTTTGTGATGCTGGAATGGGAACGAGTTTTTGAGCTTTTCGCCTTTTTCACGTCGCAAATAAAACTCATTTAAGTGGAATGAGTGTATGTGTGTGTATGGATGGAAGTTACCTACATAAAATGCAGGGAGTCTTGGGAATTTTTAATTTAGCTCGTCCGTCCTTTGGCCTGTGTGCACTGAAGACTCAATGTTAAGTATGCAAATGGATGGGTATTATGCAAAACGGAAAATTATTACAGTACAGCCACGTTGTTGCAAAATGTGCTGGTATTTTATTTTCTTTAAGAATTTGACTTTGTTTGTGTTTGGCGAGTGAAACACAAAAATGAGGCGAAAGTTATGTCAAGATGGAAAGAGGGCGAAGGATCTTACGAACTTTTTTGAAAATTTTTTTCAAGACCCATTTGGTTATAGAAAAGCTCATTATATACACGAGTAGATAACGTGTTTCATTATCATTATTTAAAATGTAAATTTCTAGTTTCAAGCGCACTGGATGAGAGTGATGCAGAAAGCACAGATCAACTTTCCTCCAATTATAATTGCATTAACAACATTTCTAAAATCCACAAACTCAAATAAAATCTCATCTCGCGTACAACAACTACAACTTTCAACTGGTATTCGACCAAAATCATTATTAAATTATTAAAATAAATTTCCCACCCCTATCTCATCAAACACATGCACGTCGAGTTTCACGAATATATAGCCAGCTAAATTAATCATTCAAATCTGACATTTATTTTCCAAGTCGCCTTTTTCCATCTCATTGAAATTCTTTAGATTTAAAATTGAAAAAAAAATATATGGAAGTGGAAAATGATGAGTCAGTATTATAGTAGAAGGACAAAAAAAAAAACAGTGGAAAAAATTAAAACGGGGTGCGTGGCGTTAATCTGAAAACTCAATCAAACTTTTAAACACAAAAGAGAAATTCCATTCCGCCGTCGGTCGGTTAATTTTTTTATCGCACAAACTTTTAAATAGTTTTTTAAAATAGTGATTTTTCGTTTTGTATAAATTCTAATTAAATTATATTTATAAATAATATAAAAGAGGGAAAGAAAAAAGTCTCGTCGAGATTTAAACGTGACAAATTATATGAAGGGAATCATGAAACTTTACTTGAAGTAGTTTTTAAATCAAGCTTTTTGTTATGTAATTTTTAATGTTATTGAAATGAAATAGAAAATTAATTCCTCGAGACCAATTTTGAACCCATATTCTTTGAAATAAGTTTTATATTTAAACTAGCTGATACCCGCCCGCTTCACTAGACATAATTAAATTAGACTAATTGATTAATAGAAACCACCATAGCAAAATTTTTTTATATTCCGTTTTAATTCAATTTTGATTCAAAAAAGTTGATCAAAAAGATCAATTCTTAATTTTTTTTCTTAAATCGATTTCGTATAGTGGTAATGTTTTTCGTTTAAGGTAAAACGTTCAGTTTTACTGTTAAGTAACAATCAAAATTTAAAAAAAAATCATAAAAAACAAAAATTAAAGTTGTAAATGACTGATTTTGTTTATAACGTAAAGAAATTTTACATTAGGGGCTAAACAGAGGCGTATATATTTTATGAATAAAAAGGAGCCTCTAGGCTTCATTGTAATCTATTTGTTCATTTCCATGGCGGATCTTTAAAAATCACACAATGAAACATTTTATGAGTAGTATTACGGAGTTTTACGTGAACGAAGTCCGGTTACAGCTAGTTTTAGATTTAATTTGAATTTCTGTAGGGTAATAAAAAATATTAAGACAATAGCAAGTTATTTTGAATTTTCATTGTTGCTTTTTCAAATTTTAATTAGGAGTGTTGTTTTTATTATTAAATTAATTTACCGTCAATATGAAATTCGTTAAATATTTAATTGTTAAATCACTCTTTATTTCTACTATACATAAATACTGTGTAGTTAATTATAGAAAAATCATAGACAAATATAATACCTCGACGAATCCTGGAAGCATGGATGCAGAATTTTTGAGTTTTTATCTTAGATAAGGACCAACATATTATTTTCATGTAATACAGAAGTAGATACCAATAAAACAGCTACTATGTACGACGTAAAATATTCAGTCGCTCCTGCCAACGCTATTTAAATCTTTGATATCTTCTAATCTAAGATATTCATTTTTATGATATGCTGTAAAGAGCAACTTTAGTCTACATGAATTGCACAAGGTGTCTAATGTATTTAATTAGATAAGGAATAATATTGTATTGTTTAAAATAGCTTAGTAAATAACCAATAATTTTTTTGTAATATGTAAAAGATAAAAATGGATCCTGTGGGTTATCCTTAAGAGATAGACATAAGCCGTCGCGGACTTTTTGAAGTTATACTTCTTTAGGCGCGTTATGAAAAAATGATGATAGTAAAATTTTAAGATGCGCGCGCATCTTGAGACAAAAATTAACAAAATGAAGTTAATCACCAAACCACTGGGTTTCCTGGCGCGCGTAGTTTGAATTTTTGTTGTATTTATTTTCTAATTTATTTTCTAATTTATTTACTTTTATATTTAAATTAAAAATAATTAAATATACAAATGACACATATTAATAATAAATAAGTTATTATATTTCTCGAATTTTGCAGTAGTTATTATAAGTACTTTTTGAGGTTTAATGATGAAAATGACGTCTGCATCGCGGCGCGGTTTCAGAAGCATTGGTAGCGTTCTATTTTATCATCACAAATTAACAAGATGAAGTTGCCCGCAAAACGGCTTGGTATTTTTAACTAGACGCGCGTAATTTGAATTTTTGTTGTATTTATTTATTAATTTTTATATTTAAATTAAAAAAAATTATATATATATATATATATATATATATATATATATATATATATATATATATATATATATAGGACACATATTATAAATAAATAAGTTATTACTTTTCTCGAATTTTGCAGTAGCTGTTATACTATTTGAAATTTAATGATGAAAATGACGTCTGCATTCCATGAATATTCTTAGTTATCACGAAATCTGGGATTCTGAAATGATTTAACCATCTCAGAATAATAATTTAGTAACACAAGATATGAATAAGATTTAGACATTTACTTTGACAAGTAGCTACTTACTTTATTTTGCAATTTCTATGAAGCTTCGTTTTCATGAAATGCATGAATTGTTAACCAGAAAAATGATCCTGACTAATCTTATAAACATCTTGCAGCTTTTTTCGGATATTATTTATTGATACAAATTAAAATATTAATCTCTTAATTTTATTTTTAATAATTATATCTTTAAATATATATATATTATTATGATTAAATATTAAATTACAGTTTTTTAAAATTGATTATTTGAATAAAATTAATAACAACTAATTTTTAATGGTACCAAAGAAGTATAATTTCTCACGCGCGTACACGCAACCTCTTTTTTATCAATCTTTTTAAGATACACAATTTCGCCGCATATACGTTTGATCTATCTCTAAAAGTTAAGCCAGCGTTAACAATTTAAGTGCCAAAAATGTTTTGATTATGACCTCACATTATAAATCTTTAAATTTCCGAACTTTTCTCTACTATAATAGGCATGTATTATACCTGCAAACCTTCCTTTTGAATCACTCTATCAATTGCTGAAAACTACATAAAAATCCATTGGGTAGATTAGAAGATCTAAGGTAACAGACAGCGGGAGCGACTTTGTTTTATACTATGTAAAGATAATCTATAGCTCATAAAAAAATTATGTGGTATAAAAACCATGTTTCGTTATAATATTGCAGAAAAAAAGTATTGAAAATTCCAAATTTCAAGTTCGTAGGATTGTTAGAATAGAATTAGTGAATTAATGATTGTGTGAAAAAATAGCAAAACTTTAATGGCAGATATTTTCCAGACTATTTTGATTAAGAACGTGTTGTTTAGCATTTTAGTGAGGAACACTAAGTAAAAGCTCTTATGCATATTTTTCATATTTTGTCTTATATTTGAAACAGAGATTTAGAACGATGAAACGTGACTTGAGGAGCTTTGAGAAAAGGGTATACGTCTGCGACCATTTGTTCAACTCCTGATGGATATATCACTTTTGTATTGGTTATATTTCGGAAAATTTTTTATTTCAAAATTAAAGTTAGAAGTTTTTTCTAAAAATATTTCTTCATTATATTTTCCAACTCTCAATAGTTTGTCTGCTTTTGAGGCTTTATGGAAGCCTATCTAATGACAGGATTTGAATTGTTCTATGTAAATTATTTTCTTAAAAATATTCTCACCGTATATTTGATCCTATAAAATTCTTCAACCTTTATTTGAAAGTAATTAAGAATTAAAAAATTTCTGAAAAACAGTCTTTAGTACAAGTCTTTTGAGCAAAGATTCATACTTTTACTGATAGATGTACCTATGAATTTATAAGTGGTACGGGTTTGATCCCCGTTGAATCCTAGACTTAAGATCCTAAACCTAAGATTAAAATTGACCAACAGAATTTTCTGTGTTAGACAGTCGTGATATGACCTTAGATGTTAAAGCGACAAAAAAAAACACCAAAAAAAATTATGGATTTTTTCTTTAAACTTTTAATTGAATTTTTTGAGTTTGTTGTTAAATATAAGGCAAACTAAAAAAATTTTTGGTAAAGAATAGACGCTTACACCATCTCCTATAAATCATTTATCTATTTTTATTTATTTTTTTCAATTTAACCCGTAACATAAGAACTACTTGTGCTGTCAGATTAGAAGATTAAGACAAAGATTTGGCCAAATTCGACCAAGTAATTTACTAGAGTCTACTAGAGATTTATATGAAATATATATTAAATTACGAAAAAAAATCTAGAAATTAGACACAAAAACCATTAGTACACATACACAGGGTTTGCGTGTCCTGTTATAAAATGTATGTAAGCATTTTTTCCTCGTTCAACTTAACTAATATTATTACATTGCATGTATTTCCATCATACGTCACCTTAATCAGCTGGACATTTCACAAGATGGATAGGGTGGAACTTATCAGACTCGCATTAAATTCAATCTAACCATTACGAAAAAAAAAACATTAACTCTATTTTAATTTTAACTTGGCAAAATAATGGTGTAATATAGTTTTTGCTTTTAATCGCCTTACGAGATTTAAAAGCTTCTTATATTATATGCCTTGAACGCGTTTCTTCAACTATATACTCGGCAGAAATTGTATCGTTATACTGAAACTTAATACTGGCGAACAGGAAACTTTCCAACTCATAATGAACTCATTTATAAAAGAGTAGTTGAGCAAGTTTTTACTTCATTTAATGTTATGAAAGTCAAGCAGTTAATCTTTTAACTTTTCTCCCGCGTTTTATTTCACTTTTTTCCTATTTAAATAAAATGCCTTATTTGGCATAGGTATACCTTTACCCTCCATTTCAAACAATTGTTTGAAAGTCGGTGCACTTTTTAAATTTTGGAATTTTTTAATTTGAACAATTTAAATCAATATAAATGAGACCATTTACATGTTATGTTCATAAAGCATTGTATTTATATGGAATTGGAGGCTGTTAGACGAGCGTTTATAATCATTAGTGTTTTTCGAACGCCCTTATACTATATCTACACAGCAATTAAATGGCAATCGGTTCACAGCACTCGGAATTCCACTCCACTACTCTCCACTATTCTTCCCCATTCTATCGTTCCTCGTGACGATATATAATGATGGTCTTTTTGAACGCTTCTTTCATAGATTGAAAAACGGGAGAAATTTTCCCTTATTGCCACCGGCACCCGTGTTATAGTGGCTGTAATCAAATATACATACGAGTGTAGATTTAGACGCAAATAAATTTCAGGACGCCTTTAATTATTTTACTGAATTCGTTTCACGTAGATTATCTTTAAATTAATAAATTCGGCCTGTAAAGATGCCGTTGTCAGCTTCAACGGCGATGAGAGAATTCGCGTCTGAATCATTTACCATAGTATTAGTAACCGCATCAGGTCTACGTTAGTGACCCGTAATTTGGAAATTTGTCTACGTGATCCGTAGATTTATCGTGTGATCATTGATATTATTACAGGTCTTGTTATAAGTTGATAAATTATTTTTATTTTAGTTGAAAATGTTACAGTAATTTCTGTGTACATATTAGATTATCTTCGTCATTTGATTACAACAACCCACAAGCGTTAAAGTTCTCAAAAAATAATCCAACTTTATTCGATGTATTTTTAGAGTAACCTCCATTTTTATGGATTTCTATTAATTAGGATTAAAATGAATTTTTTATATAGATCAAGGATCGATTTGCTATGAAAATAGTTGTGAAGTTGTTGGAGTAGAAAAACCAGGAAGAACAACTTTTGTAAGCAATGAAACTATATATTAATATGGGGGGGTGAATTCTAGAGCTGATAAGGAGGAGAAAAAAGTCTTGTGAATGTTTTACTACTTGACTTGATTTTAAGCGACTTGATTACTTTTCCAAGAACAGATATAAGCTATCTTATAGGTAGGATCTTTACGTTTTTTTGAATATTGTAAGATATTAAGAAAATTTTAAGCCTTGAGAACCTTTCACATTAAATGTAATATGAAATCATTTATTAATTTTATTTCAATGGATTAGTAGCAATTCTTTATGAAGTGTACCTTTTTTAGGGTCAATAATATTTAATGTGTTATCTTAAGATCTGAAGTATTAGGTTTGGTTACCTTAGATTCATAATTCGAGGATATAGTATTAAGGCCATTATGTCTTATTGGCAAGTCTGCTGTTTCCCGGGGTCCAAGATTAGACAACAAATTCTTATAAATCTTGCTAAAATAAATTGAAAATTAAGAATATAGTTTTTTGGTAAAAAAACAACGCGATGGTCACATCTAAGTTGCTATTTTCTCTTGAAAAATAAGTTGGGCTGGATTTCTTTTTGTTCTAGGGGTTCTGCCTAACGGCTTCACCTCACTTAGTCAAAATCCTAATCAGGATCACATAAGTCGAACTGTCTGTTTTTGTTATTTATTCTTACGGGTCTCATTTTTGAACTAAGATATTTCTTTTTATGAATGAAATCATATTTACTGCAGAGGATTTCCTTCTCCTCCCTCGACAATTCGAACGTTTACTCAGCCAAACTATCAATAATATATTAACTACCCGTAAATTCACAATGGATTTATGGTTTCTAGAAATTTAACCTATCGCTATACTTCTATCATGGTTATAATTTTCAAATTTGCGAAAATTAATTTATAAGAATAAAAAATTACATAGTTTAAAATCATGTTGTCTTTACGATATGATATGGTATATGTACATTGTATCACAACTGCCTGCCGATGTATGTTTTTCGTTGTGCAGTTTTTATAGTTTTTATTTTTTTGTTCAAAAAATCAACATTTTTTCGGAATAAAAATTATTTTAAAGCACTTTTTGTAATATTTACTACTTGTAATGAAAATATCGTCCAAAGAGATGGAACGTTTTTATTATATAGGTATTCAAGTAGTAAAAATCTTCTATCTTATTATTGGTATAGATATAAATTATTTTCTCTTAAGCTCTATTTTAAATAATGGCTCAATATTTTTTTTTCTTTGAAAGCACATTAAACGTAGAAAATAATACAAAAAACAACTGATGAGTAGGTTCTAAGAAAAGAATCTTTAAACTCAAAAAACTTAATTTTTCAGAAAACACAATTTTCTGAAAAATTTTGAATTGATTCCAATTCAATGAAGTTTTGTTTGCTGTATTACTTGAAATAACTTTCAATACGGAGACCTTTTTGTTCCTGTTTGTTTTTTTTTTATTTGGTTATTTCATTACGTTATAAATTTCTGTTAAAATGCTTGACATTTCTTGAATAATTGAGCACACTTTCATTGCTCCGCGTTTCTTAAGACGTGTGCATCAAATGATCAAAACTTTTATAGGTTGAAAAAATTATTTGTAGGCTCTAATATAAGTTGAACTCTCCTTAATTCAGTTAATAAAATCGAGTGAAGTCAGCTGAAGTCTTTTACTTGTGAAAATTTTGTTTAACAGTAAATAGGCTCTTCCAAAATACCAATAAAATGTTCTAGTTATTAAAACGAGGCAATATTTGTCACGAATAAAAAAAAATCATGAAATGTATGTAGCAACTCCATTCCGGTTCAATAGACCATATAAAATCGAAACAATGTAATATATTTCCAATTAACTTTCCCAAATAATGTGTGTTTTCATTTGATCGGCCTTCAAATTTCATATTTTTCCCCAATTTTTTTCATTTATTTATTTATTGTACCATACTCATTTGCATTGAAAACAAATTCAAGAGAGATAACATGGTATGACGTGAAGAGATATGAATTTAGGCTTTCGAACGAACAGATTGCTCGCCCTCGCCCACACCCGCAATTATAAAAGGGTCATTGCAACTGGGTGGCTGTCTCGGCCCACACCCTTAAATTTTCCCGGTGTGCCATATTCAATTAGGCTTTAATTGAGTTAAATGTTCAAACTGAATATATATTTGAATTAAAGTTTGTCAATGTTTCGATCGATTTTCGACCAAAACTCGAATGGATTTCGATTATATGAATATTCGATTTGATGAGCCCCAATGTCATGTTTGTTTAGTATCAATAAAAGATGTTGAAGGTTTTGTTTATGATACATAAATATCTGATACAATCAAAAATCGAATTAATTTTTTATCAGTCAATCTGTCAAAGACTTTTTCCTTTCATAGTCAATTGGATTCAATCAGTCGAGATTTAACGAATTCTTTAATAACGAGCAGGGGAAAGCTTCCCATATTGGCTATTGAATTTTAATGAGATACAAGAAAATATATATTTAAAAAAAACGTTTTCTGAGAGAGCTAGCTTATGTTAAAATGTAATTTTACTTGAAAGAAAGCAAGTAAAGTGAACTCACGGTAAATTGAATTTGTAAATAAGTCAAATAGGTTTTTATGATTTTTATAAATCTCTATTTGAAGTTGAGCATTTTAACTTCAAAGAATCGAATATTTTATTTTGAACTACGTATGTCGATTAAGTTCACTGTTACAATAATCACAGTCACTAATTGTCACTCAATGTTTATATTTCACTTTATGTACTGCACTGTTCACAATTGATTTAACACTCGCGATGCACTGTTTATTTAACACTCACGAATCATGATTTATTTATAACTCGTTGACAATTTATGTACAACTTACGTTGACGATTTATTTATGAATGTCCTGTCTTTGCTTGTTTGGGGCTTATATAGGAACTCGGTATCTCTCCAGAAAATTCCTACCCCACTTATTCAATTACTAGAACTTTCTATGCTTTTGTCTTACAATCTATTTAAACGAGACAAACTTATCCAGCCTCACGTGCTGTCGATGAAAACGAACGAGTCCCGTTCAAAGAAACAAAAAAGAAAGAAAATGTTTAAAAAATAATAATTAGAAAAAGTTTGAGGTTTTTGGGTGTGCAAGGCACGGGGATTTTTTGATTTTTCGAATTGTTGATGCACCACAAAAATCAGGAATTTTGAAGGACTTAACTTGGTGGTCGCCTCGCTCGTAACTCGCTTGAAAATGCATTTCCAAATAATCAAAACACTATTTACTTAATGATAATAAACAAAATAAGATTTATTCTTTTAAAAAAGTAAAACAAAATTAACACAAAAATATATAATAAAATTATCGAAAATATAATTTGATTATTAGTGACGGCAAGGCTCGCTCTTCGGCTGGCGGAATCAGAGTCTTTGTTTTGAGTTTTTCAATTTGCCTCGGAATCCAGTGGATCGCGTCCCTCTACCCGATGTCAACAAAGTTGCCGACAAAACAACCAAATTTGACTTGTTTTTCCTCGACGACCCGAGGACAACGGTTCTCCAACTGGACCTGAAACAAATGGAAAAACTCTGTCCGCAGCGAATTAGCTTGCTTACAAAAAAAATAATTTAATAACATAACGCCTCGTTACACTATCCTTTCCCCATCCATAAAGAATTACACTTAGAAAAACGGTGAAAGTTTTGTTTTTTTTTATAATTCACCGAGTAATCCTTTTGGTCAAACCCTCGCGGCAGGTGGTCTCAAAGACTTATCTTTTTGAGAAAGAATGTTTGAGAAGCTTTTTGTCCAGTCAACTACGCCTCGCCTTTATCCATCCTTCACGTTCACACAATCATAGGCCCAACCCCTCTGATTATCAAGTCCGTGACAGTATTTTTAAGTACGCATCCAGAAAATTTTAAGTCAATCCGGTGATTATTTTCAAAATTATACGCAAATTGTAAAAGACAGTTTTCAATCTATGTAAAGTGCTTTGGAACTTTAAACGCATTATTCTTAAAACTGAATTGTTAGTCCTTCGATTATTTACAAAACTATGCAATACTTGAAAGAAATCCCCTTTTTTCATAAATTATCCAGTCCAGAGATATAGTTGTCATTGAAAAATACATTTTTAAAGGAAAGGTTTGGATGATAATTTATAGCAGATTTCAAAATTATTATGTTTACATATCCAAAAATATTTATTATTTATTATGTTTATAGCTACTATAATATGTGCACCAATTTTTATATAAGCAAATTCAAAAGTCTTCCCAGAAAAAAAATCTTAAAAATTCATTTTTATGGGTCTCCTAACTGTTTATAACCCTTTTTTTAAATATTCGGTGTGTTCTTTTTGGTTCAGAATGTCGATGCTCCTTTAAATGATTGAAATTGATTTCATTACTATTGAATGATTTCCCAGAAGCTCAAACATTTTTTCTCAATGAATCAAACAATAAAAAACTCCGTGATAACTTGAAAGTTCAATAAGCTGAACTGTAAATAAGTCTAACAGGTTCTTATGTCCCTAGAAGAAAGACTTATCTAAAGTTCACTTTAAATTATAAAAAAAAGCTTTTTGTAAAAGAGCTTATGTTAAAAAGTGAATTTATTCGGATGAAACTACGAGTATATACACATAACAGTATTACTACTAAAGGTGTTCGAGTGAACGAATCGACCGACCGAATGATGCGACGGAGAGTACGAGGCATAAACCACTGAGCTGCTTTAATCTAAGGCTCGGATTAAATGCTTTAAACCAGATTAATGTACAATTTAACACGGTATGACTCGGTAAAGTTTGTTGTTGATCTTCTGTTTGCCCCAATCCTCAGTCACATTATTACAGCCTTCGTTACACTATGAACTCGAAGAGTTCTCTCGTCTTCATTTACATATTTCCTCAACCCCCGACGTATATATGGTATGTGGCGGTCCGATTCTTGCGATGGTGTTGAAATTGCCAAACACATGTCACTCGAGTCCTAGTGTGGTAAAACATGACGTGGTAATATATTTCCTCGATCAGGATTCTGGACGTGTGAGTGTGCGGTGATGGGTGGTGAAATCGTTCATCGTCCAAGTAATAACGAGTTTTTCTCCTTTCGCGCGTCAGTTATAAATGGAACAGTTTTCGGCTATTAATTGCGCCACGTTCAATTTATCTCGGAGCCATCGGAGATGCTGCTGCCCTTTGACTGACCAAGGTTTAACCCCTGTCGGAAACTTGAGCCCGTTTCACCGACACCCTGTCATTTTGTTCCCGGCAAATTTAACGGGACTGCGGTCGTTCAAATTTATCTCTCACAAAATTAAAATAAATTAAAATATTCTGAACCTTTTTTCGTTTTCTAAAGAAATTTTTTTTTCAATTGGATGTACCAAAGCGAAAATTGATTTATTAACTTTCGTTCATTATTTACTGGAAAAAACTAGATTTACTGAATATTTATGACTAGAACTCCTTACATTATCACTTTTGGTACCTGTCAAAAATTAATGATTTCTTAAATTGATAGCCTAGTGATTATCCTATTTTTAATCCCATTTTTCAACCACTTGAAGATAAAATATCAACTTTAAGGGGTTCTATCCAGTCAGGACAAAAAAAAATTTTCATTCTTTCTTGGAAAGACTTTTGAATTTATACACATATTTGTAGACATATTATGGGTAACTTTATTTAAGATTTATATTTTAAGATTTTCATATTTGTAAAATAATAATTTTGAAATTAGCTAAAACTGATCTCCAAAAGCTACTCTCAAAAAAGGCATCTTGCTGTGACCACAATATCTCTGGACTGGATCATTTAAAATAGAAAAACCAAGCGTGTTTTGTTTAAATAATGTATAATCTTAATCTGTAACTATCCGAAGGAATAAGCAAAATACATTTTTGAACCAAATAGCAGCTTCCCAAAAAATACAAATCTATTTTTGAGCAAAATTTTGCTCTTAAATTGGTTGTAAAAAGAAAAGCTTTTATCGGTGAGAAAAAATTGTCGATAAATTTTTAAAAAATATACTTAACAAGCTTCTATACTAAAAATGTTAACATTTAAGACTAATTGGTTTAGCTGTTTCTGATAAAGTTTGGTCAGCAATCTTAAGAACACGCTTAAAGTTTCAAAAGCACTTTAAATAAAGTAAAAACTGTATTTAAAATTTATTTGAGCCGATTTAAATTGAAATTTTTTGAATATGTACTAAATACGACATATACATTACAAAAATTATATTTTTAAAAATTAAATTTTATTAAGACTTGAAGGTACTGTATTGTTCAGTCTTTTCTGTACGGGAGAATAATAACTGTATTTATACTATGAAAGCTAAGATGCCATGACAATAAAACAATATAATTGATTTATCATAAATAATATAATAACGAAAAACAGTTTGGAGTCAACTCCAAGCATGAAATAACATAAACCCAGAATTGGAAACTGATCGAATATAACAATGATCTATAGAGGACTGTTTGCTTCAAATACAAAAGAACGTGATATTCTTTATAATATATTTATGCTTATTATTAATTATTTTTTTTATAACTGATTGCTACTGAATTTAATACGATAATATTGTCACAGTCTAAGGAGCAAGGAAAAGATTTTAAGGAATGGAATTGTCGCCATTTTGTGAGTTTAGGGGTGGCGCCTGGTCTTTAAACTGTCTCAGAACGTTGTACCCCATCGTGGGTGGGCCAAGCCAATCAACCAGCCAATGGGGAGTGACGTGGTTGTAGGATGGGAAAGACCTAGCAGAAAATTCTAAAACTAATTCCTTACGAGTAAAAGAGGCAGAGTAGAAACAATAAAACGATTTGTTCCAAGAAGAAAACGAATAATAGAATCGAATATTCTGGAAGAATGCCGAGTTCTTATATAAGGGGAAAAATATAAGCAGGACAGTCGTAAATAAATCTTCAACTAAGTTATACATAAATCGTGAATTGTGAGTTTTTAATAAACAATGAATTGCGAGTGTTAAATCAATTGTGGAAAGTGCAGTGCATATAGTGAAATATAAACAGTGAGTAAGAATAAGTGACTGTGACTATTGTAACAATGAACTTAGACATTGTTAACAAGTGTAAATAGTGTAAATAAAAAACATTTGTCAAAAAATTAAAATTGCCGTCATTCAAACACAAATCCCATAAATTTGCTGAGAGATGGGAGTTTGAAGAACTTAGTGGGAGACGTCAGATCTAGAATATAGCGCCTTGGCACACGAGTCACCTTTATGAGGGTTCCTGGGCACGTTGGCATAGGGGGAATAAGAGAGTCGATGTTCTTGTCAAAAAGGCTGCAAAAATGGCTTGAGGAATCACAGGCCTCCATTAAAAGACTCGCTAGCAAATATAAAGAGCATATTGGTACGGAGTTGGTAGGACGGGAAAGGAGTTTTTCTGGACCTTCTGAGATTGTTTAAGCCTCCGGTTGGGAGCTTAACCACTTTTAATGATCTCGGGAGACGAAGAATGGTGGTCCTTACTCGCCTGAAAACGGGGCATACCAAGAGCACACACAGTTGTATATTACCGTTTTTAGATGGTTAGTTTTGAACACTTAATTTTAACTTAATTTTGTCATTTCAACACTGATCGATTGTAAAAATTAGTTTTTGTGTTAATTTTACCTAGTTAACTTCGAGAATAGGCAAATTTTTTTTTAGCTTACGTGTAAAAAAATGAAAGGATTTGCAAGTAATTCGATTCCTTTAAAAAGTGTTTTTAATGAATAAATCAACGACTAACTATGTGTCACGTCAACGAAATCCATTTTCTTTTGTATAATCGACGTCATAAATAATTAAAAATATATTCAACAGTTCCAAGGCTTTGGTGTTAATCGCTTGAAAATTGAGTTATTTACGAGTTTTACTGAAATAATAAAACTATAATATTATATTAAACTAGACGTTGCGATGAACAAAACGATTATTTATGTTTTATCACTCACCATCATTCAAACCCCACATAAAACAATTAAATTAAAATTTATGTCACTCATCATAACGACGACAAAACACCCGCTACCCTTACACAATAACGAACGATGAAAACCTGATCGAAAATGATGCATCAATTATTGCATTGCAAATTCCTTTTTTGTACGGCACGGTGCATCATTATATTGCACTAGTTTGGGGAGAACTCAGGGCCTCTTGACTTTGTAAGCTGGAGCGTTTGTAATTTTCGAATTAATCGCAACATTTACTCTGTGAATAATATAATAACATGTAAAGTAAATGGAGAGAAATTAAAATTATAGGAAGAAAATGCCAGGAGTGGTTGTTTGTCTAGACTCGATCTGTATGTATTAATAATAAATTATGTGCTGTTCTTGTTGGAGAAAGAGAATCCTTTGAAATTTGTGTTTTATTTAGGTGCTGCTTCCAAGTTTATTCCGAGTTTATGCGGAGCAGTGAAAAATTATTTCTTACTCGTTTTACTTTTAATAACAAACTCTTTTATATAGTCAAAGAGTATCGTGACAAGATGTGAATGAACTAGAGTAGAATCTACGTTTTAAGCAACACGTAGACTGTTTATTTAAGAATTCATCATTCATTTTCTTAGAGAAAATTGGTATTGTGTCTATTCTATAAAAAATAATAATAATAAAAATAATAATACCTACCTTCTTATTTTTTTTTGTTTACAAAGTTTTCAATTCTCGCCTTATCAAAATAAATAAATTAAAACTGAGTATTCCCTAAAAGTAGTGCAATTACAACATAGATAGTTTATTATAGTTCTTAGGTCATCCATAAATTATAAAAGAAAAATTACCATCAACAAATTTTCTTAACAAACAGGCCATAATACATTTCATACTAGCATAATTTAATTTTGCTATAAGACTGATAAAATAATTTTAACCAGGGTAAATAATTTTTAAACAGAAAAAAAAATTATAGTAGGATGAAACCCATTAGAAAAGGGAGAGAATATAACAAAATAAAAGAAAAAATAAATTACCGTTGCATTGAGGTGGGGAAGTCAAAAAAGGTGGAGTTTTAAGGGTAGAAATGGTTTATCTCGATTTTCGATAAAACTAAAAGTCTAATGGAAAAAAATTAAGAAGAAAAAAAAAATTAATATCGAAAAAGCACCCTTATTTTCAATCGGTAATTAAAAATTGGTAAGTTTTTTGTTCGTTGAAACCTCTACTTTTTGATGGTGTAAAAAATATATACATTACAAAGTTAAATGTTCTCAGAAAATGCATTAATTAAAGTGTAAATTTCAATAAATTGATTAACATTGTATTACATAATACAATAGTTGTACATAACACAATTTTGAACAATTTATTAAAATTTACACTTTAAACATTGCATTTTTTGAGTACATTTAACATTGTAATATATATTTTTTTTGCACCATCAGAAAGAAGAGGTTTCAACAAACAAAAAACTTACCGATTTTTAAAAAAATCGGATATTTTGACGTGAGAATTTTTGATTAAAAATTAGGGTGCTTTTTTGATATTAAGTCATTATAAGGTGAAAATGTTATTGGAATTTTTCACATAAATTTTGAGGTTATGTGAAAATAGTGTTAGCTCAAAAAGTGTAGAGCTACTTATTATCTACAACTTTGCCATTTATTTTTTTTCCATAGGACTTGTAGTTTTGTCGAAAAACGAGATAAACCATTTATACCCTTAACCCCCCTCTTTTTCCACTTCCCCACCCCAGAAAGACCGTAACTTATTTTTCCTTTTATTTTTGTTATATTCTCTTCCTTTTTAATGGATTTCATACTACTATAATTTTTTTTTCACTTTTTACCATTTTCAAAGGCTAAAAGCACTGGTCTATGACAGATGCAACGTGTTTTGAAAAATGTTCTATATAAAACTTACTGAATAAAACAAAATAACCAAAAGTTATTTTAAGTATATTTTATTGTAAAGTGCAAAACAATTGCAATAATCTAGTAAAAGAAAAGTTGGTTTGGCTACTTTTCGTTTTCTTTTGTTGTACCATTATGTAGTAAATATTTCTTGGCCCCTAAATTAAATCTATATTAAAAACAAAATCTTTGTTTGTTCATCCTTTCGCGGCCCCACTAGGATTGATAAATGAAAATTTCATTTTCATTGGAGTTTTTCAAGAAAAAAATTTTTTGTTCATTAATATTCCGAATTATGCATTTTTGGACATAGTAATATAGACTATTGAGCCATTTAGTTTTTGCTTTAAATTAACAATTTTAGTTTGGTTACAAATTTTTTTTCCTGGTGAGAAACAGTAAAAACGTTTTCTTTTAGCTTTCTATAGGAAAATAATATTTTCCAAAGGTCAAAAGTAATATTAACAATTTTTGAACCAAAAATTAAGCCATTCATGTTAAATTATAATTTTTTCCTTTTAAAAATATCTGCTGCGATGCGTCACAGTACTTTCTTTTATAAGAAACTTGCTGTTGGTTAAAAGAACATCAATAAACCCCACGAAAGTTTATAAAATATATAAAAAGAATAATATTGTATATGAATGGCTGAACTTTCACCGTTTACCCTAAGACCCTCCCAATTTGAATTTTCCAAGAAATAAGTTTCAAATAAAAGTTGAAGATAGGCATTAATGGGTCTAAGAACTTGAGAAAGTTTGAAAAAACTCGCTGAAGCTGTTTTCGAAAAAAGTTGAAACAACTCAAAAAATCTTAGAATAAATTGGAGCTTTCGGTCAACCGATTTCAATCAACAGCTTTGCGACACAACGAGATGAAATGTTAAGCCAAAATTTCAAGTTTGGGAAAAATTGGATAAAGCTTTTGATACAAAATCGCTGTCACAGACAGACATGTTTCTAAAACCCAATTTTTTGGATTCAAAGGACTTCCAAACGTATATTTCCGGTGAAAATTAGACCAGATTACAATACTTTACTACACCTTTACAATACAGCTATAAAAGAAAAAACAATAAACAAATATTTCACTGCCATCCTGCTGGAACTATAGCAAGAGCGTTGAATCGTTAATTTGATTCTTTGAGAGTAGCACCGAAGTTTCCAATGTTTATATTCGATTCATTTTATAGTTATCCTACAGGAAGCATACAAATCTTTCAAGGACTAAATTTACCCATTGTCTTGTATTATAAATAAGCTAGTACTATACTAAATATCATTGAAGCATTGAAAACCTCTTACCCGATAAAAAAGGCGTTTAAAGCCTCAAGGATAATAGGTTTTCCGGGTTAAAATATAATTTATGTGCAACTGCAGACTATTATTTATCTTAGCGCCAAATTTCATTCAGATCCGTTTACCAATTCTGGAGTGATTGAGCAACAAACATACATTCATTCATATTTTTGTCTATCTAAAGGGAGTAAGATTATTAACCCCCATTTTATTTATGCAAAGCTTTATATGAAATAGAACCGTGGATTGTTGAGAAACGAGCTAAACCATTGAAGAAAATATCAAGAAATTCGTTAGTCTTAATCCTAAAAAGACTGTGACTTTCACGTCGCAAAAGAGTTTTACAAAATTCCCACTCTAAATGACTGAAAGAAGAAATGGAAAGTCTTCCACTTTTTGAATTTGGGTCCCAAATTCTTTTATGCAACTGTGAATCTTCGGTTTTGTCATTTCTTAATTCATTCATTTAAGTTTCTCTAATTGATATTATAATCAAAGCTTACGTTTGTAATCTTATAAACGTATTTTACGAAATTTTCCTAGTAAAATGCTTTTATTGTTTATCTCTTAATGAGTATAGAATAATTTTTAACTTGACTTTTCTTTACTAATTTCGTTAAATTATTCATAAAAATGTAAGGAGTTATTATCTAGGAGTAGTTTCTAACATATGGTTCAATTAAAACCCAAGTGTAAGGGTTCATAAAAATAATAAGGGTTTTTAAGCATTTTTTGCTGTTTATCATTTTGTTTATTGTTGGGTCTGAAGAGGAATTTCATACAGTTTATTGAAATATTGCCTCAATATGTCGTAAAACATCATTAGTTGACGGCTTAATCAAACGGGTGAAACGATGGGGTCGAGCCTTGATGGGCCCATCATCAACATGAATGGAACCCCTTTCTCTATTGGTCATCCCACAGGACATAAAGCCTACTAAAACAATTGACAGCGTTGTCAGTGGCCGTAATTACATATAAGATCTATTATGGGAAAATGATGAGCCCGCCTATCCTACACACACATACACACTATGCTCGATCGACGCATATTGTGCCCAATGAATCATCTAATTAACAACCTGACCGATAAATTAATACAGAACAATTCGGGGTTCTAATTAATATCGCCATTGATAACATCCATCAATCGGACAATTGGTCAAAAAGTCAACGAGCTTTTCTGTGTAAACGGCTTGTTTTCACGGCATTTGAAATCGGGATAAGATTCGGTGGGATGCAGTGACATTGCGATGCGATAAAAAAAGACAACTTTACTGAGATGGGTTTAATGAAAGCACAGCTGGACGTGTTGGCTCTCCCGAGGGAGCGACTCTGGACACCAGACGTACGACGTCGACGTCGACGCCGACACAAACACCCACTTACAGAGCAACCTCTGCACTTTGTTTGCCAACAAGTCGCGAGAACAACACAACAAATCTCACTCAAACGATTCTTATTAAATTTTTTCCTCGGTACTCTGTTTACGATTTAATTCAAGAAAAATAAGAAATAAAACTTTTATTTAATTAGACGTTGAAAGTACCATGATACATTCTTCTGATATGTATTTTATGACAAGTTTCAACTGCATCTAACTCATCGTTTCACAAGAAACTGAAAATGAAAAATTCAATGTAGCGATCATCGAAAGGGTCAACACACTGGACAGCTGTTATAAATTTGACTAGTGGAAAAGCTCTGGAAAATAACATTCATATTAAAAGTGGATAAAATATTATCTATATATAGAAAGCGACACAAAGCGGATATAGGAGAGGGTCACTTCGATTCCATCCCATCACGTTTACGAATTTCCAGATTAAAAAACTTGCTGTTGTCGGATGTCGTTTATAATTTTTTTTCTTCTCTTCCTCATGTGTCACAAACCAATCGACTATATTTTTATAACATTTACGTCGTATATAAATATTCAAATTTATATTTATGAAAGGTTTCCTCCTCTTTAGTATTTTTTAAAAAAATATTATTTTATACTTTTTTAACGATAAACTTTATTTATTATAGTCATATTATCCGTAATTTAAAGTTAAAATAAATCGAAGTGAAACTAGCGCCCCCTTTATGTGAGCTTAATCAATAATTTCCCAGTCATTAGCCATTAAAACTTTTTAGTAATTTTTGTTAACAAAACCCATTTATCGTTTGAACACAAACAGTTATAATAGTCCCCGAAAGCCATGAATCTTTCCGGGATAAAAAAAAAAACTTTCTGCTTTCCTGTTATTATCCGTTATTGTATGGTTCCTGCAGGATGGTGATAAACAAAAAAAAATTTATCATAAACTAGGACAACAAGGAAATAAAGAAAACAGGGCTGTAGCAATTATAAGACTGGTTTGCATCAACATTCATTTTTCTCTCTTTTTCGGCGTCTTCTTTAATTTGTAGGAAGGCTTTGTACATTATCTGCTTGATGTAGACAAAAGAAGCTTTTTGAGATTTCTTTTCTCTGTTCTTTTGAAAACTTCTGCATTACCCAGTTTATTTTAAACATTCTTCTTCAGTACCAAGCTTCAACATCCTTCAATATTGTCTGTTGTCCAAGTTTCACTTCCATACAATGCTACACTCTTGGTTTGTTCCACTAAACGCCCACAACGATTGTAACACCCTCTGTATCGTTCCACCTAAGGCCCGTGGTCGTCGCAAAGTAATCGCTTGACGTCATACATGACGTCACTGTTCGCGACCACATCGCGTCCACTTTGCCCACAAAATATTGGTGGGTCAGAGTGGGTACACAGCGCTCAAGATGTGCGTTCCCCCTATAACATTCGCCTACAACGCCCGCGGCCTTTTTAAGTTAGTTTTTTTACGGCAGTTTTAGCGGTCGTGGTCGATGGCGTTGCAGGCGTTAAGTGGAACGTACCCTCTATGTGCAATTCTTCAGTATTATTTTCCTTATGTTTAGACTTATACTCCTGGATTAAATACATTTTTATTCTTGTTAAATGCATTTTTGGTCGGAGAATTCTGCTTCAATTTTCTCTCTTGCATTTTTTTTCCCTTTTTATAACGCTTCCTAGATACCTATACTCCTCTTCCGACTGTAATTTCTCATTTTCAATGTACATCAATGGTATTTTCCTGTCCTATGGTCAGCATTCAGAGAACATATATTTTTTATTTATGACTATTCTATAGAAACCACACATTTTTGTGGAAAAGTTACATACACTCTCTTGAAGACCTATCATATTTTTTGTACAAAAATTCACATAAGGTATTTATAGTTATTCTGTGGAAATCGTGCATTCTTCTGGAATAATTTTTAACAACAAACCCAATCTCTAAACCATTAACTAATCTCTTAATGAAAAATTATTTCATTCGTTTTGTGAAAAAATCAATAAACATTTGAATCATTTACAAGTCTTCTGGAACTATACATTTTTACAGGAATAAAACTACCTCTTACATTAAATATTTTTCTAAAATAAATTATTAAAATTTGAAGCAATTATCAGGGGAAAAGACCACTATTTAATGTTTTTAACAATTTTTTTTTTACACGACGTTTTGTCGGTGTTATTCCGACTTCATCAGGTATCTTGAAAAGAATGTTAAAATTGTCATACCCTATTTAATTACGATACAGTTTTTTATTATTCACTAACTTTTTTTCGTCTAAATTACAGTTAAATTAATATGTATATATAAATTTTTAATAAATAATATACTTTCTTATTAATTAAACAATACAATTTTCAGGTGCCAAATATCAAATATTTGACACCTGAAAATTGTATTGTTAGAATATTCAAATTATATTTTTATTATTACTTATATATTAATTTAAAAAGTTAAACTGTAATTTAGACGTAAAAAAGTAACTGAATGATAAAAAACTATATCGTAATAAAATAGGGTATGACAATTTTAATATTCTTTTTAAGATAAAGTGTTAAAGAATAATAAACTGTTAAAAACATTAAACAGTGGTCTTTCCACCTGATAATTTCTTCAAATATTGAAAACTATTTAGACTTGAAAATTAGTATTATAAATTATTTAAAAGAATTTAATTCAGGTTCTTAGTTTTGAAGAAATTTCCCAACATTTAAACTTTAAAAATTTCTATCTCTTAAATTATTATTATTTTTTTTAGTTTAATTATTACTAAGAGAATTTCATCTCTAACTCGTAGTATATTATTTTCCAAAGACTACAAATGTGTACCAAAATTTAATTTGTTTCGATATCGAGAAGTGGGTAAAATATGGTTAGTAAGATTCCACCCACACAACAAACTAGTGATGTTTATATAAGCGTGGCATTTATCTATAGTAAAAAAAACTTTGTTGTTGATGAAACCCTCAGAACTCTTAGTTTTAGGATCTTAAAAAATGTAAAATTACCTTTTCACTTTTTCATATTGAAAAGTGTTCATTCTGTGTAACATTGTCGTAGAAATCATTGATTTTCAATACAAAACTCTTGTACTTTTCATTTTACCAATTATCTTTGTAGCGCAACGAAAACCATCACCACGTTCGATTACCCTGTTGTGTGGAAAATGCTACTACTTCAAAAGCTCTCTTCCATCGATGCATGATTTGATCGCTTTCATATGCATAATGCAATCTTAAAATACAAACAAAAAATATACCAAATCGGTCACAAAACGGCAGCTTTTATTATTTAGTCGATGGAAATGTTGTTTCAAAGACCAAAAGTCGAAATAAGAAGGCGCAAATGTGAAAGTTTTATCTGGTGGCCGGAGACCGTTTCTCTACATTATGTTCCATTACTCACCAGGGAATTACAAAAACGCCTCGGGCTTATGACCGGTCTCCCGATCTCCAAGCTCCTCTCAATTCAACGAATGTTAATAACAGGCGATAAGGCAATGAGTACCCACTCACGATTGGTCGAAATCGAAAGTGTATCGCTTTCCAACTAATAACATTGTATTATTAAAGAAAATAATTTCCTCGTATAGCAGATAACGAAGCGTCGAACCAACAGAAACATTACGAGCCAAGCTGCTCTCGCTCACAACAAATAGTTATACACTCTAAAGTCTGTACATTTATGAGGAAATTTTATCACGATTGAAAATTTTAATCAGTTTCATATTTCCTCATGGCACACAGCGTGCGAGTTGCACGTCATCCCGTGGGAATTTGATCTCTCCATCTTTTTATTCCAATGAAAATGTTAATAATGTTAATTACTGGGATATTTCAAAGAGGTTTTCCTCAACGGGATTTATTATCATCATTGTATCAAATCACCTTAAAATGAAAATTAGTTTAATTAAAACTTCTTTTTTTTTAAAGATATTTCACGGAAAATAAGCATAGATTTGTCAAATACTTACATATTAGAAGCAAAAGTTATCTTCGTCTGCTGATGTCTTTTCTTATTTTCTGAGGTTTTGTGATCAGTAGGACAATTTGTTCTTTTATTCAGACCTGAAGATTTTTCAATCAGGACTCTTTCGTTCCATTGATTTTTCCCTGGATTATAAGTTGGAGATATTGAGTTACTATGAATAATGTGGCCTTAGTACTATAATGTTCCCTTTTTACTTTTTATTTACTACTATACAGGGTGTCCCAGCTAGACCGGCCATTAGAAGTTTCCAGAGAACTTGAACTAAAATAAATATAAAAAAAGAGATGATAGCCTAACTGGATTGGAATAACCTTCCTAAAATAATTATAGTTTTTTGCCACTTTATACCGGAAGTCAACACTAAAATCGTAAATTCACAGGTATGTCCTATTTCTTTTCACATATCTCGATTGAATTAATAATTCTGAGCATCTTTTATAATAATAACACCTCATTTAATCCTTAAGGTTTTCGAGAATAAAGACTTTTATTAAAAATTTTGTATTCTCAGAATTATTAATTCCATCGAGATATGCAAAAACAAACAGTGGATGACATTTGAATTAACGATTTAAGAGTTGACTTCCAGTATAACCGGAAGAGTCAGAAAACTGAAAATATTTAAGGAAGGTAACTCCATTCCAGTAAAGCTTTAATCCCAATAATTATTTTTCTATTAGTTCAAGTTCTCCGGAAACGTTTAATGGGCGGTCTAGCTGGGACACCCTGTATACTAAAGGAAGTATTATAGTTGGGCCAAATTTTCGAATTTGAGCTTTCAACAGGAATACATGTTTTGAGGTCCCCTGAGTCCAAAAAGTGGTTTTTAGAAACATGTTTGTGTGTGACAGCGATATCGTATCGAAAGCTTTATTCGAATTTTCCCAATCTTGGAATTTAGCCTGCATATAAAATCTAGCGCTGCCACGAAACTTTTGGTTGAAATCGGTTGACCGAAAGCTATAATCTTTAGGTTTTTGAGGTTTATCAATTTTTTTCGAAAACGGTTCCATTAATATTCTTTAACCTTCCTATAGCTCTTAGATTCATTAATTCCTAAAACTTTTATTTGAAACTTTTTCCTAAGAAAATTCAAATAATGAGGGTTCTGGGGTTAAGGGTAGGATTTCATATATACTAAGAGCCTATATGCAAACAAATCTGTTTAAATAGATACCTATTTTTAAATTTTATTCAATTAAAATTTTTTTAACCAATAACGAGTTTCCAAAAGAAAGTACTGTGACGCCTCACAGTAGATATTTTATGGTATATTAAAGTTTAACTGTGTTCATTATGCGAAGTATCTTCTATTTCGTGATTCTATACACCCATGAGATCCATAGTATACGCTGGTGCATCTACATCTCAAAAGTTGTTATGCGTTTGCACATATTTGAATTAAGGTTGATGTTAATGTCTCAGTCTCATAGGACACAATCGGAAATAACACTATAAAATTTTTTTCCTCAAGAAAAAAGCTGTACTTAATTTTATGTTAAGTTTGCAAATTTCTTACAGTTACTTGCAGACAAAAAAAAATCAAAACTTAACTACAACTTTATAGTAATTTAAAGAACCAAATGCTTCTATTAATTGATACCATTTTGAATCCTAGAATCTTTACTGATTTGACAAATCAGAAATGTTTATATCAGGGGTAGTCTCTAAAACGCCTCACCCTCATTTTTAAAAGCTCTGGCACCTTTATTTAGAAGAGAGCTTTTGGTTAGACATAGGCTTCATTTTTTCCTAGAATTTTTTTTTTCGGCGCCGAAGAAATGTTATATTTCTGTAGCTTATTTAAAATTAAAAACATGAATTTTGGTTCTCTACAGAAACCAAGTAATAAATCCCTATTATTCTTGTTAAGGATTTGTTGTTTAATCAAACATTTACTATAATACTTCAAACCTTTAATCCTGGAAAAAAACATTTTTAAAGCAAAACTTTTTATACATCGTCTCAAATTTTTTGGCCTGTCTTTAGCATGTCGCTAAATGTAACACATTCTCGGCAGGGTATCGGTTAGTGTTTGGCAGATCTCGTATACACATTGTTAGCTATATACCATGTCGTTTTCCCAGGCCTGTTGCGCGAGCTATTACTGAATGTAATGAGCTATGTTCCTGTCTATGACAACGTTTTATTATATTATAAGTTGTCATTAATTATCAATCAAATTTGTATTGGTATTTGTGTTTTGATCAGTGTATAAATGTTATTGTTCACTTGATCATGATAGACAAAGATACAGCTAGTGAGAATAGTGCGAAAATATCCGACGGTGATGTAACAATAGATAACAACGGGCAGATGATCGATTTAACAATAATCAACAAATTCAATAATGAAAATAACATTCGAGTATTAACATCAATAATGGAAATTCAAAAATAGTTGCAACGGTGCGCGTCACATCAGACAATGAATTCGTGCCACATCCCTTTCTTTCTATTCTATTTTCATACCCTAAATCAAATAATTTTCCGAAAATTTTCAGTTACTTAAGTGCCGAAAATCCGAAAAAAAAGTTTCACTTGCATCGTGGTTTTGTAAAACCACACAATAATTTTTTTTCTTCACGATACTTAAGTGTTTAGAAAAACGTGACTATGCATGTTCCCGCAGGACAATAATAAAAATATATTTATTGAATTTTTCACCTGAAACGAGCTAGGGTAAGTAAGATTTTTTTGTGGATCAGTCCTAGGTTATGAATAAAAAGTGCAAAAAGAATTGGAAATATTCATGTTTCGTATAAAAAAACTTATTTCTGCATCCTTCTAGATCAACTGAATAGATATAACTGAAATTTTTTTCCGAAATTATTTTTAATTTGATATAACTTATACTTTGATATAATTAAAAATACTTTCATATAATTAAACAACAAATGGTCATAATTTAGAAAACTATTTGGACGTAAATCTATTCATAACAGAATAGCAAAATGAGACTCGTTGAGAAAATTGTTACGTGACAACTATGAAACCTACAAGCATTTCATTAAAGTATAATTTTCGTTGGCAAGTCTAAAGAAAAGGGATGAAAAATGGATTAACATTCGTTTCTTCGTTTCGCTGCAAATGTTTTAATTAAATACTTAACATAACACGTCACACACATCTAGATATGTAAAGCTACTAGAATATGTACGTTAAGAGGGGAATGGTGTTAAAAGTTTTAAGTGGTCCATCGGAGTGGACACCGGGATAGAAGAGAACGAGTATAAAAGTTGTGTCGCATGACATAGAACATGTCGTTATAATATTATGCGGTTTTCACTTGTGACCAAGTCATTCATTCGGCCACACGCTAAAACTTGCACCGGACGACTAATACTTAACCCTATGCCACCCCCTCTCGTATCATAAAATGCATACATATGTCATATTTATTGCATGAATTTCCATATAAATTCTCACTCGGAAATAATTCGAAATTCCGACTGAAATAAATCTATTTTCAACTAAGCTTTTTTTTTCTAAATAAAAGTTATTAATTTGTGTAATGTAATTTTTCTTCCCTTACAGAGAAAATGGGGGGATTTCAATAAGCGCGCGTTTTCTGTTATAAATGGCCAGATGTTATTAGATCCTTTTGTGGCAACATAAAATCTCTGATCGTTCCACTCAGCATGCATTTTATTTGTTTTTCACTCTGATATGATGTGGCATGGCGTGGTGCTGATGTGACAAGTTTGGAGATAGAATTTCAAATACTGTGACTTTATGATCTTCAAAATTACCTTCCTCTTTTTTCATAAATTCAACTGGAATTTTTTTTAATTTGATTTTGTTTTTGTAATGAAATTAGAAGATAAATCACCATGAAACTAAAGGCAATAAATTTTCTTTGGTTTGAATGAAAAAAAAATTTCGAAATGTAGAACAAAGTAATTTGAAAGCTAATCGAGCTTTTGAATTAACGCCTCGTTCCGGGAAAGTTAGTTGGTGAAACCACAAATAATAAATCAGAGTTATCATGAACTAAGTTCCCTGTCTCTGTGCACGTGAAACCACACAAAACGACGGTGGGAATCGATCGCTCGAATTAATGAATGATTAATAATCAATGGATGGTGGCTGCCATTTCTACAACAACGTATAATCTTAGACCTTATCCAACAGTGCATCGTCGACAACAACGAGCCGAGTGTAAATGGAGATCGACTCCTCGGTGGTTCTTTCCAAAACTTTCCCAACTAATATTATCTAACATTCAACTTTGAAAACTGAAGATTATATAATATAATATGATATGAGCTCGGTGATAAAACTCCGCTCATAACTTATCCGATATGAAATTTCAGCGAGCCGAGGAAAATATGATATTTTCATGGCAGGCCACATGTTTGTGTGACGAGCCCCACGCCACGCCAAAACCGTTTCAGATTAAGCTCTCTTGTGGTCATTTATTATATTATAATCTTGGCGATGAGCACATACCGTATGAAATTTTCTCAATGATGAAAACTTCCACTGTCAAAATTTTTCTGATGAAAAATTCAAACTTTCAAGTGCATTTCACGAAAATATTACATTTTGAATTATGCTTAATAGTGGATAGTAAGGGCACTATTTGTAGAACATTTTTAACTTTCTTTTACTACTATATAGTAAAAGAAGGTATTTAGTATTGTAATCGGGTCGATTTTTCAAATTCGAGTTTTTACCGGAAATACATGTTTTGAGGTGCTATGTATCCAAAAACATGGTTCTTAGAAACATGTCTGTGTGTGTGTGTGTGTGACAGCCATATTGTATTGAAAGCCTTATCCGAATTTCACCAAACTTGGAATTTAGATAGTAAATTACATCTAGTTCTGAAACGAAGCTTTTGGTTGAAATCAGTTATACCAAAAGCTCCATTTTATTCTAGAAGTTTTTGAGCTTTTTCAATTTTTAACTTTCTTTTACTATACTATATAATAAAGGAAGTACTTATTGTAATTGGGTCGAATTTTCGAATTTGAGGTTTCACCGGGAATACATGTTTTGAGGTCCCCAGTCCAAAAAAGTGGTTTTTAGAAACATGTCTGTTTGTGTGCGTGTGTGTGTGGGTGTAACTGTGTGTGACAGTCATATCGTATCGGAAGCTTTATCCAAATTACAGCAAACTTGGAATTTTATAACTGTTAAATCACCATTTATAACTAGTTGTGCCGCAAAGCTTTTGGTTGAAATCGGTTAATCAAAAGCTCTACTTTATTCTTGGAATTTTTGAGCTTTTTTAAGTTTTTTTCCAACGATTTTATTTAAACTTACTATAGTTCTTAAACTCATTGATGCCTACAACTTTTACTTGAAACTTTTTCTTGGGAAAATTCAAACAACGAGGGTTCTAGGGTTAAGGGTGGAAGTTCGTTTATAGAAAGAGGCTGTATGCATATAGTTCTGTTTATTTAATTATAAAGTGCTTCTAGTTCTTTTAACCAACAGCGAGTTTTATAAAAGAAAATAAACGTACTGTGACGCCTTGCAGCAAATATTTTATTTTACTATCAACGTTTTCTCAATTTTGTTTTGAGCTCATAAGAGCTTTATAGTTAAACAAATAGAATAAATTTTTAAATTAATTATTAAGTATTAAATTGTGTTTAAATTTTGTGTCTTATTGTTAGTTCTATAATTCACATACTCGTGTAATGCAATCTGTAGTCTGTACCATTTTAGTAATTTTTTATTTTGGTATATCCTTTCCGTATCCTACAATTTTACGTCGTAAAATAAGAAACAATGGCCAACATCAAAATGGTGAGAAGATAATTTTTCCTTCTTTAAAATACTAAATTTAAATTTCTACAATCTAACCTGTGCTGAGCTATTCATTTCTTTAAATATTGAGTTGTCTGTCCTATTTATATATATGTATATATATATATATATATATATATATATCTTAAATAATATACCTTTATATAACTACATGGTATACTGAAGATTACATTAGATCTATAACTAATATTTATTCTATCTTAAAGTTTTGTATAAATAGAATTTACAGTGTTTAAGTTATAAGATTCTAATTTGGTGTTAATTTCTCTAACACATCGTTCTATCGTTAGTTATTTAAATTTGTTATATTAAAAGTGGTTGCGTGTACTTATACACGCGCGTGAGAAGTTATACTTCTTTGGCATCATTAAAAATTACTTTTTATTAACTGCATTCAAATAATCAATTTTAAAAAATTGTAAATTAATATTTAATAATAATAATAATAATAATAATAATAATAATAATAATAATAATAATAATAATAATAATAATAATAATAATAATAATAATAATAATAATAATAATAATAATAATAATATATATATTTAAAGATATAATTATTAAAAATAAAATTAAGAAAACACTATTTTAACTTATATCAATAAATAGGATCAATTAACTTAGGAGGTTTTGAGCTTTTTCAATTTTTTTCAAAAACGGCTTCAACGATTTTCATTAAACTTTCTATATAATTCTTAGACTCATTGATGCCTACAAGTTTTATTTGAAACTTTTTCCTGGAAAAATTCGAATAAGAGCGGTTCTGAGGTGAAGGTTGGGAATTCTTATATACATATGTATAGCCATATAGGCTGTATGCATATAGTTCTGTTTATATGTATAAATACAAAGTGCTTATATTTCTTTTAACTAACAGCGAGTTTCATAAATGAAAGTAAAAGAAAGTACTGTGACGCCTCGCAGCAGATATTTTTAATTGCAAAGCTCTGACAAATTAAAAAAAATGACGAAACGTTTGCAATAAAATAAAAATAATATTATTGCCCTTATTACCCACTATTAAACATAATTACTTAATATTGAAAGGTTGTTAGAGACAACATGGATTACATTTTTTACTTCTAAGAAGAAAGTCTTCCCAGGTGACCTCGAGTTTTATTTCGTTTATTCCGATATAACCGACTCCAAAAAAAAAAAAAAGTTCTTAATTCAAGAATTGAAAACGTGTGTGTGGTTAAAGTAAGAAAATTTTTTGAAACTATATAAAAAGAAGAAAAAAATTTATATTAATAATTACACATTAATACACATACACATTAATACTTAGACCTGGATGATGATTAACTCATATATATCTTCTATGATACTTAGACCTGCTCTGCCTTACTGACTGCTTTTCTTTATTCTTGGGCACTTTTTCACTTCACTGTGCCAACGTCCAGCTTCGAACCTAAACGGCCCCCACACCAGTTAGGGTTCGAGCCACAGTTGCTTAACCTGACTGATGCCACAGCCACCTCCGATGTTATGCAGCTGCTGACGCTGGCGATATTCTCACCTTCTATTTGAAAATATCAATCACACATTCATGTCATGCTAAAACCGAAGAAATGATGTTTTGTTCAATTTCGTTCATTGCAAATGTTTGTTTGAAGATTTCTTAATTGAATCAATCTTCTATATGAGATCTTAGTAAAAAAGAAAACCGACTGCAAATGACAACATCATCGAAGTAGTCATAGTCAAAGTCATTAAAATATACATAATTAAGAATAACTCAAAAACGTCTGGCCAGATCTTGATCAAATTTCTTTGGGATCCCAAGAGAAGCAACAGCTTTCAAATAAAAAAGTCATCAAAATTGGTTCATCTATAATAGAATAGATAAAAGTTCTGTGGTATTACAAATAAATTTTTACATTTTATATTTAATATGTTATTTGTCATCGAAATTTAAACAATCAATATTTCGACTTAAAACAATGTTAATTTTAAGGGTTGAAATCTCAATAAAACCCTCTAAAACAATATTTCTTACTTTCCTTTAGGTACCACTATATAGTAAGGAACTATTGTGATCGGGTTGAATTTTCGTATTCGAGCTTTCACTGGAAATTCATGTTTTGAAGTCCCCTTAGTCTATAAAAGTAGTTTTTAGAAACATGTATGTGTGTGTGTGTGTGTGTGTGTGTGTGTGTGTGTGTGTGTGTGTGTGTGTGTGACAGACATATCGTATCAAAAGCTTTATCCGAATTTCACCAAACTTGGAATTTGGCCTCCATAGTATAACTAGTTGTGTCGCGAAGCTTTTGGTTAAAATCGGTTAACCGAAAGCTCCACTTTATTCCAGGAGTTTTGGAACTTTTTAAATTTTTTTTAAAAACGGCTCCAACGATTTTTTTTAAACTTACTATAGTTGTTACACTCATTAATGGCTACAACTTCTATTTAAAACTTTTTCCTCGGGAAATTCGAATAAGGACGGTTCTGAGGTTAAGGGTGGGAATTTGAATATATCTACATATAAATAAGCTGTATAAATAATACTTTCTTTTACTACTATAAAGTAAAGTTAGTACTGTAATCAGATCGATTTTTGAATTCGAGTTTTCACCGGAAATACAAGTGTAACGGCGATATCGTATCGTAATATTTGTCCAAATTTCACCAAACTTGGAATTAAACCCCCTTATTACATCTAGTTGGAGCTTTTGGTTGGAATTGATTGACTGAAAACTCAACTTTATTCAATAGATTTTTGAGCTTTATCAAGTTTTTCCAATTTTTTCAAAACGTCTCCAACGATTTTCTTTAAACTTTCTATAGTTCTTAGACTTATTGATGCCTACAACTTTTATTTGAAACTTTTTTTTGGGAAAATTCAAATATGGACGATTTGGGGGTTAAAGGTGGGAGTGTGTATATAAATACATAGTTATAATATGTATGCATTAAGTTCTGGATATATAGTTATAAAGTGCTCATATTTCGTTTAACCAACAGCGAGTTTCATAAATGAAAGTAAAAGAAAGTAGTGTGACGCCTCGCAGCAGATATTTTTTCAATATGCTACTTTCTTAGAACAATAGAAAATTCTGGTAGTATCATATGAATATAATATGGAGAGGTAATTGAGAAAGCCTAAAATAACAAAACTTAAAATTAACAAAACCATATTTATCTTCAATTAACAATACTTATCCACGGGCCACCTAATGGCGCAGTGGCTAGAACAGTAATCCTCTCCACTTCATGCGTCAAGTGGATCGGGTTCGATTCCCGTTGAATCCTAGACTTTAGATCATAGACCTAAGATTAAAATTGACGAACAGAAATTTTCTGTGTTTAGACAGTCGTGATATGGCCTACGCTGTTAAAGCGACTTAAAACACCAAAGAAAAAAAAATGTGTAAATTTCAACTCTTATAAAATCTTTTAACAGTTCAACATGTGAAAAAGTGTTAATAAATGTGAACATAGCGAATTTTCAGTTTTAAGGGTAAATTTGAGAGTGGTTTAAATTTTAATGAACAATAACATATCTAAAAATAATCGAAATCTGAAGAAGACATCTAGGATACTATTCTTGAAGGTTTAATATTGATTTGGTTATAGTCTCGAGTCTTCGTCTATTGATTTTTCTTTTTGTTGGTTAAAAAAAAAATGGAAAAGGAAGCGTCTTCTTTATAGCTCAACATTATTAAATGGGAAATAGACGCCTTAGCCTCCAGAAAGTATTATACACATCCCATACACATACACGTAATTTGACTACCTAACTAAGAAATGAAATATTAATAACATTATTACATCCTTGGTCGACAGCAGCTATAAAGAATACAGTGCGGTGCGAAACGAAGAACCACCCCTATATCGTTCCACATATGCAGTTACATATACGTTATACATATACGACTACACCTTAACCGTATTCACATGAGGGGGAGGCTACGTCGACCGAGTTAGGAATACATTTTCATTACAACTTTCCTGTGACATTGGATATGCAAAACATTATTTGTTAATCGTGGCCATAAACAACAATATACAGTTCCGTTAGCGCTTCATAAAACCGAGTTCACCGTCTTCCTGTTGCCGCCGCTAGAAAATATAGAAAATTGTGAATTTTTCCTCGGGGTTGTGGGCGCTGAAAAAAGACGCCATGAACACATGAAAGCATGAATAATGGGAAGTTTTAAACGTTTCGATTATATCGTTGGGGATATGAGGTGAATAATCTTTGTATGGTAGATTAAAAGATTACACATCTATGGAGTGCTCGGCCGGGTTATTGCGGGGTTGTCAACGAAAAAAATGGTGCAAGAGGTTATCAAACTTGTATTCTATTAAAATTTATTATTTTTCAAGAAAATTAATTGGTAAAATAAACTATCAGGTACGAAACTCTATAAAAGTAATAAATTTTCAAAAAATATCGTCAAAAATTTCATTACAATTTCTCTCTGTTTACAAACGTCGTCGAATTGTCAAAGAAACTTTCTCAGAACCAAGTTAAATAATATATATGGAATTCTTTCTTTCGATTATATTAAATCAGAAGACGCGGTGCACTATGTATATTTACATGGCGCTCATCTTTGCCGTGTGCATCCCCTGTTTATAATATATTAAAAGAAAAACACTAAATGAGACCATTATAGAACATTTACATTATGCAAAAATGGGGATGAAACGATCGAAGGGGCCGGCACTTACACCACACACAGAATATTGTACGATGCTTGACATCGGTGTATCGTTGGAGACAAATTTCTCATAAATTGCAATGATGCGAAAAGAGCTTTTCGACGAAAACACGAACGATTAGCGTGTCGCTTTCAATAGCACTATCATTCATATTACGTTTATGAATAATAGATTTGGTCTTCTATCAACTCTTAAAAGTGCATTTTTAAAAGTGCATATTTACCTTTTGATAAAAACAAAAAAATTATCTTGTTAGTTTTGAGATAAGCGACTGAACGTGAAGAAAGAATATATGATGTTTGAATAACCCAATTTTCCGAAATCAAACAACTTGTTTTACGACCCACGCACACGTGGTGAATGTTTGAGGATTTGAAGATTTTTGGGTGCGATCAGATCAACCTCCTTTTTACGGTTATCATAAATCACATAAACACTGATGAAGAGAATTTTTTCCTCGGTTTTTCCTCACATAACCAAGAGGACATGAAAAGAAATAAACGTCACGTATTTCAAGTAAACGAACTTAATGTTTGTAGGGCCATCAAAAAATGGCTCGTTTAAAAGCTTTACAAATTATAAGAAATTGGCAAAAACAGTTTCAATGGAGATAAGAAAAAGCTTAAGTGCAGTTTTAAGTGCATTTTTTGTACCTTTAAATCAATTATGGCATAGATAAAAATTTAAAAATTTCAGAAAGTTACTAAGGAAATTCCTAGTGCTTTGAAATGGTCCAGGTTTTATAGACGACACTTTGTAGATATTAAACGTTGTATTTATTCGGGTTTACAAATATGCAGATAATACAGATGTATTGATCATGATCCTCCCATCATGGATCATTGGATTATAGATACTGACGATTATATTTTGAGACCTTTTATATTAATTAATCAGGCTACGTTTAATGTGGAAGGGGGACATAAGTCTTTCCACATTAAATGTCCCCCAAGTCAATTCAGCATAATTATCGATTGATCGAGGACGCCTGATGGTGCATATTTAATAAAACCAGTTCACGAATTGGCAATTGCAATTTATCGAATCGGCAGCAAATTTATGAATTATGAAATTTGCCGCGATTCGTGAATTGGTTGATCTCAGCTTACCTGTATTTATAATAAAACTGTGGAAGATTTTTTTCTATTTGTTGCATCTTTCACGAAAAATCTACTGAACGGATTTTGATATAACTTTTCTGTTATATAGCTCTTAGTCCTCGGTAACATAATGGCTATAATTTATACATAATTTAGTAGAGAAAAGTCGGAAAATTCAAAGATTTGTAATGTGATGTCATAACAAACATATTTTATATATGATACTATATATCAAACTTATATGCAGCGAAATTGTGTATCTTAAAAACGTTGATAAAAAAGTCCGCGATGGTATACTTATGTCTATCTCCCAAGGATAACCCACTGGAACCATTTTTAACTTTTACAAATGACAAAAAATTATGTTGGCATAGCGGCTGGCTTTTGTACGACGTACGTATTGCCAGTTTTATTGGTATCTTGTTCCATATTATACAAAAATGTTATGTTGGTTTTTATTCTGTACCAATTGAGCTTAAATTTTGATACTATATAGAATCGGGCTCCAGAAAGGTTTTCATCTAAATTTCACGTCAGTAATATATAGTGAAAAACACGTGAATGCCATAGGACAGCATAACAATTGTATCCTACAGAAACCGTGAATTTAAAAAAAAGAAGTTACGTTAAATTTCGCAAAACAGGATCTTAACGCATTTTCCTCAAGAAGGCCTGGCCAATTTTACACAGTAGCAAAAAAAATTCTCTACAAAGTTTAAATTATGCAATTGAGAAAATTTTACTGAAAAATAAATTAGGTATTTCAATTTAACACCCGATAAAATAAACATTTGAAATTTTTTTAAATATTTGAATTTCTTTATTGTTCATTGTCGAAAAAATTAATTAGAAATAGGTAAACATGTTAAAATAATATAATTAATTTTTAAATAATTAACAATTCCTGAACGGAACAAATTTTAATGAAGTTTTGTTAAAGATTTTCAAATTTTCTTAAAGGAACTTTTTATACTTACAGTTTTTAGTTTTAAGGATTTTGATGAACTTACTTACGATCTAAAGTGTGGAAGTATCTATTAACTTTTTCTGTCAAAATATTATAGATTAATTTTTATATTTCGCGATGAAGGTGGGGAATCTATTAATAAATCAATTAAATTTAGATACTCTCAGAAAAACGAGCGGGTATCAGCTAGTTATATATATAGGAATAATGATGTTGGAGGAGATATTTAAGTGTTTGTGTCACAAAGTTTTGCCGTGTGAAGGCAGGCGTAAAGGTTTTTGTATCTCATAAAGAATATCGTCTTATGTTGTGTATTGTATCTAACGTTTTTTTGTGCCGAAATAAACTCGTCACGTATGACACGAAAAACTTTACCACCATTTCGGCACGTTGCTGTGGCATCACTTGCGGTCGCCTTGTATTCACCCACGTGGAAAGCACTAAATTTTCGTAGACTTCATATATATATGTATTATATATGTCTCGTTATTTGAACTAAAAATGAAAACACATCCATCATGAATGTGACCCATAAATACGACATAGACAAACCTACAAAAAGCACACTCGACGAAAACAAATTTTACAATTAAAATTTTCACAACTAAAACTTTCATATCAAAAACAAATTAAACTTTTCAGATTCTCGATCAGATGAAATCAAAACACAGGTACGCAAGCAACCTGCTTCATCCAACTTAAACTCATTTCAGATTAAATTGAGTTTATCAGAGCACATCAACACAAGCTTAATAAGTTGCCTCATAACGTTCAAGTATCCGTTTCCCAGCATTGTCCGCCCCTCATCTCATCGTGCGACCGCGTCAATATATGTAACGAGAAAATTTTGTTAATTTTACAACCCCGTTCAATGCAAACGAGCCAATGGAAAAGCAACATTATTATCTTGAACTTTTCTTGATGCCAACATACACCTATAGAAATTTCATATCAAAAACGAATATGTGAATGGAAAGCTATCAAAAGGTAGAGATAGAGGTGATATATCGTCACAATCTCATAACAGAAAATGTCTAGAAAGTTTAGCGAATACAAAGCGAGCTTTTATTTAAAGTAGATGTGTTTTTTTAGCGAAATGAATCAAACTAAAATTCAAAGCTAAATAATAACTAAACTTTTTGGATGAACCAAAAATACAATGATCAATTTTTGTCGAGAATTTAATTGTCTTACTTTTTTTAGAAATACAAAATTACTTTTCCTTAAACATGTTTAGTTTTCGAGGTAAAGTTCATGCAGGTTGTACATACCTAACCATTTTGGTAAAGTTACTACAAATTTTTGGCGATTAAAGTCTTCAAGACTGGTTGTGGGTTTAATTTCTTAATAATTCATTTATAAAGGGCATCATATCAAATATTTGGATCTTTCTTGTATATAATTAAGTTCAATATTGGAACTTTGCCATGAAATAACTTGTATATTCAATGCATGACTTAACTTGGTGTTGAAGTGTTGATATAAAGCTTAAGTTTGACTTATTATAAAGCCAGGTTGATTACAAAAATACCAAGCTTAAACAAAAGCAACATTTTATATAAGAAAAATTGTGAAAACTAAAATTATTTTGGATAACCTTAAAAATAGTTGGAGAGTAAAATGATTGCAAGTCGGTGTACTACTATTTGATTTGATCTTCAGCTTGCATTCATCGAACTGTTATCAAAATACTCGTAGTCCAAGGTGGTCATCTAGCATAAGTACAAAATTAATTTTTTTGATTTTTGAATACTAATTAAACAATAAACTGCCATGCAATGGTCTGGTGAATTACAACTTGACCAATCTTTTTACGGTTAATATAAGTTGGTAAATATTAAAAATTTAATGGGTTGTTTTTTGACCTCTGATATCTTCCAAACGGTTGATCTGAAGAACTTGGTTTAAGAATCTTTTGTAGAACGTAAAATTTCCTATAATTTTTTCTTTCAGATTGTTGTTACGATGAATTGTTGCCAAGTTAAAATGCTCTCTCCATTTTGCTGTATAAAACATTAAAATGGTTTAGAAAAAAAAATTATGGTTTCCAAAAATAAAAACAGTATATTTTTGTAACGAAAACTTTGTCGTCAAAGCGAACTCATAATATCATTATTAGGGTGTTTTAATCCATTTTTTGTTTTCAATTTAAATAATAGGCAAATTTATTTTTATTTTTGAATTTTATAACTTTGGAACAATTCATTGTAACAACAATCTGAAAGAAGGAGTTTAAAGGAAATATTAGGTTTGTTCGCGGATCCGATACTGAACCGATAACGAATCAATCCAAGTGGATTAAAGATAATCGCCAAACTCATACACGCTTATGAACTGATTAAGGTTTATTTTCCCGTGAACGAGTTTGAAAATGTTCGGAAGTAAGACGAGGATTAACGAGAACCCACGAAAATTGTTAATTGAATTTCAAGTTGAAAGAAAAGGAAAGAAAAACGGGACTTTGGATCTAGCGATTCTCAGGTTTTTTTAGGACAAAATTTTCGATTCTCTTACTCATGCGCAGTTTGATAAAATGTGGCTAGATTTTCTTTCCTTCGCTCTCAACATTAAATTCATTTAACAATTTTTGTGGGTTCTCGTTAATCCTCGTCTTACTTCCGAATATTTTCAAACTCGTTCACGGGAGAATAACCGTTAATCAGTTCATATGCGTGTATGCGTTTGGCGATTATCTTAAATCCACTTGGATTGATTCGTTATCGGTTCAGTATCAGATCCGCAAACAAACCTATTATGATCTACAAAATAGATCACTACCTATTGACGCTGTAGTTAGAGCAATTGCTCTCTCGGCTTCATGCGGCAAGTGGCACTGGGTTTGATCCCCGTTGAATTCTAAATTTAAGATCCTAGACCTAAGTAAAAATTGACCAACAGAAATTCTCTGTGCTTATACAGTCGTGATATGACCTAAGATGTTAAAGCGACTTAAAACATCCAAAAAAAATATAGATTGTTAGAACAATGCCCTTCAGATCAACCAATTGAAAGATATCAGAGTTCAAAAATTCTATAATTAAAAATTTTAATATCATCCACCTTTTTAACTAATATTATCCATTAAAAAAGTGGTCAAGCTACAAACTATCAGACCAATACTGGCAGCTTATTGTTTAATTGGTACCCAAAAAGCAAAAAAGTTTACTTTAGTTTATTTTTTTAGTTATACTGGATACGTATACCGTCTGAGCTTATATGTTATATTAAATCCAATAGATAGATGAAAAGTTGACAAAATAAGATTTTCATTTAATTTTTTTTTTGGTTTATGTGAATCTGTGAGCAACAACCCAACTATTGATACCGATTAAAACATTCTATAGATGATTTTTATATAAAAAATATCATCAGTTGTTAAAATTTGTAACCGTTTCGAATATTACCTGATTTCAAAACGTAAATGTATGTTGTTTTAGTTTTTTGGACTCTTTATCCAAAATGATAGGTTTAATACAAAAGTGTTCATTTTAAAATAAAAAAAAATAGTTTTCAATAACAATTATCTCTTGCTGTTTTTCCCAGAATCAATATTTTTTGGTTGATACAGAATCTTAATTAACAAAAAGACCAAAAAACTTTTTATATATTTTGAAAAAAAATTCTGGTTAGACTTTTTTTGAGTTGGAAAATTTAATGAGATGCAGCAAGTGTTGAGCTCATATTGTATTGCAATAATTGCTGAAATTGATAATATTTCTTCTTAAAGAAGCACAGTATCTATCGTGATAAAAACTCTGATCTGATGACAATGAGAGTTATATTTCAAAAATGATACATTTTAATCATAAAAATTTCATTTTTAAATTATCATAGAAAAAATATTTCCTCTATAAAAACTGTTCAGTGTACTTTAGATCAATTCTTATAATTCTTAATTATTTTGGAAATCTCTTGTAGACCATTTTTAGAAAGTGAAAATAATTTGAAGCTCGACTTAATCGGTAAACCTTAAGATATTATCAATAACCTTAATATTATCAAGATTAAATTTGGGAATCATCCTCCAATTTTTCATGTACATTGACCAAGTTATATACTTTAAACATTTCGATTTTGGCTGATGCTCAAGTGGGTTATATTATACGTATAAGCTTTTCTTTGGAATGTTACTTTTGGTAAATCCCTCGTCTACTCACTACCCAATCGAGAAAACATGCATCTGTACAGTTTGTGTATATTTCGAAAGATAAAACTTTTAAAAGTTAACAAATCATAGATGCTTGAGAGTAGAAGGCCAGAGGGAAAATGATAAAATTGCATTGGCAAATTTCCAATAAGCTGAAATTATGTTATCGTTAAGTTATGTGTTGAAATGTTGGTTGATTTGTTTTGAAAATATTTTTTTTTTTGGGGTCATACAAAGATTTAAAGTGTGTTTTTCAAGGATGGTTTTTGTACGTAGGTGAAAGGGTGATTTATTTGTGTGGTAGTTTGAAAGGGTTAAACGGAAGGTCCTGGGGTGTGTTGCATGATTGCAATAGCGCGTCAGTTGCAGTTATAATATATCATGACACTGGAAAATCTATTGCAAAACGCCCTCGAGCTCCTGAAGCGTTATGCTGCTTTTAGATAAATAGACAAAGTGACGTTTAAGACGAGGCACCCTCCCCCCCCCCCCCCTTATTACATCGAAAGTTTCACCCAACAATTGATTTTCATCAAATTTACGAAGGGTTGAACATAAAACTTAAAAAAGAATATAAAACTACAACGTTTACACATAGATTAATTGTTTTTTATCTCTTTTAAAATATAATGGTAATTTTTATTTTACAAAACCTATTTTATTCTGAGGTAAAGTTTCCTTTATTGTTCTCGGATATTGAAAAAAGGTTCGCTGATGTTCATGTGCTGTAAGAAAAAGTTTTTTAGTCTTCAAATGTACTGATATTTAAGTAACTTCGTTAAAATATTGAAGAAACCGCATTGCAAAAATAAATATTATCAACAATTTCATTGGATATCCTTGAAAATTAGATAGATAATGTTAACCTTATGAGAGCCAGGACACCGAAAAAAAACTTAAAATGAATATTGCCTTTGAAAATAGAGTTAATGAAATTAAAGTTTTCACTTCTTATGATATGAAATTACAAATTTTGAAGAAGAAAGAGCAAAGTTGTTACCAACTCATTAAATTGGTTTATTATTATGAAAATAATGCACCAAAAATCAAACACTTAAATTTTTTTTCCGTTGATCCCGTGAAGAAATGACACGAGTTTGAACGATCCAATTACAGCGTGTAATTGTCCACATCAGAATAATAAACTACCCTCATTGAAGTTAAATGAGCTGAAATTGTAGAGCACTAGTTGTAGCAATCGCGCTCGAGAATGTTATGTTCCAAGTAGTGACATGTAGTATCTGTTCAGCCTCGCTGGAATGCACAGTTTGAGAGCTTATCTCGCCCATATCGACATCACAGAAGCTTTTCTTCCTTATCTATTTTCCCATTAGAAAAACGGACGAACGAACGGACAGGCGTTGCGACGAAGACGTCCGTTGCCGTTGTCGAAGACCTGTGGTGAACGGTTTGTGTTGCGATTACGACAAACACCGCCGGGGTCTATATTCCAGTTTATCGTGCAATCTCCTAATAAAAAACAGAAAACTTTATCCGTGCCTCTCTCGCTGCTTGTAACTGAGAGATATTCCAGAATGGCATCATCTACAAGACTCTCTCTCCTCCTAAATACACGAGAGGTGGTTACATACCTACCCATATATACCACTTATATTACATATCTACACATAGAAAATTGCTCGAATTGGTTTTACAACATAACCAACACGATAAAGAACATTTCAATTCGATTCTGACATTTGAAATATAAATTCTATTAGATTTTCTCGTCGTGCAAATAGATAAAAAATAGCTTTACCTCTAATTTCTTTATGACATATTTAGTTGAATAGAATGATTTTTTTGGAATGTTACTATCATGAACAGTTGCCTTTATATGATTGAAATAAACTCTCAACGTATTATTTTTTATGATAATATTTGAAGCAGTTCAAGATTCTAACAATAAAATTGCTTTTCTACATATGAGTTTGGTAAAAAGTCTTCATAATATAGGTGGAATGAATTAATCCTTTTTTTCGATTGGCTTATGGGCGGAAATAAGTCTGAGATACAAAAAATTCATATTTTTAGACTCCCTTTATTATAAATATTTAAAAAAATAGTTTTTTTTTATCATTAGTCTAAAGAACATTTTGCTAAATTCTAAATTTTGGGAAAATTAGCCAGTGGTTGTAGCAAAAACTGAGTCATCAAAAAAAAAAAAAAAAAAAATCCCCGCGGTCGTCTTAAATTAAAAAACTAAACAGGTTCCTCTAGTACAGTGTATCCCAAAGTGTGGTGCGTGTACCCCTAGGGGCACGGAAAGAGTTTTATGGGAGTACGCTTTGCACAGGAGTTTAGTTAGAAAATTTGTTACACTATGCTTGTTGGTGAGAGTGACGATCGTTATGGGGTATTCATTTTGACAAGGAGTACTCAGCTTACAAAAATCAAGGAAGGATTACATATATGTCAAAAGTTTAAGAAACATTGCTCTAGTAAAATGTTTCCCAACCTTTTGGGATAATCGTACCCTTTGGTAACAACTGGAATTGAAACCCATTGAATCCTAGACTTTTTTAAGATCCTAGAACTAAGATCAAAATTGACCAACAGAAAGTTTCTGTGTTTAGACAGTCGTGATATGACTTTAGCTGTTAAAGCGACTTAAAACACCAAAAAAAAAAACAAACATTTATTTCCCTTACATTTAAAAGTAATATATTACATATAATTATATCGGCCGCGCTTCTTATATCCTCGAGGAGTGCTCTGCGTACCCCTATGGAGCCATAGACTACCGGTTGGGAATCCGTGCTACAGTGCATAAATTTACATTTTACGAGGAATTAAGAAAGGTGGAATCATCTTGATTTTGTCAAAAATTGTTTCTTTTTTTTATTAAAAAAAATTTGTGTTTAGAACTGAGTAAGGTTAACGTAGATTTACGCCAATTTACAACTACGCCGATTGCAAAGAAAACAATCCTCCTATCAGATAATGCCCCAGGACATCCGCAAAATCTTGACACCCTAGATACAGGATTGCACGTCAAGGTAATTTACATGCCTCCTAACATAACAGCCGTTTTACAATCCATGGATCATGGGGTAATTTGTACCTTTAAAGCGTATTATTTGCGCAACATATTGCGAGCAACACTCAAGACGATAGATACATATTCCAATTATAACGTTAAGGATTATTGGTGATCATAGAACACTTTAAAAGAAATCAGAAAGTGTAGAAAATTTATTTTGAACACTTATAGGATATGGTTTAAATATCAACATATTACGTTAATTGTTCTCAGAATTTTGACACGGAATCTGACTTTATATGCGTGTTCATTTTACGCCTGTCTAGCGTCGTCGAAGCCTATCTAACCGACAGACGATTTAAGGTTAGATTAAAGAATTGGTATCAACATCTCGCCAAATAAAATATTAAGTATCTCAAGGCATCATCCTCGGACTGACTCTTTACCGCATATATACGTCAGATATACTCACTGCGGATAACGCCACAACGAAAAACTCCAAGTCTCACTCCAAGAATGGTTCCAAACATAAAAAATCAAAATTAATAATTTCAAGTCGATCCATGTGACTTTCACAGCCAGGAGAGACGCTTCTTCCAGTATTCATGAACAACAGACATATTCTCTAGGTGACGGAGGTCAAGTATCTCGGAATTCACTCGGACCGACAACTCACATGGCGGAGGCATATATCCATGAAGCGCCAACAACTTAGAATCAGGCTAAGAGAACTATGGTGGCTGTTACGGTGAGAATCGCAACTGTCCCTGGATTGTAAGCCTAGTTATTTATAAATCCGTTCTAAAACCGGACTCTGGACTTATAGAATCCAACTCTGGGGAACTGCTAGCAGCTCCAGTATTGACACCATACAGAGGTTTCAGTCCAAGGTGTTGCGACTTGCTGTCGATGCCCCATTGTACATCACCAACAAGGACATCCATAAAGACCTGGGTATAGCCAGGTTCAGTTCTAAATACCTCAGACGCCTAAACATCCTAGCCACCTGTTAACCTTCCCGACAACATTGAGGATTCCACAAGACTAAAACATACCTACACATACCTACTTCACATCTAACATCCCCAGCAAGTGGTTTTTTAACTTCCAATTATAAGCTCATTTCTTCATCCAAGAAAAACTTCTTCCAATAATTTTCATCGTGACAAACATAAATAATATACTGGGAATCTTATTTTTCATACCAAGACAATTTTTTATGGTTGTTGTATTTCTACATAAAATGTCTCCACCTACTGTTAAAACACGTCGAAATACTCGATATATAGGCGATGGTACCGAGACATTTTTCTTTTCGTTCACAATCAACATGTTTTCACATGTGCACGAGCCATAATCGATCGATCTCTCGTTTAATTTATTTTTCCGAATAACATTTCACTTTGAAATTTCAGATTTATTAGACATACATTCGAATCGAATCGAATCGAATCGCATAAATAAATATATCTTATCGAAGCACGAAAAACAACAAGCAGAAAAAAGAACTGACCAAGCGAGAAAAACAAGTCGGACCTCGAAAAATATTTTAAGACAAATAAAACGTATTGAAGTAAATAAATATGCGGACGATCGCATCATTTCAATGAAAACCCGTCTCGAAGCTTCCCCATTTCGATTTTTTTCGGGTGGAACTTTTATCTGATTTGGGTTGAACAAAAATTAGAAATAATAATAAAAAAAAAAAAAATAAAAAAATCGATGGGTCTTCCTTGATTTTGTATTCACGAGAAATAAAAAGGCGAGGAGAGATAATAAATGCGAGTCTGGCAAACATTAGCAAGTGGTTGCGTGTCGAAGCGTCGACCATCATAATTCGTGTGTACCGATCCCACTTCCGTTTTACTAACGGGGAAAATAAACACGATGATTTTAATGATAGAAGACCGTGCTTTTAAAAAATAAAATTCCCAAAATTAATCTCGAAAACAAAAATAATCAAAAGCGATTTATTTGATGGCAACATCATAATATTAGCATGTGGGGGAAATTAAAGTTTGCAACTTAATATATTGGGTCAAATACAAACTATCGATGATGAGGCACCGTAATCTCTAAAGCTTCTGACAGTATATCGCGTATGTATATTAAGGAAAGATAAACAATCTTTCAAGTCAAAGTTTAAAGTAAAAGGTAAACATTGCGAGATGAAATGGAATTAGTAAGAAAATTCAAATATTTTAACTATACAAAACTTGGACGAGAAATTGTGCCTTGCTTTGTTCCTTGGCACACAGCTTATATATTATTCACGAGCGAGAAAAGCCAACAATTTAAATATTGTTTGAGAGAGCTCGGTCTATTGTGTTTCAATTTTCGAATATTTCAATATGTTTCAATTTTCCATCGACATATATCAACTATTAATTTTTCAAGTTTTCGTGTTTTGATCTTTCACGAAAAAGGTTTTTTGGAAAATTAAATTTAATGAAAATAAGCCCTTTGTCAGAAAATATAACCTTTATTACTTAGTTAAAGTGAAGCTTTCACTTGGAGATAGAATTTTTTATAAATAATAACTTATAGCTTATACCTAACGTATAAAGCATATTTTTCTTAATAAAGCAAAATTGAACGGCCAATATATTTTTAGTATTTCAAAGATGATTTAAAGAGTTATAACAGCCAGGAGAACCAAAAAAAAATTTTCAAGAATTTTTCTTATGATGGCATTTGAATTTATGCCTGAGTCAAACTCGACGTCTACGACGCTGACGCTTCAAAATGTACAAAAAAAATTAAATATATTGAAATTCTAAGGAATGGTTAAACTCGACGGCGACGCGACGGCCGGTACGCTCACGACTCATCAAAGTAGAATGTAGTTCAACTTTTGACGCTGCCAAATGTCAATTTTGTTTTTTTCATTTTAAAAATGTGTACAACACAAAACAACTGAACAAATTTGATAATTTAAAATAGATTTTGAAGAAAAATTATGAGAATTGATGGAATATAATAAAATATTATAAGATACTTAAAACTTCAAGAGAATATAAAAATTAAGGCTAATATAAAATTAAAAGCAGAAAAGTGAAAGAATATTGCGGAAATTTTAAATGAAACTGTTTAGTTAATATAAATTTTTAAATTATACCTTATATATTTATTAACTTATAAAAATTTCAAAATGTCAGAAGCCAGCGACGTTTTGAGATTGCCTATAGCAAATTTTTAAAGCGTTCTGAGCATTTTTGACATATTGACGCGAAAGCGTCGTGAGCGTCGTGGGCGTTAATGTCAAGATTGCCTAAAGGGTTATAATATTATAATAATATTGAGCTACTTATATTTTGAAAAATTTTTATTTCTAAAAATAATAAATTTGAAAGCTCCTATAGCTGATTTCCAAAAGCTTCTCTCAAAAAATACCTCTTGTGGTGACCACGATATCTCTGAGGATGGATCATTTCAAATGAAAAACCCAAACGGATCTCGTTAAAGTAATGTATAATCTTTTAATAAATTGAATAATTAAAATAAAATTTTATTGATAAAATGGTGGCTTTACAAAAAAAAGATTTTTGATCAAAATTTTGATCTTAAATTGTGTATAAAAAAATCTATTGAATTATTGAAAAAAAAAAAAACGTCAATTTATTATAACAAAGTTTACTTAAGAAGCTTGTGTTAAAATTTGAGACTAATCGGTTTCTGGGAAAGCTTGTTCACCAACATTAAAGACACAGTTGTGAGAAAAAAGTGTCTAAAGTAGAGATGAAATAGATAGCAGCTTAGCCGGATACCGGATATTCGGCTAACCTTGTAGCCGGATAGCCGTTTAAAACTGCTAAAAATTAAAACTAACTTAAAAATTAGAAACTCGTTTTAACTCCATAAGTCAAGACTAAAACTATTTGATTCAAACTTACCTAGACCCAAAAGGCAAACAAATTAGGTACCTGGGGGGTGTTTGATGCTGAAAGAGCGCGCCAGGAGATTATATTAGAATATTTAAAAAAAAATGTCTTCTAAAGAGTCCTCCAGTAGCAGTTCATCTGCAATACCGGCTAGAAAAGGTAGAAGGGAAAAGGCATAGTCAGCTATATCTCGCAAAGCTCGAAACATATTTTGAGATTGTTTTGATGAGGTAGCAAATGAAAACCATACTAGTCAGGTTCAACATGAAAAAAGAAACGCGATAGCATGAGCTTGATGAGTGAGCTTGATTTTTATCTTACGTCAGTGCAAATTGATTGCAATTGTAACCCTTATTCTTGGTGGGCAGCTAAAGTTAAACAACAATAACTAAATTTAACAAAATTTGTCAAAATTAAAAGTCGTCAAAACTTTGTACAGCGAAAGAGTTTTTTCTGAAACTGGTCTTAATATTTACGAAGACAAAGTAAACCGCTTGATATCTCTTAATGCAGAGAAATTAGTATTCATTCACCATAATTTTCCCCTAACGCAGTATAAGCGCTAATTAATTTTCTAAGCTGTGGAATTATCTTGTGATTACTGACTGTATTTTTTTAGTGATACTAAATAAAGCAATTAATTACCTAAAAATATTTTTAAAAATCCAGTATTTGGCAGGATAGGTGCTACCTATTCGATATCCGGCCGGATAGTATTTACGCCACCGGACAGGCCGGATACCGGATAGTTACCAGATATCCGTTTCATCTCTAGTTTAAAGTTTCAAAAGCACTTTATATAATCGCCGAATTGACTTGAAAGTTTTAAGGTATGTACTTAAGGATATTAACATTATCAAAATTATATTAAGAAATCAATTTTTAGAAAATTCTAACTATATACAATCTCTTTAAGTATTATTGTCGAAATCAAAATTTTTATTAATAGTAGACTTAAGAAAATAATTCTATAAATTTAATTAATCTTCTGTTGGTTCTTTACAGTTGTGGTTTCTTAATTACTTAAGTACAAATCAAAAATCCTGAATATATATAAGAGGGAAAACCCAAAATCGAAATCTGAGAGTTTTCAAGAACATTGATAACCCTTTATAAAGTATGAAATGAAATAAAAAAATTTAACTTTACTAAATTATGTATTTCAAATCTCGGTAATGAAAGAGTCTCATAAGTCTAGGTGAGCGAATATATTTAAGAAGATTTAGAAAAATGATCAAACAGTTCATTTATTTTAGTACTTAACCTAGATTCGTGATCAGAGATCTCCAAAACTCTTGAGTGAAGAACATGAATCCATCCGTTGTTATATTTTTCAAGATATTTAATTTTCTAACTAATTATTAATCAACGTTAGCTCATCTTACAAAAAAAAAACTTTTTGAGAATTTAATTTAATGATGTGGTTGTGATGAATAGAATACTTAACCAACAAATTACAACAGAATCTATGTTATATAATGATAGAGTTGCTTTAATTTACAGAAAAAAATTCTATTAAAAAACTTCCCTCGCAATTCCAAATCGAATATCTGAAAGCTTAATAAATAGAAAAGAATTTTTTAAGAAAATTATATACTTATCCTAATGAAAAACCTCATCTGCTAGGAAAAAACTTTCATTATGTCTAATACGACTCTGACTTTCTTTTTTCTGTACAAAATATCGTCGATTTATAACAGAGCCATAAATAAAAATTTCGTTATAAAAGTGACGTATTCAATTTGAATTTCGATAAATCAATGCGTGGCGTGTGCCTCGACGTCAACAAAACGACGAGCGGAAGAACTTTTTAACTCTGGCCAAAGCTTTTAAAACCTCTATTCAAACGAACGGAATCATAAACAATTGTCTGATGAGATTTCAGAAGTAAAAGTAAAAAAAAAATTGTCTTAAATTCAATAAAATTATATGCAAACTCATAAATAAAGTTTAAATTAAGTTTCCAGCAAGTAACAGAAAACAGAGCGACGGTTATCGATAAAATAAATTACACTTTGTGAATGTTGGGAGTAAAAAGAAAAAATTCACTTCAATGGGTGAAAAAAAATTATCTCTTGACTGAACCCCCTAAAAATCAATTAGTGTCGAGTCTATTTTTTTTTCTTGTAAAAATCTAATATAAAACTTGAAGCACGTCCACGTAAATATAATATACACATGACATAAATCTTGTTCGTCTCTTCAAAATGTAATTTTGTGTCATTCGCTTTTTCGTCTTGCCATTTTTTTTTCTGTCTCAATTTTTTTTTCTTGTATGTGTATATGTGTGTGGGTGTGTGTGTAGCACACGAAAAACATTTGTCAACAAAATAGCCCATTTGCTTGACGATATTTGCACAACATATGTATTGTGCTGTACATCTATATCTATATAGCATCGAATACAAACAGAGATCGAGCTTGAAAGGCTTTCTTGCATCTCACCAAATATCCGTTCGTTTCTTCACTCACTCGGCCCATGCATGTACGTTAACCGACAAAAACTGTGATACATTTGTTACGAGACTCGACTTATACTCACTTACTTGTACCATCATCACGTTCGGAATTAATGTTTGAAAGCACTAACGCTTCATGACGACAAAATTTACTTGTATTTTATTATTATGCCACATTCAAGTACCATACTATATATAAAATGGGTTTTTGACGTCATATGCTAAGTGTTTCATTTCGTTTGCAATAACTTGAAGGCTTATTTATGATGGTGCGTGAATTACATAAACAGGAAATTCGTCACGACAAACCCACATCTATTTTAAATTCGTAGTTTTTTTTCTTTGACACGAGTACAACATACAATTGCTGAATAACGTTTCCTTTAGTAATCTTAAGTAATTTTTTGGAAGCTGTGTAGGTCTCAGGATTTTCTTTCCTTTTATCACCACGACCTCTTAGATCTATTAGCCTTTTTCCTGGGAAGATTTAAAAAAGATCCGCTAGGGGCAGCACCGGTGGCGGGGTACATGTTTTGAATTCTCTATTCATATGTGGCCCGTATAGGACTTATTAGGAGCTTTACGTTCCTTTTGCCGAGTGACAATATGTCAAAATGACAATGAGTTCTCTTTTTGGAATACTTTATGAATTTTTTTGGCTTGTCTCTATCCCGGCGTATTTCTCCACTTCTTAAGTAGTTAGTTCTTCTAAAGACTTTGTTTTTCACTTATTGAAGTGTAATATCAGCGAAACCCATCGTTAAATCGAGCCTCTTTCCTGAAATACTGTCTAATCATTTTATGGTAAAAATTATTCATCTTGTTATCCTCATGTCAATTAAATTATTGAGAATGTTTCGCTAGTTCTAAAGTTTATCTCACATAATCTTAGATTTTTCATTTTCAACTCTTGAGCAGCAACTTTAGTCATTAATAAAAATATTTAAAAAATATATTGAAATAAATTTATTTATTGATGGTATTTATATCTATTTTAAGTTCAAATGGTTGTTTGCACGAGGAACAAACTTTGAAAATAGTTTTGCTTTAGATAACGATCATAAAGTATACTCTTATAAGAACTAAATTAGGCATTGTACAAAAACACTTTCTTTAATAGTTCTCACGATGGCAGAGATTAAGTGTTTTAACTTACAAAAAAATATCAAAGAAGTTTTCGCTCATGATTTGATAACACGAATAATGTACACCTTTTAAAAATTAAGTTTATCTTAAATCAGTGGTGATCATAAAAGAATTCCTTGTGTTTTTTAAAAAATAAGACAACACAAAAATTTGGCTATGAAAGTCTTAAAGCTTATAAAAGTTTTCCAAAACAGTTTTTTTCTTATGGTGTCCAAAAATTGAAAATAAGTACATAATACTAAAACAAAAATGTTGGACTAGCTACAAGAGCCAGTCAAGAGTCATTCCACGACTTAGGTGGAAACTGCCACTATAACAGGTAAGGGCGCCTTGGGAGAGATGAGGAACCGAATCGAGGAAAGATGGAAACGAAAGTAGACAGATTCAACAAGGGTACATATGAACCTAAACAACATAGACAAACTCCCTGGAATTTGGAAACATGCCTAAACTATAGAAGTGACCAAATACTACCCTAGACTGGCTGTGGCCTGTAGGACACACGAGAACCAGTCACTCATACTACATAGAGATTAGAGGGAGGTGAACCACCAAGCTGTTGTAGTGAAACCTTAACAGTCCGTCACATTACTGTTCAATTCCCACAGTTCAGTCAATGGAGAACCACACTTCACCTTCCACAAGAACCAAAAGCAATCTTCGAAAAATTAAAGATTTTTTTACTTCAAAGAAACTAACTACGATTCAAAGCCAAATTCAAATCAAAGACGAAGTTAAAAAATTTTTCCCAGTAAAAAATTTTTTACTAATATTATAAATGTGAAAGTTTGTAAGAATGGATGTTTGTTGCTCTTTCACTCAAAAAGTACTGGATGGATCTAGATGAAATTTGGCATAGATATAGATTATTATCCAGTTAAACATATAGTATACTTTATATCCAGAAAAAATGTACGGTTCCCGTGGAATAGATATTTTTTTTGTTTTTACAGAGCAAAAGATTAACTTCCCTTTTTGTAATGTGGTAGTTTAGGGGTCAAAAAATGATATAGATTACTTCTCATATCGGAATAATAAACGGTTCTCATGGGATAGCAAAACAAGTATGTATTCTATAAGAGCCGTGTATTTAAAAACAGTTTCATTAAAATCCACGAAATAGAGTCTTAACTCATTTTCCTTAAGAAGATTTGATCTACTTTTTACTCAGGAGTGATGTACTATTCCCGTGGGATAGATATGTTTTTTGTTTATCTCAGAGTTAAAGATTGATATGATTTTTGCAATGTGGTGGTGGTGGATATAGCTTACTTTTAAGGCTAGAATAATGCATGGTTCCCATGGGATGGCAAGACAATTATATCCTACAGGAACCGTACATTTAAAAAGTTTCGGTAAAGTTCGTGAAATAGAATTTTAACGCATTTTCATCCAATTTTACACGATAACGAAAGAAATCTCCACGAAGTTGAAATTAAAAAATTGACAATTTCTACTGGAAAATAAATAATTAAATAATTATGAATTTCAATTTAACACCCGATAAAATTAATAATGACATTTTTTTAAATATTTGAATTTTTTCATTGTTCATTGTCGAAGATATTAATTAGAAATAAACGTATTAAAATAATAAATTTAAAATTTCAAAATTTAACAATTACTTAACGGAACGAATTTTAATGATGTTTTGCTAAAGATCCTGTAGGATAGCTACTAATCTACTCTTTTAAGGCAACATCCATTAATTACGTGAGGCGTTCAGGGGCTGATGCGGTCGAGCCAAATCTCACCTAATCTTACTTTGGGGAAAGAGGAAAGGTCTCGCAAATATCAAGTATTTTTTTGTTTTGAAAAATATTACATTAGATTGTGGGTTGGGGGAATGATATATGCCATATCACATGACATCTTACCAGAGGGGAGGGGGGGGGGGGATTTCAAAAATCGCAAAAAACTCCTCATGTAATTAATGGATGCCCCCTAAAATAGCTGTACGGTTTTAAATGGCATTTGGCATGAAAGATTTTCAAGTCCTAAAGTAAGGAATACAGTTACATTTTTATTAAAAATCGTATAGAAGCTAATGTGAGACAGCTAACATCTCTTTCTTGAAGAGTAGTTTTACGAATTTTGATGAACTTTCTTTGGATCTAAAGTCTGAAAGTATCTTTTCGTTTTTTCTGTCAAAACAGATTAATTTTTATATTTCGCTATGAACGCAGGGAATCTTTTAATCAATCAGTTCAATTTAGATACACTCAGCAAAGCGAGCGGGTATCAGCTAGTAAGAAATAAAAATAAATTTCATGTATTCCCAAAATTTCTGTTTACTATAATTTGATATTTTTTCGAAAAATTTGTCAATCATTATCGATGTTCGGTTAATTGAAAAGCTTACCAGTTGAGTTGCTCAAAACTTAATCATCGAAACTTCAAGTATTAGCCGATTCATTTGCTTTTACCTACCTTTATATGGATGAGTTCAATGCCTTCAATGTTCTGGTTAAAATTTCTTTTCTGATCTGTAAATAAAAAAAAATTACAAGAGAAAAATATTTTTCCGAAAACGAGAGCACTTTAATAAGTTCCAAGTCTTAGTTCACATCCCTACATAATTATAAGAAGGAACTTTTCAAAATTTAATTACACATAATTTTTGATACTAAACCTCCTTGCTACCAATTGAAGAAAAAATTACAAGAACAGATCTTTTCATTCATTTCCCTGCTTCGTATTTAATTTCACCACTTAAACTCTTACTGTGTTATAGAAGAACTTGCCTTTTTCTCTTTTTTTTTTTTTGAAAGAAAAACTCGACATTTTATTAATTATCGCTTCGTTCGACGTCAAGCACTAATATAATAACACATAAAGCCAGGTTCTTGTTTTCCCTTTGCACCATAAAAAGTCAACAAATTTTGTAACAAAACTCTTCAGAAGTGAAACTTTGAAGATTTCTATCTAAAGTATTTTTACCTTGGAGCCTCCGCCTGCTTTCTCATCGTCGTCGCTCAGCTTTTTCTCTTATCGTTTTTATAATATTCGTTTGCATAACTTAAAGCAATGATAACGATCGTTATACGCCCTGTTTTTGGGGTTGAGGCGGTGGTGCGATGCGGCACCAAGTTTTCCTCCACATCCACATGAAATACTCGAAAAATAAAAAAGTTTTATTTTTCCCTAAAGAGAGTGAATGAAAATTGTTTGTTGTGATTAATCTGTGATTTTCCCGAATTTCAATCTTACAAATTCGTTCGCTCATACTCATCAATTGATGAAATAAGAAAGAAAGTTAAAAAGGAAACTTTTCCACTATAGTTTTGTGTACTTGAAAAGCTCGAATATAATTACTTTATTACTTGAAAATTTCTTCGAAGTTGAAAATTTTTATTATGAAAATTCGTTTTTAATCATTTCAAAGCTTTATTTTCATGTATATTTTATTTATGAGATGAATGATATGGAATGAATCGCGAAGCTCGCGGTTGAAACTGAAACCACAAAGTATTTGGATGATGCTTTTATCAAAATTAATATGGATTGAAATTTTATGAAACGAAACGATACGGGGAACAAACCGGGAGACGTTGGAAGTTCGAACTCGAGCCTTTAATCAAATTTAATTAAGCCTGAATGTCGCATAAATTATGTTACAATCACCGACTTTTTTCTTTTTCGCCTTCTTTGTATTATCACCTGAAGTTTTTATCAGAAACGCCACGAAGAAATTTGAGAGGCATAAACAAGATTTGAAACACTGACTTTTAAAAATTGGAAACTGACTTTATTATAATGGATTCTGTTTAGTCGATTAACGATTAATTATTGATTTAATAACTAAAGAAGTATAACGTCAATCATCATCAGATTTTTTATTTCTTATTTCAGAAAATTTAATAAAAATTATACAATTCTTATAAGAAATAATCATCCCATCATAAGGGATGTTAAGTCTCCCTTTTTTATCTTTTGACTCGAAATACACTTACTTTTTGATGTTTGTAATGTATTTAATTTTTAACTAAATTTAAGTTAGTTGTGTATAATAATTTACAGAAGGGAATAATTAATAGTGAAAATATTAAATGATGACTCTATTGAATGCATATAGAAAATATGAGGAAATTTGACTAAAACGTTTTAATGATGTATTAATATTTTAAGCAATTATCAGGTGAAAATACCAGTTTTTTATTTTAACAATTTATTTTCTTTTTACACTACGTTTCGTCGGTGTTATTCCGACTTCATCAGGTATCTAACAAAACAGACAATTTATAAAAACTAAATTAAAAAGTTTTTTTAATAATAATACATAAATAAACATTTTTTAAATTGTTAAATTTATATTCAAATTATATTTTTATTATATTTGGTATAATAATTTTCAACGTATTCAAATTTTTAATAGTGTTTATTGATGTACCAGCTAATACCCGCTCGCTTTGCTGAGAGTATCTAAATTTAATTGATAGATTAATTGGTTCTTTCAGACTTTAGATCCAAAGTGAGTTTATCAAAATCATTAAAACTAATTTTCTAGGAAGAGTTATTAACCATCTTACAGGTTCATTACAATTTTAAACATAAAATGTTCCTTTAGAGTTGAAAATTGTTCATTTAAAATATCATTTATAACCGTTCAGCTATTTTAGAAGAATAGTTTCGTAGCTATCCTACAGGAACCGTGCCTTTTTTAAGATAAATGGTATTCAATACGTTTAGGTCTGAGGTATCTATAACAAAAATTCATTAAAATTAGTTCTCTTAAGTAACTGTTATTTATTTTAAAATTTAGTATATTATTTTAATACGTTAATTTCTAATTAATATGTTCGACAATGAACAATAAAGAAACTCAAATATATTTAAAAAAGTTCATTATTAGTTTTATCGGATGGCAATTTTGATCTACATGAAATGCACAACGTATCTAATGTGTTTAATTGGATAAGGAATAATACTATATTATTTAAAATAGCTTGGTAAATAAACAATATTTTTTTTGTAATGTGTTAAAGATAAATTATACCTGAAAAGCTTCCTCTATACCTCTATCAATTTCTGAAAACTGCATTAAAATCCATTGTGTAGTTTAGAAGATCTAAAGGAAGAGACAGCGGGAGCGATTTGCTTTTATTCTATATAATGATTATTATTGAAAAACTTTTTAATTTAATTTTTATAAATTGTCTGTTTTGTTAGATACCTGATGAAGTCGGAATAACGCCAACGAAACGTAGTGTAACAAGAAAATAAATTGTTAAAATTAAAAACTGGTATTTTCACCTGATAATTGCTTAAAATATTAGACTATTAAGACCTGAAAATGAGTATTATGATGTATTAATATAAATCAGTAATAGTAAACACAAAATTTGATTTCTTCAAAAAGTTAAAATGAACCTTTTCGTTTTTGGTCAAAACAAACGAAATTTCCATAAGTTTGAAACATAGACAAATTTTTTTTGAAGTTATACTTCTTTAGGCGCGTTATGAAAAAATGATGAGAGTGAAATTTTTAGATGGGCGGCCATCTTGAGACAAAAATCAACAAAATGAAGTTAGCCGCAAAACCACTGGGTTTCTTGTTGTATTTATGTATTTTTGTTGTATTTATTTATTTATTTTTATATTTAAATTAAAAATAATTATATATACAAACGACACATATTATTAATAAATAAGTTATTACTTTTCTCGAATTTTTCAGTAGCTGTTATAGGTACTATTTGAAGTTTAATGATGAAAATGACGTCTGAATTCCATGCATATTCTTAGTTATCACGAAAGCTGGGATTCTGAAATGATCCAACCATCTTAGAATAACAATTTAGTAAGACAAGATATGAATAAGATGAAGACATTTACTTTGAAAAGTAGCTACTTACTTTATTTCGCAATTTCTATGAAGCTTCGTTTTCATGACATGCATGAATTGTTAACCAGAAAAATGATTCTGACAAATTTTATAAACGTCTGGCAGCTTCCTTTTATATTATTTATTGATACAAATTAAAATATTATTCTCTTAATTTTATTTTTAATAATTATATCTTTAAATATATATATTATTATTATTAAATATTAAATTACAGTTTTTTTAAAAGTGATTATTTTAATAAAATTAATAAAAACTAATTTTTAATGATACCAAAGAAGTATAACTTCTCACGCGCGTACATAAGTACATGCAACCACCTTTTTTTATTTTACTGTAAAATTTAAAAAATTTAAGATGCTTCACAAGACATCGATCCATTTCCTCTACCAGTCAAATAAATACTCATTATTTATTTATTTTTAAATTCACAAGAAATAATTAAATGAAAAAAGTTTGAATTTCTCCTCGGTCGTCCCATCAGTAATGTGTCATATTAGGAAGCGATGACATGTGAAATTTAATGAAAATATACGACACGTTATTAAATCCAACAAAGAGACACATTTCAAATGACGTTCACGTATTTTCAATCCTGTTTTGTTTCGTTTTTCTTTTTGTGTATGTTTGATATTAATTTTTTTTTTTGCAGATGATCGGAGCTGCGATGTTCGCCACGGCAATTTGGCTACGTGTCGAGCCTGGCTTCCAGGAGTGGGTTAAGCAGCTCGAGATCGAGCAATACTACATTGGCATCTATATCATTATTATCGTGGCCGTGATTGTTTTAGTCGTCAGCTTCATTGGCTGTGCCGCCGCTCTCATGGAAAACGTGGCCGCTCTACTAGCTGTAAGTAGTTTTGATTTCACAATTTTTCAATATAGTCTTATGTACTGTTGAAAACAAAGCCGATATCGACAACTTTTAGACTAAAGGAGGGCCAACCTTTTAAAAAAGGATTCTGTAAAGACAATATCTTATATGATTTTCTTATGTCGATATATTAGAAATATCTATGCCAATCTAAACACTGTTCTAAATATGTTGATTATCTAACGGTTCCCCAAATAATAACCCTATGCCTCTTGCAACAGCCAAACAATATGAAAGAAAATTACTCAACAGAATCGACGAAGCACTTAACACCCTATCGTTTCTCAACTCAATTAAGACTCTTCCTTCTTTATCACTGTTCGAATAACTAACTCTGAAGACTTTAACCAGAACAGTACAATAATTCTAGTTAGAAACATTGCCTGCAATACTAATTTTCAGGCCTTAATAGTTTGATATATGAAGCAATTATCAGGTGAAAAGACCACAGTTTTATGTTTTAACAATTTATTTTTCTTATACACAACGTTTCGTCGGTGTTACTCCAACTTCATCAGGTATCTTGAAAAATCTGTTAAAACATTGTCATACCCTACTTTATTACTTATAATTTGATATATAAATTTCAATAGGCAAAGATTTGTCTATCAGAATATTTAACACCTGAAATTTGTTTTGTTAAATTTAAATTCAAATTATATTTATTACAAAAGTTTAACTATAATTTGGACATATGAAATTAGTGAATAATAAAAAAACTGTGTCATAATAAAATGAGTATGACAATATTTTAACAGACTTTTAAAGATATCTGATGAAGTCGGAATAACACCGACGAAACGTTGTGTAAAAGAAAAATAAATTGTTAAAACATTGTCTGCTTTTACTTCTAAAAAAATATCAATGTACAATGACCTTTTGATTAGTCAAACTATAAGTGGCTATATTAAATTAGAAATTTCAAAAAAATCGATTTTTGTAATTTGTATAGATTTTAGTACATATTCAGAAAATTTTAAGTCAATCCAGCGTTTATTTTCAAAGCTACCCTCAAAGTTGTGAAGACAGTTTTCATTCTATGTAAAGTACTTTTAAAATTTAAAACGCTTTTTTCTAAAAACTGTTGGTGACTTTTTAAAGTTGGTGACCGAGATTTCTCAGAAACGGCTGAATTGATCAGTCTCAAATTTTAACACAAACTTTTTAAGTATTTTTTTTAGTAATTGATTGAAGAAATTTTTTTTTCGAATAATTTTCTTTTTATAATCAATTTAAGGTCAAAATTTTGATCAAAAATCGATTTTTTAAAATCACCATTTTCACAAAATTTATTTTAAGTACTTATTCCTTCAATTAATTACATACAAGATCTTACATTACTCTTACGAAATCCATTTGTTTTTTTTTTAATTTTAAATGATCTAATCCAGAGGTAACGTTCATGGTCAATGGATCAACTATATTAGCTTTCAAAATTATTATTCTTACAAATACAAAAACGTTAGAATACGTTATAATAAAGTTACTGTACTTAATATGCAAATTTTCATATTTAAATTCAAAAGTCTTCTTAAGGGGGTATTCTAGTTTAGGATTTTGAAAAAATCGAAAAAAAATTTTGTTCATAATCCAATAGTTTATATACTCAAAAATATTTCCCTAAAAGGATTGTTCAAAACTCAAATTATTTCCAAAGTTATAGCCGTTTTAGTGTCGTGCCAACTGGACCGGTTGAGACTTAACGTAAAACTTTAAATGCGTTTTTCTGGAAACTACTTTTTTTGATGCGGTCGCCAAAATATCTCAAGTTCTAATTAGCTGATTTACTTGAAATTTTGCATGAATATTCTTTAAACATCTTTCTATCGTATGAACCAACAAAAAATGAAAATTTTAAATTTGTAATATTTTTTAAAAATTCGACAAAGTTAAAAAATGAGTGAAAAAATCGACCTTTATTTTTGAGTAGCCGCCATTTTATGAAAAAAAAAATTTCTTTCAGTTTTGAAGGTTCATGCGATAGCGACATTTGTATTTATCAAGAATTCATCATTGTTTAATGTTTCAAATGACCACAAGGGTAGAAATCATGGCGACGAGAAAACGGTCTTTTTTTTCCCTCTACTTCAAAGACGTATAACTCAATGAAAATTTTTTTTTTGTTTTGAAATTAATTTTGTGTACTCTCTGAATATGAATAAGCAAATGATAAAAAAATAGATACTAAAAATATCAAATGCTTCTTTTTTATCAATTGCCAAAAAACGCTCGAATTTCGGGCCTCTAGACTAGAATACCCCCTTAAGCAAAATTCTTGAAAAATCGTTATATTTTATACTTCTTGGTTGTGTTTAAGTCAGAGTCTTTTTAGTAGATTGCTGAAAAAATTAATAATGGTCGAAACTGGTTAATTGCTTAATAATCGAAATAGCGACTGCTGAGCAACGGCTGAAAGAACATTTTGAGTGTTGTGAGCGTCTAATTGAACGGACCGACCTTAAGCAGATAAGTCTCAAGAAAAATAGGTAAACTTATTAAGGTGAAAATACAAATAAACAGTATTAGATCGGGATATTTTGGGACCAAAAAAAAAACTCTTTAACTTATTCAAGAGTTTGGCTTATCGAGAGTTCACTGTATCCGTTTTATTTCTAAAGCCTAGTACTCACTTGAAGACATGTTGCGTGATTTTTCTAGAGATGGTCTATAGGCACGGTCTATAGACCGTCTAGAGACACTATTCTTTGTCTCGCCTAGCGTCCACACTACGATGTGAATTTCTGAGACAGCCTGAGACGCGTCTTAAAGGCCAAATAGCGCAACATGTCTACTAGTGAATACTAAGCTTAAGGTCATTAAAACTATAAACACTTTTTACTAGAGGTCAGCCAGTAATTGAAATTCGACCATAATTCGTTACAATTTTTACATACCTAAGGGTACACTTCACTTGTAACTGCCTCAAAAACTTTAGTTACTAAGCTAACTACAGCAGATAATAAATTGCATTTGCGAATGTTTGGAAAATAATTTCTTGACTATTTTTTTCTTCAAGGTTCATTTAAAGAAAGTGCATCATATAACGATTGAAAATATTTATTTTAAGTTAAGGAAGGAAATAGGTGTAGAGGTTTCAAAATATTTATTTTTTTTCTTCCATAAATCTTTTACAAAATTATTTCAGTATATTCTCTAAAAATTTCAAAACTAAATATCAATTCGTTCATATCATACATGTTTTGAGGTCCCCTGACAGCCATATCGTATCGAACGCTTTTCCGAATTTCACCAAACTTGGAAATTTTCCTTCATATTATATCTTGTTTTGCCGTGAAGTTTTTAGTTGAAATCGGTTAACCGAAAGCTCCACTTTATTCTTGGAGTTTTTGAGCTTTTTCAAATTTTTTTGAAAATGGCTGCAAAGATTTTCTTTAAGCTTATGATAGTTCTTAGACTTATTAATGGCTATAACTTTTATTTGAAACTTTTTCTTGGGAAAATTTGATTAAGGACGGTTCTGGGGTGTAGGTTGGGAATTCATAAATACATATATGTTGTATACTTGTATGCATATAGTTATGCTATGTATAGTTATAAGGTGCTTATATATTTCTTTTAACCAACAGCGAGTTTCATAAATGAAAGTAAAAGAAAGTACTGTGACGCCACGCAGCAGATATTTTTTTTTTTTATAATGTTGTATGCCAATTCAAATTACAGTATTCTGAAATATTTTTTAGACAAACAAAAAAAAATATGACTATGAAACATCAGAAGTAATTTCAAGTGAGTTTCCTACGTTCAAAAGTAAAACAAAGGTACCTTTATGTTTAGATTTTTTCATTTAAAAGCCAAAGATAAAAAAATGGAAATAGGCTGCATAAGTCCTGTTTAAAACTTTGAATTAAGCTAAGCTTTTTTTTTCAAATAGTACCTACCTACCTTAATTAATTTTTTCTGTAGTTTATTTGAATGATTTTGCCAAAAGAATATAGTATGAATTATTTAAACAATATATAATAATCAAGAAACACCTGATGAAGACCAAATAAAATGCTTGAAACGTTGTGTCTTTGAAGTTATACGTATCTTTTAATTATATTTTTAATAATATTAGTCAATACTCAAATAATCGGTTAAATTTGTTTCCTTCAATTTCAATAATTACAATTTCAAAATTTAAATTTTTCTCACAATATTTTGTTTAAATAATGACATTAGGAATATGGTTGAAGTCTGTGGTCAAACTGAACAACTGAGATTTAAAAATCGACATATTTGTGTGTATTGTGTGTCTGTGTGTGTCAAACGCGTGGTAGTGTGTGTGACGTCTTTTTTTATTAGTTTAAGGTATTTTGAAGCATTATTATAAAAAAATATTATCACAAAACGCAACTTCCTCATATAAATTTCAATTGTGCCAAATTTCATACTCCTCCGTTCGTATAATATTCGGTAAAAGGGGTTTAAATTTTTTGCTTCACGTATTAATATATAGATGCCGTTTTACTTAATCGATTTCTACTCTCTAAACGAATCAGTGATTTTTCCCTATCTACAAGTGCATGTTACGTTTTCTTCTTTTATAGCTAAAATCAAATCACCTTGAATAAGTGAATATGTAATCACAATTATTTGATTTAGCGAATCTTCAATATGGAATATGGCTTAGTGAAATTTTACTACTTAATTATTTATAAAAACATTGATGAATAAGTGAATACAGACTCAATTACGCAATTAAATTTATACTGATACATGTTAAGAGGGAGAATGCTATTTGAATTCCAAAGACATAATTTTGTAAAATATTATTTCATAATCAACCATTACTAAACGATATCAAAACCTTACGTTTTTATGCGTTTAGCGTGCTAAAAATTAATTTAGTTAAACAAACTAGAAAATTACATTAGCATGTTTTATGTTAGTTCTTATTCTAGAAAAATGACTACCAGTTCTCTATAACGACAAATAGAATAGGTTGATCTTTGTAGCGATTTCATTACTGTAACTATTAAATAACACGACGAGTCTATAAAATTTCCAACCAGTAAAAAATTCTACTACAAAGTAAGATTTGCTAACGCGTTTATAAGTTAACAATTTAGAGCTATCCAACTAGTTATCAATAATTAACTATAGTATGGTTTCTGATAATTTTGAAAGAGACTCATAAATTTTATTTCTTCTTCACTTTCTTAAATGCAACAGTACTAAGAAGTAATGGACCAGTTACATATATAAATTTGCAATAGTCATGGCCCAAGGAAGGCAGCCTCCCTCTACTTCCCTTTCACCATTGGTACGTCCATGATTGGAAATATGCATTAGAGCTACAGTTGGAATCGTTTTGAATAATAGATTTGAGTAAGTCGTCATATACAAGTACCTCTTTGTGTGTGTATATCGTATATATGTGTGCATCCCATGTTGTGAACTAGGATAGTGGCGAGAAAACGAGTAGTTGGTGTTTGGGGACATATTTCTCAATTCTCTACATGTAATCTATGTGTTTGTTCTCGTGGTGACGACGCAAGGAAAGACACTCAGTGTCTCTGAAGGGGAACACCACACATAAAGTTGTACTCGATGGTCTACAGATGGCAATTTTCGCATGTTGGGATTACATTGTTTTTCAATTAATTTATTGAGTGCAATTGGAGTTTTCTCACAACTTAATTTTCCCCTCTAAACAAGACACTGTTGTAAATTTCTTAAAAATAAAAATCATCAACTCGAAGAAAATTCTTTTCACAAAATCGAGCTCGTCAACGTCGAAAATATAGTTTTAATTAAAAGATCTAATCGGCCAAGTGGAGCGTTTTCTGTGCTCGTGCAATAAGATCTTCATATTTACGATCACGGTTTTCTTTTGTGAATGAGTTTTTGTTTATTTAATTGAACACCAGGGGCTAAGTAAGAATATTGCATTTAACATTTGAGAAGGGTGGCCTCTAAGTACTCCGTGTGTACTAAATATATAGATGGGAATAGCGAGGAGTTGAACATCCTTGAAATAGCGAAGGGTCGTTCATTTGTAATTTCGAGTTAATGCCTCGATCAACAAAGCTTATTTCTGGACCCTTAAATGCAACATACAAACATTTTTTTTAAAGGTAACCATAAAAAATAATACCCTCATGATTTAAACGAAAAAATGGAAGATGAGAACATTCAACGTGTTCATCTCCTTCCCAAAATACCTATAAAGAGTATTATATTTGAATAGCAATAAATGGTCGAGTGCTTATCATGCGGCTCAATGGTAAACAATATTAATTGTATTATATTATATTATTATATGTGTAAGGGGACGCATAAAATTGGGCCATTTGCCCCATTTGGTTGACATTATAACATTAGACGTTTTATGTCCCGGGAGACACATGGATTGCAACTTGCCGCGACTTGTTATCGCAACTTTTATCAGATTAAAGTGTTTCATAAATTGCACTCCGCTATAAAACACGGCACACGGAACAGCTAACCGCATTTTTATTCGCTTTTATGGGCGTTTCGTTTCGTTTCGTTCCATGCATATCCTCGCTCCTCTATTGGGAAAATGTGCGGTGTGACTGAAAAAAAATTGTCTGCTTCAGTTTTGAGATAAAAATATGAAAAATAAATGAAACACATAAAAGGTATTTTAAGGTACCCAAGGTGTCCCATTTCGTTCATTGTGAGTTATTATTCTTCTTGAAAATCTATAAAATTCGAATTTTTTGGTTGCCAGAAAACATTTAAGTTTTCACATTGTACTTTGTAACTAAGTTTCGAAAATAATGATAAGATGGTCGATTAAATTTTAAAGATTGAAGTTATTAGGGTTGACATTCACCAAGTTTGAATAACAAAATATATTTATTGGAGCCAATGTTAAATTAAAGAGTGGGAAAAATTAGTATTCACGAAATTTTATGCTTTTTGGAAAAATTTATTATAAGGGATGAAAATTAGTCTCGTGTAGTCTAAATCTAATTATTCTTTTCTTATTTAAAGCTTTTAAAAAGGGTAAAAATTAAAGGTAAAATACTTTGTTTTAAACTACATTCAAATTATATGATACAATTATGACAAGAAAAGATAATAAAAAATATTTATGAAAAAACTTATTTGAAAAACTTTGCTACATATATTCAGTTAAGGGTAAGAGGGAAAATATAGGGGTATTTTTCATCCCTAGTAAACAATTTTTTACGAAAGCGAAAAAAGCTTTCATAAGTGAAAAACAGGTCGTGATTCCTTGAACTCTTGCTTATCCAGGTTCAACTGTATACAATTTTCAACCATTCAACAAATCTGTAACATCAAAAAAATATTTTTTTGGCAGCGTATGGTAGAAATGTTAAGAGTGGATGTTGGATAAGAAGAAGAAGAAGAAAAAGTTATTTTGGAGAGGGGTAACTTTGAAGTATAGTTTTAACCCCTAAAAGTGTCAATACTCAAGAAGAACAGCTAAGTGAAGAAGAGCGTGAGTGACGTACTGTATAAAAGTTTATTAATTTCAACCCTTAAAACTATTTGGTAGGTACCTCTTAAATACAATTAATTTTAAACCAATTTTTTTAATATTTTTGATACAAGCCTTTGAAAACGGTAAAAAGTGAAAAAATTATACTAGGATGAAACCCATATAAGGAAAGGAAGAGAATATAACAAAAATGAAAGGAAAAATAAATTACGGTCAGTCTGAGGTAGGAAAGTGGAAAAGAAGGTTTTTTTAAGAGTAGACAAAACTACAAGTCTTATGGAAAAAAGTTTAGTAGCAAAGTTGTAGATAATTAGTAGATCTACAACTTTTATGCTAACACTTTTTCACATAACCTCAAAATTTATGTGAAAAATTGAAATTACCAAGTTTTGGTTTTTATCTTATTTTTATTTTTTACAAAAAAAAATTTTACTCGATATTTAGTGAAAACTTACCTTTTAATGTCCCGAACACACTTTTTTTTTTACTTAAAATATTAATTTTTTCACCTTATAATGGGTTAATATCGAAAAAGCACCCTAATTTTCAATCGAAAATTCTCACATCAACATATCTGATTTTTTTAAAAAGTCGGTGAGTTTTTTGTTCGTTGAAACCTCTACTTTTTAATTGTGCAATAAATACATAAACATAACAATGTTAAATGTTCTTTGAAAATGCAATAATTAAAGTGTAAATTTCATGAAAAAAAAATTTTTTTGTAAAAGATAAAAATAAAAAACTAAAAACTTGGTTGTTGGAATTTTTCACAATAATTTTGAGGTTATGTAAAAAAAGTGTTAGCACAAAAGTTGTAGATCTACTTATTATCTACAACTTTGCAATTTATCTTTTTCCCATCGGACTTTAAGTTTTGTCGAAAATCGAGATAAACCGTTTCTACCCTTAAAAACACCCCCTTTTCCACTTCCTCCCCTCAGATCAACCGTAATTAATTTTTCCTTCCATTTTTGTCATATTCTATTCCTTTTCTAATGAGTTTCATCCGACTATATTTTTTTTTCTTTTCAAAAATTATTTACCCTGGTCTAATTTTCAAAAAATCACTTTTAATTAATGCTTAATTGCAAACTTTAAAAACAAAGATGTTGGGAGGATAACTTTAATATCTAGTTTCGACCTTTAAAAACTTCTACGTACTTAATCTTAAATAAATAAGAAATTGAAAGATTTTTATGAAAAATAACTTAGAATTGTGTAGTGATTAACAAGTTGAGTATCTGTAATTTCAACCCTATTTTTATCCTCAATTGAATCGACGTAAAAACACCGTTCATTTTCATAATTTTCAATGTTTATTAATCTTAAAACAATTCCATTACTATTAGAGGCATCGGCATATGTTGGGCCGAGCCACATCCTGTCAGGAGTCGTTTAGTGGTCAGTGGTTCACCGCAGGATAGACATAGAAGCCTCGATACTTTTATCAATAGAAAGCTGTAGGTTGATTTGGTATGTCCAGTTGCCAGGCGAGTAACTCCTCTCGTCTTTCGAGATCATCAAAAGTGGTTAAGCTCCCAACTAGAGGCCTTAATGGTTTCAGATAATTAAGGGAAACTCCGCACTTGCTTTGCCAACTTTCTTGTAATAAGTTATTTATGTTTGTTAACGAGTCATTTGAGGGGCCCTGCGATCCTTCAAGCCATTTTTGGCGGCTTCTTTGGCAAGGATGTCGATCCTCTCATTCTTCCCTATTCCAACGTGTCCAGAAACCCACATTAAGGTCACTCGTATCCCAGACGCTATATTCCAGACCTTACGTTTCCCTTTAAGTTCCCTGAAATCAGATCTAAATCCAGAGATTATGGTTTTTTTGGAGTATTAATGAATCATAAAGTCATCAGACATGTATAACCTTAGATAGACTTTTATTGGCCAAGTCGCGATGTATCCTTAGCAGCTAAAACGACAATAAATAAAATTTTTAAGAAATCCATTAAAAAAGAGAAGTTATAACTGCAAAAATATAATTTAAGGAATGTTAGTTTTGTAAGGTGGGAGTGGTTACCCACATTTATTTACATATATATATATATATATATATATATATATGTATATATAATATATATGCAATTACAGTGGCCAGCACTGGCCCCGAACAAATTGAATTGCTTAAGATATAAAACGTCGTTTAGTCAGGGCAGTTGCGAGAGGTATCACTAGATGTTCGAATTCTGTTTCTAGTCGCTACAGCTTCAACTCTTATAAATGTTTTTAACCAATTAACTGTTGGTGTTGATGAAGAATAACAGTTTTATGAATTTTTATTTCTAAATATCTTGGACCTTTATGTTAGTTACTTCAAATTTTCACTGCTTGAAGGCTTTATGTTATTTTAATTTGTGTAGCAATAACTTCAAGCAATAAAAAAGCTCGAAGACGAAAACCGCTCGCTTAAAACCACTTTAGAAGTTCCATGTTATTATTAATTTTGTAATGCATTTGAAAGATTCAAACATTACTTAAAAACACATTGAAAAATATGTACAAAAGAAACTTGTTTCAATTTCAGAAGTCCATAAAAAGCTTCCATAGTCTCAACATTTCTCGAGTTTTTCATTCGATTACGATAAAACGAAACTTTTTCTATCGTTCACATTGAATTTTACCGTTGTTTCTACAACATTGCATCACTTTATTGTGACTTGATCAACGTTCGCTCTTGTCGCTAAAAATCACAAAACACATTCGAAACGTTGTTTCTTTACGATCGAAAAATCGTCAATTTAGCCATCCATATCCATCATATAGCAACGCTGAAAGACGACATGACGCGACGACACAATAGTGCACATGAAATCATCAAAAAATTCAATCTTCCTCGGAAAACTTGTGAAAAAAGAGCAATCAAGAAATTCCCTTGATGGTGAAAAGCGTCGAGAATATATTAGAGAGACGAATTCCACGAGAAACATATCTAGGATAGATAAATTTTTATGGATATTAGTATGATTTATTTTTAGGTCGATTTTTATTGTTCGCAAGACTCAATAAAACCACATGAATAAATTAGTTAATGTTATCTTGTATGTGTGTTAGAGATAAATTGTCACTACCGGGAACAATAAGCTTTGTTTATTCGCTTCACATTTATCAGATTTATAGTTTGAAACATTAAATTTGATGAGCAAACTATAGATTTTACGCGAGTAGTTTTGTCGTAAATATAATATAATCACGGTGACATATCAAGGCTGGGTATATGTGAGGGTATGTGTGGAATTAATCAAAACAGTTGTTTCTTCAGTTCTTCAGGGAAAATTTTCTAATTTGAAATGATGACGGGTGGAAAGGAGAGGGTGCAATGAAATTTTATTACTCGTTTTTATATATATATATATATATATAGGTAAATATATTGTCTTATCTGGTCTCATATTCAAAGTGCAACCCCGACGAACGACATTAAGTTGAGAAAGTTATTCGAGTCGACTAGACGCCAAAGATAAAACCAACACATTGTTGATCAAATCGAGCTACCTTTCACGTTTTTCATCCCTCCATTCCCGTGGAATATTGTCGTGTGAAAAACACAATCTTAAGTTATTGGTCGGGAAAAGTTGCACGATGAGTAAACAACATCATGAAAAATTATGATTTTCTTCTCTTCTGCTCTGTGCTTCGTGGCGAATGCAGAAAGTAAGTTTTGCCATTACCGTGAACTATCAAATATTTCATCCACCAACCAACCAAACGTCGAGAACTATAAATTAAATGTTAGAGAGAAAAATGTTTGAAGAATTTTAGAGTTAATTTTCAACGTTGGAAAATCGATACGAATAAATTTCTTTACCTTCAATGACTTTGAATTAATTTCAACGCGTTTTATTTATACGTGTACACATCGTACAACCCTCATAACTTTATGGCATCGCATCGCTGGGCTTTGCTTTGCTTTGCTTGACTTTCCCGGTGTAACGAAAAAGCGGCAAAGAGTTTTGTGTATTTAGAGACGGCCGAATATATTCGATCCATTGAACTGGAAGTGCTCTGATAGCGGCGTTTTTGTTTTAATTTATATCGTTGTAAACATCGACGATTAACCGAATATTGTACAAATGCATTTCAATGATCGCCAATGCCGCTTTATTAGCGTCGAAAGTTTCGATAGCTTCGCTCTAATGGAGAAAAAGTTTAACGGCCTCGATATAAATTTGATTTCTGATAAGCCTATAATTGACTAAATTTTCAACATTTAGACGCTTCAATGATGAAATTAACATGATTAGTTTTTAAGAATGTTTGTATGGAAAAATGAGACTAGGGATATCAAAGTTTATCAAATCACTTTAAAATGAAAAACGTGTAATATAGTGATAAATATTAGAATATATTCTTAATAACAATCCTAAAGTTGTTGTTAACTAGATACTTGCCCTAGACTCCAGTGGTCCTGGGTTCGAATCCCAATCCCAAAGCCCAAGAGTTTTTTTTATGGTTTTTGGATTCGACGGCCGCTAGTGATCATGGTAGTTGATACAACCTTTAAATAAACAACAAAAATAAATAATAACAATCCTTTCCTATATATAACTTCTCTTTCTTGGCGTCCGTGCAGAATGTGATGTCGCTATGCCAGCTTATTAATATTAATAATAATAATAATTAAATGTCGCTATGGTTTCTTGCGTAACAGTGCCAACCAATGGAGTGAAGTTGGTACGGAATTCAAATAGTTCACATTATACACTAATACCATGCACGCCATACACTAAAACAGCAGTCAATTTTGTTGATTGCCGGGCATTTACTGGTAAAAACTATGCTGACTTCTTCCAATGTCCAATTTAGGTATATTTCCTGTAGAAATTGCAATTTTCAATCTTTAACATATGAAATTTTTTATACAAAGTAAAACTATTGGTAGAGGTGCTTCCAAAGTAACTACTTGATGGTGTGCCATTTACCGGCAACATTTTTCCTGACTCTTCAATACAAAATTTCATGAGCTTTGAACTTTAGCTTTGTAAGGTGGGAGTGGTTACCCACATTTATTTACACATGATATATACAATTACAGTGGCCAGAACTAGCCTCGTAAAAATTGAATTGCTTAAGTTATATAACGTCGTTTTGTCAGGGCAGTTGCGAAAGGTATCACTGCCTGTTCGAATTCTATTTCTAATCGCCACAGCTTCAAATATCTTTAGGAGACTTCTTTTGTAGAGCGTTAAATTTTCTTTAAAAACATGTCATGTACATGTCAGTATAATAAAACCGTATTCAACCATTTATCGCTTTCCAAAAATAAAAAAACTTCTTTACTGTGTTATTTTTGAAGTTATACTTCTTTAGGCGCATTATTAAAGAATGATGAGAGTGAAATTTTTATATGGACGGCCATCTTGAGACAAAAATTAACAAAATGAAGTTGGCCGCAAAACCACTCGGTTTTTTTTAACTTGGCGTGCGTAATTTGAATTTTTGTTTTATTTATTTACTTATTTTTATATTTAAATTAAAAATAATTAATTTTTTAAATATATTTTTTATATTTTATTTAGAAAATATTTATATATACAAATAACACATATAATTAAAAAATAAGTTATTACTTTTCTCGAATTTTGCAGTAGCTGTTATACTATTTGGAGTTTAGTGATGAAAATGACGTCTGCATTACGTGCATGTTCTTAGTTATCACGAAATCTGGGATTCTGAAATGATTCAATCATCTTAGAATAATAATTTAGTAAAACAAGATATGAATAAGTTTAAAGTATTTACTTTGAAAAGTGGCTATTAACTTCATTTCGCAATTTCTATGAAGCTTCGTTTTCATAACATGCATGAATTGTTAACCAGAAAAATAATCCTGACAAATTTTATAAACGTCTGGCAGCTTCCTTTGAATATTATTTATTGATATAAATTAAAATAAATACTATTATTAAATAATAATTTACAATTTTTTAAAATTGATTATTTGAATGCAATTAATAAAAACTAATTTTTAATGATGCCAAAGCAGTATAACTTCTCACGCGCGTACATAAGTACACGCAACCACTTTTTTATAATTTGTGTTGTTTCGCAATCTGTCCCAGGATAAAAAGCGAATCTGTTGAACGCATGGACATGAATACAGGGCACCCTAATTGGGGTCCCTTCTACATTACTGCCTGTAGGGCAGCTCCAGAAATGGCAGACGCTTCATTCTAACAGTCTCCTAGGTGTTATCCAGAAGGTTCTTAGCCAGGTGGCTCGGATGATCATTTAAGCCCTTAAGGTATTTGACGCTGAATCTGGATGCCTCTACCTTAATGATCGTAATGTCTAAATCTTTATGGATGTCGTAGTTCATGATATACCATGCGGCATCAACGATGAGACGCAGTGATTTTAATATTAAGAACTTCGCCTTATACAGACTTCTTTCTTACTTTTCTACAAGTTTTCAATATGTTTGTTAGTTGAAAAAAAGATTGCCTGATGGCACACTCTTATAAAAATATACTTACAAAGTATACTTGAAAAAAATCAAAACTTTGACAAAATTGCAATAAATTTTACCCAATACAAGACGGTTGGTGCTAACCGAAGGACGGTGGACGGCCAGTTTTATTATTTTTTTTTTAAATTGGATCTTAGAACCCTTGAAACGCAAAAATCCAATTTTCAAGGGAAAGAAGTGAATTTTTAAAAATAACTACGCAAGTTTGTTTTTTTTTTTTTTGGTTTATTTAAGGTTGCATCAACTACTATGGTCATTAGTGAACCTCGAATCCGAAAACCCATGAAAAAAATCTTGGGCTCTCATTGGGATTCGAACCCAGGACTACTGGCGTATAGGACAACTATTTAGTCCACCACGCCACTAAGTGACTCCAAGTTAATTTAGGAAATAAACCTGAAAGAAATTGTTAATTTTGAATCTTTAATTATTATTAATCAAATAGGGACAGTAAGATAACAATATCAATTAAATTTTCAGATGATTAAAAATTTCTACGTTTTTGAGCTTATTTCTGCCTTACACATTCCTAAATATCGATGCATTGTCAAGTCGTGCAAAAAAATTACCTCCAAGTAAACGTGGATAGATGCCAAATAATTAACGAAGAGAAAAAAGAAAATTAAAGCACAATTTTAATATCATCAGAGCACTAAACCAATATTAATCTTGTTGTAAGCTTGGTGGCATTGAGGGGGTGCGAAGTGAACAATCGTTGAGTTGATAAAAGGATTTTAATTTAATATAATTTGTTGTCGAAGAAAATATGAAAACAATGCAGGTTGTAAATGAGATAATTTACATAGCTAAAGCTCAGATCGAGGCGTTCAAAGACGACACATTGTATGCACGGGTATGTGTGCAACAACCAGCGACTGCTCGCTTGCTCGACGAGCTTTTATCGAAGAAAACAGGTAATGCTATTTTTGTAGCTCCATAAAAGCTTTTCCGTTCGGCGGAAATTAGATTACAGACTGCACTTATAGATCGACGGCTAAATTGCTACATCTCAATGTGTGTACTTAAACGCAGACACGGTGACAACGAATCCCTTGGCACAGTTTGGTTTATTTGGTGATTGGTGCATTGTCACCGATTGAATTCCAATCGACAATGAAATAGCATTAAAGCATCCCCATCCCCGTGCTCACACTCTCTTACGCTTTCTCTCACATCACACCCGATATTTATTTATTTGACAAATCGATGCAATACAATTTCCAATTCTTCACCGTGTTACTTCGGTGTTATTACACCGAAAAATCACAAGCTACTGCAATTCAATTTGTTCGAATCCAATCCAAATATTTGTCGAGGGAATTTTTGAATAATTCGTGTAACATCAACATCAATTACCCCGATATATATATCTCTTTCTCGATGAAAAGTTTTATTCGCAATATGTATTGGCGTGTACCCAAAAACCAAAATTTTAACGTAACTCATTTTAAGTTTTAACGTTATTATTTTTTTTTTTCGGAAAGTCTACATTTCTGCAACCCCGGTGAATAAGTGGTTAAGTGGAATTTTGTGCAAAAGGAGATATCCTTTAACACCAAATTCGACTGAACCACTTATTCACCGGGATTACAGATTTAAACGTCTATTTTTGTGGTACGCTAAGCCTGGTATAGTGTATCACAAGTATCGTAAGCCCATTCAGACGATAGATTCTGATTTGTACTGTAAGATGCTGGATTGTCTTGAAGAATGAAACAAGAAGAAATCACTTCTAGCACAAGACAGTGAATAAATAATCTCGTTATCTTTACATGACCTGGTATTCAGATCAATTCCAAAAGACATGGCACTTATGAAGTGAGACGACAGTTTAAATTGGTGCTTTTAACCTATCACGACAAATGTCGTATAGGTGATAATGCTTGTTTTCATTTAATCATTCTTTAGAATCACGAAACTTATCGTGAAGTAACAAATATCGTATTGGTATCAAAAGCTTTATCCGAATGTCACTAAACTTGAAAGTTTTCCTTCATCTTATAGCAGTGCCACGAAGCTTTTGGTTGAAATCGGTTGACAGAAAGCCCCACTTTATTCTATGGGCTTTTAAAATTTTTCATGTTTTTTCAAAAACAGCTCCAACGATTTTCTTTACACTTGCTATAGTTATTAGACTCATCAATGCTTTAAACGTTTATTTGAAACTTTTTCTTCGGAAAACTCAAATAATTCTGGGATTAAGGGTGGGAATTTGTTTATATCATACATAAGGGCTGTACCTATATATTAAGTTCGTTTTATATAAATAATGTAACGTTTTAACGGGTTCTTAGGTTTGTGTTTAATGACGACAAATTTATTTGTAACAATTGTTTAAACTCATACTATATACTATCATACTATTAACACTTATAAACTACCTACACGTTAATAATGAGTTAGTTCACTGTTAAACCATTAAGTTTTCACAGTAACTTATTCACTAACTGTCACTCACTATTGCACTGTTACACTTTATTTACAATGTTCACAATTTATTTAACACGGTTCACTTTCACTATTTATTTTAACTCTCGTCGAAGATTTATTTCACACTGTTCACGTCTATGTTTCTCCGGAGCTTATATAGGATTTTGGAATCCTTCTCGAATATTCGGTTCTATTATTTCTTGGTAGAAACCTCCATTCTTTTGTTTAATCCTTTGTGCCTGGTGGTCTAAAAGACGAAAATCTTAGAGAAATAATATTCTGGAATTCCTGGAATTTTCACAAAATTTCTCCCCATCCTGTGCTAACGGTGCTCCTCCTTTGGCGGGAGATTGGTACGGCCCACCAACGGTTGAGAGCAGGTGACACCACCCCCAGAGTCATAAAATGGTGGCACATTCTTAGATTTGTGACAATATTTATATTTTATTCTATTTAGTTATTGACTAATCGTGAGTTTTATTTATGTTATGTTGTGTTATGTTATTGTTTCTTGTCAAAAACTTTAGTTGCTCCAATAAAACAATAAGTTGTGAGAAAGCTGGAGAAAAAATCTGTCAGCAAAGCAAAAAATTTATATTTGTATCGATTTCTGACTTATATTTTTGACAAATAAAAGTTAGAATTTGGTTCAATGGAGGCAATGATTCGGAAAGATTAGGAAGTGAAGGAAAAAATAACGACAATACAACCAACCAGGGTGGGATTGCGCGAGACATGATACAAGTTTTTCAGAAAAGTGAGTTACAAAAAAAGCTGGGAAAAATTACGAGAAAATAAGTTAATATGGTGACCTGAATTTGAATGTTCATAAATAAAATTAAATTGAATTTTATTAAAGTCTCAGAATAATTTGATATATGAAGAGGTTTTTTCTGTTATCCAGGTAGAGGTTGAAATCTTATGTTCTTTAATTTTTTAAATAATTTTTTATGGTCTATTGTACATTTGTATATAAAATCAAAAATAATTACTAATTTATGTTTTTGTTTCACTCTCTTCATTAAAACTAATCTTAAAACTAAGTTAGCCGACTATTTGTCTAACTGATTAGTTGGTTGGAAAAAAACTTGAATAATCGGACAACTAGACGGTTAGACCGATCATGGCTTTCAGGGATTTTAGAGGGACATCGGTAATGTTCGTCGTGCTTTGCATCGACATGTACGAACAAGTTTTTGTTTAGGTACCTTACAAGTCAGTAAATTATATAGCTGATAGATAGCTGGTAGTTTGTATTATAGTGAAAGTACCCACTTAATTAAAAATGGATCATGTCGAAGAAGAAATAGCGTGTATTTGACTTTCTTTGTCAAAGTGGAGGATGATTTCCGTAAAGTAAAATGTAATCAATACCAAACAGTTATTTCTGTCAGTGGACAGGGAGGAAAAGCAAACACTACTAGTATACCATAAACCATGTTTATAACATTATAGAACCCCGAGTACGTCACAGTCACAATTAGAAGAAATACCTCCACTAATGTCTATTCCGCCAAAGTCCGCGTCTCCACAGGGCTGTTTATCTCAAGAATATCAGCAAAGTATTGTCACAGTCTAGGAAGCCTGGGAGGTTGGGCTAACGACTGTGTGGGCTGAGACCGTCTTAGACCTTTTGTCTAATGGGCCCCAAATACGTTGAGATCTGTATCGATACATGTTGCAAGTATCAGTATCTTGATATAAATCTCACAGTGTATGGGTCAGTCTCAGTATCGCTGTATCGGTATCAGGTGGTATCGCTGTACTGCAACTTTGATATCAAACCTATGCGACTGATACATGTTGCAACGTGTGTGTTCACACTATGTATCGCTCTACTAAAATATAAACAGTGTGAATAAACTGATATATCACGAGTTCATCTCAACGTGTAAGAACAGTTGAAACATGGATACAAGTTTCAGATACATGTATCGCCACCTGAAGTAATAAACGTATCGATATCGATCTCAACGTGTATGGGACTCATAAACTTCACGTTGAGTACCAACAAAGCGTGAGGAGTGGATAAAAGCGGGGCGTAGTCGGCTAGCAAAAAAATATCTAGAAAGTTCTTAAAAGGTCGAACCCCCGTGGCGCGCAGCGGTTGACCAATCAAGGATTACTCGGGTTTAACAAAGAGGACAATCTTCTTGAAGTATCTTCCTAGTATCTCCTTTTAATTCTTGATTGATGGAAAAAGGACAAAATATCGTAGAATAGAAAATTCTAGGCAACTGAATAAGGGGTAGGAATCTTCTAGATCAAGGAACTAGTAATTACAACAAGGAATTAGTAATTCCATTGATGAAATGATTGCTTTGGACAACCAGCCATTGTCTGTTAAAAATATTGGCTTCAGAAATTTAATGCAAATAGTGAGATCAAAATATAAAATATCAAATAGAAAATAAAAAATAAAAAATATTTTACGGACAACATCATGCCATTACATAATTTGTACGAAGAGACTAAATCTAACGACAATATCACTCACCATGATTTGTGGGTGAATATTAATAATAATAGAAGCTTTCTAAGTTTTCTGCACAATGGCTTGGTGACAGCTTCTATTATACCACGCTTATTTCTTTGCCTTATTTTAAAATAATAAATACTAATAAAGTAATGGCCCTACTAATCGGTGCTAATTGCCGATTCTAGCTTCTAACTAGTCGACGACTATTCGGCACATTACAAGTAACTTCTAAAATTTCTTATTTGTTTTTTAGGAAAAAGGATCTAAAAATCCCATCACTTTGTATAAGTACCTATTTAAGTTATTTTCTAAACTATAATTTACATCTCGGAGAAAATCATAATAAGATTCAAAAATATTTTGGAATCTTCTATGACTTTGAATATTATTTGCATTAAAAGTAGCAATAGTGCTTTTTATTACATGAAAATTTTTCTAACAATTTTTTGATTTTTACCTGCTTTGATTTACCTGCTTTAAAGCATAATCAAATAAAAATAATAACTCAGAAAAGTCAAAAAAAACTTCCACTAACAACAAAATGCTTCAAAGAGAGAATTTGGAGAAAAAAAATTCACCTTTACGAAGATAGAAAGCTCAGCTCCAGGGTGAAGTTTTTAATATAATGTTTGATCCCACTGCTTAATATATCACTTTTGTGTAAAAACCAATAATCTCCATAAAAAAAGAAGATAAAAATCAAGGGATAAAACTTAGATAGGCCTTTTTAAAACTATGTTTAATGGATTTTTTACTAGAATATTCGTTTTGATGATTTTTTTAAATTAGAAGAAATTCAAGAAACATTTATAATTTGGGATTAGATTTTGATATATTTTCTTATCATAATATTTAACTGTTATATAAGCTTCAATTTACTAAGAATAAATAAATATTATAAAAAAATGAAAAACCGACTTCACAATATATAAAAATTCTTAAACAAGAAATGCAATAAAAAGTAACAAAATAATGGCGTATCCTTGCAGTATCTACAACTTACAAATTATTAGGATGATGCAATGTACAACTATTGTTATTTTTGGAGTTGGTGTCAGCCAAGGAAATACGACTATATTGGCACTTAGCAAAAAACGAGAACACCTTATGAAAATTATTTTTCAAATGAACTTTTAAACAATATACTCGAACTGTAACAATATCTAGCGACCTTTAAACTACAAAATACCAATTACCAACTAAACCTTTTTACAATTTTTACAAATTACCATTAATATTTATTTTCTTGACTGACACCAACTCCAAAAATAACAATAGTTGTACATTGTATCATCCTAATCATTTGTAAGTTGTAGATACTGCAAGAATACGCCATTATTTTGTTACTTTTTATTGCATTTCTTGTTTAAGATTTTTTATTTATTTTGAAGTCGGTTTTTCATTTTTTGTAATATTTATTTATTTCTCGCGTTTTAGTGATCTGAAGTTTGATAACTGATTTTGTTTTCTTGAAAATGGTTAACGTTCCAAACGCGCTGCTCATATGAGGCAGCGCCGTTTTATATTAAAAGTTACTAGATCATCCCTTTTTGCCCTTAAGGGTTGAATTTTTTTGCTTTTAAATGTAATAACAAAACTAAGTGGATTACTCTTTCCAACAGAAAAAAAAAATTATCAAAATTCGGTTAAATGTCACTATTTCATCCCCTGTTTTCATCCTTAAGAGGTGGATTTTTTTCTTCAAATTGAAATGTGAACAATTTAAAGGTACGTTGTATGTAATAGAAACAAAATTATCAAAATCGGGTTAGCCAGGAAAAATTTATAATATTATTTCATCTCTAATTTTTAACCTCTTATGAGTGAAGTTTTTTTTTAAAATGGATAGGAGATTAATTTAAAATTATGTTCTACAAATAAAAAAAGAATTATCAAAATCGAGCTATCCAATAAAAAGTTAGTATTTCATCCCTTAGTTTTCAACCCTTTAGAAGTGAACGATTTCCTTCAAATTAAAATAGAACCAATCGAGAAGCACCAGCTTTCAAATAAAAAAAGAATCATGAAAATCGCTTCACCCAGTCGGAAATGCTGAGTTAACAAACATAAAAAAAATACAGTCGAATTGAGAACCTCCTCCTTTTTTTGAAGTCGGTTAAAAACAAATTCATCTATTCCTTCAGGATTAATAATTAAACGACGATAATTTTTTTTAAAAATATATTTTTAACTTATTTTAGTCAAAATTTCCAAATTCCAAATATTGAGAAGATTTCGGAGGTGCTTTAAAAGCTTTGTGATTTCACATAGAATATCAAGCTCGTATATGTGTATGCGTCTCGAAGATTTATTCGCGGTGACCTCAAATCGGGGTAATTTGTGCGGGACAATTACTGCCATTTACATACACAACCACACACATTATATTGTGATGATGTGAATTTATCGCATAACCGTTATTTAAACGGCTCTAATTGATGCAAAATATGGCGCATAATTTGTTAAGACGCACGTAATTAGTCGCACACAACACCGGAAAGAAAAATCATTTTTCCGCAATCAACTCGTTGCGTCATACAAATACACACACCAAAGAATGCTTTCATCATATGCACGTCTTGAGAAATTGAAACTTTCTGTCTTCATATTGTCGTATGTTTATTTAGGTTATGGTACGGGGATTTCATATTCTGAGTTTTTCCTTACACATTCTCGCATCTCAAACAAAAAAAAATTATATTGCTAGATATAGGGGAAGGATACAATACAGGAAGCAAATAAGTTCCATTAGTTGAAAAATATACTCAGTTCCGTCTGTGTGTGTGTGTGTAGTACCTACCTATATATGCATTTGTAAAACAGGGGTAGAATAAGGGAATATGTTTGCCACGTTTCAGATACGTACCTAATGCCAATTTCGCCACGCAGTGTTTTTTTCCTTTCTCTTCGTTCAAATGGAACATTTCAAGCCGAGTTTATTCACCTTTTTTGTCTCGTCTCCCATTCGGCATATGCCGCTTTTTATACTATATGGATGGCTTCATAGAAGCACTGACATTCTTTGATGTTACGGACGATGAAAATCCATTTTTCTGCTCCAAAACCAGGGAAACGGGAACGCGGGAAATCAGACAAGTGCTCCTCGCGTTTTTTTTTCTTCGTTCGTTCAAGTGTTTCAATCTTTTCGGAAAAAAAAAACTAAAATAATTTTTTCCTCTCTGAATTCTTCATGCCAAATTATGTTTGGCATGAAAGTGAATTTTTAGGGATTCGATGAAATTGTTTGGTAATAAGAAAAGCTCAACTTGTCAAGCCAGGGGAATTACCATATGGTAACATTCCTTTATGATTCCCAAGAGAGAGTTGTATGAGAGTCTGAAATTCTGACGTAAATAATAATTAATAAGAATTTAATTTAAACGAATAATGAAGAAGTGAAAGGATTTCCTTACAATTTTAGTTATTTTAATAACAAACATTAAAAAATTATTAAAACTATTAAAAAATTGAACACTTCAAGTAGTTCTTAAATCAATTTTGGCGTCAATGGTTTGACTGAAATGTTTTTAAAATGAATGGTTAAATACATTTTATGAACTTTTAAAGTTTCACTATTTATTAAAGGAATCAAAACAAAACGAACATTGAAACAATTTCAAATACTTTATTGGTCACTAATAAGGTTTGTTCTACCGTTTGGTCGTTTCAGTTAAAAAATTATTTTATAATGTTTCTCTTTCCGTTTGCTTTTATTTAATGCTTTTCAAAAATTTAAAACAACTTAGAACAAAATTTCTCTTTTCTAAATATTCAACAATTAAACCATGAAGCAGTGATTTTTTTTTAATAAGAACCATGGATTTGTCAGGGATAAAAAGTAACCTCTGTAGTATTTTTAAAATATTTTGTACAAAATTTATGAGGCGTTATATATCAGAAGCAAAGCATTAATTTATTGAGTCACGAAGAGATTTAAGATCACCCAATGGCCACTGAGATGCTGGAAAAGGGTAGATATCCAATCAAAAAGAGCAAACTTTGTACCTTTGATGTTCAGTTCTACGGTACAAATGGGACCAAAACGATTAACTATATGGGAAGTATATTCCTAGATAAGACTCCTGATTTCGATAAAGATTTCGATGAAAGATGTATGAAATTGGGTTACTTGGAGAATTTTATTCTGAATGAAGTTGCATTCTATTTTGTAAACATTTTTTGCGACTTCCTCTCAGATCTCTAGTTTAGATCTCTGATAAAAAGTTACGTGCAATTTTTGGCCCAGCAGTGAATCCTATGAAAAAAATATGTTGCTTAATTAGATGGTTCCTATATGGGAATCATCAAATTGAATTATGGTTACTTCTGTTTATAACTATCCTATATGCATCATATATTTAACCGAGATAAATATTAATTTATGCAATTTTAGGTGTAAGAACGTAACCTACTCAAAAGCTATGGATTAACTAGTTAGTTCTTGTGTGATAATTAAAAATCCTTTTAACTATTTATATCTATCCTACAGGAACCATACATTTTCTTACGACAAGAAGCTGTGTGAAGTTTTGTGCAGTCTCTGAACTAAAAACTAAACATACAAATATGAAAACTGCACATCAATAAAAGGCTAAGTGCCAAACAAATGACCTAGACCCGAAAAAGTAAGTTAAATGCTATTGCCCTTATTAATGATCATGAAATTTAGCCCACTTTTAACGTTGTTGACAATGGCACATTAGCTCGCTATTTCGGGTCTAAATTAATTTTTTGATTTTGGCACTTAGCCCACTATTGATGTCCAGTCTTCAAATATAAACACATTTTCTTGTTTGGTTTTTATGAAAAAACCAACAAATAAACGTTTTAAATTGTTGCCTCTAACTTATTTATTTTATCTTGCAGGGAGTATTATTATTATTATTATTATTATTGTTATTATTATTAGTATTATTATTATTATGTCCTTGATAAATAAAAACATATAATAATATAGCAGTTATAGACCAGAACTTTTAACCTTTGAAAATGGTAAAAAGTGAAAAAAATTATATTAGAATGAACCCCATTGGAAAAGGAAAAGAATATTACAAAAATGAAAGGAAAAATAAATAAAGGTCGATCTGAGGGGGGAAGTGGAAACGGGGGGATGTTTTCAAAGGTAGAAACGGTTTATCTCGATTTCCGACAAAACTACAAGTCTTATGGAAAAAAGTTAAATGGCAAAGTTGTAGATAATAAGTAGATCTACAATTTTTGTGCTAATACTTTTTCACATTACCTCAAAATTTATACAAAAAAATCAAATTTTTTGCTATTTTTTGGTTTTTAATTTCTATCTTTTACAAAAAAAAAATTTACTCGAAAACCTACCTTTTAATGTCTCAAACACACTTTTTTTTTATTTAAAGTATTAATTTTTTCACCTTATAAACGAACAAACTTAATAACGAAAAAGCGCCCAAATTTTCAATCAAAAATTCTCACGTTAAAACATTTGTTTTTTTTTTAAAAGTCAGTGAGCTTTTCGTTTTTTGAAACCTCTACTTTTTGATGGTGCAAAAACATATTTTACAGTGTTAAATTTTCTCAGAAAATGCAATAATTAAAGTGTAAATTTTAATAAATTGTTCAAAATTGTGTTATGTACAATTGTATTATGTACAATTTTGAGCAAATTATTAAAATTTACACTTTAATTATTGCACTTGCTGAAAACATCAAAATATTAGATGTTTTAACGTGAGAATTTTCGATTGAAAATTAGGGTGCTTTTTCAATATTAAATCATTATAAGGTGAAAAAATTAATATTTTAAATAAATAAAAATACAGTGTATTTGAGACATTAAAAGGTAAGCTTTCACCAAATCATGTATTTTTTTTTGTAAAAGATAAAAATTAAAAACCAAAAAATAGCAAACAATTGAATTTTTCACATACATTTTGAGGAAATGTGAAAATAGTATTGGCACAAAAGTTGTAGATATACTTATTATCTACAACTTTGTCATTTAACTTTTTTCCATAAGACATGTAGTTTTGTCGGAAATCGAGATAAACCGTTTCTACCCTTAAAAACATCCCCTCTTTTCCACTTCCCCACTTCAGATCGACCGTAATTTATTTTTCTTTTCATTTTTGTTATATTCTCTTCCTTTTCCAATGGGGTTCATTCTACTATAATTTTTTTCTATTCAAAAACATCTACCCTGGTCTATTATGATATTTGTATTGATAAAATGTCAATATAAGAGAAGGAAAAATATTGTTGACTATATGAAAATCCTAATGACTTCCCATGGGATTTCCTTCCAATAAAAATCATATTGAAATTTTTATTTAATTTTTATGAGATTTTTCTAAAATAAAATAAAACTATGCATGAACTAATTATAAATTGTAAAATAAAATATCACGACCGACGACAAGTTGAACGGGTAAAGTTTTTCTACTTGTCAAAGTTTATGTTTACTAAAATATGCATACATTATTTTTACTTATGCATTAAACCCCCGTTAGGCGTTCAAGAATCGATTACTCTTAAAACATTTTTACTTTTTACTTTTCTATTTTTTAATTTTCACTTTGAAGTTTATAAGTGCACGTTTTATGGTTGGTTTTTGTGGTCACAATCAACCACTTCTTTCCCTCTGTCTGTCTGTATGTGTTATTATGCTTGATGTATGAAGACAACATTTGATTTTAATGAGAGACTCAAAATCTCTTCTGTCCTGCATGCATCGTGTACATGTCTTTGATATACTATTGTGGAAGAATTTTTTTAAACGTTTCCTCGAAAGAAAATAAAACAAGACTAAAATGATAATAGAAATTCTCGATTAAAAGTGTGCTTTCAAAGCTCACAAAGTGCTTCGCAAAACAATTTTTTTACTGGACACCGGTGCAAATATTCCACTCCTTGAATAAATCCCACAAAGAACAAATCCAATTTGCTCAATAAATCTTTATTTCCGTAGGATTCTAACCCCAAAAAACGCATTTCCAGATTTGTATTTTCTGATAACGAAACACTATTTAAGACCTCCACCATATAGTGACCATAAATCACCGTTAAACACTCATTATCTGACAAGCAAAAGGGTATTCGTTATACGAAAATGATTTCCGAGTTATATTTACAGATAAGATGATCGCGATAACGAATGCATTTATTTTTGGGGGTAATAAAACTTGACGCGATACGATGCAACGGCAAGTCCAAGCTTTTATCGTTTTATATCGTATCGAGCGATTTTTTCAGAGCTTGGCCGTCGAAAATTAAATTTGCATCAATTAAAAACGTCGAACCCGAACATTTTATCGGATTAATATTCGCGTCGTGTTGCCACTACAAAATTTGTGATTTGTTAATTAAAGTTTTGACGAGAAAACAGAAAATATCTCTTGGCTTGGCTGGGTGCAGAGTTGGCACTAAATGGTTTCAAGATCGATTTTATTGAAATTTTATGTTGACCGAGTCGAGTCGAGGTGATTTTTATGGGTTAGAATATGAATTTTTTGTGACAAGAAATTGCAATTTATTTTTTGTAATTAGGCAAACAAACGGTTTGGTCATCTATCTGTTGACCTCTTTACGTTTTTGTTATGTGTCTGTATTTATTTATTAACTTTTTATTTCATTCATAAATTTTTTTAAATTTACTCAGACTGATTTTTATGGAGAAAATAATTTCAGTTAATTGGATAATTATACATTCTTTTAATTTTATATTGTAATCAAAGCTTGGAGAAAGAGGCTTAGGTATGTGCTTTTTTTGGGTGTGAGTGAAGGGATATTAGGTATAACGTAGCACAAGTTATCGTGGTTTACCACAAACGCTTGCACTGCCTTCAACCTATGTTTTAATTAATTCCCAAATGTGAGGTATTTAAAGTTTATTTTACACTTGGCCCAAAACCTCGACCATATGCGAGTTATTTTATATAATATATACTGTATCCATATCTACCTATATATTCGAGACGTCAGCCTTAACACCCTTAATATGTTTGTAAGTGAGACGGACAGACGCTTGAATCGTTTGCATTTTCGCTCATTTTTCTCTCACACACAAAAACATCAACGAAATTGAGAGATAAAAGGAAAACAACGATAAAAGCACTAAAGGCTTTCTAATTGCTTTGAAATGTGAGCGATGAAACGAATGAAAAAAAGTTAAAAAAAATAATTAAAGAAACTCAATTAAACGGTCATAATTTGTATGATAGGCTTTTAAAAGAAAATTTATGTCTAATTAATTAAATATATCTTTATAAAAAAAAATAATAAAACATTAAAAACAAAGTAAATTTAATTCTTAAAAATAAAAATTTACCTCACTCAGAATAATGAGAGTGGTTGCTTATTCTATATCAACAACCAAGTTTTGAAAACAGTAAAAAGTTTTTTTTTTTTTAAATATCATTTTTTGTAGTGTTCATATATTTAAATAGTAACCCTGGAAAATTTCAAACTAATCCATCGAATATTTTTGAAATTACACGTAAATTTGCAAAAACAGTTTCCACTCTATATAAAGTACTTACTTTTGAAACTTCAAACGAATTTTTCTCAAAACTGTGTTGGCAAATTCGGTAATCAAGATTTCTCAAACCATCTCAATTTATGCTTATGTATAGACTAGCTGGTCCCCGCCCGCTTCGCTGAGCGTATCTAAATTATACTGATTGAATAATGGAAACTTTCATCCCATCAACAAAAAAGACAGTTAGATATTTCTAGATCTTTGATTCATATAAAGTTCATGAAAATCAGATAAACTACTTTTCCAGAAAGATATTCTATATAGCTATCTAGAAGAGCTATCTTATTGGTTTTATACGTTTTTATGAATATTATAAAATACCTATACTTGTGTTCCGTAAGTAGCAATACAATTCAAAAATGTTAAATGTATTATATATTTAACTGAGTTTTTAACCAAGTTCAAATTTTTCAATAGTAATTTAACACGTTTATTTCTAAACATTATTGACATTCAAAAATTAACAATAAAAGAAGATTCAATGTTTCAAAAATTGTCATTATTAATTTACCGATGTTATCGGATGTTAAATTAAAAATCATATTTTGCTGTAGAAATTGTAATTTTTATTTAAACTTTTTTAGAATGATTGTGTTAAAACGTTATTTCAAGAACTTTAAGGAGAGCTTTTTTAAAAATACGATTCCTGCAGGATAAGTGTAATTGTTATGCTATCTTTTGAGAGTCGTGCATTATTCTAACATACGAATTAATAATATATATTTATATATATTATTATATATTATATATATATTTTTCTCTAACCTTTCAACTACCCTATTACAAAAAATCATGTCAGTCTTTTGCTCTATGACAAACAAAAACATATCTATCCCACGGGAGTAGTACATTTTTCCGGGATAAAAAGAGATCAGGCCTTCTTGAAGATAATGCGCTAGAACTCTATTTCACGTACTTTAACGAAAGTTCTATTGAATACACGGTTTCTGTAAGATACAATTGTCTTTTTATCCCACGGGAAGAGTACAATTATGTCGATTTTTTGCTCTATGAAAAATTAAAACGTTACTAGCCCACGAGCCTGTACATTTTTCTTGGATAAAAGGTAGACCAATCTTTCTTGAGGAAAATTCCTTAAAACGCTTATCCATGAACTTTTACGAAACTTCTTTTAAATACTCAGTTCCTGAAGGATACCATTCTTATCCTATCCTACGGGAACCGTGCTATATTCTGACATAAAAGGTAGCCTATATTTATTCTGTGACTCTAAATTTACCACCTCATTGTAAGAAATTATGGTAATCTTTTGTTCTGGGAAAATTAAAAACATATCTATCCTACGGGAACCGCACATTTTTCCTGCATAAAAATAAGACTGTAGGATGAGAAAATTTTTTTTTGCCTTGAGGACATTATGAGTTATAACTATTAATATACTCTATTATAATCAGCTAAAAACGTTTAGTTTCAGCATGATTTTTCTTTAAACCAGCTTTTCTATTTTCCCGTTGAAATGAGAAATTTTTCCAAAATAAAACGTATTGTAGATAATGATTCACATATTTAGCTATCATCATACTTAAATATCACCAATATTCATTTTCAAATAAAAATGTATAGTTTATGCATAATTTTTGTTCCAACCCGTTTTTCAATTTTCCGGATAAATGAGACATTTTCCCGTTATAAAAAGTATTCTTTTTAATGACTCAGATTGTCATTTATCATCATACCAAATTTCATTAAAACCCGTATTTATTTGGGTAAGAATTAATAATATTTTTCTAAAAACAATTTCGCAAATAATGATTTAATTTTGGAACAACTTTAATAACCATTTAAAGGGTTATAGCGAGCTAGCCTTGAAAGATAGACATATGTCGCCGCGGACTTTTTCTTAGAACTTTTTAAGAGTAACAATTTTTTTACACTGGATTTTTGCGTAACTTTAACCATTTACGCAGGGCAGGCAACAAACGCTCTAAAAAGGAAAAAAAATTCCTAGTTTTTGCAACATTTTCTATTGATGCTCTGCTGCTATTAGTTGTAGAGTGATGTTGTATAGCCTTCGTCGATAATTAAGCTATCCAACACAAAAATAATTTTTTAATTCGAACCAGTAGTTCCTGAGATTAGCGCATTTAACCAAACAATCAAACAAACAAACAAACTCTTCAATTTTATATATTAGTATAGAAGATAAATGCTTTTCTTATTATAAGAGAACGGTCATAATTTTGATCAAAAATCAATTTTTATTTTTTTAAATGAGTTTTACTTCATAAAAAGGAAGTAAAACCTATATAAGGTTTGTTCCATACGGCCAACTATGACGATGCTCAAACATTAACCGACAGACAAAGAGGAAGACACATTTACCAAGAGCTAATAGTGAGTAAAGAACTGTTGCAGCTTAGGCCGAGGGACGACAAAGCAGGACATAAGCATGCCGACCCAGTGTCGATTACTGTCGATATAAGTCGCGAAAATGGCTGTGCTGACTGCTGGATAGGGTTGAATGTTCGTACGGAACGAATCTGCTGAAAAAGCTCTTCACTTACTCTTGTCTCTTGATCAATGTTGTCTTGCTCTTTGTTTGTTTTCGTGTCTATGCTTCATTATAGCTGTACAATTGGAATAAACCTATATCAGCATGGAAGTGTCGAAACTTAAGGATGTTCTCCTTTTGATTAGTGAATAGAACATTGCTATACTCGCATTAGCTTCTGTTAGTATTTTTTTCTATATGCATCCGCAACGTAAGTCGTGAATCGAGATGTACGCCCAAATATCGTACAGTGCTTTTCCAGTGCGTCATTCCACTGTATTAGGCTGTTCATTATGTTGATTGGTGCTGGGTTACGTATTCTAATGAGTATAAATTTTTTTTTCACATTTTTATGGCAGCTCTTTGTAATTTTTCCATCGCACTGTCCAGGTCAATTTTCTTGAGTAATTAAGCATGTGATTTTTATATTTGAGAAGCCGCCATTTTCTTAAAAAAAATTATTTTATTTTTTCGTTCGATTAATTACAAGATTAACGAAATTCATTTGGTTTTTTCATTTTAAATGATCCAGTCTAGAGATATCATGGTCATCTTAAGAAACTTTTTTTGAGGGGAACTTTTAAAGATCATTTATAGCTGCTTAAAAAATAATTATTGTTTGCAAATACAAAAATGTTAAAATACAGTTTAAGGTTAATATAAAGTACTTAAAAATTTTAATTTAAATAAATTCAAAACTTTTTCTATGAGAAATTTTTGAAAAATCGTTTAATTGGGCCTCCGGCAGTACATAACCTCTTAAGTTAAATACTAGCTTTGAAGTTAGAACTCTTCGTCTTAAAAAACAAGAAGAATTTTTTTGAATTTCAAGATTAAAACCAAAAATGATAAAATGTATAAAAAAGCGCCTGAATAAACCTTGAAAATAAATTTCCAAAGAATCACAAATTGACTCGTATTTCATAACAAAATCAAAATTCATTCAACAAATGAAATATTGTCTCCGTTGTAGCCTATCAAAAATCAAAAAATATATCTTGATGTCAACAATAAGACAGTGAGCAATAATTTCGTGCTTTTCATATCTTAATGTGTAATGATTCGATTAGGTAATCGTAAGAGATACCTATAAGATATCGTGGTCACAGCAAAATGCGTTTTTTAAAAGGAGCTTTTTAGGATCAGCTATAGCAGCTTTCAAATTTTTTTTTCAAGTAAAAAATGTTTAAATACTGTTTAAAAACGCCGTAATATGAGTACAAATGTTTACACTTATAAATCCAAAAATCTTCATTGGTAAAATTCTTAAGACTCGGTTTTATTAAATAATTTTTTCTTAAAAAATTTTTATTTTAGTTAATTATTTGATCAATTAAGAATTCTGATATTTTATTCATATACTATCTTCAAATACACGTCCTTATATGCAATTTTAGCTTCAGTAGTAGGTATATAAGAAATAGGTAAAATATCGATTATACAATTTCATCTGTACAAACAGAGAAACTTAATATAATTGTGGTAATATGGTAGAAAGAAAAAAATTCGTAGCAAATTCGTAAGTTATTACAAAACGGAAACTTGAAAAATGAGGAAGAAATTTTAACGTTTTTCTTGATCGATTTCAAACATACCATTAATCATATCCTGTCTGAAACAATTTCAACTTTTGTGACACAAGCAAAGTTCATCAAAAACTTATTACGAAATGACCGAAGACATGATGACACTTTTCCCGTTTCCAACACTCTCATATACAGATAATAGATATGATTTAACAAATAAATCACAAACACAACAAAACATTTATTTTCAAAGTAAATAAAGCTACAAAGGAAATCAAAAATTAATGAATCAATCAAGTAAAATTATAGTTTGCAACTAAATCAATATCGAAATGTTAAGTTGTATCATTATCTATTTGGCGTCAGTTTTGATTTAATCTTTTCGGTATATCTATGTATGATTGATGAGAATGATCTGTTTAACGTATGGTTAACTCGGCCTTTTCAGCGTTTTTCGTGTTGGATATTAACATCGTTTTTTTTTCTTTTCTCTCGCCCAAACTCATCACTAATGTCATTCTAATAGCCTCTCTCTGCGAAGCTAATAAATTATCTTGTTTTTCACATGGAAAATGGGAGTGCGAGTGCAAGGCAAAAAAAGCACACACATACACAAACGTTTTCGGCGCTGTTTTCCCTCACATTTAAATACAATTAACGGCTCAAAGTTATAATTTCCTCAATAATTTCAGTTTAGTGTATTCGCAGACTCGTGCCGGAAACCGAGGAAATCATTTGTTTTAAACGTCGAGATCTACGATTGCAAATCCGTCTTTTGATCGACTGGTTTAGTCTCGACTCGACGTCTACCTGTGTTTGCATCTACCGTCAGTCGGAAAATTTATTGAGTTACTGACTTGTATGTGCATACTTAGCCCTTGGGGCTATTGGATATTTAATCTTGACATGCCAAGCTCATCTTTGGCGAGCCGTAAAACGAGCGAAGCGATGCAACTATAAAAATTTTCTCGCATATCCACTTAGTGCAATGTGAAATACATTTTAATCATTTAGATTTCAAATCCCGCAAACATTTTAATACTCTGTTTGGTATAAAAAGGAAAGATCTTAAAACGTTCTTACACTAAAATTTAAATAATGCAAGTACCCCGCGATTTCACCTGCGTAAAATAGCAATGTTGATGTATAAATAATCAATCGTTACTTTTATTATTTCGTGAAGTTCTCCAAAAGTATCTTAATTTGATTAAACAGTTCCGCTCCCATTGATCTTTTCCCAATTGCAAACCATTCTGGAACCCTTCAAAATGGCCTGCAATGCACTTGTCATATTGCTTTTAAAGGTTTCAGTTGCATTGAACCGGTATTATTTAAAAGAAGTTGTTAATTTTCAAAATTTTGAAAATTCTTTGGCTCTTGGCATTACATTTCTTAAGGCATATCTTTGTATGTTATAATTTCTCCGATATTTCTTATACTGGTTCATTTCTAATTTTTCTCAACTAGGATATTTATTTCTACCAGCTCTATGCCTACCCGCTATCTTGTCCTTCGACAAAAAGCTTCAATATTAGTTACTCTATCTGTTCACAAAAGTGTAGGCTTCTTGGTACATTGCTTATTTTGAATACTTTTAGTTTATTTATTCATCCCACTTTCAATATCCAAGTTTCCAAGCCAAAGACCAAAACAGATCATATATCATATATATCATATATTTTCCAATTTGCAAGTAAATGCTTAAATTTAAAAAAGTAATTTTTTTTTATTTTTATTTATTTTTTTAAGGTTTATTTTCTTCAATCAGCCAGTAGCTATCCTCTAGCTATACACAAGACTCCATACAAAATCAATATTCAGTTCTCACAGTCACTTATTCACTAATTATTGTCACTCACTATTGCACTGTTTCACTTTATTTCACAATGTTCACAATTTATTTAACACGGTTCACTTTCACTATTTATTTTAACACTGGTCAAAGATTTGTTTTACACTGACTCGCCTTTTGTTTGTCCGTTTGTCCGGGCCTTATATAGGATTTCGGAATCCTTCTCAAATAGTCGTTTCTATTATTCCTTGGTAGAAATTCCGATTCTTTTGTTTAATCCTTCGTGCCCGGTGGTCTAAAAGACGAAATTCTTAGAGAAAGAATATTCTAGAATTCCTGGAATTTCACAAGGTTTCTCCCCATCCTGTGATAACGGTGCTCCTCATTTGGCTGATGATTGCTTCGGCCTACTCACGGCTGAAAGCAGGTGACACCACACCAAGAGTCATAAAATGGCGGCACATTCTTAGACTTGTAACTCTATATTTGTGAATATGTCCTTTAAAGTTTTCTTTTTTTTGGTGTTTTTAAAGTCGCTTAAACATCTAAAGTCATATCACGACTGTCTAAACACAGAGAATTTCTGTTGGTCAATTGCATCTAAGGTCTAGGATCTTAAGTCTAGGATTCAACGGAGAGCGAACCCAATACCACTTGATACCTTTAAAGATTCTATTAGTAATAAAATTGTACAGAAACTGTTTTTTTTTATATTAATAGATATATTTACAATGACTATAGAAGGTAGGGATAACATTTTAGATGTTCACTTTAGAATTTGGAAGGGGGGCTTGCATTTAATACAAATTTATTTATTACCAACAGATAAATTGTGGTTTAACATTTTGGATATTTGCAGCTTAATGAAATATAAAAATATTCCAAGAGGAGCTTTCTCTTGAGCATCCATCGAGTTCTGGAAGCACCAAGACTCAAAGCCCGGGCACTAATTCTTAAAAAAAGTCTAATGGTGTCCAAAAATTTATTGTGTATATTAAAACAAAAATTTTGGCGCCAAAATGAGTTTTTAAAATCAATATTAAGGTTTGCTTTAATCCGCTTTTTTTATTTTTGAATTTTCATAGCTTTTTAATACGGTATTGTAACAACAATCTGAAATAGGAGATTTGAAAAAAAATTTGGTCGAACAAAGATGGTCCTTAGAACAAAGTTCTTCAGATCAACTGTTTCAAAGATATACGAGTTAAAAAAAGGACACTTACCTTAATTTTAAATATTTTTCAACTTTGTTCTTATGATTTTTTTTAATAGCGTGTAGACGTTTAATAGCGTGTGACCCTTGTAGGGTCTTTTTTTTCAGATTGTTGTTACGACAAACTGCAAGTTATGAAAATTAAAAAATAAAATAAAAATTTGTATTATTTAAATGGAAAACAAATGGAGGCAAACCTTAAAGAGGCAATCATCCACTCGTCTATGGTGTTAAAAAATCTTCCGGCCACTGGCATGATGTAGCTTTCCAGGTATGGTATACCAATTCTTGATGGATTCAGAAAATTCAATTCTAAGCACCGTGTTTTACTCCTTTACTCCTGGAGACTGACAATATTGAAAATATCAATTTTAAAAAGTTTTTTTTCTTTGTTAAAAACTGTTGTTCAAACTTTAATGAATGTACTGTCGTATTATCATGTTGTATTAATCGTAGACTACTTTTCTAAGCCATCGATAATTTTTTCGTATTAAGTCATGTAAAATTTTCAAAATTAATAGATGAAAATTTGATTGAAATTTTTAAATAGCTTAACGCCGGACCATATTTAACTAAGATGTCCAAATATAAGTAGTATTTATAAGGTCGACAATTTTATTATTTGAAATTAGCGCATACATTATTCTTTTTGCTCAGTATACTCATGTAGATAAGACACCACATACCCTTCGTATGAAATAGTACTGGAAAAATGCATTTCTTCTCATGTACTTGGTTGGTTCGCGACAAAGTATTCATATAAATTAGGCAAGTTTTCTCATTTCAGCGATGCGAATGTTGACTTACTCTTTTGTATGATATTATTCTAAGCAGGAAACTTGGACTTGTTTATGAGTTTAAATAAATATGATGAATGCACATTATGCACCTACCTACATTGGTACATATATTATATGTCATGCTAAAGTTATCCTCAAATTGTTTATTATGTATGGTACACTTCGATTTTTCAACTGCGTTACATGATTTTTCAAATACTTCACGTCTATGTTACATAACATGTATCGGAGGAAAATTTAACCTGTAAAAGTTTCGAACAAACTTTAGTATAAAAATCTTGTTTTGTTCATATCTTTGATAAGCATGATAACCATCAACATAGAGTTGGAAAAGATACAAATTTTCTACTTAAAAATTATCTTGTATACGTACAAAATAATTAGTATGTAAACGTAATAATTCTTCTTTATAACATATATATACTTGTAAAGAGTGTAGAATATTGATCTATAAATAAACAGGAAATTCACATTACATACATTGGAACATTGTGTTAGATTGCAAGGGTCGCTATTTTCAAAGACTTTGGCCACAAATCATTACCAACAAGGGTTCGACGACGACGACACAAGAAAGAAGCCTATATTCGCCATAAATCAAATTAGTGAATATATTTCATGTGACAGACGCACCGGCTAGCACCAATCGGCCTATGCCTATACAGTGTAATATATAATAATATTAAAGGCTTTCGTATCTCATCAATTCAGTTAGTTTCAAACTCAAAACGTCTCCATAAGTACGATAGTAAGATAGATGATTTTCCAACTAACTTTTCTCAAACAAAACTTGCTACAGTGGCAGAGGGAAAAAGATACTTGGACAAACTGATTTATGTATGGGGTACAAGTAAGGTGTTAACTATCGATTTTTTTGAAGCTTTTAAATGTGTGACCATAACATTTTAGTAGAAAAATCCAGTCAAGTGAGTGTTAAACCAAGTAAAAAAAAGAATTATCTTGTAAGAAAAAATTTTTATAATTAAAATATATTTCAACTTACAAAAATCTCAATTATTTATTTCTTGAAATTCAAAAATGGTTAATCAAAGTGAATTAAACAACTACTTACAAACATTTATTGTAATTTTAATATATATTAAGGCCAAGTGTACACTTAATAATTTAATCATACGTAGACTAAATATTTCAGTCAGTTGTTGGAACCAAACAGATACCGTTTTTTGAGTAACTGCCCCTTAACTTGGAAAAAAAGTAAGAAAAGCAAAGCTTTGGGATGATCAAATTATAAAAAAAAATATCGTGGAGTCAGCTCTATAAGTTGTTGAACAATTTAAGAGGTATTCCAAAAAAATGTTACTCACTAACGTGTGAATAGAATGTTTTACCTGTTATTATTGCCAAGTCTTCAATTGAGTTAATCTATCTATACCAATAATAAGATTGAAAATTTTTACTACTTGATTTTGATATTTGATATTTTTACTACTTACTATCTATATAATGAAAACGTTCCATCTCTCCTGCGCGAGAGAACGAAAAACAGAACCATTTTTCCCCGCTAAGATTTTTATCTAATCTAAAAAATTTAAGGTGTTTTGTTGAATACTCTTAATTGCCTACATTCTCATATATTTAATACAAAAATAAATGCCATTTACATTGTAATTTTCCCCCAAAAAACAGGGTTTTTCCAGCGTAAACAGCTGAAAACAGCTGAGCCAATTTCAATGGAATTTTCACAAAAAGTTATTAAATACTGTAACTTACATTATAGGCTACTTTTTATTTCGAATTGTTTTCCCTGTCTGTTTGTGTGTCCTTGGCAAACTTGAAAACGGCTGGTCCGATTGGGACGAGATTTTCACTACAAGTAGTAAATATTACAAAAAGTACTTTAAAATACTTTTTATTCCGAAAAAATGTTGATTTTCTGGGCAAAAAAATAAAAACTTTAAAAACTGTGCAACGAAAAACAAACATCGGCAGGCAGTTGTGATACAATGTACATATACTAACATATCGTAGAGACGACATGATTTTAAACTATGTAATTTGTTATTCTTATTAAATATAAATTAATGTTCGCAAATTTGAAAATTATAACCATGATAGAAGAGAAAAGTTTGGCTGGGTAAACGTTCGAATTGTCGAGGGAGGAGAAGGAAATCCTCTGCAGTAAATATGATTTAATTCATAAAAATAAATATCTTAGTTCAAAAATGAGACCCGTAAGAATAAATACCAAAAACAGACAGTTCGACTTTAGTGATCCCGATTAGGAGTTTGATTAAGAGAGGTGAAGCCGTTAGGCAGAGCCTCCAGAAGAAAAAGAAATCCAGCCCAACTTATTTTTAAAGAGAAAATAGCAACTTAGATGTGAACATCGCGTTGTATTTTTACCAAGAAACTATATTCTTAATTTTCAATTTATTTTAGCAAGATATATAAGAATTCGTTGTCTAATCTTGGACCTCGGGAAATAGCAGACTTGCCGATAAGACATAATGGACTTAATACTATATCCTAGAATAATGAACCTAAGGCAACCAAACCTGATACTTCAGATTTTAGGATAACACATTAAATATTATTGATTCTCCTAAAAAAGGTACACTTCCTAAAGCATAGCTACTAATCCATTCTACTAAAATTAATAAATGGTTTCATATGACATTGAGTGTGAAAGGTTCTCAAGGCTTAAAATTTTACAGTATTCAAAAAAACCTAAAGATCCTACCTTTAAGATAGCTTAGGTATATTTGTTCCTGGAAAAGTAGTTAAACGGATTTTATGAACTTTCTATGAAATGAAGGTCTAGAAATATCTAATTATTTTTTTTTGTAAAAATAGCTTAATTTCTTAAGTTCAAACACGTCCACCGAATGACAAAGAATAAGACACATTAACCAAGAGACAAAACTGAGTAAAAATCATAAAGCAAGAGCTTCCCCCTAATTTTAAACCGGTTTTGCGGTGTTTAAACACCTCCAAATCAATGTCTAAACAAGCTATTGTCACAAAAACGTACGTTTATAGCTCGACTCTGGGCCTAATGCGGCCAAGCGGCTGAGGGCTACAACATTTCTTCACTCACTCTTGTCTCTTGCTCAGTGTGCCTTGCTCTTTGTCTTACTTGGACGTGTTTGGCTTCAACGTCTGGATCAAACCTATAGATCGACCTGTTTACGTTGAGTTTCTAAACATCAAAGTAATATAACATACGTAGCTTACACAAAACCTTGTTGAATTTTCTTTTTTATTTTATCTTGATGAATTTTCAATTTTCAATTTATTATTGCCTGATGGTCTGAATAATATTTTGAATAAAGCCATAACAATCTATATATATATATAGCTTTTTGAGCTCAAAAAGTTAACAAATATTATGCTTACAGAACTCCACTTATTTTATGCTGTTGTTGTTTAGTGTTTTAACAATGAGAACAAAAAAAAATCTCAACTAAACTATCGTTACTATAGATTACTTCTGCAAAGGAATGCCCTTCCATAGACCAAAAGCTCGGCATGTCCATAATTAAATAAATTCATCTACGAGATATATTTACAATAGAAAATGTAGTTGCAACGTACAGTTTATAAAAGTTTGTTGCAAAAACAATGCAAGGATGATTTTCTGGGGGTTCGGAGGGGCTCGCGCGATCCTTCTGATTTTGATGTGAGCGCTGTGGTTCGTGCAAATAAGAACCAGCTGTTAATCAGAAAAGATACAAACAAAATAAAAGTGAATATGAGCAATAATTTTTTTTTTCTGATAGTTTAATATTCATCAGTTAGTGTGCTACTCTGCCAAATAATATTTCAATGGGAATATTAATATTAAGAAAAAGTTAAGGTAAAATTTTGGGAAAGCGTCGCTGAAACAATGTTACATATTTTGTTCAAAACTTTTTTAATTTACAACCTCCATTTTCCATCACTCAAAATTAGAGGGAAAGAAACAATTTCTTTGATTTAAGAAGTAACTTATTCGTGAATTATTGATTAAAACAGGTGTTACATTTTTAAGCATCTATTCAAGGACATTTTGCTTGTTTCATGGTACTGATTTTTCCATTCTTTAGTGAAAAAGGTTGAAGTACTATCCCCTATTTCTACCTACTTATTTCATTTTCAATCTTACGCGACTGATTCATAGAACCAATAGTTGTCAAGTCAAATGGCTATGACATACACACAAAAAGATAGCCAGAGCTTTAGTCGAGTTTCGTATTACAAGGGACACTTAAAAAATCGTTGAACGAATTGATTTTTTAAGACGAAAAAATAGTTTACGCATCAGCGTTCACCTCTCGTTAAAACCTGGCAAGTTTTCATGTTAATAATAGACTCTTAAATGTCAATTAAGAAATACCTATCGTGAACCGAGCTCTACTATTCTATATCTTATTGATAAGGGTAGTTCACCCTCATCCTCGACGCGGTGCCATTGGAAAGCGTGGAATTGTATACATTTTTGTGTGCGGGGTGGTAGCAAACCTCGTGTTATATTCGATATACGATATTCGATAGACGCGTTTTCAGTACGTTTTAAGATCGGGTAATGGCAGCGAAGGGGTCCCAGATCCAATTACATTAAGAGAGTTTGAAATTTCTCGGGGGAGTTATTTTGCCCGAGTGGAATGTCTTTTCGTCGCAGTCACGCAACGGATGTTGTCGACGACGAGCCAACCAACCAACCAACCATCGAATCAACGAACATAGGTATCTCTACATGTTGCGACTAACGTAACAATATCACGCTTTAGTGATTTCAGTTTTCATAGTTGAACGCAAATATCGAAGATTAGGGGTGGCCCCTAAATTTATCTGGTCATTTTAACTAGTTATCAAGAACGTTATCAATCTATATATTAGGGATTAAAAGACGTTTTTTAACGAAATTCTGTACTGATTTTTCAGTCAGCAAAAGTAAAGCTCAGAAAGCTCAATCAAGTGTCGCCGTCAATATGTTATAGGTACTTGATCTTGTTAACATCACAGGTCCTTCAATACACCGGTTTTATTGCTGCATCAACAATTTATAACTTGGATTTTCAGAAATCGTTGCACATGCACTTTGACTTGTAAGATGAAAGAAAGCACACGAACTCAGAATGTTTTATTACTCGATTTTCGAATCGTTTAACGTTCTTCATAACCCAATTTGAACTTGTACTGGTTTTTATTTTTGCTTTAATCGAAAACTGTGTGAGGCAGGTTGGAAATTGAACTTTTCTCTCTCGATGAAAATTTAATGATGTAAATTATTTCAAGAATTTCCAATTAACAAAATGTGAACTTTACAATTCGTGTTTTATGTAATTGGTTAAATTAAAATTTGAATCTTAAATTTAGTAAATCGAAGCATCGAGATTTTAAGATGTGGAAAGCATGAAATCATTACTCGGTGTCTTATTGTTGACACCAAGATATTTTTTTTTTTTTTGACAGGCTGAAACACTGACAATATTTCATTTGTCAAGTGAATTATATTCTTGATGAAACATTCGACGAAACATTTTCAAGTTTTATATAGGCATTTTTTACAGAATAACATTTTTGGTTTTAATCTGAAGATTAAAAGTATTTTTTACATTTTTTTAAGGAAAAAAGTTCCAATCTAGAATAACTTCAAAACCAGCATTTTAATCATTTAAATTAAGGGGTTACATAAGTACCCACTGTCAGAAAGCTTAAAAAAATGATTTTTCCAAGAATTTTCCTGAGACGACTTTTTAATTTATAAATTTAAAATTTCTGCAAATATAATGGTAGCTTTAAACTATATTGCCACAGTCTAAGGAGCCAGGAAAATTCTTATGGATTGAGAAGTGTCGCCATTTTGTGAGTTTGGGGGTGTCGCCTGCTCTTTAAACTGTCTCAGCCGTGAGTGGGCCAGGCCAATCAACCAACCAATGGGGATTGACGTAGTTTCTAGAAAGAACCCCAGATATCAGATCCCCGTGGCGCGAAGAGTTTGACCAAAAGGATTACTCGGTGTATGAGAAAGAGGACAATCTTTTCGTATTTTCTACCCCGAATTCCTTATGGATAAGAAAAAAACAAAAGAACAAAGGATAATCGAAATTTATGGCAACGAATAGTAGAAGAGAATGTTCTCGAAAATGAAAAAAATAATATAAAAAGAGGTTCGTTTGAACGAAGAGTTCAGTCTAAAATAAATCGTCAGCCGAGTCATGCATAAATCGTGAGTGATAAATAAATCGTAAACAGTGAATCGTCAGTGAAAAATAAATTGTGAACATTGATAAATAAAGTGTAACAGTGCAGTGTATATAGTGAAATATATAAACAGTGACTGTGACTATTGTAGTAGTGAACTCAATCATTGTTAAAGTGCGAATAGTGTAAATAAATAAATGTTTATTAAAAAAAATTGTCGTCATTCAAACACAAATCCAAGAACCCGTAAAAACGTTACAATATTTAAAAATTTCCGTATTTATAAAATAACAATTTTGAAATTTGCTATAGCTAATCTCTAAAAGCTCCTCAAAAAAGGCATCTTGCCGTAACCACCATATCTCTGGACTGGATCATTTAAAATGAAAAAACCAAACGTGTTTTGTTAATATATATATATTCTTTTGATTATTTGAAGGAATAAACAAAATAAATTTTTTGACAAAATGAAGGCTTTTCAAAAATAGATAGTTTAATTACTAAAAATATTCAAATACTAAAACATTAAAAAAATAATTTTTGTAAATTCTACCTGTACCTGACCCATTAAGTTAAAATTTTGGCATCGATTTGAGTAATTTTAATATTTTTCTCATACTGTTTTTGAAATAACATTTTGTTTTTAATTTAAAACATCAACTATATACAGTAAGTAACTTGTCAAGAAGTTTTCGTGCACAATATGATAAGTTTTTGTCCGTATCTACGAGAATTTTTTTACCAACATTATTTCAATGATGCTGTCGTAACAATATAATTGTCAGACCAAACAACAGATATGGAGGCATTCATTTAATCCTTGTCATCAAGATTAGTTCATGTGTATAGTATATGACGGGGGAGGTAGAATTTGGGTAAAACGAAACGAGGAAAATAACGATACGATAGTAAGAGGGAACTCGCCAGTGCGGTTGTTTGAGTACACAAAAGACGCTTTGGTTAATTGTCTAATTCCATAGAAAATTACATAATAAATACAGGGTGTCCCACCATTTAGTGAATTCTTATTAACAATTGTAGTAACCCAACATGGAAAGTAGGTATTAGGTCCAGATCTTAAGAAACTCTTTAAAAGTTATTGAAAAATTTCTTGTTTAAGGTTGTTATTTTCCAATTTATTTTTTAAGATATTTGTTGGATCGTAAAATTCAATGATTCAGTCTGCAAATTACTCTTACTCTATATCTATTTCGATCTCTATATAAGTATATAAAATCGGTACCCAGAACTTGGAGACACACAACAATCGCTCTTCACAACTGGAGCCATCAAGAATTGGGTCGATTATCAACTCACACCTTTAACAACTGGGCTCATCAGAAACGGTGACCATTGACAACCAGAACCATTTTTTTAATCACGCTATATTTCTAAAAAACCTTAAATATTGAAAAAAATAAGTTGTTTGCTTGCAAGAAATCTTTTGTGTGCAATCAAAATATGGAATCATTTTGAAAATTCTCTAGTCAGGAATCCAAGAACTACAAAACTACAAATTGTTGTGAAGTACGTCGACATCATTTGATACAGAAAATGATAAGCCGGAGCACATGACACAAAGATTCGATTCGTTTATTGAAATCTTAAGGTAGTTGTTGAAAATACACTCAAGAAATTTAAATATTTGAAAAAAATAGATTACTTAAAATTTCAACATGTGTAATTGCATTATTTCATGTATAACCTTTTGTATATGTTACAGTTAAAGCTTAAATTGCAGTGAGTGTATACACTAACTAGTTGATGCAATTTTTCACTTGTTGTCTTAGTGAAAGTATACATTATTTCAAATGTTGAATACTGTATCTTCTAAATGCATTCATTAACAAGTGAGTGTATAAACCCACTGATTCGCATTAGTGATAGTATTAGTTAAATGCATCTATCTCCACGGGAAATATTTTTTTGGTTTCATTCTAAACCATAGTTTAAAATACTGAATGTGCACTTACTAACACCGCGAAGTTTTACAGAAAACCAAAGTTCTTATCTGCGTAAAACTTCGCGGTGTCAGTAAGTGTACATTCAGTCTGATTCAGTCAAATAAGTTACGTCTAGTTATTTTCGTATGTTTTGTTTCTTCTTGAATAATTTATGGTTCTGCGTTTTGGGTTTATTAATATATGCATTGTAAAAAATGTCTATCATTTATAATAGTAGATAATAAACAAACAATTGAAATACTTTAACTTATCTACAATGAAAGGTGTATAAAATAGCTAGTGAAAGTATTCATGAACTTATTTGTATACATTTTCTCTGACTAGTTTAGTAAAAGTATAGTTTGTCTAGTGGATATATACATCAACTAAGTTGATACTTTAACATTAACTGTACATTCACAACTTAAACAATACAATTTGTGATTCCGGTTGTAGATATGCTGAATTTTATTAGACCCCAGTTGCTAATAGATCTAGTTAGTAATTGTGCCTTAAAAGCCTTAATTGTGAAAGGTTCCAATTTTAAAAGACCAGAATTGTCCTGTGAATCCATATGCCAGAGAACCATAAAAATATTATTACTAAATGTGCGTTTGGCAAAAACTCAAAAATAGCTCAGCCGATGTGTGTAGCTTTTTGAAGTTATACTTCTTTAGGCGCGTTATGAAAAAATAATGAGAGTGAAACTTTTAGATGGGCGGCCATCTTAAGACAAAAATTAACAGAATGAAGTTGGCCATAAAACCACTCGGTTTCTTTTAACTTGGCGCGCGTAATTTGATTTTTTGTTTTATTTATTTACTTATTTATTTATTTTTTTATTTTTATATTTAAATTAAAAATAATTACATATACAAATGACACATATTATTAATAAGTAAGTTAATACTTTTCTCAAATTTTTGCAGTAGCTGTTATACTATTTGGAGTTTAGTGATGAAAATGACGTTTGCATTACATGCATATTCTTAGTTATCAGGAAATCTGGGATTCTAAAATGATTCAACCATCTTAGAATAATAATTTAGTAACACAAGATATGAATAAGATTAAGACATTTACTTTGAAAAGTAGCTACTTACTTACTTTATTTTGCAATTTCTATGAAGCTTCGTTTTCATGACATGCATGAATTGTTAACCAGAAAAATGATCCTGACAAATTTTATAAACGTCTTGCAGCTTTCTTTGGATATTATTTATTTATTGATATAAATTAAAATATTATTCTCTTAATTTTATTTTTAATACTTATATCGTTATATATATCTATATATATATATATATATATATATATTTATATTATTATTATTAATAAATATTAATTTACAATTATTTAAATTTTTTTAAATTGATTATTTGAATGCAATTAATAAAAACTAATTTTTAATGATGTCAAAAAAGTATAACTTCTCACGCGCGTACATAAGTACACGCAACCACTTTTTTTTGTTTTGTGTTGTTCATCTCAATTCAGGAATGGTATATTATGGTATATATTTGATATGGTACATATCATGGCAACTTTAAACGGTATTTAAATTTTTTTGTATTTGTACGCATAATAATTTTGAAAGCTACTACGAGTATAGCTGATCTAATCAAAATCTCCTCTCGAATCTTTCACATTCTATAAGATAGCTTAAATCTTTTCCTGTAAAAATAGTTAAGTGATTTAAGATGAACTTATAATGAAATCGAACCCTGGCTGGATCTAAGGTCTGAAAGTTACATCAATATTGTCACAAATCTAAGACACCAATTTGTGTCTGGCGCCCAAAGGGCGGGATTAAACAATCACCTGTGATAAGAATTGTACAAAAGGATGGACCCCCTGAAGTAGTTTTATGACCACGGATTAATATTACAAAGGAGGAGACAAGGTGCGCATTGTTCTAGTATTTTCTCCATTGATTTGCCAATAGATAAGAGAAAGACAGGCGCTAAGATTACAAATAGAATATTCTGGTAACGGATGATTTATGGTATAATGGTTACTATAAATAACCCAAAAGATGGGTCAACAGACCAGTGTTCAATTAAATGTTCGACAAGTGAGTATTAAAATAAATCATCGAGTGTTCAAAATAACCACCACGAGTGTTCAAATAAATTCATCGACAGTGTTAAAATAAATAGTGGAAGTGCTTAGTGTTAAAGTGAACAGTGTTATATAAATTGTGAACATTATTAAATAAAGTGTACATTGTGTATAAAGTGAAATATAAACAATACTGTGACTATTGTTGACAGTGAACATTGTTGTAATGCATAAGTGTTAGATAAATAAATAAACAATTGTTAAGAAATAAATTTGTAATCATTATACACAAACCAACGAACCCGTAAAAACGTTACAATATATTTAATTTTTTAGAAAATATTTTTTTTATTTTGGTATCAATCAGGCTTCAATTAACTTTTAGTCGGTTCGTAGCAGAGAAAAAAAAATCAAATTCTAAATATTAACAAAGAAAAGGGTAACAATTATTTAACACTTTAAAGATTGTTATTTATCTCCATCACACAACTTTCAACTAGCCAAGTTTTTAGTGGTGAAAATGGAACAGCTTTGACCTTCATCAACAAACTATTGAAATATTTAAAGACCGTTCCATCGTCATTAAAAACCTCAGAAAATCGTTCAACGACATCCCACCACGGATTAAACGAGACAAAGTTTTAACTGAATCATTGCATTTTTAATCGCTAAAAACCTCAAAGGTGCACCCGCACCAAGTCGTTAAATAGAAAAATTAACGTTCAATCTTCTTTAATGAAGAGAACTTCAACTAAAAATAGTCTTCAAGATTAAATTTGATCTTTGAGACTATCAAAATTTCCCAGCTCGATTTCCTTCGAAATTTTCCCTAAACAGATAACAATATCACTAAGCCTAAAGCTCGTAAAGTTTTACGAGTCGTTGTAATTTCTCCGCCTTTCCTATAAAACGATGCTTTAATTACGGCTCCAACTTGATTAAATCCAAGCCCATCTTCAAACATCTCTCATAATTCTTTATCGAAATTTTTCGGTCTCACCCCCCTTTTTGAAACGTGCCACTAGTTTCAATCGTAACGGACTTGTTTGATAATAATTCCTATTGTTTGCCATATCGAAGATTAAACACAAATCTTAGAAAGACGAATTGAACGTTTAATGAGTCCTAGACTCGATCCCTTTTAATCCTTCTAATTATCATTGTCCCTGTTTATTTAGTGTTAAAGGGTTTTGTGTGTAAACTTTGTGAAGGATCGTCAAAACTTAAATAGAGAGGGAGAAAAATGGCTTTAAAAAATTTATGAAAGAAACCGTATAATAAATGGATTAGCACGAAAGACACACCGGAGAGAAGTCTGGCGCGAGTTTCCTCCACGCATTTGACACAATTTAATCCAATTGAATTCAATAAAAATTTCATCCCCTGTGTAAATTAGATTGAAATTCAATGGAGGTAAAGAGAACGAGTGAAAACAATTTTTGAAATGAAACTTGCTATCATTTCTTTAAGCAAAAAAAAAACTTGTCAGTATGTTTTCTGTTGAAGATGAAGACTAAGAGAACCATCGCTCTAATAATACGATGATACGAACGCATTCACAAATTTATCCGGTTTAAATAATCGTGTTATTGACGATGGAATCGTAAAATATTTTATTTGGAGAGATGATCGAAGTATAAATTTGTTTTCAATTAAATTATGTTGGGATCAATTCGTCTGAACTTTGTTGATATCGTCGCACCTGATGTAACATGACTAGAGGCCTTTTCTTGGCAATTTTCAACACATTTTTCAAATCCATTATCGAGACGAAACTTTTATTTTCAAAGTTCACTTGCAAAATGCATTCAAATTTTTTGTGTGGAAAACTTTGATTTAGGTATGTCTGACAGGTTATCAGCTAATAAAGAAATATAAGCAGCTTATTTTTCTCTATTAGTAACTCGTAAATATCACAAAAGATCAAAAGAAATGAGCCCATATATTTAAAAAGGCAACAGTCAATGTCCAGTGAAAAAAAATCCTTTTTATCACCACTAATCAATATCTCGCAAAACCAAAAAAGAACAGTAATGTCGAAGGTTGAATCATAAACAAAATAACTGTGCAAATATCTATCAGTCCATATTTTATTTATGGTTATATTTCCAACAAGTCTCTCGTGTTTTGTTCGACGAACATTTGTCATAGAGCTGCTTCCCGAGTATGGTTCGAGTATGGGGAAGGATTGCATAGATATTATATATGTATATATATGGGGGTAATACATACATACACATAACAGCCCGATACGCTCTCAAAGGGAAAGAAGATAAAACTTTTGTATAAAAGACCATTCTTAATATGAATGTTTTCTCTGCTCGAGAAAAACGAAATAAATCTGACAAATTGTGCCCGACTTCACAACAAAGAAAACAGGCAAATAAGTTTTCTAGTTTGTGTCGCTCTGGTTTGGGTTCGTTCGAGGACAAGCCTCGAACCAACATTTTCTTTGGAAGAAAGTGCAACTTTAAAACAACACATTTTATTATCATTTTTATTTTTATTAAATTATTCTTGAAAACTTTGGTTTTCTTGGCTGAAGAAAATCAATTGGTCGTATCTTGGATAGTAAACAAAATTTGTAGAGATCTGAAACTTAAAACGCTCATACCACATCTCCAAATGTTTTTCTATTTCTTTTTAGTTCGAGGACCTGGTTAGATTTATACCTTGAGCTTAATATTAATAGCTCCAGTGTGCTTTTTAGGATAAATCAATCGCGAATTAGGTTGTCTAAAAAAACTGTCTAAAAACTTTTTCGGTTCATAAACCTAATTAATATATATATATGAAAAATAATAATGTATTAATATATAATAATTAAAGTAATCTTTACATAGTATAAAACAAAGTTGCTCCCGCTGTCTGTTCCCTTCTGTTCCCTTAGATCTTCTAAACTACACAATGGATTGTAATACAAATTTCAGCAGTTGATAGAGTGATTTAAGAGGAAGGTTTGCAGGTATAATACATGCATATTATAGTAGAGAAAAGTTGGCAAATTTAAAGATTTATAATGTAAGGTCATAGTCAACATATTTTTGTGCACTTAAATTGCAAACGCCGGCTAAACCTTACGACATGGATCATACATATATGCGGTGAACTTGTGTATCTTCAAAAGATTGATAAAAAAATCCGCGACGGTATATGTCTATCTCCTAAGAATAACCCACAGGAACCATTTTTATCTATTACTAGCTGACCCACGCAACTCCGTCTGCGTCAGATAAGAGTGCGAGAGGGTTAAACGTGGGGAACCTATGGCACAATTCTAAAAGAGTTGAAACTTTCTTTGTTTTATCCACAAATCACTTAAGAACCATTGAAGAGATAAAACTTGGTACCTATAATGCTAATTTAAAACCACGCGGACGAGACCAAGAAAAACATTGTATGTCTGTAACGTTAAAAGTAGAACATGACTCATGAGCTATCTTAGGTACATCACACTATGATCAGTAAGAGTGGAACTATAGTAAAAAATGTCACGGGAACGGGAATAATAAAGGAACGCTGCATAACACTACTGGGGTGTTTAATTGATAAAATTTACGTATGTAAACTTAAAATATAATGAAGAAAAAAGAATATATGAAACTTAAACAAAGAGTAACGTAAAAAAAAATTGAAATGTTATTTGATTATTGCAACGCCTGTAACCGTTGTAACAAATAATATATTTTAAACTTGTACTTCTGTATATGATATAATATATTGCAAGGAGCTGAATGCCTGAATGTCTAATGATCTATGAATCAGCTCAGTACTGACTACTGAAAAAAAGTTAGAAGTACACAAATATTGAGAAGGAAAAGCGCAAGCGCTCACTTAGGAGGCCTAACATATTTTAAAGAGTGGGGAGTCTTGAAAAATGTTAAAAGTTAAAAATGTAATTGTTGATTTTTTAAATGTACTTTAACACGTTAAATTCTAAATATGTATTCGAAAATTAACAATGAAAGAAATTTCAACGTTTCAAAAATTTTCATTTTTTTTCGGATGTTAAATAAAAAATCATATCTTCAAGTGAAAATTGTAATTTTTATTTTAATCCTAAAGAGAAAATGTGTTAAAACGCTATTTCACGAACTTTAAAGATCTATTTCACGACCTTTTTTTAACACACGGTTCCCGCAGGAAACAATTATCATGCTATCCTTTGAGCACCGTGCATTATTCTGGCATAAGAAATAATCTATATTATTATCTGATCCCTCAACTATCATATTGCAAAAAATCATGTCTATCTTTTACTCTGTGAAAAACAAAAACATATCTATCCCACGGGAGTAGAACATTTTTCCTGGATAAAAAAGAGATCAAGCTTTCCTGAGGAAAATTCGTTAAAACTCTTATTCATAAACTTTTAGAGAACTCTTTTGAAATACTCAGTTCCTGAAAGATTCTATTTTTAGCCTATCCTACGGGAACCGTACAATATTCTAACATAAAAAGTAACCCATATCATTCACTGTCTCTTAAACCACCATATTGCAAGAAATTATGGTAATCTTTTGTTCTGTGAAAAACAAAAACGTATCTATCCTACGGGAACATACATTTTTCCTGGATAAAAAGTGGACTGTGTGAAAAGAAAAATTATGATTTTGCCTTGAGGACCTTATGAGTTATTACTTAACTCTTAGCTAATAAATGAGTTATTAAAATGTTTGGTTTCAGCATGATTTTTCTTCGAACCAGTTTTTCTCTATTTTTCCGATAAAATGAGAAATTTTTCCGAAATCAAACGTGTTTTAGATAACGATTCGCATATTTATTATACTTAAATATCACCAAAATCCATTTTCAACTAAAAATAGAGTTTATGCATAATTTTTTTCTCCAACCCGTTTTTCAATTTCCCGGTTAAATGAGACATTTTCCCTTAATAAAAAGAATTCTATTTAATGACTCAGATTGTCATTTATTATCACAACAAATTTTATTAAAAGTCATATTTATTTGGGTAAGAATTAATAATATGTTTCTAAAAACAATTTCGCAAATAATGAATTATTTTTGAAACAACCTTAACAACCATTAAAAAGGTTATAACGGGCTAACCGTAAAAGATAGACATATGCCGTCGCGGACTTTTTTGTAGAACTTTTTAAGAGGAACAATTTTGCTGCACATAAATTTTGCGTAACTTTAACCGTTTACGCAGGGCAGGCTACGAACGCTCTCAAAAGGAAATTTTATTCCTGATTTTTGCAACATTTTCCATCGATGCTCTGCTCCTATTAGTCGTAGCGTGATGTTATATAGCCTAAAGCCACCCCCGATAATTAGGCTATCCAACATTAAAAGAATTTTTCAATTCGAACCAGTAGTTCCTGAGATTAGCCCGTTCAACCAATCAAACAAACAAACAAACAAACAAACAAACTCTTTAATTTTATATATTAGTATAGATGTATTACAAAAAAAATATTGGTTATTTACCAAGCTATTTTAAACAATACCTTATTATTATTTATTCAATTAAATACATTAGATACGTTGTGCATTTCATGTAGATCAAAATTGCCCTTCACAGCATACCAAAAAAATGAATATTTTAGAAGATATGACAGATTTAAAAAGAAAAGTGTTGGCTATTGTACGTCGTACGTATTGTCTGTTTTATTGGTATCTTCTTCTATATTATGTAAAAATCTGATGTTGGTCATTATTTGGACAAAAACTAGGAAAATTCTATACCTATTGAGATCAAATTTTGATACAATATATAATCCGCTTGATATAATACCGATAGCTTCTTATGCCGAAATAATGCACGGTTTCCATTGGATAGCATAAGAATTGCATCCACCAGGAACCGTGCATTTAAGAGAAGTTTCGTTAAAATTAATGGAATAGCATTTAAACGCATTTTCTTCTACAAGACCTGACTAATTTTAGTAACGAAAGAAATCTCTACAAAGTTTAAATTAAAAAATTGACAATTTTTACAAAAAAATAAATATGTATTTCAACTAACACCCAATAAAATTAATAATGAAATTTTTTTAAATATTTGAATTTCTTTGTTGTTCATTGTCGTAAATAAAGTATAAACCTATTAAAGTTTTTTAAATTTTTAACAAAGAAGTTTTGTTAAAGAACGGTTTTAAAAGACATTTGGTATGAGATCTTCAAATTTTCTTAAAAGAACTTTTTATACTTAAAATCTTATAGAATCTCAGTGAGATGGCTAATATCTCTTTCTCGAAAAATATTTTTACAGATTTTGATGAACTTACTTTGGATCTAAAGTCTGGAAGTAGCTATCATTTTTTTCTGTCAAAATAGATTAGTTTTTATAATTCGCTATGAAGGTAGGGAATCTATTAATCAATCAATTAAAATTTAGATACTCTCAGCAACTTTGAATGGAGCCAAAATCCGATCCACTGTCTGTATAGTGGTAGTGTATAGTCTTGGTAGAGAATACTACCAATAGAGTATCTCTTTATACCATAACCAGGTTACGGGGCATCTTCCTCTTTAATTGCCTACTGTTTTGAGGCTCCAGAGTTGGTAACATTAGTGGGTTCGGGTGTTGGTGGAGCTTTTTATAGTCATTTGTGAGACGAGTCTCAATCTTATTGGCTACTGATATAACTGTATATTAATGATTTATATAAATGAAGCAGGGCTTCATTGATCGTGTACCATGGAGCATCTACCAGCTCTCTGAGCATTTTTCATTGATCTCTTTCTAACATTTTAATGTTGGACTTGCTCACAGAGCCCCATAGCTCAATCCGGTACGTCCAGATTAGGACTGTAAGGTGGGAGTGGTTACCCACATTTATTTACATAAATATATTCTCAATTGTGTGTGGCCAAAACTGGCCCCGAACAAATTGAATTGCTTAAAGTCTATAACGTCGTTTCGTCAGGGCAGTTGCGAAAGGTATCACTGCATGTTCGAATTCCATTTCTAGTCGCCACAGGACTATTATTGATCAATCTAATGACTATTATTGATATGTGTATAAAAATATTTTGTTCTCAAGAAACATTTTGGAGCGTTTTCCCGAAAACCAGTGTAGATTCTTCACCCTGTTGCATATCGTTTTCCGTTTTTGAGTAATGTGGTGTTTTTAAGTAAGCCTTCGGTTCAAATAGATCCCAAGGTACTTAGCACTGTCTAGTGAGAGGATCGTGACAGAATTTAGGGTGACCGGATGGGCACACTCCCTTTCTGAGTGCGAAGGTGACCAGTACTGATTTGGCTTCATTTATAGTGATCTTCCATCTGTTCCCCCACGTGCCCAGCAGATACAAGTGTTGTTGAATATGCTGAGAGGCAATGAAAACATAAGTATGAGTTGCCATGATCACGTGATATCGTCCGCGGAAGTCCCGGTCAGAGTTTCGTCGCTTGTAGGCAAATCCGAGGTATACCACAGGTGCAATAAGGGCCCCAAAACACTCCCTTGAGGTACTCCGGAGTGTATATTATAAATATCAGAGTATGATGTGTTGATTCGTGTCTTAAATTTTCGGTTTTCCAGATATGATTGTAAAAGTTTCCGTAGAGGTGGTAGATTTATTTTTATTTTATATTGTTAGCTCAAAATTTGACAATGTTTAAAAAAAGCTCGGACATTTATTATTTTTGACGGTGACTTGGCATTTTAGTAACATATTTTCATGACGAATCATTTATAAAATAGCAAAATCGTCCGGAAGTTCAAGGTATCAATATATAATCATAATATAATCAATATAACAATAATAACCTAGCTCAAAGAATTTAAAAATAAAAAGTAGTCGCGGCGTTATAAAAAGTGCAAAAAGCTCACCGTAAAAAAATCGATCCTCACATACCTACGTAAAAAGGTTGTTTTTTAACAATAACATTTAATCGATTTTCATTTGTATACAGCTTATGAAGCTAATTTAGTAGTGTGCAAATCTTATACTGAAAAATCGTAAGTTCGATTCCCATCTCAATAAAATTTTTTTTTTTACTTTTTACTCGATACTTATAAATTTTATTGCAAACATTTACGTGTTAATTTTCATTAAGATAGTCGCTCAATTTGCCCGTTATTTTATACAAAAACGCGTTTTAAAATGTTGTGTCAAGTGAGAAATTTTGTTTTCAAATATTAGTTACTTCAAAGCTTATAAAGAATAACGGTTTTCACGAAATTATGAATATTGATTTCCGCTTACCTAAATAACTAGATCTTACATGAATAATTTAAAATAAAACGGCCATTGGTTGAGAACCACCAGTACAACATTTCCAAAAATACAATCACCGAGAATTAATTGAGTTTTTCCAGCCTTGAACCAATCGAAATCCCTGGTCAGACGCAATTTTCTTTCTCCCCATGACCATTTCATTTTCTCATTTTTTTTTTTTTTTTTTTTTTTTTGATACGAGAAAATGAAGTTTTTAATACATATCATGTTAAAATGTACATTAGAACAAAGCGCCAGGATAATTTATTAATTGCATACGCTTGTCTGCACAAATGAGAGAATTTTACGTTTGTTAAAATGTAATTATTCTATAATATGTATAGAACGAGGAAGATGAAAACGTTGGAATGAAGACGAATGGAAGTTGAAAAGAACAAAATGAAAAAAAATGACGAAAAAAAATATTCAAACAAGTTGAACTGCCCGGATTTATCGCATTTACCGAGAGGTTTTCACTCGCTGCTCGAACGGATTATATTTCTATTATTATCGTCACCGTTGAATGTTGAATATTTTAACGCCATCGATATTTTCATAATTTCCATTAGAAAACGATGAGTGAGTTCCGTAGAAAAAACAGAGCCAGCAGGGCCACAAACCATTAGTGTGACGCCTATACAGGGTGGATCAAAAATAATAGAAAAACCAAGAATGAGGGATAGTTGATACAATTTTAAGATGAAAAATCATAGTAGAAGCCAAATGAAATCAATTAAATAAAATACTGCTCGGGTCTATTTCTGGGTGTTGCTCAGGCGTTTGATCGTGTCTGGCACCAAGGTCTACCGTAGAAGCTGGGAAATATCTTGCCAACTCAACTATTTAACGTCTTGGAAAGCTATTTAATGGACAGAACATTATATGTCCAGTGCAGGAATGTATCCAGCTCCAAATACAAAGTTGCAGCAGCAGTGCTACAAGGCAGTGTCTTTGAACCTACACTGTACTTCAGAGGTCGGCAAACAGCGGCCCGCGAGGCGTCTCGGTGTGACCCACAAGATATTCGCCAATTCGAATTTTGGAGTACATTTCTCTTATGTAGGCCGGTATCAATTCGCGTGGAGTTTCCTGAACTGTACACGGAAAAAATAGTGGTGTAAAATTTACAACACTAAAGTAGTAATATTTTACTGCACTTTGTATTCACTATCACCACAAATGTAACAGCTGATAACACACTATGTGTAGTAAATATATGAAGCTGTTACAACTGCTGAGTGTTGTACAATAAATAAATTTTGGCGTTTCTGTTACGTCATGAATTTTAACAAATTTGTAATCGTTACCATTTTTGGTGTATATAATACCATATACAATGTACAATTTACTCCATTATGTTGTAAAACCTTGTAAAACGGCTGAGAAAAAAAAACATCAGATCCATCTTTACCTGTTTCTATAATTATATTTTTAAGATTTTTAATGGTGCGCATGCGCCGCGTACAACATAACCAATAATTTTGACAAATAAATGCAAGTGTCAAAAATTCAATTATCATGGAGTCATTTTTACTAGTTCGTGTTGTAAATAATACTACAGTTTTTTAATTACACTTAACTGGTAAACGTTACCACACGTGGTGTCATCCAATATAATACTAGTTAATGTTGTAAAATTAACAAGGAATGTTGTTAAATCTACAACACATTTTATTCCGTGTAGGATTCCGACGTTAAAATGGCGGGAATTTTACAATTTATTTTTGGGTTAAAATGAACGGTGAATTTGGTGGTAATTTTCATTGGTACCTCGTATGTCGATTTTTTAATGTTCTCGATGCATGACTCCCAAGAGGATCCCAGAGCTCGTGACCGGGGAGGGGGAAGCTAGGCAGCATTTGTTGAAATGTTTGCCATTAGAACCACCACTGACCAAGTGCGGCCCTTACTAGACCCCACGTAAAATATTTGGCCTTTTTACAACCAATGATTGCTGACCCCTGCTGTACTTAATTTACACGACGAATCTTCCAGTGGAGGAGAATATATTGACAGCGACATTTGCGAACGACACGGCGATCTTATGTGGGGGCCCAAGTCCACACATTGCCACAAAGGAGCTGCAAGCTTATATAGACAAAATTAATGACTATGGTCAAAAAGATGGCGTATCAAGCTAAACTGGGATAAGACCAAGCTAGTAACGTTTAACCTGAAGAAAATGTATTATAAACAGTATATAAAATATCATTTTGTTTTAAATTTATTGAGGTAATCCCACGAGAGAGGATCTGCCACATCTCACCAAATCTCACCAAAGGTTAAGGGGTTTCAAATAATCAAAAAAATACTTCACGTAATTAAAGGATTTCCCCATATTACATGATTCATTTGACAAAAGCTTTATTTAATATATTTTTTTTTAATATTCAACCAGTGGCGTGTGGTGAAATTTGCGAGTAGGAAAGCGATTTTTTATTATTGTATCTTTAACTATGAAAATGCCTGGTAAATTTTTACACAAAGAAGCCATTTTTTACCATCGTTTTTACTTTGAAAATGTCAAATAATTTTTTTTAAAGCGCAAGATATACTTAACGTAGGTTTTGGCTTTCTGCTTTTAATAATTATTGCTTTTTCTTTAAACGGTTTGGAGCCAACCATTTTATTGAAAAAAATTTCAACTATGCAATTGCAATCTAAAACCATGCGGATATAAAGACTAAATTTTTAAAATTAAAACTTCTAGAAAATAATTTAAAATGTAAAGAAAACAAACGCACTATTATTACAATATTGTTTTTAACAATGTGGCTGCCAGGTACAGATACGCTCGTTCCACTCGTTATACGTTTATTTGGCTCTCACTATGTTTTATTGAAGAGAGCTATGGAATATTCTATGCATCCAAGCAAGCAAACCGTTTTAGCAAGTTGGGCCATTAGACACCGCATACGCATGCGCGATCATGTTGAATCGCTGTATGTTAAGTGGATTCTACAACCCAAGCAGCTTCCACAGGATATTAACCATAAGTCTACCTCATTTCATCATATCATTATGGTGTATAGTGGCCACGCTGTCCAAGCCACGGATTTCAAATATGTTGTTGGGTATTATATTTGATTGTAAGTAAGAGTTGAACGTTTAAAAGTTTTAGATTTGTTTGAAATTTTACTAACATTTGAAACTTAATTGGAATATTTAACCAAAATTCTAATATATAATGGATATATATGTACGCAAATTTGAAATATTTAAAAAAATTGGTTGTCTATAAAGTCGGTTTACGAACGATAGTTTTACGTGATAACGTCATAAAAAACACCTTGTTGATGAAAAATGGCGTACTCTTACGAATTGAATTATTATCACTGAATTATCATTATTTTGTTTAATAAAGAGGAGTAAATTGAAAATTAACAATTTTTTTTAAAAATGAAATCAGACTGAAAATTATGAAGAAAAAAGCAAATAAATCTTACTAAGAAAATTGTAAAAAAAAAACACAAAACACGTTGTCTAGGATTCAACAATAATATCGTACCTCTCTATGACTTGTATCGCGTTCTCTCTTGCACGTACAGGCTCAAATGGAACGTGACAAAATAGACGTTCTTTTTCGGACTGGCTGTCGTAGTTCATCAATTTATAATTTATAAAATACTCATATATTTTCGAAAGAAATTAGGGAAGCGGTGCTTTCAAGCTTCCATGGACTGCACGCCACTGACTTCAACCCCCTACAGTAACTCAAATCTTAGATTTTCTTTTTTCCACAGACGTCTGTTATTGCTGGACCATTATCCAATGTTACTAATTAATTTGCCACTAGCATTTGGAATATCTATGGTGCTTATTTGGTAAAAAGAACCAGAATTTAACTTAAAAGAAAAATCAGTTTTCGATTACTTTTAGGTCATTCTGTATATGCATACATATATACAGTTATGAGATGAACGAAACGAAAAATTAACAAAGAAATTTGCATGAGACCGTTTTTCCATTAAATGCCGGCATGTAATTATTAATATTTAAAACATAGCGACGAGTAGAACATAGACGACAACTTGGACTTGGTTTTCATCAACGGCGATTATTCAATTGAAATCAAACTCTTCAACCGTATGCATTATGTATTTGCAACGATAATATGAGTGAGTGGGTGAAATTTTGAATAATCACAAATGAGTTTGTCGTGCACATTGTGTGTGCAATAGCGACAGTGCAGCAACGAGCGACCGACGGTCCCTTGAAATGCACAACTCTACGTCTCGACTTCTTCATCAAAGTATTGACTATTTGAATTTGTCTACTCAACCGTGTTCGCCCTCGGGACTTTGTGTCATTCAATAAAATCCTTCTTTGCCCACCGGCGCCCAGTACTTTCAATATGCTGTCTCTCTAATACGTCTAAAGAAAATTATATTAATGGACATGCAGGCAAATATTACATTTTCCCCCGAAAAACGATCACACAAAAGCATTTTCATTTTCTTTAGGTTTTCCAACTCCATTTAGGTATATAAGGAAAAAAACAATCAAATAAATATCTTTTGAAAAATTTATTTTTCAAGGAAGCATTTCTCAGCATCAAAATCGAGTGAATAATCCTCGCTTGGTTTTCTCGAAAATTTAGATGTCACGTCAATGCATATGCCATTGAGTTATTGACGTGAAACATGAAAATATCGAAGATTTTCCTATTATTATTATTACTGGTGAAAGGAAAAGGAAAAATGATCGTCTCGATTGTGGCGGAAATGAAATGAAATGTACGAAATCAATTTTTTCTTTCCACACAAGTCAAGTCGAGAGAGCTTTTCGTTTCGTCGCGCTTCTCACCAGCCAAACCTTTTGTATAATATATACCTACTGTAGCTATAGGTATTGATATACGAAATTTATTATTTAATATATTCCAGGTAATAAAATTTTATACCGTACACTTATTGTCATTATATCAGACGGAGAATATCATTAAAGACTCTTGATGCATATTTTATTATGGTGAAAGAAAATAACAGAACTTAGTTCGTTTATTTGCTCGGAGAAACATTTTTTTCATGGAAATTATTGTATTTATTTATATATAAATATCTCACCTAACAACGTTTCTTCCTACTTATTATACAGAATGTTCAATTGTATTTATATACCCCTAGTAACCTCCCTTGTCAGAAGTGTCATAAGACTGTCGGTTAAAATGGAATTTCTTTCACTGTAAATTATTTCTATATACTTTCCCAATGTTCAATCAAAAACGTTCAATCGTTTTACTTGCTGTGTGTTGAAAACTATTTTTTTATTTTTTTGCTCTTCCGATCCACTAATCATTAAAAGTAGGTTTTAAAGTTTATATTAGGTTTGTTCCACTTGTCCATTTGATGATGTTGAAACACGTCCATCGAATGACAAAGAGTAAGTACACATTAACCAAGAGACAAGAGAGAGTGAAAATCATGAAGCAAGGGCTTCACCCTAATTAAAACTGGTTTTGCGGTGTTTAAACACCTCCAAATCAGTGTCTGGGTGAGCTATTGTCATAAAAATGTACGTTCATAGCTCGGCTTTCGGCCTGATGCGGCCAAACGGGTGAGGGCTGGGGCGTTTCTTCTTCTTGCTCTTTGTCTTACGTGGACGTGTTTTGCTTAAACGTCTGGAACAAACCTATTTTATCAAAATTAAAAACACATTCCTACAAAATAAAACACTCTTTGTATTTCTTGACCCAAAACCTCAAACAATGCATAATGCATGTTCCATTACTTCGTTCCATGGAAAAATCTTTTTAACAGTTTTTATTTTAAAGTTTATCCTGTTGAGAGTATGGGATAGTAACATTTACACTCCTTGATAAAAATATCTTTTTTATAAAAAAATTCACATTGATTCATTCATTTTTGTGTGATGGACAGTAAATATGTTTTTACGTTTATAACCATCCTGTTGAAAATATGCATTTCGCCAATATTTTAAGGAGTATGTTGATTGTACAATTTCTAGCCTAACAAGTTTCCTGCTCGTATTCCAAAAACAATGTTGATTTATAGTTTGGTTTTGACATAAAAATCAACAAATTGATATTTTTCATTCATAGCTATCCTGTAGAAGCCACACAGTTTCCTAGAATATCTTTTTTTATTATTTATTACAACATTTTTTTTACAAAAATGTACATTCATTATGTCATTTCTGGCTTAAAGACAATAAGAACGTGTTCCTATATTAACCGTTATCCGACAAGAGTAGGTATTTCTCCAAAGTAAAATTATTGAAATTATACATTAATTTATTTATGCACTTTCTGCCCTATAAAGTAACTTTCTAGAGACAACCACGTGGTTTCGTTACTTCATTTTTTGTGAGAAGCCATAAAGTGTCCTAATTTTTCTAGGATAAATATTACACTGCGTCTTTGATAAACATAATATATTCTATACTTGCATACTAAATACTATCAAAAGTCTGTAAAATACTGTAACGGGATTTTTCAAATCTGTACTAAGCTTCTTGTTAACGGTTTTTGTATTCGATGAAAATTTTACAAAACGTTTCATTAACCGAACTACTTTTTTTACCTTTATTCGTAAACAAACAATTAATCACAAAAATCACTTTATTTTAATGACGGTTTACTTGAATCATTTGTATTCACAAAATGAATCAATTCAAATGACTTTATAAAATAGGTCAATTATGTGTCCTCTGTTGCTTTTATAGGCAAACCTTTCCGAACATTCTAGATAGTTCGATTGCCGAACATTTTAAAAAGTTCCAGAATCGTTGGCTCTCAATAATGAAAAGTTCAAATATCCTTTATTAGAATTGTCATATAACAATCTAGAATGTTCCATTTTTTCCATCGCTGTTAATTGTCTCTAAATACGTTTTTTTTTTAGGTTAACATATTTTATAAATTCGGTTGCCCAGTGAAAGTGTAGTTTTAATTCAATTCGTTTAATTAGTCTTAGGGTACGAACAGAACAAGTAAGTCGCGGTCGAGGTGGCGGTCGCGATCGCGGTCGATGCCGACATCCATGTAAATCAAACACATTGAAATGAATGGAAGCGAACAGAACAAGTAGGTCGCGGTGGAGGTTTAAAGCGATGCCATCCAGGAGGCTTACATCGATGCTTTTGAAAATCAAATGAGTTTGATTTACATGGATGCCTACTGCGCGGTCTACAAGGATGCTTTCCTGTGATTGGTGCGTTCAAAGCCAAATTGTTTCAATTTATTGTTATTGTTTTTGTATTTGATTATTAAGTTCGTATTCAAGTGCTAAATGAAGGAACTTGACAGAACGTGTTCACTTGACAGTAGGCCTAGCTTGACATCGAGCATCGCAGGTAACCTCCTTGTTATGTGCTGTCGACATCGACCGCGACTTAACTAGTAACAGCGATCGCGACCGCCACCTCGACCGCGACCTACTTGTTCTGTTCGTACCCTTAGAGTTGACTCCTCTAAAATAAACAAACACTACCTCGTTTTATAAAAGTTTCGAGTAAATTGATATATAGATTTATTTAGATCTGAATTGAGAGATTGATTGTAGATTTATCAAGTAACTAGATATTTTAAACATTTTAGCTTTGAAATAAAATAACTTGAATATTCAATGCTTAAGTTGACTTGATATTTCAATTTCAATAATTGACTTAATCTTCAAACTACTTGACTTAAATTTGACTTAAAATGAAGTCAAGCTATTTTTGAATCAAGCTAAGCAGCGAATCTCTAGATATGGTTAGGAATATTTTATATTTGTATAGATGTAGATATAGAAAATCGTTCAGAACTATTCCAGCGCAATAAAGCATTACTTTCTACATAACAAAAATAAACTTCATTTCCATCTAGGAAAAATGAGTTGAATAGTTTTTTTTTCTGTTAAACAACAAAACAAAACTGAAACAAATTCATAATGAGGTTGGTGGAAATTACAAATTTATTGTGATCTCCTTTTTGTTCAAACTTTTTTACATTTTTATGAGACAAAAATAGAAAATATAATACCTACTTATTAATTATTAGGTTTTAATGACAAAAACTTTCATTGTTGAAATTTAGCATCACACTATCTCAGACTTTCATGTTGAGGATTAAACTGAAACTAAGTTTTTGTTTCAAACGTATCACAAAAATAATCTCTTACAAAGCACATTTCTAGCCCGACGACGACGTTATATGAGTGAAATTGAATATTTGTGTGAATGTGGTCATAAGGGCGATTCGAAAAATTAATTTTTCTTATGGTATCCAAAAAATAGGAAAATTTTTTTTTTTGAGTTTTCATAACTTTGGAACAGCTTATCTAAACAACAATCTGAAAGACGATATTTAAAGGAAATTTTACGCTCTACAAAAAAGATTTTTAGAACTAAGTTGAAAACTATTAAAAATTTTAATTAGTGTTATTTTTGAACTCTGATATCTTTGAAACGGTTGATCTAAGGACATTTTGTTCTAAGGACCTTTTTTGCAGAACGTAAAATCCTTAAATCCCCTCTTTCAGATTGCTGTTTCAATGAACTGTTCCAAAGTTATGAAAATTTAAAAAAAAGTGGTTGCGTGTACTTATGTACGCGCGTGAGAAGTTATACTTCTTTGGCTTCATTAAAAACTAGTTTTTATTAATTGCATTCAAATAATCAGTTTTTAAAAAATGTAAATTCATATTTAATAATAATAATAATAATAATAATAATAATAATAATAATAATAATAATGATAATAATAATAATAATAATAATAATAATAATAATAATAATAATAATAATAATAATAATAATAATAATAATAATAATAATAATAATAATAATAATAGTAATAAAACGAGTATATATATTTAAAGATATAATTATTATAAATAAAATTTAAAAAAAATATTTTAATTTATATCAATAAAAAATAACCAAAGGAAGCTGCCCGACGTTTATAAAATTTGTCAGGATCATTTTTCTGGTTAACAATTCATGCATGTCATGAAAACGAAGTTTCATAAAAATTGCGAAATAAAGTAAGTAAGTAGCTACTTTTCAAAGTAAATGTCTTAGCCTTATTCATATCTTGTGTTTCTAAATTATTATTCTAAGATGGTTGAATCATTTCAGAATCCCAGATTTCGTGTCAACTAATAATATGCATGAAATGCAGACGTCATTTTTATCACTAAACTAGAAAAATGGTATAACAGCTACTGCAAAATTCGAGAAAAGTAAAAACTTATTTTTTAATAATATGTGTCATTTGTATATATACATTTTTTCTAAATAAAATATAAAAAATATATTTAAAGAATTAATTATTTTTAATTTAAATATAAAAATAAGTAAATAAATAAAACAAAAATTCAAATTACGCGCGCCAAGTTAAAAGAAACCGAATGGTTTTGCGGCTAACTTCATTTTGTTAATTTTTGTCTCAAGATGGCCGCCCATCTAAAAACTTCACTCTCATCATTTTTTCATAACGCGTCTAAAGAAGTATAACTTCAAAAAATCTGTGCTATTTAAATGAAACATGAAAAAATGAATTGTGGCAAACCTTGATATTGATATTAAGAACTTTGTTTTAATATTTACTACCAACTTTCCGACGCGATAAGATTTTTATTTTATTTTTTATTTTTTTTATGCATCCTTTTGGTCATATACATTAACATTCGTTTCACAAACGAGTTTATAAAATTCAAAGCATCCAGTTATCTACTGTTCTAATTATTATCAACATGAGCAGTGTTCATGTTTAAGTTTCTTCATAAGAGTTGTTATTACAATGAATTTATGAGAATTGGAAGATACTGTCCGGGGTTTCATTAACCTTCTAGTTAAAAGTTAAATCCAAATGTGTCATTATGATGTGCAACGTAAATCAATCACCGTTTATTAATAGCACTGACTAATTAATCGCAAGCGGCCAACAACGTCACGTCTTGTCCAGAAACTGCTGACCGCAGACTTGAACATAGTTGGGCTGCTGTCTGCTTCGTGTGTCCCTCGTTCTAATTTAAATACACTCGAGAAATTTCCGCTCTCTTGATAATTAATTTCCACTGAAATCTCCCTTTCTCTCTCTCTTAAACAACTTCCTGTTGAGAAAACTAATAATTCATCTGATTCACCTGTTTTTTCTTTGCTTACAGTTTATCGGGACGCAAGTCGGATCATTTCTGCTGGGCACAATCGGTACTGCCGTGCTACTGGAATACAGCACACACAACTCGAAAATCCAGCCAATTATCCGGGACGTTATGATGCGTTTAATTATGAACAGTCACTCGGAAATGAATCGGGAAACACTCGCCGTGATTCAGGAGAATGTAAGTGTAAACTCGCATGTAGCGAAATACCTGGCGGGAAAATTGTCGTGTCATGTCATAAAAGTTACATAATACATAGCTACAATAAGCTTGGCAAGTTGAACTTATCGTTAGAGAACAGGCTATTATGTTTTATGACGCGCCGCGAGCACAATTCGTATTACTCGAATTGGATCAGAGGATAGATTTATTTTTTCTTTTTTTTTGTGATGAAGCAGATAATATTTTCCTTTTTTCCAAATGTCGTGGTAATGTCACGACTTACGAGCAGATACTAAAGTATGAAATCTTCCAGCGGATTATTATGATCGTGACATTAAATTTTATTGGGATCGCGTTTTGCGTCGACTTGTGAGGATTGGATCGATCAAACTTGAACGATTCAATTATTATAATTTAAAATTTTTGAAAAAGTTAATCTTATATGTGGCTCTAGGAGGCTCAAAGCAGGGGTTTGAATACCCAAAAAAGGTTTTATTATTCAGAATTCACAACTGCAAAGAAAGTATTGGTGAAAGTTGATAGGGGTAGCTTTGAAGGAGTGTTTCACCTCCTACAATTGTTTAATCTATTACAAAGAAAGACTCGCTTACATTTTTTTGAAGCAAAAGGTATCCCAAACTAAACAAAAACAGAATAGAATAGTAACAATTGGATAAACTTCACTTAAATTTGGGAAAAGGTTTAAATATATAAAGCGTAGGTACATAAATAGACCAGTGCTTTTAACTTTTGAAAATGGTAAAAGGCGAAAAAAATTATAGTAGGATGAAACCCATTGGAAAAGGAAGAGAATATAACAAAAATAAAAGAAAAAATAAATTACGGTTGATCTGAGGTGGGGAAGTGGAAAGAGGGGTGAGTAAGGGTAGAAACGGTTTCTTATGGAAAAAAGTTAATTGGCAAAGTTATAGATAATAGGTAGATCTACAACTTTTGTGCCAACATTTTTTTCACATAACCTCAAAATTTATGTCAAAAATTCAAATTAACAAGTTTTTAGTTTTTAATTTTTACCTTTTACAAAAAAAAAAAAATTTACACGAAATTTGGTGAAAACTTACCTTTTAATGTACCAAACACACTGTATTTTTTTAATATTAATTTTTTAACATTATAATGACTTAATATCGAAAAAGCACCCTAATTTTTAAACGAAATTTCACACGTCAAAACATCTGATTTTTTTTAAAAAGTTGGTTAGATTTTTGTTCATTGAAATCTCCACTTTCTGATGGTGTAAAAAATATAGTACATATTACAAACAATATATAATGCATATAATACATAATACAATTGTACATAACACAGTTTTAAGTAAGAATTATAGAACTAGATAAGTCGCTGATGACCTTGAACGTTCCAAGCGACTATGAATAAACAAAAAAAAAACAGTTTTAAACAATTTATTACTTTTACGCTTCAATTTTTGCATTTTCCGAGAACATTTAACATTGTAATGTATATATTTTTGTCACCATTAGAAAGTAGAGGTTTCAACGAACAAAAGCTCACCAGCTTTTCAAAAAAAATCAGATTTTTGGATGTGAGAATTTTCGATTGAAAATGATGGTGCTTTTTCGATATTAAGTCATTATAAGGTGGAAAATTAATATTTTAAATCAAAAAAATTGCAGTGTGTTTGGGACATTTAAAGGTTAATTTTTACAAAATTTCATGACAATTTTTTTTTTTTGTAAAAGATAAAATTAAAAACCAAAAACTTGGTTATTGGAATTTTTCACATAAATTTTGAGGTTATGTGAAAAAAGTGTTAGAACAAAATTTGTAGATCTTTTTATTACCTACAACTTTGCGATTTAACTTTTTTCCATAGGACTTGTAGTTTTGTCGAAAATCTAGATAAACCGTTTCTACCCTACCCCCCCCCCCTTTCCACTTCCCCATCTCAAATCGACCGTAATTTATTTTTCCTTTTATTTTTGTTATATTCTCTTTCTTTTCTAATGGATTTCACCCTACTATAATTTTTTTTCTATTTAAAAATTATTTACCCTGGTCTAAAATGTGTAAAAGGAAATTCAATGTTAACCAACATTTGGTCTCCCTGTCACAAAACCTCAATTTTTTTTTACATTTACATCCCTAAAACATTGTAAAAGCTTAATTAACCATCACAAAAACGGCAGCCTACTTTTACGACGCAATACTTCCATGTCTACTCTTTCATAAAACATATTGAGTTAGGACCAAATCCCTTGAAATATGTTAGGAGTATGAAGCTTTGTATATAAATTTTATTGAAAAAACGACAAAATATTAATGTTGTCATGTTTTACATCCCGATTTTAAAATTTAATTAAACCCGAGCCTAATATTTTTATTATCTTAATATATCCATCCGTAAAACTGTAGGTGTATATAAGTTTCCACCGGAAATTAAATTGTTTCAATTTTTAACCCTCAATTAAGTGTCTTTTATGTTATGATCCCATGTCGAATCAACGACGAGTCGAGAAATTCATAAAATTTCATTCGAAAGCTTTGATAAATAATTTATTTAAAAAAAAATTTTTAAGATTGGATGTTGCGGAGCGGACGGAGCCAACGACTATCTTGTGTTGCGACAACCGCTTCCCACTCAGTGCCGGGACGCAGTAACCGGAAACGTCTACTTTTATGGTTGCGTTGATGAACTCACATGGTTCATGGAGAGCAGATCGACTTGGCTCAGCGCCATCACACTGGCTCTCAGCTTTTTATGTGTAAGTCTACTTTACTATTTTCCTTTTTGATCACGTCATAATATTCAAAGAACTCTCATTAAGTGGAACTTTAAGAAACTATAAAAAATTAATCGAAGTTTAATGGAAAGTCAAAACCATCAAAACCTTCTTCCAGGTTCAACTAGAGTAGCACGACTCAAGAAAACAAATTTCGACTCACTCAGATGAAAATATAAAAATGAAAAAATTGTTGAACTAAGAGTTCAACTTATCGAGAGTTCACTGTATAGTTAATAAATCCAAATGAAAATTCAGTTTCATATCGTTAAGCTTTCAAGATTAACTCGAATAAAACACACTGTATCTAATAACTTTATCTCGACAACAATCAACGGGATTCTGTATTATAATTACATTTGGTCACACGGTCGGAATTACGGTCGAAACAAACACCAATTTGCAATATAGACGAAATAATGGCCATCCCTGTGATACTTTAATCATCCGACCAGCTTAAGTAATTAGCCTCTCTTTCGATTCACTCCATTTTTTGTCATTGAAATGCTTAATTGTCCAAGAAATAATTGTACCAACTTGCATCTACATAAAATACCAAATATCGAGGCTCTGGCCTATTATATAATATTTTCATAGTGTTGACGAGATGCATGTTTTTACTAAATTGGTTCTTTGTGCTAATTTCCTCCCGTTCTGTTCCTATTATTGTTTAATTCTTCTTCGTGGAAATTTGCGAGTTTATGAGAGACAGGAAGGATAATAAAAAATCATAAATAATTATACCTTCGTACACTGTTTGTGTAGGATGAAGAAAATTAAAAAGCTTTCAGCTTAGATTGCTTGGTTAAGTATTGAAAGCTTTCCTTTTTTTCAAAAGGTGTAAAAAAAGTATGCTATGAAATATTAGAGCTTTACCTACCATGTTAAATCTTTGAGTACTATCTTTCATCTTACCTCCATCATAAAACGTCTTATTTTCAAATATTTGCAACCAATTTCAATTCTTTTAAATTAAATCATTTTTTATCTCACTGTCAATCGAACGAAATAAATGGTGGGAAAATTTTTTAATTTCCGTCAAAAAATACGAGTGAAACGATTGAATTTCTTCGAATGTTTCAATTTATGTTTTTTTTTACAATGGAATTTAACGAGAATATTTTGAAGATCGCGAGTTGTAGTGCGTTGAACATACAAATTTTGAGTATTTGCGATACTTAAATTAGAGATATGTGACTTGACTGTATTTGAATATGAAACGAAGAGCAGATATGGAATTATAAATCTCATGGTCCAGATTTAAAACGTCTATGTCAGAGATATTTCTCTGAAAAAAATTGTTTAAGACTGAAGTAGGGATTTACTATTTTTATATTTTTATCTCTAAAAATTTTATTAATGTAAATGAACTTAATTTTTGTTTGAAGGTTAATTAAAAAATCTCCTGTAGGTTCTGTATTATTCTTTTGCTAAACAGGACAATTGTAGGCTATTATCTGTTCTTATTCATGGACCGATCAGCATCAGTGAATATGCATGAATTAATGTTAATCTTTTATTGAATAAAAATTATAATTAGAAAAATATTTATTACATAAAATTTAAGCCACGCAATCAATAAATCTAAAAATTAACAACTTTTTTTTGAATCATGATACTTTTGAAAGCAATTTTTATGGATCTGCGGTCCGTTTTTCTTCGGTTTTCCGTTTATTCCACTAAAGACCACATTAAGTACCTAGAAATAAGACAGGACAGGAGGCTTGTATTCCATCTTCACATATCATCAATATTCTGAACCTGCCGAAGCAGACTTTTTCTTCTCAATCCAATCCTAGATGCATCTTTTCCTTTTGCTATCCCTCCATTTAAGCATGCTCTACGTTTTTCCAAAGAAAGAGCCTTGCTTTCCCAAATCAATAGACTCCAAAAAAAGTACTACGGATAATCACCAACTAGCTATGGTATGTGTGTGGGTCAGTCTCAGGGGTGCTCACTTTGACTTGCTCTGACGTCACTGGTTTGTTGTTTCTGACAGAAGCCAGTAGAGGCGTTAAAGGCCATTAGCTATCGTTGGTTTGTGGAGGATTCCACCTGGTGACTGAATTTGGTTGGCACTACTATATTTAATAAAATATGCTTTTTATTTAGGTTATTAAATCCTTTTAACAAAAAATTTAAACTTTTATTATTTCAATGGTTAATTTTTATGAACATAATACATGTTATTTTGATTATTTTCTGTCATTTTATTTTAATTGAATAATGAATATACCTTACTTAGCTATATATTTTGAATTTCCGCGTCAGTCAACAAACCAGTGACGTCATTTTTAGAGATCAAAGAAACACCGCCTAGCTAACTGAGCATACCTTATGTATCTAATAACCTTAGGTCAGTCTTGCGTCGTGATCTTAATCTCACCCAGTCGATAAAGCTATAACCCATAAACTCACAAAATACATAGACAAACAAAACCTTAGGGCTTAGAGTTTAGGCCATTTTAACCCGGTCATTTTCATTAAACTGTAACGTTTTTACGGGTTCGAGGATTTGTGTTTAGTGACAACAATTTATTTTTAACAATTGTTTATTTATTTAAGCACTGGTCACTCTCCAATTTTATGTAACAACTTATCACTTTCGCTCGTAATGTCAGTTTATTTTCAACGGAACTGCTGTTCCTTGTTCTGGCTTATTTATACCCAACCAATCACCGTTCTCGAATATTCCAAACGATAAATGCTCTATTATTAGAATATTCGATTCCATTGTTTTGATGTCTGTCTTTTTCTCATTTATTAATAAATCAATGAAGAAATGTCTAGAAAACAACGATTATCTCTTGCTTTCCCGCTCCTCTATTGTTACATTAATCCGCGCAACAGGGGTTCTGACCAACCCACGAAATTGGCCAACTCCCAGTCATAAAATGGCGACACTCTCCGAGACATACGGCGTCCTATTCTTAGACTTGTGTCAATACAATAAAATATATAACAATCTGATAGATTACCACCACAAAAATGAATAAAACCTTTGATTGCAAATAATTTTCCTCTGTTTGGTCTTAAAATGAAAATATAAATCTAGGAACTATTTAGTTTCTTTCTAGTGCTATATTTTACATTAAATTATTAGTGTTACTCTTATTATAAAACATTTTCAGGGGATCAAAATTTCGTGCAGTCTTAGTGATATTATCTAACTACGAAAATATACAAAAAAGTATAAACAGAAATGGATACTTTGGTAACAAGTAATCGTCAACTTACAGTCGATTAACTATCGGAAATGTGTTGAAAGTTATAGAGAATTTGCTTGCTAATATCGAATCCTCCAACAAGTTCCATGGAGGATATTTGAAAAAAAATTCATATGTAATGACAAGGTTCAATAAACTGAATATTATTGAAAGGTTATAAAACAACAAAAGAGTTTCCCAGTTATATGGATCAAATTTGAGTTAAAATTAATAAATAAGTTGAGCAATTTTTTTTCTCCAATCTACCTTAAGTTATTGTTAAAAGTTATTCTTTTCCTCGACCGACAGAAGAACAATTGATGATGGAATTGGAATTAAAATTATTAACTTGATGCACATTTGAGTCAATTTAATTAAAAATATAGTAAAACGGTTTGTTCGCGAGAACTCAATAGGGAAGATACAAAAAAATCAATTTAAACATAAATAAAGTTGAGCGAGGGAAAATAAATGATTGTTCAATGCAAAGAAAACGATCGGTCTATACATAGGTATACATTTCAAAAGGTGTATCTCTATAGGTAGATTACAGTCGATTCAATTCATATAAATTCGTCCGTTACTGATCCGATGATGTTTATAACACTGATGGTAACAATGATGCTACTGATAATAATACATTTGCCGCATTTGAAATAAAAAAAGAAGTAAAGTGAAATAAAATAAAAAGTGAGCATTGTGTTTACTTTTTATCGTATACAATGGTATCCCTGTGAGAGGTAATTCAATTTCCAGCGAACAGTTTTATTATTGACATAATAGGAGCATCTATGTAATATCCACATTTTCACTAAACCAATATTGGGAATGAGATCTGGGTGCAATATAATATCCGGCCCTGGAATGGTTAGTTTAAGTTGATTAAAGCACGTCTTACATATACATTATACTACGTATAGTGGCCGTCGCTTCTCTTGTACACAATGTACGCTGACTCATCCCACGGCCGTTTCTTCCCTCGGTATTCTTATCCCGATTTTCGTTCGCGACCCACCTACGACTGGTATCGTCATATACTCAACTTAAATTAAGCTTCGATGTCTACTTTTATCCGGTTCGCCTCTGATATATCATTGAGATATCATCGCTTTAATCAGTCCGAGTTCATTTTACAATACGTTTAATTTTTTTAAATAATTTTATTATATCCCAATTCGGGAATGCGGTCGGTGGTGTGGTTGTGTTTGCTTTAACTCTTTCTCGGTTCTCTCTCCACGTGCTTTGTTCTTGTTTCAATTAACGTTTCAAATGGATTGGTTCGGTGCGGCTCGACCCATCCATCCCTTGAATGCGAATTATCTTAGTTCATTTATCGAGGTTGAATGGATCCATGTTTTTCATATCGACCATTGTTCATTTTATCAACCTATAAAACATGGTGGTGAACGAGTCGTCGGTCTATTGATGAAATATTAAATGGGAATCAACGTTGGTCATATCGGTTTTGAAGAAAACAAAGCCAATAAAAAAAATTCCTTTGGAAAATGTCGTTTACAAATGTTTGAGTACAAAAATATTTAATGGAAAAATTTTAATGTAGTTTTCAGCAATTTTCAATTTTCAGAGTCAGCAAAGAGAGTCAAAAAAGTTAAACTAAAAATTGTTTTAACACACAAAACTGATTCAAAAATAATTAAGAAATGATAAAAAGATACAAAGGGGATGAAAATTATAATTTATTAGGCTTTTGAAATGTTGCGGTATAATACTGGACTATAGTTTAATGGTCCATCGAACGATAAAAATGCATTCTTTGAAATCCATTGTTATCCTTATCTCAAAACCCAATAAGCCTGCTACAGATCCATCATGCTAAAGGCCTTCTTTTAAACTAAAACTTCTAAAACTTCTCTTAAAAAGAATCACTCCGTTACTGGATAATCACAATTTTATCCCTTCCCACCAATTTCGTTTCAGACCATCTCACTCCACCACTCAACAGTGTTGTAGGGTAGTAGATAAAATCTCTGCGGCTCTTGAAAAAAAAATATTTTTAGCAAGGGACTTTTCTGGATGTCACACAGGCGTTTGACAGGGTATGGCATCCAGTTCCTAGAAGTTCCTACCATCCCAATATTTCCTTATTCTCAAATCTTATTGTAACGTTTTTACGGGTTCGTTGGTTTGTGTATAATGACTACGAATTTGTTTCTTAACAATTGTTTATTTATTTTACACTTATGCACTACACGTTAACAATTAGCCAGTTTTCAAAGTCACTTATTCACTATTACAATGTCTACTGTCACAATTTATATAACACTTTCACAATATTCACAATATACACTTTATTTAACAATTCACTGATCACTCTAAGCACTTTAACAATATTCACTTGATTTATTTCAACAATGGCCGAAGATTTCTATCACACGTAATGTCGTTTAGTTGCACTGTTGATTCACGACTCGAAGATTTATTTGAATACTGCCGATGATTTATTTTAATACCCTCGGTGATTTATTTGAATACTGGCTCGCCTTATGCTTGTCCGGGGCTTATACAGGATTTCAAAATCCTTCTAGTAAATTCGGCTGTATTGTCCCTCGACTTTTTATTTTTTTCGGAATCTATTTTTGTCGACACCACTTTCTAGAATTCTCCGAATTATCGATCATTCTAGAATCTTTACTCCTTCTTAATTCATCCAGTAATCCTTTTCGGCCCACCCTCTCTATATGGGGCTCCTCACTACTATAAATCTGAAAACAGACAGCCTTCTCATTGGCTGGCTGATGGTGACGCCCACTCCCGCTGGGCCGGGTAAGTGTAGGAGTTAAACTGGCGCCGTTTCTCAGGGAAGCAAACTGGGCACCATCCTTTATACCATATTTATATCTGATATCCCAACCCATCCTCACGCAATGATAACTACCTACGCAGATGATCCTGCGACCCAAACCCGTTTCAAGCCACCAATAAAATACAGCGATACCTCGACCTTATAGCCAACTGGTGTAAGAAATGGAAAGTAAAAATAAACAAAAGTAAACGTAACATTCATTCTAAACAGACAACAATGCTCATCGATAATGGACAATAACAAACCACTTATGACCTCAACAGACCTTAACTTTAAAGGACCACTAGGTCCTTCTAAAAATCCTAAACGCTCCTTATCATGTCACAAATTAAGTAATTCATACAGATCTTAACGTTTCTTATATTTTCAAACTTATTTCCAATAGATTCATTAAATTCCATGACAAATTATTTTCCCATTCTAATCCAGATGTCCAAATTCTTTCCTTCAAAAATTCCTTCACGTTCTTTAAAGCGAGAATGGCCAAGAGACTAGCTCCCAATTTCTTAGAGAGTTCCAGTTCTGGCTGTTAGCTTTCATCAATATACTCCTAGTCTGTTTGGTTTGACTTTTAATTTAAAGGGTTTTAATTGTAATCTAATAACCCCTTTGCTCATTGTATAATTTTTTTTTTGGCGTTTTAAGTTGCTTTAACAGCTAAGGTCATATCACGACTGTCTAATCACAGAAAATTTCTGTTGGTCAATGTTAGGTTGTCAATGTTTTAATTTTAGGTCTAGGATCCTAAGTCTAGGATTCAACGGGGAAATGAATGTTGATACAGATTTCAAATAAATAAGAAAGAAAAAAATTGTTTAAAATAAGTACAATGAAGCTTGTTTCAAAGAAAAATTATAAATAGTTTATGATTAAGTATGGTTAAGATCCAAAAAATTTTTTTTCAAAAGTAAAATAATCCTAAACGAGGAACTAAATACAGATTTGGGACAATTCTTATTACAATACAAAGAGATCTAAGTATATATTGAAAGTTATGGGTTATTGTTTAGGAATTTAAAAAAGTAAAAAGTTTCTCTCTTTTTTTTTTTTTTTATTAATTTGACAACTTTTTGTACATATATTGTACTATATAGTTCGGCTCTTATACATGAAAAATGTTCATAAAAGATCGTATAACTTTTATTAAGGGATTATGTACAGTTAGGAGGGCCAAAAAAATTATTTTTCAAGAATTTTTCCTGAGAATACTTTTGAATTTTTTAATATAAAAATGTACTTTATGGTACTTTAAACTATATTTCAACATTTTTGTATTTGTAAAAATAATAATTTTGAAAGCTGCTATTACTGATCTCAAAAGCTCCTTTCAAAAAAGGCAAATTATGGTAACCACAATATCTCTGGACTGTTTTATTTAAAATGAAAAACCCAAACTGATTTCGTTAAAGCAATATATACCTACACGGAAGAAAATAGTGGTGTAACATTTACAACACTAAACTAGTAATATTTTTACTACACTTCGTGTTCACTATAACCACAAATGTAACATTAGATAACAAACTGTGATGTATTCAGCTCTAACGTATAGTATTTTTAACTACCATAGTGTAGAAAATATATGTAGCTGTTACAACAGCTGAGTGTTGTACAATTAACAAATTTTGGCGTTTCTGTTACTGGTGCGCATGCGCCGCGTACATCATCACCAATAATTTTGACAAATAAATGCAAGTGTCAAAAATTTCAATCGTTTTTACTAGCGCGTGTTGTAAATAATACTACAGTTTTTTAATTACACTTAACTGGTAAACGTTACCACACGTGGTGTCATCCTATCTAATACTAGTTAATGTAGTAAAATTAACAAGGAATGTTGTTAAATCTACAAACCTTTTTTTCCGTGTAGTCTTGTAATAAATCAAAAGAATAATAATTTCATGTAGTGATTTCTTAAAAGAAATAATTATCGATGAGAAGAAAACCTTTAATAAATTATTTTAAAAAAACACTTTAGAAGCTTGTGTTAAAATTTGAGGCTGATCGGTTCAGCCGTTCTTGAGAAATCGAAAGTCACTATTTCGATTTAAGAGAGTTGGTCACCGACTTTAAAAGCACAGTTTTGAGTTTGAAGTTTCAAAAGCACTTTACATGGACTGAAAACTGTCTTTAGAAATTTACGTGTAACTTTGAAAATAATCTCCGGATGGATTTGAAATTTTCTACGTGTCTACTTAAATATATGTACATTACAAAAATGAGGAAAACAAAACTTTTTCTTTTAAATTCTAACTAATTATAACCTCATTAATTCAAATAAATGCTATAACAAATATTAAAAAAGAATCTGACAACCAAACCAACATCAAAAAGCAAACTAATTTCGCTTATCTCTCGCACAGTCCTATTACGTATATGATTCATCGAAAAGTTTTCAATATTCCAAAATAGTGAAATTATCAAAGCTTTGGTGCGGTCAAATGGTTGCTTTCATCGGCTTCTTTGAATCCGGACAAATTTGCAATATTGACTCGACGTACACTACCTAAAATAAGAGGCCATCTATGTATATCGATTCTCTGCTTGAGTTTCCTATGTATACATTACACATAAACATATATTCACGTCCATTTCAACTAATATCCAAATGTATGATGCCACGATAGCCAAAGCCATTCGATAAACATAGTTTTTCAATCGAACCAACGAGGGCAAGTCATAAAAAAAATGAATAAAAATAAATGTTTGGATGAAAAGAAAATGTGGTTGTTGTTTCGCATATAGATATTTTAAGTTGGAAAAACGTTTTTTTTTTTTTGTAAGCCTTAATAACCCGCAAGTTTTCCAGTGGCGGATGAGACGAAGAAGTGAATCGCGAGATCAAAGTAAGTGGTTAGTTGTATTGTTGTTGCGACATAATGAAAAAGGGTTGGTCGAATGATGCAATGTTTCTTTCTCCCTCATATTGTAGCAAAGCAAAGCTCATGAAGCGACGAGCGCATTAAAAATGAAACTAGCTACAATGCCACCATATTAAATCCTTACGATACGAGAGTACCATCTTATACCATACACACACACACACACACATACAATTGGATAGATGCGCGAATTTACACTTACATCGCGGAAATCATTTCAAAGGATGAGCACAAAAACGGATATTATTGTCAAGACAATAAAGTCTATAAATCATTTTTATATATATTTATCAGTATAACGTAGAGATGAGGAAAAAAAATAAATAAGTGCGACGCCAGACATCAACCTTTACAATAAACCACACGACATGGTGAGCTGAATGGAAGTAGAAAAAATCCCATTGTTTGAAATCTCAAGACTTGGGGAGTCTTCGTAATTGAAATTCTCTGAAAGAAATTCTTTTCCTAATGAATCAATCATCAAATGTTGGACTATTTTCTAACCAAAAACCTTTTATATTTAAGTGTAGTTTTAGCACAGCCTTTGCATATTATAATCAAGTAATTTATATTAATTTAAAGACGGGGATTTGGCCCGGGTTTATGTCTCTATGTATTGGCTGTATGTGTAGGTGTGTGTGTGTGTGCGTTGCTCGCTGGAGACTCAAGCGTGGTCTTGTTTTGTTGATGTTGCAAGAAAATCAGATTATCCTGGAGCTCGTCTAATGGCCAGTTCAAATCTAATATCACGTTTAATTGTACTAATGAGAAGGCCGCTTTCACGTTGTTACATTGCGTATGTTAACCAACAGATATCCTATAGGTACACTGGTAGTTGATGGAGGTCGAGCGGGATTTTTTCACATCTCCAAAACACGCATTGTGTGGGTTTGGTCAGTTTTAATCTATAGTTGCCGTCTCATTGTTATTAAATATGCATGCAGAGAACATTTTAATTTTGCTTTTGAATAATTAATTGATTATAATAGGTACATGCAATGGCTTTGGCACGAGTAAACTCTCTCTTTTTTGAATTTTTATTTAGTAACCTGTGGCTACCCATAACTTCGTTCACGTAAGAATTAACAAAATAAGTAGAGACTGCAGACTTAAAGAACCATCCCTTTTGAAAAATAAACTGCAAAATCATTTTACTGAAGAAAAATTTCCGAAAGTTTCATTATGATAATACATATAAGATATTGTAACAATTTTTAGCACATAAGGGTAGTATTCGTAGTCACTCAAATTTGAGGAAACACTCAAGTGTGGTGATTAGTGTCGGCTCTTTAAAATTATACATATTAATAATGGCAGGAGGGTTACCCACATTTATTTAGCACTAGACCTGAACGAATCAAATGTCTTAAGGTTATAATGAATTTCCGTCAGGATACCTGCAAGAGACAATAACTGCAAGTCGGAATTTCCAGTTGCCACATCACTCCCCTCCTAGTGACCTGGTCACGATTGTCGTTGGGCCGTGAGACTCTGGGCTGCTAGGCTCGAGTCCGAAAACAACGCGGGACGAGTATGGAGTAGCTCAACCGATGGCCAGGATGCCGCTACTCCATAGTTGAGTTCCCTGGTGAGGGGGCCCGATGTATGTGCTATTGCTTGCGTGCTACAATTCGGGGTCACCAGAATGTAATGGTGGGATTGGTTACCTACATTTATTTACATTTACATATAATATATTTATAATTGTATAAGCTAGCACTGGCCCCAAACAAATCGAATTGCTTAAGATTATAATGAATTTCCTACCACCTGCGAGAGACAATAAGTGCAAGTCGGAATTTCCAGTCGCCACATATTTAATGCGATTCTTTCATTTCGAAATTAAGCGTTTGCTCTGGTTAAAAATTACTTAAACTGTTTTGACAATTTTCATAAACCAAATTCATAACATAAGTTGAGCATATACTCAACTTGTTACGTATGTAACCATGAAAACTTAAGTGAAGACTGGAGCTACCTCAAGTAATTGCTTGTTGAATTTTTTGAAGTATAATATTTGAAGTAAATAAGTAATTTAGTAAAGCTTTAATGGTTACAAGTTGAGCATAATTAAGTTAATGTCATATATATCAAGTTTATGAACTGTCAAACCATTTGAGGTAAGTGTTAACTTGAGCTTTATTTACGCTTTTAATTTTTTTTTATTGGAAGAGGTCTATGGAATGTAAGTTTAAGTGACTGATACTTATTATCACAGTTGAGTGTATCCTCACTAGAAATTTGAGTGACGACAATTAATATCAATCTTAAGTCTTAGAAAGTATGCTCAGTCTGTCTACTAATTCTCAAATGAATCGTTTAATTAATTAAAATAATTATTTGCTACTTTTGAACTGGCTTTGTGCTTGACATTTTGACTTGAAAATGAAATAACTTGCAAAATCGATGCTTCATACAAGTTTGACTTGATTTCAAGTTAAATTTAGGCCAAGTAGCTTGAAAATCAAGTCAAGTTGTGAATTCTTATCCTGGACTATTCCCGTTAAACTGACAACTTAGAAACACTTTGTAAAGGATAAATACGAATATTTGGTTTAAAAACATTAACACTTTACTTTTAATAAAAAAGTGTAACACACCATTTGGTCACACCAATTGATCTTGATAATTTTTAAAGTGAAACTTTTTATACATCGTCTCAAATTTTTTGGCCTGTCTTTAGCATGTCGCGTGTTACATTTTCGGCAAAGAATCAATGCACAATACAATTTCAACATTATAGTGTATGCACATTGTTAGCTATATACCATGTCGTTTTACCAGGGTTGTTGCGCGAGATATTTATTGAATGGCTATTTTCCTTTCCATCACACGGTTTTAGTATATTATAAGTTGTCATTAATTGTCAATCATATTTGTATTGGTATTTGTGTGTTTTGATCAATATATTGATATAAATGTTGTTGTTCACTTGATCGTGATAGACAAAGATACAGCTAGTGAGAATAGTGCGAAAATATCCGACGGTGAATTAATTTCACGTCGTAAGAGAAAGACTGCCGACAGAGTTCGTGCTCCTGGTGAGTTGCTTTAATTTTTATAGTGAATTTATTAAAATTATTATAACTTTCTGCTGGTGCATATGTTTATGTACATCGGAACGATAGGTTGTTTAGTATGATGTTTGTGTTAGTGTGTAGCCCTTTCATCCAGAAACAATTTATTCGCCACAATAAACTTTATTTAACAATGATTGAACATGATGAAGTAATTTTACAATAGACAACAGGCAGATGATCGATTGAACAATAATCAACAAATTCAATAATGAAAATAACATTCGAGTATTAACATCAATAATAAAAATTCGAAATTAGTTGGAACGGCCAGCGTTAAGTCAGACAGCGAATTCGTAAAACGAATAAAATAGTAAAATAGTTGGCAGGAAATTTCGTGATAACGTGACTTTAAATCCACTCAAACACAAACAAAAAATATATACGTATTTGAAATTAAACTTCTTCTATATTGATCAATATTGTTTGAGGGACAATGGATCGGGATTTACAATGAATGCAACAAGAGTATCAGGTCGCGACGTTTTGCCATTTATTATAGCTTCATCAGGTTCACTGATGCATGCTTAGCATTCTTGCCTTTCTGTAGTCATGCATATACTAATTATTTATAATTTTTATATATTTATTTAATATATATTATTATATATAATTATTATATTATTTATTATTTTAATTTATAATTAGTATATGCAAGGCTACAGAAACAAGAATGCTGAGCATACATCAGTGAACCTTATAAAGCTATAATATATGGCGAAACTTTCTAATCTGATACTCTTGTTGCATTCATTGCAAATCCCGATTCATTGTCCCACTTTCTATCAATACAAAATAACATGGATCTGAAGAAATATCAATTAAACTTCTTCATAAAATGCACTTAATTTGATAATTGTAATGTATTTTTTAAGATTCTATTTTTATTGCAATTAACAATTTTCTGCCATTTCTAGCATCCATGAACATAAGATTTTGATCTGTAATAAACAAAGCTTATATCATGTTCTATATTAAGGTAGTTTTCCCCGGTAATAAAACGAGCCAAATATTTGTGTTTCCCGTTCCGAACTTATTAAATTTTTCTATAATATATAATATATATTCTATAATATATATCTTGCATACATATTATTACGAGGCTCTGGCAATATCAGCATATTATAAAAATATATAATGAACTTCTTGCACAGGCAAAATTATCATATAATACAACAGTTAAGCGCCTCATATTACATTTATATTGCCATAATAAAACCGAATTTTATTAACTTGTATCATTTTACCTTATCATAACAAACTGATTATTGAGAAATTACACAATCTGGACGCATAATTAAATATTTTACGACGGTAATATTGGAGAGATTTTCCGCAGTCTTGGCGTGTGCTGTTTTTTTTTCATCTCATTTTCAAAGTAAATATTGGATGTGTTAATATTGGTGTATGATGACGGAAACTGGAACTTCTAATGAGAAAAATTCTATTTATTAAAAATGAATTTTTAACGTTGTTGCGCGAGAAAAAATATTTCTTTAAAGAATAAGACAATGATAGAGTTTTAGAGAAAAAGTCATCAAATCGATGCATTAAACTTTTATTTCGACAAATACTCAGACCATATATGGGATGTGTGTGAAAGTGGGTGAGGTTTTTATCCCATCAAAAGTTTTCGAGTGTAATAAATAGACACTCAACATCGTGTTGTGAACAAGTTTTTCGTTTTAAAACATCAATTTTATTGAATAATATATATGATAGATAACCACAAAAAAAAGTAATAAAAAATAAGTTTTATATATATGGAATCTCCAATGGTTCAAGTTGAAATTATCTCAAGCAATTAGATTCTGTCAAAAATTTTCCGAGCCAAAGCTCGTTTTTCTTTAGGCTCATGAAATGTTAGGTAGGTACATATTTGAAATGATTGAATAATTTATTGGATTTTAATGCGATATTCACTCGGAATTTGAGTAAATTGAACGAAAAAGAATGAGGGGCGCTTGTAATTATTTGAGTGCAATTAGCTGTTTTTGTCATCCCTTAAAAAATTTATTTGAAGACTTGAAAATTTGCGTGGAACAAATTAAATTTTCAAGTTGAATTCCATTTACCAAATTAATTCGTTTCACATTTATTTGAAAACATCGAGGATTTTATAATATGGTACATATATACCATAATATTGTTCATTACTTTGTCGACATTCTTCAATATTAGCATTTATGTGAATCAACTTGCAATGGAATTATAAGCATTTGTCGTACGACATATAAACATATTTCCGTGATTATCTGCGTTGAGAAATTGCTCTTCAACCACATTCCCATATCGTCTCACAACCCCATTCCCTAGTTCCTCCCTGGCACACGAACGAAGAAGACACAAATAAATAGCATTGTTGCATTTTGCTCTAAAAGTTTTATATTAAATTAAACAAACAACCGGATGACGGCTCGTAATTTGATTATGCGTATTATAACATTCCATGTCGTCAAATTTATGGCATTGTGCGCTTTAAAAATTTAATTTTCTTGCACCATACATTATTTATATTTACATCACGGTTTGGGTGATGGAGAATACGAAAAAGTATAAATATAAAAACTTTCCAGTTTCCACTGATGATAACTTCATAGTTGAACCCCACATTTTTTTTTACAAAGCTCACACTCACCCGCTGTTTCATTTTTTCGACTGAGAGAAAATTACAAAATAGAACTTCCATTTAATAACCACGGCTTTTTGCTACCAACAACCAATTTTTTAAATTGAAAATTATTGAAATTAAGTATCATGTAGTTGTATTTAAGAATTTTCATTTTTTTTTTATTAAAAAATAAAAATCCCGATGGAATTCTATTAAATAATATTTTCTTCTGTTGTGTATTTCGGATTTTCCCCGATATGGTAATAAAGATTCGAAGAATCCCATCGGATTACGATCTCATATAATGTGCTTTAAAGAACTTGATTTTTTCGATATTAACAATAAAAGATCGCAAATAATTGATGTAATGAGATCAGGGAGTTCAGATTACGCAGAAAGAATGTTGCGGTCGTTCTAATAAAGAACTTATATTAATACTTGAATTGATCCCATGGGATATGTTAGCGATTTTTAGTGGAATCCTTAAGAAATATTGTTTGTACGAAGTTAGGGATTTTCAATGAAATAGTCTTTAAATTACCTACCCTTCGTTTATAAGTTTTGGTGATACATTTTTACTAACTTTTACTACCTTTATATAAAATCTAGTTGTGTTGCGAAGCTTTCGGTTGAAATTGGTTGACAGGAAGCTCCACTTTATTCTAAGGGTTTTGAGCTTTTTCAAAATTTTTCAAAAATGGCTCCAACGGCTTACTTTAAACTTGCTATAGTTCTAAGAATCATCAACGCCTACAACTTTTATTTGAAATTTTTTCCAAGGTAAATTGAAACAAGGGTATAGTTATATGGTTAAGGGTGGAAGTTTGTATATGCACAGAAGCTGTATATACTTACATTATTATAGTTCTATTTATGTTGATATTTAAATATTATTCAATTTATAATTTTTTTTATCCAATCACAGCAGATATTTAGAACATCATTACTACATTTTAGCAAATAACCTTTACATAGGTTTTTCCTCATTAAATTTCATGGAAATACTTTTGGAATTATAAGTCTGAAAATTAAAAAGATGATGACTTCAGATCAATATTAAAATATAAAAGTTATTGTGGTTTATGTTGGTAAATTTTTGTGGTTCGAATTGGTTGTTTCGATCCTAGATTTTCATAGATTAAATGATAACCAAAATGTGCTGACCTTTCTGCATCATTACAGTCGTGAAATGACTTTACCATAATTTTTTTTGTCAATATACTCGTTAAACAAAAAAAAAAACAAATTTCTAAAGAACTTTGAAAGTACCTCATTGAATATTGAAAAAGTTTGTTTTGTTGTTTTCTGTTTTTTTTTTAAATATATATCCTTACTAGCTGATACCCGTGACGTCGTCTGCGTAGGTTACTATGCACATGTAACATTTTTAATTTATACCTAGAGGAAAAACATTTAAAAAATTGAAAGCAAAAATATATAAAAAATAATCGGAAAGAACTTAGCGTAAAACATTTTCAACAACATGCCAAAAAATTGCTCCTAAATTGCTACTTTAGAATCCGCTATTGCTCCAAGTCTATAGTTATTAGTTAATCAATAATTAATTTTACAAAAAATTGGTAAATTCAAAAATAAAAATTGCTATATAATCCAAAATAATCACTTTTTTAAATTTTAGTTGTTCCTTAAATACTCTTTCGGGATCCGCAATTGCTCCAGGTGTATAGTTAATTAGTAATTCAATTTTTAAACTATTCATGTTTATAAGATCCAACGGCAGTTGATGACGTCTAGTACAATAATACATGCATCAATAGTTAAAAATAATTGTTATTAAAAATGTTCCGAAAATTTGATCAACTATTTGCGTAATGAAAAGACCAGATAGAGCTTTAAAAAAAAACAAAAACTTAAAATAAAAATAATTTTGAATTTTATAACGATTTTAATTCTTGAGTTATTAATTAACTATTAACTATACACCTGGAGCAATTGCGGATCTGGAAGACCATTTAAGGAGCAATTTACAAAAAAAAAAAAAAAACTAAAAAAAGTGACTTTTTTGTATTTTAAAGCAATTTTAATTTTTAGTTTGCAAATTTTTGAAAAATTAATTTTTAATAAATAAATAACTATACTCTTGGAGATAGTGCGGAATCTGAGGGAGCAATATTCTGGCATATAGTTTAATTAAAAAAAAAATTTCTCGCTAACTTAACTCTTTTTGGTTAAAAAATATATCCCATAATAAAAGGGAGTGTTGAAATGTAATTTGATTATTGTAACGATTGGAACTTAAAAATGTATTTTGAATCTATATTTACAGTGAAATATTAAAAATGCTAATAGAGAATTTAAAAAAAGCCACAAAAAATATTTTAAAAACTGCTAAACAATAAGAAAATAAAATTCAAAAAATCTTTATTAATCTAATATCTCGCTGAGCTGCATTAAGTCTACGCTTAAATATTAAATACTCAGTAGGCAGTGGAAGGAGATACATATTCTCTCCAGCCCATGCGCATTAGAACGTTTGCCCTACTCTATCAAAGCGACAAAAAATCCACCGCTTAACACGTTTTGCTTGTAAAAATCGCACTTTTTAAAACGTTAATTACTTTGATTTTAATGAAGATATCGTGATAATTCTTTTTTTTAGATAAAGATCAATTATATAACAAGTAAAACAAATAAAAAAAATGATCAAAATCTTTTCAGTAATTTTTGAGTTTAAAACGAACATTGGTAATCAGCTATCATTTTATTTATAAAGAAGATGAGTCTTACCAATAATGTATACCTTACAGTTAATGTTATATTAAAAACAATTACTTTATTATTTGTGTCTATTTAACTATTTTAGTATAAATATGCAACAGCTCTCCTTCAGGAGACAGAGATTTTTTTTTCCTCAAGTTCTTCAAGTTAAACGGCGATTACTGAATTCATTTAATATGCAAAATATAGATGTAGATGGCTGTAGTGATCGTAAAGTATCGATCAAACAATTTCAGATTTATGCTCGTTGTCAAGGTGATATTTCAGACTAAAAAAATTATTTTACTGTTTTTGGTTTGGTCCATTCAGTTGTGAATTGCAGGGTGTTAAAAATGAAAGTTAACACAGAGAAAATTCGGTACGTTTAACAGTTGTTCTTTGATAAAAGAAAAAATGCAAGCCAGGTGGACGAGATTATGGATGAATTTTTTTGGTCCTGATACTAGGTTTGTTCCAAACGACCAGCTATGGTGATGTCCAAACATATACCGACAGATAAAGAACAAGACTCATTGACCAAGTGACCAGAGAGCGTGAAGAACTGTTTCGGCTTAGCCGAGGGTCGACAAAGCAGTGCATAAGCATGCCGAAACAGTGTAGATGAGTGTCGATATTAGCGCTCGTTACGAAAATGGCTGTGCTGACTGCTGGATGGGGCTGGGAGTTCACACAGAACGAACCTGGTAAAACAGCTCTTCGTAATAAACTCTTGAAGTTCACACAAAAATAATGGATTTTATTTCACCTTACTATATATTTAGTTTCTTACTATCCCGTATAAATCATGAAATTATTTACTTTTACCAATCATAATCTCTCACAAAGCTTTTTTTAGTATTTTCCTTGTTATTATATCAAAATATTGACTTAATTTCATAAAAATTCTTAATGAAAAAGTTTATTAAAATGTTGAGAAACGAATAAAAAATAAACTATTAAACAAAGTTATGTACTATTATTTCTTTATACTGATGAGAGAAATTAAATAATTCATTCCACGAAGAAGTAATTAAAAATCATCGAACAAAAGATTTGCTCCGGTTTCATTTTAAACAAAAGAAAAAAAAACGCAGGGATGAAACGAGATTCCATCTATTTTTTTCCGAGTTTCAAATTGGAATTAATATAAACTTTATTGTAAACCATTACAGGAAAATGTTGCTTTATGGAATATAGTTTCATTTAATTCATCAAGTAAATGTAAATTTAATATTGTGTATAATATATTTATCTTGGAAAACGTAACAAAGACTTTCTAATTTTTTTATTGTACAAATATTTTTTCTACAGTGGTGAATTGCGAATATTAGATATTCATAACAAACGTCTTTGTTGGTAACCTGTATTTAAAATACCTCCTCCAGGTTTCCCGAATCGACCTCATGAATTATTCGGGTGGGAAATAATTCAACGAGTTATCTGCATCCCAAATTGGATATATTTATGCTCAACAATTTCCCTGCATTTATTACCGACGCAAAATCTCAATTAATTTGTGTCGGAGACAAACTCACCTAGTACCGAAACGTTTAATCCCCGTTCTCTCCGTTTAAATCAAAATAAATTACTAATAATCTCCCACTCACACATTCAGCACATAATCTTCTGATTTAGTTTTATTCTGACCACGTTAATTATGATAATAAACCAGTGGTCACCCCCAATAAATCAATGTTATGCGATAAGCTGCGAAGATCTTTCGATTAAGGTGGCAAAAGTCAAAATAAATTAATCAAGATAATCTATATTTTATGAATTTTTATAAAAGTAATGGCATATCAATATTTGTTATATTGTTTAAGAAAAATTAACATGAGCTTTTGTGGACGATAGGGTCAAATTAAACAGGTCTTCGGGCCATGCACTACCATCTTCCAAATAGAAATATTTGCTATAAATACCAACTAAAATTATTTCTGTTGAAGTTTTGTTTCAACCTTTTCTTAACCTTTAAGTCAAATTTTTAGAAAATAAAGGGTAAGTTCATTTCTTATCAGCTATTAAAAATCACTTAGAAGCAACAGCGCTGTGGAGCCGGAGCCGAGGCCGATCAAAATATTTTGGCTTCGGCTCCGACTCCGACCTTAAAAAAATTTAAAATTTAAAGGGTTTCAACAAAATTTAATAAGACCTACATATACCTACATACAGACATAATTTGAGAATTTGTTTAGCAATTGCATTATTTTTTTAGAATCATTTATGTAACTATTTTTATAGCTTAGCTTTTATCAACAGTATCTACAAATATCTTTGAAAAATATCTGCTGCGACGCGTCACAGTAATTTTTTTACATAAAATTCGCTGTTATTTAAAAGAACATAATTAAAACCAACGATTGGTTGAAAAAATATATACATATATAAGTATCTATATAAACTGAATTATATGTAAAGCCTTCATGTATTGTATATACGAACTCCCAACCTTTACTCCAGAACACCCTTTATTTGAATTTTTTCAGTAAAAAGTTCCAAACAAAAGTTGTTGGCATTAATGAGACTAAAAACTAGAGCAAGTTTAAACAAAATCGTTAGAGCCGTTTCAAAAAAAAATTGAAAAACCTCAAAACCTTATACAATAAAATGGGGCTTCCTGCCAACCAATTTCAGTCAAAAGCTTCGTGCCACAACGAAATGTAATATGAAGGCAAAATTTTAAATTTGGTAAAATTCGGAGCTTTTTTTTGGATTCAGGGTACCTTAAAACGTGTATTTCCGGTAAAAACTCAAAACCGATTACAATACTTTACGTACTATCTTTATATAGTATAAAACCAAGTCGCTCCCGCTGTCTGTTCCCTTAAATCTTTTAAACTACAAAACGGATTTTAATGCAGTTTTCAAAAATTGATTGAGTGATTAAAGAGGAAGGTTTGTAGAAATATTACATGCATATTTTAGCAGAAAAAATTGGAAAATTCAAAGATTTGTAATGTGATGTCATAACGAACATATTTTTGTGCACTTACATTGCAAACGCTGGCTAAACCTTACGAGATAGATCAAACTAATATGCGTCGAAATTGTGTATTTTAAAAAGATTGATAAAAAAGTCCGCGACGGTGTATGTCTATCTCTTAAGAATAACCCACAGGTACCATTCTTACCTTTTACATATTACCAAAAAATTATTATTATTATATTTACCAAGCTATTTTAAAGAATACAGTATTATTCCTTATCCAATTAAATACCTAAGATACGTTGTGCATTTCATGTAGATCAAAATTGCCCTATACATCATATCATAAAAATGAATATCCTAGAAGATATCACCGATTTAAAAAGCGTTGGCAGAGCGACTGAATATTGTACGTTTTACGTAGTGGCTGTTTAATTGCTATCTTTTTCTTATAAATATAAAAATGTTATGTTGGTCCTTATTTAGTACAAAAACTCGAAAAACTCTACACCAATTAGGTATATAAGGTACCTGTACTCCTGAAAGAGTACGGTTGGTCACCCTACATAGGATAGCATAACAGTTAAATCCTACAGAAACCGTGTATTTTCGTAGTATTTTCGGTAAGTTTTGTTAAAGTTCTTGAAATAGCATTTTAACGCATTTTCCTCAAGAAGGCTTGACCAATTATACACAGTCATGAAAGAAATTCCTACAAAGTTTAAATTAAAAAATTGGCAAAGTTTACTGAAAAATAAAAAATTTAATATTATAACTTTCAATTAACACCCAATAGAATTAATAATAAAATTTCTTTAATATATTTGAATTTCAATTGTTTATGTTCAAAGTTATTAATTAGAAATAAATGTATTAAAATAATACACTAAACGGTTCCTGTAGGATAGTTACGAATCTATTCTACAAAAATAGCTGAACGGTTATAAATGACATTTAAAACGAAAAATTTTCAAGTCTAAAAGAACATTTTATATTTAAAATTGTAATGAACCTGTAAGATAGCTAATGGTTGCTTTCCATTTACACCAAAAGCGACCGCTGTGTAACGCAGTGTTCGTAATGCGCTTTCCATTTAAGACAAAGTCGAACACGGCTGTACGCTGCGCGACACTAGAAAAAGCCGTGTTTCACCGTGTTTTGCCCAGGATTACCAACACAAAAGAGAAGAATTCTCTTCTCTGCCTATGATTCCCTATGCTTATTAATTATTTAGGTTCTTCAGGTTGGTATTAAAAAACCCAAAAATGCAGTCTAGTATTTGCTCTAGTCGCTCTAGTATTATTTTGAGATAACTCTGTTTCAATTTGCAGTGTTTCGCAGAGTAACGCAGCGTCGCTCTGTGTTAATAAATGGAAAGCAACCAATATCTCTTCCTAGAGAAGTAGTTTTAAGTAGAGGGATGTCATGTTCTACATAAAAAATCGATTTTTAATTAATCGATTGTATTTTTAGCAAGAAAAATCGATTAATAATAGTCGATTATTTGTCACATTAAAAATACGTATTTAAATCGAGATTTACTTTTTAAAAAATCGATTTTAATCGATTATTTCCACAATCGATTATTTTTTCAGATCTCTATTCGCACTCCGGCCTATAAAAGACCACACTTAATGCCGGGGGATGGCAGATGAAAAATCGATTAATTGTTTTTTGATTATAAAAAAAATCGGTTATTAATCGATTATTTAATTACCCTTTATTTAGGTTACCCTTTAGAGAACCACTATCATCCTAAGGTACCCCTCCTAGTGGGTGCGGTCTTTCCCACCTGTACATTCATCATATTTGCTTAATATTCAAGGACAAATTGCAAATCAATAAAGCGGAGAAAAAAAAATCGATTATTTGTAATATTAAAAATACGTTTAAATATCGATTTTTACTTTAAAAAATCGATTTTAATCGATTATTTCTATAATAGATTATTTTTTCACATCCCTAGTTTTAAGGATTTTGATAAACTTACTTTGGATCTAAAGTCTGAAATTATCTATCATCGTTGTCTGTCAAAATATATTAGTTTTTATATTTTGCTATGAAGGTAGAGAATCAATTAATCAATCAATTAAATTTAGATACTCTCAGCAAAGCGAGTGGGTATCAGCTAGATTGGTATAAAAAAAAATATAAAGGCTTATGATTTATAGCGGAATGATTATTTGATTAAAAGGGGCCTCCTTTTTGTAACTAATAAACATAAATTGTTTATAGAACAGTGTTGATCAAAATTTTTGAACATGGGACATATTTAAAAAAAGTTTTTACAAAATAGAAAATTCTCATTTACTTGCACCTCTAGATAATTAAGGATTAAAAATGGAAAAGTTCAGCTTATTCGTTTTTTTACTTTGAATTGATATAAGTACTTAAAAATAAAATCCACTACTTATCTTTAGGCCTACTTCGATCGGTCCGGAAGCGGAGCCGGAGCCGAACTCAGTAAGACGCCCGGAGCTGAAACTGAAGCCAGAGTTGATGCGGCTTAAACTTCAACTCAGATATGGCTCTACAGCTCTGCTTAAAACCCGTGAACATAATTTTTAACTTGTATTTTGAATATACTTTTTATGATTTTTAGAAAACTTGAGCTGCAATTTTGAGCTTTTGCTTCAATTTCAATCAAGTTCCATAAAAGGCTAGTAATCCGCAATTGTTTAGGGAATATCTTTCGTAAAAATTTCTTATAAAAAAACAATATCAAATGAAAATTCTTAAAAAAATTTGGCTGTAAGAAACTGAGAATCAGATAATAAATATCTTTGTTATGGTTTTGACGACTACTCTTCCATCGAGGAAATCTAAATTTTTCCACAGCCCCAAAACGTACAACACCACAAAAAAACAAAAACTTTCTTCTCACTAAGCCTTTCCATTAAAGCATCAATAAATGAAAGATAGGTAAAATTTCCTTTAGTCACAAGTTGATTGTTAGCATCGCGTCGGCGAAAGGCTTTAACTAACTTGTTGGCGGTAGAGTGCATTAAAGTTTTACTTTAAAACTTGTTTAATAATTTAGCATCCTTAGTCTCTCTATTAAATAACATCAATTTAATCTGTGTTGAAAAGCGAAGCGAGAAATTAAAACAAAAAAACCAGGCAAACGGTAAAAGTAAAAACCCCGAGAATCATTATGGAAAAACGTGGAAAGTTAGCGTGGAAAAAACCAATTTGATTAATTTATTCTATGATGATGATGGTGATGATGGAAATTTACTTTTTTTAATTTTCTATCTCTTCCCTCGTTCCATGATGCATTCTAATTTGGAATTAAAAAAATATTTCTTTAGAATTAAATCAGGATTTTTTTAGAATGGTTCTAATTTACTCAAACTGAATTAGATAATATAAAGAAATTTGAATAGAACCTAAAAGCGATATGAAATTGCACGAAATATAAATTTGTTTGTATTTTAATAGCAGTTAACAATATTTTATTTATCTAAATATAATTTGAAAGAACAAAAACAGCTTTGGGGGTCGAACATTGAGAGCTTGCGTTCATGTGAATGTTTACAATACGATTTATTTGCGTTTCATATTTTTCAAATAAGGGATATCCAAACAAATCCATTTGTTTTGTGCCAATGCAATTGTGAACCTGAAATATCCATCATTTTCATCATCGTCAATATCACAATGAAATGGGAAATGAAACAATTTCGGCTTGAATTCTGAAAAATTTCTAAATAAACACCATACAGTCTAAACAATTTAAAATGTTCAAGAAAATTTGTTATTTGCAAAATTTTTAGTTGATTTTGAAAATTGTATTTCTAAAAAAAAAAATTCTTTTAAAGTTACTAAAAAAATAAATATTTCCAGGTGTCACACTCCAATTTCGTTCATTTTGAAAGTTGTCTATCGCACAAGTTTGTTGGATGAAAAAATAGTTTCAGGGAGTTGAAACACATTTTTAAAATTAACCAAAAATTGTATTTTATACAGGAGTGTCTGTTATAAAAAAAATTGGTTAATTAATAATAATATTAATCATCAAGATGAACGAAATCGGAGAAGAACACATGGAATAATCTTCCTTGCAAAAATAAACTAAGAGAACTCCACACTAGGGATATAGAAATAATATGGATCCCTGGGCATAAGAATATCGCTGTAAATGTCTTAGCGGACTTGGCAGCAAAAAAAAGTCACTAATGAAGAGCAGGCAGTGAATGTTGAGGATACACTTAGGCAATGTAAGAAAGGAACAATGAAGCTGTGGGACGGCTTTTGGCAATCACAACCACAGAAGCTAGCTTACATCAGAATTTCCACCTCAGAAAATCCACCTGGACAAGAACTTCTTAGAAAGTTAAGGGTAATCCTTTTCAGGTTGAGGGTAGGACACACAAGGCTGAACCACACCCACCTGTTCAGTGGGACGACAGCGAGATGCAGCAGATGTGGACACGATATATTCGTAAAGCATCTGCTGCTGAAGTGCCAGGAAATTGAGAGTCTGATACGGATGTGGTCGGTGCCACAAAATTTGAAAGAATGTCTAAATACAATGCAAGGGGACAGCAAGCCTGCACTTCCTCATGAAACTCCGCCAACCTTCTCACCGAACTATGACACAGTGCATATGCAAAAGTGACTCGAAAGTGTTTGAATGTGTGTGCCTAGGATGCCGCTACTCCATAGTTGAGTCCTTCGTGAGGGGGTCCGATGTATGTGGCGACTGTATGGCGTCCAAAATATTGGGCAAAACTTGCAGGTTTAGGCAAAATGGCCGTTCCTCGCTGCTGCGTTGCGTGCTGCAATTCGGGGTCACTAGGATGTAAAGTGGGATTGGTTACCCACATTTATTTACATATATATATACAATTACATTGGTCAGCACTGGCCCCATACAAATTGAATTGCTTAAGGTATATAACGTCGTTTTGTCAGGGCAGTTGCGAGAGGTATTACTGCATGTTCAAATTTTATTTCTAGTCGCCACATATGAATGTGAACTATGATAATCGAAACTGAATTGAAAGGGTGTGAATTAGACACAAAAAGTATAAAAAAAAGACAAAGTAAAAGAAGTGTCAAGAACTTTAGAACTAGAACAGTTGCTGATGACGTTTGATGTTCCAAGCAACTTTAAATAACCTAAAAAAAAATCTCTATGTAAATAAAATTAAATGTCATTAGGTTCGTTTGCGGTACCGACCCGGAACTGGTAAAGAATCGCAAACGCATACACGCTTATGAATAAACTGATTAAGGGTTATTTTCCCGTGAACGAGTTTGAAAATGTTTGGAAGTAAGACGAGAATTAACGAGAACACACTAAAATTATTAATTGAATAGAACATTGACAGACGTTGATACCTCGTTCACACGAGTGGCGACTTTGGTTGACCGATTTTAGTTAATCGATCAAAAGTGGAATGAAAAACTTAGTGTGATGATTCGTTCAAACTTTTTTTGAACCACTAAAAAGTCGATTACGGTCTCACACAAGGTTTTTCATTCAACTTTTTTTGATCAACTAAAAACGGGCTACTAATATTGACTCGTGTGAACGCAGCATGACAGCAAAACTAGATTAAGAATTAGCCACAATTTAGCAAACTGCGCATGAGTAAGAGAATCGAATTTTTTATCCTAACAAAAATCTGAGGATCGCTAGAACCAATTATGAATCGGTAATGAAAGCATTTCGTGTGAACCGCGAATATCGGACCGTAACTCGGCTCATAAACTTGCATGCGCTTGGCGATGATCCTAAATCGGTCTTGAACTGATTCGTTATCGATTCAGTATCACATCCGCGAACGAACCTATTAAGTTTTCGAGTAGCTATCGACGTGAAAAATGTAATTTTGACAAGTTGAAGTAACTGGCATAAAATGAGGTTCAAAATATTTGGAAATTAGATTTTTCATGAAAGATTTTTGTGACGAATTTTTCCTTTTTCCCTCATTTTTTCCTTCCATTATTGTTATCAAAAGCATCTACTTGGTAGCTCTGTTCATGATATTTGGGGGCCAAATTTTAGAGAAACACAAAAAATCCAGGGAAAAAAATGTTAACCAACTATAATCTCTAAGAATGTATTAAAATAAATTACTTACATACGACCAGCCACATATCAAAAATATCAATGACATACCTAAATTAAGATATCTTAATTTAATGTACAACTAAAAACTGCCAGCGCCAAAAGGCAAAATATCATCGAAACTGAAAATGTACATTCATTGTATGGCATGGTCAAAACTGACATATTATCCTACAACTAATTATATTTAAGTAAAAAATGTTAAAGAAATTCTAACTTTGAATTTTACTAAAAACTAATAGAAGGTGTTTGGAAAATTCGAGATAAATCTCCAATCACATTTAGAGCCGTTTTCAATACTTAGTAAAACTTCGTGATACTTCAATTAAACTAAAATTCTGTTTTAATCAGTCATTTGCTTTGTTCAATTTTGCACAGAAACTTGAAATGCACTGATTAATTATAATTAAACAGGTTGAAATGTGAATGCGTTGTTTGACAGGTTGTTATTTATCGGTATTCCTTGTTTTCAACATCGTGTTAAAATAAAAGTTGCAATAAAATCAAATCAAATCTAGAAATTAATTATCCAATATATTCTTAAAAAAATATTTTTAAGTAGCTTTTAAATCATTTTCATTTAAAAGTATTCTTTTCGGAAAGTTTTCGATTCGAAATAGTTTTCGAGACGAAATGGTAAAGTTAGTTAAATCGTATAGAACTTACGTGTTTCTCAATGTATGTATGGATTATGACAGTGTTAGGTAAATTCAAAGGAACTCAAATAGTCTGGCGTATAATTGAAGTTTAGTTGAGAAAGGGTATTAAATGTCTCGTACCATTTTCCAGTTGTGTTCGTTGTGTAAAAAAAATCTTGATGAAATTATGAGAATATCGAGAAAATATAACCTCGTTCAAATCGATTTGAGTATTTTATAGCCTCACTCAAGTGGATTGTTTACGGGCTATTTATTGTGAGAAACAAATATATGAATAACACGATATGTACAAAAGACGGAGGAAATGGACGTTTGGACGTTCGCGTATAATCGATATGTGCTCAATTACTCAAATCTAAGTACAACTTAAATTATCGAAAACGTATAAAAATCCCAAGCACATATAATAATACGGAAGCAATTTAGCGTTTATCGTTCGCGCAAAGACCACACGCCCGACGCCATAAACTATTGTTATGAGATTGAAAATAAATATATATAGGAAGACGCAGCAGCCACCAGCTTTCGATTCGATTTTAGATAGCCAATACGATTTAGTGGCGATATAATATACAATAAAAACACGAGAAGAGCAAACAAAGACAAAGTCTTTCCCGCTTATCGGACCGGTTGCCTGAAGAAGAAGGTTTTCCGGGTGGAAAAAAAAATTGAAAATAAAATCAGGAAAATATCTGAATTACATTTACATAGAGTCGAGAGATAGAAAACGTTTCGTCTCTCTATATGTCGAACGTACTTACCGATAATGCGATTGTGTCGGGCCAATAAATTGATTCATATCGCGGTTCTCTTTGAACTTGGAAATATTAGATCGTAATTCGATTCTGGCAAACTGTTTGCCGGCCACTGATGCGGCTGAAAATGTGACTCGCTTTTCAACGAAACCCAATTGTCCAACGTCAAAGACAGCAAGATAAAATTTTCAACCATAAAAGTTTTATATTCAACTATTTTTTTCACTAAAGAAATCTTCCAAGGAAGTCTCATTTGAAGAGTATGATTAATTATTTTCTTGCTATAACTTGGTGTTTGTTGTCGATACAAAGATATGAAACTTTGGAAGATTCAAAAGCTTTTGTATGTCATCTTGTGTATTTTAGTTGTGTGATAATTAATCAAATTAATTTGGTAACGAATAACAGGGTTATTGACGGCTCAAAAGATACAAAAGGGATGCGTGATAAATTGATAAAAATTTCGTATTAATTTTCAATAGAGTTTTATTTTCTTCTATTTATATTATTAGACAACGAAAATGAGGATAATTAGATCAATACATTCAAACATGAAAAATACCAATTTCAACCAATAAGAATTTTTGTTTTTGTTCTGAATCAGTAGAAAAAGATTTAACTACAACTTACTGGAATTAAGATTTTGTGATCTACTGAAATACTTTTGCTTTACATGCATGAAATTGGGTCCTTCAAACGAATGCTTTGTCGCGAAAAAAAGAAAACTTTCTAATTAAGAAATGTTTAGTTATCAAAAGCCGCAATGCACACAAGGGCTGCTTTTATTAACTAAGATTCCCAAAAATCCTATGAACTTCCACATAAATTACCCATGCGCAGTAAAACTGATGGTGCCATCGAAAGAACTAAGAAAAGCCCTGTGGTAACTAGAAACGGAATTTGAACATGCAGTGATACCTCTCGCAACTGCCTTGACAAAACGACGTTACATACCTTAAGCAATTCAATTTGTTCGGGGTCAATGCTGGCCACTGTAATTGTAAATATACATAAATAAATGTGGGTAACCACTCCCACCTTTAAATGCTGGTAACCCTGAAATGCAGCACGCAACGCAGCAGTGAGGAACAGCCATTCTGCCAAAACCTGCAAGTTTCACCTCATATTAAGGACGCCATACAGATGCCACATACATCGGACCCCGTCACGAAGGACTCAACTATGGAGTAGCGGCATCCTAGGCTTCGGTTGAACTACTTCACACCCGTCCCACGTCGTCTTTAGACTCGAGTCACAGCAGCCTGTCCCCAGCGGCCCCGGCTACACGACGGTTCCAATCACGGCAGCCCAGAGTCTCACAGCCCACGACGACAATAATCGTGACCAAGTCACTAGGAGGGGAGTGCTGGCCAATTTAATTGTTTAATATGTAAATAAATGTGGGTTACCACTCCCATCTTACAGCCTTAATAAGCTCTGATTCAATTATCGCTTAAATGAGCATCCAGGATGTTTGGTCTAATAAACATTCATTTTCAGTTCAAATACAAAAGCATATAACAAGAATCAGAAATAAATGAAGGATCATTGAGTTCATGTGGATCCCTGGTCATTGTGGACTTGCGGGAAATGAAGAAGCAGATAAGGCTTCAAATGCTACAGGAATTGAAGAAAAGAACAACATCAAGATACCGACAATCGATATGGTATCAGAGATCCAAAGCAAAATCAAAGAAACCAATACAACTGAGTGGTGGAATGAAGAGGAATGCGGATTTAAAGACATAAAAAACACTCTAACTACCTGGGAAACTTCTTGTAGAAGGGACCAAGTGGAGGAAGGTAAAATGTGCCGCCTCAGAATAGGACACTGCTGACTAACACATGACCATATTCTGGAGAAAAAGACTATGCCAGTGTGTGAAGTGTGTGGTATTCCAATATCACTGGAACACTTCTTAATAGAGGCGCCTCATCAGACTTCATAAGCCCTGAACCTTTTTATGGAAACGCAAAAAGTAAAGTAAAAAACGCTTTTGTGCCCAAAACTTTTGTGGTCTTGAGAAGCCAAACCCAAGGCCTCGCTCTGGAGAAATACTCTGAGGCAGAGACAAGCCAAGAGATTTATATAATACTTAATTAGAGAACTCATGACATATTGTCACTTGGCAAAAGGGACGTACAGCTCCTAACAAGCCTCTATACGGGCCACTGTACTATAAATTACCATCTTCACAAGATCAGTATAGCCGACACCAATATATGTCGTCTCTGCTGAAAAGCGACAGAAACGGCGGAGCACGATAAAATTATTTTTTTTTTTTTTTTTTTTTGTAATAAATCTCTTTATTTATTCTTTGGATTAGTTACAAGTAACTCTAGCAAAGTTTGTATAAATTCTTATAGACTAATACACTAAACTAGAAAATAAAGACTAGGATAGGTGGTTTTTCCAGTTGGCGCCCTTGCGTTGGCTGGATTGTTCCATTTGGGGTCCGGGTTGGGAGCTGGTCCGAGCTGGGCTGAGTGTCCCATCCGGGGGCAGGTCCGTTGGCGGCCTCCTGGCTTTATAAGTTTGCGGTGGGTGTGTCGTGGTAGCGTATTGAATTGCGAGTAGTTGTGAACGTGGGATGGAGTAGCATGGACTGATTGTAGGAATGGAGTGGGATAAGGTATTAGATGTTTTGGATTGTTTGAACGATCCTCTTTTTACGTCTTCTCATGTAGTCCTTTGAGAGAAAGTATACCAGGAATGTTCCAATTAGCGTGGCGATAATAAGTAGTGGGAGTTCGGCTCCATTTTGATTAGTTTTAATTTTATTTTTTTTAAATTATATATTTTTTTTTTTTAATTCTTTGGATATGCTGAGGTGTTTTGGATTTGTTTCCGGTGAGATTGCTGACTAGGATGTGAGTTCGTTGTGTTGAGGTGCTGAGTCAGTGGAAATTACGACGTGTTTGGACAGGTGAAGGAATTATGTTGTCACGTTTTAGCCTCATGTGTCTTCTTTTTATTTTTAATATTTGTTGTCCATGTGGATTTCGATGTTCTATGTTTTCAGGAATATGGGTAATTTGGTTTTTCAGGAATAGGGATAATTTGGTGTTATGGTTTAATAATCCGTTGGCATTCGATTGTGTGATTTTTAGGTGCTTCATGGCTTGAGTAGTTTTGCGATGAGCTCGGCCTGTTGTTTTTGAGTATCTTGCAGTTGTTGGAGGGTTGAGGTTATTTGTTGAATACTGTTCATCAACATCATAATCATTTGGGAGAGAGGAAGGTTGTCCATTGTGGGTTCTTGTGCGGGCGAGTGGTTTTGTTTTAATGCGTCAGCGTAGGAGTGGATATTTCTGGGTGGGTTCAGGTTTGGGGGTGTATTTAGCGGTTGTGTTGGTTTGTCGTTGTTGGGATAGTGTTGTTTGTATTGAGGACCTGGTGGGAATAGCTTGCTTTTCATGTTCTTGTTGATTGCGAGGTAGACCGGGCACCCTTTGTAATTGGCCGTATGGTTTAGGCCGCAATTGCTGCATCTCTTTGTTTTGGGGTCCAGCTTGTCGCTTGGGCATTCCTCGGTGCGATGGTTTCCTCCACAGGCTACACAGGTTGATTTCAGCTTGCAGTAGGCCTTGGTGTGCCCGTATTCCTGGCAGTTTAGGCATTGAACGGGGCCCAAACGTTTGTGGGGCTCTTCGATTGTAATTCTTCTGGAGAGTATGTATTTTAACTCGTAGATTGGGTGTGGCTTTCCTTTGGGGGGTTGAGCGGATTCAGGTGACAGCTCCACTTTGAACATGGGTTGGGGCTGTTTATATTTGTTAAGAATGTTGTGGACCCAGTTGATTTTGAAGTTGAGGGCCTCTAGCTCAGCTTTGATTTCTGTGGGGTCCACCTCGGAATCTATTCCTTTGATGACTACTCTCAGTCCTTTCAGATTTTTCGCTTGGTATGTATAATATTGAAGACTTTTGTCATCTAACCATTTAGTGATCACGGTGTAGTCGGTTGGGCTGGATAGTTGAAGTTTAGTTTCGTGTAGTTGACCTCTTTTTAGGTCGACCATGAAGAAATCATTTTTGATGGACTTGTTAAGGTTGAGTTTTGTTAAATTGGTGCTCCTTTCTCTGATGGATATGGGGGGAGGCTTTGGTAGGGATGTATGTTCCTGCTCGGTGTTGGCGAGGATTTCATACCTGTTTTTTGTTGAGATTTTGGCCGGTTCTGTTTCATTGGTTTCGTGGTTCCGTTTACGTTTATGGTTTACGGTGAAGTATCTTCGGATTCCGTTGTTGGTGACGCTGTAGGTGTCGTTGCCGGAGTTGGAGTTTACGTGGGTGTCTTCGATGGAGATTTCCATGGTCGGTTTCGCGGTTGGTTTATTTTTTTTGATTTTCCATGAAGTTCCCTCGTATTTACGAGGGTGTTTGTAAAACATTCACTCGTAAGGTTGTTTGTGGGCCGGTTACAACAATGGTAATTATTTTGAATTGATTGCAATATTTTGCACCGGATGTAAGTTACGTTGTATGTGCACACGATACTTAGTGCGAGAGAATGTACGAGTGCTGAGAGAGCACGTCCGTTCTCTTGGACTGATTGAGCGCGAATGATAAAATTAATAATACAATTTTTTTTAAATATTTGGTTTTTTTCAATCTTTATTGTCGAAGATATTAATTAGAAAATGTACGTATTAAAATAATAAACTTAAAATTTCAAAAAATTAACAACTATTTAACGGAACGAATTTTAATGAAGCTTTGCTAAAGATTCTGTAGGATAGCTACTAATTTATTCTTTTAAGGGAGCATCCATTTATGACGTGAGGCATTCAGGGGCCGATAGGGTCGAGCCGAATCTTATCTAATCTTACTTTGAGGAAAGGGAAGGTCTCGCAAATATCACGTTTTTTTTTTAAGAAAACACACGTTTTGAAAAATATTTCATTAGATTGCGGGTTGGGGGAATGGGTTATGCCAAATCTCATGACATATTACCAGAGGTGAAGAGGTGGGATTTTAAAACTTACAAAAAACGGCTCGCGCAATTAATGGATGCCTCTTAAAATAGCTCAAAGATTTTCAAGTCCTAAAAGAAGAAATACAGTTACTTTTTTACTAAAAATCGTATAGAAACTGATGTGAGACAGCTAACATTTCTTTCTTGAAAAGTGGTTTTTATGAATTTCGAAGAACTTCCTTTGGATCTAAAGTTTGACAGTATCTATCATATTTTTCTTTCAAAATGGATTAATTATTATATTTTGCTATGAACGTAGGGAATTTTTTAATCAATCAGCGAAGTGAGCGAGTATCAGCTAGTAACGAATAACTTATATGCCATAGTTTTTAATTTTTAATCTAAGGTTTTTTTTATAAAAATGTCTAGTTCTCGATATATCGTTTAAAACAGATAAATCTATTAAGTTTTTAACAGCGACAAAGTAGTCGAATCTAAGAAGTTCCTGGTTCTAGTATATATTTTAACCTTAAAGGTTCTTTACAAAATCAAAAGCATATGAAAATCTGCTAAAAATGTTATTAGTTAAATTTGTTTTTTTTTTCTTATACTTAACTATTAGAAAGAAAATATAAAACAACTTATGCATAGAAAGAAAAGTACAAAAGCGACTCTTCTAATTCACATAATGTCGTCATATTAAATCTAGTGAGCAGGGGAACATCGTTGATTTTAGTCAGCGATGCATTCACCTTCTCGGTTGTTTGGTCTCATCTCCATTCAACATACAAAAATCCATACAAAAACCGACATACACTCAAATCTGTGTGTACCCATAGAGGCTTTGCGAGCCGCGTGCATTCATATTATATTACAAACAACGACACTCAACTGACTCATTAACCGCTCTTTCGCTATTCCAGCTTTCAATTGAAAACGACTCCCCCATTATTCCTCCACCCAACGAAGAAAAAAAAACACACACGACTAGCTAAAACCCCGGCGATCAACACAAACAATAATTTCACTTTTGACGAAAATCTCGGGGGAATCATTTTCAAAATGTCACCAGGATAACAAAGACAGAGAGGAGATTTTCTTTGCTGTTGCGATTATTTTTCATGGGATTTTTAAAGCTTTTATATTCAGACTAATTACGGATAAAAATTCAGATATTAAGCTTTGGTCAAATTTGTGAAAAGTATACTTTGCAAAACTTTTATTATTCTTTATAGAATGTTGCAAACTTTCTCGTTTTGAATGTGATAACATAAAATCCCATGTAACAAGAAACCTAACATGTTTAGAACAAACTATAGTTCGTGCTAAATCCTCGACTTCAATTAGAAACTATCGTTAAGTCAAACCAAACTAGGAAAAGCTCGTTTTTAGTCTGGAAAAACGGATTCACTAAAAATAAAGTTTCTTTGGTTTTAACCCAAAAAAAAAAAAATAGTCAATTGCTGCTTTCGATCAATAAAAGTCCAATTGAAAAAGGTTTGATTATTTTTCTATATGTTAAGTTGTTGATTTGAAAAAAAAAAACTTTGCAACAAAAAGTTGGAGCACCACCGAGAGAAAGAGAAATTGCCGCAACGCCTGCGACATGTGTTTACCGTCATATTTATTATAGTTCTTCGTTCCCATTATAAGTCGCATGTATTCGAAGCCACATCCAGAAATTACAATACCCAGATGCCAAATACCAACCTTACCCAATCTCTCCCTCAACCCCCTACATCTAAAACGTGGTCGCGTTATTTATGTCGTTGAGAGATTATTATAGTTTCTTCGTTTCATAATTAGTACCATTATATAACTAGCAATGATTAATCTACCCACAATTTTTTTTCCATTGAAATCAACTCAAAACCAGACAGACAAAAAGCAAAAGAACGTTGCGAGCAATTTCCACACACGCGAGATATTTTCTTTTTGAAAGCTCTCCGTTAAGTCAACATGATAATATTAAACTCGGTGTGGAGGTGTTTGAACCAACATTATTGCAATATAATGAGCCTTTTCCGCCATCATTGACTGATATTATCATACCTGAGAGTCAAAGTCGCTTCAAAGGAAATTCGTCGATACGAGAGCTGATATACCTACGCTTATGAAAACGCGGTCCTTTTTTCGTTTCATTTCATTCCAAATCCCGATTTAATGAGAGAAAAATTCTCGCAAAGTCAATATTATCGTTGGAAACACTCGTGGATTATCCCCGTTGCCAAATCGGGAGGGTTAGTGTTTTTTATTTTTGTTTTATTTTTTGGTGTGGGAAGGTTGGTAAGGAGTTTTGAACCAAGATCGTTTTGTATTAAGTTATTACACAGATGGTGTTGGCGCTTTAAAGTTTTGGTGGCGAGAGAGTGGCAAAAGGGCGGCTCGTGATTAAGGGCCACCTAGGCAGTGATTCACACGTGTGGAATATTGCGATCTTACATAAAGTTTGTACGAGCTACATTTGAATTTATGATGTTGGTGGGTGGCGAATGAACCCGACAGGATTAAGATTCATATGGCGAGACATACAACATCAAGTTTGAAACATTACACATTTTACCAATAGGTTTAATTCTACTTAAAAAATTAGAAAGGTCAGACCATGGAAGGAGCATTCTATGAATACTTTACAAGTTCTCTCACTCAAGGGGTTATATACAGCTAGGAGGCCCAAAAAAGGATTTTCTTTTGATATTTATTTTGATATAATTTTGTTAACATATTATGGTACCTTTGTTTTAAACTTTGTTTAAATGTTTTTGTATTTGTAAAAATTATAATTCTGAAAGCTGCTATAGCTCATCTCTAAAAGCTCCTCACACAAAAAAGCTTCTTACAAAGAACACGATATCTCTTGGCTGGATCGTTAACAATGAAAGAAACTAAACAGATTTCGTCCAAGTAATTTATAATCTTGCCATTAATTGGAGGAATAAACAAAATAATTTTTTTTTGATAAAATGGTGGCTTTTTAAAAAAATCTATAATCGACCAAAATTTTCGCCTTAAATTGTTATTTCTTGTTAAGAGAAAACCTTCGATTAATTGTTTTAAAAATATACTTCAGAAGCTGGTGCTATTTAGACTTGAGATTTAAAGCTCTCTAAGAGCTTGGCAATGTCAACAAGCTCAAAGGGAGCTTTCGATTTGCCACAGAGAGAGTCTACCTGTGGTGAGCTCCAGGACATGAGGGCAACGAAAGAGCTTTTCACCAGCTGACTAAAAATAGAGCCTCAACAGACTTCATGGGACCTGAATCTTTTTGTGGAATCAAAAAAAGTAAAATAAAAAACGCTCGTCTGGTTTGGGAGGCCAAAACCAAGGTCTCGCTCTGAGGAAATACTCTAGGGCAGAGACAAGTAAAGCGTAATATCGTCACTTGGCAAAAGGGACGTAAGGCTCGTAGCAAGCCTCTATACTGGCCTTTGTACTTTAAAGTTTAAACTACCATCTTCTCAAAATCGGTAAGGTCCATACCAACATATGCCGTATCTGCGGGAAAGCAACAGAAACGGTGGAGCATATTTTGAACTCATGTGAGACAGATTTCAAAAAAAACCTACAGCATTTCATAAAGACGGACATGACGCCTAGTGAGATATCAATGGCAGCTCCTAGGCAGGTGCTGGCTTTCTGTAAAAGTTTAATGCTCCCTTAGTCAGAACAGAGGGTCACTTTACAATAAAAAAAGACCCACACAGCATAAAAAAAAGCTTTGAGACTGCTCGAATTCGCTGTTTCCGAGAAATTTTGGTAACTGATTTTAAAAATACAGTTTATTAAAAACGCGTTAAAATTTCAAAACTACTTTTCATAGATTCAAAACCACTTTACATTGATTAAAAACGATTTTTACAAATATGCGAATAACTTCGAAAATAATCGTCGGTTCGACTTGAAATTGTCTGTATGTGTAATTGAAAATATGCACATTAAAATAATTGGTTGTCTGTAAAGTCGGTTTACGGACGATAGTTTTACATAATAACGTCATAAAGAACACTTTATTGATGAAAAATTGCGTACTTTTATGAATTGAATTATTATCACTGAATTATCATTATTTTGTATAATACAAAGGAGTTAATTGAAAATTAACAATTTTTTTAAAAATGAAAATTATGACTGAAAATTATGAAGGAAAAAATCAATGAAATCTTATTAAGTAAATTGTAAAAGAAAAACACAAAACACGTTAATATAAAGTTATATTTCGCTGACTTTGGACTTAATTATTATATTTCACAAATACTATTCACTAAAATTCACAACATAAATTATAATTTAAAGAAATAATAAATTGATAAATGAATCAGCACGAAATTGTCCTCGAAGACATTTCAATTTGATCCACTGATGACGAACGCATAGCGTTTGAAATACGTATCTGGAGATACAAAATTAACAATTTGGATTTTCGTTTTGTGATTTTTACATTTATTTTTACTTTAATTTATAATTTGTATTGTGAATTGTAGTGAATAGTATTTGTGAAGTATAACAAAGCACGTTGTCTAGGATTCAACAATAATATTGTGCCTCTTTATCACTTGTATCGCGTTCTCGGTTGCACGCACAGGCTCAAATGGAACGTGACAAAATGGGCAATCACAAAATAAAAAAAAAAAATTATTTAAAATAATTACTGGATAAATGTTTAACCTCTTAAACTCTTTGAATCTTATGATTGATTCTATTATTACTATTATTATTATTATATATACCCTATATAAGGTGGTTTTGAAACATGTTTTTTGGAACTGTATCTTTAAAGTCGGTGACCAAAATTTCTCAAACACTTAAATCGATCAATCGCAAATGTTAGTACAGCTTTTGAAGTATGTTCGTGATAATTATTAGAAAATTAACGAAGGTTTTCTATCATCAATAAATATATCCAAAAATAATTTTGATAAATATTTTAAGGCCAAAACTTTTGTCGAAAATCGATTTTTTTTTTTTGGGAACCGCTGTCTTGTCAAAAAAAAATATTTTACTTCTTCCTCCAAATAATAAAAAAATTATATAATACATTACTTAACAAAACCTGATTGCTATTTTCATTTTAATTTATTCAATACAGAGATAATATCATGGTCACAGCAAAATGCCTTTTTTGAGAACTTTTGGAGATCAGCTATAGCAGCTATCAAAATTAATATTTTTACAATTACAAAAATGTCAAAATACAGTTTAAAATTACCGTAATATGTGTGCAAATTTTTATATTGATAAATTCAAAAGTCTTCTCAGAAAAAATCCTTGAAAAATCGTTTTCCTTTTGGCCTCCTGACTGTATATAACCCCTTAAGAAGAATTAGGTTAACAATAAGTGAGAGAACTTGGAAAGGTACCTATAATTTTATAACTTAAGACACTAATTAAAATGTTGATATTATCAAGTGATTATCAAGCTACTTTGAGATATATCTCAAAAACTTTAAGCATTATAAAGAAATTATTCGTTCAAAAAAATAAGATAACAAAACTTTCTACAAAATTTATCTAAAAAGTTTTTTTTTAAGTCTCCTATTGTCACAAATATCGAACATCAACCAAAAACTATAATCAAATATTTCTAGGAATCAGATTTTTCCCTTACTCTATAAAGATACTTTAAAAAAGCTCAAATTTTTCACCCTTCATTCACTGAATTTCAACCAGAACCAACCCTTCTATCATGAACATAACTGTACATATCCATAACAATCGTTCATCTTTCATTCCACGTAGTTGGATTAATGCACCGAGGCTGAATGTCGTCGAAAATAATAAATATCACGTTTCAATTTTCAAAAATCAATTATATATTATACATATAACATTTATCTCTGGGGAGCTCAACAATTTGACATTTCAGTCTTAACTCATCCCCCTCCGCGTCATCATATCTGTATATCATCATAGATATATTTTATTTTAATCAAATCGTGTCGTCTCGTGACAAAACACAACTTGAAAAGTTTGCCACCCTCGTGAAACTCAGCAGGAGTTTTTGAGTTTTGTGAATCGGGGCAAAGCTACAATAATCCCGGTTTTTCAAAACAGAAACTTCACGTAAACTTGAAGCTTTAAACAAAAATTTCATTTTTTTTTTCTTGTTCCAGGTAATTAACACGGTGTTATCGATTGTCTTGATTCAAGCATTGAAGAAGGAGGAGGACGAGGCGACCAATGCATTGGAGTCGACGAAAGGATATAATTAATTTTAAGATTTTTACTTATTTTATCATCATGTAGTTGTTAGTTTTATAATTTTATAAATCCTAATTTTCTTTGTAATGAAAATAGTGAAACTTTGTAATTTTTGACAAGAATTTAAACAAATAAATTATCAGAACCGAGATTTTCTCGTTGTACAAAAAAATGGACGTTAATGTACGGTAATAATAAGGCATATGGTGGAGCTTTGGTCATTTATATGAAGACTTTATATAAAGTTTTTAATGCTAGTTTCACAATGTAAATAATTTGGGCTTGACAAGGGTCAAACATCGAAAAGTCGTCCCCTGCTTAATTTCAGTCTATTATAATTGTGACAGTGGCCGGATGAACATCATGCGAATATAAAAACGTTCAAAAAATATTTCATAATAATTTTCTTTTCTCATTTTTATTTGGCTTTGTTAAGCACCAAATAATTGTCCGGATGAAATATCGCCCAGCTTCTAAATCTTTGAACTAATCGCTTCACCTACAGAATAATATCACATAAATATACCACGACCAAGTAATGCTAAACTTTTTTCAAACTGTTTACTGAGTTATATGTGGTTATATTATATAACATGTATAATTAACGTGGAAACTATTGCGAAATGTACATTTAAGTTGATGCATTAGCGTTGGATGGTTTATCATTGATTTACTGTTGGCCGTTCCACTTATGAAAATGATAAAGTGGAACTCATATTTTTCAAGTTATGACTCGGACATTGGCTCGCTCGTTTTATAAATGGTCCGAATGAAAAAATCAAAAGTGGAAAATATCAATAAAAGAAATTGGAGGAAAAATTGGAATTTTTAATTTTTTCTAGTCTCATTTCAATTATGCAAGGGTTCTCATCAATTCATGAGTGCATCTCGAGATAATAAACAATTTATGTGTGCAGTAATTCGATGCATTTAAAACGGTCGAATTAATAAACATTTATTTTTCGTGACCACCACCAAGGAGATATTCAGACAGGTGAAATATCGCCACCACCCACATAAATATTTTCCTGACAAACTTTCACCAAGTTCCAACGCTTTTTCATACTTTTTTCCATTAAATAGAATTAATTGCGAACAGGAAAAAAAATTATCTCATATATACATAACTAAGTTTTTAAGTTTTTATCGTTAATAAATTGAACGTTAATACAATCAGACACAAACACAAACAGGTCGGGTGTTTATACAAATAAAACTGGGCTCAAACACACCTCGTGGGAAATGCAATATTAAATTTTCCAAGTTTACTGAGCGGCAGCAGCTTCATTTTCTCGCTGATATCATAATAATGTCTAGACGTTTCCGTTTCTCTGTCTTCATTAAACATTAATGTTATATTGTAAGAAACTTTGACAGATATTTCATATCTTTATCGGGTGTATGTAAGATGTTGTGTCTCTCTGTCCATTTTCGATCTTCTCGTTGATTAACCCATAACTGAGAAACTAAAAGTCCAATTTGAATAAATTTTTTTTTAATGATAATTTTTCAATTTCTGGTTAGGTTTTAGTGTAAATATTTTATGAAAATTATTTGGAAATGTAAATTGCTGTCAATTTTCAACTTTTAACATTTTTGACGTGATAACGTCTTATAAATTGCTGAACTACGACAGCCAGTCTGAAAAAGATCGTCAATTTTGTCACGTTCCATTTGAGCCTGTGCGTGCAACCGAGAACGCGATACAAGTGATAGAGAGGTACGATATTATTGTTCAATCCTAGACAACGTGTTTTGTTATATTTCACAAATATTATTCACTAAAATTCCCAACACAAATTATCAATTAAAGTAGAAATAAATGTTAAAATCACAAAACGAAAATCCAAATTGTTAATTTTGTATCTCCAGATACGTATTTCGTCATCAGCGGATCAAATTGAAGTTTCTTCGAGGACAATTTCGTGCTGATTCATTTATCAATTTATTTTTACTTTAAATTATAATTTATATTGTGAATTTTAGTGAATAGTATTTGTGAAATATAATAATTAAGTTCAAAGTCAGCGAATTTAATTTTTTATTAATGTGTTTTGTGTTTTTCTTTTACAATTTACTTAATAAGATTTCATTGATTTTTTCCTTCATAATTTTCAGTCTGATTCATTTTGAAAAAAATTGTTAATTTTCAATTAACTCCTTTGTATTATACGAAATAATGATAATTCAGTGATGATAATTCAATTCATAAGAGTACGCAACTTTTCATCAATTAGGTGTTTTTTGACGTTATCACGAAAAACTATCGTCCGTTAACCGACTTGACAGATAACCAATTATTTTTTCAAAATCTTAGAAATTTTTTTCAAGATTCAAAAAAATTGATTGTAAAAGGAATAAGTTCCAGTTACAAGCGAACTAGAATTCATTTTGATTTATCCAAACATATATATTAGAGTTAACGTTTTTAAGGATCGATGAATCCGATCCTTGTCATTATTTAGTTATTTAATTTCAATATATACAATCTGCACCTATACAACAAGAGCAATGAGTAAAAGTGCTGACATTGAGGGAAGAGACAAAGGGTAAAAAAGCAGGGTACAAAAGAAGTACAGTAAAAAAAAAGGTATACATTACTAGAATATGAAGAAGACTGCAGCACCCCGGAAAGAAGGACATGACGCCTAGCGAGATAGCAACGACAACCCCTAGGCAGTAGCTGGCTTTCTTTAAAAGCCTGGAACGCCCCTAGTAAACACAGAGGGTCATATCACAATAGACCTCCTTATTCGTGGTGATAAAAGGAACAAATATCCTGGGACCCGGAAATCGAAAAAAAATTATATTTTTTATATTTGATGGTTTTGCCCATCCCCATAGCTCGATGCCATACAGCCATATAGGCTTTATTATGTTCTTGTAAATTTTTAATTTGCCACCACATTTTCTTAATTACATTCTTTTACTACTATAAAGTAAAGGAAGTATTGTAATTAAGTCGAATTTTCAAATTTGAGTTTTCTCCGGAAATACATGTTTTGAAGTCCCCTGAGTCCAAAAAAGTGGTTTTTAAAAAAATGTCTGTGTGTGTGTGTGTGCCTGTGTGTGACAGCATTATCGTATCGAAAGCTTTATCCGAATTTCACCAAACTTGAAATTTGACCACCATATTATACCTAGTTGTGCCGCGAAGCTTTTGGTTGAAATCGGTCAACCGAAAGCTCCACTTTATTCTAGGAGTTTTGGAGCTTTTTAATTTTTTTCAAAAACGGCTCCAACGATTTTCTTTAAACTTTCTACAATTTTTAGACTGATTGATGCCTAAAACTTATATTTGAAACTTTTTCCTGGAAAAATTCGAATGAAGACGGTTCTAGGGTTAAGAGTGGGAATTTGTATATAACTACGTACATATATATATATATATATATATATATATATATATATATATAAGATGTATAGTGTACACATATTACTTTCTTTAACTACTTTATAGTAAAGGAAGTATTGTAATCGGGTCAAATTTCGAATTCGAGCTTTCACCGGAAATACATGTTTTTAGGTCCCCTGAATTAAAAAAAAGAAGTGGTTTTTAGAAACATGTCTGTGTGTATGTGTGTCTATGTGTGACTGCGCTATCGTACCGAAAGCTTTATCCGAATTTTACCAAACTTGGAATTAAGCCTGCTTAATTCCTTGTTCTTCTAGTTGTGCCTTAAAGTTGAAATTAATGAAATTGATTTGCTGAAAGCTCAATTAGATTCAATAGATTTTGAACTTTTTCAAACTTTTTTCGAAAACGGCTCCAACGATTTTTTTTAAACTAACTATAGTTCTTAGCCTGATTGATGTCTAAAGCTTTTATTTGAAATTTTTTCCTGGGAAAATTCAAATTAAGACGGTTGTGGGATTAAGGGTGAGAGTTCGTATACACATAGTTATAATATGTATGCCTTAAGTTCTATATAGTTACAAAGTGCTTATAGTTCTTTTAACCAACAATTATTTTCATAAATGAAAGGAAAAGAAAGTACTGTGACGCCTCGCAGCAGATATTTAGTTTTCTGTCTGTGTTTTGCCAAGATGATATTTGGACAGCTTATTCACCGTTGACTTTTACCTTCCAATCGATATAATGGCAGCTCAAATGTTTTTTTTTAGTTTAAATTTAATTTGTTTGATTTGAATTTAAAAAAGGAGAGTTCCATTCTTTAATGATGAGATTATTTTTTTTTTGCTTTATTTAAGGTCGTATCAACTACTATGGTCATTAGCGACCGTCGAATCTGAAAACCTAAGAAAACTTAAGATTTTTATTTTTTTCGAAGTTATGCTTCTTTAGGCGCGTTATGAAAAAATGATGAGAGTGAAATTTTTTAGATGGGCGGCCATCTTGAGACAAAAATTAACAAAATGAAGTTGGCCGCAAAACCATTCGGTTTCTTGGCGCGCGTAATTTGAATTATTGTTTTATTTATTTACTTATTTATTTATTTTTATATTTAAATTAAAAATAATTATATATACAAATGACACATATTATTAAAAAATATGTTATTACTTTTCTTGAATTTTGCAGTGGCTGTTAAACTATTTTGAGGTTAGTGATGAAAATGACGTCTGCATTTCATGCATATTCTTAGTTATCACGAAATCTGGGATTCTGAAATGATCCAACCATTTTAGAAAAATAATTTTGTAAAACAAGATAATAATAAGATTAAGACATTTACTTTGACAAGTAGCTACCTACTTTATTTCGCAATTTCTATGAAGCTTCGTTTTCATGACATGCATGAATTGTTAACCAGAAAAATGATCCTGACGAATTTTATAAACGTCTTGCAGCTCTCTTTGGATATCATTTATTGATACAAATTAAAATATTATTCTCTTAGTTTTATTTTTAATAATTATATCTTTAAATATATATATTATTATTATTAAATATTAAATTACAGTTTTTAAAAATTGATTATTTGAATAAAATTAATAAAAACTTATTTTTAATAATACCAAAGAAGTATAACTTCACACGCGCGTACAAAAGTACACGCAACCACTTTTTTTTTAGTATTGAACTAAGTGCTGTGATCATTGTTGAGTATCGCCTAGTTTTGTGTTGTTAACGATTACCAAACCCGATTGAAATTATCTTTTTAAGTTTGCATCTATTTACTAGCTTTTATGCATCTCTTCTTGTGACGCAATAACTAGCGTTGAATTTAACATGTCACTTGAGCGTGATTTGTCGATTGAGTATATTTTAAAAATTGGACTCTCATCCATTTACAACAAGACATTATTTTACCATGGGAAAAAATAAGAAGAATATATTAGAAGATGAATGAAATATGTTAAAGAAAGGATTACTTTCAAAAGCATAAGGAAAATATATAACTTTAGTATTCCTCGTAGGTATTTAAAAAAAAATGTCTCATTTTATCGTGTAATTCCAGTTTGTTATTTGGCTCGATGGCGATGTTCTACCTCAAAATACTTTCACAGAGAGACATTTTCAAAATTGCTTCACTCCTGGACATATTTGTCTTAATTAGTTGGACTTTGTAAATGCCAACGCAACCGACAATATTCTGATGAACTTTCTCGGTGAATCGGTTGCAGGTATTTCGAGCCCAACTTCAAACATATTTTCAAGTGCACCTCATTCGAAATTCCAGCAACGAGAGAAAATTTCATTTCTACGATGACGACGAAAAAGCAGTTAAGAAGAAGAAGAGATTTCAATGAAAATTGAAAAAAAGGTAAAAAATTTTATTCAATATTCATATTTTGTTATTATTTTCGAGTTGGGTTGACAACAAGCCGATAAGAAGCTTAACATACTCACAGCGTTTTTCGTTCGTTTCTCTTCAACGAAATCGATTTGACAAAAAGAAAAGCGAGGTTTGTTTTGGTTAAAATTTTAACGTGGTCCACGTACGTCAATGGCATATTATAACAGAAAGAAAAATGTGACATATTAAAGTTATTAAATTTGGACAGCAAGTTAAAAAATTCGATAAGCATAATATGTAGGTACATTCTTGGAAAAAAATTACATTCACTTTAGAGTTTGGCTTTCATTGAAATATCGTTTTTCGTTGATTTCATATGAGATATGTTCAAGTGAGTTCGGGAAAACCTTCATAAATTTTCTTATATATCATATACCGTTATATATATATATGTTATATAAAATTTCAACGACCACAAAAGAACATGCGGGAGTTATATTATATTGAATGGATTGTTGAAGGAAATTTAACTTACAGGCTTTGGCCATCGTTTTCAATAAGGATCTGGCCAATTGTGTGTGTGGGGTGAAGCGGTCGAGCGGTGGTCGACGATGTGGATATGTGTGCATTTCACCAATATGTCCGTATTATATATTACATTTTATATATTTTTTTTGCCATCAGACGTTTCAAAAAAAAAACGACATTCTCGTTTTCTTCGTTCCCTCGATTCTTAATAATGTATGAATTTATGTTGCATCTCGGTTACATTCACGTGCATCACAATGCTTGGAATAGTGATAAAAGGGACTATTCGTCCGATTTAGATGATGTTTTGTATGAGTATACTATGCTTTAAGATTGTAATATATATACTATGATCTTAAAAAATTCTCTCAAATTGCTTAAGTTGTGACGATTTTACTGATATGATAATTTTGGCCGTACAATTGTACTAAGATCTATAATAGTAGAATTAAACAACAATATTTATATAATGATATCCAGATACATAATACGTATACTTAAGATATTATCACAAGTCTAAGCATGTGCCGCCATGTGTCTAAGGGAGTGCAACCATTTTATGACTCTGGGGGTGGTGTCACCTGCTCTCAGTCGTGAGTGAGCCGAACCAATCACCAGCCAAAGGAGGAGCATTGTTATACCATATTGGATGGGGAAAAACCTTATGAAATTCTAGGGATTCCAGAATATTCTCTCTCTAAGAACTTCGTCTTCAAGACCACCTAGCACGAAGAATTAAACAAAAGAATGGACATTTCTACCAAGGAATAATAAAGGCAAATATTCTAAATGGATTCCGAAATCCTATATAAGCCTCGGACAAACATAAGGCGAGTTAGTCTGAAAATAAATCGTCAACGTGCATAGTCTGGAAATAAATCTTCGACCAGTGTTAAAATAAATAGTGGAAGTGATCAGTGCTAAATAAATTGTGAACGTGAACATTGTGAAATAAAATGAAACAGTGCAATAGTGAGTGACAATAATTAGTGAATAAGTGATTGTAAAAACTGGCTAGTTAAACAGTGAACTAACTCATTGTTAAAGTGTAGTTTATAAGTGATAATAAAGTGTAAAATAAATAAATTAACATTTGTTTAAAACAAATTTGTAGTCACTATACACAAACCTAAGAACCCGTAAAAATGTTACCGTATTAAATGAAACATTATATGTGTTCTTCGATAACCAAAAGCTTTTATTTGGTGAAAGAATTTTTCCAATCCGTTCGTTTATTTCAGAGATTAATTTATTCTTAAAAATGGAAATTGTTCCAGAAATGGAGTACAAGTTAACGTGATTTTTGTATAAATATTAGAATAAGAAAATTTTCTGTAGGAAAGTCGTAAATATACAAGTTTTATGGGTTCTTACTCAGAAAAAGAGTTATAAATGTACGTATTTTTTACAATGAGGTTACAAGGAGTAGGTTAGAATTGACTTTAACTATGCACATGTTACGGGAGAACAACTCTGATAAGGGGTTATATATACAGTCAAGAGTACCAAAAAAAAAAAAATTTTTAAAGAATTTTTTCTGAGAAGACTTTTGATATTTATTAATATAAAACGTTGTTCTCATACGATGGTAACTTTGAACCTTACTTAAACATTTTTGTATTTGTAAAAATAATAATTTGGAAATCTGCTAAAGCTGATCTCCAAAAACTCCTAACAAAAAAAGACTTCTTACGAAGACCACGATATTTCTGGACTGGATTATTTAAAATTAAAGAAACCAAACGTCATTCGTTAAAGTTATCTTGTACCAAATTAAAGCAATTAGCAAAATGAAAAATATTGACAAACTGGTAGCATCTAAAAAAAAAAAAATTTTGGTCAAAATATTGGCCTTAATTTGTTTAAAACAAGAGAAATGTTCATTTGTGAGAAAAAATCTTTGATTGATTAGTAAGAATATAATTAAGAAAAGTGTGTTAAAATTTAATACTGGCCAGTACAGCCGGTTCTAAGAAATCTTGGTCACTTACTTTAAAAACACCAGTTTTGAGAAAAACCCGTTTCAAATAAATGTGGCATTAAAGAGTCTTAGAATTATAACAAGTTTAAAGAAAATTGTTGGAGCTGTTTTCGAAAAAATTTGGGAAAACTCAAAAACCCATAGGATAAAGTGGAGCTTTCTGTAAACCGATTCCAACCAAAAATTTCGTGGCACAATTAGATGTAATATGAGGGAAAAATTCAAAGCTTGGTGAAATTCGGATAAAGCTTTCTATACGATCCCTGTCATACTCTGACACACAGACATTTTTCTGAAAACTACTTTGTTGGATTAGAGGACCTCTAAATGTGTCAGACAACTCATCAAACTCCAACCTCATCACTATTTATTTATTGATTCCCAAACTGAAATTTAGAAGAAAATTGGATGCCTAAATTAGATTTAATTTAGGCAAAATATAGTTATATTATATAAAAACCGAACGAGTTCAGAAAATTTTATCCTGGTAAAATATATAATTCCTGTGGGATAGAAACAAATAAAATAATAAGGAGTTTCCTCTACGATGACAGTAACGAGTTGAAGATTTTTTCTACTCTAAGTACAGTAGGTATAGTATAGTAACAGTATAACCAAAGTTAGTAGAAAATATTTTTAACTTGAAGGTATGCAAGTATCATATGAAAAAGTCTTTTTGAAACCTTTTGAAAATCTTTTTTGAATATCTGGACGAATTTTAAGGAAATTTGGGATTGTGATAATTTTGTTAGGTGGGAGTGGTTACACTTACATATATTTACAATAACAGTGGCCAGAACTGGCCCCGAACAAATTGAATTGCTTAAGGTATATAACGTCGTTTCGCAGGGCAGTTGCGAGAGGTATCACTGCATGTTCGAATTCCATTTCTAGTCGTCACAATTTAGCTCTTTAAATAGCGCACAATTAGTTTTACTTCTTCTTAGGTATTCACTGTTTGACTTAATTTCCAATTACTTAGCTAAAGCTTGACTTAAATTATTACTCAAAATATACTCAAGCATAAACTGTTATTGCTGAAATTTGGTATAAACATATCTACGAATTTTGTTTCAGAAAAATTTCCGATTCTTGTAAGAAACTGAAATTTTTTTCCTTAAACTATTTAATTACCTAATGAAGTCTTGGCTGGATGAGTCTTAATGTGGTAAAGTAACTTGCAAGAATTTTTTTACACTGACGAAAGCAAATTCTTACCAAATTCGTGTCAAAATTTATTTAAATTCTTTTATAAACTAAAATTTTTAACCTTCCATTATTTGAAAGTTATTAGTCACTGATTAACTACCGTACAAATCTTATAATCCGAGTCGAAAAATTCGACTACAGTCGTAAACTGATACAAAATACTATACAACATTGTTTTCCTCATACGACATTAGTTATTGCGCTTAGTTGCCAACAGATGCAGTTTATCGATACACGAAAACAGCGTTACCGATATATTCGGGGATTTCATTGCAAATCTCACCAGTGAATGCGGATGCAGTAAAAAGGAATTAAACTAAAACCAAAACTAAAAGCAAACCGATACTCTGACGTGTAACAACTCATTTAATGAACCTGTTTTCTTTTATTTCCACTCAAGAAAGTTTCAGTAGAAAGTCATAAAACTTAATAAAAGAAAGAATTTGAAAAATTCGAAGCTTTTCAATAAAAAATTGAGAAAACACTTACCAATAATGTCGATACCAATATGTCGATCACAAGGAGATTTAGGCCTGAAAAATAAGAACGAGGTTTTATTAAAAAAAATTTTTGTTATTTTCGTTTAATTTTAAACAAGAAACTTTAGTTTTAGAATCGCCCTTGTTTGGTCTGACAAAGATTTTCCGTGTATATATACGAGATGATTTACGCGGCTCGACTACCTTAGGGACGTCTTCTTGTATATGTATTATATATGTGCACGCCATTATTCTTCACGGTCTTAACATATTTCAATTCGAATGCATAAAATTGCACATAAAATATTCGCAACAAAATTATGTCACAACCTCCCTGCGAACATTAAGACGGGAGAGCGAAAATACGTAATTTTCCCTTCACATCCACCAACATTTCCATGATTAATTGAAGCGAGCGCAGCTCAGTTACAATCAAAAAAATTGTTACTAAAAAATAATAAATAAAAATGACATTATTACAAATTCCTGCACGTGGATAGGTAGAGCGAAGTAAGAAGTTTCCAGAGAGATAAAAATGAAACGTTGTAAAAGCAGAGATAATCAACTAGAGCGTAAAAAATACGAGAAATGCTGGCGTCTATTCGTTTGCTATTCGATTTATGCAATAGGTGCATGTGTTGAGGAGGTTTATATACAACGTGTGTCTGTGTATTAGGGGTATTATAATTCAAAGTTGATAATGACTCGGTCGGCATGCTCTAAAGGATGCCGTGAAGAAGGTTCACAACTCGCAAATGGAAAAATAAATTCATTTTATGCGACACATAGAGAGCAAAGCTCTTCTCTCTATACGGTATATAAACGTACCAAAGGGGGGCCAAGACAGGTAATTTTGCCCCTCTTTTTGAACTGAGACTATCTTCAACGAATTAAACTGTTAGCTACATACTCTTTATCTAAATACTAAAAGAAATGCTTACACTGCTGCTTATACTTAGTATAAATTGTTAGTAAAGTAAAATTTATAGATTTCTATTTCAAACTTTCCACTAAAAATATTCGGACATTTTGGATGTGGGTGCGGATAAGCTATAGCAGCTTTCAAAAGTATTACTTTTATTAATAAAAAAAAGACGTTTATAAGCTGCAAGACGTTTATAAAATTCGTCAGGATCATTTTTCTGGTTAACAATTCATGCATGTCATGAAAACATAGCTTCATAGAAAATGCATACGTCATTTTCATCATTAAACTTCAAATAGTAATAACTTATTTTTTAATAATATGTGTCATTTGTATATATAATTATTTTTAATTTAAATATAAAAGTAAGTAAATAAATAAAACAAAAGTTCAAATTACGCGCGCCTCGTTAAAAATACCAAGCCGTTTTGCGGGCAACTTCATCTTGTTAATTTATGATGATAAAATAGAACGCTACTAATGCTTCTAAAACCGCTACGCATTGCAGACGTCATTTTCATCATTAAAGTTCAAATAGTACCTATAACAGCTATTTTTTCATAACGCGCCTAAAGAAGTATAACTTCAAAAAATGTTTAGTACAGTTTAAAGTTACCATAAAATATTTAAAAAATTTATATGAATTAATTTAAAGGCCTTCTCAGAAAAAAATATTTGAAAAATCAACTGTTTGGGCATCTTAGCTTTATATAGCCCTTAATGTTCACAATTTATGTTATTCAGAATGTTCACAATTTATTTACGCACTTTTTATGTTAACACTGTAAATTATTTTTTTTAAGTGAGCTAATTCGCTGCGAACGGAGTTTTTCCATTTGTTTCAGGTCCAGTTGGAGAACCGGTGTCCTCGGGTCATCGAGGAAAAACAAGTCAAATTTGATTGTTTTGGTCGGCGATTTTGGGGGCATCGGATAGAGGGACGCGGTCGATTGGATTCCGAGGCAAATGGAAAAACTCAAAACGAAGACTCTGATTCCAGCCGAAGAGCGAGTCTCGCCGTCACTAATAATCAAATTATATTTTCGATAATTTTATTATATATTTTTGTGTCAATTTTGATTTACTTTTTTAAAAGAATAAATCTAATTTTGTTTATTATTATTAAGTAAATAGTGTTTTGATCATTTGGAAATTCTACTGTTCAAAAATTCAAAGAATCCCCGTGCCTCACACACCCAAAAACCTTAAACTTTTTATAATTATTATTTTAAACATTTTTCTTTTTAATTTCTATTTGAACGAGATTCGTTCGTCTTCATCGACTCCACATGAGGCCGAATTATTCTGTCTCGTTTCAACACTTATCACTTTCACTCGTAATGTCGATTTATACCCAACCAACTATCATTCTCGAATATTCCAACCGATAAATTCTCCATTACTAGAATATTCGGTTTTAATTATTTGGTGTCTATCTTTTTCTCATCTATTGATAAATCAATGAAGAAATTTCTAGAAATACGCTTATCTCATGCTATTCCTGTTCCTCTATTGTTTTAGCCAACCCACGAAAAATGGCCCATCCTCAGGGTCATAAAAATGGCGCCACTCTCCGTTCGGCGTGCAGTCCATGGAAGTTGTGGAAGCACCGGTTCTCTTGTTTCTTTCGAAAATATACGAGTAAATAAATTTTTTTTCCGAAATATTTCAAACTGGTGTACATACTAAGTATATCCATTATTTATTAGAATTTTGGTCAAATATTCCAATTAAGTTTCAAAATAATAATAATAATAATAAAAATAATTATAAAAAGCAGAAGACCAAAACCTACGTTAAGTATATGTAGCGCTACAAAAAAATTTATTTGACATTTTCAAAGTAAAATCGATGGTAAAAATGGCTTCTTTACATAAAAATTTACTGGGCATTTTCATAGAAAAAGTTACAATAGTTACAAATAGCTTCCCTACTCACAAATTTCACCGCACGGCACTGTGGTAGTTTCTTAAAAAAATCGTACTTTGAAGTGCCGAACATTATTTGCAAACAATCTTTGTCGATCAACTTGTACATAACTACAAAAAAATAAAATAATAACAAAAACCCAATAACTGTGGGTGCATATGAAAAATCTGCAGCATCCCTTTTTAATATCCTGGTAAAAATGTCGATCTTCACATCCACATAGCATCAGAATCATCTTTCATAAATAATTTTTAAGTCAACAATTTTTGGACCAAATTTCGATATATTGATTATAAATATAATAATTTTAGAATTTGCTTTCTCATAAACAGGAAGCTGGATACGCCTATGGTACATTTAGCAATACTTATATAGAGTATCAGCACGCGGATGTTCTTTAACGTATGAAATTATTTTACTTGACAACGGAAAAGTTTAAATAAATAATTTTTAAGGTGAATAAACGCATTCGCAATGTCCCCAAGGGCTGCCTGAATAAATCAACGAATCACCGCGTTACAGCTTGAGTGGAAAATAATAAAACCTTATCAGCTTTATTATAACATATTTTCTCGTTTTCACGTAAAAGATGTTGTTGGGATAAGCTGGGATGAAACCCCAACCTTTTTTTGGTGTTAGAAGTTCCCCTTTCTCCTTTTAGGATTTCCCCATGAAGAATTACCACAGTCTATTTTGCATCAATTTTTTCTGAATGAGTTGTGCGATACAGTCACAAATTGAACTTTTTTGGTTGATCTTTAATACTATAATATTAAACTAAAAATATCGGAAATAAACTCTGAAATACCTATTAAATTGCTCATTTTTAGTTTTCAATATGTTATAAAAGAAAAATCTTTATTTGGGCTTAGAACAAGTAAACTATTTGATCGTTTCTTAATGGACACTTCTTATGAAATAAGACAAAATTTAAACTGTTTTCTATTTTAATTTGGCACCAAGGATTAATCCACGGGAAAAAATGTTTTTGTCTAATCATATATAATCAGATCTGAAAATTGGCCAGGTATAATCATATATAATTATGATAAGACAAAAATATTTTTCCGGGCAATCAATTACTACAAGCAAAAGTACATTTTTCGAGAGTATTATTATAAAAACTAAATAAAAAAATTACTAAATAAAAAATTAAAAACACCAAGTATAGCGATAACTAAAAAGATATTACAATATGAGTGAGTGCCCGACAAAAAGTATTTTTGTCTAATCATATATAATTATATATAATCAGATCTGAAAATTGCCCCGGTATGATCATAAATAGTTATATATGATTACACGAAAATATTTTTTGTCGGGCACTCACTCATATTGTAATATTTTTTTAATTATCATTGTACTTGGTGTTTTTATTTTATTTTTTTTAGTTTTTATAAAAAAGTCTCAACAAATGTGCTTTTGCTTGTAGTAAGTGATTGTTTAGGAAAAAATATTTTTGTCTAATCATATATAATTATATATGATCATACCTGGCCAATTTTCAGATCTGATTATATATGATTGGACAAAATCATTTTTCCCGAATAATGGATAATAAAAACGTTTCATTACTCCTGCGCGATAGAACGAAAAACAGAATCATTTTTCCCAGCTAAGGTTTTTATCTAATCTAAAAAATTTAAGGTGTTTTGTTGATTACTCTTTATTGCCTATATTTTCATATATTTAATACAAAAAAATAAATGCCATTTACATTGTAATTTTTCCCAAAAAAACAGGGTAATAACAGGGTTTGTCCAGGGTAAACTTGAAACAACTGAGCCGATTTCAATGGAATTTTCACAAAAAGTTATTACATATTGCTACTAACATTAAAAGCTACATTAAATTTCGAATAGTTTTCCCTGTCTGTTTGATTGTTCTTGGCAAATTTGAAAACGGCTGGTCCGATTTGGACGAGATTTTCACTACAAGTAGTAAATATTACAAAACGTGCTTTAAAATACTTTTTATTCCAAAAAAATGTTGATTTTCTGAGCACAAAAATAAAAACTATAAAAACTGCGCAACGAAAAACATACATCGGCAGGCCGTTGTGATACAATGTATATATACCATATCATATTTTAGAGACGACATGATTTTAAACTATGTAATTTGTTATTCTTATAAATTAATGTTCGCAAATTTGAAAATTATAACCATGATAGAAGTATAGCGATAGGTTAAATTCCTAGAAACCATAACTCCATTGTGAATTTACGGGTAGTTAATATATTATTAATAGTTGAGTAAACATTCGACTTGTCGAGGGAGGAGAAGGAAATCCCCTGTCGTAAATATGATTTCATTCATAAAAAGAAATATCTTAGTTCAAAAATGAGACCCGTAAGAATAAATAACAAAAACAGACAGTTCGACTTAAATGATCCCGATTAGGAGTTTAACTAAGAGAGGTGAAGCCGTTAGGCAGAGCCCCCAGCATAAAAAGAAATCCAGCCCAATTTATTTATCAAGAGAAAATAGCAACTTAGATGTGACCATAGCGTTTTTTTTTACCAAAAAACTATATTCTTAATTTTCAATTTATTTTAGCAAGATATATAAGAATTCGTTGTCTTATCTTGGACTTCGGGAAAAAAGCAGACTTGCCGATAAGACATAATAGACTTAATATTATATCTTAGAATAATGAACCTAAGGCAACCAAACCTCAGATCTTAAGATAACACATTAAATATTTTTGATCCTAAAAAAGGTACACTTCCTAAGGGATAGCTATTAATCCATTCTACTAAAATTAATAAATGATTTCATATGACATTTCTCAAGGCTTATAAATTTCTTAATATTTTACAATATTTAAAAAAACGTAAAGATCCTACCTATAAGATAGCTTACATTTGTTCCTGGAAAAGTAGTTTAACGGATTTTCATGAACTTTCTATGAAATAAAGGTCTAGAAATATCTAATTATCATTTTTTGTGAAAATAGCTGAATTTCTTATTTTGGGTAAAATTTTCTATTATTCAATCAGATTAATTTAGATACGCTCTGCGAAGCGGGCGGGTATCAGCTTGTATCAAATAAAATGATTATTTTTTAAACTTTCCAAAATAAAATGCTCTTCTATTTTTTGCGATACTCGTATAAAAGAAAAAAAATTAATTCCTTATCTTCAAAATTACATTTCCTCAATTAATTTTTTCTTCTCAAACGGGAAATTTGATGAATTCCCCACTCTATAATATTCAGATTAAACATTCAGTCTCGGAAAAATCAAATTGAATCACGTCTAAATTGTCATCATTTATTTTCATGTACAAACGCTTAAGAGATTTACACGCGTCGTATTTCCTCCATACAAATTCAACTATATTAAGAGAAAATTTTCCGAAAATAATCCCGAGCCTCTCCCATTTCCGACACAACCGAAAAATCTAAGGCCTCCCATTCCTTAAAAGATTAGACACAAGATTCACACACAAATAAAGAAAACACTAAGACAAAAATATTAAATCTAATCCTCTCAATTTCCCTCAAACATTCCATCAAATAACGTTGCTTTCTTTTTTAGTTTTTGCCCTCGAAACTGTGAGAGAGCTCAAAGAGATTTAGATATTACTATGAAAAGGCATAAAACTGTATCATTTTATTTGTTATAATATTAAAACGCGACACGCACTTGATGGTTTTTTCGTGCTGCCATTCTTGTTATAAAACATATTTGAGACCATAAAATTTTATACTTGACATCGAGCAAACAAAATGAATGATGCCTTTTCTTCGTTGCGTCTCGGGAACAATGTATTATGTATAAATATACACGGGAATATTTTAATTTAATTATATAAAATGTGTCTTTCGTTCTTTGGAGAGAGCAGGAAATATTATTGAAAAGTCGAGCGAAGCTCGAAACGAATTGGATGGAAGCATAGAAATTACTTCTTACAAGGACCTCCTAACGGCTTCGAGGAACTTCATGTATGCATGTAATGTATATATAAAATAGTTACATGCATATGTTTTATATGACTCTGTGAGTATGTACAGGGAGCGTAGAAACGTGGAAACTTATCGAAAGATAAATAGGGGAGCAATTAAACGAACTTAAAGCTAGGTAACACTTGCACTACACCGTCGTCTATACGAAACTTAAAATTGAACGTAGTACCAGAAGAGAATCGCTCGAATAGATATTTGAACGCCACGACACAGTAACCAAAGGTGCGGGGGTTTGGGACTGGAAACGAAAGGGTGGCAATGGTGGTTATTTATGATCTCAAATACGTGCAAAATAATTGCAGGGTGCAGAAATTTATGCCTTTATCGCACACCGTTCTCTCGCCCACACTCCATCGCGTTGCCGGCAATGACAAATTATTTTCTTACTCCCTGGATGTTTATCAAATTACGTTAAAGGCTAATCTTTGCCGGAGAGCAATACCGATGGGGCCAATATCCATAAAACACAACCCGACCGACCATCCACGAGGATATTTAAAAAAAAAACAACGTGACATTTATGCGCCACACCGTGCCACGATCCTAATTATAAATTAAAGTTTCAAGCCCATGCGACTGGTTATCAGCGAAAAGGGTTGTGGAGAAGAAAAACCGATACAACTCAAATAACTTTCTCTGAATTTCTCAGAGGTTCTCAAAACCGAATTCTTTCACAATTTATATACTTACTCTGCCATTCCTTTTTTCAGAAACAACGTTCAATGTTATTAGTTAAAGTCAATGATTCTTGTTTCTACCCTTAAATTTTAAAAATTGATTTGGAGTACTTCTAGCAAGATGAATGTCACATTTCACAAAGAATTTCTTCGGTTTTATATCAATTTGAAAGTCATCAAGATCAACATGATTTTTTTACATTGGACCTTCTTTTGGATACAATTTACCAAGAATCGTTTATAAGAGGTCAATCGGTAACATCTTAATGGCTTTAAACTCCAATTTTTGTCTTTTTACTAGCAGAAATAGTATATATTAAAGGGAACTTTATAAGGAACCATAAATATGTACATAAAGATCGCATATTCGAAATACTAGCCTTAAATATGATTAATAATGCCACGTGATTCGACAAAACTGAGAAAATAAATCTATAAAATTATAAAGGTCACCTTAGACGACGTCACAGTTCACTTAAAGTTCTAGTTTTGGTTTTAAAGTTGTGTTGAAATTTTGAAGATGTATAAATTTGTATTATTTGAGTGATTAAAACTGATCATAAGTTCAAAGAATTAAGAAACATAATTAAACCTTCCATCTTAAATAACCGTATTTGGGTGTCATCCACGGAAAAAAATAGTGGTGTAAAATTTACAAGACTAAACTAGTAATATTTTTACTCCACTTTGTGTTCACTATAACCACAAATGTAACATTAGATAACACACTGTGTTGTATTCAGCTCTAACGTATGTATTTTTTACTACTATAGTGTAGAAAATATATGTAGCTGTTACAACTGCTGAGTGTTGTACAATTAACAAATTCTGGCGTTTGCGCATGCGGCGCGTACAACATAACCAATAATTTTGACAAATAAATGCAAGTGTCAAAAATTCAACTACATTTTTACTAGTTCGTGTTGTATAATAACACTACAATTTTTTAATTACACTTGACTGGTAAACGTTACCACACGTAGTGTCATCCTATATAATACTAGTTAATGTAGTAAAATTAACAAAAAATGTTGTTAAATATACAACAAATTTTTTTCCGTGTTAGTGAGTTATTTTCAATTATAGGATGAAATAGGATGAAACCCATTAGAAAAGGAAGAGATTATCACAAAAACGAAGGGAAAAATAAATTACGGTCGATCTGATATGAGGAAGTGGAAAGAGGGGGAAAGGTAGAAGTTAAATGGCAAAGTTGTAGATAATAGGTAGATCCACAACTTTTATACCAACACTTTTTTCACATAACCTCAAAATTTATGTGAAAAATTCCAATAACCAACTTTTTGGTTTTTAATTTTTATCTTTTACAAAAAAAAAATTACACGTTTAGTGAAAACTTACCTTTTTATATCCCAAACACACTGTCATTTTTTTTATTTAAAATATTAATTTTTTCACCTTATAATGACTTAATATCGACAAAGCACGCTAATTTTCAATCGAAAATTCTCACGTCAAAAAAACAAATGATTTTTTAAAAAAATTGTTGAGCTTTTTGTTTGTTGAAACCTCTACTGTCTGATGGTGCAAAAAATATATAGGTACATTACAATCTTAAATGTTCTCAAAAAATGCAATAATTAAAGTGTATATATGTTGATATAATGATATATAATGAATAATATATAATGATTTGATTTGATATCATATAATGAATTGTTCAAAATTTTAGATAATACAACTGTACAAATACAACTTTGAGCACATTTAACATTGTAATGTATATATTTTTTGCACCATCAGAAAGTAGAGTTTCAAAGATCAGAAGCCCACCGCATTTTTAAAAAAATCAGATTTTTTGACGTGAAAATTCTCGATTGAAAATTAGGGTGATTTTCGATATTAAGTCATTATAAGGTGAAAAAAATAATATTTTAAATAAAAAAAATACAATGTGTTTGGGACATTAAAAGGTAAGTTTTCACTAAATTACGTATAAAAAAATTTTTTTGACGTGATAACGTTTTATATATTAATGAACTACGAAAACAAGTCTGAAAAAGTTTGGACTTTTTGTCACGTTACCTTCATTTGAACCTGTGCGTGCAAGCGAGAACGCGATACAAGTGATAGAGAGGCACGATATTATTGTTGAATCCTAGGCAACGTAGGGATGGGCAAATGTATAAAGTATATCGATATATATCGGATCGATATTTACAAGCAATATCGATAGATGCAAAGTAAAAAATATCGATACTTCGATATATCGATATTTTCATCTCAAAACGCGATTACTTGAAAAATTGTCACTAACTATTAGTGGAATAAATTATAATTATTATAAAATATAATAAAGCTCTTAAAAAAAAATATCTAATTTGATATTCGGAAATAAATATCAACTATCGATAATTTTAGATATCGATAGTTCGTGCCCTTATCTAAGACAACGTGTTTTATGTTTTTCTTTTACAATTTATTTAATAAGATTTAATTGATTTTTTCCTTCATAATTTTTAGTCTGATTCCATTTTGAAAAAATTGTTAATTTTCAATTAACTCCTTTGTATTATACAAAATAATGATAATTCATTGATAATAATTCAATTCATAAAAGTACGCATTTTTTCATCAATTAGGTGTTCTTTATGACTTTATCACGTAAAACTATCGTCTGTAAACCGACTTTACAGACAACCAATTTTTTTTTTTGTAAAAATTAAAAACCAAAAACTTGGTAATTTGAATTGTTCACATACATTTTGAGGTTATGTGAAAAAAGTTTAAGTACCAAATTTGTAGATCTACGTATTATCTACAACTTTACCATTTAACTTTTTTTCTATAGGACTTGTAGTTTTGTCGGAAACCTAGATAAACCGTTTCTACCCATACCCTCCCAACTCTTCCACTTCTCCATCTCAAATCGACCGTAATTAATTTTTCCTTTCATTTTTGTTATATTCTCTTCCTTTTCTAATGTCTTTCATCCTACTATAATTTTTTTTGGTTCAATAATTATCTTCGTTGGTCTAGAATTAAAGTTCAGTCGTTAAAAATGTTTTTAATTTAAAGCTTGTAATAGAATATATCAATAGCGCTATACAAAGCTCTATAGATATAGATTTTCCGCCTTAAACTGGGGGAAAACAGATACTATTTCTGAATTTTTTTTTCTGTATGACGAGACATAATCCAGAATCTCTAATATAATTAAGCGGATGATAACCGTTTTGACATTGAGATTCGGGGATAAAATGCACTCTAATTCAGTGCGAGACAATCCAATTAGGGTGACTAAATAACGTCCGGTGTGCTCCCCATCCCCTCACCTCGGCCAGTCCCACGTACTCAGTGTCCAATTCCAGCTTATCGAGTTTTCCGATCCAATTAATAGATTATTATGTATTTCTCAGATTTTTCCCGTCTACCATACAAATGTTGATGTTGTCTCATCGAAAAACCCTCATCTGGATTTTATCGATTCGAAACGTTTCTCATTACTGTTGTATATACGTAACCATTCAACTTGCCAAACACAAAGTACCTAAAATAGTTTATCATATTGTTACCCTATATTATCTCCATCTTTCCTCGATGCACATAAAATTCAATGTCTCTCTGTCTGTTTTCCATCTATATATTCGTACATCTATATCTCGAAAATTATACATCTGATTTAAACGATTCTTTTTTCATTACGAAAATAGATTTTTGGTCAGGTGTTGGTGAAATAAAATGGTCAATTGTTGTAAAAATTGGTTTTGTTTTAATATTTTATGTAAATGTTGACAAAAATTACCACTCTTACCGCCAGATGGTACATTTTTATGACAAAACTTAGACTTCATATTTTTCTTCCTAACTAAAACCCTTTGCAAGCCACGATAAGTTATTCCACATTTATTTATGTAATATTATGGTATTTATTTCACTAAAACTTTGACCTGAACAACCACTCAATTGTACTCCACAGACTAATTGAAGCAGTCGAAATGTTTCAAGGATGTATTAAATGAAGACTCATCCGAAGCATCTCGCTTCGAAGCATGAATAGCATTTAAGACGAATCACTTAATGAATATGAAGTATAATAATATAATTCAATAAATGGACTTGAATGGAACGATTTTAGTATACGAATACGTATTATAAATACACAAACTGTAAGATGAGATAAGACGGTGGTGAAAATGTGAGTTGGTGAGGGGGTCGAGAAACTTAATCGAATGAAATAGAACTTTTTCAATGGACGGAAGGGCGGAGGACAGTTTTCTTTCAGCGTCTCAATGTTGTTGTTTGTGTAGACGTATACAAGAAAGTGATGACGTTGCACCTTAGAAACTTGTAAATATATTCTGAGGGGGCGAAAACAAAGCCTGGTCACGAGGATCGTTTATATTTTTCTTCATTTTCTATGTACAATGGTTGTCAATAGGCTGACTTTAGGTGACCCCAAAACTTAAACAAATCGATGTGGAACCTGACTAGATTAACTAGTCAGATAATTTTAGTTTTTGGTCAGCACCCTTATATGTGTACTGAATTTTTATCTTATCATATTATCATAAATAAATTGATAGTTTCATTAATTGATCAGAATGGCATAAAGTAGGTACAGGATTTTTAAAAAATCAAAGATGTTTGTACATAATTAGCTAAAGCAGATATGATTGGTCAAAATAGATGAGCATTTAATAAGACTTTATGGCACAGTAACATAAGCACACCATCTTAACTAAATCGGTTCACATTCTGGCTAGATTAGTTGGTCATAATTACACAGCTAGTTTTGAGAATTGGTTAAAATTCAGAATTATCCCAGTGCTTTACCGCTCAATCAAACAAACAGGTACATATTTAAAACCATCCTTGAATGCCAAGATTACCATAAGGGCATATTGGAGAGCAACCACCTCAACCTGGTTTAGGCACCTGAAATGGCTCAGCCGAATCCATCCCCTCATTCCATGGATAGACCTGGTATTAAAATACCAACAATTTTAAAATACATCTGGCCCAGAAGAGGTTCCTATGGGATCGGCGCAAAAATCAGGTTCTGGGACAAGATATAATAATCTTAAAAGTTTATAAAGGAAGATCAAATTGATGAATGAGAAGGGAATCTATATATTAATACGTGAAGCAAAAATTTTAAACCCCTTTTACCGAATATTATACGAACGGAGGAGTATGAAATTTGGCACAATTGAAGTTTATATGAGGAAGTTGCGTTTTGATATAATATTTTTTTCTAATAATGCTTCAAAATACCTTAAATTAATGAAAAAAGACGTCACACACACTACCACGCGTTTGACACACACAGACACACAATACACACAAATATGTAGATTTTTAAACCTCAGTTGTTCAGTTTGACCACAGACTTCAACCATATTCCAAATGTCATTATTTAAACAAAATATTATGAGAGGAATTTAAATTTTGAAATTGTAATTATTGAAATTGAAGGAAACAAATTTAACCGATTATTTGATTATTGAGTAATATTATTAAAAATATATTTAAGAGATACGTATAACTTCAAATACACAACGTTTCAACCATTTTATTTGGTCTTCATCAGGTGTTTCTTGATTATTATATAACGTATAAATAATTCATACTGTAACGTTTTTACGGGTTCGTTGGTTTGTGTATAATGACTACAAATTTATTTTAAACAATTGTTTATTTATTTATCTAAGACTTATACACTACAACAATGTTCACTGTCAACAATAGTCACAGTACTGTTTATATTTCACTATTACACTGTTAACTCTATTTACAATGTTTACAATAATCACAATTTATTTATACTCGCGATTCACTATTCACTTTATTTAACAATTCACTGATCACTTTAACACTAAGCACTTCGAGGAATTTATTTGAATACTGTCGATGAACTCTCGATGATTTATGTTAATACTCGTCGAACATTTATTTGAATACTCCTCGGTGGTTTATTGAATACCGAACTGTTGGCTCATCTTTCCGAATATTTATAGTAGCGATCACCCGTTTCTAGATTTTTCGATTGGTAATCTTAGCGCCTGTCTTTCTCTCTTTCATTGGTATACCAATGGAGAGAATTCTAGAACAACACGTTCTTCGTCTCATACTTTGAACTGTTAATCCGTGGTCATAAAAGAACTTTAGGTGGTCCATCCTTTTGTGCAATTCTTATTGTTGGTTATTGGTTAATCCTCGACTTTCAGGCGCCAGACACAAATGGGTGTCTTGGATTTGTGACACTGCCCCCTCTTTAAAATCCTTTCGCCCCGAAAGGTATCCATGGCGATAGCGGCAACCCAAACCATAACGGCAGCCCGATGTTTGGTAAAAGAAACAGTCCACAGTCTTTTCTTTTGATAATGACGAACGGCCGTAGCAGCATACCAGGACGTGAATACCAGTAGACCGGAAAATCACTTCTATCATGGTACGTACTATCCTCCAATCGGCACCGTCGAAAGCACTGGTCAGCTTTGGGATCGCCACCTTCCTGATGTGTTGTCGCAGTAATTCTTCCTTCAATTCATGTAACACGTTCCATAGAACTTGATATCCCTGTTTCTTGCCCTCCTTGGTCCGTGTCACGAGATAAAAAGCCTTCCTGGTGTTTCCAACTGGGATCTGAAGTGTTCGACCCAATCGAGGATGTTGATTTTGAAGTTCATCGACGCCTCCATATTTCGTCCGGAACACGGCAGCTACTCCATGGGACATATCCAAATCAGTAGAGACGCAGTGAGCAAGAGAATACTCCGCAGGCACTCGGAATAGGTCTTGGTTCCGTTCTTCTGTCACACCATATCGGATTGTTCGAGTCCCGGAGAATTCAGCCATGAACTCCTCGAAAGTCATTTCCTTTGGCGCTCCCATAGTTCGTAAGCGGGCCTCCTGTGTCGGCTGATTGTCGTCTCCGTTGTACGGACTTAAGCGATTGAAGTGAATCACTCGAGGTTTTCCCTTCGGCTCCTTCTTTATTCGGTAGATGGTGTCGTTGATCCGCTCGATTACCACATAAGGACCTTCCCAATAAACTTGGAGTTTCGGCGATAATCCACGTCGTCGTTTCGGGTTAAATAGCCACACTTTACTGCCAGGCTGGTAGATCTTTCCGTTGACACCGGAGTCGTAACGGTCCTTCATCCGATCGCTTGCATTCTGGATGTTCACACGAACACGCTGATGTATGTCGTCCATTCGGTTCCGCAGTTGCGTCACGAAATCTTCTCCAGCAATTTCTCTTCCAGGTAGGCATCCAAATTGTAGGTCACATGGCAAACGAAGTTCTCGACCCATTATGATCCTGGCCGGTGTTTCTCCAGTTGTTTCCTGGACTGATGATCGATACGCCAGAAGAAATAGGCTGAGGTACTGGTCCCAGTCTCGTTGATGGTCAGAGACGACTTTTGATAGGTATCGGTTGATGGTTCGATTCATCCGTTCCACTAATCCATCTGACTGCGGGTGTAATGCAGTGGTCCGAGTCTTCTTGATGTTCAGGATTCGGCATACTTCTTGGAACAGAGTAGATTCGAAATTTCGGCCCTGATCCGAATGTAACTCCAAAGGCACTCCAAATCGGCAAATCCATTCCTTGACCAGTACATCAGCAACTGTAGTCGCTGTTTGGTCCGGTAGAGCGTAAGCTTCAGCCCATTTGCTGAAGTAATCCATTACTACCACGATGTACTTGTTCCCCTTGTCGGTTTCCGGGAATGGTCCAGCTACGTCGATAGCGATCCTCTCGAATGGACTTCCTACATTATACTGTCGCATGGCGGCCTTCTGCCGCCTCTGTGGCCCATTACTCGCTGCACAGGTGGTACACTTCCTACAATATTCCTCCACATCCCGTCGGCTATTGACCCAGTAAAATCTGTCCCTCACTTTCATTAACGTCTTTGTCACTCCAAGGTGCCCTCCAGAAGTACCAGAGTGGATTTCCCTCACCACCTCTGGTATCCTACAACGTGGAACAAGAGTCTGTCTCCGCTCTTCTTTTCCATCCGCATTCACCAGCACCCTCTTCAGGAGTCCGCCGTCGACAACCAGGGATTCCCACTGAGCCCAATACGCCTTTACATTTGGGGAATATTTTGCCACCTCCTCCCATGTAGGTTTACGGTCCTCTTTCTTCCATTCGAGAATTGGTTTCATATCCGGGTCCTCTTCTTGATCCTTTTGTACATCGGTTGCTTGCCAGTCGTCCGCTACTACGGTGGTTCTGTAGATTTCGGCATCGCGTTCTTCCGTCCTGGTACAATGCTTGCAATTGTCAGGGCATGGTCGTCTTGACAATGCATCAGCATTTCGATGCGATGTTCCAGCTCGATGTTCGGTGTTGAAGTCGAATTCTTGAAGTCGTTCGATCCATCTGGCCACTTGTCCTTCGGGATTCTTGAATTGCAGGAGCCATTTCAGAGCTGCGTGGTCGGTTCGTAGCAGAAAGTTCTTTCCGTAGAGATACTTGTAGAAATGCTCGACTGCTTTGATTACTGCCAGTAGTTCCCGCCTCGTTACGCAGTAGTTTCTTTCCGGCTTGGATAGTGTCTTGCTGAAGTATCCGATGACTCTCTCTTCTCCATCCTGTATTTGAGATAGAACTGCTCCAACTCCTACGTTGCTGGCGTCGGTATCCAAGATGAATTTCCCCGATGGTAGTGGGTAACTCAAAACAGGAGCCGTAGTCAGAGCATGCTTCAGCTTTTCGAAAGCATCCTGGCAGATGTCCGTCCATTCGTAGTGATGTCCATTTTCGGTTAATTTGGTCAACGGCTTGGCGATGTTGGCAAATCCAGGTACGAAACGTCGATAATATGTGCAAAGTCCCAAAAAGCTTCGGATTTCGTGCTTGTCCTTCGGTACTGGCCATTCCTTCACGCTTTGGACTTTCTCTGGATCGACTGCTACTCCCTTATCGGATACGATATGGCCTAGATATTGGACCTTCCGTTGGAATAAATGGCACTTCTTCGGGCTCAACTTCAGTCCAGCTTCTTGTAATCGTCGAAATACTTCCTCCAGATTCTTCAAATGCTCCTCAAATGTTCGTCCCACAACGATGATGTCGTCAAGATACACCAGGCAAGTTTTCCACGACAATCCTCTCAAGACAGTCTCCATCAATCGTTCGAATGTTGCAGGAGCATTACAGAGTCCAAATGGCATAACTGTGAACTGCCATAATCCCGAACCAATGGTAAACGCAGTCTTCTCTCTGTCCTCGGGTGCCAATTCTACTTGCCAATATCCACTCTTCAAGTCAAGGGTCGAAAAGAAGTTTGATCCGGCCAAAGTATCGAGGGTGTCATCTATCCGAGGAAGTGGGTAACTGTCCTTCTTCGTCACGTTGTTCAGTTGACGGTAGTCCACACAGAAACGTGTCGATCCATCTTTCTTCTTGACTAAGACTACCGGTGAAGCCCAAGGTCCATTTGATGGTTCGATTACACCATCGCTTTCCATTTCGGCTATGATGTTTTCAGCCTCTTCACGTTTTGCCAATGGTAGTCTTCGCGCTGGTTGTCGGATTGGATTGGCATTTCCCGTGTTGATCTTGTGTTTGACGATGTTGGTTCTTCCTCCTTGTCCATTTCCGATGTCGTAGACGTTCCGATATTTACCGAGGAGTTCCCGCACTTTTGTCTTCCGATCCGGCGTCATTTGTTGGGTGGATTCTGCCAATAACGTTGTCAATTCACTTGGGAACTTGGTATCCGTATTTTCTTCCGTCTTGACCTGTCGGACTACAGATGAAACCGGTGTGCAGTAGCCCAAAACGGTGCCCGCCTTTATCGTCATCGGGCAATAGTTGGTGTTCATTACCCGTACCGGAATTGTTTGCAGCACACGAACCAGGGATTTTCCAAGTATCATCCCTTTCCCGACTTCAGTATCATGGGTTTTCGGCTCGAACATCATGATGTTTCCATTGGCGACTCCATTCTCCGCAGTTCCTCCTAGGATTGTCTCGCTTCGTTCTGGTAATGACACACCCTCAGCCAAGACGATGCACAACTTGTTCTCATCCCGACGATGAAGTACGAGTTCTTCCGAATTTATTTTCAACACACCGCGCGTGAAATCCAGTGTGAAACCCCGACTTCCGATGATGTCCATTCCAACGATGAATTCTTCGTCGATGTCTGCTACGAGCACTCGATGTTTAAAACTGTTACTGCCGATGGTAAAAATGACGTCAACTTCTCCGTGGACGGTGGTGGCTTGTCCATTTGCTGTTCGTAGTCGCCATCGTGATGGTAAAAGGCGCTTTTTCGCTACCACGTCTCTTCTTACTACTGTCCTCGTTGCTCCTGTATCCAGCAGGAGATTTCGTTGTTCCCCATCAATACTTCCGTCGACACAAATACTGCTGGACTCGTGTTGTAGTGCGGCAACAGTCGCTTCCTTAGTCTTTGTTGAGGTCTGTTTGATTCGGGTCGATGATTGCACCAAGTTTCCACAGCCACATCTCACTTCCTTGGCTTTTTGTTTGGCTGGTTTCCGGCTTTCCAATACACGTATCCGACTTACTCCATAGGCGCTCAGCTTTGCTGCTTCGATTTCGAGAGCACGGGTGAGGGCTTCCGTTAGGCGGGTTGGCCGAGCGAGAACCAATGCCTGGCGGGTTTCCCCGTTCCGTACCCCGTCGACGAAAGCTTGGACGGCCAATCTTTCCACGATATTCTCCGGTGTTCCTGGGTAAGCAAGGCGAGCCATTCGGGCCACATCGGCTTCGAACTCTTGTAAAGACTCTCCCGCCTTCTGGACCCGGTTCTTTAGCTGTGTATGGAACACATGCTCGAGGTGAGTCTGCCTATATCGCATTTCCAATCGTTGGACCAGCTGTTCGTAATTGTTCATGTCATCCGGGGCCACGACCTGGAGGATATTTAGTGCATCCCCGGATAAGGAAAGCACAAGATTAGTCGCCTTTTCTGCTTGTGTCCAATTGTTATGCTTGGCCACAGTTTCAAACTGGGCGAAAAAGTTTGCCCAAGGAACTTTCCCATCGAATGTCAGCAGCTTTACCAGATTGTGACCACCTGAATTCGTCGCCAAAGGTGCCCTTGCGATATTTTTATTTTCACCAACGATTGGGCTCACCTCAAATTCCTTGAATTTTTTTTCGATGGACTGGAATCGGTCGTCAAATTCTCCCTTGATGTTGTCGACTTTCTCGTCAAATTTTCCTTTCATGGCGTCAACTTCTTCGCGGAATTTTTCTTTCATGCCGTTGACTTCTTCGCGGATGTTACCGACCTCCTCGTCGAATTTCCTTTCGATGTCGGTTAATTTTTCTTCCATGGTCCCTTTTAAGTCCGCTCGTAGGTCGTCTATATTGGCCTCAATCTTCAGTTGTAGATCCTCATTGTTCTTCCTCAGTTCTTCATTGTTGTTTTTAAGTTCGGCTCGCAGATCTTCATTGTTGGCCTCGATTTTCCGTTGTAGATCCTCATTGTTCTTCCTCAATTCTTCATTGTTGGCCTCGATTTTCCGTTGTAAGTCCTCCAACATTGTTTCCGACGACTTGAATAGGAACGTTTCTGGATCATGTCCTTCCGATCTGAGGGCCTCGGCGAGTCGTTCCTTGAGAACCGTTTTCTTCCCTTCGGTGCTCAGCTCCCGGTCTTCCAATTGTTCTTTTAATTCCGAAACTTTCAATTTGTCCAACGTTGACATGTTGAATTTATTTATTTTTTTATCACTTTATCACTTAATTTATTTTATGTCACACAAATCCCACTTCTGACACCAATGTAACGTTTTTCGAGTTCGTTGGTTTGTGTATAATGACTACAAATTTATTTTAAACAATTGTTTATTTATTTATCTAAGACTTATACACTACAACAATGTTCACTGTCAACAATAGTCACAGTACTGTTTATATTTCACTATTACACTGTTAACTCTATTTACAATGTTTACAATAATCACAATTTATTTATACTCGCGATTCACTATTCACTTTATTTAACAATTCACTGATCACTTTAACACTAAGCACTTCGAGGAATTTATTTGAATACTGTCGATGAACTCTCGATGATTTATGTTAATACTCGTCGAACATTTATTTGAATACTCCTCGGTGGTTTATTGAATACCGAACTGTTGGCTCATCTTTCCGAATATTTATAGTAGCGATCACCCGTTTCTAGATTTTTCGATTGGTAATCTTAGCGCCTGTCTTTCTCTCTTTCATTGGTATACCAATGGAGAGAATTCTAGAACAACACGTTCTTCGTCTCATACTTTGAACTGTTAATCCGTGGTCATAAAAGAACTTTAGGTGGTCCATCCTTTTGTGCAATTCTTATTGTTGGTTATTGGTTAATCCTCGACTTTCAGGCGCCAGACACAAATGGGTGTCTTGGATTTGTGACAATACTATATTCTTATGGCAAAATCATTCAAATAAATTACACAATAACGTAATTTAGGTAGGTAGGTACTATTTGAAAAAAAAAAACTTAGCTTAATTCAAAGTTTTAAACAGGACTTATGCAGCCTATTTCCATTTTTTATCTTTGGCTTTTAAATGAAAAAATCTAAACATAAAGGTACTTTTGTTTTACTTTTGAACGTAGGAAACTCACTTGAAATTATTTCTGATGTTTCATAGTCATATTATTTTTTTTGTTTGTCTAAAAAATATTTCAGAATACTGTAATTTGAATTGACATACAACATTATAAAAAGAAAAATATCTGCTGCGTGACGTCACAGTACTTTCTTTTACTTTCATTTATGAAACTCGCTGTTGGTTAAAAGAAATATATAAGCACCTTATAACTATACATAGCAGAACTATATGCATACAAGTATACAACATATATGTATTTATGAATTCCCAACCTTCACTCCAGAACCGTCCTTAATCGAATTTTCCCAGGAAAAAGTTTGAAATAAAATTTTTAGCCATTAATAAGTCTAAGAACTATCATAAGCTAAAAGAAAATCTTTGCAGCCGTTTTCGAAAAATTTGAAAAAGCTCAAAAACTCCAAGAATAAAGTGGAGCTTTGGGTTAACCGATTTCAACCAAAAGCTCCGCGGCAAAACAAGATATAATATGAAGGAAAATTTCCATGTTTGGTGAAATTCGGAAAAGCGTTCGATACGATATGGCTGTCACACACAGGCACATACAGACATGTTTCTAAAAACTACTTTTTTAGACTCAGGGGACCTCAAAACATGTATGATATGAACGAATTGATATTTAGTTTTGAAGTTTTTAGAGAATATTCTGAAATAATTTTGTAAAAGATTTATGGAAGAAAAAAAATAAATATTTTGAAACCTCTACACCTATGTATTTCCTTCCTTAACTTAAAATAAATATTTTCAATCATTATATGATGCACTTTCTTTAAATGAACCTTGAAATAAAAATTAGTCAAGAAATTATTTTCCAAACATTTGCAAATGCAATTCGTTATCTGTTGTAGTTAGCTTAGTAGCTAAAGTTTTTGAGGCAGTTACAAGTGAAGTGTACCCTTAGGTATGTAAAAAATGTAACGAATTATGGTCGAATTTCGACCACTGGGCGACCTTTAGTAAAGGAAAATTTGAAATAATTGAAATTCTCAAGATAACATATTTGATGACACAAATCGATATAGTCTTCGGTTATATATAGATAGCTTTAATTTTTGGTCACTCTTTAGTTACAATTGGTCATCATTCAATTTTTTTTATAACAATTTTAAATACTATTATAGTTACAGATGTCTAGTTGACATTCCTTCTCAAAGTGATCAATCAGTGATTGGCTAAATTATTTGGTCATAATTAGTCAAATTATTTCAGTTATTGTTCATCACATTTTATAAGGAATTTAAAGAAAGTCTAAAGCACATTAGAATGATCAGAAATTTGAATAATTAGCCAGTCTTTTATTAGATTTTAAGGCGAATGGTTATCTCAAGGTAGCCTGTCTCAAGTAGGTGATATCTCATTCCAAAAATATCGATATGAAACTTATGCAATAAAAAAATTGTTGGTAATTAAACTGTTTCAAAAGAAATATTTTTCTTATTTAAGTATATCAGATATTATATTTTAGAAATAAAAAAAAAAAAGGGAAAGAATGAGCTTTTGATATTAAGAAGTCTCGCATCGTCAATTTCCATTTAAATAACATGTGAAAAACATTCTCTTGCACTTTAGAATTTTATAGCTCACGTTGAGAACAATATTTTGGAATAACCAAGATATATTCTTATAGAAAATGTAACGTTCTACAAAACAAGTTTTTCTCAATTTTTTGATATATTTATTCTTTAAAAAGTTATTCAAGGTTAAAGTTAGATTGGTGATAAATATTTTACATTATTATAATTTTTTGACACAACCATTAACTTTATGGGAAAATTTCAAAGAACATTTTTTGAGGAGCATTTTATTCTATATAAGTTACCTCCATAAAATTAAAAGCAAAAAAATGTATTTTTTCGTCATTCCCAACAATATTTTCGATATAGTTAAGAAAAAAAATCGTTTTTTTTAACAGTTTATTGGTCATAATTAGTTGGAATTCAATTAAATTTCATAGAACCTTAAAAGATGTAAAGTCACAATATGTTTAAAGAGTTATTTAATATGTTATAATAAGAACCCTAACTGAAACAAATCAGCATAAAGTCCAGTTTGATTTTATGGTCATTAATTGGTCGTTATTAGTCATTTGGATTAAATTATTGGTAAGCGTCTCAAAAAAGAAAAAGAATTTAATTTGAACTATGTAAAAAAAATCAGAATGATACCTACCTAGATAAATTAATTTATTTATTTATTTACTAGCTGATACTCGCTACGTCGTCTACGTAGGTAAATATGTTAAGAACATAATTAATTTACAGAGGAAAAACATTTAAAAACTTGAAAGCAAAAATATATTGAAAATAACCGGAAAGAACTTAGCGTAGATCATTTTTAACTATATGCCAAAAAATAATTATTAAAAATAGTTAATAGTTAATTAATTATGAATTTTTCAAAAATTTGTAGATTCAAAAATAAAAATTGCTATAGGTATAGGTAATCCAAAATAATAACTTTTTTTTCAAAATATTGTTCCTTAAATGCTCTTTCCGGATCTGCAATTGCTCCAGGTGTATAGTTTATTAGTAATTCAATTTTTAAACTATTTATATTCATAAGATCCAACGGCACTTGATGACGTCATAATACAACAGTACATGTATACATAGTTACAAATAATAAATTATGAAAAATATTGCAAAAATTTGATCAATTATTTGCGTTATAAAAAGAGGAGATAGAGAGCTTAAAAAACAAAAATTTCAACTAAAAATCATTTTGGGTTTTAGATTTTAATTTTTCAAAAATTTAAATATTATTTAGCTATTAACTATACACTTGGAGCAACTATTGATCCGGAAAGAGCATTTAAAGAGCAATTTTTAAAAACAAAAATTCAAAAAAGTGACTTTTATGTATTTTACAGGAATTTTAATTTTTAGTTTGCAAATTTTTAAAAAATTGATTATTTAGCAATTAATAACTATACACTTGAAGAAATTGCGGATTCTGGAGTATAAATTTTAGGGCATATAGTTTAATTGAAAAAAAAAATGTTTCTCGCTAACTCAACTCTTTCTGCTTAGAAAATATATGCAATAATAAAAGTGAGTGTTGAAATGTAATTTGATTATTGTAACGGTTGTAACTGAAAAATGTATTTTTAATTTGTATTTACAGTAAAATATAAAAAATGCTAAAAGAGAATTTAAAAAAAAGCTACAAAAAATATTTTAATAACTGCTAGACAATTAGAAAATAGAATTCAAAACATCTTTATTAATCTAATATCTCGCTGAGCTGCATGAAGTCTACACTCAAATATGAAGTAATCAGTAGGCAGTGGAAGGAGAAACATATTCTCTCCAGCCCATGCGCAATACATCGTATGCCCCACTCTATCAAAGCGACGAAAAATCCACCGCTTAACGCGTTTTGCTTGTAAAAATCGCATTTTTTTTTAAATGTAATTACTTTGCTTTTAATTAAGAAATCGTGATAACTCTTTTTTTAGATAAGGACCAAGTATATAAGAAATGAAACAAAAAAAAAATCATCAAAATATATCCAGTCGTTTTTGAGTTAAAGGCGAACATTGGAAAACAGTTATCATTTTATTAATATAGATAGATTAATTGATCATTATTTATTTAGCACTAGTCAGTTTGTTTCAATAATAAGTCCATCATAAATAAGCAAGATTAATTTGTCACTAATTAGTCATAATTATTCAACATTCACTAAGATTCAATTTCAGCGTTAAAAAAATAAAATATGTATATTTAATAAGTATTATATCGTAAATTAACCTATATCAAACATTTTTCGACAATTGGTTTGATATTGGTAGATAAAGTAATTCTATGCTGATGATCATAACGTCATAATTTGTGTAATTTGTGACCAATGAAGCAAGTTAGGTTTTAAAAGGATTTAATTATAAAAAATGTTTATTATATATTATAATGTCTTGTCTTGTACAAATCTACTTCTATGAATCTACAACCATCGCTACATTTTGAAGATTTTAAAGTCTTTAATTAAAGTTTTACTACGTATATATAAGCATTCGATTCTAATTACGTAAATTATGAAAATTTCCTTTTGGTAAGTTCATTAGAAGTCGTATAATTTATTTTCGATTACCGTAATGTAACGATATAGAAAAGTTATTACATAGATATATATTAGTACGAAAATTGGTAAGCAATAAGGATTAATTTATTTGTTTAAGATAAGAAATTGGGAGCGACAGTCCAAAGAGAGTTTTCTGTGTCTATGTGTGTGTGTGTATGTGTGCGAAACTCTCAATCCAATTATTAGTTTTCTTTGGATTTGAAACTTGTTAATTCACCATCATCAGAGGCAATCAAAAAGCAATATTTAGTTTGATAATTTGATTTGAATCGTTCCCTGAACATATTAAAATTTTCAATTGTAAAAAATAACTTGAAAACTGTTTAAAGAAAATAAGTAGTTCACGTAGTTTCTTTTCTTTTTGTGTAGGGAGCGACAGTTGTTAAGTTTTCAAAGTTTTCAATGGAAATAAAAGTTGTAATTAATTCAGATTCCCCACTGGAGAGATCGACTCGTTGGAATATCAAGAAGTAATTTTCCTCCTGTTTAGGAGAGACGTTCCACACACATCGCTTAGTCTCGATAACGAAACACGTTGGTGTTGGATGAAAATGAAACAATTTCTCTCGATGAGAATGAACAAGTCAATGTTGGGGGTGGTGGTGGTGGTGAACGTATGTAAAGGTATGTAAGTGTGCACGAAATATTAAAAATTCATTTATTCAAACGTTTTTATAGTTGGTAAATACATTGGCTCTATAATGGGGATACATAGACGAAGGTGGAACGAAATATTAAAACGTAAATTCCCAGGTCGATCCTACATAATAAATTATAAACTTTTTCACGTGCGACTCGACGGTCAGAGAGAGGATAAATGTGAAGGAAAGCGTCGACACCACCAGCCACCAGCAGCGTGAAACTTTTCCTCGAGTTTTTGTATAATCGCAGAAATAGGGATGAAATGTACTAGAAATGTCTCAGCGTATTATCTGCATGTTAAATTTTAACGTAGATCAGTTATATTTAATAAGATCTTTATATGAACTGTTAGATGAGGAAAAAATCCCGAGGTGAGAACGCTTGTAAATTTCCATCTATTTATTCAATAAGCTCGATAGCCCGCAGCGTTGACGATTTAATCTAAGCTCCTGCTAGTTTAATCATGAGAAAATCAAGGCTTTCGCGGAGCGTTTTTTTTTTAAATCAAAGCTTCCCTCGCATCTCTGAAAACGAAAAGAAAAGTAACGAGAAACATCAAACAACTACTTCAGCTCGGGACAGGTACTGTATATAAAATTATATATCCAAGCTTGCACCGGCAATTTTTCCTTTGCCTTTGAATTGCACAATCTGCCTCTTGGCAATAATTGCATGGGAACTCTCTGCAAATACGTTTTATGGCCCGGTTTTAATATAAATAATTGTTAACTGCATAAATTGGTAAAGTTATTAAGATTTTTTTACGTTCTCGAAAATATTGTAACATTTATCTCTCTTCAATAGCAGACGAAACTTCTTGCAAGTGCAGGAAAAATTTTGGAAAAATTAAATACATATTTTGAATAATTTTTGATCTATTTTATTTTAAGTGAAAAAAAAATATTTTTTGGTTCACCATCTCAGAAGATAGAAGCATCCAATGTTGCTTGTTAACGGTTCTAGTTAAAAAAAAGTAACATTTTTAAAAAGTGGTTCAAAATCTTGAGCATGTTATGGCAATTTGAATTATGAAAATAAAATATTCGGATTAACTAAATTTAATGCCAAAATTACCTTATTAAAAGAAAAAAATCTGATTGCCACCCAAGGTTTATCTCGATTTTCGACAAAACTACAAGTCCTATGTTCCAAGTTAAATAGCAAAGTTGTTGATAATAAATAGATCTACAACTTTTGAGCTAACGCTTTTTTCGCATAACCTCAAAATTTATGTTAAAAATTGCAATAACCAAATTTTTGGTTTTTAATTTTTTACAATAATTATTTTTACACGAAATTTGGTGAAAAATTACCTTTTAATGTCCCAAACACAATGTTTTTTTTTTATTTAAAATATCAATTTTTTTCACCTTATAATCACTTAATTTCGACAAAGCACCCTAATTTTCAATCGAAAATTCTCACGTCAAAGCATCTGATTTTTTATAAAGTCGTTGAGTTTTTGGTTCGTTGAAACCCCTACTTTCTGATGATGCAAAAATATATACATTACAATATTAATTAATGTTCTCAGAAAATGCAATAATTAAAGTGTAAAATTTAATTAATTGCTCAAAATTGTACATAATACAATTGTACAAATATAACTTAGGCATTTTATTAAAATTTACACTTTAATTTTTGCATTTTCTGAGAACATTAATTAAGATTGTAATGTATATATTTTTGCACCAACAGAAAGTAGAGGTTTCAACGAACAAAAAACCCAACGACTTTCTAAGAAATCAGATGTTTTGACGTGAGAATTTTCGATTGAAAATTAGGGTGCTTTTTCGATATTAAGTCATTATTAGATGAAATAATAATTAAATTTAATTAATTATAATATAAATATTAAATAATAATAATATTTAAATAAAATAAATACAGTATGTTTGGGGCATTAAAAGGTAAGTTTTTACCAAACTTCCTGTAAAAATATTATTTTGTAAAAGTTACTTAAATATTAAAAACGAAAAACTTGGTTATTGGAATTTTTCACATAAATTTTGAGGTTATGTGACAAAAGTGTTAGCACAAAAGTTGTAGATCTACTTATTATCTACAACTTTGCATCTAAACTTTTTTTATAGGACTTGTAGTTTTGTCGAAAATCGAGATAAACCGTGGTTGGCGATCAGATTTTTTTCTTTTAATAAGGTAATTTTGGCATTAAATTACCTACTTCTACCCTTTACTCCCCCACCCGTTTTCCACTTCCCCACCTCAGATCGACCGTAATTTATTTGTCCTTTCATTTTTGTTATATTCTCTTCGTTTTCAAGGGGTTTCATCCTACTATAATTTTCTTCTCTGTTTATCATTTTCAAAGGCTAAAATCACTGGTCTATTTAGGCACAAAGCTAAACATGAAAAAATGAAATAGTTTGATGATAAATTTTAAAATTAATTTCTATGCCACTTATTGTTTTTATTGTTTTTAGCCACTTATGTTAACTGTAGCCTCAGCGAATTTTAATTTTTAAACTGACGGGGATTTTTAGATAATTTTTAAGTTGGAAATGCTGTCATCTTGTTTGCTGAAAAGATACTTCAAAAATGCTTTTAAAATAATATTTTTGACAAAATTAATAAGCCATCAAAATCATGATTCTATTAAGATATGAGTTTATCTTAATTGTTGTTAGATTTAATTTATAATTGACAAATAGTCATTAAAAAAAAATTTAAGCGACCCTGATAAACAAGTTAAGGTCAAAGAAGACTGCCGATAAGATGTGCAGATTTAAAAGTAGAGAAGTTGGAAAGTTTTGGAATCGAAAAACTCAAAGTAGAGACGTCTAGAAAAGTTTTGGAACGAAGTTTTTTACTTTAGTATTAGATGAAAAATAGCTAATGAAGAAGAAGATGTAGGATGTAGACTACGTTCCACTAAGAGATAACAACCCTTATAAATCAGTCTAGAGACGTTCTTTTAGTCATTTACTTAAGACAACCACGGTCGTTTTGTTAAGGGAACGTCATAATCTTCACTCTCGATAACGCAGAATCTTCTTTAGAGATGGATCAAAGTGATGAACGTTGCTCAAATGATTAGCAAAGTAAGTGAAAGATAAAAAACAATGCCAAGGAGTGTAATCATTGTAAACGTGTTGTGGAACATAGTCATAGAAAGCCAAAAAAATTGAAGATTTTGAGTTATCAAGTTTTCAACTTAGTGAGTGTTTCAAGATACAAAGTAAATTACATAACAATTTCGATTTACAAATGCACTAATTATCAATTTTCGCATATTGAGTTGTTTTAGTTTCCTTTGATTTAGGTATATAGTAAAAATTTAATTTAAAATTATAAATGGGTACTTTATAGGAGCCAAGAAGAAATATTCAGTTCAAATTAAAAAGTGTCAACAATTTGAGATCATATCAGACTCTTTTAATTTTAGTGCATATGTAGTGATATTCAACCAGGAATAAAAAGTCATTGAATAGTGCAAGAGAAAAAACTACTCAAGTTTTAACCAGAGAGAGTAAGATAGAAAAAAGTCAAATATCAAAAAAAAAAAAATAGTTAATAGGTTCATTAAAAAAGTAGCGGAAAATGGAATCCCCAACCAGATAAAAGAGGCTCTGGTTATGGCTTCTGAAGCCAATCAAAAAAATCTTTCAATCCCAGAAACAATTGGACCAAAAATAATACCAAGCAATAGTCGCTAAGGACCTTCGGGTTGATGCGACTAAAAAAAAAGTAGTCACTTTTCATGTCTCACTAATGAGCTAATTTGATTCAAGTTTTTACTGCTCTTAGAACTACTATTAGAAAATCTTTTTAATCGTATAACTTTCATCAACTTTCACAAGTATTTTTTGAACTATCCAATCATATTTAAGTACTTTATTATTCCAGGATAGAATTTCAATAGATGTGGTACAGAAAATCGATTAAGTTCAAAGAGCAAATCCCCACATAGTCGTTTGTTGTGAATCCAGTTTAAAAATATCTTTCAAATTACAACTTTCTCGTTTCCAATATTTAATTTATTCCACCAAATACCAATTCGTCGTCATCATGTAGAAGATTAATACAAACATATTCATTGTTCAGAATTTTAATTCGACCCCATTTCCACCCCCACCCCCGTTCTACGTATGTATATGTACGCATAAATATATTAAGTTTTCCGAATTTTAAACAGTATCGATCGGAAAAATCGGATTATTTTACATTCACGCTCAAGTATCATGTTTGTGAAATATAACTTTGATGTGCAAAAGAGGCAAGAAGAATATTTTCGGAAAAGGATCGTATTTTAATATTTGCATATACCCGTTATTCTATATATTATGTATATGATAAATTCAAATGATGAAAAACGATATCGTGTGCTCTTATTGACGACAAATATAGAAAGAGAGCGGGAACTTTGTGTTTTACATAAAATATTTTCGAAAACTTAAACAGTTTGCATAATTTTGCGAGCGTATTGTTTTTCGAGGGGGGTTTCAAGTTATAACTTCATTTCGAGCAAAGTTTTTCCGAGACTAAAAATTACTTGAACTCCATAATATTTTGTGTGTTTAAAATCTTGATGACAACGCGTTTAGTTTTTGTCGTAAATGAAAGCTTCTTAAAAGATTTTAGATCGTCCAACTATTGATTTTTAGGGGGATATTATAAAAAGATTTTATCAGGTTTTTCAATTTTTATGATATCGAAGCTTTTGGGGACCATTCGAGAAGTGACAAAACATATCCGGAAAAACATTTCCCTCATTTTTATGCGATATAAAAAAAATATGAAAACGGAAATGTTTTACATAAAAATTAAATAATTTTTATTTTGTTGACAAAAATTTTTTTTTTTGGTTTATAAATGGGTGTTGTACATGTAAAATAATGGTGTGAAAAAACAATTTTCAAAATACAGTATAACGTAGATAACGTTTCTATCGATTTGGTACCAGCACAGTTACGTTAATGGCTCGAATATTATTTTAATTTAAACGAAAATGTATAACAATTATCAAAGGGTTAAAAGTAAATGAAAACGATTATATTGGATTATTGTATATTAAAAGCAGTTAAGACAGCTCGTTTGGTTTGTACAAGGTTTCATTAGGATTTAAATGAAAGTTTCCCTGGGATCTACACACAGGGATTTATTTATTTTTGCGCTAGAGCAAAGTAATGCTTCGTAAATAGCATCTATCTATATATATATATATATATTATTATATTTTGCATTGTAATTAAAATACGGGAGAGAAAGATTTCTTAGTTGTACAAACTCCTCCCTCCGTGGATTATCATATTTTATGATGAGAGGACGATTTCCATTCCATACAACATAATATATTTTAGCGAGATGAGAAAAAACATGAAATAAAATTGCTTAGTTATCATTCATGCATCTTTAGAAAACAGATTGAATTTTATTTCAATCAATGTAATTCCCCTGGTTCGATTTCCAATAGGTCAGCAAGTTTTTAGTAGGTACTATTTGGAGTTCAGTCGTAGTCTAAACAAAACCATACATGAAGACTTGCAAGTGCCATTCCTAGAGAAAGTAAAAAACGACCCTTCATAACTGATGATCCTCAGTGTTTGACTGATGATCATACATCGATGAACCCTACGTTATCTTATAAATCCCAACTCACCCCCTCCGAATACATCACTTTTACTAGATGCTAGAGCAGGTTGTATAAAATGTTAATAAATAAAAAGCGGATGCGTGTACTTATATACGCGCGTGAAAAGTTATACTTCTTTGGGACCATTAAAAATTAGTTTTTATTAATTGCATGCCAATAATAATTAATTAAAATAAATTTTTATAAATTTTAAATTTTATCAATAAATAATACATACGGAAAGTTAACCTCAATTATTATATTGAAGCACTTAAAAAATATTATTTAAAATATTCTATTCAAATCACTATTGAGTATAATTAATTCGTGAAGCGGACACTTTTACGAGAGGTGCGGTTCTTTTGAATTTTAGTCCGGCGCGTTGAACAAAGATGACGAAAAGATGATAAAAATGCATTTAAGCATTACGGACTTGTGCTGTGATGATAAAATAGACCGATACTGACGCTTCTAAGAACAACGCGCCGTACCAATAGCTTAAAAGTAATCTGACGTTTAACACGTTTTTTCCGAGTCACCGTTTGTGCAGTAAATTTGAATTTGTATGACTATTTAATGGCTGAAATACTGTGAAAAAATACGGTTTACAATGAAAATAAAATCCAAAGAAAACTGCAAGACGTTTATAAAATTTGTCAGGATCCTTTTTGCTGGTTAACAATTCATGCACGCCATGAAAACGAAGCTCCATAGAAATTGCAAAATAAAGTAAGTACCTAGCTACTTTTCAAAATAAATGTCTTAATCTTATGCATGCCTTGTTTTGCTACTTTATTATTCTAAGATGGTTGAATCATTTTAGAATCCCAGATTTCATGATAACCAAGAATATGCGAACCATGAAATGGTATGGCATACCATGAAATGGAATGCAGACGTCATTTTCATCACTAAACTCCAAAAAATATGATAAAAGCTACTGAAAAATTCAAGAAAAGTAATAACTTATTTATTAATAATATGTGCCATTTGTATATGTAAATATTGTCTAAATAAAATATTAAAAATTTTTTAAAAGAATTAATTATTTTTAATTTAAATATAAAAATAAATAAATTAAACAAAAGGTCAAACTACGCGCGCCTCGTTAAAAAAATCGAGTGGTTTTGCGGCCAGCTTCATCCTGTTAATTTTGTATCACCCGGATGCGCGCGCATCTTGAAATCTCACTCTCATCATTTTTTCATAACGCGCCTATAGAACTATAACATCAAAAAATCGGAGAAGATACTGATTTTTGTCAAGTCTTAATCAAAGGTAATGAGATAAAGGGAGGTTAAATTTTAACAAATATCTACATATATATATCTAAAATGTATCGATAATTCCACTTTTATCTCATCATAACGTAAACGAAAGGGATATTTTTTAAAAATTATTGAAACTTGGGACACTTTTATTAAAATTTTGTCTCCAATATCTTAAAAGGTATTTCTACTATGAAAAATCTATGATTATCAATCTATACTAATATATAAAATTGAAGAGTTTGTTTGTTTGTTTGTTTGTTTGTTTGTTTGTTTGTTTGTTTGTTTGATTGGTTGAACGGGCTAATCTCAGGAACTACTGGTTCGAATTGAAAAATTCTTTTAATGTTGGATAGCCTAATTATTGGGGAAGGCTTTAGGCTATATAACATCACGCTACGACCAATAGGAGCAGAGTATCGATGGAAAATGTTGCAAAAATCAGGGAAATTTTTTCCTTTTGAGAGCGTTCGTGGCCTGCCCTGCGTAAACGATTAAAGTTACGCAAAAATCATTTAGAGCAAAATTGTTCCTATTAAAAAGTTCTACAAAAAAGTCAGCGACGACATATGTCTATCTTTTACGGTTAGCCCGTTATAACCTTTTTAATGGTTGTTAAGGTTGTTTCAAAAATAATTCATTATTTGCGAAATTGTTTTTAGAAAGATATTATTAACTCTTACCCAAATACATATGGTTTTTAATGAAATTTGGTATGATGATAAATGACAATCTGAATCATAAAAAAGAATACTTTTTATAACGGGAAAATGTCTAATTTACCCGGGAAATTGAAAAACGGTTTGGAGAAAAAAATTATGCATAAACTCTATTTTTAGTTGAAAATGGATTTTGGTGATATTTAAGTATGATAAATATATGCGAATCATTATCTAGAACACGTTTTATTTTGGAAAAATTTCTCATTTCATCGGGAAAATAGAAAAACTGGTTTAAAGAAAAATCATGCTGAAACTAAACATTTTTATCTGAGTAAATATATTTATAGTAATAACTCATAAGGTCCTCAAGGCAATATCATAATTTTTCTTTTCATACAGTCCAATTTTTATCCAGGAAAAATGTATGTTCCCGTAGGGTAGATACGTTTTTGTTTTTCACAGAACAAAAGAATACCATAATTTCTTGCAATATGGTGGTTTAAGAGACAGTGAATGATATGGGCTACTTTTTATGTTAGAATATTGTACGGTTCCCGTAGGATAGGCTAAAAATAGGATCCTTCAGGAACTGAGTAGGTACTTCAAAGGAGTTTTCTAAAAGTTCATGAATAAGAGTTTTAACAATTTTTTCTCAGGAAAGCTTGATCTCTTTTTTATCCAGGAAAAATGTTCTACTCCCGTGGGATAGATATGTTTTTGTTTTTCACAGAGTAAAAGATAGACATAATTTTTTGCAATATGATAGTTGAGGGATCAGATAATAATATAGATTATTTCTTATGCCAGAATAATGCACGGTGCTCAAAGGATAGCATGATAATTGTCTCCTGCGGAAACCGTGTGTTAAAAAAAAGGTCGTTAAATAGATCTTTAAAGTTCGTGAAATAGCGTTTTAACACATTTTCTCTTTAGGATTAAAATAAAAATTACTATTTTCACTTGAAGATATGATTTTTTATTTAACATCCGAAAAATAATAAAAAATTTTGAAACGTTGAAATTTCTTTCATTGTTAATTTTCGAATACATATTTAGAATTTAGCGTGTTAAATTACATTTAAAAAATCAACAATTAAAATTTCAACTTTTTTTTTCAAAACTCCCCACTCTTTAAAATATGTTAGGCCTTCTAAGTGAGCGCTTGCGCTTTTCCTTCTCAATATTTGTGTCCATCTAATTTTTTTTCAGGAGTCAGTACTGAGCTGATTCATAGATCATTAAACATTCAGGCATTCAGCTCCTTGCAATATATTATATCAGATACAGAAGTACAAGTTTAAAATATATTATTTGTTACAACGGTTACAGGCGTTGCAATAATTAAATAACATTTCAATTTTTTTTACGTTACTCTTTGTTTAAGTTTCATATATTCTTTTTTCTTCATTATATTTTAAGTTTACATACGTAAATTTTATCAATAAAACACCCCAGTAGTGTTATGCAGCGTTCCTTTATTATTCCCGTTCCCGTGACATTTTCTACTATAGTTCCACTCTTACTGATCATAGTGTGATGTACGGTGTACCTAAGATAGCTCATGTTATACTGTTAAAGTAGAAAAAAAATCTTCAAATTAAACAATAAATATTGCCCATTACAGACATACAATGTTTTTCTTGGTTTCGTCCGCGTGGTTTTAAATTAGCATTATAGATACCAAATTTTATGTCTTCAATGGTTCTTAAGTGATTTGTGGATAAAACAAAGCAAGTTTTAACTCCGTTAGAATTGTGCCATAGGTTCGCCACTTTTAACCCTCTCTCACTCTTATGTGACGCAGACGGAGTTGCGTGGGTCAGCTATTGTATAATAAAAATAAAAGGTATTCGGCCTCTTGTACAAAGTTTTACCATTTCGAAATTGTACGTAGACCTTCTTGAAAACAAATACGAAGAAAAATACTCCAGTATAAGTGACATTGTTTTTCGCAAGAGAGGTAGATTATATTTGAGGTACATTAAATTGAATTTTGGACAGAAACCAAGTCTAGTTTTGTGTTGGTATACGTAGCATACCTTAGACAAAAGCTCGTCGTTGTTTAGATTGAATTTTCTTTTGGCTGGCTGCGAAAAAAGAAACGTTACAGTACATTCTTGACATGCACCACCGAGTATACCACGTAGTGCATCGTGCTCTACGTGGAGCGAGTTTCGTTCGTCCCATACCCGCAGACAAAGCATTAACAAATCTTGTTTGACATTGAATCCACCAAACTTGTAAGGCGACTCGACTACACTTCTCCGTAAATGGAAGAATAATGAGTTTCTGCTGACCTGTTTAAAGCTGTGATATGCAAACCAACTTGCTTCCATGTACAACACGATTTCATATACTATAACAACCAATATCCTCTTAAAAGATAAAAATAACAGTTACTAATAAAAGGGTACATTCGAAAAAAAAAGTTAATATGAAAAAGGTGTTCCCACAATCCCTCGTTTCTTTTATCAATGATATAGTTTTCTTATAAATTTTTAGGTATAAAATATCTTCCGGTTATAAATCGCTTTAGTGCTGGAGGAAGTCTTTATGTTACATAATTCATATAAAACGCGACACTCTAAAATAAGGGTGTTCCACCCGAATAAAGACATTTTCCAACACTTCTCGTGAGATCTGAGAACGGGAAATAGAATCATTTAAATTTGTGATAATTATGAAAATTGTTAAATAAATAAATCATATATTAAACTAGTAAATAAATTGCATTTCTTTCTGCCACATGCCTTTCGATTTTAGGGGGGCTTAGTTTAGTCAGCAACTCAACAGGGGTGTGAAGAAGTAGGGCAGAGAGTGACGTGCAAGTGAGTGTGCGCGGGGATGCGAGTTTTATACACGATGAGCTGATGGAACTCTAAGGGGATCGCGGGTGGTAGAACTGAAACGAGTCACGTGACGCAAGCAGTCGCAGTATGGCCGCAACTGGGCTGACGCGAAGAGGTGAAGCACCGAAACGAGCTGACAAACACTACGAATATCTCAGTGTTCAGTGCCGCGTCATACCGAGACCTGGGTACATACAACCTGGCTGCTCCGTCTACAACACCATCATTCATCTATTTTGAATCGATCGCGATCGAATCAGTGCTGTCAAACTAATCTCCGGTAAATACCCATGTTTTCAGAAGCAGCCTGATTGTCTCTTAGTGTTGACCAAAAACGGGAATTCCGGTTCAATATCAGTGTGTTGCACGATGTGTTTTAATTTGGCAGTTGGTTGTCGCATTGCTGAACTGTCCTAATTGGCGTTATTTGAATCTTTTGTTCGGAGAATTGCATCAATGATACATTCATTAAGTCGTATCAGTGCGATTGTCCATTCCCTATCCAGGGAGTGTCTTTAAACGATTTCGAATAGTCCCTGAAAAAAGTGGACTACAACATGTTGAATCATCCGTCAAAGATGACCAAAACATTTGGCAAATTTTGATTAATTAACCCATGTAAAACTTAAAGCTAACAATTATGACGCGTAAACATATTCTCTCGGCGATTTTATTCGCGACATGTGTTCTGTGTTACTATAATAGCTGTTATTGTGGTTTCGTCTTCGATGATATCAGTGCGATCAAAGACAATCGTGACCTGCGACCACACACACCGATCTACAACATCTTCGCCAACGACTTTTGGGGCACCCCGATGCATAAGGTGCATTACTGTTGTATAATTACACAAAGCATGCCACCCTTAAAAACAAATTTCCATAAAATCGCTTTCCTCGTTTTCCCAATTACTATGTGACATTAAAGTATCAAAGATTTAAATATATATATACATACATAAATACGATTTGTAAGTTTCTACCAAGTAACTAATTAGAAACCATTTCCCTGGTTCCTCGGTCTTATGTTACATTATAATATTTCTCTGGAGTTTAAGCTGGCTGAAAGACGGTCGCAAAACTTTGTTGGATGATTTCAAAGTAAAATTTGTGTGTATGTATACTTATATCGTAGAAATTTATGAAAACTTTGGGCTTCATCTTGCACTTTAAGCCTTTCAATCAGTGTCTTGTACAATAATTTAAAACATGTCAAGTTGGTTTTTTGTTCGTTTTTTCGGAGATAGAGTCGAATATTTAAAAAAAGGAATTCAAGGCCTTTTCGGGCTACCCTTTTAACGATTTTTGCATGGACGCGGATGTGTGTGGATAAGTTCAAGGGTAGACTTGGATTCCAACCATGACCATATTGTCTTTGGATGGGAATTTAAAACATTTTCTAGGATACATTTTTCGTAAAATCAACGGAATGTCTTTGAAATGAATAATTTATTCGGTCTAAACAAACGTTTTTATGAGACAGTCGGAGAATTTTTATAACTACCTAGGTGTTGCAAATTAATGAAACGATTTCTTGAAATAAAATTTTCTACCACATTTAAGTACAAAATATTACCCTCTATGATGAAATTAACGTAGCAGCTCGATTATAAGGCATTTTAACACGAAATGATTAAATTTTTCTGATACTACGAAAGCATATGCACTGATAAAAATGCAACTTCTAGTTGAAAATTTCAAGGCAATCAATGAAAAACTTTCGGGAACTTGGGGTCTTGATTAAAGATCGTCCCTTTTATTTGTATGTATTAACACTAAATGTCATGATAAAGAAAAACTTTTCGATTTAATCAACGACAATTTAACGGTTCTATTTAAAAATTAGAAATGCTCATCCGTTATCGAAAGTCGTGTTGATTTTTGATTTCATTGTCTTTAAATGCAGTGTCCACAAGATCCCCTTTTTTGAAGAAATCTAACAAGGAAAGATGTATTAAGACAGGCATTATGTAGCCTTAGATGTTAAGGAAACTTTAAAGAAAATATAATACAAAAGTTTTGAGCTTTCTTAGAAAAAGGATAATTATTCTCGTAAGAAAATTTTAATACTTTCTTAGGATATTACTAACTCGAAAGTACCAACGTGTATCATCAAACCCTCTAATATCATGTAGGTATGGGTACCTAAATATAAAAATCGAAAAACTTTAAAAATATATGATAATATTTTAACCCATCAAAGAAAATTTCGGACAACGCATTGTTGAATGAATCTTTAAGAAAACCTCGTAAATTTTTTTCTTGTATTTTTATATTTTAAAATTTTTTTATTCTTCTCATAGCAAGTGGTCGTGTATAAGAATGTGATTTGTTATTAAAATGATTGACTAATATATTCACGTTTTGATAAGATTTCGTCTCCATAAAATCCATATTCCAAACAGCTATATACCAAAAAAAAAAATCATAAGTTTAGTGTAAAACAAAAAATATAAATACTAGATACTAGATACACAAAGGCTCTCATAATTTAAATTGAAAGTTGGCAACACATAGATCCCTCTTTTCTTCATCACTCAATGTGCATTTTTTTCTAATACAAGACATATTTTATTCTTTTCATCAGTATTGTATATTGTTTTCGTATATATATCATATCTATACCAATAATAATATTGAAGATTTCTGCTTTTTGAATAGCTATATAATAAAAACGTTACGTCTTACCTGCGCGAGCGAACAAAAACAGAATTATTTTTCCCGACTAAGAAATATATCTAATCTAAAAAATGTAAGGTGTTTTGTTGAATACTCTTTATTGCCTACATTTTCCAATATTTAATACAAAAAAATAAATGCCATTTACATTGTAATTTTCCCTAAAAAAATATTGTTTGTCCAGGGTAAACTTGAAAACGGCTGGGTCGATTTCAATGAAATTTTCACAAAAAATTATTCAATATTGTAACTTACATTATAGGCTACTTTTTATTTCGAATAGTTTTGTCGGTCTGTCTGTTTGTTCTTGGCAAACTTGAAAACGGCTGGGTCGATTTGGACGAAATTTTTACATACAGGTAGTAAACATTACAAAAAGTGCTATAAAATACTTTTTATTCCAAAATAATTTGATTTTCTGAGCAAAAAAAAATAAAAACTATAAGAATTACGCAGATCAGCTAGGAATACATAAATATTGAAAGCAGTATTTCGAGTGTTTTATACAGCTTCTGATGATAATACGTCAAAAATTGTTTTAAATTGAGTAAACGCAAAGAAAAAATAATACCGAATATAGGAGACTGATCATTGATATATCACTATAATCGTACTAATTTTGGAAAAATTAAAATTTTCTGAGAAAATGCATAATTACAAACTAATAGAGATCGGATATCTGCCGGTTTGTTTTTGTAAAATCAGTTTCTTTACCTCTTTTATTGTAAAATGATAAATTTTTAAAAGAAATCGAAAAATTTTATTTTTCCCTATATGAAAGAAATGAACTGTTAGTACTGAAACCTTAGATTCTTTCAATGGAAGACAAACATTCAAATTGTAATAAAGGTCTCTTCAAATTTTCGAAATTATAATTTTTACTTTTTTTTTTTCACAAAAATTTTGTCATACTTTCTTACAAGTAATTTTTTAGCATTATAAAACCTTGTAGGCCACTTATTAATGACTATAAATAAACGACCGAATATAAACCAAAAAAAAAAAAATCTTGTAAGACTTAGTACATATTGGCTTGCAAATGTAATTCCACAGTCAATATAGGATTTTGGAAATTTCCTTCACGTTTTGCTAAGATAAAGCATAATTAAAAAATGATTTTTCTAGGATTAAATTCTGTACCAGTATGCAAGACATTAATAATCAACTCATGTTTTTACTCAAAAAATTAAAAACCACAAATGTCCCCTAAGACCTAAATGTTAATCAACGATTCTCAAAATTGTAGATTTAGTTTGAAAAAAAAACCTATATGATAACTTTAAAAATTTAGATTAGATTCATTGAATGATAAGCCAATGCATCTTAAGGTCTCTGGGAGTTGTAGAAATTACAATTGTGACAATGTCTCATAAAAAATTTATACCTAATTTTCTTTCGAGTTTTTACGACCCTCACACTTTTTAGTTATAACAATTTTGTTATCAGATAATTTTCCTGAAAAATTTCAAATTATTTTCACATAACTTGTAAATAAAATTATATCTTTGGTCATCATCAGAATCAATGCAAAAAGTTTCTTTGTTAATTTTTTATTCTATCCATACGTTTAAGAGAATTAACAATCAAGAAAACGTGAAAACAAATGTTACGATAAATTTATATTTTCTCCCTTAAAATCGACGTTTACTTTTATAACATATATAATTTTTATTCTCGGGCATCTTAGATGCCCATGGATACAAGGGGACATCTCAGTTGCCTATGAATAAAAATAATAGATGCAATTTTAATTCTCGGGCATCTTAGATTCCCATGAATACAAAGGGGCATCTGAGACGCCTATGGATGAAAATAATAAAAATTGTTTTTATTAGAAGATTTTTACAATATTAGAATTACAAGACTTTTGAATTGATTTCTTTATTTTAAGGTAAATTTATATTTTAATTTATTTAAAAATAATTGTATATTAATATTTAACTTAATAAAAGCTTTATTTTAAGAAACTCGACAAAAATCAACAAGAAAATTAATTTAACCACATTAAACATATCAAAAAAAGTCCAGTATAAAATTATTTTTTGATAAATTAAAGATATCTTTCAGTTTTTAAGGTTTTGGGAAGACGTAAGGATTCATCAAGTCAAATACCTGAACCATTTTTGTAATTTAATTTTTAATAAATCTAAAAATAAAAACTCGTAAGAAGTAAAATTTTCATTTAATATCACCTTCATATAACACTACCACCTTCTTTTGACTAACTCAAATACATTCTTATATAATTATTCATTGACTGATCTATAAGTGGATCGGATTATTAATTCATTCATATATATTCATATATTTTCTTCGAGAAATCAGGACTGATCAAAATGTCAACTTGATATAATATTTAAAAATGAGTAAAATAACGAGTATAAAATCCTGTCAAAACTATACACAAGGGAAGTATAAGGACTCTACGATACTTAAAAGATCATTATGATAAATATCATATACTTATAACCTAACTAACTTAGAAGATATATTTTTTTAAAAATTTACTTAAATTGGTCTATGAGTTTTCCAGCTATGAATCCACTTACAGAAAAAAAGATTACAGACGGAAAGACGCTACGTTTTACATTTAGAGAACAAAAAGATAAGATATACGAAAATGGCTCAAAGTTTTATCTTTTTAGTTGCACTAATAAAAATTTACTATTGAGTATGTAAAGACACTATAAAAAGGTCCATGAACTCTGATTAAAAATCACTGAATGTTGACAAACTGTAGGTACTGTAATTACTTAGTCTAGACGCTAATAAACCTTATTTTAGGTATCTTGAATGCATGAGCAGGACAACAACGTAAATTTTGCACGGAACATAAATTGAAAAAAAAATCCATCAAAGTCCAACCAAATTATCTTTCAGCATCTGCTTTCACGTTCAATTTCTTAACCATAATTTAGAGAGGAAAAAAAAACCAGAAGAAATTCGGCGTTAGCTCATTAATCTTTATTATATTCACTAACTTTTCCGGTCTCACCCACAATAAATTTATAATAGATTGGTCAATTTACCTAATAATTTCACCTGAATAGTGAGCTTTTGATAGCCTCTAAACTATGGACATTCGGACGAGTGAATGCAATACTTGAACTTTTCTACTTCACATTTTACAGCTTTGAACGTTAACGTTATCTTTCGGTAATATAATTCAGCAATTAAGTTTTATGAGGACATTTTTCGTTGAGATCTCTAATAAAATATATGAAAATTTCATAGGTTGATTTTCAGTCTTTTTTTTCTAGATTTACAACAGAAAACATTTAACGTCTAGTTTTATACTTAATTAAAGACTTTAATGGGGAGTGAAGGTGTGAAAATATGTCACCAACTACAAATATAAACTAAACACGCTTTTATCACTCACCTCTCGAAACTTAATTTGATGATGTTAAAAACTCATCTAATGGAAAATTTAAATCGAATAAATTTTTTGCGTCTTGAATTCTTCGAAAGACTAAGTTTCTCATTTTCCGAGGCCTGAGTAATGATTTTTTCCGTTCCATGCCTAATATACAAACGCTGACATTTATATTGATGGAGCTAAAGTATTCGAAACGAGGGTAAAGAACTTTTGTGGTTTATGGATTAGGGATATATCGTACATCCCTCATCATTACATTCGAAAATATCCTTTCGCCTTTCCTCCTGTCGTAAATAAATCTTCTAATTACAAAATTGATTCAATTTCAAGGAACCAAATCCCGCATAAAACTTAACGAATCTAAAAATAGTCTGATTTATTGACTGCTTGCTTCAGTATGGTACCGAGACATTCCTTAAAACAGTTTTTTTTTTCATTCTCGTAAATATTGTGTTAATTTATTATATAAGAATCAATTTGTCGTTGAAAATGAAGCTTTAGAAATGTAGTTAATACGTTGAAATCCGAATAATGATATGGCTTGCGAGTTATTGCGACGATATATCATTGGATCGGGGGTCTCAGAGTCGTTCAATACAAGATTGATTACTCATCTCGAATGCTCTTTTCGTGTCTTCATTCTCGAACCCATTGAAAATTCAAATATACCTTTTCAAAAGCTCGTAATTAGCTCACATTATATTCGATCGCACGTCGTAATATTAATAGAATTTAAAGGTTTGCATCGGTTCGGCGACGTATTGTATGAAGAAAATGTTTGATGAAACTTGAACGTGTCAAAAAAAAAACGGAAATGGACAAGTGCACGATTGACTCGCACTATAAGGGTTCCATAAAATTGTATCTTTATAATTTTATTTACTACACTTTTTTGTACCTATTGCTTTTAAAATACATTAAGAACAAAATTAATTATTAATAAGAGCTCAGCGAAAACTCATGAAAATTGTTTTTCCCTATGTAAGTTTTTAAAATTCTTCTGATTAATATAAGCAAGACTCACCGAAATTTCAAACGTTTAAGTTTTCATTTTGTTCAATATTCTCTTGTTTTAAGTCAATGAACACAATGTAGTTGGGAGAGGAGTACAAGAAGATATACAAAAACTCAAAACATAAGTCAAAATATGAAAAGGTATCCACTAACCATAGACCAGGGTAGATAGTTTTTGAACAAAAAAAAAATTATTAGGATGAAACCCAATGGAAAAGGAAGAGAATATAACAAAAATGAAAGGAAAAATAAAATACGGTCGATCTTTGGTGGGGAATTGGAAGGGAGGGGGGAGAGTTTAAGGGTAGAAACGGTTTATCTCGATTTTTGACAAAACTACAAGTCTTATGGAAAAAGGTAAAATAGCAAAGTTGTAGATAGTAAGTAGATCTACACTTTTTGTGCTACCATTTTTTTCACATAACCTCAAAATTTATGTGAAAAATTAAAATAACCAAGATTTTAGTTTTTTATTTAAAAAAAAAATCATGAAATTTTGTAAAAATGTACCTTTTAATGAGCCAAACACACATTTTTTTTTTTATTTAAAATATTTAATTTTTTCACCTTATAATTACTTAATATCGAAAAAGCACCCTAATTTTCAATTGAAAATTCTCACGTCAAAGCATCTGATTTTTTAAAAAATTCGGTCAGCATTTGTTCGTTGAAAGCTCTATTTTCTTATGGTGCTAAAAATAAATTCATTACAATTTTAAATGTTCTCATAAAATGCAATAATTAAAGTGTAAATTTTAACAAATTGCTCAAAATTGTACATATGTTAAGACAATTGTACATAACACAATTTTGAACAATTTATGAAAATTTACACTTTAATTATTGCATTTTCTGAGAATATTTAACATTGTACTGTATATATTTTTGCACTATCAGAAAGTAAAGGTTTCAACAAACAAAAAACGCACCGAATTTTTTAAAAATCAGGTGTTTTAACGTGAAAATTTTCGTTTGAAAATGTGGGTGTTTTTTCGATATTAAGTCATTATAAGGTGAAAAAATTATTATTTTAAATCAAAAAAATTACAGTGTGTTTGGGACATTAAAAGTTTAATTTTTACAAAATTTCATAAAAAAATTAATTTTTATAAAAGATAAAAATAAAAAACTTAATATTTGGTTATTCGAATTTTTCAGATAATTTTTGAGGTTATGTGAAAAAAAGGTTAACACAAAAAGTGTAAATCTACCTATTATCTACAACCTTGCTGTTTAACGTTTTTCCATAGGACTTGTAGTTTTGTCGGAAATCGAGATAAACCGTTTCTACCCTTAAAAACACCCCCCTTTTCCACTTTTCCACTTTTCCACTTCAGATTGACCGTAATTTATTTTTCCTTTCATTTTTGTTATATTCTCTTCTTTTTCCAACGAGTTTCATCCTACAATAATTTTTTCACTTCTTACCGTTTTCAAAGGCTAAAAGCACTGATCTACCAGTAAAAGTATACTTTATAGTTTTAGTTACAACAAAACTAAAAACATTTTCCTACTAATCTTTATTGCTCCCATGTTTTCCAGCTGTTTTAGTATTCAGAAATAATAGTTTTCCCAAAGAACCCATAGACTTTTTAGAGATAAAAAGTAATTTATTGATATCTTTCAACAAATATCTTCGAATTCTTCCATGGGTAAGACGTATAGGATAAACTAGAATATCTTGAACCCAGACATTACCCTTGTTAAAAACATAGGGATGCACCACTTGACTTGACTTAAGTTATTTAGCTTATTTACATTATTATTTGACTTAAATTTGGCTTAAAATGAAGTCTAATTCTAGTTAAATACTAAATATTTAAATATTAAGTCAAGCAAAGCATTCAACTTGAAAATTATTTCACTTCAAAGTAAAAATATTAAGTTCATTGCACAGTGTACAAATATTCGACGTGATGAATCATTTATAAAAATGATGTTGATTAATCGAGCTGTTGCTGTTAGACCTCTTTCAAAAAGATTTTTCTGGTTACAGCTATCCTGTAAGAACCATACATGTTTCCAGGAAATCACTAAAAATCAATATAAGAATTTTTTTCTCACGTCCCAAACACTACAAACCATTATATATAAACAATAATAATAGACGTACGGACTAACAACCCAAAGTTGAGTTTTTCCTCTTAAAGATACGGAACCCTAAAATGATTCTGACCTTTATTTAGATCCCTTCAACTATAACCATATGCATTTTTATGGTTTAATAACCACAAGTGTCGAATTAAAACGTCTCTCCCTCACATACAAACGCATATTCTCATAATTTTTTATTCATCACGACTTAATAAAAGACTTCATTAAAATTTTATGATTAAAACGTCGTAGTAAACTTTTTATACGAAATATATTTTCTTTGATAACAATTACAATTATTATCTAAATATTTTATTTATACTTTCAAAAGTCGGCGTATAGGGGAAATGAATGAAGCATTTAATTTAATTTTATTTGAAATAATAAGCTCATAAACATTTCATGGACGAGGTTGTTATAATTTATTGAGAGAGCATAGCACAACCCCCATCTATTTTCCTGCCTCACCCCACTGAACGATGTCAATTTGATTAATGATTTACAACCTTTCGAAATAGTTTAATATATTTTTAGTCTGTTAACTCAATTTCTTCGATGTTTGATAAAAAAACTGATTTAATTTGATATAATTAAAGTGGGAAGTTGTTGAGGAAAGTTTTTTTCTCTGGTTGAAAGTAAAGGAAAGAGTGACCTGGTAGTGTGGTGTATTTCCGTATTAGTTCAACGAGATTCATTCTTTGATTGGAATTTTCAATTGTGAAAAGTTAAATGTTAATGAAAAGCTTTGCAGAGACATTTTCTCTTGTATTCATTTGCAAGTATACAGCATGCAAATGCATGTCGCCTGCCTAGAGGAAGTAGCATAGCATTATTCGTAGACACAAGAAAATTCATTTGAAATTTAAATGGAAAACTTGACTGAATATTTTTATTCAAGTCTATGTTTATAAATATAATGTGTGTAAATTTAATGGCGGAAGGAAATTGTGAGGTTAGGGATATCTTAGTTTAAGATTTGGAGATTAAAAAATGCCATCTAGTGCCAAGAACATCTAAATAATAAGTTTGAGGTTGAAGCTTTATATTTTTAACCAATGTAAAAACAGAAGATGTTTTTTGTTTGTTTGTATACCTTTGAGTTTCTATACAGGAAAAGGGAAGACAGAAGGGCCTTGTGAGTTAAAGAAAAAAAAAATAAAACTAACAAAAAGAACTTTTTACAAATGAAGAAAATTTCTGTTTTCCATCTCTTCGTGTACACATCATATTTAAAATGTCGGCACGTATTCTGTCTACTGTTTTATGTAGAATTGTAATTAATCGCTTTGCTGTTGTTGTCAATGCATGAAAGTCGTCATTATTCCTTTGCACGTATCGTTAAGTTTATTTTATCGAAGTTGCGTGGATGAGCAAAGATGTTTTAGTGAGACGAGTGAATGAGTGAGGCCCAGCCACTTTCTCGGAGAGATAGATAATAAAACTTTATTGGAAAACTAGATATCACTTTCGTGAGTAAAGTACCACTTACACAGCGACGTATTTCAAGTGAAGCTTTTCCTCTTACGTATCGATATACGTCAATTTAATAGAAAGAAGAAAACGGCCTACGAATATTGATTAAAACCATGTTGAAGTTGAACAGTTTTTTGAGGTGTTCTAAAATAGGTAAATATGTAAATTTATAATGTTTTTGATCATCACAGGAATTTATCTTTGAAGGGTCAGCAACAGGGATCAAAAGAGTTAACACCTCCCCGGTTAACGGAACATCCCTTGATTGGTGCAAAACCAGCCCCCGACAAACATCTTGTATCAGTTTTTCTCATTTAATTTGGTATCTATTGGTAACACAGAAGAAAGTATAAGAAAAAAAAATTGGTTGTCTGTAAAGTCGGTTTACGGACGATAGTTTTACGTGATAACGTCATAAAGAACACCTAATTGATGAAAGATTGCGTACTTTTATGAATTGATTTATTATCACTGAATTATCATTATTTTGTTTAATACAGAGAAGTTAATTGAAAATTAACAATTTTTTCAAAATGTAATCAGACTGAAAATTATGAAGGAAAAAAATTAATTTAATCTTATTAAGTAAATTGTAAAAGAAAACCACAAAACACGTTGTGTTAGGTAAGGGCACCAACTATCGATATATCAAAATATCGATAGTTGATATTTATTTCCGAATATCAAATTCGATTTTTTTTTAAAAGCTTTATTATATTTTATAATAATTATAATTTATTCCACTTATAGTTATTGACAATTTTTCAAGTTATCGCGTTTTGAGGTGAAAATATTGATATATCGAAGTATCGATATTTTTTACTGTGCATCTATCGATATTGCTTGTAAATATCGATACGATATATATCGATATATTTTATACATTAGCCCATCCCTAAGTTGCCTAGGATTCAATAATAATATCGTGCCTCTCTATCACCTGTATCGCGTTCTCGCTTGCACGCACAGGTTCAAATGTAGGTAACGTGACAAAGTGGCCGAACTTTTTCAGACTTGTCGTAGTTCATCAATTTATAAAACGTTAACACGTCAAAAATTACTCGTTATGGTTAAGATTTAACAACTAAACTTATAACTATATAAAATTATATATACGAATTTAAAGCGGAGAAAGTTTAAAAAATATAAATTTTTTTGTTTTGAAAAATAAAAGAAATTAAATTTCTCATTTATGTACCTCAGGTTCCTATCAAAGGAAAGCATATACCAGGGTAAATAATTTTTGAACTGAAAAAAAGTATAGTAGGATGAAACCCATTTAAAAAGTGAGAAAATATAACAAAAATTAAAGGAAAAATAAATTACGGTCGATCTGAGTTGGTGAAGTGGAAAAAGGACGGGTTTTAAGGATAGAAATGGTTTATCTCGATTTTCGACAAAACTACTACTAGTCCTATGCAAAAAATTTAAATAGCAAAATTGTAGATAATAAGCAGATCTACAACTTTTGTCCAAACACTTTTTTCACATTACACCAAAATTTATGTGAAAAATTCCAATAACCAAGTTCTTATTTTTATCTTTTACAAAAAAAAAAAAAATTTTCATGAAATTTGGTAAAACTGTAATTTTTTGGATTTAAAATATTAATTTTTTCACCTACTAATGACTTAATATCAAAAAAGCACCCATTTTTCAATCGACATCTCTCACGTCAAAACATCTGATTTTTTTAAAAAGTTGGTGAGCTTTTTGTTTGTTGAAACCTCTACTTTCTGATGGTGCACAAATATATACATTACAATGGACTTGTAGTTTTGTCGGAAATCGGGATAACCCGTTCCTTCCCTGAAAAACACCCCCCTTTTTCAGTTCCCCACTTCAGATCGACCGTAATTTACTTTTCCTTTCATTCTTGTTATATTCTCTTCCTTTTCCAACGAGTTTCATCCTACTATAATTTTTTCACTTCTTACCATTTTCAAAGGCTAAAAGCGCTAGTCTAGTAGTTTTCTATGGTGATAAAAGTTAACAAATTTCTTTATTAGCTTTTTCTCAAGTATTTCGGGTATCGTGTATTCTAACAAAAAATGTTAAAAGATTTAAGTCGTAGGAAATCAAATTTCCCACAAGATACGTTCTGATAATTTTTTCTCTTAAATCGATATTTAACGAGATACGGAATGTGAAAATGTTAACAATATGACATAACGTACAAATTTAATATGGTTCAATGCATGATGGTAAAATTGTGCTTAGTTTTAATAATTACAATTGGTTTTCCTTAACAGATGATCCGTAAAGCTTTTATGAAATGCGGCAACTTACAATGCATATTCAGATTATGTTTAATTGTTGACATTTTACTCCTTCAAATCTCGTTAAATATTGATCCTGGAGTAAGTATGAAAACAGTTTATCTTATGAGATATTTGATTTACTTCAACTTTTCGGTTCTAATATCTATTGCTAGAATATAAACGGTTTTTGAAATTTTTAAGGAAAACTTCAAAAAGGAGCTTTTTCAACCCTTCAAGACCCAGATCCCCTTAATGGAAACTTTTGATATAGTTTTTAAGGATATTTACTCGTTTCGTTTAAGCAAATAAGAGACTTAACGTTTAAATTTTATCAAACAGCTATAGTCAATTATTAAACTGTTGGAAATTTTGAAAAAATTTTGCCTCGCCACCGGTTAGTGGAAAAGCCACACACACTCTCTAGGACGGAGAGTAGTTTTTCAATTATCATGGAATGTTCTTTCATCCATGAGGGGGTTTTTCAATTCTTGTTTTTGATCCTTTGAAAATAAATTCCTGCAAATACCAAAATTTTATAAATTTTTTCCTTCAAAAAATACAATCCAGTAACTTATGTTACAATATATGATTGAAATTAGTTCCAATTATATACCATATTTCATGGTGTCATTGTCTTTCAACCTTTATTTAATTAAACTCATCAAAATAAATAAAAATTTAAGACATGGACTATAAACGGAGTTTTGGTTCTTGGTTTTTTCATTCTTATAGCACAATTTCAGCACAGTATTTATTGCAGTCAACTGCACAGTAAAACTGAAAACTAAGAGTGTGTGATAGCCTAGGAGCCCGCTATATGATTGCTACACCCGTAACGTAGCTTTTTTTCTGTACATGATGACATAAGGGTTCCAATTGAAAAGTGACCGCAAATAAGTGAAAAAAGCTGTTAAATATGAAATAAAGTGAGGGAGGGTTAACGCGCTACGACATTTGTTAGACGAGAACAGCGAATGTTTGCGCTACAAGTTTTATATCGATGGCGTATCTCGATCTATTGACGCACGCAAAGTGTTTAAAAAATCGTCAGACTAATTTTCACCTTCTTAGTCTGAAAATTATCGTCGCGCGTTGTCTCTACATCATCTTTAACAGCTATTTTCGTTTATTTGCGGGCACTTTTAGATTGGCACCCTTATATAATCATGTACAGAAAAAAGAGCTTTAATTTGATGACACGGGCTCGTGAGGACCTTTAGCCAAATATTTTTGTGTAAAAAACTATATTAAATATTTTGGTTCCTATACATTTTTACGGGTGACCAATGCATTTCCATTATCCTATAAAAAATTGTAGTAGTTTTAAAACAGTCATAGAATTTTCTTTCATTGGAGGAGGGGGGGGTAAGGTCTTTCGGTTCTTGTTTCCGACCCTTCATAGATAAACTTCTATAAAGAGCAAAGTATTATAATTTTTTTTTCGTCAAACATAATTCGCAGCAATTTATGTGACGAAAATAAGAAAAAAATAGATTTACATAGTTCTTTGTTAACATAACCATGTTTCATGATTTCACAGTCCCCTAACATTTATTTAAGGTTAGTTATCGAAATAAATAAAAATTCGAGACAAATTTTTCACGTAGAAAACCCCCCATTAAACCCATATAAAGATGGGTTCCTAAATCGCAAATATATTTAACTCCACCATAATACAACTATTAAAGCTTTTCGCATTCTAAGCCTATAGAATTTATGTGTATCATTCCACACAAACGAAGGTATAGTATGTAATCCTTTTCATACAATAATTCAGATTATTTCGTCGCCACAAATACAAAATCGAGCTCTAAAAAAACTTCATATCTATATATACGGTATGATATTAGAGCGTATACAGGATATGTGCGGTTGTGGAGCGATTTAATCGATTTTCCCAACAATTTCTAAAAATATTTCCTAACGAGTTTGGAGATTAGAACGTTATTTAATACTTTACGCAAAATTGCTGTGCAATTTGAGGCCTTTGAGACCCTTTGTGTCGGCGTTTATTATAGCGAGTCACGCGAATGACGAAGAGACAAAATTCACACTAAGCTCTAAAATCGACGAACCTTTTTCGCTCAAATAAATTAAGAAATATAATTTTTCTATTTCCATATGAATGCACATTAAAATTAACTCAGTGAAAAAAAGGTGTACTTATTGAAACTAATTGAAAAGCTCTGTATACACAGAGAATTTTCTCTCGCTTGATAATTTCCCGTTTGGAGAAAGGAAAATTAATACCACTTACTTACTGTATATAAAATGACTAATGAGTTGTTCAGAATATATAATAATTATCGAATAGCGTTAGTTGTATGGAACACGAAGAAATAAGGAAATTGCATGCTCATTATATCCAACTATATTATGTATAGGTATACCTTTGTGAAACGTGCCGAAATAAGATATCAGAGACTGGGTATATGTGCGATGTCACGGCACTTTCCGCTTGAAATTCACCTTTATTAATGACAAAAAGCACACCTTTCGTCCTATTAAAAACTAACCATGAAAAATGAAAAACGTTCCCGGTTCACTCACTCACATTTACGACTGGTAATTTCAATGATTATTTCCCGTATTCGGTTAGGCGTCGGTGCTAACATAAAGGGAGCAGTAGATACGACTATAGGTAAACTCTCCTCATTTTATGGGGTAAATCACCAAATAAAATACTAAAGGGATTTCATTAACCCAATACCATTGCATATGGTATGGCATCTTAACGATTCGCCTCGAATAAAATGGAAATCTCGTAGGTATGATTTTGTCTCTTCTTTTCTTTTTATGTCGCATTGTCATTGGATTCATATGAAAACCATAAATGATGTGATTGGGACTTGACGAGGTCGTGTCTATATTTTTTTTTCATTTTATTGGCGAAATAAAAGTTTAATAGATAGCATTGCTTGAAATTAAAATCGGAAAGTTGACTCGCGTAAAATTAAGTGAATAAAATCGGTTTTATTGACGAAAATTGGAAAACCGAGACGCAATATTCAATTGGTGATTGAAAAAAAAGACAGGATTGAAAGTAAAGAAAAAGGAAAAATAGGATTTTCAAACTTACATCAAACTATGGTCGTGGAGATCTGGTCCTCATTCTTGGTCAGTCTAATTGGTTTCTAGGAGTCCTGCAAAAATAAAAATAAAGTTATTAATATCCTACTCTTCATAAAAAATAAATAAATAGGAAACTAAATTTTGTCTACCTCTAATTTTAGTCTTTAAAGTTTAAAAGTATTCAAAATTATTAAAAGAGATATAAGATAAGGGGGCCATCCATAAATTACGTCACACAAATTTCATGATTTCTGACGCCCTCTTCCGCCCTTGTCATACTTGTTGGTCATACTTGTGAGACCCACCCCTCCTTAGTGTGAGGTCACATATTTTACAATTTTACATCTACAAATAATTTTTGAATTAAAACAGCAGTTCCAAAACTAGTTTTGTTTCAATTTAAATGATTTTTTAATAAAATCTACATCAAATTAAACATTCCAAGGAATTAAAAAAAACGATTACTTATATAAATTAAAGATCCAACTTAATCATCTTGAAAGTCAATTGTCAAATGAAATAAAAACAATATCACCGCTAGGCAAGGTGCATTAAGCATTTAGCGGCATTTTATCGCCGCGTTACACTATACCGAGAAAAAAATTCTCCTCAGACAACTAAATCTAAATATTAAATAGATATTTGATTGGCAATGGCCGATCAAATCATTTTGTTGGCGTAAATGAAATTCAGTTGTCTCCTTCCCCCTTAACGTGTGACGTAATTTATGGATGGCCCCTAAAAGGTAGGTATTCAACATTGAGAACATCCATTTTCAATTTTCCAACCCTATATTTTAGTTATTAATTACTTTAGCAAAACAAACGACATTCCAAATTGAAAACGAAGAAAAGTAGTAAAAAAAAATTTTCTACATAAAATTTATCATTTACGAGATATATCGAGATACGATCAGTCGAATCTTCTATTATTCATTTAAAAATTAAATCACTGGCCTTATTTAAATCTTAACAGGTGGTTTAGTAACCCTTTTTGTAGCCTCAACTTTGAAGGTGTTAAACTACAAACGTTCACATTTAGTTCTTATTAGTTGAATATTCAACAATGAAAACCACCATTTATTATATTTGTACTTCTGCTGATAATTGATATTATTATGAAACTTACGATAAGTACATCAAATGAAAGGTGCAAATCCTCGCTATAAAGTAGGAAGAAGTTTCAGCTAAATTTAGTTACAAACGAGATATAAAATTATAAAGCATCCACTTAAAATGTTTTTACAAAAAAAGTTGAGAAACACTGGTATTATTTAAATTTAAACATTTAGCTTCAAATCTAATTGATTAGCATCATTTGGAAATTTCAAGTTCAAAAATTTCTCGTACGTTTTGATGAACCATATCAAAAACGTCTTAATGGTGTTGAATATATGAGACAATGTAATCCACCATATTGGGTTTTGGAGTGCTGTATTTTTTTCAAAAGTTGGTTTATTGAAACGAACGATATATTAATTTAAAGTTTAAGTAACATTCATTTAAAATAAGATTAGATTTAGGTATAATAGTAATAATAAATAGGATTTTGCTCCATAAAACGACAGATAGTACAAAGCTTTTTTTACATATTTACAAAAGTTGGAAACTACCCCAAATTAATTATTAGCGAGTAGTTCAAAAATTGTGATTTGGCTACTTTAGCTACAGAGGTTTAACATTTACTAACTGGAGTAACATTTTTTTGACTCCAACAAAAAATTTTGATAGTTAAATATCCGACAATGAAAACCACCATATTTGCTTTTGTGGTCGAATATTTCTGTTAATATTTGAAATAGCGAAACTTTTGATATACCAAATCAAAGCTTAGTTAGACATTACGTTAAACAAAAACGATGTTTTGAAATTTTGATATTAAATCGTTTTTTAACGAAATATAACATAACAAAAATATTTCTATAAAAACGTTTATACTTTCACAAAAAGTGATGAAAATGTGAACAGGTGGTTCAAGAACTATAATTTGATTACATTAACTTTGAAGATTTGAATTACAAAATTTGACTGCATTTAGATTAATATCAATCAATATAACTGATAATATATAATAATATCCTACCAATTTGATTAATAGTTAGACAACATTGAAAACGTCATGTTGGATTAAACCGCCCTGCATATTAATTATTATTGGCGTAGTGAGTTTAATGATACACCAAAATAAAACTGAGATATGTCACTCGAATAAGCAGATTCGATGAGATTTCAATATAAAATCATTATAGTTAACGCGATTAGCCCAAAACGAAGTCCCTAAAAAATTTTCCATTTCATAAAAAATTGAGAAACACTGGTCTTATGAAAGTTTTAACAGGTGTTTTTAGAAACAAAGAAAGTTTTTTTTTAACTTTTTGTGTTAACTTGAATGTCAAGTATGTTCTGGTATTTAATATTTTGGTTCTTCTACGGCATTTGCAACAATGTAATGCACCATTTGGAATTTTATCACTTTATAATTCTATTGATAATCAACATAACAAAGCTAACAATACATCAAACTGAATATTAGATTGAGGTATTAATAGACAAAAAAAAATTTTTACTTTCCTGACAAACAAATACGAAACACTGATTTAATTAACAGGTGGTCTACGAACGATAGTTAGTTACTTCAACTTTGAGAATGTGACACTTAAAATGTAACCGAAGTTCAACTGAAGTTTTGATGGGTACTTTAATAAAAATGTTTGTTGTTAAAATATAACAGCTAAGCATAATATGACAATGAAAACCGCCAAGTTGAACTTTGGGACCTTTTATTTCTGTTGTTATTATACTTAGCGTATTTAACGATCAACCAAATCAAAGCTTAAAACTACTGTCAAAAAAGGTGATAAGACATTTCAACATATAATTGAAACTTTTGAGCTTTCATATCATATAATAGTTTCTTAACCAAAACTGGTGACATGATTCATTAATCTGGTTATATCTTAATTTTCTGGCATTAGACCAGTGCTTTTAGCCTTTAAAAATGGTAAAAAGTGAAAAAAATTATAGTAGGATGGAACTTATTGGAAAAGGAAGAGAATATAACAAAAATGAAAGGAAAAATAAATTACGGTTGATCTGTGGTGGTAAAGGGGGGGGGGGGGGGGGGCTATCTTGATTTTCGACAAAAAAACAAGTCTCATGGAAAAAAGTTAAATGGCAAAGTTGTAGATAATAAGTAGATCTACAACTTTTGTGCCAACACTTTTTTCACATAACCTCAAAATTTACGTGAAAAATTCAAATTACCAAGATTTTGGTTTTTATTTTTATCTTTTACAAAAAAAAATTTGTACACGAAATTTGGTTAAGGGGGTATTCTAGTCTAGAGGCTCGAATTTCGAGCGTTTTTTGGCAATTGATTAAAAAAAAGCATTTGATATTTTTACCATCCATTTTTTTATCATTTGCTTATTCATATTCAGAGAGTACACAAAATTAATTTCAAAACAATAAATATTTTTTTCATTGAGTTATGCGTCTTTGAAGTAGAGGGGGAAAAAAAAGACCGTGTCCTTGTCGCCATGATTTCTACCCTTGTGGTCATTTGAAAAATTAAACAATGATGGATTCTTGATACGTACAAATATCGCTATCGCATAGACCTCCAAAACTGAAAAAAGCAATTTTTTTCATAAAATGGCGGCTACTCAAAAATAAAGGTCGATTTTTTCACTCATTTTTTAACTTTATCGAATTTTTATAAAAAATATTACAAATTTAAAATTTTTATTTTTTGTTGGTTCATGCGATAGAGAGATATTTTAAGAATATTCATGACAAATTTCAAGTAAATCGTCTGATTAGAACTTGAGATATTATGGCGACCGCATCGAAAAAAGTAGTTTCGAGAAAAACGCATTTAAAGTTTTACGTTAAGTCTCAACCGGTCCAGTTGGCACGACACTAAAACGGCTATAACTTCGGAAATAATTTGAATTTTGAAAAATCCTTTTAGGGAGTGATTCTTGAACATATAACTATCGGATTATGAAAGAAAAATTTTTTCGATTTTTTCAAATTCCTAGACTAGAAAACCCCCCTAAAACTTACCTTTTAATGTCCCCCTTTTAATTTTTTTTAATTTTAAATATTAAGTTTTCAAAAAGCACCTTAATTTTCAATCGAAAATTCTCAAGTCAATACATCTGATTTTTTTAAAAAGTCGGCGAGCATTTTTCTTAAAACCTCTACTTTCTGATGGTGCAAAAATATATGCATTACAATGTTAAATGTTCTCAAGAATGCAATAATTAAAGTGTAAATTTTAATAAATTGCTCAAAATTGTACAAAAGATAATTTGACGTGTAATTTAAAAAAAAATTAATAAAAATTTCGTGTAAAAAAAAATTTTGATGTAAAGTGAAAAAAGTGTTTGCACAAAAGTTGTAGATCTGCTTATTATCTACAACTTTGCCATTTAACTTTTTTTCCATAGGACTTGTAGTTTTGTCGAAAATCGAGATAAACCGTTTCTACTCTTAAAACCCCTCTTTTTTCCACTTCACCAACTCAGATCAACCGAAATTTATTTTTCTTTTCATTTTTGTTATATTCTCTTCCTTTTCTAATGGGTTTCATCCTACTATAGTTTTTTTTTCTGTTCAAAAATTATTTACCCTGGTCTACAGTTATAGTAGGTCTTTTAAATTTTTTGAATTTTTTTTTTTCAACCAACAATCGACTAAAAATATTCAATGTTTACTAGATATCATCAACAAGAAATTTCTTGATAATTTTATCTGATTGTTTAAATTTTCTTTTTTCTAGGAAAAACTTAGTGCTTTGGTTGTTTATATTTTCTTTCTCGAGATTTTAGTGGAAAGCATGTAAATGTTTCCTTGTTTTGCACCTGTTAACTTTTAAAGACGTTGAGTGAATTTGATTGTGATTTATTACAGAAATTTTAAAACGAATAGTTTCAAAAGAAATAAAACCTAGTTGTTCACAGCTTTAATTCGCACATTTAACAAAATTTGAAAAGTTAAATTGTAAAAATCGATTTCTCCACCGCACATCGCCATCGCCTCGTTTTCTCCGCATTTCACGTCGGTCCTTGTGTAATTTAACTTTAATATTCTCGAGATTTTTTGCTCGAGCATTCGCCAATCTCTCTCGTGCTTGCTTTACTTTTCTGATTGTGTTTTCACACGTAGTTAATGACCTATCTGGAGCAGAAAACTATTCTTGGCCTCATGACACTAATGGCGGTACGTGAGCTAAAAACTTGCTTTCAACTTGTTCGATTCGGCTAAAAACTTCTTCATCAACACCGACCGAATTTCACGCCAGATACAACAACAAAATTATACTCCAAGTAAAACGTCTTAGATACAATAAATCCTCAAAATTGGAATTTTTTATTGAAAAAGAAATTAAATTTACTTATCTTTCACCTCAGTCTCAACGTGAGACGACCAAAGCTCGTTATCTGAGAAAACTACTATCGTCTTCTTAATATAGTAAATATTGGTTTAAGAATTGATAGTTATATGACTACTAATGGACTGTGTTGTGAATAATGAATGAAGACGTGGAAATAATTTATGAGCTTTATATAAGTTTTTTTTTTCACGTCATTATTTATTTCTCGTTAGAACAAAAAGTCGTCGTTGAAATCGCTTTTTAAAATATTCATCGGTTTAAAATAAACTTATGATTTGTTGATTATATGCTATCGAATTTCTCTCTCCGTCGCAAATTACTTTTCAAATCAAAATATATTTTTCATGGAATCGATATCTCTATTATTTTTTTTTTCGTTAACATTTGCTTTGATTTTGAATATATGAGGACGATTAGGGTTAATATTTGATGAAGGGTTAAAATTTCAAGAGAAGCTTTTTTTGTTTTTAAAGGAAATTTTTAAATATATATTATCTTTATTGGGGGGGGGGGCTTTCTTTATTGAATTCGTTGTTTGTTAAAACAATTTGTTCATCATTTCATTGGTCAAAAGGCTACTGGAAACACCGATAATTTGTCCTAAAGATTCTTTTCAATGAAAATATGGATCATTAATTTTGAGTTTAACGCCTCTGTACCTACTTTCCTACTAATGAACCTAATAAAACTAACTATGTTAAATTAAAGTTCAAATGCCTGTTTTAAGAAAAATAAGGTAAATTTTATCCATCAAACAGATATCACTCGATACAAAACTTAATAGAGATTATATTCAATTTTTTTTTTATTTTAAGAAAAGTTTGGAAAACACTGCTCTAATTTGACTTTTTGCAGTTGTTTCAATAGCTATAGTTTTGAGGGCCTAACTCCGAAGACTTAAAACTAAAACAAGTTCACTAAAGTTTTTATTGTTCCTGTAAAACAATGTGTTTTAAATAGTAGCTGATCGAAAGTTCGGTTTCGATCAATTTCGACCAAGAAATCTAATTTTGGTCTTAGTTTAGGTCTCCGCCAATAAATGGCTGAAATTCGAGTGTTGGAGTGTGCCATTATTTGAACGCAATGTCGACATTGATATATTGTTATTGGAATAGTAGTCTATATTCTACCCTGAGAAAAGTAGAACAATGCTTTTAGTCTTTGAAAATGGTAAAAAGTGAAAAAAATTATAGTAGGATGAAACCCATTGGAAAAGGAAGAGAATATAACAAAAATGAAAAGAAAAATAAGTTACGGACGATCTGAGGTGGGGACGTGGAAAAGGGGGGTGTTTTTAAGGGTAGAAACAGGTTATCTCGATTTCCGACAAAACTACAAGTCCTATGGAAAAAAATTAAATCGTAAAGTTGTAGGTAATAAGAAGGTCTACAAATTTTGTACTTAAACTTTTTTCACATAACCTCAAAATTTATGTGAAAAATTCCAATAACCAAGTTTTTGGTTTTTATTTTTACCTCTTACAAAAAATTTTTTTTTGTACGAAATTTCGTGAAAACTTACCTTTTATTGTCCAAACACACTGCATTTTTTTATTTATAATATTAATATTTTTACACCTTATAATTACTTAATATCGAAAAAGCACCCTAATTCTCACGTCAAAACATCTGATTTTTTTAAAAAGTCGGTGAGGTTTTTGATCGTTGAAACCTCTACTTTCTGATGGTGCAAAAATATATACATAACAATGTTAACTGTTCTCAGAAAATGCAATAATTAAATTGTAAATTTTAATAAATTGCTCAAAATTGTATATAATGCGATTGTACATAACACAGTTTTGAACAATTTATTAAAACTTACAATTTAATTATTGCATTTTCTGAGAACAGTTTACATTATTATATTTATATTTTTTGCACCATCAGAAAGTAGAGGTTTCAACGATAAAAAAGCTAACCGATTTTTTATAAAAATCAGATGTTTTGACGTGAGAATTTTCCATTGAAAATTAGGGTGCTTTTTCGATATTAAGTCATTATAAGATGAAAAAATTAATATTATAAATAAAAAAAAGTGTGTTTGGGATATTAAAAGGTAAGGTTTCACCAAATTTCATGACAGAAATTTTTTTCTTGTAAAAGTTAAAAATTAAAAACCAGAAGCTTGGTTTTTGGAATTTTTCACATAAATTTTGAGGTTATGTGAAAAAAGTGTGGGCAAAAAGATGTAGATTTTCTTATTACCTACAACTTTGTTATTTAACTTCTTTCCATAAGACTTGCAGATTTTTCGTAAATCGAGATAAACCGTTTTTACCCTTAAAAACCCCCCTTTTCTACTTCCCCACCTTAGATCGACCGTAATTTATTTTTCCTTTAATTTTTGTTATATTCTTTTCCTTTTCTAATGGGTTTCATCCTACTATAATTTTTTTTGTGTTCAAAAATTATCGGCACTGGTCTAAAGCGGTTTTAAAGTACCTTTCCGCTCTACCTACTAGAAAATCTAAAAGGCAATTTTGGTATTGCAGGTGCGTATTATATCGGGAGATATAGGTATTTGAAATTAATAATACATTTCAGTTTTTAATCTGATTTTATAGTTAGTGTTTTAACTTAAGTTGTAACTTGCTGAGTAATAAATAGGTACTAGGTACATAATTGAGACTTTAGATTAAACAATAAATTATTAGATTATAGAAATTTTAAATAAATGGAAGTTTCGGTTTCGGTTGAAACTGAGAGCAAGGCCGAAAGTTCGGTTTCGATTTTGCTTTCGGCTGAAAACCCAGTTTTGGTCTGACACTACTTTTAATACAGTTTTATGTGGAACAAAAAAAAGCACCATGTTGGTTCTATGCACCTGTATTAATGGTTTTACTTGTCCCAATAAACTTTTCGATGCGTCAAATTAAAATTGAAGAGTTATTGAACAAAAAACGATACTTAAAGTTTTCAACATAAAATCGATAATAACTAAGATACATGTCAATAAAAAAGTCTTATAAAAGTTTTCATAAAATTCCACAAAAAGTTGATTACATAGTTCAACATAGTTTTTTAACAAGAACCATAATTTTAAGATTTAACATCTAAAATCTTTAATAAACTATCAAAATATCTTAAAAAAATTTCACAAAATTTAATAAAACTGATTTTTGTTCAATCAAAACAATTTTTGTCGTTCAAAACACGCGATAAAAACTAATTGAATTGTCAAATAAATCCCCCTGTTCGTTCGTAAATCATTAGACTAGAGTTTTATTCCCGCAGGAATTCCTTTTTTCCCATCATTTTTTCAAGTTAGCCTCTATTTGTACCAGTGTAAAAAGGTACATATATACAAAGAGAATGTGTTGCGGTACGCGTTTTTAAAGGCAAACTAAAATTATCTGCAACATTTTTATATGGGGGGTAGGTCGAAAAAAGGGTAGTTAAATCAGGTTTCAGAGACGAGCAACCACCAGTAAAAAGAGCTGTACAATTTCAGAGTTCAAATAATTGGCTTAATTAAATTTCATTCAAGATTTTTGATGTGAAAAATTTCTCGTGTTGCTTTTGCCGGTGCAATTATGCAGGGGAACAGCAGTTGTTGTAGGAAGAGGGTGGCTTTAGTCATTCGAGGGTGCTAATTTTCCAGGCTTTGACTAGAAGAATTTTCCTATTTACAAACGGAAGAAACAATACGTATATTTTATAATTTAAATGATAAATATTGTGTTTTAAATTAAACGAGGGAAATATCAAGCCAAGGGCTTTCATGGGCGTCATGCAGCTACCATATATTTACTGATATTAGGTCTGGTCTTAAGATATCTTCATTAAACTACATAAATTAATTGTGTGCACCTACTTGAATCTGCTACACTCGGGATAATTGAACTCTATATTATATTACGAATATACACGATATGTGTACATATTTAAGGGTCCCAACATGAAATTTATACCCAACACTGCATTACCAACCCTCATCCACCTTTGAATCTTAATTTCATTAAGACATCCTATCTAACAGGATCAAAACTTGTTGCCAAATTTCCAAATCAACATCAGAGTAAACCAAACAAAAATATTTAAAAAATGTTCGAAGAAATTAAATCAATTAGGTGACAAAACTTTTGGGTTCAATTTAAAACGCAGTGTTTATTTTTGTTACGATAAAGTTACGTTGAGAAGTTGTAGCAAAGTTTCGATGCACGAGACAATGGCGGATGTGAAAATTTGAATTTTCATGATGAATTTTTCATGAGGGAGAGACATTTTTTCGGGTGGAGCGTGGATTCGAGTGAAAGGTTTTGCGGTGGATGCATGTCATGTTGATCGATTTAGTGGGGTGTTTGACCCTAAAGGCCACGTGTAATCTTGGTGGATTAAGGATTCGATTCACGTGGAGGAAATTGGCACAGATTCAAGGTCGAAAAACAAGGCCTGTAGCTGACAAGAAATAGATGAAGATTATCACTTTGAAAAACAACAAGAAGGTGCTTCAAGAAAACAGTTTGAAGCTATTTTCATAGGTAGAATTTTGTTGTTCAGGTCTCAATATGAAAAACAATAGTTAAAAGTTCTTTTTTTAATGGATATTTTATTTTTTATTTGATGTTTTTTAAATTTATATTAAATACGAAATGCTTTCATTATGAGTCCATACTGTTTGGGAAGTTAATGACTTTTTACAAAGTTTAAGCGATGAAAACTAAAACAAAATGACCACTTTTTGGTGGGAAAAAGAAAGTTTTGTTTCACAAGTGCAACAATTCGTGATTGATGATGCTAAAAAACAATGAGCTCAACTTTGAATTGTTTTCTCGTGATTGATTTAGCCTCCCGAATTACTTTTCGTTTTCAAACTTAAGAAAATGACTAAAATGTTGGTAATTCTAGAGATTTTCACTACGATCATTGTTGATTCACAGATTTGTTTTACATCAGGTTTATAATTTGTGGTCTAGAATCTTAATTTAATTTTAAGGATGTTCATGTTGCTAAACATTTTCTCACAATACTATGTAGATCCGAAAGTTGTTAAGAGTCCAAATGCCCCCCGACTAAGTTGGTTGTAACTCTGAAGAAGATTATTCCATGTTCCAAATATAATTTGAACTTCCTTTTGACAATTTGAAATGTCTTTCTATGTATGATCTACTATCAGAAAAGCCACACAATTAAGATAAAAGAGCCGCATGCGACTCGCGAGCCGCGGGTTGTCGAGCCCTGCCATAGGGGTAGAATTATGGTGAATTTTCCCCTGGAAAATATTTAAACGATGCTTGGAGGATTTATCGGTATTAATGAAATAATAAGATCCCGAAAGCTTCAGGTCACTAACACAGTCGGTTTTTAAGAAAAAGCAAAATTTTGGATATGTTTTAGAGGCTGTTTAATAGCTCTTGGAGAGAAATTAAGATCTTTATGAGTTCATAAGATCCTTAAAAAATGGCGGCTTTTATTTAATTTCAATTTTTAACCATGATATCATTAAATTTTGTTTCAATTATGAAACTATTCTTTTATTTTGAAATCCTCATCTATTTTTCTGTAAGAATATGAATTTTGTAAAACTTAAAAAAAAGGCACGTCGTAGTCGAAAAAAATTAAAATCATTTTGTACCCAAATATTGCTTTCATTAACCTATATGCTTAAAGTTGTTATTTAGTTTTTATAATACTTACTTTCAGGTCTTAATAATTTAATATTTTTAGCAATTATCAGGTGTTAAAAGACTACTGTTTTTCAGGAACTCAAAATTTTCACATCTGAAATAGTACTATCTGGAGATTTAATTTTGAAGACTTCTTCAAGAAGTCTTCGTAAGGGCTGCATTCTGATTTTTAATTTCTCTGAAATTTATTTTGATTATTTTTTTAGAAGATCGTAATGATTTATTTTATGAACATGAATTTCTCAGAACTTCAAAACTATGAAATCTTCAAGAACTTATAATTTAGATCTTTTTGATGTAACTTCTTCGAATATTTATTTGTAAGACTTATGTATGAAGTCCTTGCAAGGAATTCATTCTGAGTTTTTGTTGCCTAAGACTAACTGCGATTATTTTTCCTTTGAAAAAATCCTTATCAACATTATCCCGAAAACTATCATCATAACCTAGGTTATCAGTGCACTGTGTCAGTTATTGATAGACGTAATTAGAGGGGCAAAGGATCGGGATTTTTTTACAATAAATGCACCGAGAATATCAATTCGCGACGTTTCGTCATATTTTACGGCTTCATCAGGCTCTCTGATCTATGTTCAGCACTCATTGTTTACGATTTATCAATCCTGATTTATATTTTGCGATGTCGTTGCTGATTTATTTAAGAATGTTCTCTTTCACGATTTATTAAAGACTGAACTGCCTGTGTTTGTCTTCCCCTTATTTTGGAACTCGGAACTCTTCTATTTAAGCTTCACCCTTTCTTTCTTAATTCACAGAGTAATCCTTCTGGCAAACCCTCGCGACAGGTGGTCTCAAAGAGTTTCTGGAAATTTTGCAAGTTTTCTCCCCATCCTACAACCACCCACTTACAACCACGTCGCTCCCATTGGTTGGCTGGCTTGGTCAATCCACTGCTGAGATAGTTCACGCTCACAAAATAGCGACGCTCCTCCATCTTTAGACTGTTACAATATGATGGGAACAATTTTCACAATTATCAATCATGAGTGTCAAACTGGTTTTTTAAAATGGAAAGAAATATATGGAATTGTTATATTCAAGGCTACAGTAAGACATAAATGCTGAGCATAGATCAATGAGCCCAATGAAGCAGTAACATATGGCAAAACGTCGCGAACTGTAAAAAAATCCCGATCCTTTACCCCTCTAAATACATCTATCAATAAAAAATAACTTAAATCTAAAAAATAATAATAACTGTTTCAGTAAGTTATTTCTTAATTTTACATTAGAAGAAACAAACTAAAGTTTCATCATCGAAGGAAATGAAATTTCATCAAATATTGTTGTTACATTCCTCGTGACTTCCGCACAAACCTTTTTTCATGGGAAACCTCGTTTTTAATCCGCCCTAATTTAAGAAACAAACCATTTGAATCATTAATTTAAAAAAAAATTAAAATCCCCCTTGAGTCTGTTTGTTACAATTTCGAGAAAATTTCGTCTCGTTCCAATTCAATTAGATTAATTTTCCCTTTGTTAACTCGCATCAATCGGATGAGGGAACGGGACACAAATCCAATTCCATATCGCCGTTAAATATTTGGCCAAAATTAAAAACGAGAAAAAAGGCGAAACGGAAATAATGAATACACCCCCATATATAGATAAACGAATTTGAAATTAAATTTTCGCGAAAATATCCAAAACAAATTCCCCCATACACACTTCTTTCATAATTAAATTATTCACGTGGAAAATTTAAATTTATACCGAGATATACTGTAATAATTTCCATATACACAGCTTGAACTTTGAAATTATTCCGGGTCAGAAATTTGATATATTGTATATAGTCATACACGTACATACCTACACACACGAAACGTCCCTGTTTCGGTTTTCGGTAATTTATATTAACTGTAATCCGTAATGAGGTCGTTATGACTGTGATTTAAAACGGGATATCTTTTCCCGTTTTACCAAGTTTATCCCAAATAACACACACACATACACAACCTTTTGACGGACAAACACGCTGAGGAATTTTCGTTTCGATTTAAAATAGTTTTCGTGTCCAATTTAATCGAGTGTCAGTTTAAATAATAAATTAATCAACATATCCCCACACGTTAACTTTTTCCCGATCGACTGTTTCACGTTAGAAAAATTTGCATTTCATCGCTCAATTAATCGTGTCAAAACTACGTTCGAAACTAGGTTACGAAGGTAACGTGTTTCTTGATTAAAATCACGTAAATTTTTTTTTCTGATAATAAGCCTCAAGTTTTGAATACTGCTGCGAGCCAACTGAAAACAGCTGTATGCAAAAGGGGAGAGTCTCAAAGTTCTTCAGCATATAGTTCGAACTTCTCGAATTGTTTTATCAACTCCAGATGTTTGTCCTGGGAAGTTTGTGACCTGAAAAACTTGACAGGATGCTCTCAAAAGAAAATAATTTCGAGAAAATTGATTTTCATAAGTGATCATAAACGTCATGTTATTAAGTCATCTCCAAGGAGCCAATTGAGTGAATAATTTGAATTTTTTCTTTCTACCTGTTTTTTGTTGTGTAATGCAAAAATCCTAAATGTACCTCTCAGTTAATTTCTACAGGTTAACTTCTTATTAAACCAGTGCTTTTGGCCTTTGAAAATGGTAAAAATTGAAAACAATTATTGTAGGATGAAACCCATTGGAAAAGAAAGAGAATATAACAAAAATGAAAGGAAAAATAAATTAGGGTCTATCTGAGGTGTGGAGGTGGAAAGGGGTGGGGGAGTGGTAAGGGTAGAAATGGTTTATCTCGATTTCCGACAAAACCTCAGTCCCAAGTCCTATGGAAAAAATTTAATAGGCAAAGTTGTAGATAATAAGTAGTATAATGACTTAATATCGAAAAAGCACCCTAATTTTCAATCGAAAATTCTCATGTCAAAACATCTGATTTTTTTAAAAAGTCGGTGAGATTTTTGTTCGTTGAAACCTCTACTTTCTGATGGAGCAAAAAAATATATACATTACAATGTTAAATGTTCTCAGAAAATGCAATAGTTAAAGTGTAAATTTTAGAAAATTGTTTAAAATTGTACATAATATAAAATTGTGCATAACACAATTTTGAACAGTTTGTTAAAATTTACACTTTAATTTTTGCATTTTCTGAGAACATTTAACATTGTAATTTATTATATTTTTTGCACCATCAGAAAGTAGAGGTTTCAACAAACAAAAACCTCAGCGACTTTTTGAAAAAATCAGATGTTTTGACGTGAGAATTTTCGATTGAAAATTAGGGTTTATTTATGATATTAAGTCATTATAAGGGGAAAAAATTAATATTTTAAATAAAAAAATACAGTGTCTTTGGGACAATTAAAAGTAAGTTTTGGTTTTCGTGTATTTTTTTTTTTTTGTGAAAGATAAAAATTAAAAACCAAAAACTTGGTAATTTGAATTTTTTACATAAACTTTGAGGTTATGTGAAAAAAAGTGTTAGCACAAAAGTTGTAGATCTACTTATTATCTACAACTTTGCTACTTAACTTTTTTCCATAGGACTTGTAGTTTTGACGAAAATTGAGATAAACCGTTTCTACCCTTAAAAAGCCCCCTCGTTCCACTTCCACACCTCAGATCGACCGTAGTTTATTTACTTTTCGTTTCATTTTTGTTATATTCTCGTCCTTTTCTAATGGATTTCATCCTACTATAATTTCTTTTCTGTTCAAAAATTACCCTGGTCTAATTATGCAAGAATTAGGTTTTAAATTTTAATAGTTTTTGGATCTGACTTCAATAATTTTAAGGAGCACAACTAGTTTGAAAGTTTAAAAATTTCGATTTTTATTTTTCACCATTTTTCAGTCACTCAAACTAATTTGGCCCCCTTAAAAGACCGAAACATTCCCGGAAATTTTCCACGTGACTTTCTAACTAAATTTTACGAAAAAAAAACTTAGTTCTACTCTACTGGGACACTCGCTATATTTTTTTTCGAGGCAACAACAATAATTCATCCAAAGACTGTAATAAAAGCGTTTTTCTCGTCGTGTTCTCTTTTGCATAAAACACAAAAATATAAATTTTCTAATATTGCGTCTGTGCTTTTATAAAACGATAGAATAAGCGAAAAATAAACATAAAATCCTCATAAAGACGAAACATGCATCCCATTGGAAGACTCTTAAAGCTTGCATCGAAAGCTCCAGGAGAAGTCAACAATCAATACCCATATAGACACTATATATGTGTATAAAATAACATAACCTTGTTGAGTTTAAGTCGTATGTAAGTTTTAGTACAGAATGTTTTAGTTTTATTAATTACAAAAAAATGTTAATTTCAATGGGAAAATCAATCGTATTTCCGTTGGCTTTATTAAATTTTCGTATGAAAAACATTCACATGGTCGCATATAATATGCGGCACGTATTGGTATGTGTGGATTTCGTGTGGTGGTACATGCACAAGCACATATATCTTATACCATATAATATACATATGTGGAAGCCGAGTGGTTATTTAATTGTGTCTAACATGCAAGCGGAGAAATTATCGATTGTGTTTTGGGTGGGTCGAGGTGGCAACGGGGCCTGCAACGGGTCAATGGGTGACGAGGATGATTTTTATCTTGCATAAAGCTTTTAATTTAAACAAACACGATTTAATTGGGATTCGAGTTTTCCGATCAAACTAAACATCACTTATTGGAGAGAATTTGTTTTCACGTGCTCTCAGCTCCGGGAAAATGGCTTGATTCGATGCAATTGGTCAAATTGGTTCGACGTGATTCGCTTCTAATTTCATCTTTTCAAAAAAAAATTACTTTGTTACAGCAATCATAGTGAAAAACTTAGTGTTAACTAAAATTGATAAATTACAATGATAAATCATAATCATAGATAATAACAAGCGAAGAATTCAAAATTTGATCGAATAACGTTCTTCATTCTCCTCTAATTTAATCGATGGTTCTTAAATTAGTCATTGAATCAGTGATATTGAAAACTTCAAAATTAAGTGTTTATTTCCTATTTCAGAATCCAAAGTGTTCAAGTCGTCCATGATTTCTTTAGCAAGTTCTCTAATCAAATATTTTTAATGTGTAAAGTGGGTCACAATTTTTTTAAAGGATTAACTCATGGAACTCTAATAGAAAGGGTAGGAAGAGGAAGAATAATCTACTAATCATAACTGTAACTACGATATTTTACAAATGCTTAAAAGAGGTATTTCATTACAAAATAGCACAATATTCCCAATGCAACGTTTACTGAAGATTTCTCAAAAATTTGTATTATCTGCTCGGTACAAAGTTTTTTTATATTCTTCGATTCTCAAACTAACTCTGAACGAAAATTCACGGTGATTCCTTACACCGCTGAATCTGTGCTAGAACTAAGAAATGAATACACTATTCTATATACAGCTATCCTGCAAGAACCATAAATAGTTCCCGGAAAAAGTAACGAATATTTTTCAAAACATAAAATAACCCTTTACAAAAAAAGATATTTGATCCTACAAGATAATGCATTTTTCCAGGATTAACAATACCCGTTGTTACTCAATGGTAAAAGAGTTTTCTTCTTGTGAAAGAATTGTTTAAATTCATTTTCTAATTATTAATTCCAAAGTCTTCTTTGCACATGCAACCAAACATTTTTACTTTACAATATACTTGGCTAGACGTTACCTGCCCGCCTCGCTTAGCTTGAAGTAAAGTATTTTGATATATATCATTTAACTCGTAGAGTTAAAATAAATTTTAATTATCAATAGATTTTCCTCTTTTTCTACAAATTTCATTAAGACAAAATAAAAAAAATTACTTTGAAAATTTAACTTATATTACATATATTAGGACAATTCCTTTTGTTTGAAAGTAGAAATAATAGCAATGTAAAGACTTTCATTGTTTAAATCTTACATTTAAATATTCTCTGTATTTAAGATTTGACATATAATAAAACCAGTGCTTTTAGCCTTTGAAAATGGTAAAAAAGTGAAAAAAATTATAGAAGGATGAAACCCATTGGAAAAGGAAAAGAATATAACAAAAATGAAAGGAAAAATAAATTACGATCGATCTGAGGTGGGGAAATAGAAAAAAAGGAAGGGGTAAGGGTAGAAACGGTTTATCTCGATTTTCAACAAAACTACAAGTCCTATCGAAAAAAGTTAAATGGCAAAGTTGTTAGGGTGCTTTTTCGATATTAAGTTATTATAAGGTGAAAAAATTATAATTTAAATATAAAAAATACAGTGTGTTTGGGACATTAAAAGGTAAGTTTTCACCAAATTTCGTGAAAATTTTTTTTTGTAAATGATAAAAATTAAAAACTTAAAACTTGGTTATTGGCATTTTTCACATAAATTTTGAGGTTATGTTAAAAAAATGTGGACAAAAATTTGTAGATCTTCTTATGACCTACAACTTTTCCATTTAACTTTTTTCCATGGGACTTAAAAACCTCTCCCTCTTCCACTTCCCCACCTCAGATCGACCGTAATTTATTTTTCTTTCATTTTTGTTATTTTCTCTTCCTTTTCTAATGGGTTCCATCCAACTGTAATTTTTTTTCTGTTCCTTAAGTATCTACCCTTATCAATAAGTAGTTTTTTTTCCTAAATCCTGTTTATTTAACCAATATATTCTTGAAGCTCTTTTCAGTATGTATTTAACCAATTTTCAAATCTACTTAGTTATATAATACACGTAAAAATGTATGTGCATGTTTGTATGCACGTGTGTGACTTACACTCTCTCTAACACTGCTGACATTCATGTTTTCAGTAGTATTTTCAATATCTAAAAAACATCCAAAGTATATTACGAGGCACATGTGTAATAATAGCGTAACTTTTTTTTAACTAGGAACCAGAATTAGGGATAGTCGACTTATCAAAAACTTAAAAGGGTCTCAGACAGTGTATGTACAGTGAAATTAAGGGTTCAGTAGAGAAAGGAGACATTTTATGAAATGAATTCAACTTTACATATTCGCTTTAAGATGAAATAATTTGTGAAATCAATGGTTCACGTAACTTGATATTTTTATACTAATTGTTGGTATGATTTTGGCTTGATTTTTTTTAAATTTTGGGACAAGTTACTTGAAACTTGAAAAGCAAGTAATTTGTTAAAAATCAAGTAAAATAGTGAATCCCTTAGTGTTATTATAAAACGATGATGCCTTATTATATAATCGTAACATTCACTAAGTAATCAAATTTTTTCTAATTTTTGCCATTACTAAAAATATGCATTGTATCATGTTTAACTTATATCTAAGCAGTGTTGAACATTTTATAAAATACCTTTAAAAGAAAAAAAATTGCTCATAAAAGTCTAATTTTCTTTGAATAACAACGAAAACGGTGAATGTTAAACGAAAAACTCATCGATGGTAACCTGTTTAAGGCCTTGTTTTTTTCGTCTTTGTCAATTAAGAAAATTCAATTAAGCGTATTTTTTCTCTACGTTGTAAATTCAAAGAATTTAAAAGTACCGAAGCCTGGAGCCGAGTGAAAATGGAACGAGCGAACGACCGAAAACTTGTTTAATTACATCGAATTAGTTTCGACTTTTATTAATCAAGGAAAACTTGGGCTGATTTTTTTTTTCACTCTAATTAGTTTACAAACTGATGCAAGTCGATTGCGTGAACGTCGATTGATGCCCTTCCTAATCATTGAATTGCGTGCATAATGCACTTTGCAATCGATGCATTAGCTATAATGCAATTTTCATTACGTCTACGATGTGAACACGTTGTCATTATTTAATTTCCAACAATTAATTATCCACCGACTTGACGACGTTCTTCGTGTGAAGGAAACTATTTGTGTGTATTTTTTGCTTTTTTTTTAAGTCTTCGAATGAATTAATTCAATTTTTTGTGACGATTTATTTTCACGACTCAATCGAGCTTTTTTACAATATGTGATGTCACATAGCATGTGAATTTGAATCGAATTCAGTGGCTCGACAGCGACGTCAAAGCTTTCCGATTTCACGTAGTTGTTGTAATTGAAATGTCAAATATATTTACGTATTGAGATATCGAATCTAGTTGAATTTTTTTTCATTGCTGATTTTCATTTATGATATTTCACGATTTGTACTTGTGCAAGAAGCGAAAAGCGACGTTTTCTCGATTTTAGTGGAAATCTCTCAAGAAAAGTTTTTAGTCGGCTTTTCTTCGATGGATGGCTTTGCGTGGAAAGTGGTCGCATTCGAATGTAAGCGCAGTCGCACATTTTCCGACATATAAATATTTCAAAGTAGCTCTTCGCCGCTTGATCCTTATCTCTCAAAACGGCCGCAATTTCGCCCTCATTCATTCAACTTGTGCGGTTTGTGTGCGAACCCATCTTTCCATCATTTGGACAAATGTTTTAATCAGGCACTGTGTCGTTTCGTTTATGTCCGATCGAAAAACTTTTCATTGATCCACGTCAAAAGAATTTTTTTTGGAAGTCATCACGAAAGAAATGAAAAGAACGTATATCTATCAAAATAAGTCGTTCATTCAAGAGAATTGAAGCCTTTTAATTAAGTCTTCCGAAAAGAAATATACCGAGTCCATTCCATCAACCCACATAGATAAGAAAAATCAAACCAATTTTTTCTCAAAGTTTTTCCTACACTCCCACATTATTACTATATTATCATCCCTCTCTCATTTCCATGCTTCAAAATCAATATCGCACGTCTCCCTCCGTTCACATCGTTTCGACTTGTTCTTCGTCCAGTTTTCACGTTTTTATTTTCATTCAAATCTTGGAAACCATTCAGGAAATAATATTATATATAATATAGCGATACAGTTAAATATAACTCATATACAACCGTTTATTTTTAAACAACTTATCAATTTATCGCGAAAACTTTTTATATAAGATATAATATATTTCTTTGTGACGAAGAAATTTTCCAACGAAAATATTTTTCAAAGTTTATCTTCGTGAATATCGCCTGAAGTGGAAAAACTTGAGATTATAAAATTTATTTCCGTGTTACACAAAAAAAAAATTGTTGCTACGCTTTTTTTAAAACCGAAAGTCAACATGAAATGGGAAATTTAATACATCTTCACTTTATATAAAATCGTTTGTTTGTTGGTGTTCATCTATTTCAAAAGATATTTAGAGGATTTTAATATTCAAATTTTTGAAAAGATTACTTATGGTGTAAGACTTTCATTTTGTGTTAATAGGTCAGTACTAAGCATTAAAAACAAGATAGGGGTTGTAAATTAAAAGCAAGGAAATAATTTTTTTTCGAAAGGAAAAAAGATTTTTACTTTTAGTAACAATATCCTCAAAACAGAACCAGTTAGGGGCATAGTAACTAAATTCTCTTTCTATACACCAGAGGTTCTACAGTAAAAGTACAGTAAAAGTAAAAAAAGTTCTTTGGTATCATTAAAAATTAGTTTTTATTAATTTTATTCAAATAATCAATTTTAAAAAACTGTAATTTAATATTTAATAATAATAATATATATATTTAAAGATATAATTATTAAAAATAAAATTAAGAGAATAATATTTTAATTTGTATCAATACATTATATCCAAAGAAAGCTGCAAAACGTTTATAAAATTTGTCAGGATCATTTTTCTGGTTAACAATTCATGCATGTCATGAAAACGAAGCTTCATAGAAATTGCGAAATAAAGTAAGTAGCTACTTGTCAAAGGAAATGTCTTAATTTTATTCATATCTTGTGTTACTAAATTATTATTCTAAGATGGTTGAATCATTGCAGAATCCCAGATTTCGTGATAACTAAGAATATGCATGGAATGCAGACGTCATTTTCATCATTAAACATCAAAAAGTAATTATAACAACTACTGCAAAATTCGAGAAAAATAATAACTTATTTATTAATAATATGTGTCATTTGTATATATAATTATTTTTAATTTAAATATAAAAATAAATAAATTAGAAAATAAATACAACAAAAATTCAAATTACGCGCGCCAGGAAACCCAATGGTTTTGCGACTAACTTCATTTTGTTAATTTTTGGCTCAAAATGCGCGCGCATCTTAAAATTTCACTCTCATCATTTTTTCATAACGCGTCTAAAGAAGTATAACTTCAATAAGTTGTACAGGATCACAGATTTTAGTATTTATGAGTAATTTGTTTAGAGTACGTCTTTCAGCGTTTTATAAAAGTGTAAATAGGTTATAGCAAAGTTTTTAGTAGGAAAATTATTTAAACTCTAAAACTAAGGATAGTTTTACTATATTTTGCCAAAATTAAGTCATCTTACGACTTTTTTCAATGGCTTGTTTTACAGTTACTATAAGACAAAAAATTACATTTTCATCACTTTATCATGCTATTACTTACTTTAATTATGAGTCTATTGTAACATTTTTACGGGTTCGAGGATTTGTGTTTAATGACAACAAATTTAGTTTTAAACAATTGTTTATTGATTTATCTTACGCTATTGTCACGTATAAACTACACGTTAACAATAAGTTAGTTTTCACAGTCACTTATGCACTAACTGTCACTCACTATTGCACTGTTCACTTTATTTACAATGTTCACAAATTATTTAACACTGTTCACTATTTATTTTAGCACTGATCACTTTCACTATTTATTTTTATACTGGTCGAAGATTTATATCACACTGTTGAAGATTTATTACAATGCTGACTCGACTTATATTTGTCCGGGGTTTATAAAGGATTTTGGATTTCGTCTAGAAAATTCGGCTCTTTTGTCCCTGGACTTTCTATTTTTCTCGGAATATTTCATTGCCGAAACTTTCTATGGTTCCAAGAAAAATAGATCGTTATTTAGTTGTTTAGCAATGTAAACAAGCTCTCAGGGAGCTGACAGCTTGCAACAAGGTCTACCTATGGTGGGTTCCAGGACATGAAATAATGAAAATGCCCATCAACTGGTCAAAATGGTGCCTCAACAGACTTTATGGGACATAAAGACCCATAGCAAGGAGCTTTTTTGTAGAGCGTGAAATTTGTTGATTTTTGGTGAACTGTTCTAATGTTAAAAAAATTCAAAAATAAAAAACAAATTCCTTTGTTGTCATCAGACATACCCTTATATATTTAGAGTTCATTTCTGCGTTAAAAGTTTTGTTTAAATATATCCTATCAAGTTTTGGGCACCATTTTTTTTAGATACCCTAATGTTTAGATACTGTCACAAGTCTAAGAATGTGCCGTCACGTGTCTCAGGGAGTGCCGCCATTTTATGACTCTGGGAGTGGTGTCGTGGGTGGGCCAGAACCTTCGTTGCGCGGATGTGGTAAACAATGGAGGAGCGGGATAGCATGTCATAATAGCTGTCTTCTAAAAATGTATCCATTGAATTATTATTAATAGATGAGAAAAAGACAGACACCAAAACAATAAAATCGAATATTCTAGTAATAGAAAATTTTAGCATTAAGGAATGTTCGAGAACAGTGTTGTTTGGGTGTAAATAAGCCAGAAGGCAGACCAGTAGTTCAGTTGTAAATAAACCGACAGTACGAGTGAATAACCTTACCGTGTTAAAAGAAATCGTGAGTCTTGAAATAAATAGTGAACGTGAACAGTCTCTCGTGAAAGTGATCAGTGTTAAATAAATCTTCGACCAGTGTTAAAATAAATAGTGAAAGTGATCAGTGCTAAATAAATAGTGAAAATGAACTATGTTAAATAAATTGTGAACATTGTGAAATAAAGTGAAACAGTGCAATTGTGAATGACAATAATTAGTGAATAAGTGACTGTGAAAACTGACTTGTTAAACAGTGAACTAACTCATTGTTAACGTGTATTTTATAAGTGTCTATAGTGTAAGATAAATCAATAAACAATTGTTAAAAAATAAATTTGTTGTCATTAAACACAAATCCTCGAACCCGCAAAATCGTTACAATACGTTTGAATATGCAAGCAGTAAAATTCGTTAATATTTCTGTCTTATTATTACTATAACTTAAAATATGCTTGGTAATTCGGGCATTACTTAAATAAAAAGCTCTAATTTATATCATTTAAGTATCTATTTATAGTTATATGATTTTTAAAGTGTTGATAGTAATTTACGTAATGACTTTTATAGAGGCAGCTTTTTAAGTTTCTTCCTCTTATCGAAGCTATAAATCGTTTTAATTTGAAATCGTAAAAATCGTAAACATTTTCCATTTACCTCAACTCGTGTTTCAAATAAAACAACTTGAAAACTATAATATATAATCTGTCACTCGGCATTTCACCTTGTTTATTTTCCAAACGGTATTAAAAAACTCATGGTTCAATTTGTGAGCTACTTACTGACGAAAAACAGCGTTATATTGGCAACAAGTAAATGCTATTGATTTTGGTCGTGATAAAGATCCGGGATTCGATCAACGTTCAGGTTTAGTGCATGTAAATTGTGGTGGCAAAAGCAGTTTTATTGTTCGCCGAGCGTTCACTTACTTTTAATGCCATTTGGCTGCGATGAAATAAATGTTAATATCTATTTATTATTGCATATCATAATAGCATATAAGAAATAATATTCCTTGGAGGTGGTTGTAATAAAAAAATTTATGCTCCTCTTGGTATTATTCCAGGGTGTTATATATGTAATATAAATGGAGAAAACGTAGTTGGTTAGTGGAGCTTTTCAATGAAAACAATAATTTATTGCCGCGGTGTCCATAAATATTCAATTTGATTCATTGTATTTTTTATGATTTTAATTTTTTTAATGTGTTTTTTTTTTTTCGTTCGTTTTCCAGGAGCAGAGCCATAAGTCGTATCGGCCGTTGTGCGTTCTTACGTTTCGGTGGAATTATTTGTTTCATCAGCTGGAGCCGATGGGATATCATTTGGTGAATCTTTTGCTCCACTCGATCGTATGCCTCATGTATTTCAGGTAAAATCATTTCATTAATGGATCAATCTTTCAATATTTTATGTAAATAACGTTTTTTTTCCAAGTGGGATTATTTGAATTTTTGAATTTAAAATAATTTTTTCTTGCTGTTTATTATAACAAAATAAGGTTTAATTTATGCTAACAAACTCCTCTTGAAAGTCGATTGCGAGAAAAATCCTCGATTCATGAAATATACAAGAGCGAGCTTAATATATTTTTAAAATGATGTTTTCTTTACATTTAATAAGGCTATTGATTGCAAGCAAAATTAATTTCTTTGAAATCATAATTAAATTTTTGTGTGAAACTTCAATCAAATTAATTTTGATGAGAAGACATTTCATTTTTCAGAAAATAATTATCGAAGTTCAAAACGGAAAATAAATTATTTTTTCAAAAAATTAATCAATAAGAAATTTTTTTTGTTGTTGATGTCAACAATAAGAAATTCTATCCTCGAAAAATACTGAGGACAAGTCTTTGAATGAAAGTTATTTTTATTATATTTTTCCTCGTGAATCTTTAAAAAAAAAAATGTTCTTTCATACTTTTTCAAGTTTTAAGCTTATGAATTCGTCGTTTTTTTTTCTGGTCGGTGTGTATTTAGCTTTTCTTTCTTTTACTTTTGTTTTTTGTCTTCATGCTTTGTAAACTTTTTGATTAAAAATCAGCCTCACGAAAATGAAAACCCAAGTATCACATTACGCGAGCTTTAATGAATGACTGATTGAAATTTAAGATTCATTAAAAAATTTATTCAATAAGATTTTTAACCACTTTTTCCTCTTAAGAAAAATGACTTTTTAATTATTTCTCTTTACATCTTTCGTCCTCACGAAATTTTCACTTTCCCAAAAAATACTTATTGATGTTATTGATTCAATTTGAACTTTTTTTTTTTAATAAAAATTGATTGTCTGTAAAGTCGGTTTACGGACGATAGTTTTACGTGATAACGTCATAAAATACACCTAATTGATGAAAAATTTCGTACTTTTATGAATTGAATTATTATCACTGAATTATCATTACTTTGTATAATACAAAGAAGTTAATTGAAAATTAACAATTTTTTCAAAATGAAATAAGACTGAAAATTATGAAGGAAACAATCATTTAAATCTAATTAAGTAAATTGTAAAAGATAAACACAAAACACGTTGTCTTAGGTAAGGGCACCAACTATCGATATATCAAAATATCGATAGTTGATATTTATTTCCGAATATCAAATTCGATTTTTTTTTTTTTTGAGAACTTTAATATATTTTATAATAATTATAATTTATTCCACTTATAGTTATTGACAATTTTTCAAGTAATCGCGTTTTGAGATGAAAATAACGATATATCGAAGTATCGATATTTTTTACTCTGCATCTACCGATATTGCTTGTAAATATCGATACGATATATATCGATATATTTTATACATTTGCCCATCCATAAGTTGCCTAGGATTCAACAATAATATCGTGCCTCTCTATCACTTGTATCGCGTTCTTGCTTGCACGCACAGGTTCAAATGTAGGTAACGTGACAAAATGGCGGAACTTTTTCAGACTTGTTGTCGTAGTTCATCAATTTATAAGACGTTATCACGTCAAAATACTTTTAAAATTTCTTAAAAATTGTTTCTGCCTCATAATTTAATAACAAAAAACTAATGTCTTTACAAAATAATTAAATCAATCATAACGTTAAAATTCAAGTTCTTATTTTTTTTTTGTATTGATAGATATAGTTAAAGTAGCAATGAGTTGGGATTTGCAATGAATTCAACAAGATTATCAGGTCGCGACGTTTCGCCATAAATTATAGCTTCATCACGTTCTCTGATGCATGCTCAGCATTCTTCTATGATCATAACACTAGGTAGATTACCTACCTTAGGGGCCATCCATAAATTACGTCACACGTTAAGGCGCAGGGAGGGGGTCGACAAAGTGTGACATTGTGTGACAAGGGGGGGGTCCTAAATTACGTAACGTCACATTTCAAAATCTATTTTCATCTAAGTGTTTAAAGGAGTGGGTTGAAAGTCCATGGAATCAAGATGATTAAGTTTGATCTTTAATTAATACTCCTATAATTTATCTTTTCTTTTTTTATTAATTTCTTGAAATGTTTGATTTGGTGTTAATTTTATTAAAGAATCGTTTAAATTGAAATAAAATTAATTTTGGAACTGCTTTTTTAATTCAATAATTATTTGTAGATGTAAAACTGTAAAATATGTGACGTCACACTAAGGAGGGGTGGGTCTCACAAATGTGACCAGCTGTGACAAGGACGGGGGGGGATCAAAAATCATAAAATTCGTGTGACGTAATTTATGGATGACCCCTTATGATTATAATATTGTGACAACAATTTTTATAACTATCCATCATGAGTGTCAAATTCGGTTTTCAAATAAAAAAAAAAGATAAATAATTGGTATATACAAGGCTACAGAAAGACAAAAATGCTGAGCATGCATCAGTGAGCCTGATAAAGCTATAATATATGGTGAAACGGTTTGTTCCAATCGTCCAGCTATGGCTGTATACAGACACGAAAACAGACAAAGAGCAAGACAACATTGACCAAGAGACAAGAGTGAGGGAAGAAATGTTTTAGCTTACAGCCGCTTGGCCGCATTAGGCCGAGAGTCGAGCTATGTAGGTACGTTTTCGTGACAATCGCGTATTTCGACACTGATTTGGGGTCGTTTAAACACCGGGAAACTGGCTTAAAACTAGAGGGAGAAGTTGCTTTATGTTCTTTACTCACTCTTGTCTCTTGGTCAATGTGCCTTGCTCTTTGTCTTTCGTGGCAGTGTTTGAATATCGTCAGATGGACAATAGGAACAAACCTTGAGTGTCGATATAAGCGCTCGTCGCGAAAATGGCTATGCTGACTGCTGGATGGGGCTCGAAGTTCGCACGGAACGAACCAGCTGAAACAGTTCGTCACTCACTTTTGTCTGTTGTCTTGCTCTTTGTCTGTCTTTCAGTGTTTGAGCATCACCATAACTAGTCGCACGGAACAAACCTAATATTTGACGAAATGTCGCGACCTAATACTTTTGTTGCATTCATTGTAAATCCCGATCCATTGCCCCTCTATAACTAGGTATATCTATCAAAGTAAAAAATTTTGGTTTAATAAAACATTATTTTATCAGAAATGTTTGAATATCTGGAATGTTCCACTTTCAAAAATATTTTATAGAAATATCCAAGCTTTCCAAATACCAAGCCTGTAATTGTATTATCAAGATTATTATCACAATTCCATTATACCGAAGATGACCAGTTTTTCATTTAAATTACTAAAATATTCCCAACTTGACAACTTTCTTCCATATGCAATTGTAATTAATTGAAGTATATTTATTTAATAAAATCTCAAATAAATCATAATATCAAAGTATCCGCCTTTGACAGTTAATAGAACCCCGAAACTTTTCCTTTTTCCCATCTCGAAAATCTGCTCAAGACACATTTTCATCCCCACGTTATTTATCTTGGACTCAAAATCTTAATTTTCATGTCTTATTGAAAAGAAAATAAATCATATTAATTCAGTGATTATAAACATACCACACTCGCTGTGTGCATAATTAAAAAGAAAACTTTACATTGCAATCTTTATAAAGTTATCAACTTTACAAACGAGGCTCGAGTGAAGAAGAAAATTTTAATTTAAACCCGCCTTGTATCTGGTATACATTTGTAATTGCCAGGGAAATTTATATTTGTGTATAATATTTTTAGTTGAATAAACAGACAAAATTTATAAGTTAATTTGTGTGGGTGTTCTCTTGGTGGGATTCAGTCGCGGAAACGCTGACGCAGAAAATCGTTTCTTTTGCATGTTTCGTCGGATTGATTTGCACATTTATTGTGTCCTGGTTAAATTTGCATTATGCTCGTCGAAAGTTTTGTCTCTCGTGAGAGATGTAGATACTTGGCGAATTTGTGATTGCCATTTATTGTTCGTCGAGGTTCCACTTTCCCGGTGAGTGAGTGCAACGAGAGATGTGTAGTATGTAAATGGGATGAGATGAGGGTGGATGTGTTTCTTTGCTCCAGACTTTCGGTGTGAAAGACGAGAGATTTTCGACGAGTATAAATTGTGCAGTGGAATGCATTCGCGTAGTAATAATGATATTGTTATTGCAGTGGATATGTTTGTGTTTACAGGATGTGTGGAATGTTTCTCAGCGAGGCAGCCAGCATGGCGGCAGCGATGCTTTTCGCAGTGCATCCCGTGCATACAGAAGCCGTAAGTTTCCTTTCACTCTAATTTAATTTAACTTTATTTATTAAAGTTCCGTTAAAAATGGAACTTTAAAACTAAATTTGCCTGTAGATATGTCACAACCATTCTACCCCATAACTAATAATCCCTACCCATCAATAAAAACATTAAAGGGTTATATACCTACAGTTGAAAGGCCCAAAAAAATCAATTTTTCGAGTATTTTTCTTGGGAAAACTTTTGATTTTATTCATATAAAAATTTGTACGTGGGTAATTGTCATGAAAGCTCGAAATTACCTATCAATAAATTAATGAAAAATATTTAAATTAATTCATCTTCATTTGCTCTTAAATTTGTACTATTTATCTTACTAGAAGTGAAAAATATCGTGGTCCCCAGAATAAATGAGTTTTGACGAATTAAATGTGAGGGAATGATGACTGAGGTGAGGAAATGATGATATTTGTTTTTTTAATATATTTAGAATTCTACTAGGTTATATTAACTTATAAATTATGATGGTAATTAAAAAGTTTCTGTAAGCAAAGATGTACGAAAACCGAGCCGATCTAGTCTGAAAGTCATTACCTCATAACTCATCATCCCCTCACTTTTAATCAAAATGAAAAAAATCTCGCAACATAACCGTTCGTTACCAGCTAGCTTTTTGCTAGGCTTTCTACCTCTAAAAACATACTTTCCTACGTCATCGAAATTGAAATATTATAATTACCTTTTTTATTCTTTACTCTGATGGAATGATTGAATAAAATGTAATATTTAAAATATTGCAATGGAATCTTCTTCCAACAATTACTCTAACAAACTTGAAGTCAATTCGCCCCATTCCGAACAAGTAACCGTACTACCAACTGTCAAAAACTAATGAGAGTGTTACCAAAGTCCTCAAAAATATACCTACTTATCGACTGTTGGTAATGCCGTGAGGGAATGATTATTTTTCATGGGACAAGTGTTGAGTTAACATTAGACAAGTTGATGATGACTTATGATCCTATGTTCAGAGAAATTTTGAAATTTTGTTGTATTTACAATAGACAAGTCATAGTTAGAAACGGATTTTTTAAGAAATTCTCAATAAAAACTTTAGACAATGTTCTAATCTGGAGTTTGGGACATAGTGAGGGAATGATTTTCAGAATATATATTTAATATTCCTTACAAATGCCCGTACAATCCCAAAGTTATTACCAACATTTTTAACCTTGATGATGTTCTTTCAAGAAAAAAAAACATCCTAAGTCGGTTAGGCTTATTCTAAAAACTGCTAGGACAGGAATGTCAAGATTTCGTGAGAATTATGGGAACTTTAAATTGTATTTGTAAAAATAATAATTTTGATAGCTGCTATAACTAATCTGATAATTTCCGGCTTTCTGAGGGCTGTTCGTTCAACATCAAAATATAAAATTTTATATTAGCGGCTAAACTCTCAACCTTCGGTGTTCCTCAAGGCTATGTTCTCGGCCATAATTTATTGAATATTTACATGCCTAATCTTCCTCAATATTAACAATACACACTAGCCATGTTTGCAAACGAACAACATAGCACATAGCATCATTTGCTAAGAGCTCGACCTCAGAAATGCTATTGAAAAGGCCCAGCAGTCGCTGAATATACTAAAAACATGATTTAACGGCTGGATAATTATTATAAACCCAACAAAAAGCATTACCAAGGTATTCATGCGGAAGAAGTTTGATGTACGACAAGAAAATCTAGTGTAGAATTATACCTACCAGCAACACTATAGGTTTGTTCGTGGATACTATATGGAACCGATAACGAATTATTTCAAGTATATTTAGGGTAATCGCCAAGCCCATTCACGCTTATGAACTGATTAAGGATCATTTTTCCGTGAACGAGTTTAAAAATGTTCGGAAGTAAGACGAGGATTAACGAAAACCCACGAAAATTATTAATTGAATTGAACGTTGACAGACGTTGATGCCTCGTTCACACGAGTCAACTTTAGTTGACCAATTTTAGTTTATCGATCAAAAGTTGAATGAAAAACCTAGTGTGATGACTCGTTCAAACTTTTTTTGATCCACTTAAAACGGGCTACTAAAGTTGACTCGTGTGAACGCAGTATGACAGCAAAATTGGATTATAAATTAGCCACAATTTTTCGCAAACTGCGCATGAGTAAGAGAATCTAATTTTTCATCCTAACAAAAATCTGAGGATCGCTAGAACCAATTATGAATTGGTAACGAACGCATTTCGTGTGAACCGCGAATATCGGACCGTAACTCGGCTCATAAACTTGCATGCGTTTGGCGATGATCCTAAATCGGTCTTGAACTGATTCGTTATCGGTTCAGTATGGTATCCGCGAACGAATCTTATGTATAGCGCCACTTAGACCGCTGATGTAATGAATATACTAAACAAGAAGCAAAAAAAAATGCTTGTCATTGAAACTGAACCAAGCTTGACCTCAATTGCAGATTGTGTAGGGGTGGGGAAGAAAATGCGACCTATGTCATTTTTGACTGCAAAGCCCTCACAAAGTGGTGACACCTGTAGGACATAAATGACGCCCAAACAAGCACAAAAAACCTAGTACAGGGACTGCTTTTGTTAGGCAGAATGCTGAACCTGGAATAAGCTAGAATCCTTGCACAACAGGGATACATGAGCAGAACAGGAGTACAATAAGCCTAGGGCTGCAGTGCGGGGGAACGAACGCTAACCTGGTTTTTTACTAACGGAAAAAAAAGAACCATGCTTGCTAAATCTCCATTCTATAGCTTAAGAAGAATTGATCGCAAAAGATTTGATCAAAACAAATCAGCACTGTAGGTTAATTAATAAAAGCTTGCAATAAAAAGAACTTGATTCAATTAAATAACTATTGATGTATTGGAATAATTAAATTTTAATCAGAGCGGTATTTCATTTGAGTAATAATTTCAATTTCTCAAATCGTATGTGTTAAGCTACTCCTTTGTTTGAAAGTTCTAATTCGGGCTGTCAATTCTATACCTGAAGTGATTTTTATTAAATTTAAAAGATTTGATCTTAATTAAATAAAAGTTTATAAAAATTAATTTTTTGATAATTCTAACTGTACCTATATAACTCCTTAAATTTAGAAGATACACGGAAAAATGTGTTGTAGATTTAACAACATTTCTTGTTAATTTTACAACATTAACTAGTATTATATAGGATGACACCACGTGTGGTAGTAACGTTTACCAGTTAAGTGTAATTAAAAAACTGTAGTATTATTTACAACACGAACTAGTAAAAATTACGCCATGATAACTGAATTTTTGACACTTGCATTTATTTGTCAAAATGATTGGTTATGTTGTACGCGCAAACGCCAAAATTTGTTAAGTGTACAACACTCAGCAGTTGTAACAGCTACATATATGTATTTACTACACTATGGTAGTAAAAAATACTATACGTTAGAGCTGAATACAACACAGTGTGTTATCTGCTGTTACATTTGTGGTTATAGTGAACACAAAGTGCAGTAAAATTATTACTAGTTTAGTGTTTGTAAATTTTACACCACTATTTTTTTCCGTGTAGGTGTCACCTTTATGGAATGATGACGTGAGATTACAAAATAATTAAGGGTGGTATCCCACCTCTTAAACTGAAAAATTGAGTCATCAAACTTTTCTTCAGATCGATTTCTGAACGATAACAAGTTCTAAACTTGAATCATAGACGCGCCCATAAATCCCGTGTTCACGTCGCATCCCATTTTATTGGAAATAATTTCAACTTGGCAACTATTAGTTCATGAATAACATTATTGAAATGCCATTTATACGTGCATTTATCATAAAAAGTAATTGTTAATGAAGTTAAACGAGCCGTTATAATGAAACTCGAACGAAATTTTATGTGCCGTTTCTGCCAATTTAATGGAAAGGTAGTACAAAATCATTTGATGATGTGCCATCAATGACTCCACTAAACATTGTCATTACATCACGATGAACTCGCATCATCGTAGCATATAAATAAAATTATACACATGCAAATTGCATTTTGAACATTGCTGGATCGTATTTAAAACACTTTTTAAGTATCACCCACTTCATCCTGTTATCGATCGAAAAATTGTTTGTTAACCATTTAATTAAATCATTGCCGTTCAGGTTTTTTTTTCGATTTTTAACAATCAAATTAACCATTTTTATTAGCTTTGATTTAAAATAAGCTAATTTAACCAAAAAAAAAAAAAATCTCTGATTTACACCACCAAATTTTCTTTCCTGTTCATTCATAAATAATAATGCAGAGAACAGTGCGATTGATGCAATCCGACTTTATGTGCCTTATGGAGAATTTTTCACTCAATGCTGCACCGAAGTAAAGATATCTTCTATGAAACATTTAGCGTTCGTTGTCGGTATAAAATTGTAAAGCTTTACGATTACGAGTTAAAGTGACGATAAAAATGAACCGTGACTACAACTGCTTCTGCTACACTTTTAATACTATGTCGTGTTTTTATCGATAGATAATTTAATTGTTAACGAAAGCAACAACAACAAAATCACTTGAAATTTTCAGTTATTTTTCTTGCATTTGATAATAAGATTATGCATCTGAGCCAATTGTAATGGAATTGGTTGTAAAGTTATAAAATCCTAAATCCGATTTTTTTTCTTTTAACCGACTTCAAAAAAAAGAGGAGGTTCTTAATTCGACTGTATTTTTTATGTTTGTTATCTCAGAACTTTCGCCTAGGTGAACTGATTTTGATGATTCTTTTTTTGTTTGAAAGCTGGTGCTTCCCGTGTGGTCCCATTTTAATTTGAAGAAAATCGTTCACTTCTAAGGGGTTAAAAACTAATGGATGAAATATTAACTTCTTATTGGATAGCTCGATTTTGATAATTCTTTTTTGGTAAAACATAATTTTAAATTAATCTCATTTTCTTTTTTATTAGAAAAAACTCCACTCATAAGTGGTTAAAAATTGGGGATGAAACTATACATTTTTTCTGGCTTACCAAATTTCGATAATTTCTTTCTATTACGTACATCGTACCATTAAAATGTTCACATTTCAATTTGAAGAAAAAAATTCACCCCCTAAGGATGAATATAGGGGATGAAATAGTGGCGTTTAACTAAATCATAGAGTTTATCGATTTTTTTTTATTGGGAAGAGGAATCCACTTAGTTCTTTCATTACATTTAAAAGCGAAAAATGTCAACCCCTAAGAGCAAAAGGGGATGAAGTAGTAACTTTTAACATTTAACGGCGCTGCCTCATATGAGCTGAGCGTTTAGTAGGTTTACCTATATTCAAAGAAATAAAATCAGTTATCAAACTTTAGATCACTTAAAATCGAGAAATAAATAAAAATTATAACAAAATGAAAAACCGACTTCAAAATAAATAAAAAATTTTAATCGAAAAATGCACTAAAAAGTAAAAAAAAAAATTGCGTATCTATGCAGTGTCTACAACTTACAAATTATTTGGATGATATAATCTACAACTATTGTTATTTTTGGAGTTGGTGTCAGCCAAGGAAATAAATATTGATGTTCATTTGTAAAAAGGTTTAATTAGTTATTGGTATTTTGTAGTTTAAAGGTCGCTAGATATTGTCACAGTATTAGTATATTGTATAAAAGTTCATTTGAAAAATACATTTCATAAGGTATTCTCGTTTATGGCTAGGTACCAGTATAATCGTATTTCCTTGGCTGATACCGACTCCAAAAATAACAATAGTTGTTTATTATATCACCCTTTTATTTATTTTGAAGTCGTCTTTTCTTTTGTTATAATTTTTATTCATGTATCTTTCTTAATGGTAATTAGAAAAATTATTTTACTAGGATTTAATTTTTGCAAATGGAAAAGGTAAAGTTAGGTACACCTTTAGTCTAAATTTTGACTTTTGTCAATGAAAAGTGTATCATCAAATTAACAAAAATGAAAATAACTTAATCAGCGTCTTCTATATTTGGGTATTTAGACAGAATTTGAGAGATCAAAGTTTATAATTTCTTCAATCAAACTAAAATATTGAATCTTTTAATAGAAAAAGTTTAAATAGTTTATCGTACACATGACGTCACATATGGAAAATCTTGTAGTTAAATTGAGAGTGAATGAGGGCCTTAAAAAGAAATTTTTTTACTGTCTTTAATATCGAAAAAATTGTTAGCTTAATTATAATTTTTAAAAAGATTTTTTTGAAGGGTAATCCATAGTTATTTTACACAAAGGGTCTAGCCGAATAGACCTATCTCATCGGCCCCAGTGCTTTTTTTAACATGACATTTATTTTTTTATTTTCTAAATATACCTCCAAATGGAAGTACGTACAGTCGTTATTAGATCGCTACCCCTTCTTTTTTTAGTTAGAAGGGTTACAGCCTTTAATTAAAAAAATTATTTTCTTTGAAACTAATAAAAACAACGGAACAAATTTTTCAAAAAATATTTAAATTAATAATTTAATATCGACTACACGTACTACTCCCATTTGGAGATATATTTGGAGAAGAACAAAATAAACGTATGGTTAAAAAAAAGCACTGGGCCCGATGAGATAGGCTTATTTGGCTACATTCTTTCATGATTGATTGACCCCCCTCCCTGTGATTGCCACTGATGATCACATTTGTGAGACTCCCTCCAGTCTGGTATGTCATATTATTTTGAATTTTTTTGTTTGCATATAACTTTCGCATCTTAACCCTTTATATTTTAAAACGTAACGTCAGAAAACTTATGACCCCTTCTGATCTGTGTCACATTATGACACACTTCATTGCCTCTCCTTAACGTGTGGCAATTTAATGGACTGCCCCTAACAAACAATCATTCAGATTGGTCAAGTGGTTTTTAAGGTTTGAACTCACTTTTAAGGAAGTAGAGATCTTGTTTTATACTTAGCTAGCTGATACCCGCGACGTCGTCTGCGTAGGTTATTATGTTAAGACCATATTTAATTTACAGAGGAAAAACATTTAAATAATTAAAAGCAAAAATATATTTAAAATAACCGGAAAAAACGCAGCGTAGAACATTTTAACTAGAATTACAAAAAATTGCTCCTAAAATGCTCCATCAAAATCCGCTATTGCTCCAAGTCTATAGTTATTAGTTAATTAACATAATAATTAATTTTTCAAAAATTTGTAAATTTATTTTTAAATAATAAAAATTGCTATGTAATCCAAAATAATCACTTTTTTAAAAAAAATTGTTCCTTAAATGCTCTTTCCGGTTCCACAATTGCTTCAGGTGTATAGTTAATTAGTAATTCAATTTTAAACTATTCATGTTTATAAGATCTAACGGCAATTAATAGCGCCATATTACAACAATAGATATATAAATAGTCACAATAAATTAATTATTAAAAACGTTGCAAAAATTTGATCTATTATTTGCGTAATGAAAAAAGGAGACGGAGAGCTTAAAAAAAACAAAAATTTTAATTAAGAATTTTGGGTTTTACAGCGATTTTAATTCTTGAGAAAGTAATTTTTAAAAAAAATTATTAATTAACTATTTACTATTCACCTGGAGCAATTGCGGATCCGGAAAGAGCATTTAAAAAAAATTTTAATCTCGCCAACATAACTCTTTCTGGTTAAAAAATATCAGCAATAATAAAAGGGAGTGTTGAAATGTAATTTGATTATTGTAACGGTTGTAACTTAAAATGTATTTTGAATTTGTATTGACAGTAAAATATAAAAACTGCTTAAAGAGAATTTTTAAGAAAGCTATATTAATCTAATATCTCGTTGAACTACATTAACTATTCTATAGTCTACACTCAAATATGAAATAATCAGTAGGCAGTGGAAGGAGAAACACTCTCTCTGCAGCTCATGCGCACTAAATTATTTGTCCCACTCTATCAAAGCGACGAAAAATGCCTGTTTAACGCGTTTTGCTTGTAAAAATTGAATTTTTTAAAACTTTAATCAATTAAATAATTCGTTTTTTAGATAAGGCAGAAGTATATTAGAAGTAAAATAAAAAAAAATTGATCGAAATCTATCCAGTTGTTTTTGAGTTAAAAGGAACATTAGAAAACAGCTATCATTTTATTTATATAGATTAAGAGAAAAAGAGATACAAAGAATTAAAGAAAAATTCGGGATAAATAATTTTCATAGATGTTGGAATATTCTTGAATGTATAAAATTGTTGTGCGATCTTTTACTTCGTTGAAACGTGAAAAACAAATTGTATATCCAATTAAGAGAAACGTTCAATTAGAAAAAATGTGCTTAATTGGCCGATGCGATGGTGACGTTGTGTCGTCGAAAAGATGAACAGAGAATGTGACATTAATGTGGCACTACTTTGGTGGTGAAATTTCGCCGCTACTTTTGTCACCAAAAAGAGTCAAATTGTAGACCTACGATCGTAATAAAAGTGGCTCTAATTAACGAGTCAACAGTAACGACATGGACATTAATTGTTAGCCGTCGAAAAAAGCATCTATTATTAATTGCTTTAATGCGCCTTCTCGTTAAATTCGTAATCCTTTTTAATTTCTCACTGTCTTCATTTCTTTAAATCATATAAACACCGAAAAAAAATGTTTAGTGATTTAGAATTTTCAGATTACAATTTGCATCATTAAATCTTTTGATAATTCAACCAAAAGCCGCGCTTTAATTTTCATAAATTTGGTTCATTTCGCTGGGGTTATATTTTGTTCCACCATTGAATATTTTCAAACGCAACGTAAAGTGCTTTTCAAGTGTTTGTATAAATGCTATGATTAAACCGATTATTATAATTATCGCTTATATACAAATATGAAACGAAATAAATATTAGATTTAATTGCGGTCGGCGCACCCCTAATCTATTTAAGCCGTCACCTTACCCCTTTTATCGAAATATTAATCAGGATAATTAAAAAATCAAATTCAACCATTTCAATGTTCCATAGCTGAATGGGCAATCAATCTATCGTTTATATGAACGTAATTGGTATATAAATGGGCGAAAACCAGATTTTCCATCCATCGTCAATATAATATGGAACATACATAATTTTCCATACACAAGACCAATTATTGTCAAATTTCAATCAACTCATTAACACGAATACCAAACTCCTCGACTAATGCACAACGTTTCCACGGGAGCGTGACAAATGGATATTTGCGTTTAATTCGAACAAAGATAGTGTTTCTGTCTCGCAATTATCGTCGAGAAAATGTGTTTGATTAATTCGATAATTAACTAGATGTAGGTTCGTACATATACGATTGAATACATATAGGAATCCAAACGAGGTCAGTTGTTTTAACGAACGAAAAAACGTTTCTAAAAAATTAAATTTTTCGCGAAGAATGAGATTTTAATCCATTGGAACAATTTTCTGGTCGTTATTAACAGTAGAAAATTGAAACTAAACATATTATGTAAAATGTGGATGTGTGGATACACCTCTCTTTTATTATTTCCAACGGCTGTAGGCGGATATTACGAGCTTAAATCACAGCATAAGCTCTTTAATTCGCCCAGAAACGCTATTAATACCAACGCGATTCACTCTGAAAGAATTCATTTACAATTTCAAGCCTTTTGTTTTTGAAAAAAGATTTTCCTATATATATCTCTTCATCTGTTATATGCGAGTTAAATGTTACGTCTCTCCTTTTTACAAATAGTGGATTCAATTCAAAAGCTTAGTCTGATGTAGATGATTTTTTTTTATTTGATAATCCTCTCAAAATCAAATTTTTTTAAGTCTATGCAAACATTTTACCTACATTTAAATTATACTAACTGATACTCGCCAACTTTACCTACTGAAGGTATTTAAATATAGCCAATAAGGTAATTAATTATAAGGTATAAGGTAATTAAAGATTTTATTTCATGCGTAAATATATCAGAAGTTGTTAAAACATTAATCAAAATTATATTAAGTCCTAAGGCTTCTTTAAACCAAATATATTTATAATTTGGTTAGCAATTTTATCAGAATTTAAAAAAAAACTATCATACAGGATTTATACAGTTTTCTGGGAGTTAAATTATTCAGTACCTGCTCTATCTATATATCTCAAATCTCTTGATACTAAACTTTATAAAAATCTGTTCCGACCATCTACTGGCGCAGTGGTTAAAACAGTAGTTCTCTCCACATCATGCGTCAAGTGGATTCGATCTAGGATTTGCAAACCGGTTAAAACCGGTTTTTAAAAACCGGTTTTTTTAGTAAAAATAAAACCCGGTTATTCAATAAAATAATCGGAATTTTTTAAAACTATATTTAATATTATTTGAAATGAATTTTACAAAAGAGCTTTTGGCAAAGTATTTAAAAGACCCAAATTATGTAACAATCAAATCAATTCAATCGGGAGTTGCTCTGCCATATTCGTCAAAATCAGAAATGTTAAATTTTGGCAGGCGATTATTAGAAAGAATGATTCAAATTGAATCAGAATCAGAAAATTTCTACGTGAGGATTCGTTACGTAAAGATTCAAATACTAAATAAAGGTGAATGAAGTGGAAATTTTGCTAAATGAAGAACGTTTAAAAAAGAATGTCAGTTATTTGAAACAACCGGGAAAAGAACGAGCAACTTAGAGTTACTTTTAAATGCCTGAATCACAGTTAAACCAACTTCTACGGATTCAGAAAGAACATTTTCTGTGTCAGGAAATTTTGACAACAAAATTAGAAGTAAGTTATAGTAACATTACTCTTTAAACATGTTTTTATCAGTTTTATTAAATTTTTAAATTCGCAAATGAACTTTTATAACTGAAGTTGAATTAAAAATAAAAAAATCAATAAATAATGGTTTTATTTGTAAATAAATACAATAAGGAAGGGGTAATTTTATTATAAATTTAATTTTCTTAAAAATCTGGTTTTTAACCGGTTAACCGGGTTTAAGATAGGAAAAAAAACGATAACCCGGTTTTTACAAAAATACGGCTTTTTGCAAACCCTAGTTCGATCCCTGTTAAATTTTAGATTTAAGATCCTAGATCTAAGATTAAAATTGACCAACAGAAATTTTCTGTGTTTAGACAGTCATGATATGACCTTAGATGTTAAAGCGACTTAAAACAAAAAAAAATTCCATTTTTCCTGAAAGCAGTTTTACCTTACGAACCATGCACTTTATCAGGATAAAATTTTTTGTTACACCCACTGCTTCATTAACTATTTTTGTAAGAAAAATCACTGTAATTTGTTGTTCAGTTCTTGGATGCTAGTAACTCGATCGATATTATCTGATCGAATATTCTTATAAGAGCTGGTTCTATTTCCCCTATATTCTCTTATTCCCCCCGACAGGAACAAAGTTCTTAACGTTATTTTTTTAGCTCTAAAGGACTTTTAGTTTCAAAAGAAAATTAAACATTTCTCAGTTTTTCTTAATTTTTTTTTTATTTTTTATTAATAAATGTAGTTGAAAAAATATAGATTTATGCTACTTTTATATTTAAGTAAAATTAACAGTTAATAGTTAGTAAAATCAGTCTCATTTTCTCTTTCTATGTTCTCTCCTTCTCCAGGGTACTTCATCTCATCTGTTGGCAACTAGTGAGCATAAGGAGATAGCAAAAGAAAGAGGAAGAAATCAGAAATAAGGAGGAAAGGTCGTCTAATTGCTTTTTCGTTATGTTATGGTCTCTAAATTTTTACTCTTAATCCAAACGAAAGAAAATGTTCCAATAATTTTTTAGTATACAATAATATTTGGAGATTTTTTTTATATTTTCAATATAATAAACTGATTTTTTTTTCCAAAATCTAACAAGAAAAGTTTTCTTTTAATTATCCAAAAGCCTACTCAGGACTATCAGGGATAATTAATGATAGTAAATATGTATAAGTTGGTCATAAATTTCAGTATTTGAGATTAGCCTATTTAGATCTCAAAATGGTAGTCTTGATACTTATTAAAAGAGGGGGGGAGATAAGGAAGAAAATTAAGGAAGAAAAAATATTATATAAAGATTAAATTAGCCACCTAAATTAGCCAAATAGCCACCTGTTGGCGCAGTGGCTAGAGCAGTAGTTCTCTCCACTTCATGCGTCAAGTGGTACGGGTTCGATCCCCGTTGGATCGTAGACTTAAGATCCTAGAACTAAGATTAAAATTGACCAACAGATATTTTCTGTGGTTAGATAGTCGTGATATGACCTTAGCTGTTAAAGTGACTAAAAACACCAAAAAAAAAAGTTAAATTACAAATTATAACGAGAGGAGAAAAGGAAAACAAAAAGCCTAAACTAAGTTATTTATCTCTCGACTTCAAGCATGTTATGTTAAACAAAAAGGCATAAAGAAAACATTAAAAAATTGGTTAACTCGAATTTAATATAAATCGATGTAATGGGTACGATCGAGTTGTTTCTATTTGCAAAAACTTTTAGTTATAAAAGCACTTGCAATTTTGGTATGTCATTATTAGTTGATTTTTCCAGTTATCGAGTATAAATTCAAAATAAGTATTTTATCGAAAACTCCCTAGTTATGAGAGAATGTTACTATTCGCTTGATAATACTTCATTATACGAGATCATCAGTTTGAAGCTATCAGTTTTTACAGTTATAGGATTTAAAATATAAAAATAAATAAAATAATGTTTTTTGTGGTACTTCTGTGGTTGCCAATGACCCGAAAAGTGCGTCAAACTCATCTCAATGTTATGGTTGAACGAAACGAGAGAAAACTAGCAGAAAGTTTCATATCTCGGGATTCGAATATTTTAATTATTGATGCAAAGTAAAGTTTTTGGCGTGCGTCAATTAGAAACTTAATACGTTTTCGAATTAAGTGTACAACCCCGGATATACACTCGTTATATTATATTATAGACGTTGAAATCCCTAAACAAACAAATTATAGGGTTTCGGTTTATGAGTGTGCTACGTGTTGTTGAGCCGCTGTTTAAATTTCATCCAATTTATTTTAAAGTTTCCTCTAAAATTTCGTTCTCCGATAGAGAAATTAGTTGAGAGGTTAAAGTAAATGAATTTCGGTGATGGCATCAATCAATCAGAATGACAAAAGTGGCGTTTTTTTGTGGTGCGTGTGTCACTAGTTTGATTAAAAGTAAGGGAAACGTTTGATCAATCACACAGGATGATATTTTCGTTACTTAATAAACAGAATGGGAAATGAATTTCATTTCGGGTGTGTCTCGAAATGGCTTTCTTTCACTAAAACAAACGAAGAAACAAAGAATTTTTTAGGGTGTCCAAAGTTGATAGTAGGTATATATTAAAATAACAATTTGGACATCAAAACGTCCTCCTAATATCAATAAGTATTAAGGTTTGCGCAATCCATTTTTTCATATTTCATTTAAATAACAGAAATTTTTTTTCTCTTCGTAGATTATTATGTTAAGAACATATTTAATTTACAGAGGAAAAACATTTAAAAAATTGAAAGCAAAAATATATCAAAAATAACCGGAAAGAACTTAGCGTAGAACATTTTTAACTATATGCCAAAAAATTGCTCAACAATTGTTACTTCAGAATCCGCTATTGCTCCAAGTGTATAGTTATTAGTTAATCAATAATTGATTTTACAAAAATTTGTAAATTCAAAAATAAAAATTCCTATATAATCCAAAATAATCACTGTTTTTATTATTTTTTTTTTTCAAAAACCTGTTACTTAAATACTCTTTCCGGATTCGCAATTGCTCCAGATGTATAGTTAATTTGTAATTCAATTTTTAAACTGTTCACGTTTATAAGATCCAACGGCAGTTGATGACGTCATAGTACAACAATACAACTAGTATAAATAGTTAAAAATAATTGATTATTAAAAATATTGGAAAAATTTTGTTCAATTGTTTGCGATAAGAGCAGATAGAGAGCTTAAAAAAACAAAAATTTCAATTTAAAATTATTTAGGGTTTTTTAGCGATTTAATTCTTGAGTTGAAAATTTTTTAAGACTGTTATTATTAATTAACTATACACCTGGAGCAATTGCGGATCCGGAAAGAGCATTTAAGGAGCAATTAAAACAAAAACTTAAAAATAGCTACTTTTTTGTATTTTAAAACAATTTTAATTTTTAGTTTGCAAATTTTTGGAATATCAATAATTAATCAATTGATAACTATACACTTGGAGAAATTTCGGATACTGAGGGAGCAGTTTTTTGGCAAATAGTTGTAAAAAATAAGTTTCTCGCTAACTTATCTCTTTCAGGTCAAAAATATATGTAGGTATTAACAAAAGAGATTGTTGAACTGTAATTTGATTATTGTAACGGTTGTCACTTAAAAATGTATTTTGAATCTGTTTTTACAGTTAAATATAAAAAATGCTAAAAGAGAATTTTAAAATAAAGCTAAAAAAATATTTTAAAAACTGCTAAGCAAATAGAAAATAGAATTCAAAAATTCTTTATTAATCTAATATCTCGCTGAGCTGCATTAAGTCTACGCCAAAATACGAAATAATCAGTAGGCAGTGGAAGGAGAAACATATTCTCTCCAGCTCATGCGCATTAGATTGTTTACTCCATTCTATCAAAGCGACGAAAAATCCACCGCTTAACGTGTTTTGCTTGTAAAAATCGCATTTTTTTAAACTTTAATTACTTTGCTTTTAATGCAGATATCGTGATAATTCTTTTTTTAGATAAGTATATAAGAAGTAAAACAAAAAAAAATTGTTCGAAATATACCCAGTAGTTTTTGAGTTAAAAGCGAACATTGGAAAACAGCTATCATTTTATTTATATAGATTTTCATAACTTTGAAACAGGTCATCAAAACAACAGTTTTAAAAAAAGGAATTTAAAGGAAATTTCACGCTTTACACAAAAGTTGCTTACGAAAAATTTGAAAAGTATTTAAAATTTTTAGTTAGTGTTATTTTTGCCCTCTGATATCTTTGAAGTGGTTTATCTGAATGTTGTTGAAAGGATTTTTTTTGTGGATCGTGAAATTTCCTTTAAATTCCTTCCGTTAAATTGTTGATAAATTGTTATTAAGTTAAGAAAATTCAAAAATAAAAAATTTTCAATTGTTATTTAAATGGTAAATGAAAAAATGGATTGAGGCTTTTTGGGGCCAAAAATTTTTTTTCATTATCAATTTTGAAACACCATTAGAAAAAAAAAATTTATACACTTTTATGTTTATACACTTAAATACACTATAAAAACAGTCTGTTGCTCGGCTATCAACCGACCCAGGCATCAGATAGTCAATCTATTTGTCCTATTTTTTTATTTGTCTTAAAGAAGATCAGAAAGCAAACATTAAATATTGATCATATTACCATATTGTACAAATTGGTACCAACATAATTTAGTGATCTTAATTTCTCGTAGAATGCAATTACAAAAATTCAACAAAATGTATTTAATATCCTAAAAATAAACCCTTTATTTTGATATCTCACATGGTCCAAATTACAGAATTATTTTTTAAATTTTTCCACTTTAACCCTCAAAAATAACCTTTAAATTAGGTGGTAGACATTGCATTATTATATCATCAAACTTAATAAATGTACCAATTTTTTGTGTGTGTAACTAATTTGATTAAAAGTAAGTGAAATGTCTGATCAATCACACAGGAAGATATTTTCGTTACTGAACAAACAGAATGCGAAATGGAATTTCATTTCGGGCGTGTCTCACGTTGGCTTCCTTCGGCTGACTGTGTGCCGACGATGTAACACATAAAGGGAAATTGTTTTTCTTGCACCCTGGTCAGAGATTTGTTGACACTGTAAACGTATCAAAGGCTAACAACCACTATTTGTCAGGGGCGGTCGCAAGAAAATTAAAGTCAACAGAAGAAAACTTGTCGCCACGCTCTTGTTCCACAAGTTCCTGTTTGATTCATTATTAAATTGACTCTGGAATTAATGCGCCGTGCTCGCCTCCAGTCGTTCAATATTTAAACGGCACGACGCGCAAAAAAAAAACGAACCAATGCAACCCAAAACGAAATTATTGTTGCACTTTTAAATAATTAAACGCCGGGTGGATTCGGGGGCCGCATGGGTTATCGTGAAAAATTGATTTTAGCACCGTTCGTGTCCCATAAAAAATTTCGAGCAAGATATATATACAAATACATAAAGTGGCATCTGCAATGTCCGATCGAGACAATTTCGTTTATCTGAGATCGATATAAATTCATAGCACGAAACTTCAAAATTTTTATTAATGTAAATTTGATTTTGAATGAAAATGATATACACTTCATTAAATTGAAACAGGAACAATTAAATTTAATTATTCGTTTCAAATGACTCATAATTGTATGTCCTCAACTTAATAACGTTATGCTCATTTAAATAGTTTTTTCAAAAGGCTTTTCAATAATTCACTTATTTGGTTCTTAGTCAATACAAACGTTTTTAACTATAATTTTCCAGGTTTTTTTTTATTAATGGAAAATTATCATCGTTATATGAATCAATAATATTACCTACTTACTTATTTTGATTTTCTGAAATTTGAGGTCTGAAATAATTGGGTGTAAGTTTGAAAACAATGGGAAATTTTACCTTTTAAAAACACGTTGGAAAATTAAGTCTTAGGTGAAAATATATGAAAATACGTATGGAAGATAGTCAAGAGTTTCAATTGAAAGCATTGATGTATAATTAAAGTTAAAACTTACATTTATAAATCCTTAACGAAGTTTTCCAATTTCAAATCAGGTTAAATTCTGAAAAAATTGAACAAATTATTAGTTAACATTTCTTAAATACAGTCTAACCTTAGACAATGAGGAATAGGTAAGCGAAAGAATTTTTTTAGTTATAAACAGAAAGATGGTTCTCCAAGAAGAGATATTAGCTATTTCACAGGTTCTATACGGTTTTAAGTATAATAAGGTCCTTTAAGAAAATTTGAAAATTTTTCATACCAAATGTCATTGAAAACCGTTCAGCTATTTAAGTAGAAAAGATTAGGAGCTATCCTACAGGAGCCGTACCTTTTTTCGGATAAATGGTATTCAATATGTTAAGATCTGAGGTATCTTAAACAAAACTTCATTGAAGTTCTTCCCGTTAAGTAATTGTTAATTATTTAAAAATTTAGTAAATTGTTTAATACGTTTATTTCCAATTAAATATCTTAAATAATGAACAATAAATAAATTCAAATATTTGAAAAATTATTACATTATTAATAAAAAATCGAACCAGGTACTTAAAAGGAGTTAAAGTTCACCCAAATAAATTAGCTGTTGGAGCTATACAAGAAACACCTTATAAAAGACTAAGGCGAATGGATCCTATTGAATTTATCAATTTATAAATCAGACATCTATATAATATATATGTAAATTGTAAATCTCATCTGGTTATTTTTATTTACTAAGTATATATTTTAATTGTTATTTAATAACTTAATTTTAAATTACTAATTTTAACTATTTTTTATTCATAGTAAGTTTTAGGTACGTTAATTAAGTTTTTATACATTCTTTATTTATTTTGTAAGTAGTCATAAATCTTTTATCCTGACTACGGTCAGGAGAACTATGAATTTTTTGTTAGTATTAAGAGTTACAATAACCTAGGCTAGGGGCACTGTGTGTTCAATACCTAGAAAAAGAAATCAAAGCAATTTATAAAAAAAAAATAAAAATAAAAAAATCGGATGTTAAATTGAAATTCATATTTATTTTCCAGTAAACTTCAATTTTTTTAATTCAATCTTTGTAGAGATTTCTTTCGTTACTGTATAAAGTTGGTCAGGCATTCTTGAGGAAAATGCGTTAAAATGCTCAATTGGTGTAAAATTTTTCGAGTTTTGTCCTAAAAAAGGACCAACATAATATTTCTACATATATAGGAAGAAGATACCAATAAAACAGCCACTACGTACGCCGTACAAAATAGCCAGACGTTCTGCCAACGCTTTTTAAATCTCTGATATCTTTTGAGATATTCATTTTAATGACATAATGTAAAGGGCAATTATGAACTACATGAAATGCACGACGCATCTAATGTATTTAATTGGATAAGAAATAATACTGTATTGTTTAAAATAGCTTGGTAAATAACCAATATTTTTTCGTAATATGTAAAAGATAAAAATGGATCCTGTGGGTTATCCTTAGGAGATAGGCATATACCATCGCGGACTTTTTTATCAATCTTTTTAAGATACGTAATTTTGCCGCATATTAGTTTGCTCTATCTTGTAAGGTTTAGCCAGCGTTTGCAATGTAAGTGCACAAAAATATGTTTGTTATGACATCACATTACAAATCTTTGAATTTCCCGACTTTTCTCTACTATAATATGCATTTTTATACCGACAAACCTTCTTCTTGAATCACTCAATCAACTGTTGAAAACTGCATTAAAATCCGTCTTGTAGTTTAAAAGATCTAAGGGAACAGACAGCGGTAGCGACTTTGTTTTATACTATGTAAAGATACCTAAGTAAATGTTGCTGACGAATATGAGCCTTAATTTACTATCTTCTATGACAAACATTTAAAAAATGATTAAAGGAAATGTATTTGAGACCGATGGCATTGATAATAATAAACTTTTTTACTATTATAAAATCGCTTCGATAATCCTAACGCGAAAAGTTTTCATCCTGTTCGGATTAATGAGGCGTTCAGATTTTTTTAAATATATATTTGAAAATCTGTTTATAGAAATTAAACAGCTTATTAAACTGTTTTAAAAAAATTTATCGAAGTACTTTGACAAGTGGTGTTTAATGACAAAGAAAATGCTTTATCCCTGATTATATGCAATAACATTTTTACTGAAATTGAAATATCTTCCTGGTCCGCCCCTTCCAAGCATTCATTTAATGCAGACAAAACTCAAGCATGTAGAATCCTTGCAGTTGCAACGGCATGGATTATCGAGGCCTTATTGTATTTCATAAGCATACGTAGAAAAGAAAAGATCCAATCCTGTCGCTATCTTAGCGTAGGTTTTTCATCCTTCCAGGACCTTTTATGTGATTTTTTTCCTGTGTAAACATTGAACAAATAATAGTCAACACCGTTCCCCTAGGAAACTGCAAGGAAGTTTATTTAGGTATGTACTAATATGTACAAAGCTAAATCTCTAGTAAATACAAGTCCTAATCCTTGTATTTACAGTTAAGTGATTATTTGAGTGACGCTCGATTGTATGTATTTTTATTCAATTCGAATTCCATTTTCAAGATGACATCATCGATAACATTACCATTTGAAAAATGAAATTTGTCATCATAAATATTATGGTTGTGTCTGCGTTACATAGGTATGTGGGTACCTACCTATAGAATTGCGGTATAGTCCTATATGCATATATGCACATGCATTTCGAATGCTCGTTTTTCATACTTCAATTTATGAGTGACTGTTAGATCTATTTGTTATTAGACAAACAACAACAACAACAATGGTGAATTGAAATACAAAATATTTAAATGTAAGTGACATTGATGGACATAACGTTATTGTTTTCATGATGACCAATAAATATTATGGAATATTTTGAAATGTTTCTGTTTGTATGCATTTTAACCGACGTTAACCAATTCGTTCAAATAGCGCTACGACCGAAATTATTTTGACATTGACTGACAATCGCTGATATGCAGCTTTTTACCATTTATATTATCGAATCGTTATTTTCGCAAACTATATACCAAACGAAATTTAATATGTAACAAAATATAGTTTTGGATTCATTAAAAGTTGAATGAGAATATTATTTAAATAATATAACAAATTTACCTGAATCAAGTCAAGCGAAATTGTTTACGTTTAAAGTTGGTGGAAGCTTTAAAGTTTATCTTTCGAATTATTAAAACGAAAAGCTCGGTGGAAAAACTTTAACAGCTACACGCAGCATTTAAACTAATTTAAAAGCGTTGCAGAATTGGTGCTTGATTTTTGCAAGTATCAAAATTTTTATCGGATTCCGTTTGAAATTGTTGTGTCCCGTAATAGACTAGGGAAAATAATTTTTGAAGAGAAATAAAATTAAAGTAGGATGAAACCCATTGGAAAAGGAAGAGAATATAACATAAATGAAATAAAAAATAAATTAAGATCGATCTGAGGTGGAGAAGTGGAAAAGGGGGGAGGGTTAAGGATAGAAACGGTTTATCTCGATTTTTGACGAAACTAAAAGTCCTATGGAAAAAAGTTAAATTGCAGATAATAAGTAGATTTTCACTTTTTGTGCTAGCGGCTTTTTCACATAATCTCAAAATTTATGTGAAAAATTTCAATAAGAAGTTTATGTTTTTTTTTATCTTTTACAAAAAAAAAACTCATAAAAATTGGCAAAAACTTATCTCTTAATGTCCCAAACATACTGTAATTATTTTGATTTAAAATAATAATTTTTTCACCTTATAATGACTTAATATCGAAAAAGCACCCTAATTTTCAACCGAAAATTCTCATGTCAAAACATCTGATTTTTGAAGTTATATTTCTTTAGGCGCGTTATGAAAAAATGATGAGAGTGAGTATCTTGGCGCACGTTATTTGAATTTTTGATTTATTTATTTACTTATTTATTAATTTTTATATTTAAATTAAAAATAATTATATATACAAATGACACAAATGATGAAAATGACGTCTGCATTTCATGCATATTTTGTTATCACGAAATCTGGGATTCTGAAATGATTCAACCATCTTAGATTAATAATTTAGTAACACAAGATATGAATAAGATTAAGACATTTACTTTGACAAGTAGCTACTTACTTTATTTCGCAATTTCTATGAAGCTTCGTTTTCATAACATGCATGAATTGTTAACCAGAAAAATGATCCTGACAAATTTTATAAACGTCTGGCAGCTTTCTTTGAATATTATTTATTGATATAAATTAAAATATTATTCTCTTAATTTTATTTTTAATAATTATATCTTTAAATATATATATTATTATTATTAAATATTAATTTACAATTTTTTAAAATTGATTATTTGAATGCAATTAATAAAAACTAATTTTTAATGATGCCAAAGAAGTATTACTTTTCACGCGCGTACATAAGTACACGCAACCACTTTTTTTTTAAAGTCGGTGAGCTTTTTGTTTGTTGAAACCTCTACTTTCTGATGGTGCTAAATATATATACATGACAATGTTAAATGTTCTCAGGAAATGCAATAATTAAAGTGTAAATTAGTATGAATTGATCAAAATTGTACAATATTGTAAAATTTACATTTTAATGATTGCATTTTCTGAGAACATTTAACATTGTCATGTATATATTTTTGCACAATCAGAAAGTAGAGGTTTCAACGAACAAAAAACTGATTTCTTTGGTTCCCTTTTTATCATTTTCAAAGGCTAAAAGCACTAGTCTATAAGTGGCAGAAAAAGAAAACGTATTGAATTCGAAACGTGTTTAATTCTTAATTGTTATTTGTATGCAATTTACCAGTCGTTATCTGTTTGTCATATTGCATTTTATGCTTATGAAGTCACGTTCGAGAAAAACTTCAATCGAACGGTTCTTGTGATCTTTAAACACACACAAATTCAATTCTCGATTTTCAAACTTGCCGATTCATCACCATCGTGTTTTTCCCGAAGCAAATGCAGATTATAATCGGAGAAAAGAAAATATACTATAAACGATACGTTTTAACAGTTTTATATACCTACAATATATCGCATCAATTGAATTGAATCAAATGGAAAAATTTTCCCATTGTGAGTGTATATATAGATGTGTGTTACGTTTAAATCGACGAGATACGACGCCACTATTCGAAAGACATATGGCACCAAAGTTTCACATAATTGGAGATCGTAGATGTGAGGCAAGTTTTCGTAGAATCGATCAGAGTCCCAGTATCGAAGTTAATAAAGTTAATAAAATATTTTCAATACTATTTTAATGTTTGTCTTTTATTACTTTTTTCTTCCTCTTCTTCGTTTTGTTCGAAACATTTTAATGTCTTGCTTTTTTCTGTCTTGAAGCAGTCCTCCGGTATAAAAGTTTGTCCGCTAGAAAAGCATATTCATAAATAAAAAAAGTTTCGTCCAACTTTTCCTCTGTATAAATTGGCTTTTTTCAGGTTTGATTAAAACTATTTTATTTCCTCAAAGTGTCTTCGAAGAGATTAAATTTTTTTTTATTCCACCTACAATTTCACAGTCGACATATTCTTCGTGTTTTAATAAGATAATAGCATTATGATTTCATATTAAATACATAAATTCTCACGAGTTTTCACGTTTAAAGCGATCCATTTTCACCAGTTTCAGTAACTCAATAAGATTAAGTTTCAAATGTATGGAGATAATTGATTACAAACTTCCAATTTTCCACATGAAACGAACATATTATGCTTAAAACTTAGTTAAACTTTTTAGTATTGTATAACATTGAAAATAGCTACAATTCATATTCGTTTATTTTAAGAATCGTTTAAATTAGTAAAGCGTTTTAGGTGAGGTTTGAAGATTTTTTTTCTGTTCGTAATGAGAATTTAAAAACGTCCTCTCGATAGTTGGAGAGGCGAAATCAAATTAAAAAACGAGACGTTCACATTTTCTTAGGATAAATTGGAAATCGTAACTGTTAACCCAAACACGTTTACATCTCTTCGTCCAATTAACCAAATGTCTACGAGAGCTTTCTGAATAGTTTTAACTATTTGTTTTAGAGGGTTGCTCGTTCAGTCTCTCATAAAATCAAATTGGAATTGATTACGAGAAAACTATTGCCTTAGTAAATAGACAAAAAATTATTAGTTACAAGAAACAGCGTCGTTTTTCTTGATACCTTTTTGAGGTGTTTTTTTGAACTTACAATTAGATGGAAGTGGAAATTTAAAAGTTATTTTTTATGAGCTTATTCTTGGTTCTCGTGTTTCTTTTAGTACCAATAACGGTATTCAAACGTTTTCTTTTGTTATAGTTTAATGAAGAATTTAGATAGTGACAACAAACCAAAAACAGATGGACATTTTTTCGATCCTTTGAATTTTTTTTTTTAATATTGAAAGCACTACAACACATAATTACAATGTCTAGAACTTAGTTATTGTCTTGGCAATGCTGTTCATATTGTTACGTTTTTAACTATTTATATTGACGAGTTTTTAGTATTTGTATTTTAAGACAGCGATTAATTTTTATTATTTTACTTTTTCTTTATTTATTTATTTATTTAACACTATTACACTTATTTAGTTGCAATAATCGTTTATTTCACTGTTTAACACGTCACTTAATTATCGATTTTTAACTGATTCACTGGTTGTTAACTCAGTTACTGTTTATGTATCACTGTTTTAAAACTAACGTATTCTCTCAGCTGTCAACCCGATATATAAATGGGCTCAGGCATGCTTTCAGAATATTCGAACTTCAGACTGTTCCATTTCTGGCATATTTGATTCTTATTTGTACCGTCTATCCTTTTTCTCTAACATCAAAAATCTTTAAAGGAACCTCTATAAGATCTTTCGTCTCATGTGCTGACCACTCCTACTTTATTTACTTTTCACGCTTCGGTGAGAACACAGCGGGACGTCAGATACAAAGCCTTTGCCCACACATAGTTAAGTCTTGGCATGTTAAATATGCATTGTGCTTTAAGAATATAATCTTCAGGTTTTACTTTGTCTTCACGTTACTTATTTTCCATGTTTCGAATTAATACTCGTTCATTCACGTTATTGATCATTCATTATTCATTTTCATAAAAATTTGACTCTTGGTTGTGGAATCATATTTTTTTATCCAAATTTCAGCTGCAGTAAAAATTTTGGTTATGAAGTTTTGATTTGTATCAATCACACGAAACCCATTTTATTATAATATGAGGAGGTAAAATATTTAATTCTCAGGTGAAAAATTTTTTATTGGTTTTATTCCTGGCAATTCTTAATTAGTTGGTTTTATTGACATTATCAACTTTATACTAATATAAAGATGAAGGAATTGAATTATTTCAAATAGGTCAATTTCGATCAGATGATGAAGGTTGTTGATGAAAATTGTGGTAAGGGTTAATTTAAAATTAAAATTTCAAAAAATTGATTTTTTTTAAATCTTTTTTGAAATTTACAATAATTTAAATACATACTGAAAATGTCTTTCATTTTAAATTACCCAATCGAGAGATATCGTGGTCTTCGTAAGATGCCTTTTTTCTGAGGAGCTTTTGGAGGTCAGTTATATCAGCTTTTAGATGAATTATTTTCAAAAATACAAAAATGTTTATATCCAGTATGAAACTATCATAGTTTGTGAATAAATTTTTATATTAATAGATTCAAAATTCTTTTTTTGACGTAATAACGTCTTATAAATGAACACCGGCAGCCTGTATGAAAAATTGTCACGTTCCGTTTGAGCCTGTGCGTGCAAGCAGGAACGCGATACAAGTGATAGAGAGGCACGATAAAGTTCTGCTACTGGAACGCCACCACGCGAGCTTCTTCGAGAACTTCTACAAGAAGTTATACCTCGTATTCAATAATTGTTGAATCCTAGACAACGTGTTTTGTGTTTTTTCTACAATTTACTTAATAAGATTTAAAAATGATTTCCTTCATAATTTTCAGTCTGATTTCATTTTGAAAAAATTTTAATTTTCAATTAACTCCTTCTTTGTATTAAACAAAATAATGATAATTCAGTGATAATAATTCAATTCAATTCATAAAAGTATGCAATTTTTCATCAATGTTTCTTTATGACGTTATCACGTAAAACTATCGTCCGTAAACCGACTTTACAGGCAACCAAGTTATTAAGTTATTTTCAAAAGTTTCTCTGGAAAAGTTCTTGAAATACCGTGTTTTTTTTTTGGCCTCTTGACTGTTTTTAACCTCCGAGACAGTTGAAGAAATTAACTACTTAATTTGGTTCCAAATTCCAAACTACATGACTTGATTTTCAAGCTTCTTGACTTTTTGAGTTAAAATCTAATAAACTTGAGTTCAATATTAATATTTAAGTGTTAAATCAAGTCTAATTATTTCTCTTACAAGTCACAAGTTATTTTAAAAAACCGGCTGTGTGCAAAGGAAAGTAATTTCCGATGAAAAGGTGAGGAAAGTTAATACAGGTTGAAAATATGAAAACGGGAAAAATAACACTTTGTGCCTATATAATCGTGAAAATTCATACCAGAAGATTTGATTGGGGAAAAGTTCAATAAAAATTGTTAATACAAATTTTATATTGACTAGTGGCTATCCGTGACTTCGTTCACGTAAAATTTAACAATATTAGTAATTACAGTCCAGACTTAAACAAAACAAAATTTGTTAATAAAATGAAAAATTACAAAATTATTTTACTCGAAGGAGCTAGACAATGTCCCAGAATTTCATCGCAAAAGTTAAATCTATCAAGTACTTTTGGTCTAAAAAACAGCTCGAATAAAATACAGGATAATTTTTAATAATTATTTCAATTCACAAATTAACGAATTCAGAAGAATTGAGCTTTTAAGAAATGAAAATCTTTTAATGGAAGTCACAGGTCTCTCAGAAGTATGTATCATTTTAAATTTCATATTTGTAGTTTTGGTGATTTCATCTTCTGCTTGTATATTAAGGTAATCAAGGTACTGTTTTGTATATTTCAATGAAAATTATCAACTAAATCCGGTCCTGTTTTTTAAGGTGTGTTGGCTCGTTTAACTTTTTTCGTTTTAATAACATTACAAATGTAACGGGGCAAATGTGAGGCGAGAAGTAAACATAAAATGATTTTCTTTTTGAATGTTATCTGTTAGGCTGCCAGCGAGACAGGAGAGGTTAAAACATTTCAAAATTAATTATTTATTCATTAAAAATGTATTACTCATTCTTATCAAAAAATATAAATGTTACGCTCTGTGTCGTCTTCCATCGATAAGTATCATTTCTATATGCTAAGTTTCAGGCAACACATTTTCTATCGATACGGGTGGCGTTTCCATCAAAAGGTTTGTGTTATCGTTACGCATCGTGACTTGAATGTCACTATATTAAATGATATTTCAATTGAAATGATATGTCGAGGAATCTCGACGAGTTCTTAAAAATTTCATAGGAGAAATATCGAAATGTGGCGTACGAACGAAACTCTCGAATATTTTTATTCAAACGATATAGGAAAAATCGGTTTGATGCAACGTTTCTAACATGAGTTCGTTTTTTTGCAGGTGACAGGAGTTGTAGGTCGTGCGGAAACACTGTCATCGGTTTTCTTCCTCGCCGCGTTCATATTCTACACGAGGGCGACCAAAAGAAAAAAGGCGACAGGTAAGGAATCGACCCAAACTTCTAATCAAATTATTTATTTTTTCTTCCACTTCTTCTTCGCCTGTTTGTTCATTCGAATCTCTGTCAAATTATCGAGCCCGTTCTATATATACACTGTGAAACTGATTCGAAATAAAGCCATTTCTTTCACTGGCATTTTCTTGATTTCGTCGAGCATTCTCGTTCCAGTGCATGGGACAATAAATTTTCGCAACACAATAGAGACCTGCCGATGCCGATGCACACGCTCTGGAGAAAGACTGGCGCCATTTCAAACAATTTATATGGCGTCAAATATTGTTCGATTTTCACGTCGGTGAAAACTTCAAAAAAAAAAGGGACAAAAAACAGAAATGTTCAAAATTCACATGCATGCCGGATCGATACGGCTTTCTACAAAAGACATTAAATCAGAGATTGAATGATTTAATAGAGCAGACACATATTTAATATTTTCGAGCCAAGTAGAGAATATGTCAATTGATATGTTCCGATTGGAATGGAACGGGATTTCTAAAGAAAACGGCGCGTCGTTATTTTCGTCGATTTTATACCACATTAACGACCAATAGCATTCTTATTATGTTACCGTTTTATACCTTTTTGGTATTTTGTCAATTTTACAACAAATCAAAGTCGTTTTAAACATATAGATTCGATATTCCAACGCCAGAGGAATGACATCTGTTTGAACAATGGTTTTTATGACACTTTTAAAACAACTTATAAAATGTGGTTTTTGGTCTATCTTTAAGCACGTTTTACACCCTTTAAAAGTGTTTCAAGTTTTAAAAAAAATTTCTTGAAGACGAACATTTTGTTAAAGGGCTAGGTATACCTTCTTTTTGTAAGTCAAAGCACAATGCAGAAAAGTTGAAAAGGATGGAGGAAAGTTTATGGGAATTATTTTAATAAGCTCATAGCAGATTACGTTCATTATCATAAAATTTTTGTCAATGGACTTAAAACACTCACAAAAACCGGTTCAAATATTGTTAGTTTTAACATTGTGAATGAAAATTTAATGATCCACTTCATTAATTTGATAAGCGAACAATTAAATTCAATTATTTCTATATTCAAGTTGCCTACGGTTTTTTATTAAATATATCCGGAATTTAGTTGTGCTTGTTCATGTAAATAACCCGTATAAGGACGTGTGAGAGCTTTTTCAAGAGGCTTTTCAATGATTCGCTTATTTGGTTCTTTACAATTAAAATTTAGGTTATTTCACGCAGATTCCCAGCTTGAAGATTAGGGATTTTGTACGTGAAATCTCAACTAAATAACCAGTGATTTTTAAAGATTTGTTCTGTGTCACATTTTTTGGAAAGAAAAAAAAATTTGAATTATAATTTTGTTAAAATTCTATATTCTGGTTTTACGAGAACGACCAAAATTTACTATTGTTACAAAAAACATTCAAACCATTTTTTTACTGTATTTGATTCTTTGTATTACAATTAATAGTTTCAAAATATTAAATCTCAGAGGTTTTAATCTATTTCAATTATTGTTTACTAGCTGATACCTGCGACGTCGTCTACGTAGGTTATTATGTTAAGAACATATTTAATTTACAGAGGAAAAACATTTCAAAAATTGAAAGCTAAAATATATTAACAATAACCGGTTAGAACTAAGCGTAGAACATTTTTAACTATATGCCAACAAATTGTTCCTGCAGAATCTGCTATTGCTCCAAGTGTATAGTTATTAGTTAATCAATAATTAATTTTTCAAAATTTTCAAATTCATAAATAAATATTGCTATATGATCCAAAATAATAACTTTTTTTAATTTTTTTTTAATGATTCCTTAAATACACTTTCCGGATCTGCAATTACTCCAGGTGTATAGTTAATTGGTAATTTAATTTTACAACAATACATGTAAAATAGTTACAAATAATTAATTATTAAAAATATTGCAAAAATTTGATCAATTAATTTGTTTGCGTAAAGAAAAGAGCAGATAGAGACCTTAAAAAAATGAATTAAAATTTTTTTAAAAATATAATTATTGATTCACTATTCCTATATCTGGAAATAGCATTTAAGGGCCAATTTAAAAAAATATAGTAAAAAAAGCTAAATTTAAGCCAATTTAAAATTCTAAAAAAGAATTTTAAAAAAAGCTACAGAATTTAAGAACTGCTAAACAAATAGAATATAGAATTCAAAAAATTTTTATTAATCTAATATTTCGCTGAGCTGCATTAAGTCTACGCTCAAATGTGAAATAATCAGTAGGCAGTGGAAGGAGAAATATATTCTCTCCAGCCAATGTGCATTAGATCGTTTGCCCCACTCTATCAAAGCGACAAAAAATCCAACGCGTTTTGCTTGTAAAAATCGCATTTCTTAAAACTTTAATTACTTTGCTTTTAATGAAGATATCGTGATAATTCCTTTTTAGATAAGGACCAAGTATATAAGAAGTAAAACAAACAAAAATTGATCGAAATCTATCCGGAAATTGGAAAACAGCTATCATTTTATTTATATAGATAGATTGAAAAGTTGTGAATGGAAAATCGTATTCATAAATTTATTGTCCACAACTGAATATCTACAATATTTCTAATAATCGAGGGTCAAAAAGCCACAATTTTACTAGAAATCTTTATAAGACTTTTTTATTTCATAATTAATATTTCTTCAGATCCTTGTTATTTTGTATTGATAAATATAGTTAGAGGGGCCATGGATCGGGATTTACAATGAACACAACAAGAATATCAGGTCGCGACGTTTCGCCATATATTAAAGCTTCATCAAGCTCTGTGTACCAAAGAAATAATTATATACAATTTGATACATCTTTACAATGTTATTATTTCAGTAACTATATTGGCCATACCTCTGAATGCTCAGCATTCTTGTCTTTGTGTAGTTTTTTATTTCAGTAAAAGCAGATAAAATCTCATTTAAAGATTTATTAAAATGTAGGTTTATTAGAAAAAAAAAAACTTACTTGTCAACAATTTAGAACCCTTTCTTGTCTCCAAAATCCAATCGTCCAAGTTACAACACTCCTTAAACCTGAAAAGAAAAAAACATTGTAATGAAAATTAGACACAAAATTTAAAAAGTTAAATCTAAGTAAATTGCAAAACTTTATTCAAATAGTTTGAAATTATTGCAAATATAAAAATTCAACAATTTTGTTTGTTTATCTGATTTTATGTGGTGCCACCCAAACCGTCTAAAAGTTTGAGTGTTACAAACTGAGAAAACACTGATACAAATAGCCACTTTGAAAGATCGAAACTTCAATATTGAACATGGGTTTTGGGTATTCTCTACATGCAGATAAAGAAAGAAACTTTTTATTTTTACAAGGGAAAGTCTTATGATAGGATACAAAAGGGACTAAATCTCTCCCCAACTGCATCCATTCCCCCCGAAATATCCACCCGATTCACAAGCGATTAGGCAAATAAAAATAGCACGTCGCTCGAATCCATTGTCCTCGCCCTCGTCTCTTTACGAGTCGCGCAACTTTAATTTTTTCAACGTATTGAACTTTTGCCTGTATATGTATATTGACGAAAGAGTTGCACCCATAAAAAGAAACGACAACGAAAAGTTTTGTATCAAAATTGGCTCGCTTTAGTTGTTGTGATTAAAGCGAGGAAATTTCCTCGAGTTTTCTTGGCAATCGAATGCTTACAGTCGTAACAATAAATTGGTCGAAAGTTAGTTTTCCTATTAGACCAATTTCCTATTTTGATTGAAGTCAATCTTACTGGGGAGAAAAAAAAAATAAAAATACCAATGTGTACATGTAGATTTTGATTCGATCGAGTTTCCACGTGATTAATTCACAAAAGTCTTTTATTTTGTTTTTTTAAGGGTTGAAATCGTTAACCATACCATAGGAATAGGGTTTTAGATGTGAATGTACGTAAATTTATTGCAAGATCGGAAATATGCGCGACCCTTTCGCATCGATGCACTGTCGTGGGATTTTTTATGCACGATGCTATGTATTTGGCGACCGCTTAAAAACGTTTTTAAATCGATTGCCCAAAATGTATTTGCGCCACATTCTTTTATTGCTAATGAACAAAGTCCCTTGACTCAAAGCCCATTACGTTTAATGGCTTAAAGGAAACCCATTATTTCCCTCCTCCTTCCGATCGTTCCATGTTTAATGTGACCGAATTGAATAATAATATTTATCGATATCAATGCATTGATCGTTGTGCAAACTTTCACAAAACTTTTCCCGTTCCAATATTTTTCTTAAGTTATTAATCCCGAACGTTTGAAACAGATAAAGGATATTGTTTTACAAATGTTATACCATCGAATCATAAATTATACATCGACTCGTACATATACAATAGTCTCTCATTTTCCTTTATCATCCAATTTCATATTATATTCTAGGCAAAGTAACTTTTCAAGTAAAATATCTTCTATTTTCCTAAACTATTGTTTTCTCAAAGTTCACGATTCAATGTAGTCAATAAAGCGTGACTTGTTTTCCCTGATATAATAAATAGAGCATAATTTCGAGGACCAATATGTTGCCATGACCAAACGTTACATGAGACTTGTTCCATCAATGAATTATTCATTCAACTTTCCAGAGAATTAGAAAGAAATTAGCACGGCCACGTAGTCATTCACGGGTTTGATTGATGATTTTTGGGGGGGATTTTCCTTTTTTCTTTTTCAAGTTACTTTCTAAGGGAAAGTTGCTGGTCGTAGAAGCTTTCACATCAAAGAATATGTACGTAAGTAATCCTCATTAACTTTTGGATGAATTCAATCAAAAACTTTAAAATGCGCACAAACTCATACATATATAGCCAAACAACTTGTTACTTTTCACGCGATTTTAAGTTTGTTCAAAGAACTTCTAAAGAGAATTATCAAGTTTTTTGTCAGCTATATAGAACAACCACCGAACAGCTTGAATTTGAAATTAAATCTTTCCAAGTTTGAGAAAATGTGTGCTAATAGTTTCGTCAAGTCTATATTAAAACATTTGTGGCGTCTAAAAGTTCAAACAAAAAAAAATATTTTGAGGGATTTGGTATCTGAAAATAATTCCAATCTTATTTTTAGTTTAAAGATGTTTAACCAATGGTAAACTTCTTACAAAAAAAAATTATAAAAATTTAAAGCTCATAAAGTTGATTTCTCAAATTAAAATATATAAAATACTTTCTTTTACTACTATATAAGTACTTAGTAAAGGAATTATTGAAATCGGGTCAAATTTTTTGAATTCAAGCTTTCACTGAAAATACATGTTTTGAGATCCCCTGAATCCAAAAAAGTGGTTTTTGAATTGGAAACATGGCTGCGTGTGTGTGTGTTGCTGTGTGCCACAGCAATATCGTATCGAAAGCTTTATGCAAATTTCACGAAACTTTGAATTTTGTCTTCATATTACATCTAATTGTGTCCCGAAGCTTTTGGTTAAAATAAAAGCTCTATTATTTTATTTAAGGTAGCATCAACTACTACGAGCATTAGCGACCGTCGAATCCGAAAACCCAGAAAAAAATCTTGAGCTTTCATTGGGATTCGAACCCAGGACCACTTGCGTATAGGGCAACTATCGAGTCAACCACGCCACTAAGTGACATTCAAGCTCTAATTTATACTAGGAGCTTTTTCAATTATTTTCAAAAACGGCTCCAAGGATTTTCTTTAAAATTTTTATAGACCAGGGTAAATAATTTTTGAGCAGAAATAAAAATTATAGTAGGATGAAACCTGTTAGAAAAGAAAGCGAATATAACAAAAACGAAAGGAAAAATAAATTACGGTAGATCTTAGGTGGGTAAGTGAAAGGGGGGGGGGGGAGTTTAAAGTTGTAGATAATAAGTAGATCTATACTTGTTGTGCTAACACTTTTTTCACATAACCTCAAAATTATTGTGAAAAATTCCAAAAGCCAAGTTTTTAGTTTTTAATTTGTATCGTAATTTTTTTATGAAATTTTATAAAAATTTACCTTTTAATGTCCCAAATACAATGTAATTTTTTTTTCAAATATTAATTTTTTTACCTTAATATCGAAAAAGCACCCTAATTTTCAATCGAAAATTCTCACGTCAAAATATCTGATTTTTTAAAAAAGTTGGTGAGCTTTTTGTTTGCTGAAACCTCTACTTTTTGATGATGTAAAAAATATATACATTACAATGTTAAATGTTCTCAGAAAATGCAATAATTAAAGTGTCATTTTTAATAAATTGCTAAAAATTGTACATATTATGTAACACAATTTTGAACAATTTATTAAAATTTACACTTTAATTATTGCATTTTCTGAGAACATTTAACATTACAATGTATATATTTTTTGCACCATCAAAAAGTAGAGGTTTCAACAAACAAAAAGCTGAGCAACTTTTTAAAAAAATCAGATATTTTGACGTTAGAATTTTCGATTGAAAATTAGGGTGCTTTTTCGATATTAAGTTATTATAAGGTAAAAAAACTAATATTTAAAAAAAAACTACATTGTATTTGGGACATTAAAAGGTAAGTTTTCACCAAAGTTCGTGTAATTTTATTTTTTTTTTTGTAAAAGATAAAAATTAAAAACCAAAAACTTCGTAATATAAATTTTTCACATAAATTTTGAGGTTATGTAAAAAAAGTGTTAGCACAAAAAGTGTAGATCTAGTTATTACCTACAACTTTACTATTTAAATTTTTTTCCATAGGACTTGTAGTTTTGTCGAAAATCATGATAAACCGTTTCTAACCTCAACCCCACCCCTTTTCCACTTCCCTACCTCAGATCGACCGTAATTTATTTTTCCTTTCATTTTTGTTTTATTCTCTTTCTTTTTCAATGGGTTTCATCCTACTATAATTTTTTGTTACTTTTTACCATTTTCATAGGCTAAAATCATTGGTCTATTAGGCTCATTTAAGCCTAGAAAATTTTTATTTGTAACTTTTCCTGACAAAATTCAAATAAGGACGGTTCTGGTGTTAAGAATAGGAATTCGTATATGTATATAGAAAAGGCTGTGTGCATATTCTATCTATATGTCATCTCTATCTCATTATCTATACATTATCAATCTCATTATCAATACAGGGGTTATAGTTCTTTTAACCAACAGCGAGTTTCATCAATGAAAGTAAAAGATATATAGCAGGAGATATTTAAATCTTGGCACTAAATTAGCAATCAACAAGCAATATTTTATTATAAATCAGTCCTTAAATTAACCTTAATAGCACAAGATTACAGTGGCCCCATGGAGTTTTTGAATTAGGTTTTTCCCTTCATACTATCAAAAATGTCACTGTTGGTGGTATCTATAGGAAATACGTTTTAAAAATTCTAAAGAACCAAGTGATTGGGTACAGTGACCCTACAGTTTTAATCAAATTTTTTTTTCCTCTTTAAACCGGAAAACGTAGCTTTTGGTACTGCCTCTAGAAAATAGAAGTCTTAAACACTGAAACGCAATGAGGGGGCGTCCATTTATTACGTGAGGCATCTAAGAAAGGGTTCAAAGCCGAATCTCATCTATTCTTACTTTAGGGCGGGGGGTGGTGTTTCGGTAAATACCACGTAATTTTTTCCGCAAGAAACAGATAAAAATTGCGAAAAAATTGGCATCGAGTAAAACATGCTCCTTCGCTAAAATACGACCACATATTACACAATTATATTTATCGTGGTTTGGCGAATTCCGCAAAGTTGTAAAGTAGCCCGTCGTTACGCGCCGAACGCGCTACTCGACGAAGCAATTTTCAATACTAGTCTTAAGTAGGTAAATTAAAATATTAAGCGAATTATTATTATTATTTTTTATTTTAGAATAAATCCAATGCATTTACAGTAGAAACACATCTCACGATATTTCACCAGAGGGCGGTCCAAAAGTCGCCAAAAACGCGTAATTAAATACGCGCCTTCTAACTCCAGCGGAACGGTAAACGGATCGGTAAATTCGATCGGTTATCATCTCTTAAATAATCTAAAACATAACTTCTGGACTCTGGTCCTATCAGAAAGTAGAATTTTTGAATGTGTCGTGGCGATTATGTCGGCGCGATTTTGTCGGGTCACACTGTATATTTGTGCTATTGACACCTTAGCTATTCCATAAAGATTATTAAAAACAGGATATTAAAAATCTAAAGAATTCAAATTCTAGAAATAGCACCGGAAGTGATGTTTCTGATTTTTATGAGGTGGATATTTTAAATGTAAATATTCAGTTTTAGGAGGTAATTTTAGGAGAAGGTACGTTTCAAGTATTTTTCTACTGATAAAAACCTGGCTCGGTAGAATTTAATGAATAATAACATTCTCAAAACGAACGAAATCGGAGGAAGACTAAAATATTTTTATCCTTTTGAGTAAACCTATATATACTCTAAAAGGATTACCAGTGAGTTATTATGGTGAAATGGTCCAGGTTTTATAAACGACACTTTGTAGATATTAAACGTTGTATTTATTCGGATTTACGTTATACGTATATTACAGGTATATCGATCATGATCTTCCGATCATAGATCCGATTATGGATTATGGATACTGACTATTATATTTTGAGACCTTTTATATTAATTTATCAGGCTACATTTCGTGTGGAAGGGGGACACATTAATTATCCGCAAAGTCTGGCTCAGCATAATTATCGATTGATCGAAGACGCCTGATAGTGCATATTTAATGAAACCAGTTCACGAATTGGCAATTGCAAGTTACATCGGCAGCAAATTTATGAATTATGAAATTTGCCGCGATTCGTGAATTGGCTCATCTCAATGGTGAGAATTTCTTGTAAGAAGAAAAAGACTGTGAAAATTACGTGGACTTATAACAAGTATAAATCGTATATTGACGAAGAAAACACCAAAACGATGGGCGGTCATTTTTTTTATTTTTAAACTTGCACTTTTTTAAATTCAAAAATTTAAGTTTTTAAAAGAGATTAAAAAAATTTTCCCGATCAATTTATTTAAAAAATTATGAAACGAAAAATAAATTAGTAAATAATGAAACCTTGGAAGGACAATCTGAATAAAATATGCATTTCATTTGATATAAATATATGAAATTTTCGATGGTATAACCTTGGTACATCCAATAAAACTGTCCATTAACTTTGAAATACGCATCGAACAATAAGCAAAAGATACAATTTTCTTCATTATTTTTTATCATTCACATTTATATTCCCTCATTTTCTCCATGTTTTTTTTTTCGTTTAATATTCGTTGCGAGCACACAAATTGTGTGCTCATCGCTCATATTATTTCCTTATTTTTTTCCATATATTGATTTTCAACATGAAATACACCACATTTGTATTCGATACAAAATTTGTAGCTTCTTGAATTTTCCATTCTAAACATATTTGGTCTAAGAAAAAAAATTTAACCTAATTAATTCAAAACAAAAAGGTCGGCATAATACAGGTGAAATGGTTTCTTCATCCTCTCACCAGATCGGTTAATGCGAAGACATTAAAAGCCGAAAGCCACTTACTTTCATCATGTTTTCTCGTAGTCCCTAACAGATATTAATATCTTCGCCTCCACATACCTGCATTTGTAATTAGGTTAGAGCCAAAACTATGCGCAGATATAAACAAGGAAAAATTTGCCCAATTTTCACCGGTTTCGACCATGTATTTCCGTCGTTACAACACTTCATCGGGGATTTGGCCTGGCCGAGTGAAACGTTTCATCCCACGTCCCGCATGCAAAATTGAATACATAAAAGAAGACCCCGTATAACTAATTGCCAAATTATATTTTCCCTTCAAATTCATGCATAAATTACGCGTTCGGAACCGCACTCACCGAATTTGTATGCGCAACGTGAGAGCATTGCCGACGAAAAATCAATTGAGGCTCTTTTTTGCGTTGCTAATATGTTATTAATTGCTGCAAATCCTAAGCATTAATCCCGAATTATTACTATTAATAAATGCTTATGACCCAAATTACCAATCAAAACTTAATTAATTTTCTGTCGTGTCCCCATAAAGTTTAGCATTTATTCCCAAATCAATTACATTATCAACCGATGACAAACATGCAAAAGCCCAACATGTTCGACTCGTTCTTTTCACACATATCGTCGCTTCTTTTCTATCTAACACATTTAGCTTTGTTTTACCTTCTTCCCATTAGTGAACTCATAACTTGTATGCAAGTGACTCTCAAAGTATGAAACTAGATTTTTAACAAGATTTTAATTTTTTAATGTCGCAGCAACTACTATGGTCATTAGCAACCGTCGAATCCGAAAAACCATTAAAAAACCTTGGGGTTTCATTGGAATTCGAACCCAGAACCACCAGCATATAGGGCAACTATCTACTCAACCACACTACTAAGTGATCTAATTTCAATTTAAGTAATACAAAAAATTGAGACGTAAATTGTTGATTTATTAGGTTTGTTCCAAACGTCTTTCTGGTGATGTTCAAACACTGATCCCAACAGGCAATTCTTAGGATGATTGGAACAGTTCTATTTAAAAAAATCTAAATATCAGGTTTAATAAGCAAAACCAAGTCCAAATAAGCAAGTTTTGGTCTTGCTTTGATCATTACTAGTTGTGTTCTCCCCTCCTCCTTATCCCGATATATAATAATCCTAACGAAAAAATTATAATAATAGAACTTATTTTGTGTAAAATCTAATTTATTACTCCCTACACTTACACACCATTAATGGGAACCTCTAGAATTTAATTCAGGAATTTTATCGCTACACGTAGTCAAAAAAAAAAACAGACTACAGCATTTATTTTTTTAAATGTTTCCGCTTTTATGTTGTTTTTATCCAAGGTTATTAGATACATAAGGTATGCTCACTTGGCTAGGCGGCGTTTCTTTGATCTCTGAAAATGACGTCACTGGTTTGTTGACTGGCGCGAGAATTCAAAATATATGGCTAAGCAAGGTATAGATTCTAGAAGAAATATATCTTTCTTTTTCAATTAATACAAAATAACAAAGAAAAATCAAATTAATATTTAATATGTTCATAAAAATTAACTATTGACATAATAAAAGTTAAAATTTTTTTGTTAAAAAGATTTAATTACCTAAATTAAAAGCATTTTTTATTAAATATAATAGTGCCAACCAAATACAGTCACCATGTGGAATCCCCCACAAACCAACGATAACTAATGGGCTCTAACGCCTCTTCTGGCTTCTGTCAAAAACAACAAACCCAGTGACGTCAGAGCAAGTCAAAGTGAGCACCTTTTGGTTTTTATGGACGATATTGACTATGGACGGTTGTTTAATTGTTGAAATAACTAAACGTTGTTTACTGGAAACCAGTTAAAGTCATAACAAATGTCATAAAAAATATTACTTGATTCAAATAATAATACTAACAATATTAGAGTATATACGTAGGTAATATAAGATCCAAAATAATTACAAGTAGGTATTATTTAGCAAACTTTAGTTGAATTCATTATTAGTGGGTATAAAGAATGGATAAAAGATCCCAGCAATATACTGTTAATAGGCCTATTTAAAAATTTAAAAAATTAATTTCTGTCTCAGGACTTATTTTCTTGACGAAAACCATATTATGGCATATACAATACAAGCCATAAAGCAATAAATGCATTTACGAAATGCATCGACTCATGGCTGCTTATTACAAACCTGTCCCTGGATGACCTCATTTTGATGGTGAGCGACAACTAATTTCTTAAAACGACTTTTTTTAAATGAAAGATGGATTATAAATGCACTAATAGCATTTTTAAAAAAAGGTGTCATTTTAAGGGTTGATGTAAAAAACTACCCTCAAAAAATAAAAATAAAATTTTTCATCATTTATAGATTTATAAAAATTCTAAAAAAATATATATATTATGCGTTTTATCAATAGCTACGTACAGTTTTAATTTCATGAAAAAATCTTTAATAGTTTTCTTGAAAAAAAATTTTAACGTCTGGGGTAGTTTCCCCCGTAACTCCAACACAAGTGGGGGTAGCGGGTTAAAATTGCGCGACAATAAGTTTTTCATAGAGAGGAATCAGCACACGGAAGCATTTTTCAAAAACCGCCTGGGGCACTTTTCTTTTGGCTAATGGGCTAGATCCTTTATATTATTGAGGATTTTAAGATCATTATGTAGAAAATACAGACTCCAATGATCGAAAGATAAAAAAAAATTATTTACCTCTAACTTTTAATAAACCATATCAAAACCTACATTTATTTATACTATATATAGAGAGATTCATTAATTGATTTGATTTTCAAGCTACTTGACCTGAATTTCAAACTACTTGATCTAAACTTTACTTAAAAATCAAGTCAAACTCGAGTCATATATTAATGTCAAATCAACGCAAGCATTGCCTTTGCAAGTTGCTTCATTTATAAATCAAAATATCAGCACAGTTAATTAAAAAAAATGTTCAACTACTTGATTTAATAAATTTCTACTTGTATGTTCAATTCTTGACATTTTCCACCTCCTTATCTTGTTAAAAATTGATCTTAGGGAAAATATTTAAATAATCTTATTTTGTGTTATAGTTTACCTTAAGTCTCTCAAATTTTTCGTTAGAACAAAGAGTTCTTGAAATATTTGAGAAAGCATTAAGAAGGGGTTCTTCAACTCCTCACCACTCCCAAGATTCTCACCTCATCAGAACTTCTAGTATATTGTTCTGAAAGTTCATCGTTGCCAATGGTGGATTTATCTATAAGCTAAACAAGCTATGCTTAGGGCCCTCTCTTTCTGGGGGTCCCCAAAAAATTATCCGAGTGAGCAATTGTCATACCTATACACTTACATATACTGAAGCATAATGTGTACCAATTATTTGTTCAAATTTAAATAAATGACATGCATTAAAATGCACTTTTATAGCTATATTATGTTCTACTCATAGTTTGCAAGATCTCAACCAGAAGTTATAAAAATGGAGCTCAAAAAAGGAAAAAGAATTAGAGAGCTGAAGAAGAGCTTAGCAAGTTAACAAAATTAGGAAGTTTCTTAACAAAAATAGATAAGGGACCTGATGAACCAAAAGCCTCTATGTTTCGATCATTGGAGTCTGTATTTTCTACATAATGATCTTAAAATTCTCAATAATATAAATTAATTAAATAATAATGAAAATGCACGTTATATTCACTTGTTGGCATTTTTACTCTTCGTATCTATTTAGTACCTATAAACTTGATTCTCTAAAAAAAAGTTTTTAAGGGATACATAAAAGGGAGATTTGTCAATCCATCGTCATCCCCAACCTTCATCTTTGTTATTAAAAAAATTTAAATTTCGCTGACTTTGGACTTAATTATTATATTTCACAAATACAATTCACAAAACAAGTTATGAATTTAAGCAAAATTAAATGTAAAAATTCACAAACCGAAAAATCCAAATTGTTAATTTTGTATCTCCAGATACGTATTTCAAACGCCATGCGTTCGTCATCAGTGGATCAAATTGAAGTGTCTTCGAGAACAATTTCGTGCTGATTCACAAAATAGTCCCGAATTGACCTCAACTTATAGGTCCTTTCGATCCCTTTCTCTTTTACAATCGCTGCAGCCGGGGGTGCAATCCTTTCGTCCATTCTCTTCTTACCCTTTCCCAAAACGCCGAATAAGGCCGAATCCTGAATCGGTCCTTTCTCCCAGTTTAAAACTTTCCCTTTTCTTTTATAAATTTCAATGCTTTCGATGGCATCCAATCTCTTGTTCTGTTGAACATTTTTCAGAAGTTTTACTTCGGCTAACTTGTGGCCTGTTTCAACAGTATGTTCTACCACACAAGATTTTTCCGTTCTGAAGTATTTTAAATTTACCAGGTGGTCCTTGTATCTAGTTCCTATTTTTCTCCTGGTTTGCCCGATATAGCATTTCTCGCATTCCATACACGCAATTTGATAAATACCTGATTTTTGAAGATCAGGTATTATCAGGAATTATAGGAATATCAGGTTTTTATCCTTGCAACGCGCTGGTGAATAGACTTCTGAACGTGCCATTGGCGGATGAACTCTACACGAAAGAGTTGAATTACATAAAAGGAGTGGCGGCCTTTAATGGATTTTCGACCAACGTTGTGGAGTTTATTCTGAAGAAGGCTGTTTGGAGGAAAAAACTGATGGACGTCACAACCTTAGGATCTGAGGAGGAGAAACAAAACAAATGGGTGAGGCTGACATTTTTCCCTGGGGTATCTAATAAAATTTCAAACATTTTGAAACAATACGATATAAAGGCAGGATACACGACAGCTAAACTAAAGGATATTTTCCTGAGTTGCAAGGATAAAATACCTGATCTTCAAAGATCAGGTATTTATCAAATTGCGTGTATGGAATGCGAGAAAAGCTATATCGGACAAACCAGAAGAAAAATAGGAACTAGATACAAGGAGCACCTGGCAAATATAAAATATTCCAGAACGGAAAAATCTTGTGTAGCGGAACATAATGTTGAAACAGGTCACAAGTTAGCCGAAGTAAAACTTCTGAAAAATGTTCAACAGAACAAGAGATTGGATGCCATCGAAAGCATTGAAATGTATAAAAGAAAAGGGAAAGTTTTAAACTGGGAGAAAGGACCGATTCAGGATTCGGCCTTATTCGGCGTTTTGGGAAAGGGTAAGAAGAGAATGGACGAAAGGATTGCACCCCCGGCTGCAGCGATTGTAAAAGAGAAAGGGATCGAAAGGACCTATAAGTTGAGGTCAATTCGGGACTATTTTGTGAATCAGCACGAAATTGTTCTCGAAGACACTTCAATTTGATCCACTGATGACGAACGCATGGCGTTTGAAATACGTATCTGGAGATACAAAATTAACAATTTGGATTTTTCGGTTTGTGAATTTTTACATTTAATTTTGCTTAAATTCATAACTTGTTTTGTGAATTTTTGTGAATTGTATTTGTGAAATATAATCTTTGTTATTGTTGTACATAGTTGAGAACTATTTTGGCTAACTTTAACTGATTTCCAGTAAACAACATTTAAATATTTCAACAATTAAACAACCGTCCATAGTCAATATCGTCCATAAAAACCAAAAGGTGCTCACTATATTTAATAAAATATGCTTTTAATTTAGGTTATTAAATCTTTTTAACAAAAAATTTTAACTTTTATTATGTGAATAGTTAATTTTAATGAACATATTAAATATTAATTTGATTTTTCTTTGTTATTTTGTATTTATTGAAAAAGGAAGATATATTTCTTCTAGAATCTATACCTTACTTAGCTATATATTTTGAATTCCCGCGCCAGTCAACAAACCAGTGACGTCATTTTCAGAGATCAAAGAAACGCCGCCTAGCCAAGTTAGCATACCGTATGTATCTAATAACCTTGGATAAAAACAACATAAAAGCGGAAACATTTCATAAAATAAATGCTGTAGTCTGTTTTTTTTTTGACTACGTGTAGCGATAAACTTCCTGAATTAAATACTAGAGGTTCCCATTAATGGTGTGTAAGTGTAGGGAGTAATAAATTAGATTTTAAACAAAATAAGTTCTATTATTATAATTTTTTCGTTAGGATTATTATATATCGGGATAAGGAGGAAGAGAGAATTGTACACAACTAGTAATGATCAAAGCAAGAAGACCGAGACTTGCTTATTTGGCCTTGGTTTTGCTTATTAAACCTTCTTGACCTTTTAAGAATTAGCTTCTGTGAAAGACAACCTTGATAAATTTTTTCAACCAAAAACTCTCAACCAATCATCCTTAAACGATCGAAAAGTCTTTATTAAAATTTAGGAATCGAAAAAGAATTATGAACCTATGTGGTTTTTTTTAAATGATAAAAAGTTCAAGTTGCAAAATCTTCGACAGTTGTAAAATATTCACCAATCGATTACATAGTCAGAGATATGCTCTCCTCGGTTCGCCTACAGGAAATTTCGTTTAGACTCTAACCCACTTTACTGGGGACCACCCGAATCGATACCAGGCCATAAATCAAATCGAATAAAATCGATGCAACAAAACCCGGCTTTTTTTCATCCCCCACAAACGCTGATGCGCGCACCGACCACGAAAAAAATTTTACCAATGAAATTAATTCGCAATGAATTATATTTGATCAAATTATAAAATTTTCATCGACAAAATCATATTTATATCGACTCGACTAATTCACCGTGTAACGATTTGAATATTTAAATCGTCAATAAAACGGTTTTTTTTTTTGTTGTGTTTATTTAATCTAAACGAGAACGTTTAGTTTTAGTTAGTGAAAACACGAGGCAAGTAATTAATCATTCTGCCAACTATCTTCGCAAAAGGAAATTTAAGGAAATATTTCATGATTATATCCGCTGTTATTAGCATACAACTTAAACATTATGTTTTATGAAAATAATCTTTGATATGAGCTTAATGTCTTCATGTCGCTGATATTTAATTTAATTTAAGAGCACACACACAGTTTATTGATTCAAATATTTGAGCCTGAAGCGAAAAATCTAAATTTAGTAAATAGTTTGCGCGTATATACCCACTTTCTCATTTAATAAAGTTGATGTTTTACACGCTTGCTATTAACTTGGTACACACTTACCTACATGGTACATACATAGTACATCCTGTGTATGAGACTCAAAAGCCAACAAGTACACTCCCACACCAATTTATCAATGTCTAATCTTTTATGCCAATCACGAATCAACCCCTAGTATAAACACGTTAATTAGGCTCCTTTGAATATGAATCAGGCTAAAAGCGCTTCTGGCTGCTGGTATCAGCTAGTGTTAGGGAAACAATTTCAGCGATAGTGTGGCAGAGAACGATTAGTCTCGAGACGCAAAAACCTCGTTTGGTTGATAAATATGATGATATATTAGCAATTGCGGTGCCTTCAAGTATCAGCAATAAATTTATGTTAATTGTGTTCGATATTTACTACTTTTATGGAATCAATAGTCGATTTCGTGTAAGGGTTAAAAAAGTCATTTAGAAAATTTTAAAACTAAAAAATTTTCGGTTCAAAGTTCTTTCTTTGGAATACATAAAATTTTCTTTTAAGACCTCTCATTTTTTACTAAAAAGTACTTAGAAAATAGCTTGTGAAAGCTTATGAAAAATGTGATTTAGAGTAGTTTTTTGAAAGCAAATGAAATTTAAAATTTGGCAGTTAACGCACTGAAAGTTGTTGATTGAAATATTTTCGTTTCACGTGCCATCACAACGTTCCTAAGTTAGATATACTCGTAAGTAGGGGTACTAGAAACCTTCTAAGAGGAATTTATAACTTCCAAGTACCGCAAAGTTTTCAATGTCCTTAAATATTTGTAAAATTCAATTTGGAATTTTAAATATTTTCTGCCATTCTAAGGGTCCTAGGAGAGACTTAAAAGTTCGTAACCCAATCTATTTTTTCCAATGTCTAACTCTAATCTGGGGTTTGGTGATCATTTCGACCAGTTTAGAAAAAAAATTTTTATCAAAAATTTTAATAAAACAGATTTTGGATCTTTAAACTGGATTTTTAATCTTCAAGTGTTAGTGCAAAAAAAAATATCTGCTGCGAGGCGTCACAGTACTTACTTTTATTTTCATTTATGAAACTCGCTGTTAATTAAAAGAAATATAAGCTGTTAATTAAAAGAAATATAACCTTCACCTCAGAACCGCCCTTATTTGAATTTTCCCAGGAAAAAGTTTCAAATAAAGCTGGTAGGTATCAATAAGTCTAAGAACTATAGAAAGTTTAAAGAAAATCGTTGTAGCCGTTTTCGAAAAAAATTGAAAAAGCTCAAAAACGCCAAGAGTAAAGTAGAGCTTTCGGTTAACCGATTTCAACCAAAAGCTTCGCGGCAGAACTTCAAGGTATAATATGTAGGTCAAATTCCAAGTTTGGTGAAATTCGGATAAAGCTTTCGATACGATATGGCTGTCACACACAGACACACACTCAGACATGTTTCTAAAAACCACTTTTTGGACTCAGGGGACCTCAAACCATATATTTTCGGTGAGAGCTCGAGTTGGAAAATTCGACCCGATTACAATACTTTCTTTACTATCTATATAGTAGTAAAAGAAAGTAAAAACAAAGGTCACTTAGTGGCGTGGTGGACTAGACAGTTGACTTATACGCCAGTGGTCCTGGGTTCGAATCCCATGAAAGCCTAAGATTTTTTTTTGGGTTTTCGGATTCGACGGTCGCTAATGACCAAAGTAGTTGAAGCGACCTTAAATAAACCAAAAAAAAAAAAAAAGTAAAAACAACTATTAGATATAGCTAGGTACCTATACCAAAATCCATCTAAGTGAGGTTTACCACTTTCAAATGGTAGTTAATTTTAAATACTCGCAAATCTTTATCACAATTTAATTCGAAATCTAAAATGCTTTCCACTTTTCTGAGGGTGCTTCAAAGGTTGAAAATTGTGAAACCTAATTTTTTTCAAGCCTGAACTTGTATTTGGATTTTGATGATCATTTCGATGATTTTAGAAAATCGTTTTTTATCAAAAACCAGCGAAAATAGATTCCTGGGTCTTTATAGAGTTTGTTAGCTGTGAGACTTTTAAGAGGTCGTAAAAGTGTTTGAATATCCTAGGTAAAGAACCTACAGAAAGTTCATTCTAATTCACTAATTGTCACTTACTATTGCACTGTTCACTTTATTTACAATGTTCACAATTTATTAAACACTGTTCACTTTCACTATTTATTTTAACACTGGTCGAAGATTTCTTTCACACTGATCATTTTCCGAGAAACTGTTCACGCTGACAATTTATTTTCATACTGTTCAAGTGACTCGTCGAAGATTTATTTCAATACTGACTCGCCTTATGCTTGTCCGGGGCTTATATAGGATTTTGGAATCCGTCTAGAAAATTCGGCTCTATTGTCCCTGGACTTTCTATTTTTCTCGGAATATTTCATTGCCCAAACTTTCTATGGTTCCAGGAAAAATAGATCGTTCTAGAAGCTTCACCCCTTCTTAATTCACCGAGTAATCCATTTCGTTAAATCCTCTCGATAGGTGGTCGCCCGCCCACCTCCACCTCATAACCACGCCGCTTCCTAATTTGCCGGCTAACACTCCCAGACTCTGAAAATGGCAAAGCTCCTCCATCTTGAGTTTGTGACACTATTATTTATAGATTTCTATTGATTTAAGAACTTTCTAAGACATTAATCCTTGTGGTCTCGTTTATTGCATCTGTTTCGTTTAATTTCACGCTTTTTTCATCACTTTAATGATAAATAATTATGATTTCTTAATAAGGGTAGTTAGCTTTAAAGTAGTCATAAACATTGTGGAGAGCTACAAATAGTTCGTAATAATTGTTTTGGAATCTTTTTATAGGTTTTGCACTATTCCGGGGGTTGTTTGGAATTTTCAGGGAAATATTCGGAAAAAATAGCACAGAGAGAGGAAGGGGATACAAGCATGAAATCTAATGCCCTTGAACTTATTCATGCTTCTTTTCTTCCATACCCATACTCTTATTTGTACTTTAATTGTCGTTTCGAGTAATTTTAAGAAATTTTTTTTGTTTGTAAACCTAATAAAAATCCTTTACATCCCTTATGGATGGGTCTTTAAGGGAGATTAGCAACTTTTGAGTGTTCGTAAAAATATTTGGATCTTAGGTTTTATCAATGTACAAGACTCATAAGTGGCATTAACGAGTATAAAATTTTACTCAACTAGTCAGCTATTATAGCATTTTCTGTTCCGAGGGTTTCTAACCTAAGTTTTTTGAAACCTTAAGGTTACTTGACAAGAATTTCGCAAATGATCACCTTTCCTTTAAGTTTTACTTATTTTATTTACCACTTAAACGCTTCAAGAAAACCACGAATTCAAACGATTTGGCGTGAAATTTTTCTGTAAAAAACCAAAAACTTGAGTTTAAAGTTGGAATTAAATAAATATTATATAAAAGACAAAAGCCGAGTGTTCTATCTACAGAAACCCGTATTATTTTCCCCCCATTATTATCATTGAAAACGTTAAAAATCTCTCGTTACAACTCAAGTTAAATTTAATGACTTTATCAAGATTAGAGATAAGGAAAAAAGCGCCTTTTTAATACACCAATATCATATCGTTAAATCTATGACATACATTATACAAATGCGAAACTTAAAGCGTTTTCCCCCCCTTTTGCCTCTGCGCGACTCGTTTATGGCGAACGCGTTTAATGAATCTACGAAATAACAACGAAATGCACTAAACGAATGTGTTTGAAAGCCTTAAAGCGCTATTAGCTTTCAAATTGGTTCGCCATGTGCCGGCTTCGTCGTCGCTACGACACCGATTGGTGCTTTCGAGCTTTCTGAATTATTACAAACGCTTATTACCAGGCGAGCAGCATCAAAAACCTCAAGCGACACGGTGAAAAATTTGTGTATGAAACATCATAATTATTTCGCAATTAATTAGAGAAAATCCGCGACAATTAAAAACGGCTTAAATGGGTGAGGCTTTGTAACGTTGCACGGCTTTGAACGATAATTGTGCGAGTTGTAAAAATGGAAAGAATTTCAATGGAAGCATTTGCAATTTTTTAAATATGAAATGATTTCTGTAATTGCAAATAAAATGCGAGGAAAATTGCATTGTTTGCGTTAGATGTATCATATTGGCATTTCTCAAGGTAGTGCTTTCAACTTTCAGTCAGATATTCGTTAGGAGGTAAATATAGGGCAGTAACAGTGGTGTTATATACACACACATACACACATGTATATGTACCACAACGGTATAGTGTGTCGACCAAGTGTGGGAAAATCAATATGCGCGACAAAGACAGACTATAAAGCAGTGCGGTGTGCCACTGTGGGCGGAGGAATGGTCGGAAAAGTGTGCTTTCGATTCTCGCATTTTCCTCGACAAGGAATGAGTACTAAACACGAAAGAAACACATAGAGATCGGGGAGAAAAAAAAACTGTGCTACTATGTTATAGTCACTAGGTGATTACTAAAGAAAATTCACTCTTAGCCAATAAAAGCTCACTTAACGACTAACTGATAACAACTTGAAAAACTTCTTCAAATCAAATAATAAATTTAATCAATCATTATCCAATATCATCTCAAAATTTGTACATTTCATGGTTTCCACCCTCCAACATTGGATCTAAACAAATATTTTCATCTCATTTCCATCATACCACCATAGTCTATAATATTGTGTAACTAATAGGCCTGTCGTCAACAGACGCACTTCTTCTTCAATCGCTCGAAATTAATTCAAGATTAAAGCGGCATATTACCGACTGTATAAGTCTGCCAGCGACACTCTAATCATGTCTTGATGAAAAAAAATTTTATAATAAAAGTTTAAATCGTTTCGAAAAAAAATCGACATGTTAGTACATAGATTCATCTCGTTTGTTCCGGGTCGAGAGATTGGAAGCAAAATGAGAACAAAAAGTTCGTGTGTATACAAGTGTTTGTTTCAGTCTGGCTCTCGGTGGAGATTTCCTCGAGGAAAATCGGGGAAATCAAAGGCGACGAGACATGTCAAGGACTTAACCTTAATTTTTCACACAGTAAATACTTAACACAAGTGAATTGTTTCGGTTTGGAGAGAAACGAGGTAAATTGTTTAATGATTAAGAAATTTCAACCTTTCGACAAAAAAGGTTTCGTAGATTTTCGGGGTAGATATCAATGATTATTTCGTTTAAATTTTAATAAGAGCTTTTATGGTGGTTTGGTTCATTGGAAATTCGTGGAACTAATTTGTCGTTGAAACTGTTGCATCAGCTTTCTTAGAAGCTGGAAACTTGTGACACACCACAAATCTTCCACGTGCATGAATTATGCAACCTAAGCTGTCCCCAACAAATAACAAAGTTGGTGCAGCGTGGTTTTAAAGCTTTCACATAATGATTTCATATTCATATATTTCCTATAATCAGATTTTATTTTATTTCGCTTAAAACGTAAAGAATGTTATTCTTTCAACTCAAAGTATACGTTTAGGTAGAAGGACCGAGGAATCGTTTAAAATAATATTGATAGTAGAACTATTCGGTAAAGATGGAAGAGAAATGTAAAATTAGATATGTTCATTGGATTTTTACAAATTTTGGTAATTTTTACAATTAAAGAAATTTAGTGGTTATACCTAGTTGAATTTAAGGAGAAAAAATTATAGTCTATAATAGGTTTGTTCACGGAAGGTGATTCTGAACTGGTAACGAATCAATCCAAGTGGATAGGAAAATCGCCAAACGCATACACGCTTATGAATGAACTGATTAAGGGTTATTTTCTCGTGAACGAGTTTGAAAATGTTCGGAAGTAAGACGATGATTAACGAGAACCCACGAAAATTGTTAATTGAATTAAACGTTGACAGACTTTGATGCCTCGTTCACACGAGTCAACTTAGGCGACCGATTTTAGTTAATCGATCAAAAGTGGAATGAAAAACCTAACCTAACTGAATAATCAAACATTTAAATGAAGCTTTATGTATAAAGTTTCCCAAATAAACCCTTAAAAAAATGTCTTTAAATAAAAAATGTTAAAAATTTTACTTTAATTTGCTTAAAAAATAAAATAAAAAATAAAATAAAAAAGTTTTTCATTTATTGAGAACCAATAAAAATGTGTTTCTATTTAAAGCTACCAGAACCTACTAGAACCAGAAAAATTTCCAGATTAAACGTAACAAATGCCTTTTTAAAACTAATCAAATACAAAAACTCTTGATGGTTACTTGCTCCGTTTTCTTAAACATTGCAAAAACCAATAGTAAAATTATAATTAAAGTTTTTTTTTTACAAATTGGTTTTTAAAAAAGTACGAATATATTACTTTGTTGAAGCTTGTAGGTTGTAGGCATCCGAAATTTAGCAAGTATTTTTCTTAACTTGTGTACGAACCAATAGCGATGCTTTAATATTAAAGCTTTGTTACGTGAACTATAAAATTTCATCAGATTAAATATATGTAAGTAGTTTAGACCATTTTGAATATTTAAACTAATACTTTAAAAATTTATGTTTACTTCTATGTTACTGTTTGAGACTGAGAACCAAAAAGCTTAATCCTATTCATAGGTATCCCAATGGAACCATAACTTCTTCGTAAATTAAAAGTCTAGTTACAGTTGTTTTATTTCAAAATCTAAGTTATATCTTACACATCAAATATCATTGATATTCTTTCAACTGTTGCAAAATCTTACACTCTAATCCTACAGGAGTATTATTCCAATATAAAAAATAGTCTATGTTACTCCGTAATGATTTCTCTTTCCGTTGTTGAAAGAACTTTTCAATCTACGTATTCATTAGTTTCAGAAATTACTTTGTACAAGTAAACAAACATTTCCTGTTTATTTAATAGCATAGATTCATCATCATACCTATATAGGTAGTACCTATTATTTCAAAGAGGTTTTGTTTTTCTGGAGTGGCAAGATCACTATACTTAACCAAAATTAATTATTCGCATGTCATTTTAAAGCTTATATTCCCTACTTTTGGTGAAAATTAAAAAAAATAAATAAATAAATTTCTTTGTACAAAAAAAATTAATTTAAAAAATGTTGCCAATTTTGAGGTCTCATCTAGGAGCAATTTCTAACAACAAACACGTGGCAACTGTGAAATTATTTCTATTTTAGAATTTTACCTTATAAAATTAATTGCATAAAATCGACTTACAGTACGGGAAATAAAAACATTGCACTTCGGAAAAAATTAAGTGAAAACTAATTTTTTCATGAAGCTCATTTCAGAGGTCAAAATAAACGGGTTTCGCAAAAATCTCAGTAACGGTAACTTTTATCAAAAAAATGCTGGTAATCAAATATGTATTTGAAAAAAATGCCTACAAAAAATATCCTTTTACTTTTTTCATAAGACTAATGGCTTTTGAGAAAATTCGATTCAAAAAGTTGTATCTGTGTCGAATTAAACATTAAATTTGACTTTAAATATTGGAAAATGTATTTTCGTGAAAGTTTCAAAGCTCATATTAATGAAAACTAACGCCTATGTACTATCCGATAATGTTAACTCTTAGCCTAAGATCCCACTGCATGATTGCTACACTCATAATGTAGATTTTAAATATCAAAATAAAGTTCTTTTTTTCTGTGCATGATGATATAAGGGTGCCAGTTTAAAAGTGCCTGCAAGTAAGCGAAAATAACTGTTAAAGATGAACTATAGTGAGGGAGTCTGCTAATTTAGACAATTCGTATTGTATTTTATGAAAATTGATCAATTATAATATTTACTAGCTGGCCCCCGCCCGCTTCGCTGAGCGAATCTAAATTATACTGATTGAATAATGGAAACTTTCATCCCATCAACAAAAAAGACAGATAGATATTTCTAGATCTTTGATTCATAGAAAGTTCATGAAAATCAGATAAACTACTGTTCCAGGAAGATATTCTATATAGCTATCTAGAAGAGCTATCTTATTGGTTCTATACGTTTTTATGAATATTACAAAATACCTATATTTGTGTTCCTTAAGTAGCAATACAATTCGAAAATGTTAAATGTATTATATATTTAACTGAGTTTTTCACCAAGTTCAAATTTGTCAATAGTAATTTAACACGTTTATTTCTAAACATTATAGACATTCAAAAATTAACAATGAAAGAAGTTTCAATGTTTCAAAAATTTTCATTATTAATTTATCGATGTTATCGGATGTTAAATTAAAAATCATATTTTGCTGTAGAAATTTTAATTTTTATTTAAACTTTTTTGGAATGATTGTGTTAAAACGCTATTTCACGAACTTTAGGGAAAGCTTTTTTAAAAACACGATTCCTGCAGAATAAGTACAATTGTTATGCTATCTTTTGAGAATCGTGCATTATTCTAGCATACGAATTAATAATCTATATTTTTCTCTGACCTTTCAACTACCCTATTGCAAAAAATCATGTCAATCTTTTGCTCTATGACAAAAAAAAACATATCTATCCCACGAGCGCAGTACATTTTTCCTGGATAAAAAAGAGATCAGGCCTTCTCGAGGATAATGCGCTAGAACTCTGTTTTACGTACTTTAACGAAACTTTTATTAAATACACGGTTCCTGTTAGATATAATTGTCTTGTTATCCCACGATAAGAGTACAATTAAGTCGATTTTTTGCTCTATGAAAAATAAAAACGTATCTAGCCCACGGGCCTGTACATTTTTCCTGGATAAATGGTAGACCAAACTTTCTTGAGGAAAATTCTTTTAAACGCTTATCCATGAACTTTTACGAAACTCCTTTTAAATACTCAGTTCCTGAAGGATACCATTCTTATCCTATCCTACGGGAACCGTGCTATATTCTGACATAAAAGGTAGCCTATATTTATGCTCTGACTCTCAATTAACCACCTCATTGTAAGAAATTATGGTAATCTTTTGCTCTGCGAAAAATAAAAACATATCTGTCCTACGGGAACCGCACATTTTTCCTGCATAAAAATAAGACTGAAGGATAAGAAAATTATTTTTTGCCTTGAGGACATTATGAGTTATAACTATTAATATACTCTATTATAATCAGCTAAAACCCGTTTAGTTTCGGCATGATTTTTCTTTAAACCAGTTTTTCTATTTTCCCGTTGAAATGAAAAATTTTTCCGAAATAAAATGTATCCTAGTAAATGATTCGCATAATTAACTATCATCATACTTAAATATCACCAATATTCATTTTCAACTAAAAATGTATAGTTAATGCTTAATTTTTGTAACAACCCGTTTTTCAATTTCCCGGATAAATGATACATTTTCCCGTAATAAAAAGTATTCTTTTTAATGACTCAGATTGTCATTTATCATAATACTAAATTTCATTAAAAATCGTATTTATTTCGGTAAGAATTATTAATATGTTTCTAAAAACAATTTCGCTAATAATGAATTATTTTTGAAACAATTTTAATAACCATTAAAAAGATTATAGCGGGCCAACCTTAAAAGATAGATATATGTCGTCGCGGACTTTTTTTTAGAACTTTTTAAGAGGATTAATTTTGCTGCACATGATTTTTGCGTCATTTTAACCATTTACGCAGGGCAGGCAACAAACGCTCTCAAAAGGAAAAAATTTTCCTGATTTTTGCAACATTTTCCATTGATGCTCTGTTGCTATTGGTCGTAGAATGATGTTGTATAGCCTAAAGCCTTCCTCGATAATTAAGCTATCCAACACAAAAAGAATTTTTCAATTCAAACCAGTAGTTCCTGAGATTAGCGCGTTTAACCAAACAATCAAACAAACAAACTCTTCAATTTTATATATTAGTATAGATTATTACGTTTGTGATATCTATAAGCACATTTTTCTTCGTCACACTAAAATAACTTTGTAACAACAACAACAAATTACCAACTTTCGAAACAAAGTTTCCAACCGTCTATATAATTGTTTGTGTATAGATATAAATTATTTTTGCTAACGTTTTCAAATTTCAACTTTTATAAGTTAAATATTTAATAAACAATTTTTTATCCACTTAATTTTGAATGTTTCACCAACCGTTTGTTAGAATTTCAGTTTCTACTAGGTACTAATTGAAACTCGAAACATCAAGAAATACGAAACAAAAAATTAGATAACGTATAAAGATTTCGTCGAGTTTATCTAATTATAGTTTGGGAAGATTAAAAGTTGGTATATAATCGATGCTGTAAGAAGTAATCTATTACGTTGCATCGATTGTCGATTTGTCTATCTGGAAAAATATCCGATTACAAACAAAATTACCAGCGAAATCAATAAAAACGTTTTTCTTGAAAAGTTGATGATTCGTCCGTTATAAATGTGGATGAACGTTAAATCGTATATTTTCCACTCGATCTCCCCATATTCTTTGATAAACACCCCGGATAGATAGAGGGTCAGCCGTTTGTATGAACCAAGTATAGAATTACGATAAAATTCACCGCGTCTCGAAAGATTCGACAGAGAAAAATAAATTCATTCCAATTCGACGAAATTCCACGGCGCCCATAAAACAATCGTATTTCCTTCACAGTTTAATATGGCAAAGTGCAAAGAGTTTGTGCGCTACGTTGTTTACATGGTGTGCTACGTTACAAGAAAAACGATGTCTCTACCAATGCATGCACAGTGGATCTCATCCCCTCGGCCATTAATCTTTTTACGATCAAATGTCCGATTCGAAACTTGAACTATTGCTATTTGCTATGTTTCAGGTTGGCGTTCACTGCTACTATCGTTGATGTTTGTCGCGACTGCAATGCTGTGCAAAGAACAAGGCATCACCATCACCGGTATCTGTGCCGCCTATGAAGTCTTCGTCGCACAAAAAGTAAGTCAAAAAGGAAATTTTCATCTCACAACTTGGGTATTAGTCGCGAAATACGAGAGAATTCAAATAAATATAATTCCCTCCAATCCCGTGAGACTATTACTGCCGAGAGATAATCCAAATTAACTCTATTTGTATAATATACAATATATCTCGAGATACACCCTATATATTATATAATATAATAAACAGACTGATGAAGCAGTTTTGTCCTCCATATCTCTCCATTGAAATATGCTTAATGTCGTTGGCAAGCAAAATAATTTCGTAGCATTGTCGCAATGATTCAATAATGGACGAGTGGCGCTTCGACAGAGCCTCGCTTTGTTGTCGTACAAAACGACTTAGCGTATTGTCAAAAATGATGACGTGTAAGTATATCAGGTATCTATTGTAAACGCGAATGAATGGGGAAAATCCAATACAACGATGGCTTATGTCTCTATTAGAGCGCGAATAATCCGTTTATTATCTCCGGACTTAGTCGTAATATATGCTACCTTTATGTGTTCAACAATCGCAACAATTCAGAACGTGTCACATTTGATTTTGTTGTCCACGATTTAAACTTTGTGGCCGATCAACGTGCAAATCACTTGCATAATACCCACTCGGCTACGGGGAAGCTGCTCGCGAAAAAAGCCTCTGTTGGCACATGTGAACTTATCGTTTAAAGCACAGTCTGTTCAACTTAAACTGGAATCGTGTTTATGTTGAATCGGCGATATATTCGTCTAAAGGGTCTAGCCGTATAAGCATATCTCAGCGTAGCCTAGGGTGTTTTTTAGTCTGACGTTTATTTTGTTCTCCTCCACACATACCTCTAGATAGGTGTAGTAAGTATACTCGATATTAGAGCGCTACCCCTTCTATTAACGGAGCTAGAAGGATTACAACCCTTAACTTAAATTTTTTTTTCTCCAAAACTAATAAAGATAACGAAACAAATTTTTCAAAATAACATTTATATTAATAAATTCTATATTCTGTATTTATTTTGTGCTCACCTCAAAATATTTCAGTGGTATAAACAGTAATGAAATATTTAAGGGGCTGATTTTATACCTCCCTCTTAGTTGACACCTACCAAAAATATCTGGTGCGAGGCGTCACACTACTTTCTTTTACATTTATGAAAATACTCGCTGTTAGTTAAAAGAAATATAAGCACTTTGTAACAATACATATAAGCAGTACTATATGCATACAACCTATAGGGCTATATGTATATACACGAATTCCCAACGTTCATCCCAGAACCGCCCTTATTCGAATTTTCCCAGGAAAAAGTTTCAAATAAAAGTTGTAGCCACTAATGAGTCTAAGAACTATAGAAAGTTTAAAGAAAATCGTTGGAGCCGTTTTCGAAAAAAATTGAAAAAGCTCAAAAACGTCAAGAGTAAAGTAGAGCTTTCGGTTAACCGATTTCAACCAAAAGCTTCGCGGCACAACTAGGTATAATATGGAGGCTAGATTCCAAGTTTGGTGAAATTCGGATAAATCTTTTGATACGATATGGCTGTCACACACAGACACACACACACACACACACACAGACACACACACAGACATGTTTCTAAAAACCACTTTTTGGACTCAGGGGACCTCAAAACATATATTTCCGGTGAAAGCTCGATTTCGAAAATTCGACCCGATTACAATACTTCCTTTACTATCTATATAGTAGTAAAAGAAAGTAAAAATATATTTTATGCAACTATTAATAATCTACTTACCAACTGATTAAGGCTTATTTTCCCGTGAACGAGTTTGAAAATGTTCGCAAATAAGACGAGGGTTAACGAAAATCCACGAAAATTTTTAATTGAATTTAAGGTTGAAAGAAACGGAAAGAGAAACGGGACTTTGGATCTAGCGATTCTCGGGTTTTTTCGAGAAATTCGATTCTCTTACTCATGCGCAGTTTGATACAATGTGGCTAGATTTTCTTTCCTTTGCTCTTAACGTTAAGTTCAATTAACATTTTTCGTGGGTTCTCGTTAATCCTCGTCTTACTTTCGAACATTTTCAAACTTGTTCACGGGAAAATAACTATTAATCAGTTCATAAGCGTGTAGGTGTTTGGCAATTATCCTAAATCCACTTGGATTGATTCGTTATCGGTTCAGTATCAGATGCGCGAACAAACCTATAGTGTCAATTTTAAAATGTTGAATATACAGAATATTTGTTAGGCAAATTTTGAATTGATCTCTCTTTCTCCCTGACTCTTCTGACTCACACTCAATCTCTTGTGTACCTTATTTCTTAAGAAATTTCACTTCTATATAAGGAATACTCTTTTATATTAAATAACATTGAAACCTGTTTAACTGTCAAAAACAATGCATCGTAATTGTCCAATTATTGTTTAATTATAGCAGATGTCTAATATGAAAGTTGTTGAAAAATGTTTGACATCAGATGAATAGTGTTAGAGATTACCTGCGACATTGATTCAAAAATTTCCCCTGTATAATATTAGTAATATAGATATTTCTTCTTTCTCCTCTTATTAACACCTGATTTAAACAGAATAGTGTTATAAGTTTAATATGCATCTCTACACGGAAAAAAATCTGTTGTTGATTTAATTACAATTCTTTTTTAAGCTACAACATACACTAGTAATATATAGTATGACACCACGTGTAGTTAAATAAACTATAGTATTATTTACAACACGAATTCGTAAAAATGGCTCCATGATACTAAAATATAGTTGAAATTTTAAAACTTGAATTTATTTGTCAAAATTATAGGTTATGATGCATGCGCAACATTTAAAATCTTAAACATATAATTATAGAAAAAAGTAAAGATGGCTCTGATGTTTTTTTTCTCAGCCGTTTTACAAGGTTTTACACAGCCCCCTGTCACTTAGATACGAGAAAGGCTAAAAAACGAAACCGATTTCTACGGAAATGTTAGTACCTCTGAGCTCTTTCGGCGGCGCTAGTATCTGATGGAAAAACAGCTGTTCACTTTATGTGTTGTTATAAGAGTCATACGTCTCAAACAGCCCCCTACCACTTAAACTTCATCATTCATCATCATTCATCAGAGTTATTATAATTATTATATAAAAATACTTATCATAATTATTCTCATATAATAACAATAATAATGAAAACATTTAAAAAAGTTTCATTTAAATAACTTGCCTGACGTTTAAAAAAAATTATTTCTAACCTCCGACTTTCATAAATTCTTCGGTCTTCGTCAGTCTTTGTGGTCTTCGTTCAACTCATTTGCAACTATATTGCAACTAATTTACTGCAAATCCAGTAAAAATGGTCACATTTTTGTAACATGGAGTTGTAGGGGGCTGGTTTTACAACATATTGGAGTAAATTGTACATTGTATCTAGTATTGTATACACCAAAAATGGTAACGGTTACAAATTTGTTAAAATTCGTGGCGTAACAGAAACGCCAATATTTGTTAATTGTACAACACTCAGCAGTTGTAACAGCTACATATTTACTACACTATGGTAGTAAAAAATACTATATGTTAGAGCTGAATACAACACAGTGTGTTATCTAATGTTACATTTGTGGTTATAGTGAAAACAAAGTGCAGTAAAAATATTACTAGTTTAGTGTTGTAAATTTTACACCACTATTTGTTCCGTGTACCTATAAATTGGTCTATTGCATCGCAACTTCCAAATACATACTATTAAATGAAATTACTTTGATTTTGTTTTTTTTTTTTTTGAAAAGTAACTTAAGACTTAATAGATGATGTTTAAACTGTTTCAGAATATTTGTTGAACCTTTTGAAAAGTATCAGCTCTCTTCTTAAATAAGAGCACTACCACTGGTTTGATCAGTTCATTTAGTATTCTGATCCATATTTATCGGAGGATCTGAGATTTGAAAAATAAACCTCAAGTTAAGAAAGTTAAAAACCCTTAAGAAACCTTAAAATCTTTTAAACCTTAGTCAACAAAAAATAGATACTAAAACAGGATCCATTTAAAGGCTAATTTTTGATACTTTAATTTTCAGCTCTTTAATGTTAAGATTTTTGCTACAAATTAAAATTAAAACCAATTTTGAAGTACACCCTAGCGAATAAAAGAAATATTAAAAACTAAAAATCCAGATTTCACTATCTATATTATATTATACAACCCTCATTCTTAGTAATGGCAAAGTGGAAGTTTTTTATTTGAATTTTTAACTGGAATTGGGAAAAAAATTGTCAGCTTACTAAAAGCACTAATGGTATTAACATCTAACAATACGTTGATATTATGTAAAGTGAAATTTGAAACTCAATGTTTTTAATATTCAACATGGCTAAAAATATGTATTGTAATTTTATTGATAACATTTTCTTTTGATAGAACAAGTCACCCATTGGTCCAGCATAACATAAATATCAATGTTATCTGCGAGAAGTGATCAATGAAATCATTGTTTCACGACTATTTTGTCGTTACGTGCCAAATATCGTACCACCAGCACCAAGTAAAAAATTAATATAACATTTTTCTTTCAATGAAAACTTCAAAGCTTTGTACATCTAAAATTCATTTTTTTCATCCAGTTATTCAAAGCTTTCCCGGCTTTTCCAATTGAATAAAAACATGTAGATATGTTGCAGCTTTTAGATTTTTTTGTGTTAGCATATGTAATATATTTGTCAGTCAATGATGATGATATTCTTTCGCAAAATATGCTCGTGCAAATCCCGGCTTATCTGCGCCATTTTTTCATGGGTTTTCTCCCAACTTTTCGTTACCAAATCGGATAACCGATATTTTGTATACCTATATGTATAGCACTGAACCCGGCCGATTACAGACATAAATCGAAAATAGAAATAAATGGTTCGCAATATGACAACACACAAGTGCAACTCATGCTTGAGTCCGGGGCCCTGAGTAAATAAATCACGATGTCATAAATTTTAATGAATTCTGTTTCTTTATCTTATAAAATCGGCCCCGATCCATTAATCAGAAGTGCATTTCAGCCATATTCGCTCGACTCGGATATATACTATATATGTAGTTGTTCTTCGTTATATACAAACGAAAACAACGAAACGTGTTCGATATATCTTTTCAGCTTGCGTTAAATAACCGAGTTTGATTTGAGAAGAATTTCCTCTCATTATTTCAAATAGACGCCGGGTAATTTATCACTATTTAACAAGATAGATTTTTAGTTGCCAACGAAAATCCGGTCAAGTTTTTCCGATATTTCGCGTAACAAAAGGCGCAGCGAATGAAAGATTTTCTTGGCTTTTGATAATACTCGTGTTAATTAAACACAGACTATTTTGTAACAACGTCGTTAGAGCCCAGAATTTTTTTTTTTTTTTTTAATTATCGCATGCAACACAAAACGGCCGGGGCCTTTAATCGTGCGTGTTCACTCGCACAAAAGATGCATTCACAATTAAAACATTGTTACGAGAGCACAAACCAATGAACTTTCCATCGATTTTCCTCGACTCGCAACGCGAAAAAGAAAAACACTTGAAGCACTTCGTTCCCTTACCCGTGTCATAGCATTAATCTAATAACAGCTTCGCTCTTGCAAAAAAAATTTAATCAAATTTAAATTCATGCCTTCAAATTTTTTTTTAATTTTCATAATTTTCTACGTTTTTTCATCGACCTCAAAACATACAACACATGTACACTGTTACACTTTTAACATCTCTTTAAGTACACTTCTATACTTTTCATGTACCATTCTTTTGTATGCCTGACCACGCATAATATTTCATTGAAGGATCAGATTTTTTATAAAGAGTATAACAGGTGATTCTATTTTAATTTAAGAGGTAGAAAAACAGGGGATGAAATATAGTCTCTCGAAAAGCAAGTCTAAGTTTATAACAGGGATGGTTAAAGGGTTCCGAAACCGTAAGCGAAACTATCCGATATCCGAAATAAAAATCTATCCGTAACGGTAACCGAATTCAATATAATTTTATATGCATAATACATATAACTAAAATGTCCGTCTGTTACCGCGTTAGACGGATTTTAATGAAATTTGGTGTGATGATAACTGACTATCCGAAAAAACATTTAGAATACTTTTTATTGTGTTAAAATGTCTCATATTCCCAAGAAAAAAAACTGTTTTGAGCAAAAATCGCGCATACACTTTCCAGTTATAGTTGATAACGGATTATTTTGATGTTTAATAAAATAATAACTAGCTATATTCGAGGCATTATCTATTATACTTTTTACTGCGAAAAGATGTCATATTTCCACGAGAAAATAGAAAAACAGGTTGAAGCCGATCGCATTGAAACTAATTTTTAGTTGATAACGAAAGGTGAGCGCACAAGAAGTTTTTAAAGCGATTTTTTAAAATGAAAGATGGACGATAAATGCATTAGGCGCAAATTTAAAGAAGAAGATGTCTCTTAGGGTTGACGTAAAAAACTACCCTCAAATAATGAATATGCTATTATTAATTATTTATAAATTTATACAAATTCTGAAAAAATAGGTATATATTATATTTTATGCATATAGTATAGATATTTTATGCATAACAGTTTTAATTGCAGTAACAATTTTTAATAATTTTATAGAAAGCTAATATTTAAAAAAATTAATCTATGTTGACAGAAAAAAATTATACATACTTTCAGACTTTAGATCCAAAGAAAGTTCATCAAAAATCGTAAAAACTACTTTTCAAGAAAGAAATGTTAGCTGTCTTACATCAGCTTCTATACGATTATTAGTAAAAAAGTACCTGTATTCCTTCCTTTAGGACTTGAAAATCGTTCATACCAAATATCATTTAAAACCGTACAGCTATTTTAGGGGGCATCCATTAATTGCGCGAGGCGTTTTTTGCGATTTTTGAAATCCCATCCCCTCCCCTCTGATAAGATGTCATGAGATTTGGCATATATCATTCCTCAACCCGCAATCTAATGTGATATTTTTCAAAACAAAAAAATACGTGATATTTGCGAGACCTTCCCTTTTCCCAAAGTAAGATTGGATGATATTCGGCTCAACCTCATCGGCTCCTGAACCCCTCACGTAGTTAATGGATGTTCCCTTTAAAGAACAGATTAGTAGCTATCCCACAGGATCTTTAACAAAACTTCATTAAACTTCATTCCGTTAAGTAATTGTTAAATTTTAAAATTTTTAGTTTATTATTTTAAAACGTGTATTTCTAATTAATATCTTCGACAATGAACAGTTAAAAAATTCAAATATTTAAACAAATTTCATTATTTATTTTATCGGGTATTAAATTGAAATTCATATTTATTTTCCAGTAAAGATTGTCAATTTTTTAATTTCAACTTTGCAGGGATTTCTTTCGTTATTGTGTAAAATTGGAAGCAAATGTGTTAAAATTCTATTTCACGAACTTTACCGAAACTTTTTAAATGTTCGGTTCCTGTAGAATATAATTGTTTTGCCATCCCATGGGAACCATGCATTATTCTAGCCTTAAAAGTAAGCTATATTATTCTCCCCCAAACTATCACATTGCAAAAAATCCCACGGGAATAGTACATCTCTCCTGAGTAAAAAGTAGATCAAGTCTTCTTAAGGAAAATGAGTTAAGACTGTATTTCGTGGATTTTAATGAAACTGCTTTTAAATACACGGTTCTTATTGAATACATACTTGTTTTGCTATTCCATGGGAACCGTTTATTTTTCCAGTATGAGAAGTAATCTATATCATTTTCTGGCCCCTAAACTACCACATTACAAAAAAGAAAGTTAATCTTTTGCTCTGTAAAAAACAAAAAAATATCTACCCCACGGGAACCGTACATTTTTTCTGGATATAAAATATACTATATGTTAAACCGGATTATAATCTATATCTATGCCAAATTTCATTCAGATCCATTTAGTACTTTTTGAGTGAAAGAGCAACAAACATCCATCCATATATCCTTACAAACTTTCACGTTTATTATATAAGTAAGATGTAAACGTATCGAGATTGATAGTTTCAAAAATTTAATTTTTTAAGTAACTACATATAGTGATTAAAGTTACATATTAGTTGGTACCTTACTTAGTTCACATCAAATTGTTGATGTTTAATGCAAAGTAAATAAATTTTACCAAAAAATCATAATTTGAAACTAAGAAAATCAAGTAAGTCCTTCCGAATAAATACAACACCCTTAAGATTATCATAGGATTAAGAATAGTTTGGGTTTCTATAGAAGCTTGTAAACAGACAGATTTGTTGATTCTTAAATAAGGGTGAAAAAACAAATTGGCATAAGTATAACTTAAGGGTAGTTCATAGATCAGATCAAAGAGTGAAAAGGTAAGTGTTTAAACTTTAAAAAGGGTCTGATTCCTGTGAGAAAACTGTTACTAAACCATACTAAAACGAACGAACGATTCCTTATCAAATTAAATAGATGTCAAGGTGTCCTAGATTTTGAACTAATAAACCTTTAGAATATTTTTACCACAAGCAAATCGGGGGTTAGTAGAATATAAGCTTATAGTTAAAGTACTTTTAATAAATCAAAGAATCATATTTGATTCGAATTATAAAAGATAAATTATTCGAAATCATTACACATATGTATATATAGGCAACTATGGTTACCCTACTGGTTAATGAGGTTCGAAATATCCAGGGTTTTACTGTTCCTAGAGTCAACATTAGAAAAATGCATCATTTTGCATATTTCTACTAACATCAGTTTATTTTTTTTTTATTTTTTTTTTCCTTTCACAATAAAACAGAGTTACCGATGCAAGGCAGGTCAATTTAAATATTTAAATTGAGTTAATCTGTGGTTCTTTGTGCACATTAATGAGATTGTCGAAAGTAATTAAAACGTTGGGGGGACACAATCACTTGAATTCGAAATGAAACGAATTAACTAATTTACAATTTTTTGTTTCAGCTTCGTTTCGCCGACTTGCAGTACATTCTCAAGTCAATTTTAAGTGGAAAAAACAGTCTGCATCCAACATGGCCGATGGAGGCCACGAAAAGATTAGTCGTTCTTGCAACGGCCACTATTTTGTTACTGCTCGCTCGTCTTCAGATCATGGGATCGCAATTACCGGTGTTCACGCGGTTCGATAATCCGGCATCGGTGGCTCCAACACCAACGCGACAGCTTTCATATCACTATTTAATTAGTGTCAACATGTGGTTGCTTCTGTTTCCGTGTGATTTGTGTTGTGACTGGACCATGGGTACAGTACCTCTGGTCGAATCCTTCACTGATATCAGAAACTTGGCAACTTTAGTCGCCTATTGTGCACTTGCTGTTCTCATCTTCACGGCATTAAGCACAGAAAATCGACAACAAGCTACTGTCATCATCATGGTAAGAGCTTAAAGATAAATGTAATGATTCGTAAGTCTTTAAACGGTCATTTAACTTCATTCATCCTTTTAAGTATCACTAAATGCATTGTAAAACTTGCAGTGGCGTTTACTGTTACAATTTAAATCAACTCAGCTCGTTAAACGTTTTTATGATACTAATCTAATATGCATCAACGTTTTTTTTTAATAATGAAAACAATTTTTCTAGGGTCTCTCCTTTATGATATTCCCGTTCTTGCCGGCGTCGAATTTATTTTTTCCAGTCGGATTTGTTATTGCTGAACGGGTGCTTTACATGCCATCAATGGGATTCTGTATGCTAATCGGTTACGGGTTTCATTTACTATCGGAAAAACAAAACAAACGACTCACATACATTGCATTAAGCCTTTTGTTACTGTTTCATGGGTCAAAGACCTATCTTCGTAACTGGGACTGGGAGTCGGAGTACACGATTTTCATGTCGGGTTTGAAGGTGAATCAACGCAATGCCAAGCTGTTTAATAACGTAGGCCATGCTCTGGAAGGCCAGGGCCGGTACCACGAGGCGCTACAGTACTTCCATACGGCCGTCAGCGTGCAACAGGACGACGTGGGTGCGCATATTAACGTCGGCCGAACGTACAATCATTTAAAAATGTTTAAAGAGGCTGAGGATGCGTACTTGAAAGCCAAATCTTTACTGCCAAAAGCCAAACCAGGCGAATCGTATCAGGCACGAATCGCGCCCAATCATCTCAACGTCTTCTTGAATCTGGCCAATCTCATTTCAAGAAATGTTACGAGATTGGAAGAAGCTGATTTGTTGTATCGACAAGCGATCAGCATGCGAGCTGATTACACTCAAGCGTATATAAATCGAGGCGATATTTTGATTAAGTTAAATCGAACGAAAGAAGCGCAGGAAGTGTACGAAAGAGCGCTTTTGTATGACAGTAACAATCCGGATATCTACTATAACGTAAGTCTTATACATAGTGTCCCACTAAATGTGCTCATCTTTATTATCTTATTACTAACTAACTGACACCCGCGACGTCGTCTGCGTAGGCAATTATGTTAAAAACATATTTAATTTACAGAGGAAAAACTTTTAAAAAATTGAAAGCAAAAATTTATTAAATATAACCGGAAAGAATTTAGCGTAGAACATTTTTAACTATGTGCCAAAAAATTGCTCCTAAACTGCTACTTCAGAATCCGCTCCAAGTGTATAGTTATTAGTTAATTAATAATTAATTTTTTAAAAATTTGGAAATTCAAAAATAAAAATTGCTATATAATCCAAAATAATAAATGTTTTTAATTATTTTTTTCAAAAAATTGTTCCTTAAATACTCTTTTCGGAATCGTAATTCCTCCAGGTGTATAGATAATTAGTAATTCAATTTTTCAACTATTCATGTTTATAAGATCCAACGACAGTTGATGCCGTCATAGTACAACAATACATGTATAAATAGTTTAAAAAAATTAATTATTAAAAATATTGCAAACATTTGATCAATTATTTGCGTAATGAAAAGAATAGAGTCAAAAAACTAAAAAAAAAATTCAAATAAAAATTATATTGGGGTTTTATAGCGATTTTAGTTCTAGAGTAAGATTTTTTTTTTTAAATTTAATTATTAAATAACTATTAACTATACACCAGGAGCAATTGCGGATTCGGAAAAGAATTTAAGGAGCAATTTAAAAAAAGAAACTTAAAAAAAGTGACTTTTTTGTATTTTACATCAATTTTAATTTTTAGTTTGCAAATTTTTGACAAATTAATTATTATTGATCAATTAATAACTATAAAATTGGAAAAATTACGGATTCTGAGGGAGCAAATTTTTGGCATATAGTTTAATTAAAAAAATTGGTTGTCTGTAAAGTCGGTTTACGAACGATAGTTTAACGTGATAACGGCATAAAGAAACATTGATGAAAAATTGCATACTTTTATGAATTGAATTATTATCACTGAATTATCATTATGTTTTATAATACAGAGGTGTTAATTGAAAATTTACAATTTTTTTAAAATAAAATCAGACTGAAAATTATGATGGAAAAAAATCAATTAAATCTTATTAAGTAAATTGTAAAAGAAAAACACAAAACACGTTGTCTAAGGTAAGGGCACCAACTATCGATATAACAAAATATTGATAATTTTTTAGAAAATAATCGATAAATATCGGTGATATTTTTAATTTTGAAATATCGATAATTAATATTTATTTCCGAATATCAATTTCGATATTTTTTTAAGAGCTTTATTATATTTTATAATAATTATTAGACTTTATTATTAGAATTATTATTACACTTATAATTACTTATAATTATTGACAATTTTTCAAGTAATCGCGTTTTGAGATGAAAATATCGATATATCGAAGTATCGATTTTTGTTACTCTGCATCTATCAATATAGCTTGTAAATATCGATACGATATATATCGATATATTTTATACATTTGCCCATCCCTACGTTGCCTAGGATTCAACAATAATATCGTACCTCTCTATCACTTGTATCGCGTTCTCGCTTGCACGCACAGGTTCAAATGTAAGTAACGTGACAAAATGGTCGAACTTTTTCAAACTTGTTGTCGTAGTTCATCAATTTATAAAACGTTATCACGTCAAAACAATGTTTCTCGCTAACTTATCTCTTTCTGTTAAAAAATATATGCAATAATAAAAATGTAACTTAAAAATGTGTTTTGAATTTTGTATTTACAGTAAAATATAAAAAATGCTAAAAGAGAATTTTAAAAAAAGCTACAAAAAATATTTTAAGAACAGAAAAAAATAGAATTCAAAATATATTTTATTTATTCTAATATCTCGCTTAGCTGCATGAAGTCTACGCTCAAATATGAAATAATCAGTAGGCAGTGGAAGGTGAAACATATTCTCTCGAGGCCATGCGCATTAGATCGTTTGTCCCACTCTATCAAAGCGACGAAAAAGCCATTGCTTAACGTGTTTTCTTTGTAAAAATTGTATTTTTTAAAACTTTAATTACTTTGCTTTTAATTAAGATATCGTGATAATTCTTTTTTTAGATAAGGACCAAGTATATAAGAAGTAAAACAAAAAAAAATGATCGAAATCTTTCCAGTAGTTTTTGAGTTAAAAGCGAACATTGGAAAACAGTTATCATTTTATTTATATAGATAGACCGTTAAAAATAACGGGATTGCAATAGCATATGTCACAAATTTTCTTTTTTCAAAATTTTTACTGAAATGTCCTTATTCTATTATTGAAGTTTAAAAAATTTAATGTTAATAAAGAAGAACACATTCAAGGGGACACCCTCTATATAAGTAGAGGAATTTTATTAGTTTTACTGACACAAATAAAATTTTTAGTTGGGTGTCGTGTTTTTGGAGCAAGGCAAAGCGTCGCAAGCGTTGGCGTATTTAGATAAAGCGTTGGAATTCGATCCCGAGCACGAGCAAGCTTTATTGAACTCGGCGATACTCTTGCAAGAGCTTGGACGGCCGGAATTGCGTCGTATCGCACGGGAGCGCCTCTTGAAATTGCTGGTAAAAGACGGCAGCAATGAACGAGTGCATTTCAATCTCGGCATGCTAGCGATGGACGATAAAGACATTGAAAATGCGGAAAATTGGTTCCGACGTGCCGTGCATCTCAAGCCGGACTTTCGCAGTGCATTGTTCAATCTGGCACTGTTACTGGCCGATGACCACCGGCCACTAGAAGCGGCCCCTTTTCTCAATCAACTTGTTAAATATCATCCGGATCACATCAAAGGATTAATATTATTGGGTGATATTTATATTAATAATATCAAGGATTTGGATGCAGCGGAAAATGTAAGATTTTTATTGTATTAAACGCTCAAATTTTATTTGTGTTTTTTTTTTAGTGTTACAAGAAGATTTTACAGTTGGATCCTGTGAATATTCAAGGGTTGCACAATCTTTGTGTCGTTTATGTGGAACGAGGAAAACTCCTTCAGGCACAGGCATGTTTAACCCACGCACACCAGTTGGCACCCGGAGAAGACTACGTGCTTCGACACTTACAAATCGTGACGAATCGAATATCGAAATTGAAAAACACAGACAGTCCCCAGTATCAAATAGCCTTTCAGGAATTCGATCCGGCCGAGTTCGGGGGTGAGAAAAAATCGCAGTTCGACGACAAGTCGAAAGTGACGAACAACTTTAGCGGTAACCCGATTCCGGCACAAAGTAGAACGTCGAAATTTAGTGATTCGACCGAGTATGGCAAAGCTTTGGACACGTCCGAGCCGATTTTCGTCGACGACATCAACAATCGGAAATACTCCAAGACGCTGTACTCGAACTCGAATCGAAACAAGAGATATCAAATGTCGGACGGGTCAAGTGCCATTGTCGCCTCGGACATGGATGACCCCTCCTCCGGCATGTCTTAGCAGTAAAATTTTTTTTCCAATTTTCATTAAAAAAAAAAAAAAAAAGGAAATCGTTCAACGTCTTCATCCACGACGAAAGGATATTTAAACGATATTTGGATTTAAGTACACGGAGACACCGAAACATCTCTCATCTCTCTTTCACTACTTGATACCGTACAATTTGTGTCGTCTATCTTTTGTATAATCCAATGAATTGCTCGCATACTTCAATTACAACATCCCCATAGTATATTATGACCATATATACGCATACTTAAAATTCCAAATATTCCCTTGAGAAATTTTTTCGACCTTTTCCTTAAAAATATTTTTTAAGTATTCTGTGATACTTGTATTATAAATAGTTGTGCGCTGCATAAAATATATTTAAAAGAACAGATATTAACTAAAGAGAAATTAACTATCGTTTCAATCATTTTACTTAATTACTTAATCTAAGTTCTAAGAAAATATATTTTTTATGTAATTTCCTTTTCAAAATCTATACGGAATTTCGTGTGATTTGTGGTACTATGCTATTTGTGTTCGATTCATTTTTAATTTTAAAATCGGTAAGAATCCTTTATCTATTATAGTTTGCGAAGATCTTTTATTACTAGCCGTTGCTAGTTTAAAAAATGGAAAAAAAATTTATTTTCCAAGTAAACCCTTTTCACTGGTTACCAATAGACAACCTGACCAGATACAGAGAGAAGACTGAGAGAGCCAGATCGCATGAATACACGTGCTGCCATCTACTCCGAGTAAAGGTGTTTGGAACTATTCCTTAGTCAGTTTGTGTTCCTTTCTCCACCGTTCTACACTCGGAACGTCTGCCATAGAGAAGGTTCTCTCTGTCGAAACATATTCGGAACGCTTTTCTTCTTTCTCATGAGCATAGGATAAGTAGTATGTTTCGACAGAGAGAACCTTCTCTATGGCAGACGTTTCAAGTGTAGAACGGTGGAGAAAGAAACACAAACTGACTAAGGAATAGTTCCAAACACCTTTACTCGGAGTAGATAGCAGCACGTGTATTCATGCGATCTGGCTCTCTCAGTCTTCTCTCTGCCAGATATGAGCCTATCTACAGGGTGCGCCATCTCGAGCTTCGGTATGGAAATATTGAATAACTTTGCTACCCATTGTCGGTATGACTTGAGAAAAAATAATTTGGAAACATCATTTCAGTACAATTTTAACCATGAATAACTTAACACCTAAAGAACGCGCGGAAATTGTGCCCATGTATTTGGAAAATGGTCGTTCAATTGTGCCTGCTCAACGTGCATACCGTCAAATTTTGTTCACGGACAAGGCCCATTTCCATCTTTCTGGCGGAGTGAACATACAACATTGTCGATTCTGGGGTACAGACAATCCTCACATTTTCCACGAGAAGCTATATTGCATGACCAGAAAGTCACTGTTTGGGCCGGCGTTCACTATGTGATTCCAAAAATGCACGAAAAAAATTTATTGAACTTCTGGTTTCAACAAGACGGCGCCCCATTCCACACGGCGATCAAAACGATGAACTTTTTGAAGCAAAAGTTCCCCGGCCGTTTGATGTCGAAAGGTGGCATTATTGAGTGGCCTTCAAGATCGCCAGATTTGACGCCGCAGGACTTTGTTTTGTGGGGTTATTTAAAAAGTAAAGTATACGCCAATAACCCCGCGACATTGGAAGCGCTCAAGACCAACATTCAAGCTAAAATAGAGGCAATATCGCCCGAAATGCTGGCCAAAGTAATGGAAAATTCGAAAAAAAGAGCACAATATTGTGTGGCTCGTAAAGGTGACCATTTGTTGGATGTTGTGTTCTAAGTACAGTTGAAACAAATTGTAAAGGACTAAATCAAATTAAAAAAAAAACACTAACAAACATTCACTTTCACTAATTACTGAAGTTATTCAATATTTCCATACCGAAGCTCGAGATGGCGCACCCTGTATTAAATTTTATTGCTATGAAACTAGCCCCTTCTTTTTGTGAGCGCAGCTATAGTGCTACATAAAGGTGAAAGACTTTTCTAAATTTTTTACCGTTCTTGCTGATCCTAAATATATTTTAAATAATAAAATTTTAATTTTATTTTAAAGTAGAGATTCATCAAGTCAGGTAACTGAACATTGTTAAAATGAATTGAGTTTTAAATTTTAACTTGCAAATGAAATGAATTGCGTTATCAATGTTAAAGTCAAGTTTAGGTAAAGTGGCTTGAAAATCGAGTCAAGTAGCTTTGTAGACAAACCAGAGGCGAATCTCTGTTTTAAAGTTAAATTTGCTTCAAAATCCAAAAATAGTTCTTTCTTTTCGGTACTGCTATTAAGTAATAAAATTACTTTTATATGAAACTAGCGCCTTCTTTTGACGAACAATTCTATACTACTAGAAAAAATTAAAGGAGTTACACTGTTAACCTCAAATACCATAAGTCGTTATCTTTTTTTTTTCGCTAGCTGAAAACCAGGTTAGGGCTCGTCCCCCCCGCACTGCAGCCTTAGACTTATTTACTCCTGTTCTGCTCATGTATCTCTGTTGTACAAGAATTCTTACTTATTCCTGGTTCAGCATTTTGCCTAGCAGAAGCAGTCCCTGTACTAAGCTTTTTGCGCGATTTGTGCCTCTTTGGGCGTCATTTATCCCATACAGGTGTCGCTACTTTATGAGAGTATTTCAGCCAAAATGACTTTTCCTCTCCATCCCCGCACAATCTGTAATTGAGGTCTTGTTGAGACTCTCCAATAGTCTGCAGATGCTTTCTCAGTCAACAGTGTCCGGTTATTAGTCACGTTACTGTCCTGAGTTGGTTCCTTCTCCGTAAAACCTCAGCGGCGAGCGAGGGTCAAATTCTCCCCATCATTCTCTTTCTGAGCTTCTAACCAGGAATCTCTAGCCAGTATTTGTTTTGCTCATCTCAGCCGACTTTTCATCGCCCTTTTGACAGCAGATTTGGTGATCCCTACTCCTGGCTCCGGGTCCACGAGTGGGGTCATCGAGCCAGTCCCCAGCGCAAGGTTCTTATTCATTGCCCCCAACTCCTTTATGCCCCGGCACCCAACCAAGTTTGACTCGGTTGCGCTTTGCCAGGTCCTCCAGGAGTGGCCGACACTCCAGCACCAGCTTAGAGCTGATCGTTGTATTAGTCGTTATCTTACAAAAACTATTTCTTACTATTCCTTATGATTCTGACCTGGCTTTAGTATATTTAAAAGTTTTCAGATAAAATTCTTTGACTATTTCTGTTAATTATTAAAATCATTTTGATATGAAACAAGCACCATCTTTTGATGGTCTCGTTAAGTAGTTTCTCATATAAAACTTTTAATGAGTAAGTTGATCAATTTCCTTAATCTAATCAAGAGGGATTCAGTGAGATCATTAGGATTATGACTGCAATGACTCCTCTGGCTATCTGACATATCTATTCCAGTGAAGCAAGTCATAACCCGTTTCGTGAAAAGATAAAAGATTTATTTCTTATTGTAACTGAACTAAATTTTAGTTTGATTCGATTTCGGGAAGTGGTTAAAAAATTCGATTTAAAAAATTTGCTCTTACAACAGACAGACAGATGAAGTTAATGTAAGTCATAAAATGGTACTGGAGCTATTTTGGAAGTTTTTATGATCCAATTTTCTGTGTATTTTATTTCTTATTTCTCTGTTTGTTTCTCTATAACTTGAAAACTAGAGATCCGATTTAAAAATCCTTTTCTCAAACTGCAAACCGAATTTTTGGCAATGTTTTTAAACACAAGTAGTCCTTCATAATAGCACAGTGATCACGAATTCCATTTACATTAATTTTTGTGATATTTTCGATTTGTTTAACAACGTAAACGTTTCGATATTTTTATACTAAAATGAAAGAAATACATTTACTTATAAAGTATTTATATCTATTTATATATAATTGGAATCATCTTGTCAATCATTTTTCAATCTTAGTTCACGTTTTTTCTACGGCAAATTTCCTCTAATCTTTACAACTATTTTTAAAAAATATTTGATGTTAAAAATGCTTTGTACATGTTAAATTGTGCGGTAATAGTTTTTATCGAAATCATCATTATATTTAATAAAAACGAGAAAATATGGAGGTATATATTGTAAAAATATACGTGAAAATTTTATGTATATCAAATGAAAAAAAAAATTATAAAATATAGATATTTATTTATACTGAATTATATTAATAAATGGAGCATTAATTGAACTTTATTAAATATTTTGGTGATCATTTATTCAAGAAAAAAAATAGTAGAAAGATAACGTATCCATTGCGTTTTCTATATATTGTATTTTTTACGACATTATGTAAATTGTATCTTTATCAACTTTATGATCAATCTATATATTAGAACTACAGGTAAATACCTTTTTATATGGTATGAAAATTATTCTGAAGGTAACTGAATCGGTTTGGATGTGAACTTGTTTTAGATATACGCCGCGTTCTCTTATGTCTTGTGTGCGAAGCACATAAAATCATATTTAAGTCCGCCCAAAGGCTTCAATGACGAAGAAATTTTTAATTTCATTTACTTTAAAGTAGCCAAAAAAAATTCCCTTATCTTATATTCGCTAACTTCTATTATTAAAAAAATCGATTCAGTTATAAGTTTCGTAGTCTCTTTCATTTTCAATTTAAAATAATTTTTATAAAATATTTTCTGTACCAATTATGTTGTGTACATTCAGAATTCTCATGACAATCACTGAGTAATAGTAACACATATATCGTCCCAATTATACGATTAATTTTATCAACTTAAATATAAACCCCACATACATTGATTAGTTTTTCACGGCGCAAAAATATTAGAAATCGTAGTAATAATTTATAAATTGATCATTAAACTTCAATTCGGACTGACGACAGTTTTTACGAAACTATTTACTAGGTGTGGTTTTATGTAATTGAATGTACGTAAAAAAAAGTATATTAAAGGTGCCTTGTACAAAAAAAAATAATTCTTAAGGCAGAAGATTTTTTAAGTAAAAAAAAAAATGATATAAAACAAAGTATTTTTCTATGTTCACCATAAAAGAATGTTTCTGGACAACAAAAAAAAAACAATTAAATATTAAAAATATTTAACGAGAAAAAAAATCTTTTAAAAATAAATTAAATGGTGAAAAGATAATATTTATCTTTATACTAATTCTAGTTAGCGATCTCTGTATGTTGGCATGGCCGGTGTTTTAAGTGCTATATATGTGGATATGGCCGGCCATGACAAATCAGTCGAGCTGTTACTACCTATAAAATAATATGAAATCTGTGTGTTTTATATTAAACAAATGTTGTGCTGTAACTAGCATTTAGGAGTAGTTTATCTGTGTTAATAACAATAAATGATATTAATCCATTTATAACAATGTGTTGTTTTTTTTTTTTGAAGACCTCTGATTTTCACCTCATTTTCAGCAAGGGGTTGGTCAGAGATAAGTTGCCAAACGGTGGAAATTTTTTTAATACTTTTTCTAACACGAAATTGAATCATCTTATTATGTAACGACCAAGGAATCTGAAACTCAAGATAAATTTTGGGCGTTCATACAAATTCGACTCTAGAACCACTGGCATATGGGGCAATAATCCCGTTACTCTGTCACTAAGCGACAAGATTGTTTTTCGATTAGTTAAATGACAAAAATAACAAAACTTATTTAAAAATTGAAATTCCAACAAATGCCACATGTCTAACAAGCATGTATAATGAGTTGCCTATGCATCAACTATTCATAATTTTTTATGGCCCATATTGTGAGCGACTAGAAATTTTTAAAATAAAATCTATTATGGAAACCGATTCCAAAGTGTGCTTTTCAATATATAAGCAAAAGCTTTTCAAAGATAAAAGAATTTTCCTTTTTTTTTACTTAAGTAAAGTTCATTAAACAGTAATTGCCATTGTCAATTCCTTTTTTAACATACCTAATAATAATTACTGCACCAAAAAAGTTACAGAAGAAAAAGCAATTTGATTTGACTAAAAAGAAATCGGATGACCTTGATTTGCGCATATTGTACTTAGTTGCAAAAAGTTGTTAGAAAATTTTATGAATAGAAGATTTTACCTATTCCAAACTGCTTTGCAATGAAACATAGATCATATAGGGATTCATTACGACTAGACTTAAGTTTTAAATTACTTTACCCGATTTTCAAGTTACTTGACTTCGAATAAACTTGAAATCAAATTAAACTTAAACCAAATGTTTATGTTTAAATTTTAAGTAAAGGCAATTAGGCATTGGATTTGCAGGTTCTTTAAATCCAAAGCTAAAATATTATACAATTCATTGGACAAAATTCCCAAATACTTAACTTGATGAGTCTCTAGATTTTATTGATTCTTACGACACTTAGGTACCCCTTGTCATAAAGACAATTTAGAAATTAAATATCCATCTAAAAACAGATGGGTAGGTAAAAACGCGAACAATGATTTACCTACAAAAGATTTCGTTTGGCCTTTAGAAAGACCGATTTTCCAACTTCTTTTCGATATTTTTTTTTTGGCTATTTTAAGTCGCTTTAACATCTAAGATCTCACGACTGTCTTCATACAGAAAATTTCTGTAGGTCATACAAATCTTAGATCTTAAATCTTATACCTAGGGATTCGACGGAGATCGAACCCAAAACTACTGACGCATGTAGCAGAGAGAACAAACTGCTCTAACCACTGCGCCAATTTTTTCGATTGGTGTCCCCATAAATCGAACTCTATAGATATAGTGGTGTTTACTAAAATTTATTATACAGCGATTTACTAGGAAACATTAGGAATAAATCATCTACTAACTCACCTACTCCTGCTTTTCTGAATACATACAGTATTTAGATCTCTCCAGACATTTTATCATCAAAAGTACCGGATTTCCCATGAATGTTAAGAATTTTTTGAGTTTAATTAACCCAAAAAACAAAGTTTTTAAAACTTTGTTATGAAATATTTGAAATAACGAAAAAGCACCTAGTTACGAAGGTAAAAGTATAAATTTCAAAGGTTAAGCAGCATTTCTCCCTAGGGATGGGTAACCATATTGATTTTATTTTTAAAAGTTAGTTATAGTACATTCCCCTTAGCTGAAATTTTAAAAGAATTTATTGTCATCATCAGCGAATCTACTTGTTAAATTTCAGCTCGATCCGATCAAGGAAAATGAGTTAATTTGCCGTCGCCAAATTTGCATGGCACATGCATACAACAGTCAAGTTAATATAGAGAGAGTAAAAAGATAAGTTTCTCATAAAAAACATGTAACCCGAATCTGTTTAAACCCTTGTATCAAATATATGTCGATTTGTTTTATTTTATTCCTGACTAGCTGATCCCCGCCCGCTTCGCTGAACATAGCTAAATTAAACTGAGTGATTAATAGAAACCATCATAGCAAAATATGTAAGATCAAATTTAGCTATGTTGACATAGAAAGTTATTTCTCAGGAATCGTAAATTTTCTAGAGTGATAGATATCTTCGTATTTTTACCTACCTAGAAATCTCACTATTTGCAGTTCAGTATTCTTTCAATGAATTATTAATTATTAATTTACGTTTGACATACTTTAAACTCCCTATGACCTATAATTTGGATATATAAGCCAGTGTTTTTTTGTTCCAATTCATCCTTTTGTAATTCTGTGTATTTTCTTCTCTATGAATCGAACTCCTAAGCGCTTCAAGTCTCTAAAGATTAGAGATTTGAGAGTTTAGAGTCTAAACCAAACTTCTTCTAATCGGGATCACTTACGTCGAACTGTATGCCTTGGTTATTTATTTTTACGGGTGTAATTTGGGAACTTAGATATTTTTTTATATTTTTTGTCAATAATGATATCATATTTACTGCAGAAAATTTCCTAATTTCTCCAATGTTTACAGTCAATGAATCGAACAATGTATTAGTTAAACTTCTCCTTCGATAATTCGAACGTTTACTGAGCTGAACTATAGATAAGTCATAAGATAACTATCTACAAATTAACTATAGATTTATGGTATTTAGGAGTTCAACTTATAGAGAGTTCACTGGATTTAAAGTTCAATTATGGAATTTCAATATTTATGTTTTAAAATATTATGTACTACAAAAGTCATGTAAAAGGGTGCCACTTGTAAGAAATTTAGCTAGTAATAGAAGGACATTTTTAATACTGGTTAGTCGCTTACAAACGTTTTCAATGTTTAATTGTCATTCAATTGTATTTTTTTTTAAACTCGCTTTTAATTCAATTTTGATTCAAAAAAGTTGATCAAAAGGATTATAAATTCTTAATTTCTTTTTTTTCTTAAACTGATTTCGTATAGCGATAAAGTTGTCTGTCAAATTATTTATTTATTTTTGATATTTTCCATGTAAAACGCTTATTGTTTCACAGTTAAAGTAACAATCAACATTTAAATAAATAATAAAAAAAAAACAAAACTCAATTTCGTAAATGTATAATTTTTTTTACAAACGGAAAGACGAAATACTAAATCAATGTCAACGGTACTACGTCAAAAACCATAATAGAAATTGAATCTTAGCAATCGGTCTGCAGAAAGTTTTTTTTTTCAAATAAATTGCACAATCTGCATAGGGTTGCAATAAGTGCAGAGAAAGTTCAACACATGCTTTTTGATGGTTGGAATTCACATCTCACTTTCATAACACCAAATTAATTAAATAAATCATTTTTGGTGTACCAAAGATCAGACAATTACCATTAACGCAATTAAATGTTAATTTTAATTCAATTCTTGTTTACAAAATATTAATAGCTAACGTGAAATTTGTTGTTACCATGGAAACATAAAGCGACAGATCTGACGTCACATTTCTCATTAAGATTATATTTTAATCGTTCTTAGTATTTTCCGTTTTTAATTATTAATGTTTCTCACCGTTTAAACCTTCCCTGAACTTCCACAAATATTTCAAGACCAAAATTAGCAAAATCGGCCCAGCCATTCTCGAGTTTTAGCGAGACTTACAAACAGCAATTGATTTATATTTACATAGATTGAGGCTAGCAAACACTCTTGTTACTAAATTTAATTAAAAGTTTACAGCTTGGATTGATTTTTAAGTAGCTTTTGCCTTAAAATCAAGTCAAATTTATTCTAAAATTCAAATACCTAAGTATAATGTCAGCATTAAATTTTTTTAGTTTGTTACAATTCATAGTTGAAATGTTACCTATGCTTAATTGATTTCAAAGAACGTCCAGATACTTGACTGATGGGTCCCTAAATTTTCATAAATTATAGGTTTTTGCAATTCTGAAACGATCCCTTACAACGACAAAAATTATCGCCAACCCTATACCCGGTTTTATTTTCCTAAATGTAAGAGCCAATAAACATAATCTTCCATTGATAGCTATTATGCAAGAATTAATTGTTCAGTTTATTCCGGTGAAAGAACCAATAAACACAGTTTTCTATTTATGACTTTCCTGCGGCGCCCATCAAATTTTCTAGTGCAAGAGTTTATAGCTATGAAAAGGGATTCGATCGGAAGCTATGATTTTAGAAAATACATTTCGTTCTTTGTTAGTTTCAAATCATTCCCAAATCTGACAAAGGTTTTTATATATGAACTAATCAGTAATTTTAAGGAAAATCACAGTTTCTTACACTTGCAAATCTAAAATTAAAAAAAAAAAAGAAAATTAGACCAACCTTATTTTCTGTGCTTCGCAACTGCAATCTGAAACAAAAAAAAAATGTAATTAACAAAAATAAAACTAAAAGCTGGCTTACATTTAATTTTTGGTCTATTTTTATGATTTTATTACATAGAATATTTTGTTCATTAATTACATAATTGAATCGCCCCTATCAGAAGCTTGTAAATAAATCATTAATATTTGAGGTCAATAAACCACAAAACCGATTTGCGAAACGAATAAAAATTACAATTCAAATAATTTAATTCCATCTCTTATATAAATGAAATGTAATTACATACAAAAAAAGCTTGCAGTAGTCGTATTTTATGATGATATTACTCTTATTAAATTTCCAATATATGAGCCTATGCAATAAAGCTCATACATAAATGCATATGAATTGGATGATCCAGCTTTCATATAAGAAGCTTATGGAGAAAAATACCAGTAAAACTCGATATTAATTACTATGTATCATATTATCTCGATAAGAACATGCACATTGTACAATTATTCACTGGATACTTGTGTTAATTATAGCATAGTAACTATTAAACGTGTACTTTAACAAAATACGCTTAAAGTATGATTACGTACAGTGATAACACCTTCATAAGCTTTGTCTATGAAACATACGGGTTCATTAAAACCCTGATCTGCTCTAATGAGGTTTAGCGTGTAGTGGGTACACACACTTAACTATAGATTGCCACCCTCTTTTCAATTCCCTTCCTAGTTGTCAGATTAAAAAGATTAAAAATAGCTACAAAAAAATTTGGTTTCGCCTTTCACAACAATTTATCTTTAAATGGTCAGGGGCAAGATTCAAAAGAGTTCTCACAACGTAGTTGATGGAACATCTCTTATCTATTGGAAAGTCACCTCATGATAAATACCATGATCAGTTTTTCTTAGTTAACTCGGAATCTCTTAGTAGCAAGGAAGAAACGTATAGAAACAAAAATACTACTTATGACTTTTTAGATAAAAAGTGTTGAGTTGATAATTTTCCTAAGCCTTAAAACGGTAGCAGTATTTAAATAATTCAACAATTGACTATACTTAGCCGTCAAAGCGAAAAAATGTTGAAAAATGAATTATTGAGTCTGTTTTTTTTAATAGTAAAGATAATAATGGTGAGCATAGTATGCAAGTAATTCTCATCAATATGGGGTCCACGTGTTAGGGGTGATAAAGGGTTGACAAATCCTCTTGTTAGTTTTTTTTTTAAAAGTTAGAAAACTGTGTGTTTTCCCGAGTCGAGATTTTAGACCTATTTTGGCCCTAAAATGTATCTTTTATCCTCTTTTGAACCTACAAAGAGTAAAATGAACCTCTTTTGAACCTACAAAGTGTAAAATGAACCTCTTTTGCAAAGAGTAAAAAACCTCATCTCGACCAAAACGATATTCCATCGTCTTCATTTTAACCTACATGAAATTTTTATTATATTTTGTGAACATCGTTTCGTCCTAAAAAAAAGTTTTATGTTCATAAAACATAAAACTTGGTTGTAAAATTGCTTTTTTTACAATGCCTATTGCAAATATTATTTACTAATAACCCATCAAATTTTTGATCTCTCTCTTTCCTATACTTAGATGCTTAATATAATATTGTGTAGCCTCTACTAACATAGAATTTATTGGGTATCGGAATATGATCCATTACTGGTTTGATCCTTAATCCTGTTCACTCTTATTCACTTTTACTCAGCCTTAGTCTCTTGTTAAACGTTCGAGTGCAACACGAGTTATTATACAACAATTGAATAAACTTATTTCACTACTTATTTGATTTATTTTTCAATATTGTCTATATCAAAAGGCCTAAAAGTGTCAATGTAAAAAATTTAAGAGTGAAAAATCCGAGTTTCAAAGAAAACGTGTGTAAAAGAAATTTGCTTTAATTTATTATCTTGAAAGTAATCAGAGAAATGTTATACAATTAAATTAAATTTCTAAAGAAATGCGCATGGTTGGAAATATTGTGGGTTATAATAAAAGGAAATCCTAGAAAAAAATGATGGCAATGGCGACAATAAAGGAGCTGGTAAACAAGGACAAGGAAATTAAGAATTAAGAACTGATATTTGTAATATTCTTATTATTTTTAAATTTATCGCTAATATTAATAAAACGTGTATATTTAATGAATAAAAAAAAAGTTATTAAAATAAAAATGTTATTCTTTTTGAAAAAAAACCTACCAATAAAACAATAAAAGATAGTGACAAAGAAAGAGCGGAAAAAGAGAGAGATAGAGAGAGAGAGAGAGTAAATAAAACAAAATTTTTAATCTCATTTGAGCCTAAACATTGTATTTTGCCCGATAAATGCCACGTGTAGGTTCAAAAGAGGTCTACAATTCAAATGCAAATGGTCATGTTTCAATCTACTTGAACCTCTTAATAGCCCACATTTTGAGGTCGAAAATAGGTCTAAAATTTCGACTCGGGTTGGTGAACAATTTTAGGGGAGTAAAATTCCAATAGATAAATATAATTTAACAAAAAGCAACATACGAGCAAAACATGCAAATTATTGATGATTTACAGATCAATAGAGCTGTCATCAAAATAGATTCCAATGACCAAGATTAATAATTTTCAAGCTTCTTTGTATTTCAAACATAGCTTAAATTTAACTCAAACTCAAATAAAATTCGAGTCAAATACTAATTTTAAAATACCAAATTACGTATTTTTACATAATTACGTAATTACTCAAAATATCAAGCACAGTTCATTTCAAAATATCTGCTGCGGCCTGCGACGCGTCACAGAACTTTCTTTTATATGAATGAAACTCGCTGTCGGTTAAAAGAACATAAATAAGGTCCAGGGTTGGTAAAAAAAAATAAAAAGAAAAATATATAAATAGCATAAAGAGAACTATGTGTAGTTTCTAAATGCTAGCTTTTACCCTCTTTCCCAAAACTCTCTTAATTCTCCCAAAAAAAAAAAAAAAAAAAGTTTCAAATAAAAGTTCTAGGCTTTGATAAGTCTAATTAACAAAAGTAGTTTAAAAAAAATCTTTGGAGCCATTTTCAAAAGTATTTGAAAAAATCCAAAACTTCGTAGAATAAAGGAGGGCTTCCTGCTTGCCGTTTTACGGCATAACTATACGAAAGTAAAATTTTAAGTTTGGTGAATTTCGAATAAAGCTTTCGATACAATGTCGCAGTCACACACGAACACAAAGAATGTTTTCAAAAACTACTTTGTCGGACTCAGAGGACCTCAAAGCGTATATTTCCGGTTTAATATCGAAATAGAAAATTCGACCCGATTACAATATTTCCTTTACTAGAAGCGTTTTCTTGTACTATATATTATAGTAGTAAAAGAAAGTAAAAATACCCAACTACTTGATTTGATAAAAATCTCTAACTGTATGTTCAATTGTAGACATTTTCCATCTTCGTATCTTGTCAAATATTGTTACTAAATAAAATATCATTTTCAACCCTTCACCACTCACCACCCTCAACACTCACACCCATTGATGAGACCTCTATTATAGTTCAGTGCATCCCCGGTAATCCGACAAACGTTTTGCAGGACAGTGTCAGACTATCAAATTTGTTGGATTATTGAGTACTGCCTATGATCTCCTATAGTTTGGATTTTTTTAAAAAACAGTACCTTGTAATCCGACAAATTACAGATCAAAATAATAAGCTTCTATCTGAACTATAAATCATATTCCTTACATAGTATAAAACAAAGTCGCTCCCGCTGTCTGTTCCCTTAGATCTTTTAAACTACAAAACGGATTTTAATGCAGTTTTCAGTATTTGATAGAGTGCTTCAAGAGGAAGGTTTTCAGGTATAATACATGCATATTATAGGAGAAAAAAGTCGGAAAATTCAAAGATTTGTAATGTGATGTCATAACAAACAAATTTTTGTGCACTTACATTGTAAACGCTGGCTAAACCTTACGAGACAGATAAAACTAATATGCGGCAAAATTGTGTATCTAAAAAAGATTGATAAAAAAGTCCGCGACGGTATATGTCTATATCCTAAGAATAACCCACAAGAACCATTTTTATCTATTACAAAAAAATTATTGGTTATTTACCAAGCTATTTTAAACAATAAAGTATTACTCCCTATCCAATTAAATACATTACATACGTTGTGCATTTCATGTAGATAAAAATTGCTCTTTACAGCATATCATAAAAATGGATATCTTATAAGATATCACAGATTTAAAAAGAAAAGTGTTGGCAGAACGGCTGGCTATTGTACGTCACGGTCTTACGTACTGCCTGCTTTATTGGTATCTACTTCTTTATTATATAAAAATGTTATGTTGGTCCTTATTTTAACAAAAATTCGAAAGAGTCTACACCAATTGAGATCAAATCTTGATACAATATACAATACTTATACGCTTGATATGATATCGATTGCTTCTTATACCAAAATAATGCACGGTTCCCATCGGATAGCATAAAAATTGTATCCAACAGGAATCGTGTATTTAAGAGAAGTTTCGTTAAAGCTCGTGAAATAGCATTTTAACGCATTTTCCTCAAGAAGGCCAGACCAATTTTATACAGTAACGAAAGAAATCTCTACAAAGTTTAAATTAAAAATTTGACAATTTCAATTTAAGACCCAAAAAAATTAACAATGAAATTTTTTTAAATTTTTGTATTTCTTTATGGTTCATTGTCGAAGATTTTAAATAGAAATAAACGTATTAAAATCTTTTAAATTATTAACAATTAATTAACAGAACGAATTTTAATGAAGTTTTGTTAAAGATACCTCAGATCTCAAGCTCATATTGAATACCATTTATCCTAAAAAAGGTACGCTTTCTGTAGGATAGCTCCTAATCTTTTCTACTAAAATAGCTGAACAGTTTTAAGACATTTGGAATGAGATCTTCAAATTTTCTTAAATGAACTTTTTATACTTAAAATCATATAAGTAGAACCTCTGTGAGAAATAGAGCAAAATAGATTAATTTTTATAATTCGCTATGAAGGTAGGGAATCTATTAAGCAATCAATTTAGATACTCTCAGCAAAGCGAGCGGGTATCAGCTAGTACTACATAAGTTACAATGTCAAGCCCAATTCATTGCATAAAAAGTTCAACTATGTACTTACTTAATGATTCCTATACCAGTTAATGTACGCCAAATTATTATTTACTAGCTGATACCCGCTCGCTTCGCTGAGTGTATCTAAATTTAACCGATTGATTAAAAGATTCCCTACGTTCATAGCGAAATATAAAAATTAATCTATTTTGACAGAAAAAATGATAGACACGTTCAGGCTTTAGATCCAAAAAAAGTTCAGCAAAATTCGTAAAACTAATTTTCAAGAAAGAGATGCGAGCTGTCTCACATTAGCTTCTATACGATTTTTAGTGAAAATGTAACTGTATTCCTTCCTTTAAGACTTGAAAATCTTTCATACCAAATGTCATTTAAAACCGTACAGCTATTTTAGGGGACATCCATTAAAATGTGATTTTTGAAATCCCATCCCCTCCCCTATGGTAAGATGTCATGAGATTTGGTATATATCATTCCCCCAACCCGCAATCTAATGTGATATTTTTCAAAAATACGTGTAATTTGCGAGACTTTCCCTTTCCCAAAAGTAAGATTAGATGAAATTCGGCTCGCCCCATCGGCCCCTGAACGCCTCACGTAATTAATGGATGTTCCCTTAAAAGAATAGATTAGTAGCTATCCTACAGGATCTTTAGTAAAACTTCATTAAAGTTCGTTCCGTTAAATAATTGTTGAATTTTGAAATTTTTAGTTTATTATTTTAATACGTTTATTTCTAATTAATATCTTTGACAATGAACAATGAAAAAATTCAAATATTTTAAACAATTTCATTATTAATCTTATCGGGTGTTAAATTGAAATTCATATTTATTTTTCAGTAAAAATTGTCAATTTTTTTTAATTTCAACTTTGTAGAGATTGTAGAGAGCATGCGTTAAAAAAAGAAAGAAATGCGTTATATTCCTGTAGGATGTAATTGTTTTGCCTTCCCATGGGAACCATGCATTATTCTAGCCTTAAAAGTAAGCTATATCATTCTCCCCCAAACTACCACATTGCAAAAATCATATCAATCTTTAACTCTGTGATAAACAAAAAACATATCTATCCCACGGGAATAGTACATATCTCCTGAGTAAAAAGTAGATCATGTCTTCTTAAGGAAAATGAGTTGAGACTCTATTTCGTGGATTTTAATGAAACTGCTTTTAATTACTCGGTTCCTATAGAATACATACTTGTTTTACTATTCTTTGGGAACCGTTCATTATTCCGGTATAAGAAGTAACCTATATCATTCTCTGCCCCTAAACAACCACATTGTAAAAAAGGAAGTTACTCTTTTGTTCTGTAAAAAAAAATATCTATCCCACGGAAACCGTACATTTTTTCTGGATATAAAGTATACTATATGTTAAACTGGATTATCATCTATATCTATGCCAAATTTCATCCAGATCCATTTAGTACTTTTTGAGTGAAAGAGCAACAAACATCCATAGAAACTTTCACGTTTATAATATAAGTAAAATTAAACACTTGTAGTGTTAAAAGTCATAAGGAATATTTTTGTTATATTATAGGTACATTTTCCGTGCGATCAATTTCGAATTAAATGAGAAAATCTGATTCATGGTGCCCATCAGGGGGTGGTTTTTCAAACAAATAAACAATGTTACATATCACTCGGCGTAATGGAAAATTTTGTGATTCTTTTTCTTGACTATTCAGCGATTGTTAAAGAAGAAAATTAATTTAAAAAAATTCAGCAAAAGCTTATTTTCAGTTTAATTTCCAGCTATTTTATTTGAGCTATATTTCATATTTTAAAATTTAAATGCTTTTATTTCGAATCAGTTCAAGGATGTATTAAGCTGGAATGGGACTAAAAGGAAATTCATGTTTATGTGAACAAGTTAATGAAAAAGTTTGGTTTTCACATTTATATCATGGTGAGTTTTCGAGAGTTCAATTGATGAAAGCATGAGTTAAAAATTGGCAAATTTTTCTTAAAGAAAATTAATATATTACGACGTAAAATGATATGTAAATGAATGGGATATTTAGGGGTTAGAATTTGTATTTCTAGGTCGAGTCGTCATGAATGAAAAGCTTCGATGTTGCGTTGTTGTTCAAAACTCTGGTGTCAGTGTAGGTGTATGTAGGTACTCAATAATTTTATTTTAAGGGGAATATTAATTAAGCAGGAAAATCGGAGCCAAATGTGCACACTTCGATGCCTCCGTGAAGAGCCATCTGAAGCTTTCTTAATAACCAGACTGAAGACATTGAGATATCAACCTACACACTAAGTCGCACCGAGCCACAACCAAGAAGTTTCGACGTGAAAGCTCCCGTTCTTGGAAAGCTCGAATATTAAAGTGTCGCAATCTCTGGCGCCGCACTTGTCGCACGTGATTTTATGCGACACCTTAACAAAAAGCCTTGTCATAAATCGTTATCGTCTCACATTCATTAAATCCTTGGGCGCTTTAATCACTCGATCACCTGAGTGTGGGAGCTTTATGGGACCGATTTGCATCTATCGTTTCATTATATAAATGGACTTTCTTTTCACGATACCATCAGACCAAGTTTGTCTCTTCTATACGTTCGAGCTTCGTGGATTACATTGAGGTGAGTTTTTCATTAATTTTTCTACTTTTCCAATTTGTTTTTTCGAGATGTTTCGATCTCGAAACGAATGAAATCATTTCATAATACCACCAAATAAATTACATGTGTATCAAATACTCGTCATGAATACCAATGGTGAAAATAATGAGGGCTCATTGAAGTCGTTAAACCGATAAAACATGTATTAATATTAATTTGTCTAGTCTTTACAATTTAATGAGCCCTACAGACCATCTAACTTGTTGTTTTTTGAGTTATATAATGTATTTGCTAATTGAATTTAATTATGTTAAAAATTAATTTTTTATTTATCAATAATTTGATTGCAAAAATTGCACGTGATTGTCACGTTCTATAAATGTTTTTCTTTTAAATCAATTATTTGACCCATTGTGATTCTCTATAAGGCAAGAAAAATGTGATCTTGATCTTAATATCGCGAAAATGGCAAATCTTTTGAATGAATCAACATGTTGTTGGGGGCATCCAAAAATTTTGCTATTATCTTTAAAAAATTGTTTGTTAGTCATATCTACAAATACCGGGTGTTCCACTAACTGTGCAGAACTTTAATAATGTCTACAGTTCCTAAAGTTTCAAAAGCAAAGGGAAAATTTGCTTCGATCATATAAAGTTTATTTTGGGAATATCGTAAAGTGTTTCTCGTTTTTTAATTTTTCGGGATGACCCTGAACAGTTTTAAATATTAATATTTCTTTAGATCCTTGTTATTTTGTTTTGATATATATAGTTAGGGGGGGGGGCAATAGATCGGAATTTGCAATGAATGCAACAAGAGTATCAGGTCGTGACATTTAGCCATATATTAGGTTTGTTCCACTTGTCCATTTGATGATGTTGAAACACGTCCATCGAATGACAAAAAATAAGACACATTAACCAAGAGACAAGAGTAAGTAAAAATCATAAAGCAATAACTTCTACTTAATTTTAAACCAGTTTTGCGGTGTTTAAACACCTCCAAATCCGTGTCAAAACAAGCTATTGTCATGAAAACGTACGTTCATAGCTCGACTCTCGGCCTAATACGGCCAAGCGGCTGAAACATTTTTTCACTCACTCTTGTCTCTTGGTCAGTGTGCTTTGCTCTTTGTCTTACGTAGACGTGTTTGGCTTCAACGTCTGGAACAAACCTAATATAGCTTCATCAGGTTCTCTGGTGCATGCTCAGTTATCGTGTCTTATTAATATTATTACTAGTGAACCCATAATATATTTCTTAAATTTTTACAATTTGTAATGAAAGAAACCCTCACTTCATTAACGAAAGTCGTAAGACCCCGCCAGATTTACCCCCAGTAACTTTTCAAGTAAGAGCTACCTCGTTCCTGATTGTACAGAATCATTGATTCCATTTTCTATAAAGTCGTAATTATTTCCTTTACATAGGTATCTCATTTATACTTATAACTTGACAAGATAACAAAAAATGTCATGCTAAAATTTAAAATTATTTCTTATTAGTGATTTATTAAAAAACCGTATTTTTGTTAAAACCGGTTTTCGGTTTTTTTCTTACCTTAAACCCGGTTAACCGGTTAAAACCCGGGATTTTAAGGAAATTAAATCTATAATAAAATCACCCCACTCTTATTGTATTTATTTTATTATTTATTATAATTCAACTTCAGTTATAAAAGTTCTTTTGCAAATTTCAAAATTCAATCAAAAATTGATAAAAACATGTTTAAAGAGAAATTTTACTCTAACTAACTTCTAATTTTGTTGTCAAAATTTCCTGACACAGGAAATGTTCTTTCTGAATCCGTCGAAGTTGGTTTAACTGTGATTAAGACATTCAAAAGTAATTCTAAGTTGTTCGTTCTTTTCCCGATTATTTCAAATAACGGACATTCTTTTCTAAACGTTCATCATTTAGCGACATTTCCACTTCATTCACTTGTTAAATAATTGCTTTGATTTTTGCATAATTAGAGTCTTTTAAAGACTTCACCAAAGTTCTTTTGTAAAATTCATTTTAAATAATATTAAATACAGTTTAAAAAAATTCCGATTATTTTTATTAAATAACCGGGTTTTCGGTTTTTGTTTTTTACTAAAAAAAACCGGTTTTAACCGGTTTTGTAAACCCTAGATCATGATACTGTCACTTTGGAAAATCTTAAATTTATCATTTATCTACGTGTAGTTTTGAATGACCATTATCTGATTTGCGATAGTGTAGTTGTTTATTTTTTAAAAGGTCATCCTAAGAAAAACCTCAAAAGAACTCGGTAAAGGGCTTCAGATGAACTTATTATTTTTAACTTCAATATCCTGATATGATATTGTAATGATCATCAGGCGTGCTTTATGGTGGTAAACGTTATTGAAATGCGATAAGGTTCTTACCAGAAAGAAAGTAAATCGGTAAAAAAAACATAAAGGTCTCACTAAGAACGCGTTCACACGAGTCAACTTTAGTTGAACGACAATTTTCAATCCTTCAGACCGTAGCGGGGTAAGCAACGCGAGAAGTGAAGCACAAACCAACAGAATTGAAAAGAAATTGTTGAATGACAAAAAGATTGACTCAGTCAATCTTTTTGTCGTTCAAACCGATCCCGGTCAATTTGTTTTCAATTCTGCTCGTTTGTGCTTCACTTGTCGCGTCGCTTACCCCGATTCTGTTGATTTGTGCTTCACTTCTCGCGTCGCTTACCCCGCTACGGTCAAAAAGATTGAAAATTGTCGTTCAACTAAAGTTGACTCGTGTGAACGCGCCTAAGTGTTTCTAACCGCAAAACTTGAATACAAAAGCGTTATTGTTACACAAGGAAATTTTCTTAATTTTGGTCATGATTGAGAAAGTGCATTGTAAATGTGACCTATTTTACCACCAATAAAATGCTTAACCTCAATAAGAGTGTCATTATCCCGAAAAAATACTAATCCAGGCAATGCCAGGCATTTCACCTCGTAGCGAGATAAATGCACTTGAGATAAGTGGGAATACAAATAGAAAAAAAAAAAAACATTTCATTAAACGACGTCAAAACATTGTATCATTGTCTGTTTACTTTATGAAACAATGACCCTCCGGTCTCATTTAAAATTGTGATCTACCACCTAAAGAAAATCTCTAATAGATTTATCTTTATAAAATGATTTACCTGATTGTTTCACCTCATATATTAACTAATTTTTTGGATTCCATGATGGAAACAATTTCATCACACAACCAAAATCATCTCATTTGGTCGTTAAGTTATTATTGATAATTTGACCTGAATTTCCATACCGATAATAAAACCGGTTTTATTTTCGACGATTTGAAAAAATCAGTATCCAAGTGAAAAAATAAAATCTATTTTAAGGCTGGAAACTTCCGTTTTTAAAAATGTCAACATAACAATACAATACAGATTTTTCCATATTATTATAACTATATTGATTCAAGTCGATATCGAGTTTAAATATTTTCATTGCCTCACAACACGATGCGAGATTAGAGACGACATAATACGGAACACCAAAATATAAACGTTATCAGCCATTGTTTGTGTGGGTTTTATTTTTAAAAATTTTCAAAACCTCTTCACGACCGCTTATCGTCGATGGCTTCGTTTCGATATTTTGAAGCATGGACTCGCGTTATCTGCTTATAAATAATTGATACTATGTGTGTATCGAGTAGAAATTAACATTGACATGAGACAAAGAACAAGTAAAAAGCTATCAGGGAAACACTCACTCGAATCGGCTATTTTATTTATTTATATTTATCTCAATTTATACACACACAACCGCGATTTATAGACAAGTTCACGTGCATATTAAAATAATTGAAAAATTCTCTCATAATACGCCCTGTAAACATGGTAATGATTGATTCGATTCGATGGATTTGTTTATTATATGAAATATGAACGCGGAGATATTTGCAAAGCGGCTTATCGCATATATCATGTTTTATACTAAGGACAAAGTTGTTCGGTAATTAAATATAGTTTAATATATAATAATAGTAATAACAATACCATGATTATTGACTTGTGTTATTCTTGAAAATATTACATTTTGATGAATCAAAAAGTTCATAACCCGTTTGTGATTTGTTACATTGGACATACAACCTGATACTTTCTCAATACGTAATGTAATAATGTATATTGAATTTAATTATTGATTTGTAATCGGCCATAACATCCGACCCGTCGTATTTCCTTATAATTGCATTCAATTCATCAGAAATTTATGTGTTGCACTCATATGTTATTAATCAATTTTATTTAACAAATTGATTTACTTAATAGAAATTAAAATTTCCATTTTTATTAGTCTAATTGAAGTATTTTTTTTTTCGCTTTTTTAATTAATTAGTAGGCTATGCTTAAAGGTTGACAAATGTAACTTGCGTTAAATATCGTTTCCATGGCAACTACTAATTAATATCAAGTAACATACTTTTAACTACACAACTGAAAAATTTAAATAAATTCTACAAACATTTATATAAGTTTCATCATTTAACAAATAAATAAAATTTATAACCAAATTAAAAAACCGACTTCAAAATAAATAAAAAATCTATAACAAAAAATGCACTAAAAAGTAAAAAAATAATTGCGTATCCTTGCAGTGTCTACAACTTACTAATTATTAGTATGTACAACTATTTTTTTTGTGGTGTTTTAAGTCGCTTTAACAGCTAAGGTCATATCACGACTGTCTAAACACAGAAAATTTCTGTTGGTCAATTTTAATCTTAGTTCTAGGATCTTAAGTCTAAGATTCAATGGGAATCGAACCCGTACCACTTGACGCATGAAGTGGAGAGAACTAATCCGCTTGCTACTGCGCCAATAGGTGGCTTTGTACAACTATTGTTATTTTTGGAGTTGGTGTCAGCCAAGGAAATACGACTATATTGGTATTTAGCAATAAATGATAATTTTTTATGAAATTTATTTTTCAAATGAACTTTTATACAATATACTAGTACTTGTGACAATATCTAGCGACCTTTAAACTACAAAATACCAATATCTAATTAAAGCTTTTTTACAAATGAACATTCATATTTATTTCCTTGGCTGACACAAACACCAAAAATAACAATAATTGTACATTATAGCATCCTAATAATTAGTAAGTTGTAGACACTACAAGAATATGCAATTATTTTTTACTTTTTAGTGCATTTTTTGTTAAAGATTTTATTTATTTCTCGATTTTTAGTGATCCGAAGTTTGATAACTGATTTTATTTCTTTGAATATGATATTATTTCTTTCTAATTTAATGATAGAACTAAGTGGAATTCTCTTTCTGATAGAAAAAAAAATCATCAAAATCCAATGATACAGTTAAACGTCATTATTTTATCCCCTATTTTCATCCTTAGGGGGTAGATTTTTTTCTTCAAATTGAAATGTGAGTAATTTAAAGGTACGATGTACGTAATAGAAACAAAATTATCGAAATCGGGTTAGCCAGGAAAAGTTTATTATTTCATCCCTAATTTTTAACCCCTTATGAGTGGAGTTTTTTTTTTATAAAAATGGATATGAGATTAATTTAAAATTATGTTCTTCCAATAAAAAAAAATAATTATCAAAATCGAGCTATCCAAAAAGAAGTTAATATTTCATCCCTTAGTGTTCAACCCTTTAAAAGTGAAAGATTTTCTTCAAATTAAAATGGGACCACACGGGAAGCACCAGCTTTCAAAAAAAAAAGAATAATCAAAATCGGTTCACCCAGTCGAAAGTTGTGAGATAACAAACATATAAAAAATACAGTCGAACTGAGAACCTCCTCCTTTTTTTGATGTCGGTTATAAATATTAATCATTAAAGGGTTATTTACTGTTAGAATTTTATCGATTTTTTTACCATTTTTGTAATTTACATAAATTTAAGTGCACATCCACAAAATTTTAATTTAATTCGGCGATTATTTTCAAAGTTACACGCAAAGTAAGGCAGTTTTCACTCTATGTCAGTAGTTCCCAAAGTAGTTCATACGAACCCCCAGGGGTCCCCAGGATTATACAGGGGGTTCGTAGAAAATTAAAATTTTGGTTTGGGGGTCCCTAAACTACGTCAGGGGGGAGGTCACGCAAAGTTTTATATAAAATAAAAAAATTGTGACTTATTTTTATTAAAACGGAAGTAAAAATAAATAATAATTAATAAACTTTTAAAGATTTTTACAGCCTAAGTAAAATATTCATAGTTAAATATTGTGGTTGCTATTCACAAACATTGAGCTGGATATAAATACACTCATAGTATCCCATCAGGTTCACCCAAGACATTTTTTTTTTTAATTTTAACACAAAAGTTATATCAACAAGCTGTTTTAATTATAATTCATTTTTACTTAACCGTTTACCATTGAAGACATCAAAGTTAAATTTATAATTTTTCTACTATGTGTTTATGTATTTTTTCACCCTTGGTCTGTGGGCAAGTTTTGATTCTGAAAAAGGGTTCATGGGCCAAACGAGTTTGAAAACCCCTGCTCTATGTAAAGTGCTTTTGAAACTTTAAACGCATTTTTCTTAAAACTGTGTTTTTAAAGTCGGTGACTAAGATTTCTCAAAAACAGCTGAACCGATCGACCGATTTTTTTTTACTAACAATTTTTTTAATATTTATTTTTTATTGGCCATCAGGACAATGATCAGGACAATTTTAGGTCAAAATTTTGACCGGAAATCTAATTTTTTTGAGAAGCCGCCATAATTACAAGTTTATACATTTCTTAAACCAAATCCTATTGGTTTGTTTTTTATTTTAAATAATCCAGTCTAGAGATATTGTGGTCACCGCAAGATACCTTTTTGAGAGGAGCTTTTGAAAATCAGCTATAGGAGCTTTCAAAATTATTATTTTTACTAATATAAAAATGTTAAAATGCAGTTTAAAGTTACCGTAATATGTTTAAAAAAATTTTAATAATTTTTCTTTTTTTGGTGTTTTAAGTCGCTTTAACATCTAAGGTCATATCACGACTGTCTAAACACAGAAAATTTCTGTTGGTCAATTTTATTCTTACGTCTAAGATCTTAAGTCTAGGATTCAACGGGGATCGAACCCGTACCACTTGACGCATGAAGCGGAGAGAACTACAGTCTCTAACCACTGCGCCAATAGATGGTTTTTTAACCGACTTCAAAAAAGGAGGAGGTTCTCAATTCGACTGTATTTTTTTTTTAATGTTTGTTACCTCAGCATTTCCGACTGGGTAAAGCGATTTTAATGATTCTTTTTTTTTTTTTTTGAAAGCTGGTGCTTCCCGTGTGGTACCATTGTAATTTGAAAGAAATCATTCAATTTGAAGAGGTTGAAAACTAAGGGATGAAATACTAACTTCTTATTGGATAGCTCGATTTTGATAATTCTTTTTTTATTGGTAGAACATAATTTTAAACTAATTTCCTACCCATTATTTGTAAAAGAAAGTCCACTTTTAAGGGGTTAAAAATTAGGAATGAAATAATAAATTATTCCTTGATTACCCGATTTCGATAATTTTGTTCCTATTACGTACATCGTACCTTTAAATTATTCACATTTCAAGTTGAAAAAAATCATCTACCCCTTAAGGATGAAAATAGGGATGAAATAGTGACGTTTAGCTGTCATCAGATTTTGACGAATTTGTTTTCCATTGGAAAGAATATTCCACTTAGTTCTATAATTAAATTTAAAAGCAAAAATTTCTTTAGGGCAAAAAGGGATGATGTAGTAACTTTTAACATTTAACGGTGCGGCCTCATATGAGCAGCGCGTTTAGTAGGTTTACCCATATTCAAAGAAATAAAATTTGTTATTAAACTTCAGATCACTAAAAATCGAGAAATAAATAAAAATTATAAAAAAATGAAAAAATGAAAAACCGACTTCAAAATAAATAAAAAATCTTAATGAAAAAATGCACTAAAAAGTAAGAAAATAATTGCGTATTCTTACAGTGTCTACAACTTACAAATGATTAGGATGATATGTTGTACAACTATTGTTATTTTTGGAGTTGGTGTCAGCCAAGCAAAATACGAATATATTGGTACTTAGCAATATACGAGAATACCACACGAAAAATATTTTTCATAAGAACTCTTATATACTGTACTATTACTGTGACAATATCTAGCGACCTGTAAACTAAAAAATACCAATAACCAACTAAGCCTTTTTACAAATTAACATTTATATTTATTTCCTTGGCTGACACCAAATCCAAAAATAACAATAGTTGTACAACATATCATCCTAATCATTTGTAAGTTGTAGACACTGCAAGGATATGCATATTATTTTTTTACTTTTTAGTGCATTTTTTGATTAAGATTTTTTATTTATTTTGAAGTCGGTTTTTCATTTTTTTATAATTTTTATTTATTAATTATTAAATTCAGAAGTTTTCTTAGGAGAACTAGAAAGAATTTTTACAATCGCAGTATCACCAACAGTCAAATTTCCTAAAACACATTTTTGAAAGGCTTTCTTTATGACATAGGGAACTACCTTATATATACTTGAAGTTACAACAGTCGAACATAGCGACCAGAATTTTTTTTATAATTCCCTATGATTAGCATAAAAAGCATTTCCTCAAAAGCAAGTAAACTTTGGTCATACAGCTCCTAAATACGAGTAGTTTGTATATAAATAGCCATTTCAATTATTGGGGATAATCTGATTGGAACACAAAGCCCATAATATACACAGATATAGATTCACCGTTTTCATTTCAACTCAAACACATATCGATTTGATAAGCAACAAGGCAACAGCAGCATATAGGGTTTCAAACTGAAATCAATGTTATCATACACATTGTACGTCTAAAATTTGAAACTATATCTATTTCAATGCTTATTAGTTAGATGCTGTCCAATTTATAACACACAGCCTATTTCCTATCACCACAATAAATAATAAAGTCATTAAAAATAGGATATTTTAATTATGTTTAAGGATTTTCTACAACAGTTAAACCAGGAGAGATGTTATATTTAATTAATATGGCATTTTCAGTTGTTTCGTTCAGTTTTTGCTAATTAATGGTACGAAGTTTATAAATAATACAAGCACTGGTAAATTAAATAGATAAAAGCATATTAAACTCGACGTGATGCAAGAAGTTTGTCTTCCATTTGAAAAATAATTAATTATGAACTTTCAACGTTGCACTATATCTATGTTCTTCTTACTCTATATAAATACAATCGCTCTCATTGTCAGTCAGTTCTACATCTTTCCATTAGAAAGTGGAAAACTACTGGATTGGTTTGCATAATTTTTGTTTTTGTGTGAAAATACGTTTTTTTTGGTTTTGGTCAAAGTTTGGTGTGGAATATTTCATTAGACGAGAGTTCTTTGATTTCAACAAACAAAGAAAGTATCGCAGATGTTCCTCTGGGTTTCGTTCATTTTGAAATATGGTATGTTATTCATTGCAATTTAAGTGGCTCTATTTGTTATATTATTGATGGGAAAACATTTTTAGGGGTTGAAAGTTAGTTTTCGCTTACTTATAATTTTTTTCGGGATGAGTCTTTTTAAGGACTTATCACAATCAAAAATTGTGGTAGTCTTAGGTCCATCGAGTTAAAGAGAAAAATCATAAGGGTTGAAACTCACAAATTTTTATATGTCCTATTATGTATAGATTATTATATAAAACTCGATATATCCTAGTTGGTACTCTATCTTCCAATTACTGGGTCCATAACTGGAAAACTCTTGAATTTGGTCAGTTTTAATATTTATTGTGGTGATTATTAATTATCTCTATACTATTTTTTTTTTCATATTTACTAAGAGAAAGTATTCCATGTGCCCCCTCCCCCGAAATTTGAAATATGATATTTTCCATCGAAATCTTAATCTTAACACAAATCTTACACATCTTCATTTGAATAAAATGCGTCATTTTAAAATACTTTTAATAAATTAGAAGCACTTCCCTTTAAACGTAATATTAACAAATCCTTTATTCATAACTAGCTGATACCCGCCCGCTTTACTGGACACAGCTAAATTAGACGAATTGATTAATAGAAACCGTCATAGCAAAAAATTTTATATTCCGTTTTAATTCAATCCTGATTCAATAAAGTTGATCGTTGATCAAAAAAAATAATAAAAGATTATCAATTCTTGTTACTTTTTTTTTTTAACCGATTTCGTATAGTGATAATGTTTTTCGTTTAATGTACAACGTTCAAAGTTTCACTGTTAAAGTAACAATCAAAATTTTAAAAATCATAAAAAAACAAAATATATTAATAAATATTTTTATATAATATAGAAGAAGATACCAATAAAACAGGCAATACGTACGACGTACAATAGTCAGCCGCTCTGCCAACGCTTTTCTTTTTAAATCTGTAATATCACTAAGATATTCATTTTGATGATATGCGGTAAAGGGCAACTTTAGTCTACATCCATTGCACAACGTATCTAATGTATTTAATTGGATAAGAAATAATACTGTATTATTTAAAATAGCTTGGTAAATAACCAATAATTTTTTGTCATTTATAAAAAGATACGTAATTTCGCCGCATATTAGTTTGATCTATCTCGTGAGGTTTAGCCAGCGTTTGCAATGTAAGTGCAAAAAAATATGTTTGTTATGACATCACATTACAAATCTTTGAATTTTCCGACTTTTTTCTCCTATAATATACATATTTTATACCTGCAAATCATCCTCTTGAACCACTCTATCAAATGCTGAAAACTGCATTAAAATCCGTTTTCTAGTTTAAAAGATCTAAGGGAACAGACAGCGGGAACGACTTTGTTTTATACTATGTAAAGATTTATAAAAAAAAAAAAAACTTATCATAGAGAGTAGGAAAAGTTCCACATCTCAATAGGTACCTAGCTATATAATATGATTCATTTTCAACAATAATAAACATTAAAAATAATAAAAAATGTTTGATTCAGTTAAAGGATCTACAATATATTATATTTTTTTCTCAATTTGTATTCAGTCAGTTTTCAATAATACTGTTTCAAGTAGATCAAATACTTTCCTCAATTTCGTATATTGAAACTGGCCTTCAAAGCTCGTGTTCTTTCAGTTTTCACATATTTATATATTTTTTCCATATAAGACTTGTTTTGAATTTATCTACATCAAAAATTATGAGAATCCCCTATCATTTGGATTTAAAATGAAAATTATAAGGGTTAAAACTAAAATGTTGGATAGTAAAAAAATATTTACCCGATTTAATAGAAACTAATTTACAACTTGAAGATTTTACATCATGATGCAAATTTTTACAGATTCTTGCTTTTTGAGTGATTTAAGCTAAAAGCTCCCAACTTGAATTTGTATAAATATCTTGTTTCCTGTGCATTTAAGGAAATTTTGAGCTATGTGTAAAGTTGTAAAGCAGAAAATTTACTACAAATTTGGTTTTTATCAAATTTGCGTACAATAAATAGTTTTCGAGATCAAACCCAATATATGTTAAGGTTTCAGCTAGACATTGTACTTTATTATATACTCATATTTCTACAATAGTGCCTTATTATGGTTATTTTATATGGGGCTAAATCCCTTCCACACATCGCGCTCTATCTCGAAAATGTTTGGCTGTATAAAAATTTTCTAAGAATCAAACTTATAATAAATTTTCTCTTCTACAATCTTGCATATGATCCAAAATGTCCTAAAAAGCACAAGAAACGAAATATTGATAAAAGTTCGAACTTAAAGATGTACAGGAGGTACAATCAGGAGTAAAAGTACAAAACACTAATGTATTAAAATCAAGTAAAATCAAGTTTTCAATGTGTATTTAAATTTTATTCTCAACAAGTGAATAGTGGAATCTAATAGTGGGTAAATAACGACCAGTTTTTATGCGAAATAATAATCTTTATTTTTTCCCCAACGTTACGTCAGAGTTTCTGACTTCCTCAGGGCTCAAAATTAAGTTATTTCACATTTGTCATATTTATAAAATTTCTTAAAATGACCCAACTGGCGACGGGACAGTTAAAATAACACAATTCGGCACACATATATTCTTTTTTTGCTTAGTCAATTTTAACCAAATTTTACAAAAATTATTTTATATATATTAGTTTAAAAAATACACCTTAGAAATTTGGAATATTTGTCTTTTTTTAACGCTAGTTTAAATTAAAAGCAATTGAGTAAACAAATCTACGTAAGAATTAAAATTAAATTAATGTTAAAAACAGGATTTTTTTAAATGGTTATAACTTTTGAATTGTTTAGTCTATTATTTTAAAATTGGAACTGTCTAAAAAGAATTAACTAAAGAATATTCTAGTAAATTTTCGTTTGTTGGTCGTTATTTTAAATTACCTTCCAAGCATCCTTAAGAATTTAGCCATAAACTTCATTTAGAGAGTAGGAGTGAATTATTTAAAATATAAATTTTTTCTTATTTTTTTCGCTCTTCCACTAAAACGGTCGGTAATTCATCAAGTCAAGTAGTTACACTTTAAACATAATTTTTTTTTTTTTTTGGTTTTTTAAGTCGCTTTAACATCTAAGGTCATATTACGACTTTCTAAATACAGAAAATATCTGTTGGTCAATTTTATTCTTACGTCTAAGATCTTAAGTCTAGGATTCAACGGGGATCGAACCCGTACCACTTGGCGCATGAAGCGGAGAGAACTACAACCTTTAGGCGCCAATAGGTGGTTAAAAATAAATTGTGATTAGCATTTTTACGTAAACATGAAATAATTTGCGATATGCTTGACTCGATTTGACATTTATAATTTAATATTTTACTTGAACTTGACTCAATTTTAAATCAAATTTAAGACAAGTAGCTTGAAACTCAACTCAAGAAACTTAAAAATCAAGGTATCCCTAATCCCCCTCTAATCCCTAGTTTTGTATGAATTGGACGAATAGTTTTAAGTTTATTAAAAATTTATAGTGCAACCCTAATAATTTTTTTCCTCTAAATGCGATTGACAATTAAAATGGTGGTATTTTAAGTTAATCTTTAAAAGCCTTCTTCAAAAATAGTATAAATGGAAAATGTAATTTTTTCACGTAAAACGGTGTAAGTTAAAAGTTTGCGTAATTTATTATTTTTTTATTATTTTGCAACAACGTCTATTCACTACTTTTTGTGTAATATCGTACACTTTTATTATTACTTAAAAACAATTTTTTTTTAATTTTTTTGATAAAGAGATATGCAATCATAATAAAATAGCCAAAAGTTTAGCCAAAGTCGACAGAAAAAGACGATTTGTATTATCGCTTGTTATATACCAATTAGTGTTGTATTTGTGGCCCAGCAATTAGAGTGACAGCCTCTCATGCGTCTGAAGTCTACGGTTCGAATCTCGCTATCAATAAAAAAAAATTTATTGTCCATTTGGTATAGTGGGCACCAATTATAAAAAGCGTTAATGTCTATAAGCGAATAGAAATAAAAATTTTATTGCAGAAAAAAATTTAAAGATATTTTCAAAATTGTGTAAATGGGAGGAGATAGGTGTAAGCGAAAACTGTAACAATACAAGCTCAATTGGAGGGGTTGTTTCAACCCCCGAAACATGTTTTTCCACCAATAAAAGAATTAGAAAGTTTAAAGAAAAGAAAATACAACTTAAAATTACCAAAATTGGAGAGGGACACTTGAGATATCTCCCTTGTAAGAATCTCTCCTCATATTTTGTTTCCACGTGCAATCACAACATAAGTAAAACCAGGTAATTCCATTAAGCCACGTGATGTTTTAAGGTTTCGCCTTTTCTATTCTTTAACCTTACTACAGTGCAATAAAAAGTTTGAGACTATTGAAAAAATATTTAAAAATAAAGGTAATAAAAGCCTTTGCAAAGCTGTATTTTAACTTAATCCCCTATATATCTCAAGACACCTGAAGATTTAAAACTACCCCCGTTGTTCTTTAGAAACTAGCCTCGACCATTTAAAATGCAATACGAAGTTTTTCAATTTTTTACGTTTTATTTGACATGTAGACAATTTCGGTGTACAAAAAAAAAAAATAAAAAAGAAGTCAACAACAAAATTCTTATCTTTAATTTTAATGTTTTGTTCGACTTTGCCTCCCATTTTAATCGTCTCGGAGATTTTTTTGATTTAAATGTCATATTCCAATATAAAAACGAGGTGATCATTTTTAAGGACGAGTAAATAAAACGAGCTGATTGCAATTTACGATTGGAAGCGAGGCATTCGTATTGAAGCATCTATAAATAGATCATCGACTAGGAAGTGGTTCACTTTCATCTAACGCTCTTAAACCAATATATAAAATGGATGTTAATAAATCATTATTGTCTTGTACAGTTTAACATATACATATAAGGATATATACGTTGTAACACATACAGGGATCGTTTAGTTCTTGGGCATCAATCGAAACAATAGAAGGGGATCCTGGTTTCGATCTAACAACTCCCTAATCCATTTGGCCAGTGTGCTTTTACCACTCACACTGGCTACTTAAAAATATACTTTATTTAACCGAAATAAGTTAGTATTTTCATTCCTTCTAGTATCAATGTGACTGTTTATATTCTAACAATACACATTTTAGTCAAATGTTATAATAAAAAAAAAAAAAATAATAAAAACTGTGTTAATCGGGAAAAGCTCTGACCACAAGAATCAAGAAAAAAAATCATTTAAACATTCGAGGTAAGGAAAATTTTTTCTTAGTCTTAAAATTGTTTGTCAAACAAACCCACACATGCTCCACAAGTAAATAATATTACGCAATAAGATCGTTGATTTGATAATTTGTTGGTCTTTTATTTGCAATAAATCTTCATTGCATTGGGATTCAGAAAAAAAAATTAAAATATTATTTTATATGCTTGGGGTCCAGTTCATATGCGGATTAAATTGGCAGAAAAATATTTTTCGTGGAATAATTTTAATCATGACATGGAGTCAATTTTTTGTGTACTTAGATTTAAATAATTTAAGTTAGAAACAAAATATTGAAACTATGTAAATATTTTAATTAAGGATTCATTAATTGACTTGATTTTTAAGCTTGACCTTATATTTGGTTTGAAATCAAATCAAACTCAACATTTTTAAATATCAAGTCAAGTCAAGCATTGAATTTTCAAGTTATTATATTTCAATGGGCTACGTTCCACAACGCGTTGACAACGATAATGTTCATTGTCGTTGTTTTTTTTTTTTTTTTTCATTTCCAATAATTTTAAAGTGTTTGGCCCATCTCTTAAGAAGGGTTTACGTGCATGTTAACGAAAATAATCATGGCGTTTTGTCGCAAAAAAACGGCGAAAACAATGATTTTAATCTGGTTTCTAACGTTGCTACCACATTAGTGGAACGTATCTAAAATGTACAAATAATTGACGTCACAAATCTCTTAAATATTATTGGCCTAAGAGAGTAATCACATTCAATCATTTTGAAAATCAAATTTAAAAAAATTTAATTGAAAACAAGATATTACAATTTGAAAGTATGAAAATTTATAATTTTGGAAACTTGACTTGATTTTCAAGCTTCTTGACTTATACGGTTTTAAATCAAATCAAATTCAAGTCAAATTTTAATATTCAAACTTTAAGTTTAGTCAAGCATTAAATGCAAGTTTTTTTTTATTTCAAAGTTTTAACATGTTTTATTTATTGCACAAAGGCTACGTTCCGCAACGTGTTTACAATGATAATGCTAATTGTCGTTGTTTGTCGTAAAAAAACGGCGGAGTGATTTTAAACAGGTTTTTAATGTTGTTACCACGTTAGTGGAACGTAGCTAAAATGTCCAGATAATTGACCTCATAAACTCTTAATTATTATTTGCCTAATCGAATAATCGCATCCAATGATTCCTGTAAAGTGTAAGCAATTAAATGTTCAAAAGTCCAAACAATGGCTATAATTAAAGAACACTTGATTGGACAATAGAACAAAGTTTAAATATAATTACTTATTCAGTGGTTCCTGTTCAAATCCAGAGCCAGACATGAAGTCAATTTTTGTTATCTTGAAGTAAAATTATGAAGTAAAATATTTGAGGATCAACACATGGAAATCAATATCCAGTGTACTTAAAATATATAAATAAGTACTTTTAGTTGGAACCAAGATACTGAAACTATGTAAATATTTTAATTTGTCTAATCGAACAATCACTGATCAATATTTATAGACGGGCTGAATGTGATAAAAAGTCCAAAACAATGGCCAGTAAAGAAAATATAATTGAACAATAGGAAAAATTTTAACAAAAAAGTTCTGCTATTATTGATCCTGCGTTTCTGTAACTAACTTACAGGCAATATACCAGCTTTCGCAGATTTCCAGACCACCCTTTCTTATGCTTCCAATAGTAAATTAAAGTCTCTGATCTAAATCATGATTTGGATATTTTCAGATCATGATTTTCCAAGTATCAAATGATTATAATACCAACAAAACCAAATTTTTTTAAAATTTCTTTGATGCTCCTATTAATATTTGGGTTGATCGATTAGATTACGATTCGATTGTTCAACCTAGGGATTCACCAAGTCAAGTAGTTGGACATTTTTTTAAATAAACTGTGTTTAATATTTTAACTGAATTTACTTGTAAAGTCAATGCTTGACTAGATTTAACATTTTAAAATCAATCTTTGATTCGATTTCAAGTCAATTTCAGGTCAAGTAGCTTGAAAAGCAAGTCAAGTAGGGAATATCTAGTTCAACTAGAGATAGGCCGTATTTTATGATTGAAAAAGTTGACTGCTTTAAATATTTTGTTGTCATTATTGATAAAAATTGTGAAAAATGAGTCCTGATAATGTTATTTTGTGTCAGTCATTTTCAAATTTTATCATTTAAAAAAGTATTGCTTCTTAAAAGTTTTCAATAATTTTTCTGGCGCAGTAAGTAGGTACATCATTAAAAACTACAGTACGTACATTAACATGTAATCAGAATCATATGTAATAAAAGTCGCTTTGTCGGTAGAAGTCAGCTGTTTAAGGGATTGTGGATTCTTCCAGGAAAATTACTGGAAGAATACTCAGCTTTTACTCAGATATTTTTTACGTATCTTATACGAGTACTTAAACAATAGAAATAATGCTTCTTACTTTCATTTTTAATTGAACGACAATTTTCAATCTTTTAGACCGTAGCGGGGTAAGCGACGCGAGAAGTGAAGCACAAATGAGCAGAATTGAAAGCAACTTGACCGGAATCGAGTCGATCAAACACGACAAAAAGTTTGACTCAGTCAAACTTTTTGTCGTTCAAGTCGATGAGTCTGATCGAGTTCAATTTGCTTTCAATTCAGTCCAATTTGCTTTCAATTCTGTTCGTTTGTGCTTCACTTCTCGCGTCGCTTTCCCCGCTACAGTCTAAAAGATTGAAAATTGTCGTTCAACTAAAGTTGAAACGTGTGAACGCGCCCTTGGGCTAAATTCCATAACGCAATTACAACGATTGTGCTTTTTGCTATTCCACTATCTTTGAAGCTTGTGAGGGCGTTCATTGCGCAGAGCCATTTTTAAGAAGGGTTTACGTGATCTTAAGTGAAACTAGTGACGTTCTTCATGACGTTTTCGGCAAACACTACAGCCAAAAAGAACATTTCTAAACTGGGTTTTTAACGTTGTTACCCCTTACTTGAAGATAGTCTTAGAATGTTGACAAAACTGTTTGTTCACACTTCTGTGAACAAGTCAAGAAAGTCAGCTTCAGGAATTTTTATGGTGAGACAGTACCAAAATTGTACAACCATTTATCTGAGCGTTAAAGATGTATTCATGTTTTGGCTATGGTTCTTAGAGAATTGGAGGTTTGAAATTTTGAATTTGAGATAACTCTATTTAACCTTTTTTTTTTATTGCATTTTGTTGCAAATTTTGCAATATTGTCAAGTTATTTATTATTTTAACAGGCTATATTAGAAAAGTTATTTGTCCCGATTAGAAGGAAAAATTAAGATGGTTTATTATCCTATTTTATTATTATTAGACATGGAAACAGACTCTTTAGTGGTGCCGGTTCAAATCCGGTTCAGGATGACAGAGAAAAAATAATTTCTTTTGGAATTTCCAAGTCTTAATCATAACATGGATTTGGAATTAATTTTTGTTATTTTGAATTTTAATTATAGAAAGTAAAATATTTGAGAATCAACACATGGAAATCAATGCACAGTCCACTCAAATATAAATATATAATTTAAGTTGAAAACAAGATATTGAAACTATGTAAACACGATTTATAAATGGTTTAAACCAGTGATTCTCAACCTGTGATCCGTGGACCCTTGGGTATCCGTAAAGCATTCAAAGAGGTCCACTATGAATCGCAGTATTGGGGTCAGCCACTCAACGTATTTTTTATCCTCCTCTTTGTCCTGAGGAAAAAAGCAAGCTACTAACATAAACAATATCTTACTGTACTAGTACTAGTACTAGTACTAGCACCAACATAATTTGAATGATACTGATTGGTTTTTATTTTAAACGCCGTAAATCCAGTAGACGAAAGAATAATGGAAGAAATTAGGCTCCTTTTAGTTTTTTTTTTTTTTTTTTTTTTTTTTTGGTGGCAGTTCTAGCTACATAAATAAACTAATCGGGAGAGTACAAGTATCAGGTCCTTGTCCCAATGTTTCGGATTGTATATCTACTTGTGCATTATACATTCCGTATATAGGTACACTATTTTTTTTCATCTTCTAACTGCCTCTAACATGGAATTTATTAATAACAAATAATATTGAAGTGAAATAATTCAATAACTATAGAGTTAGGTTACTTTTTAATATTTTACCCAAGAAAATATAAATTTCAAATCAAATCAAGCATTGATCAAGTATTTAACAAATCAAGTGTCAAGCACAGTTCGTTTTAAAATATGTCCAGCTACTTGATTTAATGAATCTTATGCAGGAAAGAAATGACAAATTAAGATGATAAGACAAAGGGTATAATTTAATAGTTGTCCTGGCAAAGCGCAAGATTCTTGTGGGATAAGTAACGTCATCCAGCACAAATTAATGATCAGCTTTAATGAAACCATATGAACGTAGCCCAGATTAAAACAATACATTCACGGAAAAAAATGTGTTGTAGTTTTAACAAAGTTCCTTGTTAATTTTACTACATTAACTAGTATTACATAGGATGACACCACGTGTGGTAACGTTTACCAGTCAAGTGTAATTAAAAAACTATAGTATTATTAACAACACGAACTATTAAAAATGTAGTTGAATTTTTGACACTTGCATTTATTTGTCTAAATTATTGGTTATGTTATTTGCGCCGCATGCGCAAACGCCAAAATTTGTTAACTGAACAACACTCAGCAGTTGTAACAGCTACATATATTTTCTACACTATGGTAGTTAAAAATACTATATTTTAGAGCTGAATACAACACAGTGTGGCATCTAATGGTACATTTGTGGTTATAGTGAACACAAAGTGCAGTAAAAATATTACTAGTTTAGTGTTGTAAATTTTACACCACTATTTTTTTCCGTGTTAAATTCCTTTTTAATTCCAGAAAATGTACGATTCCTGTAGAATAGTTATAAATCCACCCTATTACTATAAAATGGCTAAATGGATTTCAATAAAACTTACTGTAACAGGATTTGAAGTCTTGAAGTTACAGTCAAAATATTTATTATTCTGAAAAAAAATATACGGTTCCTAAAGGATAACAAAAAAAACGTGGTAATACCCAGTTAAAGCACCAAACGGCCAACAACTAATAATGCTATAACAGTAAGAATCTTGCCTATCTAACAGGGCTGTAAAAGGAACTACAAGAATCATGCACTTTGCCAGGATAAATATTATATATTATACCCATTTTCTTTTCATCTTAATTGGTTATTTCGTTCCTGCGTAGGGATTTGCCAAGTTAAGTAGTTGAACATATTTTGAAATGATTTGTACTTAATATTTGATTTATAAATTAAATAATTTTCGAAACATCGCTTGATTATGCAATATTTTTGGAAAGTCAATATTTATAACAAATTTAATCAATTGTGACCTTTTATCTATAAAAAATCCCCAAAATGAAATCCTTTAAAATTTTCATTTTTATTTAATTAAATATCATATACCAATATCCTCTGTATGATTTATAATGGATTTACACCATTTTCAAAAGAAAAATGAAACATTTAACTATTATCTACCACTTGTAGCTTTATTTGGTACTAGCTGATACCCGCTCGCTTCGCTGAGTGTATCTAAATCTAACTGATTGATTTAAAGTATCCCTACGTTCATAGCGAAATATAAAAACTAATCTATTTTGACAGAAAAAAGTGATAGATACTTTCAGACTTTATCCTAAGAAAGTTCTACAAAGTTCGTAAAACTAATTTTCAAGTAAGAGATCTTAACTGTCTCACATCAGCTTCTATACGATTTTTAGTGAAAAAGTAACTGTATTCCTTCCTTTAGGACTTGAAAATCTTTCATACCAAATGTCATTTAAAACCGTACAGCTATTTTAGGGAACATCCATTAATTGCGCGAGGCGTTTTTTGCAATTTTTGAAGTCACATCCCCTCCCCTCTGGTAAGATGTCATGAGATTTGGCATACATCATTCCCCCAACTCGCAATTTAATGTGATATTTTTCAAAACGTGTGTTTTGCGAGACCTTCCCTTTCCCCAAAGTAACATTAGATGAGATTCGGCTCGACCCCATCAACCCCTGAACGCCTCACGTAATTAATGGATGTTCCCTTAAAAGAATAGATTAGTAGCTATCCTACAGGATCTTTAGCAAGACTTCATTAAAATTCGTTCCGTTAAGTAATTGTTAATTTTTTGAAATTTTTAGTTTATTATTTTAATAAGTTTATTTTTAATTAATTTCTTCGACAATGAACAATTAAAATATTCAAATATTTTAAAAAATTTCATGGTTAATTTTATCGGGTGTTAAATTGAAATCCATATTTATTAGGCAGTGAAAATTGTTAATTTTTTAATTTTAACTTTGTAGAGATTTCTTTCGTTATTGTGTAAAATTGGTAAGGCCTTCTTGAGGAAAATGGGTTAAAATTTTATTTCACGAACTTTACCGAAACTTTCTAAATGTACGGATCCTGTAGGATATAATTTTTTTGTCATCACATGGGAACCATGCATAATTCTAGCCTTAAAAGTAAGCTATATCATTCTCTCCCAAACTACGACATTGCAAAATTCATATCAATCTTTAACTCTGTGAGTTAACAAAAAAACATATCTATCCCACGGGAATAGTACATCTATCTCCTGAGTAAAAAGTAGATCAAATCTTCTTATGGAAAATGAGTGAAGACTCTATTTCGTGGATTTTAATGAAACTCCTATTAAATACACGGTTCTTAAAGAATACATACTTGTTTTACTATCCCTTGGAAACCGTTCATTATTCCGGTATAAGAAGTAACCTATATCATTCTCTGACCCCTAAACAACCACATTGTAAAAAAGGAAGTTTATCTTTTGCTCTGTAAAAAACAAAAAAATATCTATCCCAGGGGAACCGTACATTTTTTATGGATAAAAAGTATACTATATGTTTAACCGGATTATAATCTATATCTATGCCAAATTTCATCCAGATCCATTCAGTACTTTTTGAGTGAAAGAGCAACAAACATACATACATCCATTCTTACAAACTTCAGGGAAAAAAGACAAAAAGATTTTTATTAAACCAATTGTTATAGGACTCAAAATCAAAATGTAGATCATATTATTATGTTGTGTGATAGTTGAGGAGTTTTAAACTGTGACATAAACAAAGGGAAACCCGATTGGTTCAGTGGAGGTCAACTTTAACTAATAACTTATTCTAGAGAACATGCACTGGACTGGTACATATAAATTTTGTGTATATAGAGAGATATAGCGATACAAAGATTAATGATGTGTTCATTTCTATTCTTATCGCGGGAAACTCGAAAATATCCATTTTTATATCTCTAAACTTGATATAGGAAGTCTTGTTTACTATAAATAGACACAATTTATTATTTATTCCCCACTATCAAAATAAAAGGAATTCTTCTCAACAGATAATAAAAGACCAAAAGCGAGAAACGGATTTAATGTGTCTTTAGCGCTCGATCTAAGTCCTACGGGTTCGAAATCAGTGCTTTGACATCATTATTTTCATTTGTCTTGACAACAACTTGGTGCTTTTCGTTTTGAAAATTTTCAAGTGGTTTCAATTGTTCATATGTTTACAAGTTAAAAAAAATTTTTTTGGGGGTGAAAATTTTATTTGACTGCGATTTTTGGTTCTACGCGTCTTTTCCTTGAAGTGCTTTTCGTGGAAATTCGAATGTGTACTGAATTTTGGATTTCGTTAATAAGAAGATTTACGTGGTTGTTGCACCCCAGGGAATTAACACGAGGTATTCGAAACTATTTGTTATTTTGCACTAATTCAGTTATTTTTTCGATTTTAATTAATAAATAAAATTAAAATTAAATAAGGCAAGGTCAGTTCTTGGAAGAAAAAAAAAAGTACAAGGGCAACTTTATTTGATTTAAATTAGTTCATCGTAATGTACTCGCATAAATCAGTACGATGAAGTCAGAAGAAAAATTCAAATTGACTATTAGCGAGTTCAAGTTCAACTTAGTGCAAAAAACCTTTTATAATATATTTTTTTTAAGATAATGCAGAGTTTAAATGTCCACTTCCTATATTTATAGTTTGTTATAGTGAATGAAATTTTTATTTTTATTTTTTTTTATAATAATAATAATATAAATAAATATTTTTATCAAATATCGTAACGAGATTTGAAAATATTAAAACATTTTATGTTTATGCATTGCAAGTCAAGGTTCTGATAATTTTGATACAAATTAATTATTTTTGCGCTATATTTGTTAATCTGTAAATAGCAATTTTTAACTAATAAAATTAAAGTTGTAAATAGAGAAATTTATACTTGAATCATAAAAAGAACTAATAGAAATTTTACTATAAGTAAATGTCGGTTGCAATTACGCTAACTAGTGTTAAAAAATGACACTAATTCAAAAGAGAAAATATTTTTAAATCACTTTTAATCTTCTAACAACTAAATTATTATTTCTCTTGTTTCAAAGCAATTTTAAACCGTCGCCAAAGGGGGTAAATAGAAATATTTTAACTTCATATAACTTCAATACTTTTAAGTTTCTTGACTTGAGGTTCAAACTACTTGATTTATATTTACTTTTTTATCAAATCTAAATTAAATAAAATATTAATATTTAAATATCAAGGTAAATTACGCGTTCACTTCGCAAATTCACTGGACAACTTTTTATATTTTTTTTACTACTACATCGTAAAGGAAGTATGGAAATCGGGTCGAATTTTCGATTCGAATTTTCACTGAAAATATACACGTTTTATGGTTCCCTGATGTCCGAAAAATTGGTTTTTACAAAAACGTCTGTAAACAGTGATATCATATTAAAAGCTTTATCCGAATCTCACCAAACTTGGAATTTTGCCTTCATATTACATCTAGTTGTGCCGCGAAGCTTTTGGTTGAAATCGGTTGGCAGAAGAACCCACTTTATTCTATAGGTTTTTGAGTTTTTTCAAATTTTTTCGAAAAAAGCTCCAACAATGTTCTTTAAACTTATTATAGTTCTTAGACTTATTAATGTCTACAACTTTTATTTGAAACTTTTTCATGGGAAATTTCAAAAAAGAAGAATTCTGGGGTTAAGGTGGGAGTTCGAATATACATGGAGGCTGGATGCATATAATTCTGTACATATCTAGATATTTATACATTAATCTATTTATAATTTTTATAACAAATCGTGGGTTTTATTTATGTTCTCTTTACCAATAGCGAGTTTCATGTAAGTTCTGTGGTGACGCGTCGCAGCAGATATTTTATTATTTATTGAAAGGGGGAAATTATTTTTTCCGATAATTTTACTGTTATATTGTATTAAAAACCCAAATGCTACAGGATTCATCAAGTTCAATCATGATTTTGTGATAAACTGAGTTGAGCTTGGTACTATGACTTCGAAATGAAATAACTTGCAATTTCAATGCGCTTAACTTGCCTTTATATTTAAATATTAAATTCAATATCAATTTCAATCAATAATTCAAATCAAATTTAAGTCAAATAGCTTGAAAATCAAGTCAAGCATCTTGAAAATCAAATCAAGTATCTCAAAATCAAATCAAGTAATGAATGCCTATTCTTCATTGCGTTAATCATTATTGTTACTCCCGATAGCGTAAATATACAAGTGGCACATATCAGTTACAGTTTTTAAATAAAATTAGTTTTGTTCTCCCAAATTTTCCGAACTTTTCATAAGATTTGGAAATAAAAAAAAGTTTGATCTGTTGGCCACTAAAAAATAATAGAATAATTATTCTACTGCCCACTTGATGGCACAAAATTATTGTAGAAAAAGTCTCTGCTACAGTCAAAAGATTCTGGACATGTATTCTTCATATTATGTATCTGGACATGTTTTGTAATAAATTTAACTTAATTTAAATATTAAAACTTTGAAAGAAAATAACTTAAAAATTCAATGCTTGACTTAATCTTTAAATATTTACATATGACTTGATTTTAAGCCTAATTTATGTCAAGTAGCTTGCAAATCAAGTCAAGTAGTGAATCTCTAGAAGTCCCTAAGTTAATGCTAACTATATTTACTTATATTAGCAATGGTAAAGTCCAAATAGAACAATTAAAATAAATTATAGTTTACAAAAGAAATTATAGTCATTGTTCGTTTAACCGGTTTTTATTCATTGACTAAATATGCACTTCTTCACACCGCGAAGTTTTACACAAAACTAAATGTTTTAACATCAAAATTATGTTGCAAATACGATTTGCAGTTATTCTATGAGGACTTTTTGTCTGACGATATTTTGTCCGGCAATATTTTGTCGGGGATATTTTGTTCGGGGATCAAAACGCATGGAACCAAAACTTTCCCCCCTCGGATTTTGGGTAAATGATCTTGCTTCATGTTTGTTACAATCATTTCAAAACTGGGGCATTTTGATATAAAAACAATTTTAATAAAGTCTTCGGAAATACTAACACGTTTTGTAAGATAGCCAAAAAATTTCCTTACTACCCCCAAAAATTGCTTTTTTACCCCATTTGGGATAATTTACCCTGGTTCCCCGACCGCTGAAATAGAAGGTTCAAGATTTATCTAAAATAAAGCTTTTTACGTTGTCTCTAAAGCATTGAAGACTTTGTCTTGTCCTAGATTTGGTCATCAAACGACTCACAAAGTATCTACTCGCAAAAGATTTCAGATTAGACAAAATTTGGGCATCAAACTTGGTTAAAATAAGAAAAATTTAGAACGAACCAAATTCTATATACATAGTCTTACATAGTAATAGCAACACAGATTTTTTCCAAATTAAAATTTAGACTTGAAAAGCTTCAATCCGAAGAATTTTGATAAATGTATAAAACTAAACAAAATTAATGTTCAGTAATATGAAACTTACCTTGACATAATGGAAGCATGAAAAGGACGCCTTGTTGAAAACTTGAAAGCTCTTGAAGTTCCATCAATTTTCCCACAATATGTTCATACTAATAACTTAAAGTACTTATTAAATTATTACTAACACTTAACTGTTTCTTATCGGTTCAAATAAGAAATAATTCAGTTATTTCAAGTTTTACTTATCAAATGACGTCTTTTCTACTAGAAAAGTTTCTTAACAATACGCTTAGAGATTTAAAACAACGCCACCTTACCAGAACTAAATAGTACATTCCCTAAGAAAACCAATTTTTTTTCAATTTTCCAACTGGTCAAAAAATACAAAATTTTGATTTATTTCTTAAAAAATTTATTTAAATCTTTTATATAACGTACACACTTGTATTAATAACAAATTAAATATGTTTGAACAAATTTAAATAATTATTTTATAAATGGCAAATCGAGGATTCTGTTTTGGAGTGTACCTGTATGAAATTCAAAAAAATTCAAATTTGAATTTTTATTTTTGTTTTACTGAATCGAAAGGAAAATCGTTAAAATTGAAAATAAACTTTCAATAATTAACATTAAATCAACAATAAAAGCAGATAAATTAAGCCAGTGGGTCGGGGTGAAGCACAGGTCAAAAACTCGACTTAAGTTACAAAAAGAATTCTCTCCAAAAGCAATGATCCACTTTATTTTAATGTGCAATTGAGAAAAAGTAAACATTCAACAATTTGTTAACATAATATATTTATAGCATCCAAAATGATTTTATTGAAAAAAAAAATCATCAACACAATATCGGCATTACAATAGCATGTGATTCAAACGATTTTTCGTCCTATTCAAGTGTCGAAACGTAAAAATCTATCACTAATCTGCCATTCGAAATCATAACAACAATTTATTTGATCATACCGATTGTTTATTAGGCTCAAAACCAAGAATTAATAAACAATTTCAATGATATATTTATATTATGCGAGACATGCGATGATTGCATGCTCATTTTTTCTCTTAAATCCCGATAAAACCAAGTCTGTTGTCTCCTCAAATCTAACACAATCGCGTCAAGTAATTCCCATCTCGAAGGCATTATGAAATTCATCAGTTTGCATCATTTTTTTTTTCTTTCGAATGAGAAATCAAAGAAATTAATAGCTGTTTTTATTATAACGCCATAGCTCCATTTCTAGGAACTTATTTACTAATCAATTTACATATGTTTACTTCATGCTATAAGTCAAAGTCGACACGACAATGATTTGTCTTAAAACCACGTCACATATATTTTATAATAATACGTCACCCAAAGCAGCCAAGTTACAATATTGTATTATTATTATTAATAATAGATATATTGTTTACTCGACTTGAAACGGGTCTATACTTTGACCGGCCTAACTAACTAGGTGCATTAAACCATCAAGCAAACGAACCAAGTATCTAAACAGCCAAACATCCGACGACCCACATTGCTCTCTTATTTATAATTAATTAATATATCTAGAACAGTACAATTATTGCAGTTAGGCTCATTAATCAGTCTTATGTAATTTTTGAGAGATTTAAAAAAAAAAATTAATCTGAAAAGATATCGGATGAAAGGGCCATGATTTGACTCTGAAACTTGTCTCTGTTACGTGTTCTCGGAGCAGATATAAGGCAATAGGTCACATTTTCATTTAATTTCTTGTCTCCGGTTCTATTAACTGAGTGCAAGTAAAGTACATTTTATTTAAGAATGTAGAGAAGAGCACACAGAGCTTTTGTTGGGAGCATTGTTTAAAATTACAATAAAACCACTGTTTTACTTTACAAATCTTATAATTATTAAACCTTTAAAAATCTGAAATAGTAATAAAATAATTAAAAATTTGGGAAGGAACGACTTTAAAAGCAACTACATTGATAGCAGTTCACTCTGTACTTGTATCAAAGAGTATAAGGACCGATGATATCGACGTTCACTCCTTAATACGATCCTTCACTCAATAAAAATTAGGAGTATAATAATAGTCTAATCCGTAATACAGGGATTCCAAACCTTTTTGTACCCTGGAGCGCATTCTAAAGTATTGGTAGAGCGGCGGGCACCGTTTATTTTATCGATGAATATTTACAATTGAACATATTTACATCAACAGTAATAAATTATTAACAAACAAACAAAAAATTATATTTTATATTATTGTTCATGAAAAATTATGTAGCGGTCGAATAGTGGCGGGCGCACATAAATGGCGGGCACGGAGTTGGGAACCTCGGGTCTAATAAGTGACGGTAAACCTTTTTCATTGTTCCTGCTACACTCTTATTAAAAATCTTAGTTAAATTTTATTTGGGAAAAACGAACATAAGTTTTCAAAAATTCAAAATGAAGCTTTCAATAAAAGCTCAAAAAACTGTGATACTTACTTACCGGTATACTTTTGTTAGTGCATAATTTACTTACATAAGGTTTTCTTTCTGTGAAAATTGACGAAAAAGTAACTCACCGTGTAGTTACATTGTAGCTTTCTCAAAATTCAACTGAAAAAAATTTCTTTAACTTTCCACATATTAAAAATCTTTTAAAAACTTTAATAAACTTTCTACTCTCTATTTTACATTAAGCCCAGGAATCATAATACTGAAAGTTGATTTCATCGAAATTAAATTATTACAGTACATATACAAAAAAAACAAATTTAAATCTTGAATAAAGCTTTAAGTCTTCCTTTTACTAATCTATATTTTTGTAGTTGTGTAGGCAACCCAAGTTACATAAACATGAATTTATATTTTTCATTATTCAATTTCTTTTGGTTAAACATTAAACAAATTGTAAATACTTATTACTATTTAAACGGATTTTTATTTCAATATTTAAATCGATATTTATTTACTGTATACAACCATACTGGTTACGGGTTAACTTTAGTAAAACCAGAAGAGACATTATGAAGTCAATGCAATTCTGAATCATAGGGATTTTTTTCATATCTCATAGCTTTTATAAGATAGTTATTAAAAAATCGATTGTACATAATGAAATTGAAAATGCTTAGTTCCTGTGAAACTAAGCCTATTGCCTACTCCTGTTAAGATGGATAAACTCAAGCATTCATCAAATCAAGTATCTAGACATATTTAAACCTTGAGATGAAAAAACTTCCAAGCTCAATATTTGACTTGATATTTAAATATTTTATATTTGGCTTAATTTTAACTTGATGTTAAGCCAAATATATGTCAAGTAGCTTAAAAAGATTTTTCTTATTCGCTTTTTTTTTTTCAATAATTTCGTTTAAAACGCGGTTGAAAGGATAAAGTATTGCTTATAAAGTGCTTATATAAAGTTTATATTATTACACTACTTTTGATAGGGTTGAACTTAAGGCTTGATCAAGTCAAGTATCTGGATATATTTAAGCTTTGAGATGAAATAATTTACAAATTTAATGCTGAACTTCACTTGATATTTAAGCATTAACATTTGACTTGATTTTAAACCAAATTTGAGTCAAGTAGCTTGAAATTCAAGTCAAGTAGTGAATCTTTAGTTAAACTAGATGTAATGAAATTTGGTATAAAAAAGTGTTAAGGGTTTAAAAGTAATACACCGAACACTTATAATCTAGAAAAAAGGTGCCGTTTCTGAAGAACTGCTAGATAATAGCTCATATCTCCTGTAAATATTGCTAAAAGAATTATGATAAATCTTATTAGATCTAAGATTGATTTTTTCGTTTTATACAATACTAGCGGGACTGACAGACGTTGTCCTGGTACATACGTCTTAAAAATAAAAATTTCAAATTTTAAGTAAGCTGTAACAATCTGGACCATTTTGATGCACCAAAAAGTAACAAATGTAAAGAAAATTGGCCTGAATCTGATCTTAGCGCTACCTACCGAGAAAAAAAATTTAAAAAGCATCTAGGTAATTGTTAATCGAAACCATTCTCAAATCCATTTGAACACACACAAAAAATGTCATCAAAATCGGTCCAGCCGTTTAGGAGGAGTTTAATTATAAACACACGCACAGAAGATTTTTTATACATAAAGATTGAAAGCAACCTTTGACTATTGCTGTTATCATTGTTTTATCTAAGAAGAAAATTATTAATAAACTTAATCATTGATTTAATTAAGAGCTTAGATAGGTTTAAAAATTATTTTTTTCCTAATACTATATAACATTAAGAATATTTTTCCAAAGCTTCAAATCAATCATAGTTAAACGTTTGAAGTAAGAGTAGTTATTACATAAGTTTCATGTAATATTTCACAGCAATGTCGAGACAAAAGGTTACTTTGTCGATTCAATTAGGTCAATTAAAGAAGCATGTTATATGTCTTGACTCAACGTGGTTTATTTACTTTTGCAAATCTGATTGAACTTTTAAACCGTTTATTCAATTCGTTTCTTGAATGAGTACATATATTTTAAATTACACTACGTTTGAATCGCAGACGTGGTATCAGGTTTTTAAGGACTGCAACAACAAAAGAATCAACAAATTTTTATATAAATATGATTTGCGTTTTTATTAAGCGATAATATACACGTTTTACGCTTCTCAAGTAGTTGTGCACGTGAATCAAGTTGATGATTTAGTTTGTTGTTACGATCGCTAAGAATATAGGTGGTTCATTGATAGTGTTTTAAGAAAATTTTAAAATAATTTTAAATAAATTTTCTTTTGTTACAGATGGAGAGTCGTTATTTGTCATTATTAGCAGTATTTTGCATGTGTGTATTTATTCACGTCCAAGCCGGAAAATTAAAATTCCAATACAAGGAAGAAGCCAGAAAATACTGTGGTCGACAATTAGCAGATACGCTTCAATATCTCTGTAATGGCGCATACAACTCAATGTATAAAAAATCAGGTAAAACCTTTGTTAACTTTACTTCATAGATTATTATACAAGTATTTCTTAAAACTGTACTGAATCGACATTTTGAATCCTTTTATTCTATGAAAATTTAAATATGAAATCTCGGCTGGATGTCGGCTGGTCGACCCAATGACGCATTTCTTATAGTACGAGAGCTAGCGACGTCGAAAAAAAAAGAATTTTAGGTCGACCAGTTTTTATATATATTATCTCTCGCACTATCGCACCGTCTGGCTGTCGGGAGGGGTTGCGTTTATTAGTGCGCATCGCACCTATGACAGGTAAAATATTGAAATTTTCATAAAAAAGAAAAAGTTTCAGATGTAATTTATATAAAATAACATTTTACATAAAAAATCTGCAATGACTAATTTTCGTATCGTTGCTACTTTGCCCGCTACAAGCTTGTAAAGCTCATTGTATACATGTCGACACAACGGCTGTATCACTGAACGGTCGACCACTCTAATGACGTCACGTCGAGCCAGCCTTTCCAAGCTTGTAGCGGGCAAACTAGCCACTTTACGAAATTTAGTCACTGGACATTTTTTATTTAAAATGTTATTTTCTACAAATTTCATCTGAAACGTTTTATTTTTTCTGAAAATTTCAATATTTTATCTGTCATAGGGGCGATGCGCACTAATAAACGCAACCCCTCCCGACAGCCAAACAGCCCATATGATGTCCGGGATAGTGCAAGAGATAACATATATAAAAACTGGCCGACCTAAAATTCTCTCTCGAAAACGTTGCTAGCTCTTAAACTATTATATACTCCAAACATTTACTTGTCGATCATTCCATAACGTTCAGGAACTCCGATCGTTAAATATTATGATTGAAAAACATTTGAAAAATACAAATAGCATTAATTCAAAGAGCTAATCTTAGCATTGAAGCTTCAGTTTAAAAAAAATTAAATCCAGATTTGATAATTAAAACCCCAGTGATTACACAATGTCACACTACGTAACAGTTACATAACAAATCTTACGGAACTGTTACGTAGTTGAGTGGGAGAGTAAGGTTAGCGTGGCGCCAAGAATTGACGGATCCTGATAAAAACCAGAATTTAAAACGCATTTTCTTGTGAGAAATGATTTTGATGAATCTGTCAATTAAGACGTAACTATGGGAACTGTCATGTATTTTAAGTTAATTCTTATAAATTCATCCCAAAATTTCCTACTACAAATGCCAAAGGGGTCCGGGGGGGGGGCTAACGGGGCCCCCAACAAAAGAAATTGTAGCCACTGTTCGTTTGCTCGATTTTCAATATTTGACTGAATGTGCACTTCCTGACACCACGAAGTTTTACACAAAATTACATGTTTAACTTAAAAATTATGCTGCAAATACGATTTGTAGTTATTCCTATGAAATCTATGAGTTTTCAGTATTCGTTGAAAATCTTTATAAATACAGATCCTGCATTATTAGAGCATTTTAAATTTATAAAATATTTTTAAAATCTAGTCATCTTTAAAACACGTGGTATCTAAGGATTCTTTATTTTGTCAATTATATTTTCTATATTACTTAAGTTCAAACTCGAATCGCAACATTTAGAATTTCATTAATTTTTTTTTTTTTGTGTTTTATTCCTTAAATTTTTTATTATTTGTGATATTTATAAAATGTGTCCTTTGACTTGCAAAAGGACAAACTGGAAATTATTATCACTCAATGGAAATTTAATACTGAAAATTTGTTCGCAAATAAAAAATATTGAGTTGTTCAAATTGGACCATGCAAGTTCCCATAGTTACTCATACCTTGAATTTTGCAAATGGCTTGCTTAGGCCTCATGCTGACGTCAAAATTTATCGATTTCTCTTGAATTTTCGATTTTGGGATAATTGACACGCTATTTAGCGTCTATTGACCTTACTTTATTGTTACACAAAAGCATAAAGTCGGGCGATTTCAAATAAGGTGGTACCTCGACATGCGAGTGCCCCAACATACAAGTTTTTCGAGATACGAGCCGGCAAGCGAGTGATTTTTTGCTTTGCGTTACGAGCAAAATTCGAGATACGAGTTCGGAGTTTCGAGGAGTCAGAGGAGGAGGAAGTTATTTCTACAAGTGAGATCTTAGGAATGTGGGAGAGAGTTTCACAGTTCGTGGAAAAGAAACACCCAGAAAAAGTTGCAACGGGTCGTGCATCTGATCTTTTTAATGACACTTGCCTAACTCATTCCCGGAACATTCTGAGCGGGAGGAAAAAACAACCCTCCTTAGACATGTTTTTCTCTAAACGGCCTACAGGTGAAAGCAAGAAAAATGTAGCCAAAAAAGCAAAGACCAGTGAGGATATCTAATTTATTTTCTTACACTCTCTTTTTTGTTTTTGTACAATAAATATTTGTCATGTATAAATACGTTTTTATTATTCACGTAACAAAAATAACTGGGGTGACATTTTGGGGGTTGGAACTGATTAATGGTAGTTCAATTGTTTTCGTATGGGGAAATTTGCTTCGAGTTACGAGTAATTCAAGATACGAGCAAGGTTACGAATTAAACTCGTATGTCGAGGTACCACTGTACTCAAAGCTCCACGCTAATCTTACTCATGCCTAGTTGAACTTTTTATGCTCACTGAAATGTTACGATTTCAATCTGGGTATATTTCATGTAAATATTATTAAAATCGATTAATTTTTACAGACAATGAGCCTGATTATGTATACCAATCGGATCAAGAAGACCAAACTGGTTTAATCGATTTCGGTCAGCCGCAATTCCCGTTTCGATCACGGATGAACGCCGCCTCGCTATATCCTAAGATACTTCGTCGCACATATCGAGGCATCACGGACGAATGTTGTTCAAAGCCTTGCAGCAAGGAAGAGCTGAAAACGTATTGTGCCGGAAAATAAGAGTAACATGATAACGACCCACCTTGTATACACACAAACAGAACTGGAATATGAATTTATCGACATGATTACAATTTATTCATTTCTTTTTCTCAAATAGTATTATTTCAGTTCAGCGATATTTCTTTATTAAGTAATTGGTTTATTTAATGTTTATTTCAACCTAATATTTAGGTATTTTTCGTTTTTATCTAATTATTATTAATAAATCAGTGGTTGGATTTGTAACCTGCTTTGTAACTGGACAACGGTTATATTTATCTATATACATATTTTTTTAAAAACTTAATGTAAATTTGTTAATTAAGATTGAATATTAGACGAGATTGGGTTGCAAATCGAACTAACTAATTCTCGTGCCCCCCAATTCTTACGTTTAATAGAAATCTCAACTATGCTGTGATTTTATAAAATTAAATTAAAGCAGCAGTGGCCTTTTTGTGATCACTAATTATTTTTGTAACACTTATGCGAATTGTTTCATTTTATTATTATATTATTTGTCGTAAAATGTGTATTGTATTATTTTTATCATTTATCATTTCATGTTAACGTTAAGTTGTATTCAATTCTTATTAAGTCTTCTGTATCTTCACGAATTATTCTATTGCATAGTAAAAAAATATTTTAAAAATAAATTAAAATAAAAAGCTGCTAGAAGTGAATTATGTGGTTTTCATTGAACTTCTTATGTTCCAAGTTGCATTCCTAAAAGTTTTTTTTCAGAGCTCTAGCGAAGGTGACGCAAGCGGTGCCTCGGCATTAGGACCCTAATAATAAAGATGCTACACCATAAGAGCGACCAACACTAAACATGCCGTTTGAAAAATGTTGTCCTTTCGGACAACAAAGGACATCTACTAAAAATATTATGAAAAAACTAGCTGATACCCGTTACATTGTCTGCGTAGGTTATTATGTTAAGAACAAATTTAATTTACAAAGGAAAAACATTTAAATTTAAATTGTCCTAGCGTAGAACATTTTAACTATATGCCAAAAAATTGCACCTAAATGCTCCTTCAGAATCCGCTATTGCTACAAGTGTATAGTTATTAGTTAATCAAAAATTCATTTTTCAAAAATTTGTAAACTCAAAAATAAAAATAGCTATATAGTCTCAAATAATCACCTTTTATTTTATTTTTTTTAATTATTCCATAAATGCTCTTTCCAGATCCGCAATTGCGTCAGGTGTATATTTATTAGTAATTCAATTGTTAAACTATTCATGTTTATAAGATCCAATGGCAGTTGATGACGTCATAATACAACAAATCCTTGTATAAATAGTTAAAAATATTTAATTATTAAAAATATTGCAAAATGTTGATCAATTTTTGCGTAATGAAGAGTAGATAGAGAGCTTTAAAAAAAACAAAAACTTATTAAAAATTATTTTGGATTTCATAGCGATTTTTAAACATGACTGAAATTTTTTAAAAATGTAATTATTAATTAGGTAACTATAAACTATACACCTGGTGCAGTTGCGGACCCGGAAAGAGCATTTAAGGGGGGAGCGATACATGTAACCACCATAATTTTTACCGTTTTTTGAGGGCTTTTTAAACTGGGAAGGAATAACTGAATCATTTTGAAACTTTGTACGATTATTTATTGTATATTGAAGTACAGAAATAAACATTTTTATTTTCTTTTTTTCAAAATGGCCGCCGTAAAAATGAATCTGCCGAGACTCTCTCGGAAAAAGATATCAATTTGCGGGCATTCTCCCTTCTCGTAGGGTGATCTGAACTTAAAAAAATGAGTTTGTACGTGTTCGTAAAACATATATCTTCTAGTTAAACCAAAAAAAAAAATCGTAAATTGGCATACCTCAAAAAAAAAGTTCGATTTTTTACCCTTTTTTTTTCAATGGTTTTTTGCTAAAAATGGTTAATTTTTGAATTTTTTTTGGAATGTTTGCGGTTTAACTAGAAACTATTACTATATAGTCGATGTGTACAAAATTTCATTGGAATCGGTTGAGAACTTTTTAAGTTATCCTGCCCGCCAATTTCAAAAAAGTCGTTTCGAAAAAAACTCGTTTAAAGTTTTGACACACAGAAACTATATGATTACAGTGGCTTACGCGTCGAGTTGAGGCGAAGCACTTAATTGAGTTTTTAATATATAAATAATGATAATTTTGTTTTGAAAATTAACAGGCATATTTTTGAGATGATATTCTAAAGTTTTGGGAAAAAAAAAAATCGTTTTTTTACATGTATCGCCTCCCTTAAGGAGCAGTTTTAAAAACATTTTAAAAAATGACTTTTTTATATTTTACAGCAATTTCAATTTTTAGTTTGCAAATTTTTGAAAAATGAATTATTAATCAATTAATAACTATACACTTGGAGAAATTGCGGATTCTGAGGGGGCAATTTTTTGGCATATATTTTTTAAAAAAAATTTTCTCGCTAATTTACCTCTTCCTGGTTAAAAAATAAACGCAATAGTAAAATGGAGTGTTGTAATTCAAAATGTATTTTGAATTTGTATTTACAGTAAAATATAAAAAATGCTAAAGGGGAATTTAACAAAAAACTACCAAAAATTTTTTAAAACAGAAAAAAATAGAGTTCAAAAAATATTTTATTTATTCTAATATCTCGCTTAGCTGCATGAAGTCGTACCACGTACGCTCAAATATGAAATAATCATTAGGCAATAGAAGGAGAAACGTTTTGCATGCGCATAACACCGTTTGCTCCACTCTATCAAAGCAACTAAAGAACAACGAAAGCATACGCGGTCTGCTTAGAAAAGCTGCAATTTTTAAAATTTTAATTACTTTGTTTTTAATGACAATATTGTGATTATTCTTTTTTTAGATAAGAACCAAGTATATAAACGTAAAACAAAAAAAAATGATCGAAATCTATTCAGTAGTTTTTTGAGATAAAAGCAAACATTAGAAAACAGCTATCATTTTATTTAAATAGATGATTGTTGGAGGTATCTCCGAAATGTATAACTCCAGTACGCTACATAAAATAAAAATGATGGGATTATTGCTTCTTATAGTGGAATAACAATCAAAGTAAACTAACTTTTCGAATACAATTATTAAATGGGCTGAGGTAAATCAAATTCCATATTTTAAATATATCACGAGAGACAAAGAAAAAGAAACACGGACATAGAAATGAGCCGTAGAATTAAAATTTATTCAGCAATCGGATTTAAATTAAATAATTCAGGAAGTTCCGTTTTCAACAATAGGCGATAAAAATCTTAAAAAACTTCTAGAACATTCGGTTCGAGTATATAAGGTGAATTGAAGTATGATTTAAGCTTAACCGATAAGTAATTGTTTTTGTCACTAAAATTGTTTAAAATCTTTTTTTTTTTATATAAATATAAGTGTGGTTTATATTAACCAATTATATAACAGTTCTGAAACAATTAAGTAACATTCTTTCAATTTTATTCTGGTCAAATCTAAGCGAATAAAGGACGGGTCTGCTGGTAGTTATATAAAGGAAATTATACTAAAATTTTAAAAATCAACATTTTCTATTTATTTAAATGTAACAGCTGATTACAATGTCATTTTGATTTACGAGAAAATTAAACGTCGATTGCATCATCGTTCCTTCAATTAAAGAACCCATCAACGTATATCCAGTAAATAATAACAAAACTAAAAAATATACACTATAATTTCACTCACACGACAAATACTGTCTTCACATTCCTCCATTCTTCTGAAGCATCTGAGAAAATCGTTTCGTTATTAGCAGTGATACGTCGATGAATCGATTCACACAGTTGTTAATGCACGTTTCCGTTTTACTATCTAATTTATTCGATGGCTTATCGATACATTTGTCCCAACAGTATTCATTGAACTCGTGAATCTAGAAAATAAAAGTATAAATACAAAATGATGTAAATTTTTATCGGACAGATTCGCTTACTTGTGCCTGGAATTGGGCTTTTTGTTTTTCGACTAGGAGGAATTCTTGTAGCTCATCGTTGCCACCACCTTTACCACTTCCAGAACCAAACGAATCGAAGGCATCCGACATTGTTTCAGTATTGAAAATTGCTTTTATTTTTTGGAATCACGTTTTGGAAAATTTTAATGAAATGGAGATAACCTCTAGAATTTGAAGACCTTATTTATATATAGCCGGTCTATGTAATAAAAACATGACATTAGGAGTAGAAACCATTGGTTCTATTAGATTTTTAAAAAAAACTAGAATAGTGAAATAAAGTGAAGTCTATGATAAAGAATTTTCATAATGTAAAATACTTATTTATTATACAACAATAAATAATTATAACATTTTTTTTAAATGTTATGCTGGATTTAAAGATAAAAAGTAAAATTGTAATAAATATTCCCAAATTTTCTTCTATTAAATGTATTAAATTGACAACATTCGTGTGCACTCGTGCACACTCGTGTGCTATTTACACTGTTGGTGTAAACCGTGTACACTTTTTGAATAACAAGTGTAAAAATTACAATCAAATGTCAAATTCAATAATTAATCAATAACTATTTTAATTAATAACTAAATTTAATGATTATTATTAATATTTAGTCAGTTTCGCATATGTCATTATGAATAAAAGATCGAAATATCGAGTCGTTCCATTAACCACAAAGTAATATATTATAATCAATGCATACTCTTATTAAATGGAACTCTTTATTCTTAATTTTAGATGCCTAAATCACTTAATTTCCAATGTGGATGTATATATTTCAGAGTTTGCATTCTTGCCAAATAATTTAAAAAACGAAATCTTGAAACATACCAATAGATTTACGTCCAAATCGGACAACTTTATGCACGAGTATTTTACGGCTTTACTCAATTCCCAAACGGAAATTCTCGACTTAAGTTCTATAGTCTGTGATAAAGAAATTATTAAAGCTTTAAAAATTTGTTCTAATCTTAAAGTATTGAATATTGGGAAAGTCGAATGTGAATTCAAAGGTTTTAAATCGCACGCTTATGATTTAATTGAAAAGTAATTTATATGCTTTTTTTAAGAGTTTGCATCACTATTTTATCATCTACCCAAATTGAAAAAATTGCATACATGGTGCAATCAATATATCACTGATTATACCGTTGATATAATCGCGAAAAATTGCCCTATGTTGCGTGTCTTGGATATTAGAGGCAGTGTGAATGTTACTGATGAGACATTAAATCATATCGTACGAAACGATTTAAATTTGATTGCGATAAATCTTTCATCCTCGCAGGTAATCTTTGTCGATTTAATTGTGAGAAATGGAGAGTTATAGTCTAAGATCCGAACCTACGTCGACCTTCACCGAGTTGATAATAGAATTAACCCTATTTTATCATGAATTTAGTATATTAGAAAAATATTAAAAACTAGCTGATGCTGCACGCTCGCTTCGCTGAGTGTATCTAAATTTAACTGATTGATTAAATTTAATTTATTTTGACAGAAAAAAATGATAGATACTTTCGCGCTTTAGATCCAAAGAAAGTTCATCAAAATTCGTAAAACTACTTTTCAAGAAAGAGATGTTAGCTGTCTCACATCAGCTATTCGATTATCGATTATTAGTAAAAAAGTACCTGTATTCCTTCCTTTAGGACTTGAAAATCTCTCATACCAAATGTAACTTAAACCCGTACAGCTATTTTAGAGGGGCATTCATTAATTGCGCGAGGCGTTTTTTGCGAGTTTTGAAATCCCATCCCCTCCCCTCTGGTAAGATGTCTTGAGATTTGGCATATGTCATTCCCCTAACCCGCAATCTAATGTTGTATTTTTCAAAACAAAAATATACGTGGTATTTGGGAGATCTTCCCTTTGCCCAAAGTAAGATTAGATGAGATTCGGCTCGACCCCATCGGCCCCTGAACGCCTTACGTAATTAATGGATGTTCCCTTAAAAGAATAGATTAGTAGCTATCCTACAGGATATTTAACAAAACTTCATTAAAATTCGTTCCGTTAAGTAATTGTTGATTTTGAAATTTTCAATTTATTATTTTAATACGTTTATTTCTAATTAAAATCTTCGACATTGAAAAATGCAAAAATTCAAATATTTTTAAAAATTTCATGGTTAATTTTATCGGGTGTTAAATTGAAAACATTGATATTTATTTTTCAGTAAAAATTGTCAATTTTTAAATTTCAACTTTGTAGAGATTTCTTTCGTTATTGTGTAAAATTGGAAGAAAATGCGTTAAAATCCTATTTCACGAACTTTACCGAAACTTTTCGAAATGTACGGTTCCTGTAGGATATAATTGTTTTGCCATCCCATGGGAACCAGGCATTATTCTAGCCTTAAAAGTAAGCTATATCATTCCCCTCCAAACTACCACATTGCGAAAACCATATCAATCTTTAACTATGTGATAAACAAAAAACATATCTATCCCACGGGAATAGTACATCTCTCCTGAGTAAAAAGTAGATCAAATCTTCTTCAGGAAAATGAGTTAAGACTATTTCGTGGATTTTAATGAAACTGCTTTTAAATACACGGTTCTTATAAAATACATACTTGTTTTGCTATCCCATGGGAACCGTTTATTATTCCGGTATGAATAGTAATCTATATCATTTTCTGGCCCCTAAACTACCACATTACAAAAAAGGAAGTTAATCTTTTGCTCTGTAAAAAACAAAAAATATCTATCCCAGGGGAACCGTACATTTTTTCTGGATATAAAGTATACTATATGTTAAACCGGATTATAATCTATATCTATGCCAAATTTCATTCAGATTCATTCAGTACTTTTTGAGTGACAGAGCAACAAACATCCATACAATAAGATGGGTTGGCTAAAAAAATCCGGGGCAGACTATTTTTAATTATTTTAAAAAAAAAAATATTTTTAATAAAATATTGCAACATCAAGATAATAGAAAAAATTTTATATCATCATAAGCGCTGTTTTATTGCAAACACGTTGACATAGGTTCGCAAAAAATTCGGTCCTATTAGGGGTTAGCGAATTTTAAAGATTTAAATTTTCATGCGCCTGAAAATGTGTGACAGAGAGATCCGAGTTAAGTATACTTTGTAATAATAAAGGACACAACACCGCAGTCGCCTGTGATGTGTAATTTTTTTTTTCTATTTGTTGCAATATTTTATTAAAAATCATTTTTTTTTAATAATTAAAAATAGTCTGTCCAGGATTTTTTTAGCCAACTTATTTTTAATATATTTTCTTATTTACTAAATTCATGATAACATATGTTTCATTCTATTATCAACGCGGTGAAGGTCGATGTAGGTTCGGATCTTCTACTATTACGTTATTTTTTCAGATTACAAATGAGGGAATTATACATTTAGTTCTTCATAAAGGAGATCTGATTGAAGATTTACAACTACAGAATTGTGATAAAATAACAAACGATGCAATTATAGCGGTGGTGAAAAACTGTCCTAATATCCAACAACTTCTCTATCAGCATTGTTTAAACGTTCGAAGTATTTAAGGGAAATTAAACCTTATGTACACTTTCTAATAAAATTATTATTTTAGCAGAAAATTTAGATTTCGGGCGAAACAATCTAAGGCAACTAATGTGGACTGTACCGTGGCGATAATTTTATTTTTTCTTATAATATTCATAAGATACATATTTTTTTTATATAGTATAGAGTAACATAATTTTAAATAATAAAAAAACAGCTAAATATATGTTTTTTATTTAATAAAGACATCTCTTTAAACGTGGAAACGAAGTGTTAGACTTTTTTAGCTCTGGGAGCTGGTGGATTTTGTTTCAATTGTAAGATAATGGAACGCATTCGAGATACATCTTTGCTTGCCTTACTGGCCTTAGGATTGAACTCGCATAGTTTAGCGATTCGTTCCCACTCGGTCCCCGGTTCGATTTCATCCACCTCGGCGACAAATTGCTTCTCGGCATTTCTACAAGAGAAAAAATAATGATATGATCTGATTGATCTGGAATTCTTTTTTTCAGTTACTCACTTGGCTGACTCTCTATGAAAGCATATTGAAATATCAATAATGTTAGTAGGACTTAGAAAATAATTAGTTTAGATTTATTTAAATTAAGTTAGTACAGACCTGTTAGCCGCTTTAGTTTTTGCAATTTGTTCTTCGTGGTGTTTGTACCAATCTTCTAGTTCTTTTTTGGCAATTTCACGCCATTCTTGCTTTTTCTTCTCTTCTTCAGCATCTACAAGTTTTAATTGTAATTAACATTCGTTCCAGATGAAAATAAAAACGTACATTATAAGTGTCATGCCAAATGCAAATTTTATATTGCGCATGACTGGTAGTGTACAATGTACGTAATTATTTTCATCTGAAACAAACCTAATATAAATTCAGTAAATGTTCGGGAAAAATTTTCTTAGATATCAAATTACACTTTAGTATTTAGTATGGCGCATTTAGCATTGACTTATTGACTCTTTATTTATTGCCGTGGTTCTCAACCGATGCACCGCGAAAAAAATTGGTAATAAAAATGAAAAAATTCGCAAAATAGTAAAAACCAAAAAATCCGCAAAATGATGAAAACCAAAAAAGTCTATTTCTTTTATATAAATTAATTAAATAAATAAAAAATCTTAAACAAAAAATGCATTAAAAAGTAAAAAAATTATTGCGTTTCCTTGCAGTGTCTACCTACAACTTACTAATTATTAGGATGATATAATGTACAACTATTGTTACTGTTGGAGTTGGTGTGAACCAAGAAAATAATTATTAGTGTTCATTTGTAAAAAGGTTTAATTAGTTATTGGTATTTTGTAGTTACTACTTCATCTCGTTTTGCTCTTAAGGGTTGAATTTTTTGCTTTTAAATGTAATGAAAGAAACTTAGAGGAATACTCTTTCCAATAGAAAAAAACATCAAAATTCGATGATTTAGTTAAACGTCACTATTTCATCCCCTATTTTCATCTTTAGGGGGTGGATTTTTTTTCTTCAAATTGAAATGTGAACAATTTAAGGGTACAATGTACGTAATGGAAAGAAAAAAATTATCGAAAACGGGTTAGACAGGAAAAATTTATAATTTCATCCCTAATTTTTAACCCCTTATGAGTGGAGTTTTTTTTTAAATGGAAATTATAATAATTCAAAATTATGTATACCCAAAGAAAAAACAAATATCAAAATCGAGCCATGCAATAAGAAGTTAATATTTCATCTCTTAGTTTTCAACCCTTTAGAAATGAACGATTTCCTTCAAATTAAAATAAAACTACACGGGAAGTGCTTGCTTTCAAATAAAAAAAACATAAAAATCGGTTCACCCAATCGAAAGTTCTCAGGAAACAAACATAAAATAATACAGTCGAGTTGAGAACCTCTTCCTTTTTTTGAAGTCGGTTAAAAATAGGTGAAATTTTTTTCCAAAATGTAATAAACATTATGTCCATAAATTTTTTGAAATTTTAATTCTGTTGCCCCGCCACTTTTTCCCATTATCAATAGTGCACGTTTTGAATGGAAAACCAGAAGTTGCTAGAAGAGGAAGTTTTGCACAAATCTCAACCTCACATAGACTTAGGACCCCAGAACACCCCCGGGATATTTCATAATTTACTAGTTATTCCATTATACGCTTTTACGATAGCATATATACTCCAAAAAATTGGTCTTAAAAATTTCAAATACAATATTTTTTTTTTAATTTGTATTTCATACCTTTTTCTTCTAATCGCTGCTTCTGTTCTTCTCGCCACTTTTTAATTTTTTCCGGTTCCTCTTTAACCACCGAATTGAATGGGGGAGGGGATGAATTGGCTAAAATTTAAAGAAAATCATATGAAAAATTGATAGTTATTTAAATTTAAATAATAATACTAATTTTCAGGTCTTAATAGTTTAATATTTTAAGCAATTATCAGGTGAAAAGACTAGTTTTTATTTTAACAATTTATTTTCTTTTTACACTACGTTTCGTTGGTGTTATTTCGACTTCATCAGGTATCTTGAAAATTGCTTTACCAATTATAATAAAAATATAATTTGAATTAAAATTTTGAATTGTTAAAATTATATTTTTATTATAATTGGTATAACAATTTTCAAGATACCTGATGAGATCGGAATAACACCGACGAAACGTAGTGTAAAAAGAAAATAAATTGTTAAAATAAAAAACTGGTCTTTTCACCTGATAATTGCTTAAAATTGAAATAATTATATCATCAATTATAACGACTATCTATTTATATTAACTCTAATCTAGACCAATTGTCTCACCTGAACGATTATTGTCGTCAATAATTGTATCATTGTTAAAGGAAGAAGTTGAATCGAAATTTTGATTGAACTCTGAGAAATAAGAAAAAAAGCAAATTGCGGCTCATGCAAAGCCTGTTATAAACTTTTGATAAGCATGCATAAGGAAAGCAAAGGAAAATAAAACGATAATATTAACAGAGATGAGATTTTTTTTTATATTTCCTATATGATTAGGAAAAACTTGTTATCTAAAATCCTGTTAAAAAAATAACTCACCCGACTTATTTTGGTCTATATCTACACCTTCGGGTTGGCCCAAATTGTCAATCATCTCAAAACTGCCGTTATGTTCCGCTTTGATTGAATCGGAAGCTGGAGAATCATCTACAGAAGAGCAACGAAAAATAACGAACATACAGCTCAAAAGAAGAAAATCGGGCAAATCAATCAGAACACGCGATTAAGGGAAAACCCGCACACGGATTGTCGTTATTTGGGGAGGAGGACAAACATAAAAAAACCTTGGTAACAATCATGCAAACGCAACTCGACCACACACGTACTTACAAAAAAATAAATTATTTTGTTCTAAATTAACATTATTCAAGAAAGTATCAAACGGTTGGAAGAAGCCTAGAACAAAATACTAGTCAACACAAAGAAAAGCGAAATTGAGAAAATTAAATCAATCCTGATCTCGACCCAATCCTAGGGTTACCAACTCAACATGTAAGAAAATCTGGAGTTCAATCGTCATAATCCGGATATATCAAGATATTTATACATAACGATTCGGCAAAAAGAATTATTTAAAAGATCTTAAAGACATTTTTTAGATCTAACATCCGAAGAGCTATCCAAAAGATAACATAAAGACATCAGAAACGTCTCTTACAGCCATTTAGAGGCCATCAAAAAACTATCGTAAAGTTAACACTATACCGTTAAACATTTGAGAATAATCTATATAAATAAAACGATTGCTGTTTTCGAATGTTCGCTTTTACCTCAAAAACTACTTGATAGATTTCGATCAATTTATTTTTGTTTTACTTTTTATATACTTGGTCCTTATCTAAAAAAAAGAATTATCACGATATCTTCATTAAAAACAAAGTAATTAACGTTTAAAAAATTGCGATTTTTACAAGCAAAACGCGTTAAGCGGTGAATTTTCGTAGCTTTAATAGAGTGGGACAAACGATTTAATGCGCATGGGCTGGGGAGAGGATCTTTCTCCTGCCACTGCCTACTTATTATTTCACATTTGAGTGTATAGGCTTAATAGTTAATGAAGCTCAGCGAGATATTAGATTAATAACGAATTTTTGAATTCTACTTGTTTAGCAGTTTTTAAAATATTTTTTGTAGCTTTTTTTTAAATTTCCTTATAGCAATTTTTTTATTTTACTGTAAATATAGATTCAAAATAAATTTTTAAGTTACAACCGTTACAATAATCAAATTGCATTTCAACACTCCCTTTTATTTTTGCACATATTTTTTAACCAGAAAGAGGTAAGTTGGCTGGAAACATTTTTTTTTTAATTAACTCTATGCCAAAATTTACTTCTTCAGAATCCGCAATTTCTCCAAGTGTATAGTTATTAATTGATTCATAATTAATTTTTCAAAAGATACAAATAAGTCACTTTTTGAATTTTTTTTTAAATTGCTCCTCAAATACTCTTTCCGGATCCGCAATTGCTCCAGGTGTATAAATAATAGGTTATTAAAAATTAAATTTTTTTAAAAATTTTAAACTCAAGAATTAAAACCGTTATAAAACCCAAAATAATTTTTAATTAAAATTTTTGTTTTCTTTTTTTTTAAGTTATTTATCTGCTCTATTCATTACGCAAATAATTGGACAAATTTTGCAATATTTTTAATATTTAATTATTTTTAACTAATTACACATGTACTGTTGTCCTATGACGTCATCAACTGCCGTTGGATCTTTTAATCATGAACAGTTTAAAAATTGAATTACTAATTAACTATACACCTGGAGCGATTGCGGATCCGGAAAGAGTATTTAAGGAAAATTAAAAAAATAAATAAAAACAGTGATTATTTTGGATCATAATATAGCAATTTTTATTTTTGAATTTAGAAATTTTTGAAAAATTAATTATTGAATAACTAATAACTATACACTTGGAGCAATAGCGGATTCTGGAGAAGCAATTTTTTTAAATATAGTAAAAAATGTTCTACGCTAAGTTCTTTCCGGTTATTTTTAATATATTTTTGCTTTCAATTTTTTAAAAGTTTTCCCTCTGTAAATTAAATATGTTCTTAACATAATAACCTACACAGACGACGTCACGGGTATCAGCTAGTAGCAAATAAATAAAATTTGCATAAACTTACAGCTCATCTATTGGCTGCATACTGGCTTCATATTGTATTAGTCGAAGTATCCTTGTTGATATGTGTATAAAAAAACTCCTTTTTTATTTTTGTTCAGAACTCAAAAGTTCAATAGTGAACACGTTAGAAAGTTATCAAAAAGGTTTATTCTGAATTGTAACGTATACAATTTTTTAAGGAAAATTAAACCTTTCTGATATATACGGTGAGGGTTTGCTTGTAAAAACAAGATTTTGTTAGGTATTTATTAGTATTTTAAAAAATATGACCTTATAACCAGGTAATTGATTGATACCAATGTTGTTAATTTTTATCTTAGAGTATCCTAGAATAATAGAACTAAAATAGAGTTAGTTTTTGTTTGTATTTTTAGCAAATGGTAAAATATTATTTTTTTATGAAAATTGAAAAATCCGGAAATTATGTCATGAAGTGGAGTCCTGAGATAATTTAATTTTTCTTAAGTCTCCGAACTAAAACTAGATGAATAATTGGTAACCCTACTTAATCCTGAATCGACTGGTAAATTAAATTGGATATATCCGCCCCTTAGACTTGGTATATTTATCGTGTATTTACCTTCAGCACTAGGTGGAATCGCGGTGGTGTTGGCGGGTTTCAGGTCATCCTCGAGCCCGGCTAATTGGTCCTGTTCGCGGGCCAGGAACTCGGCTGCGGGATCCACGTCGTTTTGATCGAAATTATCACCAAATGCGTCCATTTCTTGATGATATTGACAAGTGATTAAAAGAACCTGACGCACACTGAGTCGGCCAATTCGACAGCTGGCAGGATACCATAATGAAATGCGCGCGTTGATTTCTTGACACCGCCGCCAAGTTTGAAAAAGACGCCATTTACAAGAAAAACCATCAAAATCACGATTCACTTTACGACCGTTTTAATCATATAAAAACCTAGGTTTTAACAAAATTAACCTTTTAATGAGTTACTACATACAATTTTATAACAAAAAATCAATATTTTATTTAATTCCTTGGTGTGGATAATTAAAATTTAGGCTTAAAATATTAGTCTCTCAAATGTCACTAAAACGTATTTTTTGGTATTTATACCATTAAAAATAGCATAAAGTTGTATTTATAATATATTTTTTGAATAAAATTGAATAAAGTTAATAGATTGACTGAAAATTTTACTCAAAAATGTTTTATACAAACTTTGAAGATAGTTTTCTTAAGTTGATATTTGAAAAATTGTTCATTTCCTGAAGTGAGATAATTTGGTCGAAACTCTATTAAAAGATTATTATATTTTATTTTGTTGATCCTCATTAAAGTTCTTTACATGTATTAAGGAAGAAATTTATATATTGGTCGAATAAAATTATTTATTTTAGAATAAATTAAATAATTCATAAGCACCTAGAGTACCCACATGAAAGTTATATACCCATCTGTATAACATAATCCAATCAATGAAACCCTAAAAATTATATGTTATATTAAATGGTGAAAACTGAACTCATTTTTTTTCTTCAGAAAATATTAAAGAAAGCCTTCCTGAAGTCGGAAAAACATACTAAAACTCCCATCGGTGTGGTGTCGTGAGCGTTGGATGAGGCAGGACTTGGAAAAAAGTTGTTTTTGTCCCTAAATATTTTGAAAACTATGCCTTCTAGCGAAAATATGGAACATGCAAAATTAAAGTTAATTGCTTTTTCTGTAAAATAGGTTCCTTTCATTTTTTCTCTAGGATGAATATTTAACGAGATATAAGGGATGGAAATCTCAACTGTTAAAATACAACTCTTTTTTAAATTATAATATTACTAATCCATTATTTGCGTTACAGTATACTAATTGTAAGAAATAAGAACCTATTTAAAGGAAAATAATTTTTATTTTATTTTAAATTTTTTTTTACTAGAAGTCACCATTTTCAAGAAATATAAGAAAAATTAAAAGATGAGACCGTGGGACTATTCAGCTTCTTTCTCATTCAATTTATAACAATTTTAAAATTTTTTTATTTATACCATAGAAGAGCTCGTTTCTAAATACCAATACCTACAATTTATAACATTTATTCTCTACTAGCTGATACCCGCCCGCTTCGCCGGACATGGCTAAATTAAACTGATTGATAATTGATTAATAGAAACCATCGAAACCATCATAGTAAAATACATATAAAAGTCATTATAGCTATTTTGGAAAAACAAATAATCACTTATTCCTCAGGAAGCGAAAATTTTCCAGAGTTACAAATATCTTCGTATTTTTACTTACCTAGAAATCTCACTATTTACAGTTTAGTTATCTCTCAAGGGATTATTAACCGTAATTTAGGTTTGAAATACTTTAAACTCCCTATAAGTTGGGTGTATACGATATTTTGTTTTTGTTCCAATTCACCCCTATATAACTCGGTGTATTTTCCATCTATGAATCGAACTCCTATCGGCTTCACATCCCTAAGTCAAACTCCCAATCGGGATCACTTAAGTCGAACTGTATGCTTTGCTTATTTACTCTTACGGCTGTCATTTTGGAACTTGGCTATTTATTTTTAAGAATGAAATCATATTCACTACAGAGGATTTCCTAATTATTCCAAGTTTTACTCTCAATGAATTGAACAATGGATAAATAAAATTCCTCCTTCGATAATTCGAACGTTTACTGAACTGAACTATAGATAAATAAGATAATCACTTATAAATTAGCCATGAATTTATGGTCTCTAGGAATTTAACTTATCGAGAGTTCACTGGATTTGAAATTCTATTACAAAACGGTGCAACTTGTATTTTAACTTTAATGCTAATTTTTAGTAGTGCTTAGCTAATAACAATAACAATAATTAGTAGTTATATGTTTTAACAATGTATTTTTCTTATATACAACATTTTGTCGGTGTTATTCCGACTTCATCAGGTATATCTAACAAATAATGATAACAGACAATTTATAAAATTAAATTAAAAAGTTTTACAATAATAATACATAAATAAAAACTAGGAAAAATTTTTCTTCCGATAATTTCTTCATAATATATTAAAATATTAAAACCTGAAAATTACTATTAATAATTATAGGCTAAGATCCGAATCTACGTCAACCTTCACCGAATTGATAATAGAATGAAACATATTTTATCATGAATTTAGTATATTAGGAAATATATTAAAAATGGGTTGGCTAAAAAAATCCGGGGCAGGCTATTTTTAATTATTTAAAAAATATATTTTTAATAAAATATTGCATCAAAATAATAGAAAAAATTTTAATAATTTTAAAATTTATGTAGGTTTTTCTGCAAAAAGTTCGGTCCTATTAAGGGTTTGCGAATTTTAAGGATTTAAATTTTGATGCGCGTGGAAATGTGTGACAGTAGAATTCCGAGGTAAGTATACTGTGTAATAATAAAGGACCCAACATCGCAGTCGCCTGTGATGTGCAAATTTTTTCTATTTGTTGCAATATTTTATTAAAAATCATTTTTTTTTAATAATTAAAAATAGGCTGCCCCGGTTTTTTTAGCCAACCCATTTTTAATATACTTTCTTATATACTAAATTCATGATAACATATGTTTCATTCTATTATCTACTCGGTGAAGGTCGATGTAGGTTCGGATCTTTTCTTATTAGTAGTAATTTTTTACGTGGAATTCCTTGTCGCTATGAAAAAATAAAACAACAGATCTGACGTCACATTTTTCATTAAGATTATATAATTATCGTTTTTAGTATTTTCCTTTACTTATTATCTATGTTTCTCCCCGTTTAAACCTTCCACGAACTTCCACAAATATTTCAAGATCAAAATTAGCCAAATCGGCCCAGCCATTCTCGAGTTTTAGCAAGACTAACGAACAGCAATTGATTTTTATATATATGGAAGAAGATGTGACTATATAAAACTGCAATGCTTAAAATTTGCTTCCCCAAAATTTGTTGTCTAAGCCACCACTTAAATATAGTCGTATATATAAATAATAACAATGATAAGATTTAATGTACAAAATATATTTAATTAGTTTCTATAGAATACAAATAACAAAGTTCAATATATTTAAAATCTATCATCGCCTTATTAAAATGTTCAACGAGCATTCATCACATTCGACCAACATATCATCGGAAACATCCTCCGATTCAATCTTATAAATTCCTCCACATCTACACTGATACGAATACTCTAATAGTTCTTTATCGAATTTCAATTCGTTTAAAACTAATTCGGCATAAAGCAAAGAACTGTGAAGTTGTTTCTGAGTCAATTCGGCGTCGTATTTCTTCCGAGAATCTACATCTCCGAGGACCTTCCAGGCATTGTGTAACCGGATAAATTCAGTGTCATTAACCTGAGCCTGTTTGTCGGGATGATATTCCTTAACTAGTCTCTGGTACGAACGCTTTAATTCCTCCTGGGAACTCGTTGAATCGCAATTTAAAATAGAATATAAATTCTCATTTGTATCATTCGCCGCCATGTTGTCGCCAAATCATAACATGTCAAAATCTAAAATTGAAAATATTAAGTAATTAGTTATATTTCATTGATAAAATGGTTTATTTTAATTCGTTTAATATTTAACACGTCATTTCTCATCAATTTATTGTTATATTAAAGTAAAAAAATTAAATTTTTAATGTCATAAAATGCGGTGGTGCATTAATAGGTTCAACATGACTTAGATAAGAGATTGATTTTCCTTGTGTTTCTTGTGATAAATGTATTATAGATTAATGATATAACTTATTTCGTATTAAAGATTAGCGATTAGATAATTTATCTTTAATGACCCACTCAGGTTTATATAAGAAATTCGATGGGTTCAAAAAAAGCAACCGGTTAAGACGAAGCAAAACTCCAATCATAATAATGATAATAATCGGATTTTTTGGATTACTTTTCGCGGTGTTTGTGTTAAACCTAGCTCAGTCAATCGCCAATAATGAAATAACTGAGGAAAACATTCCAATATCAATCAACACTTGGGCTTTCACAAATGCAGCTGAAAGTGGTATTTAAAAAGAAAAAAATTGTTTGAATGAAATTATTAAAATTGTAATGTTTTAGCGTGGAAATCGTTAAGTTCACAAGGTTCGGCGTTGGATGCAATTGAAGCCGCTTGTATTAGGTGTGAGGTGGATCAATGTGATGGAACTGTAGGATATGGAGGAAGCCCCGATGAAAATGGAGAAACCACTTTGGATGCGTTCATAATGGATGGAGTTTCAATGAATATAGGAGCCGTTGGGAATTTAAGACGGGTCAAAAATGCGATTTCAGTCGCTCGAAACATCCTCGAGCATACTGGACATTCATTTTTATCGGGTGATCAGGCAACCGATTTCGCCAAACAAATGGGATTCGCCGAGGAAACACTGACTACCAATCGGTCACAAACTTTGTTCTCAGACTGGAGGAAAAATAATTGTCAACCCAACTTTTGGATTGTAAATATATAATGTAAATCAGGGGTCGACAACCTTTTGGCGGACCATTTTAAAAAATAAAATTTATAAGCGGGCCGCGTCATATGTTTTGTCGGTACGTGACGTTTTGGCGCGACTGTTTTGGCGCTGAATTTTTTGGCGTAGAATGTTTTCCCGCGGAGGGTTTCACTCCATTGTACCCGGGTCCTAAGTCTATGCGGGGTGGTTTTTTTTTTATCAACTTTCCCATTTAAAACTTTAGTGGTTCAGTGGCGCCAAAACGTCCTGCTTCGATGTTTTGTTAATTTAATGTTACTAGCAAGTATCTAGTTTCAACAATTTTTTTAAAATCAAAATATAATATAATTAAAAGTTAATATAAGCAAAAAACGATATTAAAAAAAATAATAAAACTATACAGATACCATTTCAGTTTAACAGAAAGACCATAAGAACATAATTTATTTTATTTTAATAAACATAACATTGAATACTAGTAACATCAAATGAACAAAACATCGAAGCAGGACGTTTTGGCGCCGCCGTTTTGTATCTTGAAAAAAGTACAATAATAAAGGGGGGCTTTGAATTGTAATTTGATTATTGCAACGGTTGTAAACATTGCAACCAACTAGTAACGTTTTATAAATTTTTACTTAATACTAATATAATATGCAGTGGTACCTTGACATACGAGTTTAATTCGTTCCGCAACCTTGCTCGTATCTCGAATTTTATCTTTCATCTCTATTAAAAAGATCAGATGCACGACCTGTTGCAACTTTTTGAGACCTTCGACCTGCTAAACCGAACTCGTATCTCGAATTTCGCTCGTAACTCAAAGCAAAAAATCACTCACTCGCCGGCTCGTATCTCGAAAAACTCGTATGTCGAGGTACCACTGTAATAAAGTAAAATTTAAATTAATGATAATTTTTTTAAAACTGCTAAATGAAAGTTAAAGAAAGCTACTAAAAAAATATTTTCAAAATGCAAAAAAATAGAATTAAAAAATATGTTTATTATAATTTTTTGCTAATGATTGCGCAGAAGTATAAAGAAACATTTTTTTTGTTTGGCGGGCCGCATGCAATTTTACAACGGGCCGCATGTTGCCGACCCCTGATGTAAATCATTATCTCGGTTGCTTTAAATCTGGAATAATTGTAGAATGTTTCACCAGATCCGACAACGTCCTGTGGGCCATATAAAAAGGCTCCTGTTGGTCGTCATAACAAAGAAATAAGAAAAAAACATAAATTTGGGCGATTTAATCATGATACGATTGGAATAGTTGTTATAGATGGTAACAGCCAAATTGCTGCTGGGACATCTACAAATGGTGCTAGTCATAAAATACCTGGGTATATACAAATTAAAAGGAAATAAAATTGAAGTGAAACTTGATTTCGTTACACGAGAAAGAAGAAAGATATAACGCAACGAAAAAAAGAGTGACATATACACAGCGATAGAATAAGACGATAGTATTAATATTGAATTAAAACTTAATATTTGTTATATAAATTTTGCATTGTTCTTTCTTTCACACTAAATCTCTCGTTCTATTTCTTAAGAAGTTTCACTTCTATTACGTGTCTGGTGCTGCACGCGCAATTTTTTTTTAATTTTAATTATTTTCAGACGAATCGGAGATTCTCCACTACCAGGAGCTGGGGCTTATGCCGACAATGACGTAGGCGGTGCAGCTGCCACAGGAGATGGTGATATAATGGCTCGTTTTCTACCAAGGTACTAAACTTTACGTGGTGTTCAGTGGTTTAAGGAATTTGTTTAAAAATTACAATTGAGAATAGTTTACAAAAAATTTTACTTGTTAATAACCCAGCGAGCATAACACCGTTACACTACGTACATATTGAATGTTTTTTTTAAATAGTTTTTTAGCAGTTGAGGAAATGCGAAGAGGAGCAACACCTCAAGCAGCCGCCAACGCAGCCATTGAAAGAATCATACAAAAGTATAAGCATTTCAGTGGCGGAATTGTTGTTCTGAACAAAAGTGGATCTTATGGAGCCGCGTGTTATGGCCTCGATTCGTTTCCTTTTTCCATCGCAAAGAACGATCAGGTTTCTGTTGAAACAGTGCAATGTTTGAACAATGATTTATAATTGAACTCTTTTAAAGACTAATAAACTATTTTTTAAAAAATCTCTTTAGTTTTTTTTTTGTTTTGTTTCAGATAAAAATAAAACCGTACATTGCACGGTACAAGTTGTGTGTAGTAAAGGTAGTATATAATTATAGCTGATACCCGCGATGTCGTCTGCGTAGGTTATTATGTTAAGAACATATTTAATTTACAAAGGAAAAACATTTAACAAATTGAAAGCAAAAATATATTAAAAATAACCGGAAAGAAAAGAACTTAGCGTAGAACATTTTAACTACAGTATAAATCGTTTATAACGACACCGGATAAAATGAACAACTGGTTGTAACGTACAAAACCTTCGGGTCCCGTGATATGTCTTAGATGAAATACATAGCATAATACATATCGGTTATAGTGAATATCGTTTATAACGAACGCAATTTGACGGTCCCTTGAAGTTCGTTATAAACGAGTTCAACTGTATATGCCAACAAATTGCTACTTCAGAATCCGCTATTGCTTTTAGTTATTAGTTAATCAATAATTAATTTTTTAAAAATGAGTCAATTCAAAAATAAAAATTGCTATATAATCCAAAATAATCAGTTTTCAATTTTTTTTTTCAAAAAATTTTTCCTTAAATATTCTTTCCGGATTCGCAATTGCTCCAGGTGTATAGTTAATTAGTTATTCAATTTTTAAACTATTCATGTTTAAAAGATCCAACGGCAATTGATGACGTCATAATATAACAATACATGTATAAATATTATAGTTAAAAATATTGCAAAATTTGTCCAATTATTTGCGTAATAAATAGAGCAGATAAAGAACATAAAAAAAATTACAAAAATTTCGGTAAATTAAAAATTATTTTGGGTTTTATAACGGTTTTAATTCTTGAGTTTGAAAATTTTCTAAAAATGTAATTATTAATTGTCTATTAACTATATACACTTGGAGCAATTGCGGACCCGGGGGAGCATTCAAAGAGAAATTTAAAAAACTAAAAAAAAGTGACATTTTTTAGTATTTTAAAGTAATGTCAATTTTAGTGTGCAAATTTTTGAAAAATTAATTATTAATCAATTAATAGCTATAAACTTGGAGAAATTGTGGATTCCGAGGGAGCAATTTTTTGGCATATAGTTTAATTAAAAAAAAATATTTTTCGCTTACTTAACTCTTTCTGGTTAAAAAATATATGCAATAATAATAGAGAGTGTTGAAATTTAATTTGATTATTGTAACGATTGTAACTTAAAAATGTATTAGTAGTAAAATATAAAAATACTAAAAGAGAATTTAACAAAAGCTACAAAAACCTGCTAAACAAATAGAATTTTAAAAACTGTTAAACAAGTAGAATTCAAAAAATCTTTATTAATCTAATATCTTGCTGAGCAGCTTTAAGTCTACACTCAAATTTGAAATCATCAGTAGGCAGTGGGAGGAGAAATATATTCTCCCCAGTCCATGCGCATTAGATCGTTTGCCCCACTCTATCAAAGCGACGAAAAATCCACCGCTTAACGCGTTTTGCTTGGAAAAATAGCATTTTTTTAATCTTTAATTAGTTCGTTTTTAATGAAGATATCATGATATTTTTTTTTTTAGATAAGGGTCAAGTATATAAGAAGTAAAACAAAACAAAAATGATCGAAATCTATTCAGTAGTTTTTGAGTTAAAAGCGAACATTGGAAAAAAGCTATCATTTTTTTATATCGAATAGATTGGAAAAATGGCAACTTTTTTTTGTAGAAATTGTGCATCCATTAATTGTACCATAAATGAACGGTTTTGTTTGCATCTAGGATAGACCTTTAATGTTAATTTGCATGACGTTGCAGGTATATCACTGAGAGCAGGGGCTGTCGGTAAGGATTCAAGGGTGAGCGGTAATCTATAGTCATAGTTGCTTTATAGATAGTTTTGTTTCGTCTTAGAAGAAGCATGGAATGCAATTTAGTAATTATTAAGAACCAGTGGTTAGCAGAAATCACAATATTGATTCGTGTTAACCGATTTACTTCTTCATCGGTTTCGTGTTAAATGTTCTCAGTGTATTTCTTTATTGTTTAAAGATTTCTTAATTCTTACCTCACAAATAAAGTTGTTTATTGTAAAATATTGAAATTTAAATCATTTAAGACATTAATTTTAAAACCGGTAGATATTCAAATCTCAAACAATCTATAAAGTGAGGTTAAAATTTTCGTGTCTCCTTTTCACGTGTAAATGTTTATAAATATAAAAAATATAATTTATCTCGTTTAAAAGAATATTTGATATATTTATAATGAATGTGAAAGAAACCATTCTTTCGACCAGCGAAAAGAAATTTTTAAACGAAACTATCGCTTTGGGATTGGTATAACAACCAAAAATAATTTTTTTCGAGATTTAACATTATTTTCATTTTTAGAGACACGATGGTCGTAAATTGGACCAATTTAGGCCGTTAACAATTAGTTTTGGGATTGATTGGGGTTCAGTATGTGTGACAATGGGAGAAACAAGGTACGGTTTCACTACATTTTTTCTGGGTCTATTTTGCATTTATCAATGTATATTTTAGGGTTCTCGCCGAGGTTTCGTGGGATGTTCAACAACCAAAACCTTCTCGCCCTTCGGAAGGCTTCCTTCGAATAAATCTCGAAATGGGATCAATGGCGATGCCTCATTTTGAAACGGGACGACCCTCCGAACAGGCGATCTTCATCAATCGCCTTCTAGAAAAAGCCATTAAAGACTCCAAAGTGATTAACTTGGAAGCCCTGTGCATCCATGCCAATAAAAAAGTCTTTGTGATAAGAGTTGATTTAAATGTTTTAAATTACGATGGCAATATTTTGGATGCAGCATCCATAGCATGTGTTACCGCTTTGTACCATTTCCGACGACCTGACTATAAAATCAATGATGATGAGCTTTTAATTTTGGCTGATCACGAAGCAGAACCAATTCCTCTTATTTTAGTACATTTTCCAATTTTCGTCACATACGCCTTGTTTCATAACGGGTATTTCAAAAATTAATATTTTTTAAAACGTGTCACTTGTGAAGTGAGATGACATTTGTCACTTGTCAAGTGAGATGACGTTTGTCACTTCTCGACAATCCTTGTGAATCTCATTTCAAATGATAATTACCGATTCACTATGTTGAAAAAAAATTAAAAAAAAAATTGTCAAGTACGACTTTGAACTGTCGTCTCACCTGACAAGTGACACACCTTACAAAATAAACCCGTATTATCTTGGTCTAATAATTTTTCTTTAGGGATAAGACAATTGCTGATCCGTCATATTTAGAAGAACGAGTCGCTGAGGCCAAAATCAGCCTCGCTGTTAACTCTTACGGAGAACTATGTGGCTTACACTTGAGCGGGAACGCCTTGGCTGACACTACAGTCGTTTTGGAATCGTCCAAATTAGCTGCCAAAAGATCTCAAGAAATTGTCACAATGATCAAGCAAGTCGTAGCTGACGATATCACAAAACGAAACGATAAGAAACCGGTTGGATTTAAGGAATGTCTGCGTCTGAATAAAATCCCATCGTTTTCACAGGAATCGATTATGATCCAATTAACCAATTACCGAAAGAAATTTGAAGAGAAAAATGATACGGCTCCATCGGTTACGACTGATATAATTTCAGTTGATGAAAATTCCGCGATTTTAACTTCTGATCCCACTGATGTATTAGATATGGATGTAGAAGAAAGTGTAGTGGTTAAAAAGAAGAAATCGAAACCACAAAAGGTTCATGATGAAGAAAGTAACGTAGATGAATCTGACAGCATTTATAAAACACGAGGCAAATCGTCTCCGAGCAAAGCAAAAAAAGTGAAAAAATCTTATGATGATGATAGCGAAGAAGAGGAAACCACTGTTTTATTAGTTAATGAATAGCTTTGTATTAATCAATAAATTTTCCTGTAAATATAAAATAATACTAAATTTCAGGTCTTAATAGTTTAATATTATAAGCAATTATCAGGTGAAAAGTCCAGTTTTTTTACTTTCTTTTACTACTATATAGTAAAGGAAGTGTTGTGATCGGGTCGAATTTTCGAATTCGAGCTTTCACCGGAAATACATGTTTTGAGGTCCCCTGAGTCCAAAAAAGTGGTTTTTAGAAACATGCCCGTGTGTGTGTGTGAAAGCCATATCGTATCGAAATCTTTATCCAAAATTTTATTTTATTTATTTTATTTCAACAAATTTGGAATTGTACCATCCATATTATACCTAGTTGTGCCGCGAAGCTTTTGGTTGAAATCGGTGTATTTTTACTATTTTATTTATGATCAATATTAATTTTTCTATACCATACAACAGTTGGTGATAATTGATATTTAAAAAATTAAAATTTTGACTTTTTTTAGCTTTTGATTTAATTCAAAATATGTGTTTTATTTTTTTTTTTGACTATGGCGTACCATTTTTTTACATTTCAAAAAATCATATTCTTATAGAAAAATGAATGAGGAATTAAAAAAAAATTGTTTTGTAATTGTGCCAGAATTGTATCATGGTTAAAAATTGAAATTAAATAAAAAACGCCATTTTTTTCAAACATTATATACACCGATAAAGCTCTTAATTTTTTTCCCAAAAGCTATTAATAGTTTCTAAAACATATCCAAAATTTAGGTCAATCGATTTACGCGTTCTTGATTTTGAAAATGTTTTTTTTTCTGATTTTTACGAAATTTGCTTTTTCTCAAAAACCAATTTCGCTAACACGTAACATTAACACCTACAAACCTACCAAGTATCGTTTAAATATCTTCCGGGGGTAAATTCACTATGCTTATACCTCTACGGTCATTAACATTTATTTTGTTATGATTTAGTATTCGGTATTTGGCCGAATAGTAAAAAATGCAGCCGAATACCGAATAGTAGCTGAATATTCGTTGCATATCTAGTCTAAATTATAGTTAAACTTTTTTATAAATATAAAAAAAATATAATTTGTGTTGTTAAATTTAAATTCAAATTCATTTTTATTACATTTATAAAAAAGTTTAACTATAATTTAGACATATAAAATTATAGAATAATATAAAAACTGTTTCGTAATTAAATAGGGTATAACAATTTTAACAGACTTTTCAAGATACCTGATGAAGTCGGAATAACACCGACGAAACGTTGTGTAAAAGTAAATAATTTGTTAAAATAAAAAACTGGTCATTTCACCTGATAATTGCTTAAAAAAAAGGAAATATAAAATTTGAAGGTCCATTTAAACTGTTCCCATTTATCCGATTTCTATAGATGAGGTGTTAATGTAAAGGAAATGATGATCGCTTCCAGAGAAATGATATTTCGACCATTAAATGTGCCGCTCAGTGCACACATCGATTAACTCCACTTTTTCAACTTGAATAAATTTTCATGTCAAAACACTTGGTTGACTCCTAACTTTATATATCCGAAAAACATTTTTCTAATAATAAGTAATAACAGCTCTATTAGTAGAAGTATATTAGAAAATATATTAAAAATGGGTTGCCTAAAAAAATCCTGGACAGACTATTTTTAATTATTTAAAAAAAATAATATTTTTAATAAAATACTATTGCAACAAATAGAAAAAATTTTACGCATCACAGGCGACTGCGATGTTGGGTCTCTCTATCACACATTTCCACGCGCATTAAAATTTAAATCTTTAAAATTTGCCAACCCCTAATAGGACCAAACTTTTAGCATACAAACCAATATCAAGATGTTCGCAATAAAACAGCGCTTATGATGATGTAATTTTTTTCTATTACCTTGCAATATTTTATTATATACTTAATTCATGATAACATATGTTTCATTCTATTATCAACTCAGTGAAGGTCGATGTAGGTTCGAATCATAGACTATAAATGATAATTTAATTTTTAGCTGTTCCATAAGAGACAATGTATTTCAGAAGTCTATTTGAACAATGATTCAACCTTTTGCATTACGGAATTAGTCGATATGTGCACTAAACGGCTCAAACGTTAATCAAAAATAACATCGTAAAGTCCAATTGGCATAAGGATGTATCACAACTAAATATTTTTATATAAGATTTTTTTTATTATTGCAAGTACATAAAATTAAAAATGATTTATTTTAAATAAAATGTTTAAAAGTTTCACATTTAAAATGTAATTAAATGAAGCATGATTCAACTAAATATTAATACTAATTGTAAGTAATTTGAAAGGAATGTACGGAAACGATTGAAAAATTGCACAATTGTAGTACCTCTCAGTTCTATGAGTTTATGTATAAAAAAGAATACCACTAAATATAATCGACAAGAAACTTAAAAATCGTATGCTTAAGTATTGAGTGGGTTCTTAAGTTGACGATATGTACATTTAAAAATAAAATCAACAAAACAATGCCTTAAAATAATATAAATAAATTAATTTATAAGTCCGAGTTAAGTCCATTTTTTTGCTCTAATTTGTTACTGTTTGACTTCACTGTGTATATGAAAAATGTAACAATTTCCTTTTCCTTGACAGGGATTGCTTTGAAATGCTTGAGAATACTCTGTGAAAGAAATGAGAAATCAATTTAGTTTCCATGGAGTTATTTGGCAATAATCTATTAATCGATTGTTTCCAATCAATTGATTCGATTTGGTGTTGCTTACATCGACTAATTGCGCTTTGTTCACGCCAGGCCTCGAAGCCATTTTATAATGTCTTTTGTATCGTCTCAAAGTGCTGACCTGGAGCTGGAAAAGATCCACTTCCGGAATGTCAATGTCGGTCTCATTGCTGTCATCCTCGGACTCTTTACGTCGTCTTTTGGTTCGGGCACATTGAATCATCGTTTTATGATAGTCACAAATGTAAATATGTCGGGCCTATGACAAAATTGATCAGTAGGAAAGTCTTACATAAACTTATGTAATTTACTTACTAGGTTATCAAGGCTGAGTCGAAGTTTTCTTTGTGTGACCGTTTTCTGGATACGTTTGCTATATGAAGCGTTTCCTGCAGGACGTGAACATCGTTCATGATCATCCACCAAACAGCAAATCTGATCAGCAGGACCCCGTGAATCTTCCTCACCCGTACTGAATCCGTTCATCCCAAATAAAGCAACTAAGTAACTTTTTCCACTGAATCAAAACTTCTAACTATATCAAGTAAGTCTTTAGAAAATTTTTAACTCCAACCAATTTCACCAAATATGAGCATGAAGCATTTATTTGTTACCATGACACAAATTGGTTCAATAGAATAAGCTACTGATTGGCTTATTTCAATATACACATTCACCCCACTATTATAGAAAAACTAATCATATGTTTTCTCTCAACATTTAGGGAATTTGTGTTTGGAACCAGATCATAAAGATATTATTTATTTTTCCAATTAAATATCAGATATTTGCAAGGCTTTCGGGAAGAATTGGTGATGATTTTCCATGAAGAAATTTCAAGGAAAATTTTTTTTTTGAAATAAAAAATATTTGAAATTATTAAAAAATTAAAATGCGTTTATTGCGCAATTGTATATCGGTTGGAGAGAAACGAATGAAAATAACCAGACTCGAACGTGATTGGTCTAGTTTTTGCGGCCTATCTGAAATTAGCCAATGGCGTGTCGCCTATACGTCCTATGTTACTTGTATGTACCGCATAAGTGGCGTGGGGCTACCAGATACGAAGCCGAGTGAATCCTTTAGTTGTTCATAGCGGTTCAGGTAAGAAATTTTTGTTTTATTATTATTAAATATTGTCAGATTATAATAATTTGTAATTAATCAGATATTTGTTTGATATATTTGTTGGGAAAAGTGCATGCCTCAACAATCTTTGCATGAGCAGAAACTTTATTCGATTAAAATTGCTACGTCTATACATTACAATAGCCGAGCAAATGGCTGCCATAAGCAAAGCATTGGGAAATGTGTTCGAGTAACTTAAACATTTTTATTTGTGTGTTTAATCGAAATCGATCGAGTTAAAAATTTAATTTTATATTATTGAAACGTTTGTGTGTCGGTGGATAATTTTTCTGCTCACGTAAGTTGATCTGATTATTAGAAAATTATTATTTTCGTGTGGCATCTTCGAGCCAAGCCATATAACGCTGTGTACTCGTATACATTGTATATGGACTCCATTAGAACCGTGTATTGTCATATGCTGTATACAGTTATATGGGACTATACGTGTCCTTATACTGATATATACTGGATGTATTTGATTGAAATTTTTACTTTATCGAGTCGATTTTTTTGAAAATTTACTTTTCATCGGTATCCAAGTCGGGATATTAATATTTGTTTAAGTCATTATGTCGGAAATAAAATTTTCTTTGTTCTATTTAAGTGACAAAATTAATCGCGTCGGTCGATTCCTATATATGAAAACGCTTATGTTGTAATGGCTATATTTTTCCCGCCAATTTTATTTTCGATAATTTTCGATTTAAACAAATATAATTTTTTTAATTATTTATAAATATGGTAAAGGTGAAATGAAGGACATTGAATTTTTTGGCGGGAGGGGTGAAATGTTTCATTTTCTAACGGCTTCCCTTTTTGTACATCTGTTTGTATTGTGAATTTAACGTATTTAAATATTTTTTGTTTTTAAAAATTTTTTTTTTCTATAATTATTGGCAATAATTAATTGAATTATAAATTTTTAATAACATTTTTTTTTCTCCTTCTTTTCGTGGTCTGTTTGTGTTGACTTAGCATTTTAGCGTCTAAAAACTTATAGGTAATCATAAATGAAATACAAACAGATATAATGCATATAACATAGAGTAGATGTTAATGTATCGTCAGAGTTGCCGTTCTTAGCGGAAACGTTAGTTGACAAAAGGAGAGGAACCACGTGCAATTTATGTGTAAATATCGCGCCAATAAATCGAAATTTTTTGATTTGTATCGAAAATTTTTTATTAGTCGTAAGTTTGTTATTTTTTAAAAAAATTATTTAAGTAGATGTCGCATAATGTTTAACTGTAAACGAAAACATCCCCCCCCCTTGTATTTTAATTAAAAAATATATTAAGAAAAATTGAAAAAAAAAAATTAATTTTTTTAAATCAATTTTGTTAAAATTGGGATTGATGTGAAAATAAATTTCGATAATAGATGGAACACTGTGTGGCAGTTTCTCTCTGTTATCAGAGGGTGAATTTTTGAAATAAGGTAATTTAGGGCTTATAGTTTGTATGTGTGTATACATGTGTATGTGTAGCTGTACTCTCCATATCTCCATTTCTCACCCCAACGGTTCGTTTTCGGTTTTCAAACAGGGCTTGGCTCTCTCGGGTTGGGACTCGACACGGCTCGGCCGCCTTCATAGCCCTGGGAATGCGTACATATCGTCTTATTGACCGGCAAGCGTGCACTTGGCACGGCCATGTTGTGTGAGGTGGGGGGGCCCAATATATATCGGGTTCCCTTTGCGTCCCGCCGCGCATCATTGAGGGCGCTACTCTCGGCTATTGGCGTCCTAACACTACCATGTTGCCACATTTCTGATTCAGTCGTGCTCGAATCCTCGTTGTGTTAAATGAGATCTCACGGATGTTGTGTCTGTTGTGCTCTCTTTTCATTCCTCGTACATGTCGTCTCTGTTGTTTTGTTATTGGGGAGTTTTTCTTGAACATATCTTAGTTTTTCCCGTGTTTAGTGACCATGTGGTGTTTGTCACTTGTAAGTGCGTTCGCGAATCGAGCACCTGTCGATGAGACTCTGGTCGAGTCGTATGTGGTGTAGGAGTACCGGTGCAGAAGATGTGTTAGGTTAATTTGGTTGTGTGTCTCCTTTGTAAATAAAATCTTGTTGATTATTTTCTTTGAAACGTAGCCCTTTTTCAACCAAACCAAATGTTGATTGTTTGTAATTGAATTTTTGTTTTTTTCGTTCGTTTGTTGGTCGTTTTTCGGAGAGCAAAACGCGCGCCGTTAGTTAAAAGTTGACCTCGAAATTCAAGGGTAGCGAAGGGGTTTCCCTTGGTCCCGCACCCCGCGCCGTAACGCCGGCATTACGGCGGCGGCCGCTTGGCTTCCTTTGTGAGTGAAAGCGTGGCTTGGCAACAGTGCAGCCACCCTAAGACAAGCGCACAAAACACAGTGAGAGAGAGAGAAAGCGAGTCTAACCCCCCTTGTCGTTTGGCTGTGTGTGAAATTATAACGATAGGTCCCCGCGTTGCCTCCGCCGTGTTAACCAAGCTCTCGCGAAAGTGTAGTGTAGTGAAGCCATGTCTGAGCACCATCGTGGTGCATGGGGAGCGCGGGAGGACTCAGTGTGGTGGCCGGGTGCGATAACGAGCGACCAGCAACAGACGCTACAGTCGCACCATCAGCACCTTCTCAATCAGCACCATCAACAACAATTGGCCGCCCAACAGCAACAACAACAACAGCAACAACAACAGCAGCAGCAGCAACAACAGCAAGTGCAGCAGCAGCAGCAGGCGGCGGCGCAAGCAGCACATCAGCAACAGCAAGCTCAGGCCGCTCATGATGCCGCGGTGGCGCGCAGTACGGCGGCCGCGGCCACACACCAGCTTTTTTCATATAAAATGGCCAGCAGCTTCCAGAACCCGGCGTCGACGGGTACCGTAGCCAGTGTGTCTTCCACATCTCCAGTCGGTGCGGCTGGCATACGTGGATATGACTATAGACTCGGTGGTGGTATGGTCAATGTCGCTGGTGCTACGTTAACGGGCGCTGCGCCTGCTGCCCAATGGTGGTACCCGGGAACGATGGAAAATGCCATGCAAAATATGCAAAATGTTTCCACACCCCCTCCGGTAAGAATTGCTCCAATCTTTCCGACAAACTGAGAACATACGAATCTCGCAATGTGCAACTAAGCTAAAAGCGTCTCCACTTTCGCGATCGTTTTCACTCTACCTTTCGTCCTGGGTTTATTCTAACGAGCTTCACATGCATTTTCTCACACTCGTGGTGTTGTCCTCAAATCTTTTTTCACTTTAACACGTTTTCGTTTATAGTAGAAAAAGCGACTAATTCAAACTCAAATGGGGAAGTTCGGTTAGCGATTTACCCTAAACACGAAGTTTTTCCGGTTATCTTAGCGATTAGCGTTGGAAATTATATTACACGTATCGTTAAGTCGTGTTATATTTCCAATGGAAAAATACTCACTAAAAATCATCAATCAGCTGAATATATTCGAATTCTTCTTTTCATGAAGGGCTTAAAAGGAAAGGGGTAAAACCCTATTTTTTAATCCAAAAAATTGCCTTAAAACAAGTTACTCGTATAAAATGGACCGGATTGAATAGATTTATGTAATTTTCAAGAGTAGCACACCATGTGCTCACATCTTGAGCTGTTGAGAAATTGGTAAAAATTTTAATATTTATATTTAACGATGCGTTTCTTTCATAAGTTTTTCGGGACTAAACTATTAAAATTTCTAATGCTAAACGTCAAGATTATTTAGTTTTCTTTATGGGGTTGAATATTTATTAATAGGTAGCCGAACTTCTTTATTGACTTGACTCTCAATGATACGTTTCTTCGATTGCTTTTTTTGATGCTAGGATTATGATTTAATATTATTTTATGTTTTTAAGAGAAATTATTGAAGAAAATGAAATCATTTCACCTTTGCCATTTAATTAATTAGATTAATGTCTCGCCTTTGGGAGAAGTCAATAACGTTGAGCTACATTACGACTATACCCGCTTACAGCAACAAAATCAACAAACTCAAAATCAAGTAGCGCAGCATCAGGCAGCGCAACAAGCTCAGCATCAAGCACAGCAGCAGCATCAAGCTCAGCAAGTTCAGCAGCAGCAGCAGCAGCATCAGCAGGTTCATAACCAGCAGGTCCAACAGAATCAAATCCATAATCAACTTCAACAATCACAACAAATTCATCAAAACCAACACCAACCGCATACACCGAGAGGCAGAATGCCACGCGCTAAAGGTGATTCGAAACCCAGGGGGCGAATGACGGCCTATGCCTTCTTCGTTCAAACTTGTCGCGAGGAGCACAAGAAGAAGCACCCGGAGGAAAACGTTATCTTCGCCGAGTTTTCCAAGAAGTGTGCTGAACGATGGAAGGTAAGAGATATTTGTTAAGTCCCCTTAACTATTCTAGACATAAGCAAACCTGAAAATTCTTCGATTCCTAAACCTCTCTGATTTATAGAACAACAATTTAGTAGGCTAAGCAAAGTTTATTTCCTTGATTTAGATCTGACTATTAGCCCGGGTTGACCCATATGATCAAATTGTTGAATTTGCGTTTTCGATTTGGAATAAATTTTAAGATCGTGTTTTTAACAATTTTCGTGGGGGCGTTTCTCATTTCTCTCGGTATCAACGAAAAAAATCTAAAAGTAGGAGTCAAACAAGTCGCATTCCAACACGTGAATAATAAACGTGGTGGTGTGGAGGGGCTTTGTTCATCGAACTGTTACATCGGGGCTTCATTTTACAATCTAACTTTGCTAAATTATATCGTGAATATTTTTTTTGCCTTCCAAAGATGTATTGTTTTTAGATGATTGAGTCAAGAAAAAATATCTAAATAATTATCCTATAATTTTTTTTTGTTTAGTTGAGGGAGTATGTTATTATAGATTTATAAAAAAAAATTGAGGTAGATTGGTAATTTTTATGAGGTCGTTGTTTTAATTAAATTTTATTTTCGATGGAAAAGCTTTGTGTGAGTGTGTGGAAGTAACCATGCACAGGTTAACGAAACCTCGACATTATCTCTCATTCTGAAGACGAAGGCAAACTGGTTTCGGTTCAAGTTGGTGGCTGGTTGGTTGGTCGAAGTGGTGGCCGGCTGTGTATATTTTTTAAAAAAGCGACGACGGCGGTCAGCTCTTCGGCCGGCTGCTAGAAAACCACGGCAATGTTGCCGAATCTTCAGAATTCACCGCCCTCCGGTCGAAAAAAAACGTGCCTTGGATCTTTTTTTCTCGCAGCTTCATCTTAATGTAATATTAATTGCTTCTTAACGAGAAACTTTAAAAATTTCAATTTTTAAACCCTATAGATTTATAAGAAGTTTCCATTTGATAAGAAAATTAATTTTTTCAAGTTTTTTTTTTAAATTTTTTGTTGGGAGAAAAAATTAAAAAATGTATTTAAAAACTGCACACACATCTGGTTGTATAAGAAGAAACTTGGTCACAAATAATGCGCGCGGCTTCTCTTTCATTTCCTTTCAAAAATCAATGGCGCCGCCGCCTCTCTACCCACAGTTAATGTGCCCCTTTTCTGTTATGTGCCAACATCCCTTACCCCGAAAGCCCTCGTTTCATATGTATTTATCGTTCATTCCCCTTTGCAAGATTTTACTCAATTTTCTCTCTTCTCTCATTATTTTACACGAAATTATTTCGTGATATATTTTTTAAACGAAATTTTCCTTGCAACGATTTTCGTCGCTAAAATCAAGAAGAAAATTTAAAAAATTGAGAGGAAAAGTTAGATTAGGTTTATGCAATTTTGTCACAGTTCAAAAACCTCGACTTGTGTTCACCACAACCAACGAGCCGCCATTAATTGTTAAATTTAAAGATTTTTTTTTTCAATCCCTGTATATTTGGAAAGATCTAAAAGATTTTTCTTACGTATACGAATGTAACAATAACGATCCAAGTATTAGAAACAAGTTTTAGTTTTGAATTAAATTTGATTTTCAATCGGAAAAACGAAGGTTTCAACCTGATTTTCTTCGTAGAATTTTAATTGTTTTATGACTTGATTACGATTTTAAGTCGTTTATTAGACCAATAACTAAATCACTTTTTACGATCCTCTACAAAAAATTAGTGAAAATATGCAAATTTGATTCCGTATTTTCCTAGGTGAAAAATTCGTTACGAACATAGAAAAATTGTATTTTGATATATTTTACTCCCGTGGAATTTAAATGGTGGCGTAAGTTGGTGTGTGGTGTTATTTTTAAAATTACAACCGGTCGAACCCAAAACCTCGCGTCGTACCAAATTAAAAAGAAATAATACAAAATTTATTATTAGAGGCACTAACATGTACATATATACATGACTGTGTATGTACATTTCCCTTTACGACCACGGTCATAACTTAAAAAATTTCAATATAAAATTTGTAAATATGAGACCAGAAAAAAGAAACGATTTTTGTTTCTCCTCGACAAGTTTCATTGACCTTACCATTGGCCAAAATGTGGCATGGATTTGATGAAATATTATGGACATTATTCATTTTGCCTCGTGGCTGTTGCAATATTTTCTTCAAATGGCGCAATACATAAAACAAAATGGAACAGAACTTGAAATACTTATCAAAATTTGGAGGAATTTTTTTCGCTCCATCATGAGATCAATGTGTTTGACTTATAAAATTTTCCGCAGCCAATTAAGGCCGACTCCACGGCTTCTTTTCCTCGTTGAAATTTATGTGTTTTCATTCACTGTAAAATTCCGTGTGCTATTAACTTAACTAGAACAATGGTTTTCAATTAAGTCGTAAGCCGCGAGCCCCTAGCTAAAACTTTAATTTATTTAGGAACCCTCACCCAAGAACAATCTGATGTGAGGAGGGTACGCGTTGCAACCCCTTTTTTCTCGACTTTTTTATTTGCAACCCCCTGTAATAGTAAAAAGATTTATGCTCAACGTTCAGAGAGGAACATAAAAACCTGATTTGTAAAATTCGATTTTTTTTTACTATCGAAATTCAAGATGGAAGTTAAATGCCACGTATAGATTTTTTGTTAATAATATGTAATTTATGTTAAAATCAAAAAATATGAAGTACTAGTTATGATTTATTACGTCTATATTTCACTAAATTAATATATATAAATATAATTTACTAAATTTAATACAAAATGAACTAAAATTTAATTTGAATTTTTTCAATTCAAAATGGACGACAAAATGTCAAACGCCATTGATTTATTAATAATTTTCATTTTAACAGTCCAATAGGTGTTAAAGTCGTAAAATATTACTAGAATCGTATAAATACTCATTTCCACTATTCGAAAGTAACAGAAATATTTTTTTTTAATTCAAAATGGATGGGGTAAAAGTCCATGTATGCATTTGAATGGACAAGAAGCAACCCTCCTATAGATAAATTTATGACCCACGTTTAGAAAGGAAAATAAAAACTTGATCGTTTTAAACCAATTTTGTGTTCAAAGTTGATTCAGTACTTTGTTCTAATTTAAAACTAATAACATTGATATATTCAACTGAAGTTGAAGCTCGAGTTAAACACGTTCAGGAATTAATTTCAAATCTATTTTGTTAAATTTGAAAAATATTTAAGTACCAATGTTTTATTATTGCTTCTACAATTCAAATTTAACACAAATAACTTATTAAAAATTAAATTTTTTAAATTCAAAATGGCGGTACAACTTCTTTAACGGTCAATTACCACAGATTTATGAATAACTTTTATTTAATCCATGTTATTTATCTTAAAATCGTAAACTATAACTAAATTATCAAAAGTAATTGTTGAATCTTTCCAAAAAAATATGTAAATTCAAAATATGATAAGCGTTTAACATTAGGGCATAAATTACCAAACCAGTCTTGAAAATGAAAAGTTCCCTTGATTGTGCTATTTTCATAAATTGGCCACGGGAAAGGAAGTCTTTAACAAATGTTTGTCGTATTGAAAAAGAAAACTTGGCGCTTTTCTTAATGAAAAAAAATAATCGCCGATTTACTCCACGTGAAACTTGAGTCGATGCCAAATTAAAATATGTTCACCAATTTATATATTTCTACTTTAGCAAAATTCTTTTCCTAGAAAAATATCAGTTCTGACTTGTTTTTATATTACTTAAATTATTCTGTGAATTATATGCATATTTGAATGCATAAAATCACCGGAATAGTTTGCATATATTATTTGCAATACAAATCACTAGTTTTGCATTTGGAAAAAAATTAATTAATAATTCATTTTTATGAGTGTGTAGCATTGGTCGTAATTTCTCTCGACAAAACCGTGGTGTGTAGTAAACCTGATACGATATAACGCGGCTTATCCTACCGAATGCGATATAGTAAAAAAAGATATTTAACATATTCAGAACTCACGCGACTTTATAAGTTAACATATAATTATATTAAACATCAGCACGTGAATAACCTCGTCGTAGATGACAATGTAACTACCTTTCATTCATAAGAAATACAAACAACATTATTACATTACCTACCACACGATTCATTAATCTATTGTTAAACGAAAAGAGAGTACATTGGTACATACTCACACACACACACATTCATACTTATACGAAAAAAAAAATTAATTGTATAATTCAATTTTTATGATTATGTCTATGCTTCTATTATATATCTATAATTAGTTTTTGTTGTATTTAATTTGAACACCGTTTTGTGTAACAAAAAACCGAAACTCAGTCACTGCGGTTTGTGTTTATGAATTGGCAGGTTTTTCGGCACGCGTTAATTAATCAATCTATTTAATGATAATTATCGTTTTTACATGACAATATAATGGCATTGTCAATATCTAACAGACCGATTTTTTAATCAAAACTAATTGCCTATTTTTTGCTCTTTAACTTAAAGCGTCTTTTCCATTGCTTCGTTAGATAGAAGAACGTTAATATTTCAGAGTTTAGTTCTTATATTACGAATACATTTTCATATATAGAGCGTGGTACTTTAAAAAAAAGTATTAAATAATGGGTAGTGAAATCGAATGTTAACAATTTTTATCCTTGTTTTCCGTATATAAATAACACTATGAACCACCTATTGGCGCTGTGGTTAGAGCAATTGCTCTCTCCGCTTCATGCGTCAAGTGGTTCTGGGTTCGATCCCCGTTGAATCCTAGACTTAAGATCATAGACCTAAGGAACTATTGACTAACAGAAATTCTCTGCGTTTAGACAGTCGTGATATGGCCTTTGATGTCAAAGCGACTTCAAACCCAAAAAAAACTATGTTCATCTTTGTTTTTCTCAAATTTTTTTCAATTATTTTGTTAATGCGGGCACAGGTCGCGAGTTGAAAATCAAATTTTATCTTATTTTTCTCTCTTTTACTTTTATGTAGGAATAAAACTAGATTCCATGCAGTTTAACCTAGTCGATTAAATTTTTCCAATATTACTACTATTAAGTCTATTTCTATTCTAATTTTAAAGGGTATTTAAAATGACGAGTTTATTAGTCCCTTTCGTTTATAGTATACTATTTCTAAAACAATTGAGTTTAAGGCAGTATTCTAGTCTAGAGGCATAAATTTCAGGTAATTTTTGAGGTGCCATAAAAAAGGCAATTAATATTTTTACTATCCATTTTTAATGAGTTATTTATTAACCTTACAAGAAAACAGAAAAAAAAATCAAAAAACAAAAAAAGTTAAAAGTGAGGGGGTCTCAAAAAATTGGCACGTGACGATACCAATGACTTCAACCCTCCTAGCAATGTGAAACCAAAAGAAAAAAGATTATTAATCTAGAATAATGTCGCAATGTCTGGAACTACGGAAAAGTTGGAAAATTTTGTTTTCACAAAATGGCGACAGCCTAAAAAACAATTTTTGTACCACTTTTTTTGACTGTTTCAATTTTTTTAAAATAGTATTGTATAGTATTGAAATTTGGGGATGGGGATAGTTTCAGGTATAGACAATTCTATAAAGAAGACTCTCTAAAAATTTCGGGTAAATCGGTCCAGTAGAACCTGAGAAATCGTGGGTATCGTGTTGAAAAAGACAGTTTCGAGAAAAAGGCGTTTGAAGTTTCGGGTAAAGTTACATCCAGTGGCCATACAATGGTAGTTAATGCTTACATTTTTTAATCCGCGATTCCTGGTCCAAAAATATTGAAAAATCCTCTGAAGAGCATATTCTTAAAAGTTTAAGCTTTGAGAATATGAAAGAAAAGAAAAATCGATTTTTTCAAATTTCTAGACTAGATTTTACCCCCTTAAGTAGTAAACTTTCAGTGGCGTCACAGATTTGTTAGTTTTATATCTCTAATTTAAGAATAGCTGATTTAGGTTCGTTCCAGGTGCATTTGAAACTGTTCAATTAAAAATTAATTAATAAATTTAATAAAAATTAAATACATACAGTTCTCTGATCGCCGTGTTACTATAAAAAAGTCATCTGGAGCAAGTCATATTACAAACTTTATTTCATTGGTATTTGTTGTCTTACAATCTGGAAAAATCGACTAAATGGGATTTCATTAAAATTTAACAATAAGAAAAATTTTTCTCGTCTATGTATTTTTACTTGGTCCATTGCCAACTTTTAGATTTTAAAGCTGTTGTTCCTTTAACAAATTTTATTAAACAAAGTTCCAAGGCTTAAGGATCCCATTTTAATTTGTTTTCTTTTTATTTATTTTTTAAAGACAATGTTGGATAAGGAAAAGAAGCGTTTCCATGAAATGGCTGAGAAGGACAAGCTTCGTTATGACGCTGAAATGTTGAACTACACCCCTCCAAAGGGTGGCGAGAACAAGCCCCGTGGCAAGAAAAGGAAACAAATCAAGGATCCCAATGCACCAAAGCGGTCACTGTAAGTTTTAAGTCTTTCAAGCGAAGACACAATGCTTAAAAATTTTTTTTCTCCAGGTCTGCATTCTTTTGGTTTTGTAACGATGAGCGTAGCAAAGTGAAGGCTGTGAATCCTGAATACGGTGTTGGAGACATTGCCAAGGAGCTTGGCCGGAGATGGTCTGATGTCGAACCCGAGTTGAAGGGCAAGTACGAGGCTATGGCCGAGAAGGATAAAGCTCGATATGACAGAGTATGTGTTTTAAACTTCGATTTAAAAAAAATTTGATGTTAATGTTGTTATTTATTCAAATAGGAAATGACTGCATATAAAAAACGATCAAAACCATCAGAGAACGTTATAACACCAGAACCTGTCGATGAGGATGACGAGGAGGGTGACGAAGAAGATGACGAATAAGCGCTACGTTAATCACCTAATAATCACCTCATCATTTAACATCAGTGAACGACGATTTCAACTCGTCACATCTCCATGTTGTTCATTCCTCCCAAGTGTACATAATATTAATAACATAACAGTGTTTGTGTTCTTTAGTTTTTCTCTTCAGGTCGTACATCAAGTAATGTACTTACCGAAAACTGACTGTGTGAATGGCAAAGTCGTATTACAATTTTTTTCAAGTTAAGTAACATAACAATAATGTGCACTGAGTGGGCAACTCGTTCACTGGGTTATCATTTGTTTTTATGTATCTTACCTTGATAACAATGCCTTCGACATTACAGACATAGAAAACAACAAGGCTTATCATTATATTTTTTTTTTAAAATTTTCGATTTTAATCTCAATAATTATTTTAATCTCAATAATTATTTGAATAGACTTTCTTAATTTTTTTTTCTTAAGTTATAGTAGCATTTAATTAGTACACTTACAAAACAAATCTATTGATTTTGATCTTGTTCCCTTCCTAGGTCTGTAAATCAGTCAGATTGTTATACTATCTATTTTAACTTTGCGTGTATGTAATTTTGCAATTTAAAATGATTTATAACGTGAGCGTGAGTACATTTTATATTAATTCATTCAAAAGAGCATGGCTCCGCCCAGCTCGTTTCTATTTATAAAAAAAAGCAGTCTCCACGTTTCGGAAAAATTATTTTTTATTAGTATAATAACGTTTTGCGTATTCAAAATAAAAGAACCCTCTCATTTGTGACTTAGGTTTTATGATTAAAAAAAAAACACACATAACTGGAGACACTACCATTCATGTAACTATAATTCTCTCATTAATTTTAGTTCTATTATCTATTTGCGACATTGTTTCATTTATTGACTATAAGTTCATCCTTCCCCATATAGTTAAATACAGAGCAGAGTATTTTTATCATTTAAATTGTAATAATTACAATAGGATTCGTAATTTTTAAGGATACACGACTATATTAAATAAGAAGTAACTCCCGTGTCATATGCAGTGCATTGAGTGAAGTGCGCATCAACTGAATAAATAAATAAAATGGATTTTAAAAAAAAAATAAATAAAAAAAAATGCCTCATGTTAAAATACAGACAATGTATACCAGTGCGATCGTGAAAAAATTCAAATCTCGAAGACTATTTCCAAATAGTTTTGTGTAACGTATAATTTCTATATAGATTTTTTAAGAATACCGGCCCCCGGTGCCACATGTTTTATTTCTCAAATGCAAGTCCAATATAGCAAAAGAAAACAAAATGATTCCTCCAAGTAAATAATGAAACGGCAGGCCTTTGAACAGGCTACGAAATAAAATAATTTAAAAAAAAAAAGTCAGATTTTTATCGTGGAGGAATTGATTGATTTGCTTTTTATTTGATTTACATGGGCCCAATGTTTAATTTTTAAAAATAAAACGTGTAAAGTGAACTATCTATTTTTTTGTTTTTTTTTTTAAAGATCATCTTTTACTTAAACGTTTCATACTGATTTTATTATTTTACTTAATTTAATTATGAAAAAAAAACATGTTGGAAATATGAGGAACATTAAATTAAATATATTGATTCCATCAAATGGAATAGTTCACTTCTCATGACAGATTGCTCTGCGTTATTATTTAGGGAAAATTCATAGACGAAAGCAATGTTTTGTTTTGTATCTAATAGGGATAATAAACTTTTCAAAAAAATATTAATATCTTTTTATTTCTCCTTTCATCCTTTTTCAGATTTTGAAATGCAATATAGTTAAATGTTTTTCACAGGATTTGAAGCCTTGAAAATTTTCTTGTGAAGACTGATACGATAGTGATTGACCATCGGGTCGAATCGGTCCTATTTCGTAAGACGTGTCACTTGTCAAGTGAGACGACGGTTCAAATTCGTATTCTGTTTATGAGACGATGCCCTTTTTGGTTTCTTTTCGCTATTTTTTAAGATAGTGTGAATCAGCAATTGTCCAAATAGAAGCGTTTGTGGGGTTGGGGGTCGAGACGAACCTCATATAATCTTACTTTGGGGGGAGGGGTCTTGGCGAATATAATGGGATTTTGTTTTCCGCACGATATTTAACAAGAAATTGTAAAATAGCGAGAAAATGGAGTACATTAAGTAATACATTTTTCTAGAGATGCAAAGAATAGTGATTTAGCCGAATATCGAATATTCGGCTACACTCTCGGCTGAATATTCGGCCGTTTCATTTCTGAGTAAATCGTGTCACGAGACGCATTATTTTTTATTAAAAAAAAATTTAACGGCAACCGAAATTGATTTTTATTTACTAAGTAATCGCCTAGATCCGACACTAGCTCCATATAAGTTGTGGTTTCTAAATTCAAAGCAGGTTCCTACTGGAGGAAATTTTACTCAAATGCAGAAAAAATTGTTTTGATTCATCATAATTAATTCTCCCTATTTTCAATTTTAATTTCTTATTTAAATATATAGTCCAAGAAATAAAGACATTGCACTTCAGAAAAATTAACGAAAAGCTGAATTTTTGCATAAAGCTTCTTTTTATATGCGTTAGTTTGCATTATTATGGGCTTTGAAAGTTTCACGAAAATAATGTTTCCAATATTTAAAGTCACATTTAACGTTTAATTACAAATATAACATTCGACATACAGATACCATTAACGCAACCATACTCAACCTGCGGCCCGGCAAGCTTTCTTGCGCGGCCCTAAACACATTTATTATCAGGGAAATGATTCACTAATTTTGAATAAACGCTTGGATATATGTTACTTTTGAGTTTCACTTTTTTCACTATTGTAATTTTTAAGGAACCGTGTGCTGATAATGGTAATATGTGCTACTGTTATTCTGTTTTAGTTTATAATTTTTAAAATTTCAAATTATTTTTTTCGTATTACCAGTATAGTGTTGCGGCCCGCGAAGCTTTACAAATATATGTATGTGGCCCGAAGGCAAAAAAGGTTGCAGAGTATCATTGCATTAAGGAGTGCATACTGAACGTTAAAACTTTTTGAATCGAATTATCTCAAAAACCGTTAGTCTTACGAAAAAAAGTAAAAGTATATTTTTTGTAGATTTGTTCCTTAACTTCAAATTTGATACACAGAATTTTTTCGATAAAAGTTACCATTAGCGAGATTTTTGCGAAAACTCGTTTATCGTAACCTTTGACCGTGCGTAAAATTTTTAGCGGCGCATGTATCGTTGGGGACTTTTGACTTTTAAAGCTTTATGCAAAAATTCAGCTTTCCCTTAATTTTTCTGAAATTTGACTTTTTTTTTGTCTTTATTCCCTGGACTAATAAATAATTTCTAGACATGCAAAGAATATTCGGCATTCGGCCTATTCGGATGCATTTTACTTTCTTTTACTACTATATAGATTATAGATAATAAAGAAAGTATTGTAATCGGGTCGAATTTTCGAATTCGAGCTTTCACCGGAAATACATGTTTTGAGGTCCCCTGAGTCCAAAAAAGTGGTTTTTAGAAACATGTCTGTGTGTGTGTGACAGCCATATCGTATCAAAACGTTTATCCGAGTTTTACCAAACTTGGAAATTGACCTACATATTATACCTAGTTGTGCCGCAAAGCTTTTGGTTGAAATCGATTAACCGAAGGCTCTACTTTACTCCTGGCGTTTTTGAGCTTTTTCAATTTTTTTCAAAAACAGCTCCAACAATTTCCCTTAAACTTTCTATAGTTCTTAGACTCATTGATGCCTACAAGTTTTATGTAAAACTAACAAAATAAATGTTTAATTCGATATAATATATATTTAAGTTATAAATTAAAATTGAAAATCTATTAGGGAGAATTAATTATGATGATTAAAAATATTTTTTTTTTTTATTTGAGTAAAGTTTCCTCGAGTAGGAACCTGCTTTGAGTTTAGAAACCACTACTTAGGGCGCGTTCAGACGGTTCAACTAAACTCGCCCGATAATTTTCAATCTTTTAGACAGTAGCGGGGTAAGCGACGCGAGAAGTGAAGCACAAGCGAGTTGAATGGGAAGCAAATTGAGCAGAATTGAAAGAAAACTGATCAACAAAACTCGTTCAACAAATGTTTGATTCAGTCAATCTTTTGTTGAACGAGTTTAGTTGATCAGTTTTCTTTCAATTTGCTTCCCTTTCAACTCGCTTGTACTTCACTTCTCGCGTCGCTTACCCCGCTACTGTCTAAAAGATTGAAAATTATCGGGCGAGTTTAGTTGAACCGTCTGAACGCGCCCTTATATGGATCTAGTGTCCGATCTAGGCGATTACTTGGTAATCAATTTCGGTTGCCATTAAACTTTTCTTTTTACTTTCTTTTACTACTATATAGTAAAGGAAGTATTGTAATCGGGTTGAATTTTCGAGTTCGAGCTTTCACCGGAAATACATGTTTTGAGGTCCCCTTGAGTCCAAAAAAGTGGTTTTGAGAAACATGTCTGTGTGTGTGTGACAGCCATATTGTATCAAAAGGTTTATCCGAGTTTTACCAAACTTGGAAATTGACCTACATATTAGACTTAGTTGTGCCGCGAAGCTTTTGAAAACGGTTTCAACGATTTTCTTTAAACTAACAATAGTTCTTAGAATCATTAGTAGCTAAAACTTTTATTTGAAACTTTTTTCTGGAAAAATCCGAATAAGGACGGTTCTGGGGTGAAGGTTGGGAATTCGTATATGTTTACATATATAGATTGTATGGATATAGTTCTGTTTATTTGTTTTAAAATTATAAAGTGCTTATATTTCATATACCTATATTTTATACAACTTATACTAACAACGAGTTTCATAATTGCAAGTAAAAGAAAGTACTGCGACGCCTCGCAGCAGATATTTTTTATAAAAAATAATGCGTCTCATGATACGATTATTACTCATAAATGAAACCGAATAGCCGAATATTAGGTATTTGGCTAAATCACTATTCGTTGCATCTCTGATAATTTCGAATTAAACATTTATTTTATTATGATTTAGTATTCGGTATTCGACCGAATAGTACACAATATTCGGCCGAATACCGATTATTAAAAATGCAGCCGAATACCGAATAGTAGCCGAATATTCGTTGCATCTCTACCTATTTATCGTCACTAAAATATGATGAAAATTTACATAGTTATTAGGAAAAATCCCACACATTTACACTAAAAAAAAAACATTTTGAAAAATTTCACGTGCAAATGGGGAGGAGGTAAAGTCAGATTTTATCAAGGATCGGGGGTTGGAAAAACGCCTTAATTAATGAACGCTCCTTTATCGTTTGAAAAGAATAATTTACGAGATTTGTCGTAAAAACTATCGTTTAAATAGTTTAAAAGAAGAAAGTGGGGTCACTATGACCCCACGTTATTAAATAGAGTACAATAGGCTATTGCCCAAAGAGACCTAGGTAAAGGTTCCCTTCAATAAGAATTTCTTGGCTCGAAAATTCCAAATGAAATTCTGAAAATATTGCTTAAAAAGTAAACACAAGGCAACAATTTTGACCAAATTAAGAAAGCAAAAAGAAATCTGAAATTGATCAATAATTCGATCACATAAAAAACTGATGACTCAAAATTTTCATTTTCCACAAGGCTTCATTGGAATTCTCATATTAACTCTCTCAATCACCAGAAAATTGCATTTTTCAAATCAATTTTATGAGGGATAAAGCTCATAAAATTCACCAAGGGTTGAATGCCTTATTCGTTTATTTTTTTTTTTTAATAAAAACTCCCGTAAGAAGTTTTTCTCGTGTTATAACAACCAATTGAATAAAATCAATGTTTATAAATATAACAGGTCATAGCGAGTCCTTGATATAGACAAGCCCCAGGAGAAAATCATTGCAATTTATATGCATGTGCGTAATCGATGCATCTAATATATATATATAAAAAATTAAAGTAAATCTAAATTTAACGATAAAAATAATAATAAAAAAATCCAATTTTGATAGTTTGCGATATTAAAATGTTTCAAGGGTATAATAAGATAACTTTAAAAGATTGAATTGAAAAAAAAAATTGCAAACTATAGCGATTTTGATTGGATTAGATAAATATCATAAATATATAATTTATGTAATAATATCTAACATAAAACCGAGAAACTGATAAGACTTAAATTTGAAACTAAAAGACGGAGGAAAATAAATTCGGCAGTGGCTGTTATATACAGAATAAATTTTTGAAAAAAACCGGGTAAAAAAAAATGAATGTTGAATCTCGCGTTTGGAAACCAATAGAAACAATTTATAGAGAAACAAATTAACGTAGTGTTGACAATAACGACTTTTGATTGTTCCATATCAAATATAAATTTTTTTCTTATTCGTGGTGTTTAATGTTCAATCATCGACGAGCCAAATATCAGCAGATATAAATGTAAGTGAATTAAATTTTTTTTGTCCTAACATCATCCTTATTCAATTACATAAACAAACTTATTAAATCGAACGGGTTTTAATTGCTTCCCTGTTTTTCCTAAAATTAATTCATCAAAGGCTTTATTGATTTTTATTCCATGTACACACGGTATACATGTATAATATATGTGAACATTTTTTTTTTCTTATTCCCCAAAATCAACTAGGTTCATAAAAAAATAAATCAAACAACAAATTTTTTTATCATCCATTAATAATAATTATCAACAAATTAATCGAGAAATATTCATTTATTTATTTCCAATAATTAATTTAAAATATCATTATTTGGGACTTGTTTTGACCATGCCATGCACTTGATTTTTTACCACAATGGCGTTGTAGTTGTCTTTCCTCCCGCCATTTGCAAAGCATCCGATTCATTATGTCTATGGTAAGTAATTAATAAATTAATCCATTTTAAATTAATAATTTAACACGGAAACGATTTCAATTAATTTCTGATATATGCTAGAAAAAAATCACGACCCTATCTAAACCATTAACCGTTTAATTCGATCGAAATTGCATCACGAATCAGTCAGTTTGGGTCAATTTGATTTATTAATGTATTAACCAGTGTTTCGTTTTGAACCGAAATGAATTAATTCATTTGTCTTAATTATCGGTTTTATATTTCTAGATACTTACGTAGATCAGGTGCCGCAGACCTTTATTTGCGATTAACAAAAAGGCCTACGTTTCAAATACATTGAAATAAAAAACGCTGCTTCAGGTGAAATTGAATCACAAGTTTCGATTTGATCAGGAATTCAAAATTAACGGGCTACGATGGCCTCAAGTGAATTACACGATGATCTTCACAAGCTGAACTTGGGCGCGGATATGTTTGATAGTCTCAAGAACTGTTCCAATAGTCCGCTGGAAGATGGCTTGTTGGGAGACCCGGACAGCTGTGTTATCTGCGGGTAAGTGTCTGATTCCTTTTCCTGGTCGAGTTTTTCGTGTTTTTTTAACGTTTTTTTACATTTACAGACATTCCCTGTGCAACCCTCGAGTTTTGTCCTGCCTTCATGTTTTCTGCGAACCGTGCCTTGACAAAAAGCTCATCGGGGAAGCTGGGGATCCCGGTATTCCGGAAGCTGTTTTAAATTGTCCGGTGTGCAATCAAACGACGAAGGTAAAGATTCTATTTAATACTTATATGGTTATCTTTAGTGTGGATTATTAATTATACCCATGAAACTGTGCACTTGTACCTTGTCTTCTTGATGTGCTGTACGGTTCCTATAAAATAAGACCTAAGATCAGCTTTACATTATAAAATATAATAGAAAACTAGCGATTGCAATTCGACTATAATTCATTACCTATATTTTTTAAATTGATACGATAATTCAAAAAATTTTATTTTCGCCATATTTTACGAAAATTTTAATTTGCCATTAAACAACTTGGACCACTATAATTGAAGTAATAATTTGATAAAGGGTATAGCCGGGTTTAAAGGGCAAATCTGCCCCCACGGCCTTTTCGGTTTGCAGTTGGGGATCGATTTGATATCAAACGAAAATAATTCACCCAAATTTTTAGCACCCTATCTCAAACGCTTTTCGAAATTTTCAAAAAAAACTCATTTTTCGATTTTATTTTTTTTTTCAATAGTAAAATTTAATATTAATGAATGGTGATTTTTTTTTCCAATTTCTAGGACTAAAACAGATGCTATGACACCATCATAATAAATCTCAGAAGAAAAGCCGATTTTCCAGAGGAAAAATAAAACTAAAATATTTTTTTATTCATATAATTTAAAAGTCTCACTCACCAAACTTTCTCGGAAAATGTCTTTATATTTCTTTACCCTCATGAATTTTTTCATATTTTTTGATGTGGTGGAACATTATGAAAAAAATTAAAAACTATTTTTTTTTCAACATCAGCGCTAGCTTAAGGAGACACCACTAAGCCGCAATCGAGTTCAGCGATCTGACTTCGTCGAGTTGAAGGGGGGACTGGTACTAAGTGAACCGTAGAGGCTTTAGGGGTAGATACGCAGCCCTTCCTAAGTTATTGAGGGTGAAAATTTTAAAAAGTTTTGCCAATGTTTATAATCTCTAAAGCGTAATCTACATTATTGTAGTAAGTAGCCGAGCGGTAAAGGCTTTGGCTTACCATCCGTGCATCCTGAGTTCAACTCTCGGGTTGTATTTTTTTCTTTTTTTTTCTCCCTCAAAATTGTCTTTAACAAGCTTGAAATTGACATTTTTCGGACATATTCTACAATTCAAACTGGCGAGAGTAACGCTCTTTTCATATGGTGTCTCCTTAAGCTAGCGCTGATGTTGAAAAAAAATAGTTTATAATTTTTTTCATAATGTTCCACCTTAAAAAATTATGAAAAAAATCATGAGGGTAAATAAATAAAAAAGACATTTTGGTGAGTGAGACTTTTAAATTATATGAATAAAAATATTTTAGTTTTATTTTTCCTCTGGAAAATCGGCTTTTCTTCTGAGATTTATTAAGATAGTGTCATAGCATCTCTTTTAGTCCTAGAAATTGGAAAAAAAATCACCATTCATTAATATTAAATTTTACTATTGAAAAAAAAAAATAAAATCGAAAAATGAGTTTTTTTTTGAAAATCTCGAAAACCGTTTGAGATAGGGTGCTAAAAATTTGGATGAATTATTTTTGTTTGATGCCAAATTGATCCCCCAACTACAAATCGAAGAGCCGTGGGGGCAGATTTGCCATATAAACCCGGCTATACCCTTTAGCTTTTAGCATTTATTTACCCACATTAAATGGTCTAAAATTGCCTATTCTCAATTTTACTGTATACTGTTATATATGCTGATTATTTTAGTACTTTTTCTAATAAGCACCTCCATGTTTTTAGAACTTTTTTCAATGGGTGACCCTCACTTGCGTTTTGATTTTTTTAAAAAAAGACCCCTACGTAATTTTTAATGATTTTATTTAAAATGATCCCTACGTAATATTTCGATAGTAATTTCGTTGTTTTAGCTTTTTCTAATAGTTATTTCCACGTTTTTAAAACTTTTCTCGGGAGGGGGGTTTCCATTTTTTTGAAAGAAATTTTCACGTAGTGTTTCAATTTTTAAAAAGTAAAGTTAAAAAATTAAATGGTCCTTTCATAATTACTATAGAGATGCTACGAATATTTGGGTAGTATTCGGTTGCAGTTTTTAATATTCAGTATTCGGCCGAATATTCTGTACTATTCAGTCGAATATCGAATACTAAATCATAGCAAAATAAATGTTTCATTCGAAATTATATGTGAAGGGGGCACAGGGGGAAAACCCCGTTAGTTAAAAAAAGCTGATTTTTAGAAAAACTCATTTGAATGTTTTTTCATATTATGGGGCTCAAAAAATGAACAAAAATAAACCCAAAAACAAGAAAGTATTAAGGACAGAAAGTAATGACAATTAAAAACTGAAAATGCTGTTATCAGTGATAACATGATCGCAAAGATGACCGTTTGGAGGCCTTGTTATTGACTCCCGGAGTTTTTCCATACAAGCCCATTGACTGACGGGATTTTTCCCCAGTATTTTCAAATGAATATTTCAGCTAACATACGGGGTTTTTACGATTGATCGACTATTCGAAAAGTAAACTTAATTAACCTCTAAATAGCATCATTGTTCCATTTTCTTGAAAAAAAACTGACTGACGAGGTTTTTGCCCTGTACCATTCATATATTTAAATTAGAAATTAAAATTGAAAATCTATTAGGGAGAATTAATCATGATGAATCAAAACAATTTTTTCTGCATTTGAGTAAAGTTTCCTCCAGTAGGAACCTGCTTTGAGTTTAGAAACCACTACTTATATGGATCTAGTGTCCGATCTAGGCGAATACTTTGTAAATAAAAATCAATTTTGGTTGCCGTTAAATTTTTTTTTTTTTATTAAAAATAATACGTCTCGTGATACGATTTACTTATAAATCAAACGGCCCAATATTCGGTACCAAATATTCGGCGATTCGACCGAGAGGATGGCCGAATATTCGGTATTCGACTAATTATTTGTTACATCTCTAATAATTACCAACGATAAAGATATAACCTTCGATTTAATGTATTTTTAACTCATCTACATTTTATTTATATTTCTGCTTCTCTATAAGAACTTGAACTATACCAAATTTCACGTGTATTATTTACACTCAATTTTCTTAACGATACAAAGCATTTTCTTCCCATTAATAAATTTATAATCAGTCTAGACTCTGCTATCGTTGCTATTTACGATTTATCGCCCATTTACTCTAGATCAGCGGTCGGGGAACCGGGGTAAATTACCCCAAATGGGGTAAAAATTAAATTTTTGGGGGTAACAAGGGAATTTTTTCTACTTTTCTATTTTATAAACGTTTTAACTAGTATTTTTACAAACCATTCTTTAAACTTAAATCAAAAAGCTCCAATAAGTAAAGTATTCAATAAAGTTTGTTTTGTTTGTTCCAATATGACAATTTTATTTTATTTGTCAATTACATATCGCACATCTAGTTCAATAGGGCCATAAGTGCAAAAATTAAAATTTTGAGATATGGCAGTATAAATCGGTCTGATATCGCCAGAACTCAAATAACGTTAAACAAATAAAATAACGTTATTTGAGTTCTGGCGATATCGCATTGCTGCCGGTAGCATAGGACCGATTTATACTGCCATATCTCAAAATTTTAATTTTTGCACTTATGGCCCTATTGAACTAGATGTGCGATATGTAGGTGTACTTTCCGTTTATTTTCCGTGTAAATTAATATTAACACGGATTTTATATTTTTTTTATAATTCAATAAATAACGGTTAATTTGCATTTAAGGTACATTAATTGATTCCTTTTAAAAATGAGCGGGTAATATCGACTTAGTCAAAAATATTTTGGGGTAATGGTTAAAAAAGTTCCCCGACCGCTGCTCCAGGTGAATGATTCCTTAGATCAGGGGTGCCCGACTCAAATGACCTTGCGAGCCACTTTAGTAGCTTCATAACTACGCGGGTCGCATTTAAAATTTGGTTATCTCCATATTAGATTTAAACCTACTATAATCGTTTATTATTTTTGGAATGGAAAAAATTGAAATTATTGAACAGAAATTTAATATATTCTAAAAGTATGATAAATATCACAGAGCAGAAAAATTTAACAGGCGACCCCGAGTTGACCGTCCCTGCTTTAGATGTTTAAATTACTTCGAACATCGAATATCTTTTGAAACATAGTATACTTAATTTCTCACAATTAATTAAAACCAAAATTATGAAGCTTACGTTTTTGCAGCAATTGATAAGTATATTAAAGGAATCACAGTTTTACTAAAATTAAATTTCTCGGTTTTTAGTAAATTCTTTTTCTTATGTTAGTCTATACACTTGAACAATAAGTTGAAGACTGTTTTATTATTCGACAGACGGCAACATTTATAACTTGAGAATATTTTATGACCGTTTTGATAATTTGAATTATATTGTTTATCGGTATTTAATAGTCGTTATGTTTGAAAAATTATTTCTACACAAATATTTTTAGAGCCTGCTCGAAAATAATATTTCACGAGATATTCGGCATTAGAACTAGACTAGCCATTCAAGCTAAACTATAGATATAAAAAATAGACATAAGCCGAAATCAGAATTGCTTTGATGTCGATAATTTTTGAGAATTTAGCGCAACAATTAATTATTATTAGCGAACGGCGGCAAAATGAATATCAAACGTCTCATGAAAATGGAATAATTTTTCCCTTGTGATATAGAAATGAACCAAAGTACATTACTACTACAATTACAAATATACCCATAAGCCGTGTTTTTAATCTGTGCCCACAGTTGCGCGAGTACCAACCATTGACCAAAATTGACGACCAAAAACCACAAATGAACCTTCTGCATTAGGTCTATCTATATCAGGGCTTCTTAAACTTTTTTATATAGCGACCCCCTTCAAGCTTAGGAAATTTTAAACGACCCCCTCCTCCATATAATGAAATATATATTAACCGTAGATGTAGATGTAATCAATGTCGAACGTTCAGTTGAAAATCGAGGAGCGCGTTGTATTTATTATTTTAAATGCTACTTCCATATTTTCATTTATAGGCCCTACATAACAGTTTTGCATTGCCACTTTTTTTAAAAAATAGTTATAATAAAACTACAATAGTATTTTGTATGATTTTTATTTGTATTTATATTTGTACGTAGTGTGTATACTAATTTTAAAATTTTATTTATAATGATTGAAAAGTATCAGATCGTTGCGACCCTCTTTCAGTAGTCTCGCGACCCCCCTGGAGGTCGCGACCCACAGTTTAAGAAGCCCTGATCTATATGATAATGCATCTAATTCTGTTCTAGTTATATTCGAGCGATATATCGCGCTAGTGTAAACCTTTTTATCCCCTACATTCACATTTGTGAATGCTGTACGTATCGCCTAATGTACATCGCTTGCGATATATCGCTTCAACGTAAACGGTTAGATAACGAAAAAATGTTACGTAGTTGAACGTTTTTTGCCGCTCACTATGTACAATAATTTGGCTTAACATCAAGGGTGTAAAAAATTAAATTTTGCTGACTTTGGACTTAATTATTATATTTCACAAATACCACTCACTAAAATCCACAACACAAATTATAAATTAAAGTAAATGTAAAATTCATAAACGAAAAATCTAAATTGTTAATTTTGTATCTCCGGATACGAATTTAAACGCCATGCGTTTGTCATCAGTGGATCTAATTGAAGTGTCTTCGAAGAAAATTTCGTGCTGATTCACAAAGTAGTCCCGAATTGACCGCAATCCATAGGTCCTTTCGATCCCTTTCTCTTCTGCAACCGCTGTAACCGGGACTTACTAAACTAAAGGACATGTTCCAAAGTTGCAAGGATAAAATACCTTATCTTCAAAAATCAGGTCTTTATCAAATTGCGTGTATGGAATGCGAGAAATGCTATATCGGGCAAACCAGGAGAAAAATAGGAACTAGATACAAGGACCACCTGGTAAGTTTAAAATATTTCAGAACGGAAAAATCTTGTGTGGTAGAACATACTGTTGAAACAGGCCACAAGTTAGCCGAAGTAAAACTTCTGCAAAATGTTCAACAGAACAAGAGATTGGATGCCTGTCATCGAAAGCTTTAGAATTTATAAAAGAAAAGGGAAAGTTTTAAACTGGGAGAAAGGACCGATTCAGGACTCGGCATTATTCGGCGTTTTGGGAAAGGGGGAATGGACCAAAGGATTACACCCCCGGTTGCAAAAGAGAACGGGATCGAAGGGATCTATGGATTGCGGTAAATTGGGGACTACTTTGTGAGTCAGCACAAAATTGTCCTCGAAAACACTTCAATTTGATCCACTGATGACGAACGCATAGCGTTTGAAATACGTATCTGGAGATACAAAATTAACAATTTGGATTTTTTGTTTGTGATTTTTACATTTACTTTGCTTTAATTTATAATTTGTGTTGTGAATTTTAGTGAGTGGTATTTATAAAATATAATCAGGGGTGTCTTTAACTACTACTAATTTTGCTTAAGTCGATATTAATTACCCCCTCATTTTGAAAAAGGGACAATGAATGTAAATTTAAATTAAACATTATTTATGTAATTAATTTACACGAAAAGAAAAATTTGCATGAAACTAGTAAGTTTGTATACACAAAATAAAATTCTCATAATGGAAGAAACAAAAATTAAATGAAAACTTTCCCCCTTTAGATTTTGGTGATATGATCTTTCTTCATGTTTGATACAAATAACTTCAAAATTGAGGCTGTTAGATGTACGAACAATTTGAATAAAGTCTTCGGCCATAATTACACGCCTATAAAATAGCCATGTTAAAAATTTCCGTATTACCCCTAAAAATTTCATTTTTACCCCATTTGGGGTAACTTACCTCGGTTCCTAGACCGCTGCTTTATTCTATTGGAGACCCTGGACACGTTAGGATAATGGGAGTCCCTAAAACTTTTACATATCACAACGAGTATTTTACTAGAAAACGTACTGTTCTAGATTTGAGATGGGTACAATCGTTAATTATTTCTTCAAATTCTATGGTTTTCATCAAGTCGCACCCAATGGTTATCAATGACAAACTGTTTAATCTTTCTTAGTGTATTTGACTTCTTATGCGTTTTTAATTCTTTTCTATTTAGATTTTTTTCATTTAGATGATCTGACAGAAATTTGGGGACCCCTATCGATCGCGGGGCCCTGAGCAACTTACCTAGAGTGCAAATCATAAATTTCTTTATACATACCGATTCTTTTTGAAAGCGATTCTACTATTATTAAAAAAGTAGGTTATATATAAACATATTGTTCCTAAGGATGTATACGAGATATAATCGGAAGGATATAGTCAGTCTTGATTTACTGTCTGTTAAGTAAGAAAGTATACGGCGTAATTATAATAAATTTACTTAAAACTATTTTTTTTTTACATAAACGTTACAATTAAATCATCAAGCAATACGCTTTTGTCTTAATAATGTGTCCAATCCCCCCCCCCCCCGGGTCAATAATCGCTTGACATCTGCGAGGCTACTTTCCACTAGATTTTCGGCGTATTCTAGGAGAAGCGACCTCCAGATGCCTCGAATTGCGCGGGAAAGTTGTTTTACATTATAGCAACGTTTTCCCTTAAGTAAATGTTTAATAAGGGCTCAAAACTTTTCAATTGGGTTAGCGTCCGGGGATTGTGTTGGCCATTCTCAAGTCTGAATAACATTGGCTTGTTTCTAGTTCGTGCAAATCCGACTGCGATGTTTTGGATCGTTGTCCTTCTGGAAGATCCAGTCCTCTTTTTTATTTATGAATTGCCGATGATATGTCAAGTCCTTGACGATGTAGTTTTGCTTGCCCTTGACGCAAGGATAAGGATGGGTTCTATGAAAACAAGCCACGATCCGCTTGTCGTCCTTTTTTGATATTTTGCCTTTTGAACCACGATTTGGAAGCTCATCAACATTTTTAAACTCCTTAAACCGGTGCACCCACTTCTCGACAAAGGGTTTTGACTTTTTAATATACTTTGCCGCCGGTGCATATGACATTTTAGGTCCTTTTGGGTGCGTGCAAAGGAACACTGCCTCGAATCTTTTAGCGTACGCTACGCTTTGCTTGCAATTTACGTGCTTATCTAACTGAAGATCAGCATTGACTGAATTTTGCTTAGTAAAGCGCCTAAGCTTAAGACTCCCTCTATTTAATTTATAATAATTTAGGTTGGTATCACTGACCAACTGTAAATAATGCTGTATACGCTCTTACTTAACATACTGTACATTCAAAATAATTGTATTGTTTTACATTCCTTGGCCATCAGAGTTTAATTTTTCTGACTAAACGTAAAATTCATAAAGTAAGGATAAAAGGTTGTTCATTCTGCGTTAAAGCTCCGCCTCTGCCAGCTCTTCTAGGCTCGGTTAAAGGATTGTTTGTGTTGACTGTAACATCCATATAGTATTTATAGTGGTCTTATATCACATTTAAAAATATCTGCTGCGAGGCGTCACAGTACTTTCATTTATGAAACTCATTGTTGGTTAAAAGAACTTTTAGGACTTTATAAACTATACATATAAACAAAACGATTGTATATGCATACAGCCTGTATACATATGGATATACGAATTTCCAACCTTCATCCCAGAACCACCCTCATTCGAATTTTCCTAGGAAAAAGTTTCAAATAAAAGTTGTAGGCATCAATGAGTCTAAGAACTGTACAAAGTTTAAAGAAAATCGTTGGAGCCGTTTTCGAAAAAAAATGAAAAAGCTCTAAAACTCCTATAGAATTAAGTGGAGCTTTCGGTTAACCGATTTCAATCAAAAGCTTCGCGGTACAACTTGATGTAATATACAGGCTAAATTCCAAGTTTGGTGAAATTTGGATAAAGCTTTCGATACGATATCATAGTCACACACAGTGATGTTTCTAAAAACCACTTTTTTGGACTCAGGGGACCTCAAAACATTATTTCCGGTGAAAGCTTGAATTCGAAAATTCGACTCGATTGCAATACTTCCTTTACTATATAGTAGTAAAAGAAAGTAAAAACGATTTACTTGAAATATCACACTACAGAAAAAGGGCAAATAAATAAAATAAAAATAAAAGATAGTTTAGTAATTAAGTAATTTTGTTAGAAGCCTGACGAAGTTGCGATTAGTAACGAAACGTCGCTGAATTTGAAAATTTACAAACACTCAAATAAAGCTGATCTTAAATAATCTAAGTCGTTTTCTTTCATACTAAAGTATCTAATGGTTCTAACAAATTTTGCCCTCAACATTTATTGAATTTACATTAGGTTTGTTCCCCGAAGATAAAACAGTAAAATGTACGGCACAAATCATGGGCACTATAAAAAACCTTACCATTATGGGCTCCATACACGTTGAGATCTGCATCGATACATGCATCGCGTCAGGTGGCCATACATGCATTTGAGATTTGTATCCATGTTGTTTCAACTGTTCCTACACGTTAAGATGAACTCGTGATATATCACTTCATTCACGCGATACGTAATAGTGTGACCACACGTTGCAACATGTATCAGTCGCATGCGATCGGTATCGAGGTTGCAGTACAGCGATGCAGAGAGCGATACCAACAGATACCGATGCAGCGATACTAAGACCGACCCGCACACTGTGAGATTTGTATCACGATTCTGATACTTGCGACATGTATCGATGCAGATCTCAACGCGTCTCGAGCCCATTAGGTGTAAAATACGGTTTTATTTATATTGGCAACTAACTTAAAATTTGAATTGACATTAAAAACAACTAAATTAGTACAAAAACAACTAAAGATTGGAAAACTAAATTTATATGAATGCTTTGATTGTCAGGTTGGTAATCGAAAAGTGGCGTCTTTACCATTGGATTTGATATCAACGAATATCATCGACGTAACAGGAATGCCAAATTTAAGCTGCACAAGTTGCTCATCGAAAGAATTGGCTGTTTCTCGATGCAGCACCTGTCATAATCTCCTATGTTCCAATTGCAATTCGGCGCATCAATACATGCGATGCTTCGAGCGGCACCAAGTGATCACGTTGGAGGAAATCAAGTCGAAAGGCGAGAAGATTTGCATTCATAAACCGATACCATGTCACATTCACCTAGGTGAATCGTTGATGTTCTACTGTGCCACGTGTCAGTTGGCCATTTGTGGTGAATGCGCCAAACTGGACCATAAGGGCTTGGGACACCAATGCGAGGCAATTATCGACGCGGAACAACGCGTCAAGCAAGAACTTGAAAATTTGTTGCACGAGGGCCGAGCCAAGGCGAGTCATCTTTTGCACGCCTCCGCCGAATTGGACACCAGCTTGAGCGAGTTGGCCCACCAACGGTCGGCTGCCAAAGATTTAATTAATGAATCATATCAGAGTTACAAGGCTGTGTTGGAGCGGTGTCGCGACGACGCTCTCAGCGAACTTAGCAAAATCCATCACGAGCGTGAGCTCAAGTTGATGGACCTAACTGAACGCGTCGGAAAGGACATTAGTTTGGTCGACGACGCCTGCAAATTCACTAGCCGCCTGCTAGAAAAAGGGAACACCGTCGAAATAATGTGCTTGAAAAAAATAGTAGGCACCCAGTTGCTCAATCTGATCAATAACACGCCAAAACCGGACTACAAATATTCTATTGAATTTGAGACTGATTACGACAATTTTGAACATACCGTGAAGAAGATTTACGGTAAATTCCGCACGGAAAACAACAAAAGCGATAGTTCTAAAGATTCGAATTCTCCCTCTAATGTGCCATTGCTTCCGCTAATTAATGGAACGGGAAACGTTAATTTAACAAACGGCTGCGGCAACTCGTTGACGAACAGCAGTCCGATTTCGTTGCCGACGTCGATGCAGTCGTCGTTCGACGGCGAGCTCGGCTCCGGTTTTCTCAGCCAGAACGTGTTGAGTCCGGAAAGTCCTCCGATGCCGCCGCCCGTGTCCCAAACGCCGTACGGCTTCTCGAGCATCGCCGAATACAATCTGCAACAGCTGGCCAATTTGGCCGAGCGCAGTGAGACGAGTGCAGCACCTAGTCCGACGCCGTCGTTTACGCTGGCCGACCTCTTCACCGGCGACCTCAGCTCGGCCAACAATGCCCTTAATAATCTCCAAGCCCTAGCCAAACTTGGCCTTAACAGTAACACAGGTAACTACAACAATGTCTATGATAACGTTTATCACAAGAATCATTGGTGGAATTAATTTTGTAAGCGCAGCTCTTCGAATGCTTATTTTGTAAATATGATTTTTTTTGAGTTCCTGAATATATTATTTGATGTTTTTTTAATGAATACGGTGTTTGCTTTTGTTTTTCAATCCATACGAAATCCTTACCTTTGGAACTCCATTAAATCCGATCATTTTTTTTTATCATTGAAATTAAAAAAAAAATTTTTAGTAGTTTTGCTTTATGTTCCCATTTTAATTAACATGGTAACGGTTTTACATTTGTATTGATTAAACTCATGTTTTGTGTGATCCAAGTTATCGATAGCATTGATTCGCTTGTCTGCAAACCGTATTTAGCTATTTGCTCGTAGTTGTCTTAATATAGAACGCAACATTTATCGAGAACACCAAATTTAATACAAAATCCAGAGAACCGATTTGCTTAAAAATAAGTCAACATTTTAGTTTCAAAAATAGAACTTGAACAATTTATTACAAATTTTAGTGGGTACTGCATTGAAAACAAAAAAAAGTTTCTTTGGATTTTTGTTTAATTTAAATATGTTCCAGATGAAAATATAACCGTACATTGTATAGTCGAAATATAAAAACATTGGGAATATTTTTATATTGTCCATGACTTAAAACGTACAGTGTTTTATTTTCATCTGGAATATACTTAAATTAAAATCCAGAGAACCGACTTTCTTAAAAATAAGTAAACATTTTTGTTTTAAAAAATAGAACTTTAAAAATTGATTATAAACCTTAGTGAGTACTGCATTTTATTTAAAAAAAGTTTCTCTGGATTTTTTTTTAATTTAAGTATGTTTCAGATGAAAATAAAACCGTACATTGTACCGTCGCAATATAAAAAAACATTTGGAATATTTTTATATTGTTGATGACTTAAAACGGATAGAGTTTTATTTTCATCGGGAATATACCTAAATTGTATCTCATGTTGCTTTCCCTAAAATGCGTAGCACCTGGTTTAGAGTATTAAAATTGAATTTGTAATGAATAGATATGAACGATGGATGCGGTACAGGTTCAAATGGTCAACTGGTACTTAGTCGAAGCGGACCTTCTCCGTCTGTCAATATCGGTAATCCGATATTAACCGGCGTTGGTCCTCTATCTGCATCCACTTCGCCTATTTTATCAACTCCAGATGATCTTTTCCCATTTGACAATGTCCACATCATTCCTGTTATAGGTGGTTCTGTTAACAACCCGGTGTCCAGTTTTTCCCATCCTCCGCGATCCATTAAACTCACACCAATGCAGATCCGCTGCAAGTTTGGTCAGCTAGGTCCAAGCAAGGGTCAGTTCAACTCACCCCATGGATTTTGTCTCGGGACTGATGAAGACATTGTAGTGGCTGATACGAATAACCATCGTGTACAAGTAAGTACCACTATATCTGATCTATTTCGTAAGGCGTGTCACTTGCCAAGTGAGATGACAACTGTCACCTCACGACACATTTCGTCGTTTGTTTGAAACGACAACTGCCGATTAACACTATTTGAAAGAATACCAAAAATCGTCACATACGTAAAAATTTGTTGTGAAGCGACAACTTATAGAATACAAATTTGAACCGTTATCTCACTTGATAAACGACACTCTAACGAAATACAGTGGTACCTCGACATACGAGTTTAATTCGTTACGGAACCTTGCTCGTATCTCGAAGCAAATGAATGTTCCGAAAATGAGTTAGGCAAGTGTCATGAAAAAGATCAGATGCACGACCTGTTGCAACTTTTTCTGGGTGTTTATGCTGCTAAACCGAACTCGTAACTCAAAGCAAAAAATCACTCGCTCGCCGGCTCGTATCTCGAAAAACTCGTATGTTGGGGCACTCGTATATCTAATATAAACATAACACTTATCGTTTTATTAATGTCTCTAGATTTTTGAGAAAAGTGGTACTTATAAATTCCAATTTGGTATACCTGGCAAAGAGGAGGGCCAATTGTGGTATCCTCGAAAAGTGGCTGTGATGAGAACGACGGGCAAATTTGTCGTTTGCGATCGTGGCAATGAACGTTCTCGAATGCAAATTTTTACAAAAAATGGGCATTTTATTAAGAAGATTGCGATTCGTTATATTGATATTGTGGCGGGTTTGGCTGTTACACCGCAGGGACATATCGTGGCGGTTGACAGCGTGTCGCCGACCGTGTTTGTTATATCCGAAACGGGCGACTTGTTGCGATGGTTCGATTGCAGTGATTTCATGAGGGAGCCATCCGATATTGCCGTTCATGGTAAGAATGTTCATCCATTTCTACCCTATCTTACCCTATTAAGTTTAAAAATCTGTTTAATTTGAAATTGTTTCTTTTAAGGATCTGATTTTTATGTGTGCGATTTCAAAGGACATAACGTGGTTGTGTTTAGTGAAGAAGGCCAATATTTGCGTCGTATTGGATGTGAGAACATCACTAACTTCCCGAATGGTATTGACATCTCAGATGCTGGAGATGTTCTGATCGGCGATTCACACGGAAATCGCTTCCATGTCGCTGTGTTCTCCAAAGACGGCAACTTAGTCACCGAATTCGAATGTCCCTATGTTAAGGTAATACTAATACAGGGTGTACCAGCTAGACCGGCCATTAGAAGTTTTCGGAGAACCTGAAATAATAGAAATCTAAAAATTAGAATTAAAGCCTAACTAGACTGGATCTTCCTTCCTAAAATATTTTTAGTTTTCTGGCACTTCCGATTATACCGGAAGTCGACACTAAAATCATTATTTCAAATAGCATGGACTATTTATTTTTCCATATCTCGATTGAATTAATAATTCTGAGCATCTTTCATAATAACAAGACCTCATTTAATCCTTAAGGTTTTCGGGAGAAATATTTTTATTGGAATTTTTGCAGCAAACGGGGACGTCTTTTAAAAGGTCCCTAATTCTCACATTAAATTGTGTAGGAAGCTCGACATAGGCTCGTTTGAGAGTTCAAAAATGCAGTTACACTCGAGGTTATCAAAAACAATCAGTTGTTGTTACTAAGTATCTCAAAGTGCATCGTAAAGTAACACGTGCTAAATTGTGCAAAATATCAATTTTTTGTAAATAGCACTACCTAATTTTATTTACCTTGTTTGGTTCTTTTTAAAATTTCCCACATTTTCATAATTCATTTATAGTCAAGTGTAAGGATTTTCGAGTTATCGTTTAAAATAAGAAAATTCAACGTTACGTCCGTAATTTATAACCAAGTTTTATGCTGTATATCCAACAGTGGTTGGTCATGTTTTCAGGTCAAGGGGTACTCACTTTCAAGGTTATTAGCTTGCTCTGACGTCACTGGTTTGCTGTTTCTGACAGAAGCCACTAGAGGCGTTAGAAGCCATTAGATATCTGCTATAATTGGTTCTTATCGTTACTATCGTTCTTATTGCGCAAGGTTCTTATTACGCTCTATAGTTTGAAATTTAATTTTGTTTTATTTTGCTCAGTTAAAGTTCAAATTAAAATTTTTTTTATATGGTTTTATACTTTATTTTATTTTGTTTTTTTTTTTTTAAACGATATTGTTTTTAAAAAATATTGTTAATCTAGTTTAGGGGGTCATCCCATGTGACGGCCTGTTTTTTATAGTTATTTTAGGATTTTTTTTCTACGACCAGTAAATAGATAGAGCTTTAAGTTTATTATAATTTATTAACATATATTTTGACAGTATAAATATAAATTTTAAGCTAAAAATATTGTGTAGAACATGAGTAACAGCGTTTTGAACACCCCCACCTCGCAAAAAAGAGCTCGCACTTCCTCCACAATTCCGGCTGATTGGCTTATTCGAAACAAAAAAAAAAACAACGGCGTTTTAATCTGTAAGCCTAAATGTACGGAATGAACTATTATCAAATGAATATCTAAAAAATTGGACTTTTGGTAGACATTTGAAATAAAAGCTTCGAATTTTGTGTTTTTTTAATTTGATTTTTGCTATAAAAAAATCGAAATTTTGGAAATTTTCGTATGATAATAGTTCATTCCATGCGTTTACATGTGTTGACTGTTCCCTATAAATTTCAAGTCATTCGGTCAAGCCGTTTTTGAGATACGATGGAGGAAAGTTTGAAAAACAAGGTTTTGAGAAAAACGCGTTTAATGTTTCAACTGCCAATTCAGCGCTCCGAGCAGCTCTTTCTTCTACCTGCTGTATCTTTAAAACGACTTCGAATTTTCAAAAATCACTTTACTACCGTATTATAAAACTGTTAAAGAAAGTAATTTATGAACAAAAAAAAACATTTTTAAGCCCATCACATGGAATGACTGACCCCCTTAAGAAGGTGGGCTTCCTTTAACAAAAAAAGTATAAAGTTTCATTATGTTAATTAATAGTTAATTTTTATGAACATAATAAATATCAATTTGATTTTTCTTTATTACTTTATTTGCATTGAATAATGATGGTATGAACCGTTTATTTTGAAAGTGGTGTAAGTCCACTTTCTCTTGTTTCAAGACAATTAAGGTTTTGCGTATTTGTCAATTTAAAAATTTGGGTTAATTATATCAAGCCAAGCAATGTTTTTATTGATTTATCAATATGTAGTTTGATTATATAAATATTGTTTTATGCGAATATAACTAAAATAATGTATATTTAGAGGCTGCAAATGGACTTACACCACTTTCAATATTAGTCAATTGTAAAAACCATTTAATTTCAAATTTGGAAGGTCAAATGAAACTAAAATATACTTCATATTAATCCAGAATTGTTGACAAATAATGACACGATATAAAATAGAAGTAGCACCTTTAGTTTTAGACGTTAATTACATTGTTAAAATTACAAGGTATTGGTAATATTTATATGTGGCAATGTTTTGAAATATTTATAATATACCGGAGGTATATAAGATAATAACTGATTGGGGTCTTTATATTTTACATAAGTAATATAGCTGGCATCTTGGTACAAATGCGCCAGGGCGATTTTTTTTTCAAATTTTAGCGGTCTGCCAGGGCCTATAATTTTCATCGATGTATTATATATGAAATAGTATCTATATGGTGCACTTTTGAAAAACCTTATTCAACATATTTGCAACCAATGTACCTGTTCTCTAGTAGTGTTTCTTGTTAACTTTTTTTAAATTTCATTTTGAAGAGTTTTTGTTAAAACAAAGTTCTCTCATTTTATTTAATGTAAAATGAATTAACTAAGTTTTCTACATTGTGTTATTACATCAAAATAATCCTGTGGTGTAAACTGGAATTTCTATTTTCGCAATGCTATTTCAATGATACCAAAAGCTGCACCGTTCGGAAGATATATGAATGCCTCGAGAGTAAAAATGAGTGATCAAATTGGAAAAAAAGTTGAACTTACACCACTTTCATAATCAATTAATGTACAATTTCATTTACCAACCAATTTTAAATTGTACAAAAAAGGGGATTTTTTAAGATATTAAACATTTACTAGTTCTATATTAAAAAATTACATTAAATTAAGCATACTTAACGTCATATCTCCATTTTTTTAAAAAAATGTACTTACACCACTTTCAAAATAAACGGTCCATGGCATGGTACTGTAAAAACTGCAATTGAAACTTTATAAATGTGTTCTAATAATGAATCATTAATTTAAACAAATCAGTTAGGTACTTACAACAGTTTTATTTTTACGAAATACATATTATGTAAGCCCATTAAAAATTTGAGCTACACAAATAGAAAACATTTAAAGCTTTTAAAAGTAAGACAATTCAAAAGACAATTTATTTATTTATTTTAATTAACATAGTAAAATTGAATTCTTTTTTCAATGTCAAATCAAAAAACAATTACATATTAACATTAATATTACACCACTTTCATAATCAATTAATATGCAATTTCATTTACCAATCAATTTTAAATTGTACAAAAAAGGGGATTTTTGAAGATGTTAAACATTTACTAGTTATGTATAAAAAAATTACATTAAATTAAGCATACTTAACGTCATATCTCAATTTTTAAAAAAATGAACTTACACCACTTTCAAAATAAACGGTCCATATATCAAAACACTGGTTTGTTGACTAGTCCGTTTGCTGCCAAATTTCCAATAAAAGTCATTTTTCTCGAAAACCTTAAGGATTAAATGAGGTCTGTTATTATGAAAAATGCTCAGAATTATTAATTCAATCAAGATATGGAAAAATAAATAGGCGCTGCCATTAGAAATAACGATTTTAGTGTCGACTTCCGCTATAACCGGAAGTGTCAGAAAACTAAAAAATATTTTAGGAAGGTAGACCAAATCTAGTTAGGCTTTAATCTCAATTTTTAGATTTCTATTATTTCATGTTCTCCGGAAATTTCTAATGCCCGGTCTAGCTAGTACACCCTGTATAAATAACCGGTAAAAAATACGATATTAATAATTTAATTGTGATTACAGGTGTCGCGTTGTTGCGGATTGAAAATTACCTCCGAAGGCTATGTGGTAACACTAGCCAAAAACAATCACCATGTACTCGTGTTGAACACCCTGTACATAATGTAATATGAAATGCAACCACATCGAACAGGAAATGCAAAGGCGAAACGTCTGCTTCAACAGGTACCTGTACCTAGTTCAGTGAAGATCTCGAAAACAGAATATTTGTTGGCCTCATAACGTAATCAACAAGCTTTTGAAATTTATGTTTGCAGTAACGCGCTATAACACGCGCCCATTCATAGTAATTGATCTCTTCAAATACATCTTGATATATAATTTTTTTTTAAACTTTATCAAAATTATGTTCAGTTGTTAGGTTTTTAACGTTTGTGATTTTTCCTTTGATATTTATATATTATTTATCTACGTGTGATTATATGCGTTAAATTATTCCATTGTGTTAAAAGATTGCCTCGTTTTAACGGATTTGAGACATTGTTCAACTAGTCAATTCCAAACGTTTTTTCTTCATCGTTTTTTTAGTACTAAATGAAATTTCGCAACGAATTAGTTTTCGTTCAATTGATTTGACTGAGAAATTAATTTTATGAACAACTGAACATTTTTAAATCGCACTGATAGAATTTTAGTAATTGAAAAAAAAAAAGAAAACAAGTCTATATATTATATATATTTACAGTTTTAGATAAATTTTTCGCATTTAGTTTAGCGACACAATCCCAAAGCATATATTTATAATTAAATTACTAATTTAATATATTTAATGATATAATTTTAGGTTTAATATTTTCATAATTGATTTTTTTTAAATATGAAAAATTTTCGTTGGCATTACAGGAGTAATATGGTTCCTATATAGCGCATGAGCTGATATTTGTTTGTTTTTTTTTTTTATTAATTAATGTATGTCAATTAGAAATTTTCGTGTGTTTCAATTGAATGAATGTGTGTGTATTTTTGTCTTATATATATATATAATATATATTAAGTGCCAATAATATATTTACATTTTTCCGTTTTTATTTCAATAGTTGGCACAAAAAAATTAAAAAAAAAATACAAAAAAAAAAATTAGTCAAGTAAGCATTTTAACTAATTCCTGATTACCTTATCTTAACTTATACTCTTCATCAATTTATCTTTATACATAAAAAAAAATTGTACATAATGCGTTGATTCAAATTTGACAAATTATTTATAAAATTTTTAGTTTTTATATGAAATTTATGATTGGATGAATGGAAGTACAATCTTTACAATACACTTACTCAGGTTGGTTTATTTCTTATAGGTTTATATTTTTCATCTTTCATCTCATGCTCAATTCAATTAGGTTCTATATTAAACATTCTAAAAGAAATTTTTTATTCTATTTTTTTGTATGAATTTTTATTGGGGTATAATTGGATGAGCTTTTAGAAAAAAAAAAACCTCTGACGATTTACCAAAAATCTTCGAGTAACATCGATTTTAACATGATGATATGCATAATACGCTAATCTGATTATACAGGATGAGCCAAAAATATATTAACACTAAATGTTTAATTACTATTACACATAAATTGCTTAATTATTTGCGATTTTCGACCACCATGATCTAAAAATATTTAGTCTAATGTAAGATGTTTTAAACATCTTTTGCTCTGTATAACTTCTAATTTAAGGTCTTTTCACACAAATTTATGTGCCAGTTCTGTTACGAATCAGAACAGTCAGCTACCGTCATCGAACCATCAAAACTGAATTTCTTAACAACGATATTTTATGTTTTGACCGAGGTAATTTTTACTTTTTGGTAGCAATATAATTAAAAATGGACGATGAAAAATTGTATAAAATATTTATTATTATATGATTTGTACCATGGTAGTTTTGGGACATTCAAAATACTGATAAAAGTTTGTTGCCTTCTCTTTCTTGCTCTTCTTTTACATTATTATCTTCAGTTATAATTTTAAAAAAATCCATCCCTAAATTAAGGACATAATTGATAGAAGAATCCAGTAAAAATCTTACTGTTAGATGTAAATACAGCAACTTTTTTGACTGAGACTGAACGGTTTTGATTCGAAATGGTCACTGAGACATTAATAGACCTAAACATCGATTATTCTAAATCGCAGATGGTAGATTTAATATTACGCTAATCCAATTATACAGGGTGAGCCAAAGAGATTTTTAAATCTTAATGTATCACCCTGTACACCTTTTTACTCGTTGTTCATTTAACCTCACAAAATTTTTTATATAAAAAATCTTGGCTATTTTCGAATTATATATTATAATTATTAAATATAAAATGTAATGTTACGGCCATGTACTAAACCAAAAAAAAAAAACATTTAATGTTAGCGCAATACGCGTACAGTGTGCCATTTAGACGATTTAACTAAAAAAAAAAATGTTATCGAAAAAGCAGAAAAAAAATATTTTCGCTAAGTCAGCGTTTCTTTTGTATTTTTGTTCAATATTAGGCATTGAAAATATTTGTAAAATAATTTTAAAAAATCTTCTTGTTAATCTATTGTTTGGTTAGTATAGAAATATTAAAAAAAAACATTTAATCGAATTAAATAATGTTGTTGTTACAAAAATATCGTTTCACAAAAAAACATGATGTACCTTAAAAATTAATTTAGAAAAAAAAACTATCTAAAGACGCTATTTCTTATTGAACAAAAATACTGTTTATTAATTTCCCTCGTTTTGAGCAAAGACGAAATTTAAAAGTATTGCGTTCAAATTTTTGTAACAATATTTGGTAATAATTACTATAATAACCATTCGATAAACCATGCCTGTGATAATAGTATCTTCAGGATAAGTTGTGACCTTAGTCTGTCGTTGTTATATGAATTTTTAAATCGTTTGTTCTGTTCTCCAAAACAACACGACCAAACCGTTTGAAAATTTGTAATTATTTAAGATAAATTAATATTTGTAAATAGTTTGCAAACAAAAAAACAAAAAACAAAAAAACGTAGTGAAGAAGATGAAAATTTTTAGGAAAAATCATTTTTTATGATTTTGTGTACCAATCAGTGTTTCCTCTGATTTTTTTTATTGCTTATGCAAATTGTGTAATATGGGGGCAATTTTGCGATAATTTTGGGGGGAAATGCTGGTACTTATTCAAGCTTTGTTATTATATAAAAAAAAAACATAATATCCATGATTTGGGCATTAACTAGCTTTTATTGCCTCGTTACAAACATGTTATATAAAAACCACGCATTGCGTATTGTTAAAATTAAAATCGCTCGTTGGAAAAATTACACTAAATTTAATACAAACATATAAGTAAAATACAGGTCACTAAAATTGGTCTTATATGAAATGTTTTGTGGCATTAAAATTTTATTGTGTTTGGTCGTTAAAACTTCGTTTGTTTGCTCTAAGCTGATGATTTCACGATGATTATTAATATTTATCGATTTTTATGAGAAAATACTATTGGGAGGGAGGGGTAAATTATGGATGAATAGGGAGTAATAATTAGAAGCAAAACTACTGAGCACTAACAATTCATGAATGTCTACTCTTTATAGTTTGTCACGAAGTAAATAAATATTTTCAATATTAAAAGAAGTACATAATAAAATTCCTTATAGTACGAGAGCTAGCGACGTCGAAAAAAAAAAAAAAGAATTTTAGGTCGGCCAGTTTTTATATATGTTATCTCGCACTATCCCGGATACCATAGGGGCTGTCTGGCTGTCGGGAGGGGTGGCGTTTATTAGTGCGCATCGCACCTATGATAGGTAAAATATTGAAATTTTCAGAAAAAAGAAAAAGTTTCAGATGAAATTTGTAGAAAATTTTACATAAAAAATGTCCAGTGACTAACTTTCGTAAAGTTACTAGTTTGCCCGCTACAAGCTTGTTAAACTCATTGTATACATGTCGGCACACAACGGCTGTATCTCTGAACAGTCGGCCACTCAAATGACGTCGGGTCGAGTAAGCCTTTCCAAGCTTGTAGCGGGCAAACTAGCAACTTTACGAAAGTTAGTCACTGGACATTTTTTATGTAAAATTTCATCTGAAACTTTTTCTTTTTTCTGAAAATTTCAATATTTTACCTATCATAGGTGCGATGCGCACTAATAAACGCAACCCCTCCCGACAGCCAGACAGCCCCTATGGTATCCGGGATAGTGCGAGATAACATATATAAAAACTGGCCGACCTAAAATTGTCTCTCAAAAACGTTGCTAGCTCTTAAACTATTAGTGTTGATTTTATTTAGAAAAAAAAAATGAAAAATGTATCTTTACTTTTGACCGAAAATGTACCTCAATTTACACAATAGCTATGTCCCAAATGAAAATACAAAAGTACATTGTATAATACAAGTCATGAGCAATAAAAATAATTGTCGTTTTTTATTTTGCGCATGACTTGTAACGTACATTGGACGATTTTATTTTTATCGGAAACAAATTAAGAGACATTTTTATGTGGGGCCAATTTCAATGATCTGTAAATACATTCTTGAGCACATCTTGTCGTTACCATTTTAATAAAAATCAAATTTAGTATATTTAACAACAAACTGTATATTAACGAAGAAACATTTAAACATTTCGTGTATGTTTATAATAATCTAACATTAGAGGAATTTAAAAAAAACGTTTGCAATATGTAGTGCCAATATAATTCAATGTAAACGTAAACATATTAATTTGTAAATGCAAGGCTATGCATCTGTGTCAGATGACAATAAAACCGTACATTTATAGTACAAGTCATGCGCAATATAAAAAAAAATTACCAACGTTTTATAATGTAAATGACTTGTATGATAAATGTACGGTGTTATTTTCACCTGGAACAGATATTATGTGAAATGGTAAAGAAACGTAGGTGTGTTGAATGTAAAACAAAAACGGTACACAAAATATCTTTAAAAAAATCGAATGTATGTCTAAATTTTAAACTACAACTTAATTCAAGTCAAAATTTTATGTGATGTGATCAATCTCAATGGTTTAACTGTAGTTTTAAAATTGGATTTTTTTATTTATTTTAACCAAATATTTATTTGTATATGTATGTATATATATGATGATTATATTTTTTGATATCCCGAGTGGATGATACTATTCACATTTAGACAACATCATTTTCAAGTATCTGCTCACTTTTTAAAACAAAAACAAAAAAACGAGGAAAAAAAATTGAAATTATACAATTTTTGAGTATAATTGTTACCTATACAAATATATCTTGGACTTCTCACAGCGTCGTCATAAGCCATTAAACTGATACTGATTTACATAAAGTAATTTTGCCATTCGTAGCACGATTTAGTGGCTCGAGAACAGTTCCAAAATTAAATCAATAATTAACGTAATTATATTATTAAATAAATTATTTTAATCCTTTATCAAAAAAAAAATGTAATGGTATTTAATGTGATAGATTTTTTGATGATTTTTACAACCACGCAAGTCTTAGTACGTGTACAAAATTGTTAGAATATATTAGAAAATAATTTCAAATCAATCATTTGCAACACAATATTTATTTTGATTATCACAAATATTTCGTTTAATGGTCAAAACCTTTGTTATCCTCGGGAGTATGTTAAAATATTTGTGACAATCAAAAACCTGTTAGCGGTGTTCCTAGTGAAAATTTCGAATGATTGAATTAATTTAGATTGCAATAAAACTCATATCGGAATTATAAAAAAAATTCTTTGTACAGATTGACGTTGTGTCAATGAATTCATTAGCAATAAAAAAAAAACAATGTGAAAATTGCTAGTTCGCGTCAGTATTGTTAATAGATTGGAATGAAGGCAAAATAATGCAATGAAATGTATCATTCCATCCATTTATTTTTTACTTAAGGATTGCAAATGAATGCATTTTCATTCAAGTTAGAGAACATACCCCTTACACATTATATTTAAAATACAACAAATTAATCGCATTCAAACAGCAAGCGTCATGTTTGACTCCATATTTTTCGATGTGATGCAAACTGTTGACACGAGGGGATGCCATCCCTCGATCCACGTCTTCCTAAGCTAAACCGTGAGCTTTCCCATTTAATATTATTTTTGCATTGTTAGCCATCTATATGTATTTTTAGATCATAGATAAGCAGGTGTTCTAATCCCTGCAATGTATAATAGGAAATGTGTCAAGCGGCAGCGCCGCCACAAGTGTGTCTGAAGCACTAACTCAAATCTTAATTTCTTTCATGCTAAGTCGTACGACAAAAAAATATTTTAAAGCTAAAAATTATCATTAAATTTATTTTTCATTTTTAATGATTCGTTGAACTTGTTAAAATATCGCTCGATTTCTAGCGATTTGGGTCACGTGCTGTCAGGATTTTGAAATTGGTAAAAAGATGGCTGCCATCTGAGCGATGTTAAGCTTCAACGATTTGGCGCTAGCGGCGCTAGGGCAGCAGTTTAAATTTCAAAATCCTGACAGAACATTGGTTGAAAACGTACCACGTGACCAAATCGCTGGAAAGCGAGCGATGCATGAGACCGCACCTTAAGTTAGTTCTCTAAACACATTGCGCTACCCTCTTATACATTTCCTATAAAACATTGTAGAGTTGAAAAAAAAAACTTCTCATTTATTATCCTAAACGTTTCTTTGTCTTTCTAACTCTAGTTTTCATAATATGTGTTATCTTTGAAATTTTTTGATATATTTTTAGTTTATTGTTAAAAGCATTGTGTTCTTTCTATGGCTGTATATGCGATAGTATGTCCGCTGAACTTTTGACTTCGGGCTGTCTGTCGTTCTTAAAAAAAAAAAAAATGATAGAGCGTTACACTTTAAGGAATAGGAAATACATTTAACTTATTTAATAAACGTTTCGAGAACTTCGTGCTCTCAGTCTGGTCGTTGCGAGCACAATAAAATGCACGGTGTGAACGGAATTGAAACGAAAGATTTAATGCGCGTTTTTTTCCCAAAACCAAAAAAAAAATGAAAAAAATTTGTCGATGGAAATTAGTGATTGCAACTATACTATTAACTAGAGGTGGGTTCCCGATGAACATTAAACCGTTCATTGTACGGTACAGGTCATGCGTAATATAAAGGGAATTTTTTTTTATACAGCGCATGACTCGTACAGTACAATATACGTACAATTTTTACTATTATTTGGTAGGAATTCCCGTTCATAGCACCATTTTGGTTTGAGTTGTAATCATTGAAGTATTAGCAGTTCAATTGTTTGGAACATCAGAACAAATGACAGTTTTGTAGAAATAATTTGAGACTTATTGAAAAATGATGAAACAACTCAAGCCGCTAGAGACGTTACTAAACATTTCAAATTTTAGCAGAAGTTCTACGTATTATAGTTAAATGTATATGGTGATTATAACTTGCCGCCAAATTTTATCGAAATTCCCCGCATTGCAATCACTGATGGAAATTGTATTTAGTATTATTGTAAAAAAAAAAAAAAAAAAAAAAACAAATTATTTTTAATATAGCTGTACATTTATGGTACTTGTCTTGTATATATGATATATATTTACAAAAAAGTTGAAAATTCGGTTTTTGCTTCGTGTAAAACCAAGTAATGCTAAAAATATTAATCTATTTAATAATATATCTTCTCAACTTGTTGAGCCGATCATTCTAACAATCATTTTTAGACCATAAAAATTATTTAAATAAGATGGTTGTGAGACAAAAATATTATATTAAATATTCTCCCTTTTGGAAATATTTTTTGACTGTCACACATTGTGCAGTTGTGCAATAATCCTTACAATATATGATATATATATATTTAAATATATGCAAATTTTTAGGTATACACACACTGTTAGGATGGCATGAACATGTCCTTGTTCATTTTTACATTGTCTTTATTGAAATAATTATTATATATTTGATCATAGAATACATTCCAAGCCTTGTTATCAATGTCGCAACCCCAGCCCATTTACAAGCACTTTGCGGAACTGCACGAGCTTACCTCGTAGCTTTTCGGTTTTGGGTCTGGCGTTTAACTAACATCGATTATTTAAAGTCGTGAGCGACGTTAAATCTTCTTTAGTCAGCTAAAGTACAAATATATTTCATAATATTAACTATATTAAATATTAAAAAAAAAAACTAGTAATAATTAGTTATAAAACAAAATAGAACCCACATAGTTTGCTATTTTTGTTAATGAATTCCACACTCTTTATTTATTTTGCGATTTTTTTTTTGTAAAGAAAACTATTTTATAGATTGCTCATTCTTTGTGTTTTTTCTTCTCAGATCCGTGCCATTTTTTATGATTGAAATTGGCACATTGACATATCACAATTGTTAAATAAATTAAAGAAATAATCACTTAAAAATCTCTCCTGACACTTTGTGATTTTTCTTACATACCTAATTACCTTATAATATGTCTCTTTAAACATAAGTAATTTCGTTTTCGTTATCGACGAAATTACCCAAAGTTGTCGTTTTTGACACCAATCTATCTTAAATAACAAAGTAAAAAAAAAAAACGAAATAAATTCACTGTGTCTTAGTCCATGTCATATTAACGAATTTAATGATTAAAATTTAAAAAAAAAGCAAAAAAAAATATACATACTTTTAATAAGATAATTATTACATATGTTATTTGTTTCCAAAGATTTTTTTAGTATTAATTTAAAATTTTAACATGTTGATATAAAAGTTATATCTGCTCGTGTAGATATAATATATATATATATAATATATATTATTAAATAGAGAGCCTTTACTATATAAATATATATTTAAAAACTAATAATTGTATTTTCGAGTTTGAAACAAATCAATATTTTAACTTGGAAAAACGTTTGCAAGTTTGCATTAAAACAAGTTTGCCTTGCAGCACCTCTACGAAAAAACGTTGAGTTGAGCTTTTTGGTCAACTCGCAGTTATGGGCTCAAAACAACTATTAAGAAACTACCGAAATTAAACTATTATCTAATTAAATATACATAATTAGTAGTCATTTTTTGTTTTTGTTTTTTTCCTATTTGTCTTATTATTATTATTTTTTTTTTTTTGTTAAATTATTATAACTATTATATCTTTGTAGTATTTTAATTATATTTTGTAATTAAATGAATCCCAGTGATTAAGTCATTTAATTTGTTGCTTTGGAGAAACTTTGTTCTCGGTTTAATTGCACAATAGATTCATTAAGTTAATGATAATCGGATATATGTTTAAAGCACAGGGGTTCAACGTGTGTTTTTGCTCTATCTCTCTGTATGTGAATGTACCACTGATTGTTATTAATTATTTAATTAACATTTATCAAATAAGTGTTAGTTCAAATGTATACATTTTTAGTTGTACAAAATGTGAGAATAATCTCTTACAAATTGTCTTGTAAGCAGTTACTATACGTATACACACATTCTACAAATTCTTAAACGAGGAAAAAGTCGTAGAAATTATTATCTTAATGAATTAAAATATATTTATTAAATGAGGATATTTGAAATTTAAGCGTGCCGAAATTAACACAGTTTAAATGAGAAAATTATCTTAACGATTGAGAAACAAACTGAATAATATAAAAAAAAATATATATATAAATAGTTGATATATTTATGGTCTGATTGGAAAACTGAAAAAAATTCTCAATGTATTTGCCACCCTGGATTTTATGTGGGTGGTTGTTCATGTTCAGGGTCACATTAAAAGGAAATGTTTAGCTTCTGATATTTTTGGAAAATGTTAAAAATATCATTTATGTATAAGATTTGTTTTTATTTGTAATGTTCTTCGTTTTTTTTTTCAAATAAAAAAATTATAAAAATCATTTGATTGTTTTTTATTTGGTAGATTTAAGATTTTACTTGATATAAAAATCTCTTACAATATCTTTTGTTATTCCAAAATCAAGGAGTGATAATTTTTTTAACCAGGGTAAGGCTTGTTCCCCCCGCACTGCAGCTTTATTGTACTCCTGTTCTGCTCATGTATCTCTGTTGTACAAGGATTTTTGCTTATTCCAGGTTCAGCATTCTGCCTACCAGAAGCAGTCCCTGTACTAAGCTTTTTTTGCGATTTGTGCCTGTTTGGGCGTCATTTATCCCATACAGGTGTCGCCATTTTGTGAGGGCTTTGCAGTCAAAAATGACATAGGTTGCATTTTCCTCCCCACCCCCACACAATCTGCAATTGAGGTCTTGTTGAGACACCCCAATAGTCTGCAGATGCTTTCTCAGTCTACAGTGTCCGGTTATCAGTTCCGTTACTGTTCTGAGTTGGTTCCTTTCCAGCCGTAAAACCTCAGCGGTGAGCGAGGGACAAATTATCCCCATCATTTTTTTGCTGAGCTTCGGACCGGGAATTTCCTCCTAGTATTTGTTTTACTGCCGTCTCAGTCAACTTTTCATCGCCCTTTTGACAGATTTGGTGATCCCCACTTTAGGTCCATGAATGAGGTCATCGAACCAGCCCTTGCGCAAGCATCAGCTTCTTTATTGCCCTCAACTCTTTTATGCCTCGGCGCCCAACCGAATTTTACTCGGTTGTGCTTTGCCAGGTCTTTCAGGACTTGCCGACACTCCAGCACCAGCTTAGAACTGATCGTTATAATGGTGATCGCTTTTAGCCTTACTGTCAGAGAGAATCTGTATGTTCCTCTTTCAATAACTCATCTAGGTTTTCTCTAGCACATTTGGCAATGGCTCTGACCTCTGCCTGAAAAATAGTGGCCGAGCCTCCAAGCGGCACTGAAATGCGCCCCCCTGGTTCTTCTCCCGCTACTCCCTTGTCAGATCCTCCGTCCATAACCGATCCATCTGTGAACCACAACCATAGTTTCAACCCATCATTTGGTTTCTTATTTCCCCCCATATATGGCTTTAAAGTTACCATGTAGGGTCACTTGAACTTGTATTCAGTGGGCATCCAGGCGCTTACCATCCCCAGAACGGATGTAACTGTTACGTCATGGGACGTTTTGTGCTCATTGGACATTACGTATTCTATGTACGCTTTCACAATATAAACCTTTTAGCCTCAAATTTCATTGAATTTTTTGATTCAATAATTCTGAAATTATCTGCTGTGAGGCGTCACAGTACTTTCTTTTACTTTCATTTATGAAACTCGCTGCTGGTATAAAATAAATTAAATATAAGCACTTTATAACTATGCACATAAACAGAACTACATATATGCATACAACTTATATGTACATTGTGTACATTGTACATAATATAACATACACGAATTCCCATACCTTTAACCCAGAACCGTCCTTATTCGAGTTTTTTCAGGAAAAAGTTTCCAAATCAAAGTTGAAGCTGGTTGTAGCCATTAATGAATCCAAGAACTATAGTAAGTTTAAAGAAAATCGTTGGAGCCGTTTTCGAAAAAAATTGGAAAAGCTGAAAAACTCCTAGAATAAAGTGGAGCTTTCGGGTAACCGATTTCAACCAAAATCATCGCGGCACAACTAGATATAATATGGAGGTCAAATACGATACGTAGTTCTCTCAAAATCTTTTAAGAAAACCATAAAAGGTAAAATCCAGCGCCGTACTTAAGCAGGTGCAACAAGTGCAATCGCACTGGGCCCCTTATTTTTGGAGGGTGTTGGAGGGCCCCCAAATATTAATTATAGCTTTTAGAAAACTTCTCCAATAGCAAAAAAAATAACCACGATTTTTTTTATTGTCTGCACAGGGCCCCCAAAAGTTAGAACACGGCGCTGGTAAAATCGCATATTCCCAGAAATGTACCTAGACACTTTTTTGCTACATGAAGTAAATTTTAAGCATGCATGACCTCGGTTGGACTAATCCACATTGCCTGTCGGCAAGCTCCTGCCTCCGCAGAGCTCCTTAAACTCCTCTCTTGTAAATGCAAGAAGAGGTACTGAGAGGTGGCTGCACTGACCTGAAAACAGGACTTAGATGTTCTACTTAGATGTGATATTTGCTCTGGGAAAATGTGCAAAACTGCAATGAAGAGGATGACGGTGACGAGCTTCAAGAAAACAATGACGATACAGCAATACTGGAGTATCCACCGAAAAGCGATTTTACCTTCTAAGGATTCTCTAAGATTTTCAGGTGAACTACAAGACTTACAGACTCTGCTCTGAAGTTAATTAAATTGTCTACAAATTATATTCAATAAGTTCTTCTCGTAGGATCAATGGTTTTGACGCAACTTCGATCCAAAATGTCTAGAACTAAATTTTTCAATTTTTGAAAAAACTGCCCTATTTTCAAAGTGCCGTAACTCGGAAATCTATTGACCTGCAGAGCTTCGATTGGGCTTAATTTGTAACAAATATAACGCTCTTAAAAAACATACAGAATTACTTTCGAAGAAAACTACATGGATTAAGAGATACCGAGCAGAATTTGAAACAAGTTCAAAAACTTCACGGTTTTTCCTCTATAAACTTTTTTTTACCATTTACTTGTTCTGTTCGTACCCTAATAGTCAGTTGTGTAAACCAACCGTCATAAAGCGGCACCGTTTTCCTTAAAAACCATAACTTTAGTTTGTAACAAATTTAATGCTCTTAAAAAACGTACAGAACAACTTTTGAAGAAAAATGCATGGATTAGGAGATATCGAACAGAATCCGAAATGAGTTCAAAATTGTCATGGTTTTTCCTCAATAAAAATTTTTCCACAACTTTTTGGGAGTTGCAATTTTGAGAATACATAGCCTTAATGGGTCCAAACAACATAATAAAAAGTCAGAGATACATCATGTTTTGCGAATTTATTGTTTATTTTGACTGGGCTTATATAGTAGTAAAATTGTCCTCTACAAAAGCTCCGAAAACTCGAATTCTTATAATTTTAGTAATATATTAGTATAACGTATTATAGATATAGGTAGAATATTCAAGTATAAATAATGGTATCAATATATAGATAGTATAGCTTTTATTGCTTTTTAACAATATACAAAGAAAAATTAATTAAAAAAATATTAATTTTACAATAATTGTCATCTTATAAATACATTTTGGCACTTGTCATGAAAAGTGAGCCTCATTGGTTTGATGGGCCTTTTGTTAACTTAATATATAATAAACTATTTAACATTTAATAGCTATTTAGAGTACAATTTTCTAAGTTCTATCAATTGCAGACTAGGTACAAATTAAATTAGTAAATGCAGATCTATATATAAGGTCATTTGTGCAAGCTTAAACTATGATAACAAAATTGATCAGAACTCGTCGTGTCGAGCCAAGGCATCGCCAAAATCAGTAGCTTGTGATCCCACGAATAAATCGTACTTATTCAAAATTTCCTCTTTGGTCAGTTGCTGGTCAGCATCGCTATCGGCTTCATAGATCAAATGGCGAGATTCGGCTTCGGAATGATCGAAATCCGGCGGTGAAATCCAGTTTCGTACCTCTTCTAGATTCAAGAAACCGTCGCCGTCTTTATCCCGAACAGCATTGAACTGTTCCCGTTCTGATCTCACCCATTCAGGTTCTGCTTCACCCTCTTCCCCATTATACATATCACCAATATATTCTTCTAGTGAAACCTTCCCGTCTTTATCCTTATCAATATCTTCAAGAGTTTCAAGTACTATAAGATCTTTCATGTGTTCAACTTCCTCTGGATGAAGGAATGAAACAAATTCTTCCTTGCTTAGTTCATCATCGGCGTCGAGATCAGCAGCAGACCATCGCCTGCGATCCCGATCAATCATGCTTTGATGGTTGAAACCATCATAGTTGTTGGTATCTTCAGCACCCAGAATATACCCATAAACTGCTTTCTTATAATCGTCCCATGCGATGGTATTTTTACGTTCAGGATTGTGTTGTTCCCATTGTCGATTTACATCTTCTCGAATGTACCTTTTTTGAGTTAACGTAATCCAATCTTTTAACTCCTCGTGCGAAACAAATCCATTTGAGTCAGAATCGATTTTATCAACAATTATCCTGTAAAAATCAATTTATAGTAACTATTATAATTATTTTCAATTTATAAACTAACCCTAATCTCCTTCGGCTTTCTTCTGGTGATAACTGGTCGAAGGTAACAGCATCTTCGCCGAGAAATGCCTCGTGGTCGTAGCCCTTGTCGTGATGATCGGGATTTTGGAAATGTTCTTGAGCTCGTACAATTTTTTCATGGGCATCGTCCGGTTTGGGAATCGCCAATGTAACAGTGGTTAGAAATAGTATGACGACGCTTAAAAACACCTTCATTTTGGACTGAAAATGGAATAGAATGTAAATTTTGGTCCACGCAATTACTTCCACATCATCATCCGCGATCAACCCACCTAATAAAGTGGAAAACTTGATTGATTCACACAGAAAATAATGAATTTTCTTAGATCAAATTATACATTTAACTAGGTACTAGAACTCGTAACGGTTTTTCAAAATTTACAAAGAGCGATAGATGGCAATTTTTGAAAAAAAAAATCGCAATTTATCTTAACTATACGTGGAACTAGCGAGATAATGAACGCAATGTTTATCTGCCAAAGGTTTATCTATCTTTGTTTTTCTCATCAAAACACCATGTATTTATCCTTCTTTGACTTGCATGTACTTTATGTACTTATTATAATTTTATCGTTGTATTTGTTGTTTTAATATGATTAATTTTTGTTTTAAGCAGTTTGATTAAGTAAATTTTGATGAGTTTCATTTAAAAAATTAATAAGGCAACAATAACTTTTAAATTAATTGAATGAAAAATTGAGTTTAAGAAAATGAAAGTTGGTGGCGTTGCCTGTAACATAGTATATCTGTTCTTGTTTTTCTTTAAAAAAATCTTATAGTAATGTCCTTGTTTAACTTGTATGTAATAGACCTTTTCATCATAAGACGAGCGCAAGCGTAGCCGCCATGTTGAAATAGTGGTAATTCAAAATATTCGTACTGTTTTGAGCATTAATGGCTGGGAAAGGAATTATATCTTCACAAACATATAAATTATTGGAAGAAACCATCGACGGCGCTTCACTAATTTATTATGTAGTTGAAGCTCATAATTGTGAGTAATTAAAAAGGTGGCTAAAATGTCATGGATGTCCACAAAAAGAGAAAAATAGTGAGCTGATTGAGGGGTTAGGCATCGATATTTGTTTACTATATAAAAATTTATAAAAAAATTCATATTTACAATTTTATTATAACTAATAATGTTAACTCATTTGTAGTACTTGGAAAAAAATCAGTTAACAAGACTATTAATCATGTTATTAATAAAATATAAAATGTAAACACTGAATTTAATGAGTTGAGTAGTTGACATTATAAAAAATTAATTGTCTGTAAAGTTGGTTTACGAAAGATAGTTTTACGTGATAACATCATAAAGAAACATTGATGAAAAATTGCATACTTTCATGAATTGAATTTAATTATTATCACTGAATTGTCATTATTTTGTATAATACAAAGAAGGAGTCAATTGAAAATTAACAATTTTTGCAAAATGAAATCAGACTGAAAATTATTAGGCCAGTAAAAATCAACAATAAGTTAACAAAACATGATGTATTTCTGATTTTTTTGTATGTTGTTTGGACCCATTAGGGCTATGTATTTTCCAGTTTGCAACTCGAAAAAAGTTGTGGAAAAATTGTTATAGAGGAAAAACCGTGAAAATTTGGAACTTGTTTCAAATTCTGCTTGGTATCTCCGTATCCATGTATTTAACTTCAAAAGCTATTCTGTACGTTTTTTAAGAGCATAAAATTTGTAACAAATTAAGCACAACCGAAGCTATGCACGTCAATAGGTTACCGAGGTACGGCACTTTGAAAATAGGACAGTTTTTTCAAAAATTGAAAATTTTAGTTTTAAACCTTTTTTGGATCGAAAATGCGTCGAAACCATTGATCCTACGAGCAGAACTTATTGCATATAATTTTTAAGCAATTTAATTAGCTTTATATGACGTACAGAGCGAGGTCCGTAAGCCTCGTAGTTTTCTCAAAATCTTAGAGAACTCATATAAGGTAAAATCACGGTTTGTAGGGTGCTCCAGTATTGGTGGATCGTCAGGGTTTTCTTGAGGTTTCTCATCGTCGTCGTCTTCATTAAAGTTTTGCATATTTCCCCAGATCATAGTCCTGCTTTCAGGCAATTGCAGCCCGTCTTGCATTTACAAGAGAGGTGTTGTAGTAGCGCTGCGGGGGCAGGCTCTTGCCGACTGGCAATTTGGATGAGTTCAGCTGGGGTCATACATGCTTAAAAATCACTTCATGCAACAAAAAAGTGTTTAGGTACCTATACATTTCTGGGAAAATGCAATTTTAACTTTTATTTTTTTTTTTTAAGATTTTGAGAGGCTTTAGCTATTTTTTATGTCGATTTTGACTGGCCTTTATGAAGAAAATCAATTTTTAACATTATAAAGTAAATTGTAGAAAAAAACACAAAACACGTTGTCTAGGATTCAACAATTGCCTCTCTATCGCTTGTATCGCGTTCTCGCTTGCACGTACAGACTACAGGCTCAAATGGAACGTGACACTTTTTCAGACTGTCTGTCGAAGTTCATCAATTTATAAGACGTTATCACGTCAAAAAATGTTAAGTACGAGATGAAATATAAAACATTTATGAAGTTTAGAGTCAAAAATGCAATTAGGAATAATGTAGATCTTTGGTAATATCATCAGTAGATCTGAAACCTCGGTCGCCTCGGTCACTTGTACCACATTTTTTCACCCATAATTCACATTTTGCTCATGATTTATTAATATGTAATTCGCTTGATTATTTTTATAAGATAATCCAGATAAGCCTTTAGAAATTTTATAATATAATATATTTTGAATGATTTGTACCGAATATCGTGTATCACTTTATTGCATACTCCATAACAACGTTTTTTTATTTATTTCTTTTCAGTTTTTAACAATTAATCTACTTATATTAGTATAGTTTTAATTTAATTTTTGATACGACTTGGCTTTAAAAAACAGTACGAAAAAGATGGCGTAAAATTTTATTGTGATGAAAAGGCCTATTTACGGATGCAATTCATGAATACAAATTATTTAAAATTTTCTGTTATATTCCAATATTGGTGGTATAATAATGAAACTTTTTATTTTTAAAAATTTTAAACGGTAAATTTTAATAAGTTTCATTCAAACCTATTTATGTTTTTATCGATGAAAACCTCATATGCTTCTCTTTTTCTAACTTATAGATACTTCATGTATATATTCTTTCAATTTTATATTTTCTGTTTTATTGTAATATTAATTAAATTAATTATTGTAGAATTATGAAATATCTTGATTAAAATAGTTTCATTAAGTAAATACCAATGAATTTCATTGAAAAATTTAATAAAACAACAATTATTTCTAAATTAATCAAAAGGAAAATTGAATTTAAAAAAGTGGAAATTGGTGGCGCTGCGCACCACAGATTTTCGAACTACGAGTCGTAAGCTTCCTTTCATCATACTGTTCTTTGAGGTAATGTTTCTCAATTTTATATTTTAATCATAAAAAATTAAATTTAAAGATTTAAAACTGTAAAATAATTGTAATAAATACAATTTAATCTTAAATATTGCTCAACAAATTGATTTTTTAATATACTTATTGTGATATGGATCACTTAGGTTATATGTCCCATACACGTGTTTAATTTTATTTCTTAATTTTCAGAGACAATATGACAAACTCGAAAGGTTATCGTCGCGGAACGAGAGATTTATTCTCTCGTAGATTCCGAAAACATGGAGTTATCCCACTTTCAACGTACATGAAAACTTACAAAGTTGGAGATATTGTTGACATTAAGGTTAGTATAGTACAGGCATGTCTAACATTTCTTGTCTCTGAGCCGGGAAAATGCAAATTGCCGTATGTTAGCCATGTCTGGTGTAGTAAGTAAATCCTATTGGACTTGCTTAACATTCCATATTTTTGTTCTGTAGGGAAATGGTGCCGTGCAAAAGGGAATGCCTTACAAAGCCTACCACGGGAAGACAGGACGAGTCTTCAACGTAACTCCCCATGCACTTGGGATCATCGTCAATAAGCGAGTCCGCGAACGAATCATCCCCAAACGTATCAATGTTCGTATTGAACATTTAAACCACTCAAAGTGCAGACAAGATTTCTTAACACGAGTCAAGAAAAATGAAAAATTGCGTAAAGAAGCCCGAGAAAAGAATATTAGCGTGTGCTTGAAGAGACAGCCGGCACAACCACGACCAGCCCATATCGTCAACGGCCAAGAAAAACCAGTTTGGTTGGCTCCAATTCCATACGAGTTCATTGCATAAGCTGTATTTACAATTTAATTATTAAATAAATAAAAATTTGGATACAACGTTGATTTATTGAAAAATCCCATCGACCCGAAAAGTTGGCTCTTGTTTCAGAATTTTTAGTTTAATCAAATTCAACCCATGAATGATTGAAATTAGAAACTATTGGACTAGTAGAGGTTCTTTAAGTTTATTTTCGACTAGCTGCTACCCGCTCGCTTTGCTGAGAGTATCTAAATTTAATTGATTGATTAATAAATTCCATACCTTCATGCCCTTCATAGAGAAATATAAAAATTCATCTATTTTGACAGAAAAAAATAATAGATACTTCCATCAAAATCCTTAAACCTACTTTTCTAGGAAGAGATATTAGCTATCTTACAGGTTCATTACGATTTTAAATATGAAAAGTTCCTTTAAGAAAATTTGAAAATCTTTCATACCAAATATCATTTAAAACAGTTCAGCTATTTTAGTAGAAAAGATTAGGAGCTATCCTACAGGAACCGTCATTCTTTTTTAGAATAAATGATATTCAATAAAATGTTAAGATCTGAGGTATCTTTAACAAAACTTCATTAAAATTCGTTCAGTAATTGTTAATTATTTTAAAATTTTGTATATGATTTTAATACGTTCACCTATTTCTAATTAATTTCTTCGACAATGAACAATACAGAAATTCAAATATTTAAAAAAATTTCAACATTAATTTTATCGGGCATTAAATTGAAATTCTTATTTATTTTTCAGTAAAATTTTGTCAATTGTTTAATTTAAACTTTGTAGAGAATTTCTTTCGCTACTGTGTAAAATTGGTCAGGCCTTCGTGAGGAAAATGTGTTAAAATGCTATCTCGCGAACTTTAACGAAACTTTTTTTTAATTCCCGGTTCCTGTAGTATACAATTGTTATGCTATCCTATGGGATTCACGTGTTTTTCACTATATATTACTGACGCGAAATATACATAAAAACCATTTTGGAGCCCGATTGTATATTGCAGGGATGGCCAACAAGTCGACCGCAAAGGCTTTAAAAGTAGCCCGCGAAGCCAAAGTTGAACAATTTGTTCTAACTTAAATAAATGATTGAAAATTTGATACAATATACTATATTGTATCAAAATTTGAGCTCAATTGGTACAGAATAAATACCAACATAACATTTTTATATAATATAGAAGAAGATACCAATAAAACAGGCAATACGTATGTCGTACAATAGCCAGCCGCTATGTCAACATAATTTTTTTGTCATTTGTAAAAGATAAAAATGGTTCCTGTGAGTTATCCTTAGGAGATAGACATATATCGTCGCGGATTTTTTTATCAATCTTTTTAAGATACCCAATTTCGTCGCATAAAAGTTTGATCTATCTCGTAAGGTTTAGCCAGCGTTTGCAATGTAAGTGCACAAAAATATGTTTGTTATGACATCATATTACAAATCTTTGAATTTCCCGACTTTTCCCTACTAAATTATAGATAAATATAGCCTTTATGTTACCGAGGACTAATAACTACATAAAGAAAAAAAGTTTAATCAGAATCCGTTTAGTAATTTTCACAACAAATAAACAGACAAAAATCTTCTACAGTTTTATTATATACCGTATTAGCCCGAATATAACGCGACTCTTAAATTTTCATAAAGATATTTAGAAAAAAAATATTCATAAAAATAATCAAAAAAAAGTAAAATTTAATCAGATAAGCATTTATTTAGGTAATTATAGGTAAAAACATTATGCTACTTAAACCCCGAATTTAGCGCGAGTCGATTTTTTAATGGAAAATTAATGGTCAAAAAATATCACGTTATATTCGAGCTAATACAGTATATAGAATATTAACTGCAAGATTAGAATTTAAAACGGTTGATATAATATAGGAGTAAAACTAAAAAAATGCAAACTTTCAAACCCCTTTTTAAACTACTTAGGGCAGGAAGGTTAGAAAAACCTTTAGTTGGGATTACAAGCAATTCAGGAATTAAACTTTAAAAATAAATATTTTATCTACAATGGAGGCTATCCAACGAGCCTGTCAGTCAGAAAGTTTACTCTTTTATAAATAGAGATAGGAATAAAATCTGGAACTTTTAAATAAAACTCAAATATACTACACGAAATAATATATTATATTTTTCTCAATAGTACAATGCAAGTTGGCTGCTTTCTAGATTGAAATTAGTGAGCAGTAGATTCTTGATTGATCGATATAAATTGTATATCATTGTAGATTTATTTTTTTATAAATATTTTTATGTAAAATTCCATACGATAAAAACATGTAATATTTTCTAATATCAACAATTATTTTGTAATTAATATTTGGCTTTCTCTTCGAAGTAACTTATCGAGAATTCACATATCCGTGGATTGGTAGAACAGAATGTACCCGGTCTCGGACGATTTTTGAATATCAGACGTCAATCCATAAAAATCCTCAATGTTGGACGCATCGATTTTCTAAAAGAATTAAAAAAAAAAATATTTTTAGCAATTGATTTATGGTGTATAATTAATTAGTTCTTACATCAACCATATCATCATCGAATAAAAGCCAAAACCCGTGACTTTTTACAATACTTATATAGTGTCCTCTGTTTGGCCCACTTCCGCAGTGGATCACAACAGCGACTAAATCGTATAAACGATCTCGATTTATAGCATGATCAGACTAAAAATAGTATGAAATGATTTAATTTTGTATATTAATCAGCCCTATTCGTAAGACGTGTTACTTGTCAAGTAAGACGACAACTCTAAATCGTATTCTGTAGGTTGTTGCATTTATAAAAAAAAAAATTATAACAAAATGAAAAACCGACTTCAAAATAAATAAAACTATTAGGATGATATAATGTGCAACTATTGTTATTTTTGGAGTTGGTGTAAGCCAAGAAAATAAATATTAATGTTAGTTTATAAAACGGTTTAACTAGTTATTTGTAGTTTGTAGTTTAAAGGTCGCTAGATATTGTCACAGTACTAATATATTGTTTAAAAGTTAATTTGAAAAATCAATTTCATAAGGTATTCTCGCTTATTGCTAAGTACCAATATAGACGTATTTTCTTGGTTGACACCAACTCCAAAAATAACAATAGTTGTACATTGTATCATCCTAATAATTAGTAAGTTGTAGACACTAGAAGGATACGCAATTATTTTTTTACTTTTTAGTGCATTTTTTGTTTAAGAGTTTTTATTTATTTTGAAGTCGGTTTTTCATTTTGTTATAATTTTTTTATATTTCTCGATTTTTAGTGAATCTAAAGTTTGATAGCTGATTTTATTTCTTTGAATATGGGTAAACCTACTAAACGCGCTACTCATATAAGGCAGCGCCTTTTAAAAGTTACTACTACTTCATCCCCTTTTGCTCTTAAGGGTTGAAATGTTTTGCTTTTAAATGTAATAAAAGTGGAATACTCTCTCCATAAGAAAAAAAAATCATCAACATTCGATGATTCAGTTAAACGTCACTATTTCATCCCCTATTTTCATCATTAGGGGGTTGATTTTTTTCTCCAAATTGAAATGTGAATAATTTAAAGGTACGATGTACGTAATAGAAAAAAAAATTATCGAAATCGGGTTAGCCAGGAAACATTTATAATTTCATCCCTTATTTTTTACCCCTTATGAGTGAAGTTTTTTATAAAAATAGAAATGAGATTAATTTAATATTATGTTCTACCAAAAAAAAAAAAAAGAATTATCAAAATCGAGTTATCCAAGTTAATATTTCATCCCTTAGTTTTCAACCCCTTAGAAGTGAATGATTTCCTTCAAATAAAAATGGAACTAAAAATAGTATAAATCGTCAATTACATATTTAAAACGTAAATTTCACGAGATTTGTTTTGAAGTGACAATTGTCGTCTCACTTAACAAGTGACAGTCTTAGACCCAAATATAAGATCATTACCATGTTACAAAGTCGTAACTCTAGTGGAAAAACAACGCGATGGGACACTTTAATGTGCCTATTGTATTGTTCCATATATTTAAAGCGTTTCAAATGTAAAGCAAGAATCATAGGCGGTTTTTTCACTCGCATTCGCTTCTGTGCTTCCTGATAACTGCAGCATGTATCACATTTAAATTTATTATCACCACATAACGTTTCCGTGTTACTGAAACATCTCAGACAATGCGTAATGCTAGTATTCTGCTCTATATCTACTTGTAAATCGAAAAAGTCCTCATCCTTGCTGCTCACGGTCTCACAGCACAAGCAACGAGTTTCACTGGTAATAATACCCTAAGATAAGAACAAGACATCAATTAACATTTCACTGATAAGGGGCCATCCATAAAATACGTCATACGTTAAGGGGGGGGGGGGGGGGGTCGACGAAGTGTGACATGGTGGGAGAAGAGGCTGGGAGGGGTCTTAAATTTCGTGACGTCACATTTCAAAATCTGTTTTATTCTAATTGTTAAGTAAAACACGAACTTTGAACTATTAACGAAAAATTTAAAAACATTTGCAACACTATCTGTAGAAACATAAGGTTCAAATTGTTTTCTCGGCCACTCGCTCTACTACACTGAGAAAAAATTTTTCTCTTGACAACTGAATTTCATTTATGCCAACAAAATGATTTGATAGCCCATTGCCAATCAAATATTTAATATTTAAATTTAATTGCCCGAACTGGATTTTTTTTCTCGGTGTAGTGTTACGCACCAATACTATTGCCCTTTGTGACCAGCTGTGACAAAGACGGGGGAGGGGGTCAAAAATAATGAAATAATTGTGACGTAATTTATCGCTGGCCCCTAATAAGACGATTAGTGCTGCACCGTGCCTAGCGGTGATATTGTTTTTATTTCATTAGACAATTGACTTTCAAGATGATTAAATTTGACCTTGAATTAATATAAATAATTAGTCATTTTTTTGGTTCATTTCTTGAAATGTTTGATTTGTTGTTAACTTTAATAAAAATCATTTAAATTGAAAAAAAAAAAACAAATTTTGGAACTGTTGTTTTATTTCAATAATTATTTGTAGAAGTAAAATTGTAAAATATGTGACGTCACACTAAGGAGGGGTGAGTCTCACAAATTTGACCAGCTGTGACAAAGACGGGAGAGGGAGTCAAAAAAAATAATGAAATTCTTGTGACGTAATTTATGGATGGCCCCTAACAAGACGATTAATGCTGCACCGTGCCTAGCGGTGAAATTGTTTTTATTTCATTAGACAGTTGACTTTCAAGATGATTAAGTTTGATCATTAATTAATACAAATAATTAGTCGTTTTTTTTAATTTCTTAAAATGTTTGATTTGATGTTAATTTTATTATTAAATCATTTAAAATGAAATAAAACAAATTTTGGAACTTCTGTGGTAATTCAATAATTATTTGTAGATGTAAATTTGTAAAATATGTGACGTCACACTAAGAAGGGGTGGGTCTCACAAATGTGACCAGCTGTGACAAGGACGGGGGAGGATGTCAAAAATCATGAAATTCGTGTGACATAATTTATGGATGGCCCCTAGCAAGACGATTGAATTACTTGAAAAATTTCGTGGACCCATGTTGGTTCAGTTGGAGTACTAGAAGAACTATCATTATTGCTTCCTTGAAGTTTCACCTTGGAGTTTTGTTGTCTTTCAGCTAAAATCAAAATTTTTTTCTCTTCATAAAATTCTTTATTCGTCAGAGTTTAACCAAATAAACCTATTAAATTGAACCCTGAATTTTTGAACGAAGGTCCCATATTGGAGAAAAACGGTAGAGACCATCACGTAACAAAAGTGATTGGTGATTTCCCCCCCCCCAAATTAGTCTAAAATCTTAAGTAAACTAATTTTACTAGTCAAGAGTAATATTTGAAGAAGTATTAAATCAAACACAAAAACTATAGGGCTCCATTCGACATGCTTATTTGGCTAGACTCTAATACCAATACAAACCTAGTATAAGTTCATTGATATGATTTATTAAGAAATTAAGGAATTCGTGAGCATCTTGTTGCAAATAGTTATCAAATTCCTCTGTAAATCAAACAAGTAATAAGATAAAAGTTTATAGATCAAGTTTATAACTTACCTTTTTCTTTTCTAAGTCGAGTAATAAACTTTTTTGGAGCTATCGATCCAACTTTTTTCTTTTGCGTTGCAATACTATAAAATAAATCAGCCAAGCACGATAAGAGGGTTTCCTTAGTTCGTTTGTTCTTTGCTTTATATTCCAGAACTTTTTCCCGAAATGGTTTGCAGAAATATAAGGCTTGTAGTACGGAGTTACTATAGCACGTATTCCCGAACTAAAACAGAAAATTTTTGTTGGTTTCGAGGTGGAATTTATCTCGGGATAGGACTTACGTTTACTAGTCCGAAATAGTGTTCGTTGGGAGGGAATTGATCAGAGCCAATGTCTCGTTCCAATTGCGAAATGTTCGCGCCCTGGAAAAGTACCCGAATAGGTTAAGTGTGAGGAAATTCGAAGAGATCGTGGGATGACTTACCATGTTTAAACATGTGTAGAGGAACAAATATTCATTAAACATTAAAATCCAGCATAGTTTTCGCGATATTTTAGCCGAACGAGCACTGAATTAGAACACCTAGTTTTATCATTTTTCATATCGTTGCCTCATGCCAGTGTAAATGTCAAAATGGCAATTGGTATGTGGCGACGCCACTCGCGAGTTTTACGAACTAATCGACGAAAAGTTTTCAAAAAGTTTGTTAATTTCACACCGATTGTGTTTTGTTATTTTTTTTTTGGTGGATGACGCTTTGGTTTTTCGATTGTAGTTTTGGAAAAATGGGTAAATCAAAATTTGTATTTTCACCCAGATCCAAGGAAAAGTGTTAAGTGAAGGTATGTGCTATTAAATTATTGTTAACGTTGAACAATTTTTCCTATATCATTGTTGATGATTTGCCATGGTTTGTTATATGGCGTTTGCATTGTATGGATAGATTACTATTTCCATGGTTTAAGAAATGCAATTATTTAATACAATTTTAAACACATTAATTTGATAAAAACATTGATTATAGTTAATATTAATATAATATATATTTCAAAAATCTTCCAAAATGAATGCATTTTGGTGTGCATTATTTCCATATATATATATAGCTTACTAGATGATACCCGCTCGCTTCGCTGAGTGTAACTAAATTTAAATGATTAATTAAAATATTCCCTACGTTCATAGCAAAATATTAAAATTAATCTATTTTGACAAAAAATAAAATGATAGATACTTTCAGACTTTAGATCCAAAGAAAGTTTATCAAAATTCGTAAAACTACTTTTCAAGAAAGAGATGTTAGCTGTCCCACATCAGCTTCTATACGATTTTTAGTAAAAAAGTAACTCTATTCCTTCCTTTAGGACTTGAAAATCTTTCATACCAAATGTCATTTAAAATCGTACAGCTATTTTAGGGGGCATCCATTAATTGCGCGAGGCGATTTTTGCGATTTTTGAAATCCCCTCCCCACCCCTCTGGTAAGATGTCATGAGATTTGGCATATATCATTCCCCCAACCCGCAATCTAGTGTGATATTTTTCAAAACAAAAAAATACGTGATATTTGAGAGACCTTCCCTGTCCCCAAAGTAAGATTAGATGAGATTCGGTTCGACCCCATCGGCCCCTGAACGCCTCACGTAATTAATGGATGTTCCCTTAAAAGAATAGATTAGTAGCTATCCTACAGAATCTTTAACAAAACTTCATTAAAATTCGTTCCGTTAATTAATTGTTAATTTTTTAAAATTTTTCGTTTATTATTTTAATACGTTTATTTCTAATTAATATCTTCGACAATGAACAATGAAAAAATTCAAATATTGTAAACAATTTTATTATTAATTTTATCGGGTGTTAAATTGAAATTCATATTTATTTTTCAGTAAAAATTGTCAATTTTTTAATTCTAACTTTGTAGAGATTTCTTTTGTTATTGTGTAAAATTGAAAGAAAATGCATTAAAATTCTATTTCACGAACTTTACCGAAACTCTTTAAATGTACGGTTCCTGTAGGATATAATTCTTTTGCCATCCCATGGGAACCATGCATTATTCTAGCCTTAAAAGAAAGCTATATTATTCTCCCCCAAACTACCACATTGCAAAAATCATATCAATCTTTAACTTTGTGATGGAAAGAGCATTTAAGGAACAGTTTTAAAAAAAAATTAAAAACAGCCAGTATTTTGATTTTACAAATTTTTGAAAAATTAATTATTGATTAACTAATAACTATACACTTGGAGCAATAGCGGATTCTGAAGGAGCAATTTTTTGGCATATAGTTAAAAATATTCTACGCTAAGTTCTTTCCGGTTATTTTTAATATATTTTTGCTTTCAATTTTTTAAATGTTTTTCCTCTGTAAATTTAATATGTTCTTACCATAATAACCGACGCAGACGACGTCGCGGGTATCAGCTAGTACAAAATAAAATTAATAAGCAGACAATTATATCTTATGGAAAGCCTCTTGTATAATTGTTGTTTAGGGAACCCTAGTAGTTGATCCCAGTAAAATCTTCTAAAAATTAAGTAGAATCATAGCTAATAACCAGTTTTCTATTTTCATGCTAAAACCAATATTTTTTTTTTTTAGGAAAAAACTTGTGTCAAAGCAGTGCTTCCCGACTTTTTGTGCAGTGAGTGCCATTATTGGATTTCCAGTGCTCGAGAACATAGCTGTGGATTTTTGGTGTAAAAGGTAGAGTGAAAATTTATTTCTACCTTTTTTCTACTTTTATATACCTCAAAGTCTTATTTAGTTATATTGGTACATATTTAAGTTGTTTTGAAGGGATTTTCCTTGACTATAAACAACGAAAAAACTTATTCGTACAAAATCAATTAAATACCAAACAAATAATGTTTACGTATAGGCAAATTGGCGTACTTTAATGCACATCTAATAGCAAACACTTATATAAGAGCATTACAAATTACATACAAAAATGAAATGAAAAAGTTTAAATATTATGTCTGAAATGAAACTTGAATACCATTTTTTTGAGATTATTACGATCGAATATCTATTTTAGTATTTTTTTATAATTATATTGTTATATTGACTTTATCGAGAAAATTCTTTGCTTTTTTTCTATATCGTATAGAGACGCTAATATTAATCATTTTTGTCTCTTAAATGGTTTCGGAGCATTAATAGAACCAGACTATTATTATTATTATTTTTTTTCCGTTGCACAAAAGAAAAACGAGATGTAATACTGTTTGATCTCGAGATAAAAATAAATTAATTTGGATGTGTAATCAAGAGATGAAACCTTAGATGAACTTCAACTTAAATGGTTTCAAAACGTATATAAAAGACGTCTGAGCTATTCAATCGTATTCATGTGGTAGCATCAATTATTACTAGTTCCTTTATTGTTCGGAAAAATCTCCAAGTAGATTTTAAAAAAATCATGATAAGTCTCAATGTGCTTTTGCTGGTTTTTGGGGTGTCGCTCACAGTGGCCCATATTAGCGAGTTGTTAGCGAAAGACGAAATTGGCACCGAACCAAACACAAACAGTTTAGAAACAGTGATCAACGACGATGATTCGCCCCAGTGTCAAATCGAGTTTCAGGTAGATAACGCATAGTTTTTGTTGTTGTTAACATGTGATGGAAATTAATTTCGTTAAACGTTTCAAAGGTGATGAAAAAAGTTTTAGGTCGATGCATAAGACTGGGACGTTCAGGACGCGGATGTGTCGCTGGAAACTATCTACATCCTTTTCATCCCGATTGCATCTAGTTTTTAAGATCGATTTTATAATAATAACGTAACAACGCTAATATTGTTTGCTTTATTATATCGTATTCATTTTTATTATAACAATATTTATATTTGATTTGCATATTAAAAAATATTGATAATAAAACAAGTAAATCGCTTCTATATCTCCAGTCCTTATCAAAACAGACAATGTGAGACTATCATAGGAAAAATTTTGCAAAGAAAAAAGTTCGAATGTTAAATGCCTCAAGGTCTATTTGACTTATTTGATTTTATAAACGCTTTTTAATCAATTCTAAAATTTTCATTGTAGAAGAATAGAGCTAAATCAAGGCTAATTATAACTTTTGCTGTGTATATGCAACCCATGTTACATGGAAGTAGTAGAAAAATATTTTTTTAATGATTCATAGAATTTGAGTAAACTACGTCACTTTCCTCTGTAGGAAAACAAAATGAATTTTCTGACAAAAATTTTCATCAAAAATTTCAATGGTTTTTCCAACAATAGGTCGGTTCCAATACGAAAAACGATCGAGTTTCACTGATACGCGTGTTAACAATGTTATCAATTCTCTCTTGCATATAACACGTCGATCTCCATTGTATTCACCCGCTGACAGCCAATCAATGAAACGAGCAATGAAATTTCCTTTTTCTAAAACCAAATAAAACTCGAGAAATTTTTTTTTTTCAATTTTCGAACTATCAAAATAGGTCACAATCACTCGGTTAATTGTATTAAAACACAATAACACAACGGAAATTGTGAATATTACAATAAATCACGCGTCCAAAGATACAGCGAGAGAATTATTTGTAACCGAGATCGTGACACATTTCTAATGAAGTTTATATAACATATCGTTTCGTAAAACCGAGAAAAACAGCACGTTTGACTTATTTTCGATATCTATATAATTTATATAAAAGCATTTATATAAAAACATTTATTTCTCTTTTTTTCTTCTCTCCATCTCAGTAATCAGATCTTGTGGTCGTGAAAAAGTTCGCTTCAAAGGCGGCTTGTTTCACTGGGTTTGTATTTGCATAGGCAACCCGTGTATCATACAATATGTTCGGGTGGTCGATGCAAATGAAAATGTGTTCGTTATAAAATCACTTAATTTATACAAATGGAAAATGTTTCGTTTGAGAGACGAACTTTTTAGGGGGGTTGGGGTTGTTGGGTGCGGGATGGTTTTGCGTTTTCCACGCTGTCAATTTTGCCACTTGTCATAAATTGACATGACGTGTAATTTGAGGTTTTTGGCATCGGTAATTCAACACGGAAATTCCATATAACATAGGTAGTCGTGTATCGAGAAAAAAAAACTTGTAAAATTGATGGTTGTTTAAAGCGAATACATTCAAAAAATCATTCGCACGAAAATATTTTAACTTTAATTTTCAAGCTGGTTGTTTGATTTGAGTCCTTAATATACTTGGAAACCAATTGATCCTTAAAAATGATACTATAACTACATGGAGATGTGTTTTATGAATCTCTAAGCAACTTTTTTTAATGTTGTACTGAAGTATATTTACCTTTTAACTTTCAAAAATTGTAGCTCTACTTTAACAACTCAAAGTAGCTTAAGTAGTAATCTTTTTAACCGACTTCAAAAAAAGGAGGAGGTTCTCAATTCGACTGTATTTTTTTTTTTTTTTTTTTTTATGTTTGTTACCTCAGCATTTCCGACTGGGTGAAGCGATTTTGATGATTCTTTTTTTATTTGAAAGCTGATGCTTCCCGAATGGTCCCATTTTAGTTTGAAGGAAATCGTTCACTTCTAAGGGGTTGAAAACTAAGGGATGAAATACTGACTTCTTATTGGGTGGCTCGATTATGAAAATTATTTTTTTATTTGAAAGCCAGTGCTTTTCGTGTGGCTCAATTTTAATTTGAAGGAAATCGTTTACTTCTAAGGGGTTGAAAACTAAGGGATGATATACTAACTTCTTATTGGGTAGCTCGATTTCGATAATTCTTTTTTTATTTGAAAGCTAGTGTTTCTCGTGTGTTCCCATTTTAATTTGAGGAACATTTTTTACTTCTAAAGGGTTGAAAACTAAGGGATGAAATATTAACTTCTTATCGGATAGCTCGATTTTAATAATTCTTTTTTTATTTGAAAGCTGGTGCTTTTCGTGGGGTCCAGTTTTAATTTGAGGGAAATCTTCTACTTCTAAGGGGTTGAAAACTAAGGGATGAAATACTAACTTCTTATTGGATAGCTCGATTTCGATAATTCTTTTTTTATTTGAAAGCTGGTGCTTTTCGTGGGGTCCAGTTTTAATTTGAGGGAAATCTTCAACTTCTAAGGGGTTGAAAACTAAGGGATGAAATATTAACTTCTTACTGGATAGCTCGATTTTGATAATTCTTTTTTTATTTGTAGAACACAACCTTAAATTAATCTCCTATCCATTTAAAAAAAAAAACTCCACTCATAAGGGTTAAAAATTAGAGACGAAATAATATTATACATTTTTCCTGGCTAACCCGATTTTGAAAATTTTGTTTCTATTACGTACAACGTACCTTTAAATTGTTCACATTTCAATTTGAAAGAAAAAATCCACCCCTTAAGGATGAAAATAGGGGATGAAATAGTGACATTTAACCGAATTTTGATAATTTTTTTTTCTGTTGGAAAGAATAATCTACTTAGTTTTGTTATTACATTTAAAAGCAAAAAATTTCAACCCTTAAGAGCAAAAAGGGATGATGTAGTAACTTTTAATATTAAACGGCGCTGCCTCATATGAGCAGCGCGTTAGGAAGGTTAACCATTTAAAAAAATGAGAACCTTAAGAAAATAAAATCAGTTATCAAACTTCAGATCACTAAAACGCGAGAAATAAATAAATATTATAAAAAAATGAAAAACCGACTTCAAAATATATAAAAATTCTTAAACAAAAAATGCACTAAAAAGTAACAAAATAATGGCGTATCCTTGCAGTATCTACAACTTACAAATTATTAGGATGATACAATGTACAACTATTGTTATTTTTGGAGTTGGTGTCAGTCAATAAAATAAATATTAATAGTAATTTGTAAAAATTTTAAAAAGGTTTAGTTGGTATTGGTATTTTGTAGTTTAAAGGTCGCTAGATATTGTTACAATACGAGAATGTTGTTTAAAAGTTCATTTGAAAAATAATTTTCATAAGGTATTCTCGTTTTTTGCTACCAATATAGTCGTATTTCCTTGGCTGACACCAACTCCAAAAATAACAATAGTTGCACATTGTATCATCCTAATAATTTGTAAGTTGTAGATACTGCAAGGATACGCCATTATTTTGTTACTTTTTAGTGCATTTTTTGTTTAAGAATTTTTATATATTTTGAAGTCGGTTTTTCATTTTTTTATAATATTTATTTATATAGAGTAATTCTTATTGATCTTATCGATTTTTTTTTCTTTCATCGTGCTTGCTAAGTGCATTCTCAAGTGTATAGTTCTAAGTGCATAAATAATGATGACCATAACGCTAAAACTCGCGAAAGTGCCAGGTTGGTCCTCTAATAAATAAGAGTTAATAAAGTCAAGTAACCAGACAATTGATGTTAAAATGTGTAATAAAGTAACTTGAATATTCAAGGCTTGACTTTACTTGATATTTAAATGTTAACATTTGACTTATTGTTTTTTTAATTGTAGAGGTTGAAAAAATCTTCAAAAGACACCAACTGAGATGAAATTGAAGATGGTGTTGGCAGTGTGGGATTTTTACCCACTAAAAAAACAATTTTCTTACTGCCCTTCAGTTTGGAGGGAAGTTAAAGCTTAATGTTAGGGCAACTTAAAGTAAAGTAGTTTGAAACTCAAGTCAAGTAACTTAAAAGTCAAGTCAAGTAGTGAATCCATATTAATACATACCTAAACACACACTTATCGATGGAAATATATGTTATAAAACAATTTATTATCTTTAAATACCTTTAATAGGATTATCCTAAATTATTTACTTTTTATTCTTTTAATAGGAGTTCGTCAAGTCAACTAACTAGTCAATTGATGTTAAAATTTGAAATGAATTAACTTGTAAATCAAAGGCTTGACTTAACCTGATATATTTTAAATGTTAACATTTGACTTGACGTTAAGCTAAATTAAAGTAAAGTGGTTTGAAACTCAAGTCAAGTAGCTTAAAAGTCAAGTCAAGTAGTGAATCCATACTAATACCAAAACACGCACTTAGTGATGTAAATATATTTTATGAACCAATTTTTGATCTTTAAGTACTTTTAATAGGATTATCCTGAACTTATTTACTTTCCACTCTTCAAAAGCTCCTCAATTGCCTCTTTTGTGCTAAAAATTCAGACGGTTTTTAAAAACTGTTAAAGTATTAGTCTCTGTACGGTAAACTCTCTATAGTAAATCTTATAGTTATAGACCTTTGCCTTTTCTTTTGTTTTCTTTGCCTAATACGTTTTTGCGATGTTTATAATGTCAGTTATAATACTAAAAATTTCAGAAGAAAGTACATACTAAATATTTATTTAATAAATAGGGATTCATCAAGTCAAGTTAATAAACATTTTGTGTAGGTAATCAATTGAGCTTAATATTTTAAATTTAAAATGAAATAACTTTCAAATTGAACTTGACTTGATCGTAATATTTTAAGGCACATTTAAATCAAGTCAAGTCAAATCGAAAATCAAGCCAAGTAGTGAATCTCTACAGCCTTGACTATATTGTTTTTTTTTACTATTTGAATACACGGTCTTGATTTAAGATTAATACAAAAATTTAATAAATGTTAAAAATAATAGTAAATAAGAGATTTTCAATTTGTTTTATAAACCAAGTACTAGTACACTATAAAATACTTGGGGGTTAATCAGTTGTATATTTATTGATTTATTATATTAATAAAATTATGCACTCTCTCACACCGCTGTCGTTCATATTTTTATTTTAAGTCAGTTTTAGCTAAATTTAAGAGTCAATTAACTAAAAAATCAAATCAAGCAGTGATCCTTACAAAAAGTACATACCAATCGATGTTAGAACAAAACAAAATATAAAATTGCATCCACCACAATTTTTTTAGCTTGTAGTGTTTAGGTAGCTCGAGTGTTAGGCAGCGTTTCGTTTTTATCACAACAAATTTTTGCTTGATCATATTTCCTTATTCTCGTTTTGCAACATTGCCTAATATTAAACTTTTGCGCTTAGTGAGATATTTAATTAGCGAATATCTTCAGTAAAATCTATGTTAGCTACTCCAAATTTTAAAATAACGTTTTTCAAGTTATTATAGTCTAAGAGCTAGCAACGTTTTCGAGAGAGAATTTTAAGTCGGCCAGTTTTTATATATGTTATCTCTTGCACTATCCCGGACATCATACGGGCTGTCTGGCTGTCGGGAGGGGTTGCGTTTATTAGTGCGCATCGCACCTGTACAGGTAAAATATTGAAATTTTCAGAAAAAAGAAAAAGTTTCAGATGAAATTTGTAGAAAATAACTAAGTGACTAATTTTCGTAAAGTGGCTAGTTTGCCCGCTACAAGCTTGGAAAGGCTGACTCGACGTGACGTCATTTGAGTGGCCGACCGTTCAGAGATACAGCCGTTGTGCCGACATGTATGCAATGAGTTTTACAAGCTTGTAGCGGGCAAACTAGCAACTTTACGAAAGTTAGTCACTGAACATTTTTCTATGTAAAATGGTATTTTCTACAAATTTCATCTAAAACTTTTTCTTTTTTTCTGAAAATTTTAATATTTTACCTGGCATAGGTGCGATGCGCACTAATAAACGCAACCCCTCCCGACAGCCAGACAGCCCGTATGATGTCCGGGATAGTGCGAGAGATAACATATATAAAAACTGACCGACCTAAAATTCTTTTTTTTTTGACGTCGCTAGCTCTCGTACTATTATCTTTTGAATTTTGGTAGATAAGCTACTTGAAAATTTTATATCGATTCAATTTAATAAAGCAACTAACTTAAAGACACTTTTAACAAACTTTTTTATCTTATAATCAACTTCAATAGGCTTAGTTTTAATAAGCTACGTCTTTGATTAGGTCCATTTCTATTGCCTGGCTTCAGTAACTAAGTTTGTGATTGGTTAAAAATATCAACTTTCAAAGCCAAATGCAAATATAACAAAATTACCGAATGCAAAAGTTCAAATAATCGATTTTCACTGGCAAATAGGCAATAAATATTTGGCCCAAGGGCTGTAATCTCAACTACCTATACCCGAACGCTGAACAAACACCAATTAAATTTCGAAAATTTATCCAGCCAACAATCGCAAAGCACGCTGATTCTTCTTTCATAACCAATTTGTATAAAAATAAACTAAGAACCTCGACTCTAATAAGATTAATAACAGACAATTCAATAATTTATTATTCAATTACTCGACTAATTGAAGGTAAATGCCATAATTTTTTTTTTCCAAACTGAACATTGCAAATTTATCAAATGAAATTATAACTTGCACGACGACAGAAATAGGTCGAAGATTAATTAATATTATTTTAATTGTTAAAGTTGCGTCGTTTCGTAAATTATCTTCGTCAGAGTTGGAGACAAAATATATCAGGCGACAATATGCGAAATCGTTTATCATCGTATCGTTTTCAAATATTGTCTCATTTTCCACCCCCTGTTGTTTGACAGATTGTTCTTGTATTTCGATTGATCGTTGAAGCTTTTTTCCAATAACATGTTTATTAGTCTAAAAAAAAAACTTAAAATAATACTGCCATGTAAACTATCTGCTAGTATATATACAAGTTGAGTAAAATCGACAGACAAAATTGTTTACTTGAAAAGCTCCGTTTGTCCTGGCATAATCCTATATTATCGGTGCAAGTCACGTTATTGAGATCCATTCAGAGTCCCCGGGGACATCATTCCAGTCAGTCAAACGAAGATAACTCTCATTGAATTCGCTGTTGTATCATCGACACCGATCGGCCCGGGCATCCAACATTTGCCGAATTTGAATTGAGGTTTCCTCGAATTAATTTCGAATTTCAACAATAAATAAATTGTATGAACTAAGTTTATTTGAATTGGCTGTAATTGGTTTCAGTCCCACATCTAAATGTTAATCTAATCCAATGGGAGTCTTAGTGCTTAGGGTCAAGTTCTCATTTTCGATTCATATGTAATGACTTGAAAATTCAACTTTGATGAAATCAAACCTCAAATAACTTACAGTCATATTTTAACTAGCTTTACCCTAGGGAAAAGGGAAAGTGGGGTATTTGAGAACAACTAACTTAAAATACTCTTAATTAATAAAATAAAATAAAAAATATAATAAACTTTTATTATAACATAAACATTACTTAATAACTTTAAAATTCTGAAATCAAAACTTTGAAAAATTAATATATTAATTACAAAAAGTAAGAAAATAAAAAGTATTGCCATTCTTATTTACCCGATAGTGTGTAGGGTAATTGAAATCAATCCACGAAGGAAATAAAAACAATGTTGGGTAATAATATACATACATATATAATTCAATATTTAATCATTGTTTACAAAAATCACAGACGTATATTAGACATAGATTGGCCGCTCGTGCACTGCTCGTAAGCCTACTTGTACATTTGTTACACTCGATCCAATCTTCTTTAGGAGGAAATTAATATTTTCCGTGTACAAGATTGACGAAGATCATCTAATTGATCATCATGACCATAAGACCAGGATACTCCAATTAATTAATTAATTTGAAATGTTTTCTTAACTGAGCAAATAAATTTATTTATCTAAAATTTATCACTAATAAAGCACCCTGGTCTGATAGTTATGATGATTAATTTAACATACGATTAAAGATTCTTGTATCACTTTTAACTTTATCAATTTCTTTCAATTTTTAAATTCTAAAATAAAATTTACTTTAAACTTTTTAGTGCATTTTGGAAATAAGACCAGTTTTTAAAAATGGTTTTTTTATAAATTTTTATAACTGGTCTTATTTTAACTTGCTTCGTGTGTATGCTAAAAGTACATTACCCTATTTTTGAACACCTTCCCGTTATCTAATCATCACCAAAATTTCCATGACTGTTGAATTTTGATGACATGACCCATAAAAATTTAGAGATACTAGTGTCTTAAGAATTTATTTAATTAAATATTTTTGATTTATATTGACTTATACACATAGAAAGGTATGTGAAGAATAAAAAGTAGAAAATATATAAAAAACCATTTTTAAAAACTGTTCTTCCAAGATGCACTTAAAATATTAAGAAGAATATTAAGAATTTACGAAAAGAGAGATCCCTATATTCCAAAATGATACAGTGATTAGGGCCTCATAGATGAGAAATATTAATGAAAAATGTGACGTCAGATCTGTTGTTTTATGTTTTCATAGTAACAACGAGCATTTCACGTTAAATATTAATATTGCGAAGACAATTAGAATTGAATTGAAATCAATTTTTTTTTCTAAGTTATGCACGAACTGCACAGCGCGAGCGGTGCAATTAGTGCTTCTGGTCGTGATTAGGACCCTATAGACGAGCATTCTTTTCCGACGTTCTTTCCGCTTAGTGCAATTCTGAAGGAAAGACTGACGGGGTTCACATTTCTCTCGTCCCCACTAACGGCAATTCTTTCCTGCGATCATTCCTGTCAAGTAATCATGCCGTTCCATCACGTCGGGATTCATAATCCTCTCGTAACTACTAACGAGAAATAGCAATCCGCCAGGACTGTTCACTGAATTTACAACTGACGGGGAAGAGTGTTTGTGTATGGGCTCTTTCCTCTCGGTTCGAGAGGATTATAATCATGTAAAAAGAAAGCGCGTTCTCTCACCTTATCCTGCAGTTTTACAGATGGAACGTAAGGTGTTAGCCAAGCTATGTACAGCTTAAGGAAAAAGAAAATGGATGAAGAGGTGGCTTCGTGATCGGGAAATGTTTAGTAACATGAAATTGCTGAGAGAATTATCGGTTAATGTCCGCATCAAGGTCGTACTTTTTATATACTTGTACTAGAGCCTGGTGTCCTTTATATTTTAAATTTTTGTTTCCGTAAACTTCCTTATTTTTAATTACCAAAGTGCTGGGTGGGCTTTATATACTTCAAAGAATTCTAGAATTACGTGTTTTGGGACATTTCCAATGTCATTTTTATCTTCATGCTCTTGTAACTCCATATTAAAAAATAGCACTTTAAAAATCGGACGTAAGAAACTTTTAAAAAACTACTTGTTATAAATTAAAATCGAAAGAACGGCACGCTTTCTACTTGAATGGGTAAGAGCTGAGAGGAAAGGCGAGGCTCCACTAATGACATAAATTTTGAAACGCAATCCTTCCAAGTAATCCTACTAAGGCTGATTTTCGGCGAAACCCGTACGGCACGTTTTCCTCTCGTGTTCCATACACGAACGTTCTTTCCGGACGGAATCAGCATTCCTGGCGGAAAGAATGCTCGTCTATGGAGCCCTAATAAAATTAAAAGTTATACAAGAATCTATAATCGTATGTTAAATTGATCATCTAATTGATCATTATGACTATATAAGACCAGGGTGCTCAAATTAATTCATTAATCTGAAAATTTTCATTAACTGAGCAAATTAATTTACCTGTTTAAAATTTACCACTAATAGAGCACCCCACTAGTACCCACTAATAGGACTTATAGTCGTGAAGGACAATTTAACATACGATTATAGATTATTGTATCTCTTTTAATTTTAACTAGAGGTCGCCCAGTGGTCGAAATTCGACCATAATTCGTTACAATTTTTACATACCTAAGGGTACACTTCACTTGTAATTGCCTCAAAAACTTTAGTTACTAAGCTAACTACAGCAGATAATGAATTGCATTTGCGAATGTTTGGAAAATAATTTCTTGACTAAATTTTTCTTCAAGGTTCATTTAAAGAAAGTGCATCATATAATGATTGAAAAGATTTATTTTAGGTTAAGGAAGGAAATAGGTGTAGAGGTTTCAAAATATTTATTTTTTTTTCTTCCATAAATCTTTTACAAAATTATTTTAGAATGTTTTCTAAAAATTTCAAAACTAAATATCAATTCGTTTATATCATACATGTTTTGAGGTCCCCTTAGTCCAAAAAAGTAGTTTTTAGAAACATGTCTGTGTGTGCCTGTGTGTGACAGCCATATCGTATCGAACGCTTTTCCGAATTTCACCAAACTTGGAAATTTTCCTTCATATTATATCTTGTTTTGCCGTGAAGCTTTTAGTTGAAATCGGTTAACCGAAAGCTCCACTTTATTCTCGGAGTTTTTGAGCTTTTTCAATTTTTTTCGAAAACGGCTGCAAAGATTTTCTTTAAACTTACGATAGTTCTTAGAATTATTAATGGCTACAACTTTTGTTTCAAACTTTTTCCTTGGAAAATTCGATTAAGGACGGTGTTGGGGTGAAGGTTGGGAATTCATAAATACATATATGTTGTATACTTGTATGCATATAGTTCTGCTATGTATAGTTATAAAGTGCTTATATATTTCTTTTAACCAACAGCGAGTTTCATAAATGACAGTAAAAGAAAGTACTGTGACGCTACGCAGCAGATAATGTTGTATGTCAATTCAAATTACAGTATTCTGAAATATTTTTTAGACAAACAAAAAAAAAACATGACTATGAAACATCAGAAGTAATTTCAAGTCAGTTTTGTACTTTCAAAAGTAAAACAAAAGTACCTTTATGTTTAGATTTTTTAATTTAAAAGCCAAAGATAAAAAAATGGAAATAGGCTGCATAAGTCCTGTTTAAAACTTTGAATTAAGCTAAGCTTTTTTTTTATTTAAATAGTACCTACCTACCTAAATTAATTTTTTATTTAATTTATTTGAATGATTTTGCCAAAAGAATATAGTATGAATTATTTATACGTTATATAATAATCAAGAAACACGTGATGAAGACCAAATAAAATGGTTGAAACGTTGTGTATTTGAAGTTATACGTATCTTTTAAATATATTTTTAATAATATTACTTAATAATCAAATAATCGGTTAAATTTCTTTCCTTCAATTTCAATAATTACAATTTCAAAATTTAAATTCCTCTCACAATATTTTGTTTAAATAATGACATTTGGAATATGGTTGAAGTCTGTGGTCAAACTGAACAACTGAGATTTAAAAATCTACATATTTGTGTGTATTGTGTGTCTGTGTGTGTCAAACGCATGGTAGTGTGTGTGACGTCTTTTTTCATTAATTTAAGGTATTTTGTAAGCATTATTATAAAAAATATTATCTCATAACGCAACTTCCTCATATAAACTTCAATTGTGCCAAATTTCATACTCCTCCGTTCGTATAATATTTGGTAAAAGGGGTTTAAAATTTTTGCTTCACGTATTAATATATAGATGACTGTATCAATGTGGAATATAGGAATATTTCTTTTCGTAAATTATAATATAAAATTAACTTTCTCGTTTTTAGTGTATTTTGGAAATAAGACCAGTTTTTAAAAATTGTTTTTTATATTTTTTTTCATGTAATTCACTAAATTGTTCTGAGCTTGTCTGGGTTTTCAACCGAAATAGACAATTTTCTTGATTCCATTATACAACGAAATCTTGTTTCAAAAATTGAATTTATGATGTTTCGAAGACCAAATCGAATTCTATTACACATTTCATTATTTCTCTATAACTTGAGATCCGCAAAAAATAAACGTCTTGGTTTTTTATTAACTAAATCTATAGACGAGAATCTTGTTTGACAACGTCTGACGTTCGTTGTTGTAAATCGGTTCAATTTATATAATATGCATTGGAGGTAAATAATATGAAGAGACACCAAACAAGTTACGCTAGGTTTCATGTTTACGAAACTAAGTCAATTATTTGCGATACACTCGTTTAGTTTTGGTTGAACAAATTGCAATTATTTACACTGAAAAGCTCGACGAATATTTATATTCCAATCGAAACTGTGATAATTTTTCCGTGATTCAAATGACCGAATAATTTAAGTGAAAATCTATGTTTGGTACATCGCTCGAAGCCCTCGATCGGACGCAAGTTTTCCACCCTAATTTAAAACATTTAAAATTTTCCCCGATTAAGTTGAAAATCTCGTATCAAATCTCTCTATGTATATATGTATATATGTGAGCTATTATGTGTGAGTTTCCAATTATTTTGAGAGTCGAAAAGGATGGCGTGAAATATTCGATTAGAGGAGGTGACACATTGGCTAACGAGTTCTCAGATAGTTCTAGCGTAAATCCTTTCTTTTCAATGCGCTATATCGCACTTCTTCACCATTTGTGTAAAAGATGAACTCGATCGAATGGAAATCTAACACTCGCTATATTGACTCGAACGATGTAATTAACAAAACGATCGGTGTAACTTCAATATTAAATTTAACACATGCCAAAAAAAAAAATTGCACCCATCAAATATTAGGCTAAGTTTTGATTTAATTTTCAACCTTTTCACCGTAATGATTTTAAACTTTAACAAAATATTTACCTTAACTCAAACTTTTCCAGAACATTACGTTTCACAGTTCATGGGTTGCAAGAAAGATTCGTTTAGACGGTAAACAAAACAAGATAATTGTAAACTAAAGTTTCAAGTTCAAGCTTAGAACTAATTACTATCAATACACTGTCTGTAAATGTAATATGATTGCAAGTAGAAGAAAAACCTGCATTGAGATGAATAAATGGGCCAAATCATCATTTCGAACATCTATATAAATAAAATGATAGCTGTTTTCTAATGTTCGCTTTTAACTCAAAAACTACTGGATAGATTTCGATCATTTTGTTTTATTGTACTTCTTATATACTTGGTCCTTATCTAAAAAAAAGAATTATCACGATATCTTTATTAAAAGCAAAGAAATTCAAGTTCTAAAAAATGCAATTTTTACAAGCAAAACGCGTTAAGCGGTGGATTTTTCGTCGCTTTGATAGAGTAGGACAAACGATGTAATGCGCATGAGCTGGAGAGAATATGTTTCTCCTTCCACTGCCTACTGATTATTTTTTATTTGAGCGTAAAATTAATGCAGCTCAGCGAGATATTAGATTACTAAAGATTTTTTGAATTCTATTTTCTATTAGTTTTTAAAATATTTTTTTTCTCCTTTAACATTTGTTATATTTTACCGTAAATACAGATTCAAAATACATTTTTAAGTTACAACCGTTACAATAATCAAATTACATTTCAACACTGCCTTTTATTATTGCATATATTTTCTAACCAGAAAGAGTTAGATTAGCGAGAAATCTTTTTTTAAAATTAAACTAAATACCCAAAATTTGCTCCTTCAGAATACGCAATTTCTTCAAGTGTATAGGTAGTTATTAATTGATAAATAATTAATATTTCAAAAAGGCTCTAGCCCAATAGCCATAAGAAAACTGCCCCAGGCGGTTTTTGAAAAATGCTTCCGTGTGCTGATTCCTCTTCATGAAAAACTTATTGTCGCACAATTTTAACCCGCTACCCTTACTTGTATTAGAGTTACGGGGTACTACCCCAAATGTTAAAATTTTTTTTCTAGAAAACTATTGAAGATTTTTTTATGAAATTCAAACTGTACGTAGATATTAATAAAACGCATAATATATATTTTTTTCGGAATTTTTGTAAATCTATAACTGATAAAAAATATTATTTTTATTTTTTGAGGGTGGTTTTTTATATCAACCCTTAAAGTGACACCTTTTTTTAAAAATGCCATTAGGGCATTTATTATTCATCTTTCATTTTAAAAAAAGTCGCGTTAAGAAATTAGTTGTCGTTCACCACCAAAATGAGATCATCCAGGGACAGGTTTGTAAGAAACAGCGCATTTCGTAAATGCATTTATTGCTTTATGGCTTGTATATATATGCCATAATATGGTTTTCGTCAAGAAAAAAAGTCCTGAGACAGAAATTAATTTTGGAAATTTTTTTATAGGCCTATTAACAATAAAGTGCAGGGATCTTTTATCCATTCTTTTACTAATAATAAATTCAAAGAAAGTTTGATAAATAATACCTACTCGTAATTATTTTCTATCTCAGATTACTTACATACATACTCAATTATTGTTCGTATTATACAGTACAGTTTGAATTTCATAAAAAAATCTTCAATAGTTTTCTAGAAAAAAAATTTTAACATTTGGGGTAGTTTCCCCCGTAACTCCAATACAAGTGGGGGTAGCGGGTTAAAATTGTGCGACAATAAGTTTTTCATGAAGAGGAATCAGCACACGGAAGCATTTTCCAAAAACCGCCTGGGGCACTTTTCTTATGGCTATTGGGCTAGAGTCTTTGGAAACTAAAAAGTAAAAGTGAAGATTTTAGTTTTTTTTTTTAAATTGCTCCTTAAATGCTCTTCCTGATCCTCCGTTGCTCCAGGTGTATAGTTAATAGTTAATTACTCTAATAATTATTTTTTTATAAAATTTTCAAACTGAAGAATTAAAATCGTTATTAAACCCAAAATAATTTTTAATTTAAATTATTGTTTTTAAGTTCTCTATCTGCTCTTTTCATTACGCAAATAATTGATCAAAATTGACAATATTTTTAATAATTAATTATTTTTAACTATTTATGCATGTATTGTTGTTCTATGACGTCATCAACTGCCGTTGTATCTTTTAAACATGAATAGTTTAAAAATTGAATTACTTATTAACTATACACCGGGAGCAATTGCGAATCCGGAAAGAGTTTTTAAAAAACCATTTTTTGAAAAAAAAAAATTAAAAAAAGTGATTATTTTGGATTACTTATTATATAGTAATTTTTATTTTAAATTTACAAATTTTTGAAAAATTAATTATTGATTAACTAATAACTATACACTTGGAGCAATAGCGGATTCTGAAGGAGCAATTTTTTGGCATATAGTTAAAAATGTTCTACGCTAAGTTCTTTCCGGTTATTTTTAATATATTTTTGCTCTCAATTTTTAAATGTTTTTCTTCTGTAAATTAAATATGTTCTTAACATAATAACCTACGCAGACGACGTCGCGGGTATCAGCTAGTTTCTCATAAATCAGTCTGTCTTGTAGTGAGAATCGAAAGAGAAACCTTTTCAGCGATCGTAGACCATAGATAAACAGTTCGTTTTTCTGAGGTCTTACAAAGTCTTGCAGCAAAAGAGATTCGTTGTTCGTTAAAGATTTTATATAAACACAAAGTGGACCGAAACTCTTTGATAAGTTCGGCCGGGTCGAGTTGGTCGGTGGATATTAGATTTGCTAGTGGAATCACGTACTCGATGAGCTTGATTCGTAAAAGACAAACGACCAGTTTGATAGAGTCTAGGCTAGAAACAAGAAAAGAAAAACCCAATTTCCACTTAATGTCGCTCTCGTCATAAAACCAAGAAGTTTTTATTTTCTCGACTGAGATGCGCTTGACATTTTCTGTTTATCTATACATTAATGTTTTGTTAACTAAATTAGCGACAAGTTAGAGCCTTAACACATTAAATCAGTAGTAGCAAATACTTATAAAAGTCTGTTGGCTACCCGTGACTTCTTTCACGTAATTTAACAAAATAAGTAAACAAAGTTCAGACCTCGTAAAATAAACTGTCTATGAAGACTAGGGTGTACCATTTTTAGGCAATTTTTTTTTAAATTTACAAACAGGTTGAAAACTTGCAGAAAGTTCGTAATATTAATATTAAGAGATGCTTCATCAATTTGGTAATAGATCACGTGACCACCATCGTTTTAGTAATCGTGGAGGATTGCTAATTGGGGGCCATCCATAAATTACGTCACATGAATTTAATGATTTTTGACCCCCCTCCCGTCCTTGTCACAGCTGGTCACATTTATGAGACCCACCCTTCCTTAGTGTGACGTCACATTTTTTACAATTTTACCTCTACAAATAGGTAATAATTGAATTAAAACAACAGTTCCAAAATTTACTTTTTTCAATTTAAATGATTTTTTGATAAAATTAACATCAAGTCAAACATTTCAAGAAATTAACAAAAAAAAAAAACCGATTAATTATATTAAATAAAGATCAAACTTAACCATCTTGAGTCCATGGATTTAGAACCCACTCTTTTAAACACTTTGATTAAAATAGATTTTGAAATGTGACGTCACGAAATGTTGGACCCCTCCCTCCTTGTCACACAATGTCACACTTCGTCGACCCCCTCCCTCCCTCTTTACGTGTAACGTAACTAATGGATGGCTCCTTGGGTATGATCTAGAAGAAAGGATTTGAGAATTAGGATGGGGATGATTTTGTAGATTGATATGAAATTTTTGAAAATGGTCTTAAATTATGATGTTAACAAATGGAATTTTGAGATCATTGTGTATGACCTCATTTGAGACGTAATATGTAGCGTTTAGGATATGGAAGAGTGTTTCTGATTTTAAGAACAAGATACGTTGTATATATGTAAAGGCTTATCAGAGCCCTCTAGTTCCATCCACCCAAATAATTGGTTCCATTATAAATATGGGTCCTATAGTGATAGGCAATAAAATTTGTTTAGTTCTTGTCTTTGCAACTTTATGTTACTCCATCCAGGTCATCCAAGTGGTTGTCTAAATGGAAATCTAGGTAGAGTACGTTTGAAGAAGTTGTAATTAGTTTGGAGTCTATGTAAATTGTTGAATTAGTCAGTTGCCTAAGTGAAAATGCAGCAATTTGTCTTCATTTATTTTTACTTTTAATTTCTGGCACAACCTCGATATGAAATCAAGATAATGCTGCGAGGTGTTAGAAGTACTGAATCATATGGTTTTCATCAGTGAAGCATTTCATGAAACAAACGTTCGTTCTATGAGAAGCTGAGCTTTTTATGATTAAAAACCTGATACATTTTCGATTTCTAATGTTAGGGGCCATCCATAAATTACATCACACGAATTTCATGATTTTTTGACCCCCACCCCCGTCCGTGTCACAGCTGGTCACATTTGTGAGACCCACCCTTCCTTAGTGTGACGTCATATATTTTACAATTTTACATCTACAAATAGTTATTGAATCTGTTTTAATTCAAGTTTCAGTTCCAAAATTTGTTTTATTTCAACTTAAATGATTTTTTAAATAAATTTAACATAAAATCAAACAGTTCAAAAAATTAACAAAAAGAAAAAAAAAACAATATCACCGCTAGGCACGGTGCATTTAGCGGCATTTATCAAAGGGCAATAGTGTCGGCGCGTAACGCTACACCGAGAAAAAAATTTCTCTTTGGACAATTGAATCTAAATATTAAATATTTAGTTGGCAATTATCAAATCATTTTGTTGGCGTAAATGAAATTCAGTTTTTAGAAGAGAAATTTTTGCTCAGTGTAGTAGAGCGACCGGCCGACAAAACAATTTGAACCTTATGTTTGTACAGATAGTGTTGCAAATGTTTTTGAGTTTTTCGTTAATAGTTCAAAGTTCGTGTTTTACTTAACACTTAGATTAAAATAGATTTTTAAATGTGACGTCTAGAAATTTAGGACCCCTCCCACCCCCTTATCATACTTTGTCGACCCCCTCCCTCCCCCTTAACGTATGACGTAATTTATGGATGGTCCCTTACGAACGCTGTTATTTACAAATATTGTCAGTATCCTGAGAATGCTACATTAAACAAAGAGAACGAAAGAAAAGTTAAAGAGATTAAGCCTATTTCCTTTTCTGCCTACAAACCAGACCAATTTTTAAATGTACAATGTTTAAAACTAGAAAAATTTTCAAGAAAATCATTAAAATTTTCATTTAAATTTTGGGCATAATCTAATTTTATCTGTCACAATGTAGGGCTTTCTGGTATATAGCTAAAAGTTGAAATAAATGTCAGTTAATTCTTATTTATTAAGCTCAAATCATAAAATAAACTTCATTAACAGGAACAGTTTATGCCTTATATTAAATGTATAATCCATTTAGTTCTACATTAAGCCTATTGCAGCCTAATCGCATAGGTAGGTACTTGGTGACCTATATAAAAGCTCCAGTAATACTTTGCATTAAAATAAATTGAATGTTATCTCATTTTAAACAATGGCTGTAAAGAAATTAAGTTGGTTAGATAAAAATTTAATTACATTACTTTTTTGGAAGAATAACAGGCCGTGATTTCTAGATTAATCAATGTTAATTAATTAATTAGTTTTTTCATTAATTTTGTCTCTTATCCGCTTTCTTTTATAAAGAATATCCCTCCCATGTCGACCTTTGGTGTTATATGCTGTCTCAAATCCAGATGGAAACTATAAAATTTTATTGCTATACGATCGGGAAAACGACGCTTCCCATTTTCTTGTATATTATATGGTACATGTATCTTTTATCATTGGAACGTTTCTCGCTTATATTCGGCCCGGAGGCCATATTAAATACGGATATCCTTTGTATTCACAACGTTCTATTTATCGTTTCAATATAAGACAAAACATAGCTGTAATCTATGCCTTTTTACAAGCTTGAAATTTCAATATGTCCTCCCTACATTGAGTAACATATAGTTAGATACAGGTGATTGAACTATTTACCTTATATAGGTATATTGAAACCGAAGCTTTATAAAATCTAAATTAAATAAATCAACATTTTTCAATCTCTGTCAGCTCAAATTTTTCAAGTTTCAAATTTTCGTGTATTTTATAATGGTTTCATATGGCGAAAACTTGTAGATGTTGTATATGAAATGGAATTTTGATATTTTATAGAAAAATATGAAACAGGATAAAAATATATAATTAAAGTCTGTTGTTGGAGTTTTCTATTTTTAGAGATCGTAGGTAATGTTACTTTTTTTCTTTGTCGTCTGTATTTTTTTTTTAAAACGTGATTTCCCTCGCAAATACCACTTACAATGTCTGTGTAATTTGTACTTTTTGTGTTTCATTTCCTGCGGAAATCTGAGCGAAATATTAATGTTTAATATTTTAATTAGCTTGTAGAGAATTTTTTTTAAATCAGAACTTTAATATGATTGTAAATTAGACAAAAAAAAAAAAATTAAGGACGGTAAAAATTGAAGTGTTGAAGAATTTTTAATGAGCGGCTACTTGGTGAAAAATGGTTATAGAAATAAAAAAAGTGGTTGCGTGTACTTATGTACGCGCGTGAGAAGTTATACTTCTTTGGCATCATTAAAAATTAGTTTTTATTAATTGTATTCAAATAATCAATATTAAAAAATTGTAAATTAATATTTAATAATAATAATATATATATTTAAAGATAAAATTATTAAAAATAAAATTAAGAGAATAATATTTTAATTTATATCAATAAATAATATTGAATGGAAGCTGCCAGACGTTTATAAAATTTGTCAGGATCATATTTCTGGTTAACAATTCATGTATGTCATGAAAATGAAGCTTCATAGAAATTGCGAAATAAAGTAAGTGCTACTTTTCAAAGTGAATGTCTTAATCTTATTCTTATCTTGTTTTACTAAATTATTATTCTAAGATGGTTTAATCATTTTAGAATCCCAGATTTCATGATAATTAAGAATATGCATGAAATGCTGACGTCATTTTCATCACTAAACTCCAAATAATAAGCTACAATAACAGCTACTGCAAAATTCGAGAAAAGTAATAACTTATTTATTAATAATATGTGTCATTTGTATATATAACTATTTTTTATTTAAATATAAAAATTAATAAGTAAGTAAATAAATAAAACAAAAATTCAAATTACACGCGACAAAAAAACCGAGTGTTTTTGCGGCCAATTTCGTTTTGTTAATTTTTGTCTCAAGATGGCCGCCCATCTAAAAATTTCACTCTCATCATTTTTTCATAACGCGCCTAAAGAAGTATAACTTCAAAAAAAAAGTAAAATTGTAGTTTTATGTTTCAAATTTTTATAAATCAAGATCAAATTTCTATAACGCTAGCCGGTTTCAAATAATCTTTACAAGAATAACAATTTTTGAAAAATTTTTACGTAATATTTGAAAGGTGGTAAAAAATCCTTCTTTTTATTTCACGCTGATTTTCTGTTGAGAAATTTTATCTCCTTTAATTTGATTAGTTGTAGAGATCTTTACGATTTTTCATCGTGGAATTATCGTTGATCAAAGTAAAAAAGTCATTTTCTTAACTTTCCTTAACAATTACCTCAGAAATAGGTACTATACGATAAAGTAAGCAAAAACCTCAAAATTATATTCTGTAAAATAAAATTGAATAAGGATAGATTTTTCGTAATTAAAATAAGGATACATAAAAGATTAAAAATTGCATAGCTAAAGATTTGGGGTAACTTGTTATATTCTTGGAAACCTACATTAATATTACAATAAATAGGATATATTGTAAGTTTGTATGTTGTGGATAATCTCTGGAACAACTCGTCCGATCTTAACAACTCTTTCACCAATTGAAAGATTCATTATTTCAGATGAACATAGGATATACAGGCTTTTCTCAAAACTTATTCCTCCTAAGAAATGAAATAAATATTCCAAAATATAAGAGATTTATTGTAAGAGACCAGAAGAGGGAAAAAACATCTTAAATGAAAATCATCAATGCATTTATTATTTTATTTTATCGCTGGTATATTTCACTTCGTTTTGCTTTAGGTACTTTCCAGTGTTAAAATATAAAGCTCTTTTTCTCTAAAAGTCATATCTTTGTTCTCTCTCGTGTAACGAAATGATGGCATGAGGTGTCTTTAAATTTTTGCTTTCAATTCTGGCTCATTTATTAATAACCGAATCGCTGTCTCAAAAGTTTCACTTCTATGTATGGTTTATGTAGAATACCTATAAAAAGAATAAAATGTTGATTGCTTCTTACACAGAAAAGAAATAGCAAATAGTCCCGGGTTTTTTTGATAGGAGATCCTCCCACTAATTATGAGCTCACACCTGTTTATATTTAAGTTTTGATTTTCAGGTAAAAGCTCAGCGAAAGCTCATTTTCTTTCTCATTTTCATTATGGTGTACTTTTATACGAAATTTCTTGCATTCACCATCGTACTTTTGTTGCTAGCCAGCTGCAGCGTTACAGGTGATTAAAAATATATTTAAATTCCAATGGAAACTTAAAAGGTGTACCGCAAATCATTTATAAAAAACTTCAATTTGTCCCTTTTTTGAAAGCTGAAAAGAGTCAAATTTGTATAAGCAGACAAACGACATAAGACTATAATAATTATAGGCTTACAAAGGCCTATATTAAGTTTGGTTTCTAAATAGAAGCGGCTAGTTCTATATTTAACAAAATTATATAGTTTTTGTTTTATTTTTGAGTATCAACAAACAAATATTCCTGGTTAGAATTATCTTGCAGGAACCGTACATTTTTCCAAAACAAATATTGACGTATGAAAAATTTATTTTTCCTTTTTTTTTTTTTTTTTTTTTTTTTTTAATAAAACTCAAATTTTATTGTACGATAGTACATTACAATTGTGCTTATAAAGGTATAAAAAACACACATGAAATATGGGGGGAGGAATACACCCAGTGGTGTTCCTCCTACAGCACCTTATGTACACACTTTTTCAACTTAAATCTATTTATATATATATTTATATATATACATTAAAACACAAACATATTTTATAAAATATTAATTAGGGGAAAGGTGGGCGTTTGGATATCTATCCCAACCAGCGAAGTTGTTGAAGTTACTCTGTTACCTTGTCGAGAGGAGATCAGGAGGTCTTTTTCGTTTCAGTCGCCTTTGGTCTCTTGGTGGAGGCTGGTTGTTGGCGATATCCTGCATAAGTGGGTTAGGGTGTTCTTCTATCGATTGCACGTGTCGTTGGTATGTGTTTCGCAATACGTCCTGAACATATGCGACGTTTAAGTCTTTGTGAAGGGTGTGGTTACTCACGTACCACGGGGCACCCACCATTAACCTCAGGATTCTACTTTGCACAACCTGCACTCTTCGTACTTGCGAGTTGGAAGCGGATGACCATACGGAACTTCCATATTGCCAGATAGGTCTTATCAGTGTAATATACACTATTCTTTTTATGTGAAGAGGCATAGTTTTGCTTATAAGGAGGTGTTTTAGCACATGCATGCGATGGCGAGTTCGGGCAACTATCCTTTGGATGTGCGATTTCCACACAAGTTTACGGTCCAGATGTAACCCGAGATAGCGGACCATTGGAGCGTAAGGTACAGGTTCGTCCTGAAGTACAATGGTTTCATCTGGCACAAGACGACGATATGTAAATTGAACTACTTTCGATTTGTTAGGATTCACGCGAACTCTCCACCTTCTACACCAGTCGCTGACCATATTAGTATAATTTTGGAGCATTAGATGCGCTTCCTGGTTAGTTTCCTGCTTCGACAAAATTGCAGTATCATCGGCAAAATGTGCAATTTTTAGAACCTCATTTGTCGGGAAATCGCTTGCAAAAACAAGGTAGAGAAAAGGCCCCAGAACACTACCTTGTGGCACACCTGAGGTTACTCCAAAGGTCCTGGAATAGGCCTCTCCATATCTTACCGAGTATGTTCGGTTAGTCAGGTATGACTTAACAACACGATATAGAGTGTCGTCCAAGTGTGGCTTGATTTTTATTAGAAGACCTGGATGCCACACTTTATCGAACGCTTTTTCGGTATCGATGAATAATCCGAGACAGACCTTCTTTTCCTCATAGGTATCGAGAATTTCATCTACCACCCTGTATAATTGCTGTGGACAGGAGTGTAGTGATCTGAATCCGAATTGACTCTGCGGGATTATTGGCTCCAGGTGAACCAATAATTTGTGTAGCAGGAGTCTTTCAAATGTCTTAGAGAGAAGACTAAGTAAGCTAATCGGTCGATAGCCATTAATGTCTTCTCTCCTCTTTTCGGGCTTGGCTATCATGATCACTACAGCATGCTTCCATTTCTGTGGATAATATGTTGTGCGTAATATGGCATTGTAAATTTGCGTTAAAAAGACGAGTCCTTTACGCGTGAGGTTCGTGAGCAGCTCTTTAACAATTAAGTCTTGACCAGGTGTTTTCTTTTTGGGCAATCTTTCTAAAGTTCGTCTTACCTCTCCTGGGGTGAACAACGGTGGAAGAGGTGATAGCTGTAGTGGTTGTTCCAGATCTTGAATAACTCTGTTGTGGAATTGTTGGTCTTGGGAAGGGTTTGGTGAGAATTGCATTCTTAGATTAGCTCCAAAAGCATCGGCTTTCGATTGGCAAGTTGTTAGCCACTGTCCATTTACTAGTAATGGAGGGGCTCCCACAAATTCTTTGGTAAGAGATCGAGTCTTTTTCCATAGTGAGCCGTCTGATGAATCTAGCTGAAGTATCTGGGTTTGTATTGTATTATTATTGTGATTTTTGAGAGCCCTTTTTAGTTCATTTGTTGCATTGTTGTATGCGGTTTTGTGAGGAGCGTATCGCGTAGTTTCCCATTGTCGCCTGGTGTTCTTTTTAACTATTATTAATTGTTGAATGTGTCTAGGAAATATTTGTCGCCGTGGACCTATGCGTTTATTGGTGGTTTTATGAGCCAGATTAGCTGCCGTCTGTATTCCTCGAGTGAGATGACTGACAGCTTTATCTATGTCAGAAGCATTTTTCAGTGGGATGTTTGGATTCATAAACACGTCAATGGTTGTTTTATACAACTTCCAATCGAATGGATAGTTTAAGAGGGTGCGAGGTTTTTCTCGTAAATTGTATTCTGCGCTTATGTTTAGCTGCACTGGATAGTGGTCTGAACTTAGTTCATACTTGACTGTTGGGTTTGAGCAGAGTCCTTGCACATTCTTGCCAACGAATATGTCAAGTATATCAGGAGAATGCCCTACATCGGAATAATAGGTAGGTTCGATGGGGAACAGAAACTCCAGGCGATGTTTATATCCTACTTCATACAGCAATCTGCCTCTGGGGTTTGCAAGGTTAGAGCCCCATCGGGGATTTATTTTTCCTACAAACTACAACCTTATAAGAAAAATCACTACCAAGATTTTTTGATGATAAGTTCATGAGCTTGTATTTTTAACCGACTTCAATAAAAAGAGGAGGTTCTCAATTCGACTGTATTTTTTTTTTTATGTTTGTTACCTCAGCATTTCCGACTGGGTGATGCGATTTTGATGATTCTTTTTTTATTGGAAAGCTGGTGCTTCCCGAATGGTCTCATTTTAGTTTGAAGAAAATCGTTCACTTCTAAGGGGTTGAAAACTAAGGGATGAAATACTAACTTCTTATTGGATAGCTCGATTTCAATAATTCTTTTTTTATTTGAAAGCTGGTGTTTTTCTTGGGGTCCAGTTTTAATTTGAGGGAAATCTTCCACTTCTAAAGGGTTGAAAACTAAGGGATGAAATACTAACTTCTTATTGGATAGCTCGATTTCGATAATTCTTTTTTTATTTGAAAGCTAGTGCTTCTCGTGTGTTCCCATTTTAATTTGAGGAACATTTTTCACTTCTAAAAGGTTGAAAACTAAGGGATGAAATATTAACTTCTTAATGGATAGCTCGATTTTGATAATTATTTTTTTATTTGAAAGCTGGTGCTTTTCGTGGGATCCAGTTTTAATTTGAGGGAAATCTTCAACTTCTAAAGTGTTGAAAACTAAGGGATGAAATATTAACTTCTTACTGGATAGCTCGATTTTGATAATTCTTTTTTTATTTGTAGAACACAACCTTAAATTAATCTCCTATCCATTTAAAAAAAAAAACTCCACTCATAAGGGGTTAAAAATTAGAGATGAAATAATATTATAAATTTTTTCTGGCTAACCCGATTTTGATAATTTTATTTCTATTACGTACAACGTACCTTTAAATTGTTCACATTTCAATTTGAAGAAAAAAATCCACCCCTTAATGATGAAAATAGAGGATGAAATAGTGACAATTAACCGAATTTTGATAATTTTTTTTTCTGTTGGAAAGAATAATCCACTTAGTTTTGTTATTACATTTAAAAGCAAAAAAATTCAACCCTTAAGGGCAAAAAGGGATGATGTAGTAACTTTTAATATTAAACGGCGGTGCCTCATATAGGCAGCGCGTTTGGAAGGTTTCCCATTTTCAAGAAAATAAAATCAGTTATCAAACTTCAGATCACTAAAACGCGATAAATAAATAATTATTATAAAAAAATGAAAAACCGATTTCAAAATATATAAAAATTCTTAAACAAAAAATGCACTAAAAAGTAACAAAATAGTGGCGTACCCTTGCAGTATCTACAACTTACAAACTATTAGGATGATACAATGTACAACTATTGTTATTTTTGGAGTTGGTGTCAGTCAATAAAATAAATATTAATAGTAATTTGTAAAAATTTTAAAAATATTTAGTTGGTATTGGTATTTGGAGTTTAAAGGTCGCTAGATATTGTTACAGTTCGAGTATATTGTTTAAAAGTTCATTTGAAAAATAATTTTCATAAGGTATTCTCGTTTTTTGCTAAGTACCAATATAGTCGTATTTCCTTGGCTGACAACAACTCCAAAAATAACAATAGTTGTACATTGTATCATCCTAATAATTTGTAAGTTGTAGATACTGCAAGGATACGCCATTATTTTGTTACTTTTTAGTGCATTTTTTGTTTAAGAATTTTTATATATTTTGAAGTCGGTTTTTCATTTTTTTATAATATTTATATGTGTTTTTACATTTTTGCAAGACTTCAAACTACCCCTAAATAGAACTCATGTCTTAAAAACTAAAAACGAATTACTAGACCCAGAGGTTGCTATCGGAAAATCCCAGTGGTGATTTTTTCGTACACGGTTAATTTGTAGAGTTAACATAGCACATGTTAAAGTCTAGGGATTTATTCTAGAGAAATGTATGGTTTCTAAAAGATAGCTGTAAATAGGAATATTTGTTGGTTGATACCCAAATATTAAAACAAATCGAAATTCACCAACTTGCAAAGGGTCTAGCCGAATAAGTATATCTCAGCGAGCCAGGCTTTTAGCCTGACGCTTATTTTGTTCTCCTCCACATATACCTCTAGGTAGGGGTAGTAAGTATATTTTTTTTACCACTTAAATATTTTGATGTGAGCACAAAAAAAATACAGAATATAGAATATAGAATTTATAAATTTAAATGTTATTTTGAAAAATTTGTTTCGTTATCTTTATTAGTTTTGGAGAAAAAAAGATTAAGTTAAGGATTGTAAGCCCTCTAGCTCCGTTAATAGAAAAGGTAGCGGTCTAATATCGAGTATACTTACTACCCCTACCTAGATATGTGGTGGAGAACAAAATAAATGTCAGGTTAAAAAACAGCCTGGGTCCGCTGAGATATGCTTATTCGGCTAGACCCTTTGCTTTTCACTTAATAGTGTTTGGGTTAAAAATTGAAAACTGAAAAGAAGATAACTTAGAGAAACAAATTAAAGAGGATGAAATTTTTTACAAAAGAAGTTAAGTGAAATATATTGAAAAATATTGCACTTAAGTAATTGACCGTTTGAAAAACAAGGAAAAATTTGAAACAATTTTAGTTTCTTCTTACTATTATTTAAGAACTGCGTACGTTAAAAAAGTTTGAATTACAAAATCAAAAGTTAAAAACTTAAAATTATAATTTACTTTTTAATTTCTCCGTAATTTTCTCTCTGTAACAGCTTCTTGAAAATGCAAAATTTTTATGCAATATATATTTAAAACTACTTCTTTGATTGTCGTAAATATAAATTAATATACAGCACAACCAGTCGTTCAACATAACACGACCTAATAAAGTTCAAAATTTAACAATATATTGTGAAACACTTGTGCAAAAGGGCGTCCCGAAATCGATAGGGACCGAAGTTGAGTCCCGTTTATGACTAATTTAACAACCGGTTCGCCTCAGCTCGACCCATAGTTTCCCACTTTTCACATTCGGACGTGAATACATTATAGAGTAATATTTTGAAAGTTGATTTTCCAAATTATCTTTCCAACAGTTACGACTTGGCCCATTACAAATTTGTTTGCTTTGAAACCCGAAATATTCGACAAATTAATTCATAATCGATTATTAATTTTAAAATCTATAAATTAATTAAGTAATTTAAGGAAATTTATTTAGAAAAATGAAACAGATTATTTCAACATCTTTTATTAGGTCATATATAAATTTTTACACATCTTATACTCTGTAACATTAAATATTAAAGATTTTTTATACATAATTTTTATATATTTTTTTAAGTCGCTCCAGGACAACACAAGATTGAATAAATTAAAGTAAAACGATATGATAACGAGTCAAGTTTAATTAATAACTAATTAAATTATTCCTCCGAGGTTTTCACAACAAATATATACTTATTATGTATGTGTATATCGGTGAGATCTTTAATAAAAACTTTATCCCGGTTTTTTTAACAAATTAATATTTATATATATTCATAAGGTTCTTAATTACGATATTAAGAGTACCTAGATATTTTTGATATTTAAAAATTTTTTCTCACATCACAGATTTAGCTCAGAGAACATGAATCATGCTGATACATTATTGTATTATAGTTATTGTTTCAAAATTAAGAGTCGTTTATCACATTGGGGTAGTAAAATCAGAGAATTTAACTCATCGACTATGAAAATTTATGTTCTTTTGAAAAAATTTGATCATTCTTACCAAAAAAAGTATCCCAAGATGGACTCCTGAAATTTCCTTTGTTTTGAGATTTAATGAAAATATGATTGGTAGAAATTGCTTTAAAGAGCTTTTCCACATTTCGTACTCTACCTTGAAAACGATTAACTAAACATTATATTAATGAATCGAATTTTTAAGAAAATTTCCGTTTTAATAGCCCTTGAAAAGCCCTAGAAAAGAGATATTTACAAAAGTTTGCCTTTGACAACTTTAAGCTTATAGGACACACTCACATGAGTTTTTCTGGGCCAACTTATAAAACACCGAAACGAGGACATGAGTATTTTAAAGTTTCCTGCTTATTTTTTTGAGATTGACCTTTTTATGACTTATATGAATGGTCAAAGTTGCCTTTATGACTATATTCTTGCATTAGAGCTTTTTTAAATTTCGTGTTTTTTTGAAAAGGGGCCGTCCATAAAATACATTTGCAGCCTAGAGGGGGGAGTATCGCTTAGTCATTAAGCCTTAGTGTGACAAGATGTGACAAGGAGGACATGGTACCTAGAGAACAGGTTCATCAAAGAATTCTTTCATAACTTTTTTCGATATTTTTATTCCATTTTTCTGTCACGAAAGAAAGTCATTCGTATTGAATACTCGTGTTACAATAAAATTTTCAATTTTTTACACAAAATATTAATATCTATTATGTTAATAATCAAAATGAACTACTAACAGGGGGGTCTAGCTTTCGTGATGTGATATTTATAGGGGGTCGCAAAAAACGTGACGCAGCGTGACGAATGGGGGGGGGGTAAAAATTTAGTGTGACGTAGTTTATGAAAAAACGGTTGTCTGTATGAAAATTTGTAGGAAATTTTATGTTCTGTAGCTGTGAAAATCTTTGTGTCATATTTATGCCATTAAAATAACTTGACTTTGAGCGGTTTGAGCTTGAAGTTTTTTTCTGAGTCAACTTATAAAAAATCGAAACAAAAATATTTTAACATTTAAATCTTCATAACAATTACTTTATATCTTTATATGAATGGGTAAATATAAAAATATACGCATAAATGTAGGGGTCTACTTAATGCTTACTCAAAAAATTTGAACAGTACTTTACTATACACCCAGTGGGTGAATTTATAAAAAATAAAATAGTTAGATAAGGAGGAAAAAAAATTTTTTCTTGTTATTAGTTATATACGTAGTAGTTGTAATAAGTAAGTATTAGTAATTATATGAGAAAATAATTAAGATACAAATGAATGAGAAACGATCGAAGAAAATTATCCTAGCAAAAGGAAAACAAACCTTTAGTTCATTAGAATAAGTCGTCGGGACATTAATATAACTTAAAAACAACATCTATAAGGGAAAACTTGAGAGAAAAATTGAGGAGGAACGTTTTGTCATTTCGTTACATGAGAGAGAAAAAGATAGTATATATTTATGTGTCTTTTATAGAGAAAGAAAAGGAGAAGTATATATTTCGAAGTTCGGAAATAAAGTAAGAAAATGACGTACACAAAACGATAAAATAAAATGATAGCGTAAGCCGTAACTATTAAATTTTTTAGATTTTTAGATAAATGTTGTATTGTTCTTTTTCTTTCTCTCACACTAAATTTTTCATATTCTTTACTTCTTAAGAAGTTTTATTTCTATTACGTGTACAATGCAGCATGCACCATTTTCATCAATTAGTGGTTAAAAGTAAATACAAATACAAAAATAAATCTATCATCATATAATAGGCTTTCGAAAATGATGTTGTCATAAAATATGTCTTATGACATCAATATAACTTATAGAAAAAAAAAAAAATTGTGTGGTTTTACGAAACCACGATGCAAGTGAAACTTTTTTCGGAGTTTAGGCACTTAAGTAACTGAAAATTTTGGGAAAATTATTCGATTAAGGGTATGAAAATAGAATTGAAAGAAAGCGATGTCGCACGAATTCACTGTCTGACGTGACGCGCACCGTTCCAACTATTTTTCCATTATTGATGTTAATACTCGAATGTTATTTTCATTATTGAATTTGTTGATTATTGTTAAATCGATCATCTGCCTGTTGTTATCTATTCTAACATCACCGTCGGATATTTTTGCACTATTCTCACTAGCTGTATCTTTGTCTATCATGATCAAGTGAACAATAACATTTATATCAATACACTGATCAAAATACAAATACCAATACAAATATGATTGACAATTAATGACAACTTATAATAAAATAAAACATTGTCATAGAGAAGAAAATAGCTCATAATATTCAGTAATAGCTCGCGTAACAGGCTTGGGAAAAAGACATGGTATATAGCTAAAAATGTGTATACGGGCTCTGCCGAACACTTGCCGATTCCCTGCCGAGAATGTGTTACATTTAGCGACATGCTAAAAACAGGCCAAAAAATTTGAGACGATGTAAAAAAAGTTTCACTTTAAAAATACTCGCAGATGACGTTTTTCCATAAATATGAAACTTAATTTAAAAAAAAATGATTTTTTACGCAGTAAAATGTTACTCAGGCAGAAATCTTGCTCTATTTTTCATTTAAGGGTTGAGAATGTATAAAAAATGATTATACAGCCCTAATAATGGGCTTTACGAAAAAAAAAAAAAACACGTTCATGCTAATTTAGTCTACTAACTGTTTAAAATTGTTTTGTTTTCGATAAATAGATTTTTCTAAAATTGAACATTTTTTAACCCTTAAAATGATATCCCCTAAGATTTATTAAAATTGCCTAAAGTTTTGATGAAAATTCCTAAAAAATGTTGGTCTTACAAAACCTTAAAAACTAGTTTTTAAAGGGTATCTTTGAGGATGACCCAGTGTCAACCCTTAAAAATGTTTTTTTTTCAACTAAAGAAAAACACACGATCGTTAAATTTTGATGAAGACAAACATATCTCAAAACGAGAAAAATCGGGGAGTGTCCACTTTGGATACCTTCCTTGTTAGATAAACGACTTAACCTCAGTATAAAGCTTAGTGGTTTAAAATAACATCCTCTTAAGCTCAATATGCTAATCGCTAATATACTTATGAATTTGAAATTTTCCATTATTTTCTAGTCTAAAAATCCGTTTAAGATACACATAAAGCAGATTATTGGCACACTATACATTGAATAATAGATATCATAATATTCTAAAATTTCTTAACTTATTTATGAGACACTAAAAAAATATAGTACATATTTGTTTTGAAAGTCAATGGGTACTTTTTTCCTTTTTTATTTCGTCAATATTTATTTTATATCAGGAATTCGATAACCGCGTCGTTTTTTATTTTTGTTCAATAAATTTCCCGGTGCTAGAAAAATAATACGCTTTCGGGAATTCGTCGCATATTTTCCTAACAAAATATTTTTTTTTATCCTCCCTTTTATAATACAAGTGCACAGCTGTTTCTTAGTTAACTTACATTGTAAAGTCCTTTTTACAAATATTTTTTACAGTAAGGAATTGAAATAAAATTGTTAAAAATGACGAATTAATTGTCGTAGATTTACTTGGAAATGAAATTTTATTTTTTATGTTTTACAATTGGTGTATACCTACGAAAATATCATACAATATTTACAATTATCCTGGGCTTAGTTGTCGTCGTACCATTGGGATATGAACGATGTTCGCATTAGGCGAGGATCAAACGGGTGTTGGTCCTTCGAACTCGGACGACGAGTACAGGTTACTGGAAGAATCCGAGTCGTATTCCACCAGGAGCGAGTCGTCCGGCTCGGGTGAGCCTGATTCTTCTGGTGCACCATCGGCAACAATATCCTGCGGGACTCGATGATATCATAGCTCGATGGCCTCGGGGTCTTTCCACGAAACGCCAGCTCGAAGCATATGATAAAATTTTTTCACAGCATACAAAGCGAACAACTGAAAACAAAAAAATTTGTTATCCTCACATTCAAAATAGTTGACAACTAAATTGACATAAATTTTTCGAAGCCCAACGAAAATCAATACGAAATTACGTAAAAAATGTATTTCTAAAATTTGGAGTTACTAATATAAAAACCCAAGTTAAAAATGAAATTTTTAATTAAAGATTAACTTTATGACGCCTCCTTAAGTAAGAAACGTTAGATACATGATCAACACAAAAGTTAATCTCTGTAGGCATAAAAATCAATTAGTTAATTGGTTAGATGGTAAAAAATTTCCTATTCTCAGAGTATCGCAAGTATGTTTAAAAATATTTTTCTTGTAAAAGTATTTTAACGGATTTTGTTGGACTAACAATGAAATCAAACCTTTGGTATGGTTCTAAGATCAATTTACATGAAGTAATTTTTTTATTCTGAAAAATGCAAGGTTTTTGTGGAATAATCGCTATTTTATAAGTTTTTAAAGTACATACTTTGGTATAGAGGTTTCTAACAATCAATTTAAAATTATTACGTTACGCTAAGAAAAGCGGGCGGGTATCAGTTAGTTTTGATTAAATGACAAGTTTGTTCCAGACGTTGAAGTAAAACCCGTCCACGTAAGACAAAGAGCAAGGCACACTGACCAAGAAACAAGAGTGAGTGAAGAAACGCCCCAGCCCTCGGCCGTTTGGCCGCACCAGGCCGAGAGCCGATCTATGAACGTACATTTTTATGACTATAGCTCGCCCAGGCACTGACACCGCAAAACCAGTTTTAAATTAGGGTGAAGCCCTTGCTTCATGATTTTCACTCACTTTTGTCTCTTGGTTAATGTGTCGTACTCTTTGTCATTCGATGGACGTGTTTCAACATCATCAAATGGACAAGTGGAACAAACCTGACATAAACTTACTAAGCAGCCTAGATATAATTGTAAGAAAAACTATTGTTGGACTTAATTTTATTGTTCGTATGTATAACAACTTACAAAAGGAACTTTTCTTGGGTTAAGAGTAAATTGGTGGAGACCATAACGTAACAAAAAACGACCTACTCCCTCTTTTTGCTTTAATTCAAACTTCTCTTTGTCTCTGTATTTTCTTATGATCAATGCTTGCCAATATGAATTGGTGAAATGAATGGTACAGAGTGAGAGAAGGGAAATACTCGCAATTAAAAATAATATAGAGAAACTTTAACTACTGAATACTACATGGCACATCTGTTGACTTTTATAAAAGTTGTAAAATATTCTGATTATCAAATTTTGTAATTGAAATTCAAAAATGACATTAAGTACTTGAACATATAAACATTTTAGTAAGAAACTCGAATTTTCATTTTATAAACAAGAAAATTGTTAATTTTTGAATTTTCTTTTGAAACTAGAAGTTACTTAATAAACTTCGTTTCTGATGGAGGGGGTTATTTCAATATCAGGTTAAAACAGGCATTAAATTTGGTAGTTTAGTTTTTAAGCTTGAAATATAAAACTCAATTTATTGTACAAAATGTTCAGTTAATTTCTCTGATATATGTCTGTATGTAACATGAACGTAAGCGTTACATAACGAAAAATATTACACAGTTGTGTAGGGTAATGTTTTGTATTTACCCAGAAGAAAAAGCCAAGAGCGATAAAAAGAAACTCAAATTATTAGTTATTAGTTACTTTGACATTGCGACATAAAAACTTAATAAAGAAAAGCCATAACGAGCAACTTCCTTAAATTGAAAGCAAATAATTAATCTTTGGCGTTTTCGAGAGAATTCGTATATATACATCTAGTTTCAATGAGTATCATTAAAGCCTCGAAATGCATTTGCAAGTTACAAGCTTTTGTAAGTGCTGTGCAACTTTATAGTCCAATTACTTGTCGGAGCATTGTAACATATAATTGCGATTTATTTTAATTTTCCTGCAGTTTACAACATTCAAGGATTTCTTCCCAATAAAATTACAATCCATTCTTCAATTAATTAAACTTCTGAAATCTACAAATTTTGCTTCAAGTCATCATTGGGCAGCTTAAAAAAAAACCTTTTTTTTAGAATTTCAAATTTTTATATTTCAGTTTTGATAAACTTTGTGTTGATTTAAAATTGGTTGCAATCAATTCATCTCCAGCAAATATTATTTTAAACGAGGGCAAAATAAATCAAGTCCAAATTTAGATTTGAAAACTTTTAATTAAACACAAACATTGTTCGTATGTTATATATCTATATATATATATATATATATATATATATATATAAATGTACTTACATTTGTTATCGTTCTCGCGATGAAAAACGCCATTTCTGCCTTACAAAGCGCGTCAAATTGCTGAAAAAAAGACAAGAAAAACATTAACTAATAGCGATTCAATGAAATTAATGATAGTCGGGGCATTAGACAGAGAAAAAGACAGAGAGGAAAATTGAAATATCATTGGGAAAACTTAATTTATTATCTCGATAAATAAAACAGACTAATTATATTTCTCACAGTCTAGACATTCGAGTGATCAATTGACCAACTCTTTCCTATACATTTATACAACTCTGTATAAGTATCTACAAATTTTCCTGACAAGCTTTTCTTCGTGATTGATTCAAATCTTTGTCATGTAAATTTTTAGGCTGCGACACTTTCTCAGGACCTCTCGCTTACAATCAAATGCAAATCTCTTGATTGAAATGGGGTAACTCAGGCTCGTAGATCTTTTTCCGTTTTTCAATATTTGATGTCTCGATTTAATGGAACCTTCACAATGTTATTGATTATCATATAAAGGACATGAGAGGCAACTTGAGCCGCTTTCCATATAAATAACTAAAACCTATTTTAGAAAACCCTTTCAAGTGAAATATCAGAGATTTCTATATTAAATTTGTATTCATTTGAAAGTTAATCAGTGATTTGAGTAATAGAATTTTATTAGTGCGAAAAGCACACTTTATAGTTTTGTATACGTGTAATAATAATGTTGGGGTGTCATTACTTGGTTAATAGTGGATAATATAGAAAAAATATTATAAAAAAATGAAAAACCGACTTCAAAATATATAAAAATTCTTAAACAAGAAATGCACTAAAAAGTAACAAAATAATGGCGTATCCTTGCAGTATCTACAACTTACAAATTATTAGGATGATATAATGTACAACTATTGTTATTTTTGAAGTTGGTGTCAGCCAAGGAAATACGACTATATTGGTACTTAGCAAAAAACGAGAATACCTTATGAAAATTATTTTTCAAATGAATTTTTAAACAATATACTCGTACTGTAACAATATCTAGCGACCTTTTAACTACAAAATACCAATTACCAACTAAACCTTTTTACAATTTTTACAAATTACCATTAATATTTATTTTCTTGACTGACACCAACTCCAAAAATAACAATAGTTGTACATTGTATCATCCTAATAATTTGTAAGTTGTAGATACTGCAAGGATACCCCATTATTTTGTAACTTTTTAGTGCATTTCTTGTTTAAGATTTTTTATATATTTTGAAGTCGGTTTTTCATTTTTTTATAATATTTTTTATTTCTCGCGTTTTAGTGATCTGAAGTTTGATAACTGATTTTATTTTTTTGAAAATGGTTAACCTTCCAAACGCGCTGCTCATATGAGGCAGCGCCGTTTAATATTAAAAGTTACTACATCATCCCTTTTTGCCCTTAAGGGTTGAAATTTTTTGCTTTTAAATGTAATAACAAAAATAAGTGGATTATTCTTTCCAACAGAAAAAAAATTATTAAAATTCGGTTAAATGTCACTATTTCATCCCCTATTTTCATCTTTAAAGGGTGGATTTTTTTCTTCAAATTGAAATCTGAAAAATTTAAAGGTACGTTGTACGTAATAGAAACAAAATTATCAAAATCGGGTTAGCCAGAAAAAAATTATAATATTATTTCATCTCTAATTTTTAGCCCCTTATGAGTGGATTTTTTTTAAAATGGATAGGAGATTAATTTAAGGTTGTGTTCTACAAATAAAAAAAGAATTATCAAAATCGAGCTATCCAGTAAGAAGTTAGTATTTCATCCCTTAGTTTTCAACCTTTTAGAAGTGAAAGATGTTCCTCAAATTAAAATGGGAACACACGAAAAGCACTGGCTTTCAAATTAAAAAAATAATTTTCAAAATCGAGCCATCCAATAAGAAGTAAGTATTTTATCCCTTAGTTTTTAACCCCTTAGAAATAAAAGGATTTCCTTCAAATTAAAATGGGACCATTCGGAAAGCATCAGCTTTCAAATAAAAAAAGAATGATCAAAATCGCTTCACTCAGTCGGAAATGCTGAGGTAACAAACATAAAAAAAAATACAGTCGAATTGAGAACCTCCTCCTTTTTTTGAAGTCGGTTAAAAAGTGGTTAGGGCGGCGGTTCTAAAACTTTAATTGGTCGCTTGGAATGAAAACAACAAAATATTGAAATTAATTTAATTAGGATATGGTAGTCAGAGGTAAAAAAGTTAAAGCTTTTTAGGTTGCCTAAAGCCTGCTTAATATTATCAAAGTGATTAAAACCATTATATGTAAGGTTTCAAGTTTTAGTATCTCAGATTTACGCGTTCGGAGTTAAAGTTTTCTAGTTTTATGCAGTAGTATTAGCCTAACATCCAACCGCATGATTGCTACACTCATAATGTAGCTTAATCTTTACATAGTATAAAGCAAAGTCGATCCTCTGTCTGTTCCCTTAGATCTTCTAAACTACACAATGGATTTTAATGCAGTTTTCAGCAATTGATAGAGTGATTCAAGAGGAAGGTTTGTTGGTATGTTGTTGCAGGTTTGTAAAATATGCTTATTATAGTACAGAAAAGTCGGGAAATTCAAAGATTTATAATGAAAGGTCATAATTAACATATTTTTGTGATATAACATTGCAAACGCTGGCTAAACCTTTTGAGATAGATCAAACATAAATGCGGCGAAATTGTGTATCTTAAAAAGATTGATAAAAAAGTCCCCGACGGTATATGCCTATCTTCTAAGGATAACCCAGTACCAACAGGAACCATTTTTATGAATAACAAAAAAATTATTACTTGTTTACCAAGCTATTTTAAACAATACAGTATGTATTATTCCTTATCCAATTAAATACATTAGATACGCTGTGCATTTCATGTAGATCAAAACTGCCCGTTACATCATATCATAAAAATGAATATCTTAGAACGTACCACCGATTTAAAAAGTGTTGGCAGAGCGACTGGATGTTGTACGTCGTACGTAGTCATACGTAGTGGCTGTTTAATTGTTATTTTTTTCTTATAAATATAAAACGGTTATGTTGGTCTTTATTTAGAACAAAAACTCGAAAAATTCTACACCAATTAGGTATGTAAGGTACATGTACTCTTAAAAGAGTACGGCTGGTCACCCTACATAGGATAGCATAACAATTGAATCCTACAGGAACCGTGTATTTTCGTAGTATATACGGTAAGTTTTGTTTAAATTCGTGAAATAGCATTTTAATGCATTTTCCTCAAGAAGGTTTGACCAATTTTACACAAAAACGGAAGAAATCCTGACAAAGTTTAAACTAAAAAATTGACAAAGTTTACTGGAAAATAAACACCCAATTTCAATTAACACCCGATAAATTTAATAATGAAATTTTTTACAAATATTTGAATTTCTTTATTAATCATTGTCGAAGATATTAATTAGAAAAAAACGTATTAAAATAATATACTAAATTTTTAAAGAATTAACAACTAACTAACGAAACGAATTTTAATGACGTTTTGTTAAAGATACCTCAGATCTTAACATATTGATTACCATTTATCTTAAAAAAGGTACGGTTTTTGTAGGATAGCTACGAATATATTCTACTCAAATAGCTAAACGGTCATAAATGATATTTGAAATGAAAAATTTTTAAGTATAAAGGAACATTTTATATTTAAAATTGTAATGAACCTGTAAAATAGCTAATATCTTTTCCTAGAAAAGTAATTTAAGGATTTTGATAAACTTACTTTGGATCTAAAGTTTGAAAGTATCTATCGCCTTTTTCTGTCAAAATAGATTAATTTTTTAATTTCGTTGTGAACGTAGGGAATCAATTTATTAATCAATTTAATTTAGATATAGGGTATCAGCTAGTCATTTATATATCAAATTAAAGTTCTTTTTTTCTGTGCATGATGATATAAGGGTGTGTAACGTTATTGTTACTTTGTAACATTATTTATACTTTTTGTTATCCTTTGACAACTTGGACTGGTAATCGTCGTTCCACATTCAATCCATTCATGAATAAAACACGATATTCCAGTTAATTAGTTTATTAATTAATGAAACAATTATAGATAATAGTGAAAATATAATCAAAACGGAAAAATTAAGCCAATACAAAATTCACAACAATCATCCTTAGAACTCTCCTTCTCCGTGTCGTGGTCAAAATCTCAATCTCTCATCTACCTCTTGTCTCTCACGCTCTGGTCTCCGATCCGCGCCACCCGTCGCCCAACCCTAATCCTGGGACTTTTTCACATGAGACGACCACGTAAATTCAACGCGCCCGATAGTGACGGAGCGCAGGAGACAACCGCGATCACACACTTCTCAGCAGATGTACAAAACATAACATTTTAAACATACAATAGACACAACTTTTTACATTTTTCTTTACACTATTCTAAGTCACCCCGTGACTTAGGCAATATCCTTACATTACCTCACCTTACAAAAATAAAAAATGTTACATTTTTTTCATACAAAGACAAATATACAAAATATTTTTCTTTTTAACTTAAGATTAATACAAAATTATAACAATATTTTTTTTTTTTTTTTTTTTTTTAATTTTTAGTCACAGAATCACAGTTAAAACAAAATATTTTCCATTTGGATTTTAAGGATCTTTACTTAGACAGTAAGTATTTCAAACTTGTATAGCATTTTTCTAACTGCTAAAATAATATTTTAATGAACAATAAAAGCAGAACAAAATTTCTTTTTACCACCAATCAATTTGCCCTCATCCACCGTCGTCTTTACAACTGGTACTTTAACCATAATATCGTAAAATTAAAAAGAACTCAAAAACAAAATTCAAAAAACGCCAAGGTTTTCCATGCCGTTATATCCCCCCCCACTAAAACTAAAGTTATTTATCTGTAAATAACTTTGTTTTAGCAATTAATTTTAATTATTTTTTTTTGAACTTATTAATTATCATTGATTTTTCATAATTTAAATTAAATTATTCTGTTATCAATTAATACTGAAAACCAAGAACACCGAAATCATATTCATCTCCTCCATCCTAATAGCTATTTAAATGCATTTTCATTCATATTTTGTATAAACTTTTTCAAAAGAGAGGTATTATATGTTCCCCTAATTATTTCACTTTTTAGGTCCTCTAAAATATAAGCATTTTGTGCTTTTACTTCTTTTATCCTATACGGACCCTCATATAATAGGAAAAATTTCTTTACTACTTTATTTTTTGCTGATGATTTATAATGTGTTCTTAGTAATACCAAATCACCCACTTTATAAACTACTAATCTTGATCCTTGATCATGCCTTTTTTTTTCTATTACACGCCTTTTTTAATAATTGAGCTTTTGTTTTTTCTATTTTTTCTTCTAAACTTTCGTCTTCGCCCTCAGGAAACTTTATTAATTTTTCTATTGGGTTTTTTGGTTTTTTATTCTTGAACAATTCTATCGGTGTATAACCCGTACTATCGTGGATAGTGTTATTAATACAAAATTCGATAAGTGGTACATACTCTACCCAACTGGCATGTTTTTCATGGCAATAGTGCCTCAATAATCTTCCCAATTCACGATTTACCCTTTCTTCGGGGTTGCTCGCCGGGTGATAGACCGATGTTAAACTAACCTTTATCCCTACTTTCTGAAACCCACTTTGCCATGTTTTAGAAATAAACTGTGGACCATGGTCAGAAATGATTTCTTTCATTTTTCCATTCTCCGGAATATATTGATTTATTACTTTTTGTACTAAAGTTTTACTATTTGGACGTCTAACAGGATAAATTTTTACATATTTACTAAAGTTATCTAAGAGTATCAACAATGTATCATAACCGAATTGACCCGGAATTAACGGCCCAAATAAATCACAGAAGACATGTTGAAGTTTTTCAGTGGAAATTACATTCTTCATAGGACCCTTACTAGTCTGGGTACAAACTTTAGTTTTTTGACATATCAGACACGCCGTTACAAGCTCCTTTACTTTTTTAAACATATTATTGAACTTGAAATTTTTTATTAAAGCATGATAACATTTTTTCGACCCAAAATGACCATAATATTCATGATAATATAAAACTGTTTGATCGGTTATACTTTTCGGTAAACATACCACCCAATTATTGACACCCACATTTTTATTTTGTTTAGTCTGATTATAATTTATTTTCGAAATTCTTTTTTGGTATGGTACTATTTCTATTGATGGTTGCATTCCCATTTGCTTGTTGCCCTTAACATTCTGAGTCCCTATCGAACGTGGCAACGGTTGTTGACAGGGATCTTCTAGTTTAAATCTTTTGGTTCTTGTATATTAGCATTGCTGTCCTCCAAAGTGGAGACACCCATGACGATCGGTATTTCCGATTTATTTGGACTATTTCTATAATTTTGATTGGTACGTCTTTGGTGATAACTTCTGTTATTATCCTGATAATTAAGATTTTGATTTCCATACGTATTTCTATTAGACTGGTGAGAATAAACCTGATTCGGTGCACCCGTTTCATAATTATTTATTGTCTGACTTTGATTTTTAGTAGGAGATGCTTGAATTCGATCAGTGCTAGTATTCCTTCTATTGTAAAAATTTTGATTACCCAGATAATAATTTCTATTGTGGTTATTATTTGTATTTGGGTTGTAATTTTCATATTTTGTCACTCTTTGGAAAGAAGAATTATTGATATTTCTAATTAAATTGTTATTATAATAACTAAAATCTGAATAGTTTTCATCCATGAATGCGAGTTGATCTAAGAACAAATTTACATTCTGGCTTGAAAGCCTCAATAATATTGCAAGATCCGGTTTAAAATGTAACAAAATAGTTGAAATGAATTCCGCTTCGGAAATTTGTGGTTCCAAATATCTAGTTTGTTTTTTCCAATAAAAAAAATGATTGACTAAATTTCTTTCACAAAAACCACGGTTTTCATTCGATAAAAAACTTAATTTAACTTTTGACTGTATTTGCGCGTTCCACAAAATATTTTTTATCCATTCACAGAAACTCTCAAAATTTCCGACATATGAACCGGACATTTCTAGCATAATTTCCATTTGCTCTGATAGTTTCGAAATGGTATACTTAAGTTTAGATTCTTCTCGAACACCATAAGTTTCAAATATTCCTTTGAGATCTGATAAAAATTTTAATGGATGGTATTCTTTAATATTATTATCAAAAATAGGCAAATTTTTTAAAGCAGTTTCTACAAGATTATTGTTACGGAATTCTAAATTGCAATCAGTTGAACAAATTGGTGGTAATCGGAAATTTTGATTCTTAATATCTAGCTTAATTTTATGAATTTCATTAGCCTGTTGTTCGCTTGATTGCTTTATTGAATGAATCTCGTTTTCTACAATCCTAATATCTGATCCCACAGTTTCAACCCTTTCATATAAAAAATTCTTATTTGTTTCACAATTTTGAGAAAATTTGGTACATTTGACATTAAAATCAGATTGAAGTTCTGCTAAATTCATTCTAAATTCATTGGCTATTTGGATTTTTATTTCGTTATTTTGGGCTTGGATGCCACGAATTTCATTCAATAAAACATCAAACAGTTTTTTACATTCATCGGATGAGCTTGCCTGGACAACGTTGTTTTCTTGACTTTGTGTTGAATGTGTTAAACTACATGTTGATTGTATTGATTGGGTCGAAAGATCCAGATCTGATCCTCGTCCGCTGTCATTCTGTTGCGAGTTCATATCAGCATTCGCAGCCTCAACTCCATCCGCACCATCCAAACCATCGTAGTTATCATTTGCCATAACTTGCAAACTTTTGTTGTTGATTGAAGATTGTTTAAACATCAAGTCGGGTGATTGTTTAAACATCACGTCGGGGTCACCATTTGTAACGTTATTGTTACTTTGTAACATTATTTATACTTTTTGTTATCCTTTGACAACTTGGACTGGTAATCGTCGTTCCACATTCAATCCATTCATGAATAAAACACGATATTCCAGTTAATTAGTTTATTAATTAATGAAACAATTATAGATAATAGTGAAAATATAATCAAAACGGAAAAATTAAGCCAATACAAAATTCACAACAATCATCCTTAGAACTCTCCTTCTCCGTGTCGTGGTCAAAATCTCAATCTCTCATCTACCTCTTGTCTCTCACGCTCTGGTCTCCGATCCGCGCCACCCGTCGCCCAACCCTAATCCTGGGACTTTTTCACATGAGACGACCACGTAAATTCAACGCGCCCGATAGTGACGGAGCGCAGGAGACAACCGCGATCACACACTTCTCAGCAGATGTACAAAACATAACATTTTAAACATACAATAGACACAACTTTTTACATTTTTCTTTACACTATTCTAAGTCACCCCGTGACTTAGGCAATATCCTTACAGGTGCCAGTTTAAAAGTGCCCGCAAATAAGCGAAAATAGCTGTTAAAGATGAGATAAAGTGAGGGAGTGTTCATGCACAGAAAAAAGAGCTTTAATTTGATATATAAATCATACGGCCGGTTCTTAGGTTAGGCATATAGAAAATATCTGAATAGGTAGCAATACATCTTTAAAGTATTTAATAGGCTAACAGTTAGCGAGAATCAAATTACTAAGCAAAAATCCTGGTAGGTTATCCTCCTAAAGATCCTGGCAACTTTAAGTGTTCACAAAAGACAATTTGAAACCTTCAGGCTTAAATATGAAATAAAGAGCCAATAAACATCTTAGTTTGGACATATTTTGACTTTTCAATATTAAATGAAGGATTTGAGAAACGAAAAGAAATAAGAAATTAATTTTATGCATTTTAATAACTAAGGGAGAATTTTATGAAGTTTGTGCGTAGAAATAAGTTTAGTTTTCAACCCCTCTTTTCATCCATTAGGGGTTGTAATTGAGAAATACCCTGTTTTAGCTAATGATGACTTTCAGTGTCTATAACTCAAGACTGTAGCTTGAAACTTTTTACTTTCTTTTACTAGTATATAGTAAAAGAATTATTGTAATCGGGTCGAATTTTCGAAATCGAGCTTTCACCGGAAATTCAAATTCAAATTTTTCACCAGAAGTGGTTTTTAGAAATATGTCTGTGTGGCTGTGTGTGACAGCCATATCGTATCGAAAGTTTTATTTGAATTTAACCAAACCTGGAATTTTGCCGCCATATAAATTATATTTAGTTGTGCCGCGAAGCTTTTGTTTGAAATCGGTTAAACGAAAGTTCCACTTTATTCTAGGAGTATTTGAGCCTTTTAATTTTTTTCATAAACGGCTTCAACGATTTTCTTTAAACGTGCAGCAGTTTTTAGACGTACAACTTTTAGTGGAAGCTTTTTCCCTGGAAAATTCAAATAAGGGGGCTTTTAGGGTTAAGGGTGGGAGTTCGTATATACATAGAGACTGTATGCATATAGTTCTGTTAAAAGACTTATAAAGTGCTTATGGTTCTTTTAACTAACAGTGAGTTTCGTATAAAAAAATAAAAGAAAGTACTGTGACGCCTCGCAGCAAAGATTTTCTATTCTGAAAAAAATTTGACTTGCTTTTCTAATTATGGGCTCCTTGAAAATAAGAAAACAGGGAGAACAGACGAAAGACGTGGCGTATTGATCTAAGATAGTAAAAGAAAAGAGTAGATCAGTAAAATAATTTTAGGATACCTTTTAAGTATCTTCCTAATAAAAAATAATAGATCTAATAAAGTCCAGGGTCTGTTATTTAAATTATAATAAAAATTCTTTTATTTATGTTTTGCTTTTATTTCTCTGTGTCTGAATGAAAGATTGGACTATAAAATTAACGAGAAAAATCCCGAAAAAAATTTGCCTTTCTTATTTCAGCATCTTAAAGTGATATACTATAAGCAAACAAAGCTTTCGACATAAATTAAATTGAAAAAAAAAATTGTACTTTTTATATTTAATAGAGCTATTTTCCAATGTCTATGTTTCTATAGACTTAATGGTCAATTTTCTTCGTTCGTATAATTTGCAATGATTACGACATTACACAATTCCCGAACTTGTAATTATATCGATCTATCCTCAATCTCCGTGTCGTGTCTGGGTGTAATTAATCAAAATATGATCGTTGGAGGACCGAATAAGGCTCATTTATTCCGGCTGCGTTTTACATAAATATGATATTAACCTTCAACGATATGAAAAGGGTTTGTGGTCAGTCCAACCTAGACCTCATTGCAATGACCATTTTAAGTCCACGTGGTTCATCTATTAAATAATTCACGACGTCCAATTTCTTGATTATGGTTTAGGGCTCGTATCAATTTTAATCATTAGAGAGATACGTACTCGGTTGACGTGATCCCGCAGGACATTCGAGTAGACCATTGAGACAGCCTCCAGGGCGGTGAACGTTATTAGACCAATAATCCAAGGCATGACCAATCCAATATTCTCCTGTAAAAAAAAAAAAACAGAATGATTAAAAATATTTTAATAAAATATACAGAGTGTTGTAAATTTTTTTTTAAAGACATCCTGTATAGTTGATTGAAAATATGACTGATTTTTTATTTAGCCAAGTCAACCATAAAACTCATCGTAAAATTTTATCACATTTTTCTCGATAACTTAAACATCCACCTTTGGCTTCACTATATACGATACATATAAAGTACTTATATAAATAACGAGTGTTATATTTTTTTCCTTGATTTCAATAAATAACGAGCTTTTCCATTTTATTTGAAAACGTCGCAGCGTCTCGCTGTGCCCGATCCAATAATTATTTGAAATTGAATCAAATTAACCTTCAGACTCGAGTGAGCTCAAAGGATATAATCTCGGCAAGTTGGAGGAAAAGTTTAAGTAGGTCAGTGTTTTACAATTCGTATATGTATGTATGTAAAGCTTTCTGTAAAAATCTTCTATGGATGGTGCAGATTTGTTTCTTGGGGCGGTGAGTGAGTTATTTTCCGAATGGAACGAATGAAAGATTTTTGCTTTTATCTCAAGAAACTTGCCCAAGTATTAACGAGAAGTTAAGCATTTCAAAGATAAGAACAAAGACGAAGTAGTGTATGGGACGATCAATACTAGTTTGGGGTTGGAGGAGTTTCGTACAAAAAAAGGACTTACATATGAAATTTTTCTAAGTATATAAAACATAACGTTTTTGTCTTGATTATTCTTTTTATTTTTCGAGGTTAAAGTTTGTAGAGATTTACAGAACATATTAAGTGTATACACGTGGAAAAATGTATGGTTATATGTATCTCAAAGATTTTTGAAATTTTTGGAATTTTGAAAATTTAGTGCCATTTAGTAGTAACAATGAGATATAAGGGATATTATTCATAGTTGACAAATGTAATTTGCCTTAAAGATTATTTTCACTGAAATTTTCCAATAATATTTTTTGTGCATTACTTTTCTGTAAAAACCATACATTTTTTTTGGTTTATTATATTATTTATATTATTTAGAGCAGTGGATCTTAACCTGGGTTCGATCGAACCCCAGGGGCTTGGTGAGCCAATCTCAGGGGTTCGGGTCAAAGCATACACCTGACTCATAATATAAGGTATATATAGGTACTAGAGGGTTATTCCCGGGAATTCCTGGGAAAATTCTTCAATTTTTATTTCCCGTTTCCCGGGAAGAAATAAAACATTTCTCGAAAAAAAAAATATTCATATCGATTGCGATACCGATATCAAAATCTTTGTTAAGTTAACTGTTATAGTCGTAAAAAATATAAATTTCATAATCAACATATTAACACACTTATCAAATCAGCATTCATTACTTTATAAATCAAAAAATCGCTTACCAAAAAAAATTGAATATTTATGTTACGTGGAAAAATTATAAAATGCCATTATATAAATGCTGGAAATATTACTACAAATATGCAAAAGAAATTGGATGCTTTGATGACTATACATTGAACATTATATGTGGGGGTATATTATCAGTACGTGACATTTTGGCGCGGGACGTTTTGACGCAAGCCGTTTTCTCACGGAGGATTTCGCTACATTGTACCGTGGTCCTAAGACTATGTTGGGGTTGTTTTTTGTACCAACTTTCCGTTTCTCATTTAAAACATCAATTGTTCAGTGGCGCCAAAACGTCCTGTTTCGGTATATAGAATGTATTCTCTAGGTTTGTTCCAATTGTCCTTCTGATGATGTTCAAACATTGATCAATAGACAAAGGGCAAGACAACATCGATCAAGAGACAAGAGTGAGTGAAGAACATTTATTGACAAGTTCGCTTGAGTTACAAACCGGTTAACCAGTGCTAAAACATTGCCAAAACAGTGTCAATATAAGCGCTTGTCACGAAAATATACGGGCATGGATCGACTCTGTCCTTATGCGGTTGAGCGGTTTTATTCTTATATTTGAATTTGAAAAAAACTTTAACATTTTTTCTTCCAATAAAGAAGGATTTGGTGAATGCACATATGAAACTGGTGGGGTTAAGTACCTCCAGCAAGGTCAAAAACCACTGATTTAGAGAGATCTTTTGGTGGATTGAAGACGCTGATGTTTTTTTTAAATGTTCTTAATTTCTTTCATGCGATTTTGGTAATTGAGTATAGCTTTATACTGATGGGTGTTAATAAGGGGAAATCCTTATTGTATTAGTGAAAGACATTCACTGAGAACGTGGGTGACCATCAGTGCTTTCCCGAGTCGAAATTTTGGACCTATTTCGCTCTCAAAATTTAGGCTATTCAGAGGTTCAAGTAGATTGATCTGCATTTGAATTTTGGTCCTCATTTGAATCTATAAGTGGCATTTATCGGACAAAATACAATGTTTAGGTTCAAATGAGGTTCAAATTTTTTTTTATTTACTCTCTCTCTCTCTCTCTTTTCTCCGCCCTTTCTTTGTCACTCTCTTTTACTGTTTTATTGGTAGGGTTTTTTTCAAAAAGAATAACATTTTTATTTTAATATTTTGTTTTTTTTTATTCATTAAAATATGTACAAGTGTAATTAATATTATAGCGATAAATTTAAAAGTAATAAGAATATTAAAAATATCAGTTCTTAATTTCCTTGTCCTCGTTTACCAGCTTCTTTATTGTCGCCATTGCCATCATTTTTTTCCAGGATTTCCTTTTATTATAATCCACAATATTCCCAACTATGTGCATTTCTTTAGAAATTTTATTTAACTGTATAACATCTCTTTGATAACTTTCAAGATAATAAATTATAGCAAATTTCTTCACACTTTTTTTTTAAACTCAGTTTTTTCATCTTTAAATTTTTTATATTTACACTTTTAGGCCTTTTATAGATACAATATTGAAAAATAAATCAAATAGGTAGTGAAATAAATTTATTCAATTGTTGTATAATGACCAACGGAAGTTGTAGCCACTCGAACTGACTCGAACGGTTGACGACAAGAGACTAAAGCTGAGTAAAAATGAACAAGACTGTACAGGATTAAGGATCAAACCAGTAATGGATCATATCCAGATACACAATAAATTCTATGCTAGTAGAGGCTATACACAATATTATATTAAGCATCCAAGTAAAGGAAAGAGAGAGATCAAACATTTGGGTTATTAGTAAATAATATTTGCAATATTGTAAAAAAAAGCAGGTTTACAACCAAGTTTTATGTTTTATGATGATAAAACTTTTTTTAAGGAGGAGGTTCACAAAATATAATAAAAATTTCATGTAGGTTAAAATGAGGACGATGGAATATCGTTTAGGTTGAGATGAGGTTCATTTTACTCTTTGTTGGTTGAAATGAGGGTAAAAGATTCATTTTAGGGCTAAAATAGGTCTAAAATTTCGACTCGGGTTGTCACATCGGTTGCACATTCATTGCATTGTTTTCCCACCAGCATCTAACAGGTACTGGTGGGAAAATGCGGCGTGCACAGTCCTCAGCCTGATCAGGACAAACTGGTCAGACCTACTAAAAGGTCGCGGCCTCCTCTCCCAAACATCCCCACGGGTCCGATGCAGTTTGATGACATGTTGTCAGTTTGATATCATGCTGTGGTTGTAGATAGCTAGGTTATTGTGGTCAGTGTTTCGGTGCGTTGTCCGTTACTTGTCTTTTTTTTGGGGCCCTCATCAGTTTTTTCGTTACCATTTATTCCCTGATGTGATGGAATACAGGCTACTGTTATTGTCCTTACTTTTGCTTGGGATGTGAGAATGTTTTGGCATTCCTGATGCTACTTTTGATGCCTACTGTTGCTTTCGAGTCAGTGCTAATCAGCGCCTTTTATAACATATATAACATATAATCTATATAAATATATATATAAGCGAAAAACGATCACTGACTTATCACGAGATCTCTGAAACTATAGATCCGATCGACTTGAAGTTCAGCATAGTTACTTCTCTTACCATGTAGACGCGTACTAAGAACAGATTTTACTCAAATCCTATCCAAAATAAAATTTTCATCTACCCATCTTTACAAAATTCACCAAATTTATCTCACTGCAAATTTTACACTAAGCAAATTGTCATGGTAACCGTAGCTATTATTTTATTTATTTTATTGTAACTTCTTGAAAACTAATATAAAATTTTATTCGATAATTGATTTGATTTTCACAATTTGCTTTAACACTTTTGATTTTCATAAATTATATAATTCATTATCTTTAATATTTTCAAATAGAATACTTAGGAAATATAAACAATGAACTTAGAATATGTTTTAATACACGGGCGTTGTATACCTTTCCAAATTGTCGAGATTTTAGATGACAGAGTGTGTTTATTTTCTACCATATCCTTACTGCTATTCGGTAACGTATTAAAGTCTGACGAAATTTGAAAAAAAATTGTTGTTGTTCATGTATTTAATAACTGGAATCGGTTCGGATGCTTGACTCAAAAATTAAAACGACTAAGCAGTACAAAAAATTAAAATTAACTTACAAGTTCACCGTTTTACACGACTTTTATAATACATATTTTAAATTATAAAAATTTTTATTTTTATAGTTGAACTTTTTTTAATCCAGTGAAATCTCGGTAAGTTAAATAGCTAATTATATAGCTAATTTATAGGTGGTTACATCTTATCTATGGTTCGGCTCAGTAAACGTTCGAATTATCGAAGGAGTAGTTTTATTTATTCATTGTTCGATTCACTGAGAGTAAAACTTGGAGTAATCTGGGAATTCTCTGCTGTGAATAGATTTCATTCTTAAAAAATATATATTTAAGTACCAAAATGACACCCGTAAGAATAAATAACCAAAGCATACAGTTCGACTTAAGTGATCCTGATTAGGAGTTTAGCTTAGAGAGGTGAAGGCCTGTTAAGACTTCGATTCATAAAAGAAAAAATACACAGAGTTTCAAAGGGGTTAATTGGAATAAAAAAACATTTCAACTTATACATTTATAGGGAGTTAAAAATATGTCAAACGTAAATTACGGGTAAAAATCCTCTGAAATATCACCGAACTGCAAATTGTGAGATTTCTAGGCAGGTAAAAATACGAAGATATTTATTATTCCGGAAAATTTTCGATTCTTGAGGAATAACTACTATCTTTTTATGTCAACATAACTGTAATTACTTTTTTATATTTTACTATGACGGTTTTTATTAATTAATGAGTTAAATTTAGCTATGTCCAGCGAAGCGGACGGGGATCAGCTAGTATACTTAATCATTTTGATTCCTTATTTTCTTCCAACTTAAAAATTTAAATTTTTGAAAATTATAATTGGTAAAAAATAAGAAAATAATTGCGCCAATTCCAATTTTACTAACCACTTGCCAAGTGTCTCAAAGACCAAGAGATTATCCACCTTGAATAACGACGCTTTCCGCAACTTTACACCAAATACGTGATATCTTACAAATATCTACTTCATGCTACATACCTTTTCAAAGAAGAAAACTAATCTCAATGCAAAACAACGAAAGTTTTTCTTATTAAAAAAAAACTTCCTTCATTTTCCCAGGAATGTGAACTCCTAAAATTTTCCCATCAACAAAAAGTGAAACCATTGTAACGCTCACCGAAAAAGAACAACGCATTTGAATTGTTACAGCTCATTAATAAACGAGAAACACTTTTATATATAAAGAAAATGTGGCGGACGTTTTCAATGAAATCCCCGGAGATTGGACGGGGAAGTAAGAATGTCAGTCCCTTGTCTTTTGTCTCGGCGTGACAAAGAATGATTCTGCTGATTTTGTCACCAATTTTTGATGATGAGAGAAAAGAAAATGATTCTCGAAAAAAAAAGCTCGAGTCATGATCGAGATTAATTGCTATCTATGAGTACTCAAACTTGTGAAGTGAATCTTTAAAAATTTTAAGCTTTAATATTTAATAAATGCTTTTGATAAAATTTCTCTGTTTTTTGTCCATCAATGACAGAGACAATTATATGATATTATCATGTACTTGAATTTTTAAAAAAAATTTTCTTTGAAATTCAAGCTTTTTGCATACTTAAAATTATTAAATGCATTGTTAACCAGTTAAATAACAATTAACATGCGGTTTTTCCACGACCCAATGTCATAATAATCCTGTATATTCCTTGCTTGCAAAGAACCACAAGCATCCGTGTAAATTAAACACACACACACACATTCCGTCGTCCTTTTTCTAACCCAAATACATAATAAATGACCTCATTGTACTGAAATTGTTGGCCAGACATTTTATTACGAGCCTTTTCCTAAATATTTTATCATCGTTTAAAATTTCCTTGAAAAATTCCACGATAAGATGTTAGTTTTAGAACTGTAAAAGCCGTTTGATTTGAAAGCTCTTTTGTCCGAAAGGTTTTATGCTTTTGTGTCAGCTTGTACGTACATAAAGCTCGGGTTTTCACGGCAAGTTTAAGTCGATTGATGACGCCTAAACTGTTCGTTGTTGAAAACAGATAAATAATGTAACGAAAAAAAATCTGTCACCGATAATTGATGAAAATCTCGATGAAAACTGAAATATGATCGCGTTGTAAGTTCAGATTTTTCCGTGCATATAGTTAAATATTTGATTGTGCCTCTAAAAATCTGCCTATCATAATTCAAAAATATGAATAAATTTTATCTTTGTCTACAGAGCGTATTTTTTATTACCTATACATTTACCTAAACGTAATGTTTTATTGTTACCACCAGATAGTACTTGATTCCCATTAAAAACTAAAAAGACTCGTAAAAGTCTTTAAGATACATCTAACCTTACATTGTTTTTCTACATATAGGTTAGGGTGTCCCTTATATGGGAAAAAAAAATTTTTTTTTAGATATCGAAATGCATACCCGTTAATTCTTTTTAAACTACCTAAACTTAATCAAATACGAAATTTTATCCTTATATGTTAACATTAACCCGTGCCGACAGAGCCTTGAAGATTATAAAAACCATTTTCTTTAACGCTTACCGTTGTGTATGCATAATAAAATGAAATCAAATGTTTATATTGTATAAAAATAATAATCGAAGAGAAAGTTAGCAACGAGGTATTTATTAATCAAAAGAACAACACAAATCAGGAAGGATATTTTCTTTTAAGGCTCTCTTTTTTACAGTCTGGATACAGATTTCTATGCTCTTATACACAGCGCAGCAAAAATTGTTTTTGTTCTTCCTTTGCAGTGACTAAACCATGGAAATCTTGCATACGTTTTACAGCTCTTTCAGCTGTATCAGTAATGGTCCTTAAAGAAAGCACCCTTATTTTTGCTTGCAAATAGGTTACACCTTCTTCCCATGTAGATTCGGGTCGCTTCAAGAAGTTTGTATCAATGTTTAAACGCGCAAATAAATGTGTGCTTTTATCTCTCATTTTAAAACCAGTCCGTAAACGTGATGGCGGCAAGCAAAGAGTAATAATTCCCTGTAGTTTTTGTTCCAAAAGTACACAGGCTCCTTTCAGTCGCCTTGTGTTAGATGCAGTTGTTTCACAACACATTATTTGTACTTTGTCCTCGAGGTCATGAAGTGCAGTTAGAACAGCTTTAGCTTGATTTTGACCGGAAGAGCTTTCCAGTTTGGGCACAGAAAAGTTGTTCCCTTTCTCCAAATGAAATAAGAATTGGCATTCTTCTTTAAAACTACTTAAGTCTAGTCCAGGTAATAATTTTCTATCCCAGTGAACGGTAACCGTTTCAGGCAAATTATTCTGAAAATCTAATTTTATAGCTTCCGCTCTATCTTTTCTATTCTGTGCGAATACGTTGAATAGACGATTTATTTATCGAGAACTCAACACAGCTGAGATCTAGGGCTTCTACTACAGCCTGAAGTATATAGACAGAGTTAATTGACATATATCTAAAGCGGCAACTACCTCTTTATGGGCCACTGTACCCTGAATTACCATCTTCACAAGATCGGTAAAGCTGACACTAACATATTTCGTCTCTGCTGGAAAGCGGCAGAAACGGCGGTACACATTTTGTGCTCACGTGAGGCAGCTTTCAAAAGAAAACTGCAGCATCTCGGAAAGACGGACATGACGCCTGGCGAGATAGCTACGGCAGCCCCTAGGCAGGTGTTGGCTTTCTTTAAAAGCCTGGAGCTCCCCTAGTAAACACAGAGGGTCACATCACAATAGATCTCTTTGGTCGCAGTGATAAAAGGAAAAAATATCCTGGGACCCGCAAAACGGAAAAAAAACGGCAACTAACTTAGGAGTAATGAAATCTTTCTTTCGTCTTTTTGAAGTTGTTACAGAACTTACCATTTGAGATGTCGATCGCAAGGGTTCCTCAAGGCGTTCGTCAGAGCTGGTAGATTGATTGGGATTTTCTTGCGTTTCGATAAAATCTTCTGAAGTTAAAGATGACGACAAACTTTCAGAATACATTTGCTCATGTCTTTTTTTCTCTTCTTTTAATTTTCTCTGTCTTCTTCTTTCTTCTTTCCCGGCTAACTTTTTATCTACTCCCACTAAGCATCCTGGACGCCCTGGTTCTCTTTGTTTTTGTAAAAGGATTTTATCTTCTTCTATTTTTATCCATTCCAAAGCATTAATTGCGTGTGCTATATCGAATAAATTATCTAAATTGTTTTGAAAGTCCTTCTCACAGCGCTTGTAAACATCTTGCGTTTTTTTTAAATTTTTTTGTAACTCTCTCCAAGCACGGTGAAATTCCAAAAATTTTTTTACACAGTTAGGCACAGCTCTGGCAGGGATTCTAGCTTTTTCCCAGAATATAATACACTCTCCAACGGCAAGATTTACACTTTCATTTACAGTAAATTTAACTTTGCAAATGTTAAAAAAAAGGACTGCAAGAACTTGACGATTAGATGATAACTTTGCTCCAGTTATTTGATGGTTCACGTCACCAACTAAGAAAATACTTTTTTTTATAGCTTCTTAATTCCACTGCCATTTTTTTAAACATTAAAACAATATGTTAATCGCAAGAGTTATAGTGAACAAATGACAAATACGACGGGTGCGCGCCATTAGTTCAGCGTTACCTGTATGAACATGTTTCGATGCAAGTCGGCACGGGTTATCGTTCTCCAAATGAGGTAAACATTTATTTTCGAGTGTTTTAGGAACATATGAACAAAACTAAGAGGTATGCGTTAAAAAATATACACTTTGAAAAATAAGGGACACCCTAATATAGGTACCCTTATTATTTTTGTTTTTAGTGAACTTTAATTCCGAAGATACGAAAAAATAAATAAATTGAGAAAGGTTATGTTTGATACTTACGACATCCTAAAAGGTTACATACAGTTAGAATTTTTAAAAAAATCGATTTCTTTAATATCATTTTTGTAATGCACATATTATATTAAAACACAGCCTGGCAGAGACTGAAGGAGCTTTAATTAAACAAAAAATATCTGCTGCAAGGCGTCACAGTACTTTCTTTTACTTTCATTTATGAAACTCGCTGTTAGTTAAAAGAAATATAAGCACTTTGTAACTATACATATTAACAGAACTATATGCATACAACCTATAGGGCTATGTATATGAATTCCCAACCAACCTTACCCCAGAACCGCCCTTATTCGAAATTTCTCAGAAAAAAGTTTCAAATAAAACTTGAAGGCATCAATGAGTCTAAGAACTATAGAAAATTTAAAGAAAAAGGTCAAAAACGCCAAGAGTACAGTAGAGCTTTTGGTTAACCGATTTCAACCAAAAGCTTCTCGGCACAACTAGGTATAATATGGAGACCAGATTCCATGTTTGGTGAAATTCGGATAAAGCTTTCGATACGATATGGCTGTCACACACAGACACAGACACACACACACTCACACCCGCACAGACATGTTTCTAAACACCACTTTTTTGGACTCAGGGGACCTCAAAACATGTATTTCCGGTGAAAGCTCGAATTCGAAAATTCGACCCGATTACGTTACTTCCTTTACTATATAGTAGTAAAAGAAAGTAAAAACTGTAATTAATTCCGCAATAAATTAAGTAATGATTAATATGAAAACATGATAATAAAGGAACTTGTAAAAAATAATCAAATAGTAAATAATAACTTATAGCTTAATTAACCCACCACCAACAATTTATTTTAACCACCACGAAAATATTATTTCGCAGTATCCACATTTTTTACCATTCACCATATTATTTATGTTAATTAAAACTGCTTTTGCAATTTTCATCCAAAAATTCTCTCTTGAAAATTTTCACCACCATACGACCAAAACCGAGGACCCAAACCTAGACAATCGATGCCCAGATGGGTCCGATAATTACATGATTTGGCTATTAAATAAAGAGACTGATGCTACGGCGGAACAAGTGCGTATGCGTCAACTGTCATTGACAGTCAGCTGTTTAGTGTGAAACCTTCTCTTTAGAATGCAGTTTGTCTCGTTTGTCTAACCTTCACCGTTTAGTCATAACCTTTGTTTTCGTGAGTGTGGTTTATGGACTGTTGCCGGTTTTTCTTTTACAGCTTCCACGGACTCAAATCTCGTCCCTTTTAATGCAGATTTTGCAGATTGCAGATTGTCCTTTAATGCTGTCATTTTCAATGGCATTCAAAGTGCCAGTACAAACATTTTTTGAGCTGTTTGTTGTTCAAAGCACAAATACTACAATCGACGGTGACACAGAATCAAATTAGCAACTTTTTCGACATTGTCATCCGTTTTTGACGTTGAAGGGCGACCTGGCCACGAATCATCTTCAGCGTCTTTTCGGCCATCTTGAAAACGCTTAAGCCATTCAAAAACTTGTTCCCGCGATAAACAATTACTGCCATACACTTATGCCAATAAATTATAGGTTTCAGTTGCAGTTATTCCAAGTTTGAAGTGAAATTTAATAACAATGCGTTCCTCTATTATTACACTACTCATTTTTTCCGACAAAACAAAAAAACAGCACTAACAAAAATAAAGGTTATGACTAAACGGTGAAGGATAGAAAAACAAGACAAACTGCATTCTAAAGAGAAAGTTTAACACTAAATAACTAATTATCAATGACAGTTGGCGCATGCGCACTTGTTCCGCCGTAGCGTCAGTCTCGTTATTTAATAGCCACACAATGTATAATTTTAAAAAAATTTAATAACGAGGGCGTTCCAATATTTAAGTACACGCCTAGAAAATCTCAAGTCAATCCAGATGATTATTTTTAAAGTTTTCAAAGCGCTTTTGAAATTTTAAAAGCGTGTTTCTAAAAACTGTATTTTTAAAGTCGATGACCAAGATTGCTCAAAAATTACTGAACCGATTAGTCTCAAATTTTAATGCAAGCTGTTTAAGTATAGGTATTTTTAGTGATTAATCGAAGCTTTTTTTCACCGATAAGAACTTTTCTTGTTACAAACAATTCAAGGTCAAAATTTTGATCAAAATTAGTTTTCTTAAGGAGCCATTATTTTGTCAAAAAATATTATTTTGTGTATTTCTTCGATTAATTAAAACCTTATTCATTACCTTAACTTAACCCATTTGCTTTTTGTCGTGATAACGTCTTATAAATTGACAGCCTGTATGAAAAAGTGTCACGTTTCGTTTGAGCCGGTGCGTGCAAGCGAGAACGCGATACAAGCGATAAAGAGGCACGATAGAGTTCTGCTACTGGAACGCCGCCACGCGAGCTTCTTCGAGAACTTCTACAATATGCTATACCTCGTATTCAATAATTTGTTGAATCCTAGACAACGTGTTTTGTGTTTTTTTTTTTACAATTTTCTTAATAAGATTTAATTGATTTCTTTCATAATTTTCAGTCTTCTTTTTATTATACAAAATAATGATAATTCAGTGATAATAATTCAATTCATTAAAGTATGCAATTTTTCATTAATGTTTCTTTATGACGTTATCACGTAAAACTATCGTCCGTAAACCGACTTTACAGACAACCAATTTTTTTCAATTTGAATAATCCAATCTAAAGATATCGAGGTTACCGCTCCAGCTCCATTTTTTGAGAGGAACTTTTGGAGATCACCTATAGCAGCTTTCAAAGTTATTTTTTACAAATAAAAAAAAAAGTTAAAATACAGTTTAAGGTTACCATAAAATTTGTACTAGTTTTGGGTACTAATAAATTCCAAAGTCTTCTCAGGAAAAATTATTGAAAAATCGCGTTTTGAGCCTTCTGACTGTACATAGCCCTTTAATAGATGGGTCGGAGTGATAAACTTCCCTGAAGTTAGTGTCATGATTAAGAAATAACGCCAATAAGCGAAATTTAATTCATTTTATAGAATTTCAGTCACTTAAAATTGATAAATCCTTAACAACCACCATCAATGTGGTGATTAAGACGTTTTTAATGGCGTCATTACTTTCGCTAAACTTTTATTAAGAGATGAGTCAGAGTGATGAACGCCACTCAAACGTTTCGAAATTATTGAATATAAAAAATAGCGTAACCGTTGCAAACATGTTGTGGAACGTAACCTATGCGAACCTTCTGTTTAGGTTTATATTCTGGGATACATTTGTGCTAACTGAGTGAACTTTGATTACTGCAAATGAAGGTCTCAACGCCCAGATCAGAAAACTGTGTTAATTTCTCGAAAACCGGTGCAGTTTCCCTTACCTACTACGTATAGACGTCATAATTAGAAAACTGAAGTTATGGCTTAACCTCATATTTTTCATTTCCATGCCCGCATTTAATATAAAACGTAATTTTCGATAGTTGTTAATCTCTAAGATTAATTTAATACGCCGAAAAGTTTTATTTTGCCTACAACCGAGTTGAAAAGCTGTGTTTTTCGTTTGGGTGAAAACTTGTTGAACGCAGTTCCATTAATTCTGACACCGAAAACATTAAATGAAATTCAGCGGCGTTTGAGGTATGGAAAATTAGAGAGCTAAGCCGAGTGCGGTATTTATAACGACCGTACCCTATCTAATTGCTTGTTATATCCCTCGAAATTTTGCGATTCGCTTTAATTTGTACGTTTTAAACCTCACAGTTTCATTAAACAGTTCTCGAGACAATTATAGGCTGTTTCGGAAAAGTGCCTCAAAGAGTGAAAATTTGATTTAGTTTACTTTGAGCTTTTTCTTTTGTCGTGTTTTTAATGGTTAAAATATGCTCATTTCAATTTGATAACATTTATTCTATAACAGAAATCCATTAATGAACATAATGGCTAAATGGTATATGGTGTGAGTTTACCACCGAGTAGCTCATCAAAATGTTGCATTTAATTAAAATATGTAACTGATGTCACTTGACATGAGTTAAAATTAATTTTTAATTGAAATTTTCCAATTAACCACCGACAGAATTTTTATGGACTCGATCATATTTTTATAATTTACGTCAGGTTAATTATTTTCTTTTAAAAATTACGAAAATGTTTCGATTTTTATGAGAGCTTGGTGAATATAAAAGTGGCACTACCATAAAAATCATACGTTGAAACGATAAAAGAGCAGCTGCGCTTGTAATTTCAAATATTGAAAGTCGTAAATTTTCATTTGCCAGAATTAACGGGTTTTGTAGTGCAAGAAAAGCGACTTCTAACTTAGTACTAGAAAATTATTTGGCCTTGACTGATTTCCTTAGATGTTAGAAAATGAAATTTTTGTTTGATTTAAATGTAAAACAATGTTTGTTTAGTTCAGGAAAAATTTTTTCGTTTAAATTTTCCATTAAACTTTTTTTGTTGTTGAAAAAAATTGCGTTCCCAGTGTAAATAATACCACGAATTGAAATTCTGACAAGAGACAAAAAAAATTCGTTGTAAACGTGACGGGAATAAATTTCAAGTCGTCTACATTAAATTTAAAAATTTTGTTTTCTAAATTTATCCTGACTATGAAAATAATTATTCTGATTTGATAGAATGTGTGTATGTAAATTTATACTTTCGATACGAATTTGGGTTTGGAAAGAAAAGCTTCGACAGTAATATCCGAGTCCACTCCTCTCGGGATTATGACGGAAATTATCAACTAGAAATAACAAGGCCGGTTATCAGATTGCGTTATCCCGAAAACAAGGAGATTATTTAAGGATGAGATTGGATATAGTATAAATTATATAGGCATCGTGTGTCTTGGGGTATTTGATATTTAATGTGCTTACTGTTTGGGCTTTTAATTCAATGTTCAACAACCAACCAAACTTCAAAGAACCACACATTTTCATACAATCGAAATTTCATGCATTTAAATTTTTTTGAAAATTTCGTTTTTTTGTTAGTAAGTAGACAAAAAATAAGTTTCGGATATTTAAAAAATTTTATTATTTATGCCTGGGTCAAATACGACGCTGGCGCTCGCGATGCTGACGCTTCAAAATGTAAAAAAAATGTTAAACATATGGTTAAACTCGACGGCGACGCGACGGACGGTACGCTCACGACGCGTCAATGTAGAATGTATTTCTACTTTTGACGAGTTTGACGCTGCCAAATGTCAATTGTGTATCTGTCATTTTAAAAATATGTACTAAACAAATTTATGACTGCAAAAATTTGATAATTTTAAATGGATTTTGAAGAAAAATTAATTGAATTGGTCAAATACAATAAAATATTATAAGATAAAACTTCAAGAGGATATAAAAATAAAGGCAAATATAAAATTTAAAGCAGAAAAGTGAAAGAATATTGCGGAAATTTTAAATGAAACTGTTTAGTTAATATAATTTTTAAATTATGCCCTATAACTTTTATTAATTTATAAAAATTTCAATATGTCAGAAGCCGGCGACGTTTTGAGATTGCCTACCCCGCAAATTTTTAAAGCGTTCTAAGCGTTTTTGACATATTGACGCAAAAGCGTCGTGAGCGTCGTGGGCGTTGACGTCGAGATTGCCTAAGGGCCTTAAGGGGTTAAGGTCCACCCAATGAAAGCCTAGGTTGATCTCTAATGAAGTTTGAGCAATTTTACACAAAAAATAATTCAATCTTTCTATTCATCATTATTTATGAGTATGTTTTCATTTTCAGGTTATCCTTGCATCAACAACGCGTATTTGTTGCAACGACTCAAGTAAGTACCTAGTGGTGTCAAATAGTTTTTGAAATATGAGCTTTAATGGGTGAAGCTTTAAAGTAGGTATGTAAATAATGTTCTCTTCCACATTTATCGCATAGAATGATTAATTTTGTTATTCGAAGTGTTATGATCTTTTAGTTTTGAGCTAAAATAAGTCTAGTAGTAGAAAAATTTGACTGATCTTTTAAAAACAGTTAAATAATTTTTAAAAATAGAAAATCGAAGCTTATAGAATTTTCTTCTTCTTTTCTGTATATAAATCAATACCGAAACTTATTGAATAATATTTTGGAAAATAAATTATGGGAGATAAAAATTTGAGATTTTAAGGGATTATTTCTGAGAGGATTTTTTGAAACACCAATCTTAAATGATTCAAAGAGGAGATTGATAGTTTTGCATTTATTTATCCTTCTTTTAACTAATCTATTCTATTCATAAATATTAATTTTGAAAGTATGAATTTGCAAACATAAGGGTAAAAAAACAAAAGTTTTGACCCCAAAATGAGTTCAAAATATCAATATGAAGGTTTACACCAATCCGTTTTTTAATTTTCCATATAAATAACATAGAATTTTACTTTCTTTTACTACTATATAGTAAGTAAAGGAAGGATTGTAATCGGGTCGAATTTTCGATTTCAAGTTTTCACTGGAAATTCATGTTTTGAGGTCCTCTGAATACAAAAAAATTGATTTTTAGAAACATGTCTGTGTGTGACAGCGATATCGTATCGAAAGCTCTATCCAAATTTCACCAAACTTCAAATTTTCCCATCATATTAGTTACATCTTAAACCAGGTTAGGGTTCGTTCCCCTTGCGCTGCAGCCTAACGCTTATTGTACTCCTGTTCTGCTTATATATCCCTGTTGTACAAGGAATCGTGCTTATATCAGGTTTAGTATTTTGCCTAGCAGAAGCAGTCCCTGTACTAAGCTTTTTCCGCGATTTTTGCCTGTTTGGACGTCATTTATCCCATACAGCTGTCGCCACTTTGTGAGGAACATCTAGTTGTGCCGCGAAGTTTTTGGCTGAAATCGCTTTACTTTATTTTAATAGTTTTTGAGCTTTTTCAAAATTCTTAGAAACCAGCTACTATGATTTTTTTAAAACTTGTTTTTAGACTCATTAATGTCTACAACTTTTATTTAAAACTTTTTCCTGGGAAAATTGAAATAAAAAGGGTTCTGGGGTTAAGGATTATTTATTGATATATTTATGTTCATAAATAAAACTTTTTAAATAAAAGTTGTAGGCATTAATGAGTCTAAGAACAAGTTTAAAGAAAATCGTTGTAGCCGGTTGCAAAGAATTTCGAAAAAGCTGAAAAACCCTGAGAACAAAGTTTTGGTTAACCGGTTTTAGCTAAAAACTTCGCGGCACAACTAGATTCTGACTGCATGTCGTTCTGTTTATAAAGTTGTAAAGTGTCCATAGTTCCTTTAATAACAGCGAGTTTCATAAAAGAAAAACTGTGACTCCTCGTAGCAGATATTTTTATTTTTGAACTTTGAAACAGTACATTTTAATTACAATTTGAAGGAAATTTACGCTCTACAACAAAAGTTCTAAAAACCAAGTTCTTCAGAACAACCGTTTCATAGATATCAAAGGTCAAAAATAACATATATTAAAATTTTTAAATATTTCTTACAACAATTATTTTTGACCCTAGATTTTTTGAAGAATGCTGGTCTATACCAAACATGGTGAAATAGTGTATTAGTGCTGCGATCGTGAGTGTCAATGAAAGTCGCGCATGACCGAAGATGTTTAAGCGACTTTAAATAAATAAATTACAAAAACAAAAATATTTTTCATGTTATCATATTTTGATTCATATGGTTTCTCTCTTAAAAGGCTGTGTACTATTTTTTTAGATAGGCTTCTGTTTACTTTTTCGACAAATTGTATGTGAACGAGGTCACGGCTAGCAACTAGTTGAAATCATTTAGTAAAAGGCAAAATATTTAAGGTGTATAGTTCTTTATTATCTTGAGTCGTTTTTAATTATCCAAGAAGTTTTTCATCGCTAGGATTAAATGCCATTATTGTTTAGTTCTTCTTTAATGTTCACTGCCTTTATAATGGTACTTCTATTAAAGGTGATGAAAGAAATAACTACCTTTATAAATCAAATGTAAAAATTTTAAAGGACCAATGTCCATAATTTTTAGTCAGCAACTATTTAAAAGGCTGTAATTAAAGTTTGGAAACTAATTTCATAATAAAACGTTTACAAAGTTCAAACCTCAAAGCGAATTAAGCAACACAAGAAATGAACAAACATAAAAATAATTCCTTTATTTATATTTTATTATGTATACATATAAAGTTATTATATACTCGCAACAAAGTCATAAAACACGAAAATCAATTTCACAAGCTGGGAATCAGAATGAAATGAGATATATAAATGGCAACTTTTATATTCATTCTTAATAAAGTTTCAGGCTGGCACAAACATAATATATCATATCTCTGTCGTATATACGAGCTTTTAAACTTATTGTTAACGCGACATAAAAGCGCCATTCGATGATAATTCCCGTACACATGGGAAGTGTACTTTGCTACTACTTATCGCAACAAAAAGTTAATGTCGGAATGAAATCATCGTTTTTATGCCAAAAGTTTCGCTAATGTTGTTCCCAACAGCTCGATACTTTTTTTTTCCAACTTTTATATTATACCTTTATATATAAATTTATTTCTAATAATTCAATTTCGAAACGGAAGCCTCGTATTTTCTCTATCAATCAATTTTTTCTTTATATCAGATGGAATGCTTCCGAAAGGTTGATTATTGTAACGCAAAACCTAATTTTACTTTAATTATGCGCGGTTTATTTACACACATTATTCAAATTGCCAAAATTTCATGAAGGTTCCTCGTTATAAATCTATGTCTGTTACGTTTATATGAGACTTTAATTTAATTACTTTGTAAATCTCGTGTTATATATTGTGTTTGTAGACTGTACATGTAGGTATATATACGGGGTATATACGGAATGGAGATGATGTAATCGCTTTATTCGCACCAAAAAAGACATCATTGAATTCGGATTTACCTCAAGCTGTCATATTATGAAATACAATGGCAAATTTTCGGCGAAGAAAATCATTTTCTGTGTAATTATTTTGAGAAAAAAATTTTACAAAAAAATTATGACTATTGGAACTAAAAAATTCTATTGTGTTAGATAAAAATCATATAATGAAAACTTTAATTTCAACAATATTGTTTCCTTCAAAGTTCAGCTTGAAATTTACTTTTTCATTCGTTGAATGAATGGTTTATTTCACTGACACATTTTTGGTCAAACCAACCGCAATGGTTAAAAAAACTTTCGATCTTACACAGAGAAAATTCGTTGCTTTATCAAATACACAAAGAAAACCACAAAGTAGAAAAAGCTATTATGAAAAAAAAAAGTTTGATTAATCTTCAATTCTATCTATAGTAATGGCTACCCGTGACTTTGTCCATGTTAAAATTAAAAAAAAAGTAAGGTAACACAGCTTAGGCTTGCGAAAATTAATCTTTACCTAGTAAGAGAGAGCAAAAAATTCACTTTTCTGCAAGTAACAGGAAAATTTCCTAGAATATTACTTCAAAAATTAAACAAGGAAAACAAGAGTAAAACTGAACGTTGAATAATTTTTTTCAACCTATAGCAGAAGCTTTCCATGTAAAATGATGGTTGCAACTTTATAGTATGAGGAAGTTGATAAATAAGGAGTAGGACTGAAAATGTGCAAAATTTGCAATTTCCTTAGACCTTATTTTAATTTAAAAAAATAAAGAAATAAAAATAATGTTAAAAAAATCAAAGAAATTCGTATGGTTTTAGCAACTCATCAGATTAAAATCAAATAAAATGATAATGATAAGAATTAACCAATTCCAATTTTTAGTTTCAAAACTTAAACACAACACAAAAGGGTAAAACTGAACTTAAAATTGTTTTTCTACCTACTATTATAGCAGAGGCTCTTTACATTTCCATGTAGAATGATGGTTGCAACTTTATAATCTAAGGAAATTGATAATTAAGGAATTGGACTCAAAAATTGAAAAATTTGCAACCTCATTTTTGAGCTTTTTAGAGGTGGAATTTTTTTCAATACCTTACCTTCAATACCTTTTATACCAATCTTATTGTATTAGCAACATATCAGATTAAATATCAAACAAAATGATAATTATAAAAAATAACCGATACAACTTTTTGGTTTCAAAACTTGAATACAACAAAAAATTTCTTTGAACAACCCTAGTTTAGTGGAAGCTACTGGTTTTTCAAAAACACTTTCAATACCTCTATAACACTTCCTTTATTTTTATGACTGTGCTCTAAGTCTACAGCGTGCTTGTCAGTTAAATAGGTTCTATTTTATATAACACCCACTCAATGTCTGGTTCCCACAGTATAGTAACAAAAGACATTTTTAATTTGTTGGTCCAAATACAGAAACCAACTATTTAATCAATCTGTTCTTGTATAAAACTTATTTTCGAATCAATAATTGCATTTACAGTATGGAATATAATAGTAGGCAAATGTTTGTATGTCGACAGTTAGAGGACGGTTTACTTTGTTAGAGTTTCAATATTGTGTTTGTGGCCCAGCGATTAAAGTGACATTCTCACGTGCGCGAAGTCTAGGAACGAATCCTGCAATCGTATTTTTACTTTCTTTTACTACTATATAGTAAAAAAAGTATTGTAATAGGGTTGAATTTGAGTTTTCACCGGAAACACAATTTTTGAGGTACCCTGAATTAAAAAAGAGTGGTTTTTAGAAAAATTTCTGTATGCATGTGTGTCTATGTGTGATTGCGATATCGTATTAAAAGCTTTATCCGAATTTCACCCAAACTTGGAATTAAGCCAGCTTATTGCATCTAGTTGTGCCCCAAATCTTTTGGTTGAAATTGGTTGGCTGAAAGCTCAACGTTATTTAATAGATTTTTGAGTTTTTTCAAATTTTTTTGAAAATGGCTACAACGATTTTCCTTAAACTTTCCATTGTTCTTAGACTTATTGATGCCTACAACTTTTATTTGAAACTTTTTTCTGGGAAAATTCATATAATGACGGTTCTGGGGTTAAGAGTGGGAGTTCGTATATACATAGTTATAATATGTATGAATTAAGTTCGATTTATTTAGTTATAAATTGCTTATAGTTCTTTTAACCAACAACAAGTTTCATAAATGAAAGTAAAAGAAAGTACCGTGACGCCTCGCAGCAGATATTTTTGACGTGATAACGTCTTATAAATTGATGAACTATGACAGCTAGTCTGAAAAAGATCGTCTATTTTGTCACGTTCCGTTTGAGCCTGTGCGTGCAAGCGAGAACGCGATACAAGTAGACGAGAGGCATGATATTATTGTTGAATCCTAGACAACTTGTTTTGTAATATTTCACAAATACTATTCACTAAAATTCACAACACAAATTATAAATTAAAGTAAAAATAAATGTAAAAGTCACAAAACGTAAAATCCAAATTGTTAATTTTGCATCTTCGGATACGTTTTTCAAACGCCATGCGTTCGTCATTAGTGGATCAAATAGAAGTGGCTTCGAGGACACTTTAGTGCTGATTTATTTATCAAAGTAATTTTTTACTAACGTGTTTTGTGTTTTTCTTTTACAATTTACTTAATAAGATTTAATTGATTTTTTCCTTCATAATTTTCAGTTTGATTTCATTTTGAAAAAAAATTGTTATTTTCAATTCACTCTTTTGTGTTATACAAAATAACGATAATTCAGTGATAATAATTCAATTCATAAAAGTACGCAATTTTTCATCAAATAGGTGTTCTTTATGACATTATCACGTAAAACTATCGTCCGTAAACCGGCTTTACAGACAACCAATTTTTTTAATTGTATATTCGGTATTTTAAACTTCCGATCGTGAATATTTCACTAATGCTACTAGTTGAATATGACAAACTTCCATTTAACGAAAAACTTAGTAAAATGTAGAAATTGGTAAAATATGATAAATATTGTAACTCATTCTCTTAAAAATCTATATAGCGTCATAATCACTCTCATTAGCGAAACAAAACGTCATTATTTAGACCTCAAAAAACATTAATGTCAGTGATATTCAAACACAATACTAATGTAGAGTTATCAGTATTTACTAGACTAGACATAATGGTATTCTTAAAAATGTGTTCATTTGTATGCTGTAATTTCCTAGTATTTGTTTACTTACTAAGGATTCATCAAGTTAAGTAACTGGTTATGCTATAACAAGTAATGACATACCCAAAAATCAGAACTCCCTGACCGTTGTTACTGTCGACCCTTTTTCAGTGGACTTACTGAACTTTTTATTTGTTGTCAATATTTTTTCAAAATTATCATATGCTCTAAAGCTTTCACATAAAAAATAAATTGTTAACTCGTTATCAATTAAAAGTTTATAAAATTCGTGAAAATAAATAAATTGTTGCGTAAAAATTGTTTATAGTGTTTAAAAATAGTTGTTAGCGCACATTCATAAAAAATTCATTAAAAGCATTTTAAAAAAATCATCAAATTGGAGCTGTCCCTGAGGACTAAGAAGTTAAAATCATTGACTCGACAATTGGGAATTTGAAAAAAAATGATTTTTTTAAAATGTATTTTAAAACTTTATCTATACTAATATATAAAATTGAAGAGTTTGTTTGTTTGTTTGTTTGTTTGTTTGTTTGATTGGTTAAACGGGCTAATCTCAGGAACTACTGGTTCGAGTTGAAAAATTCTTTTAATGTTGGATAGCCTAATTATCGGGGAAGGCTTTAGGCTATATAACATCACGCTACGACCAATAGGAGCAGAGCATCGATGGAAAATGTTGCAAAAATCAGGAAAATTTTTTTCTTTTGAGAGCGTTCGTGGCCTGCCCTGCGTAAACGATTAAAGTTACGCAAAAATCATGTAGAGCAAAATTGTTCCTCTTAAAAAGTTCTACAAAAAAGTCCGCGACGACATATGTCTATCTTTTACGGTTAGCCCGCTATAACCTTTTTAATGGTTGTTAAGGTTGTTTCAAAAATAATTCATTATTTGCGAAATTGTTTTTAGAAACATATTATTAATTCTTACCCAAATAAATATGACTTTTAATAAAAATTTGTTAATGTTATTTTCACTAGATCAACAACATTCATTTGTTATGCATAGTGTTGTTCGCTGGGCACTTTAGAGTAACTTATATATTATTATTTTTTTTTATTGTGTTCACTTTTGATTTTTTTTTTGATTTTTCTCCTTTATTGGATACACTTTATTTAAAAACTGTAAGAATATTTTTTAATACGGGAAAATGTCTAATTTACCCGGGAAATTGAAAAACGAGTTGGAGAAAAGAATTATGCATAAACTCTATTTTTAGTTGAAAATGAATTTTGGTGATATTTAAGTATGATGATAGCTAACTATGTGAATCATTATCTGGAATACGTTTTATTTCGGAAACGTTTCTCATTTTATTGGGAAAATAGAGAAAAATTGATTCGAAGAAAAATAATGCTGAAACTAAACATTTTTATCTGATTACAATATATTTATAGTAATAACTCATAAGGTCCTCAAGGCAAAATCATAATTTTTCTTTTCATACAGTCCAATTTTTATCCAGGAAAAATGTATGTTCCTGTAGGATAGATACGTTTTTGTTTTTCACAGAACACAAGATTACCATAATTTTTTGCAGTATGATGGTTTAAGAGACAGTGAATTATATGGGCTACTTTTTATGTTAGAATATTGTACGGTTCCCGTAGGATAGGCTAAAAATAGAATCTTTCAGGAACTGAGTATTTCAAAAGAGTTTTCTAAAAGTTTATGAATAAGAGTTTTAACGAATTTTCCTCAGGAAAGCTTGATCTCTTTTTTATCCAGGAAAAATGTTCTACTCCCGTAGGATAGATATATTTTTGTTTTTCACAGAGTAAAAGATAGAGATGATTTTTTGCAATATGATAGTTGAGTGATCAGATAATAATATAGATTATTTCTTATGCCAGAATAATGCACGGTGCTCAAAGGATAGCATGATAGTTGTCTCCTGCGGGAACCGTGTGTTAAAAAAAAGGTCGTGAAATAGATCTTTAAAGTTCGTGAAATAGCGTTTTAACACATTTTCTTTTTAGGATTAAAATAAAAATTACAATTTTCACTTGAAGATATGATTTTTTATTTAACATCCGAAAAATAATGAAAATTTTTGAAACGTTGAAATTTCTTTCATTGTTAATTTTCGAATACATATTTAGAATTTAGCGTGTTAAATTACATTTAAAAAATCAACAATTAAATTTTCAACTTTTCTTTTCAAAACTCCCCATTCTTTAAAATATGTTAGGCCTTTTAAGTGAGCGCTTGCGCTTTTCCTTCTCAATATTTGTGTACTTCTAACTTTTTTTCAGTAGTCAGTACTGAGCTGATTCATAGATCATTAGACATTCAGGCATTCAGCTCCTTGCAATATATTATATCAGACACAGAAGTACAAGTTTAAAATATATTATTTGTTACAACGGTTACTGGCGTTGCAATAATCAAATAACATTTAAATTTTTTTTACGTTACTCTTTGTTTAAGTTTCATATATTCTTTTTTCTTCATTATATTTTTAGTTTACATACGTAAATTTTATCAATAAAACACCCCAGTAGTGTTATGCAGCGTTCCTTTATTATTCCCGTTCCCGTGACATTTTCTACTATAGTTCCACTCTTACTGATCATAGTGTGATGTACCTAAGATAGCTCATGAGTCATGTTATACTTTTAACGTTACAGACCAAGGTTACAGACATACAATGTTTTTCTTGGTTTCGTTCGCGTGGTTTTAAATTAGCATTATAGGTACCAAATTTTATCTCTTCAATGGTTCTTAAGTGATTTGTGGATAAAACAAAGAAAGTTTCAACTCCTTTAGAATTATGCTATAGGTTCCCCACTGTTAACCCTCTCTCACTCTTATGTGACGCAGACGGAGTTGCGCGGGTCAGCTAGTTATTAATAATAATGATATTTAATGCGAAAGACTTGAAAACATTTTTTTTTCAATTAATTATAAGCAATTAAAAATTGATAAAATTTAAATAAAAATCACGTGACTGTGAACGCGCCACGATTGGTCACCAAAGTTTTGACGTCATAATGGTAGTGCTATTTAATAACAATAGAGCGTTTACGGCTATTACGTGTGATTTTTTTGTCAATAATATTGAAAATTTACTGCTAAAAAACGTTTTAACCATGACAACAGAATTATATAGAACAAAACATTGTATGAAAACTACCATTACGACGTCACACATGCTCGGATTTGTTCGGGAGCTGTCGGCGTATCTCCGGTGTTGGATTTAAAAATTTATTTTTATTTTGATATAAATTTAGAATTATTGCGAAAAAATAAAAATACTTTTGTTATAAAACTTAAATATGATCTTTCCATTTATCACAAAAAAAAAAAATCAAAAGCCTAATTGTCAACCTCAAACCAAACAGAGACCGTTTTCCTAGTTGTATTATAAGAATTTTACAAAGGATTTCTTTCTTCTTAACATTATACAACAATCTTTAGTCTTGCTAATATTTATATAGTACAAGATTTAAATTACTTCAATTGAATTAAATTACTTATCTCAAATCTCATAATATATTCTATGTGAAGAATTCTTCGCTCGATGAGCGACGAAAAACGTAATGTTGTCGTCGTACATTTCATCACCATAGTGTAGTTATAATTATTCATTATACCAATTGTAAGTGCAAATATTAGCGATTTTAATTATGAAATTCCAGCGACAGCGTTCCAGTAATTGCAAATGATGAAAATGAACAAGTCGCGTCGACGACGACTTTTTGCTCGTCTCTCTATCATATTTATTATGAAAATTTAAAGCGCTAATGAATTTACAAAGCTCGAATAATTGAAATGTAATTAATAAATATGAGCATAGAGTCGATAAAGGAAATTTTCGCTGTTATAATAATATAATATAATATGTGCACGTGATTTTTGCTAGGTCATGATGCATTTTCGTGGTTTCGCTTGCATCAAACACGAAACAAACAAACAGACAAACAACGTGCGCTTTTAGGCTTTAATTAGATTTGATTAATTAAACTTGTCAATACACATGGTGGTGCGTGTACGAGAAATGATTGACAGCGGACCGATAATTGCATTGTGTTCGACTCGTACTAATTAATAATTTGCATCAAATTGCCGTGCAATGAAACATGAACGAAATGCAGCTCGAATCAAATGAAACTTTGTTTGTCTCTATTTGATGGATTTGATGAAAAAAACCGGACGTTCTAGGCAATTTTACTGGCGAATTGAGGCGTGTGGGAACTTTGTTGTTTGTTCAATCAATAATTTAAGAGAAGCTGGTGAAAATAAACAGAGGCCAGTTTGAAAATATTTGAGGATAAATAGAGGAAATGTGCAAATAGACCGTAGATTTTTAATGGAGGAAAACTATCAAGCAAAAAGTTTTTTCTCTATTATTCTCATATACTTTTGAAATTTGTTTTTTAGAATATATTTTTGGTAATTACTCCCTTTAGAACTAATTTGTTAGGATAGCATGGCTAGGATATTGTAACGCTTTTACAGGTTCTTGGATTTGTGTTTAATGACGACACATTTATTTTTAACAAATGTTTATTTATTTATCTTACACTATTTACACTTTATTTAATACTCGCGATTTATAATTCACGATGTCGATTTATTTAAGACTGTTCACGTTCACGATTTATTTTAGGACTCAACTGCTTGTGCTTGTCGTCCTCTTATTTAGGAACTCAGAATTCTTCTAGAACATTCGATTCTATTGGGTTAATGCAAAAGTTTTGACGTTTTTGTGTGATCCCAACGAAAAAAAAAATTCTCGGAACTGACGAATAATAACTGTTTTGAAATGATCCTATTGTATAAAGGATGCTCCCCTTGAACTTTCTATGGTGTTTTGTCCCAGCTAGGGTAAAGTAAAGACCCCTTATATTTTTTCAAAATGTCGGTCGATACAGTGCATTTACGTCAGTTTACTGTATGAATTCCGTAAAGGCAATACTGCAACTGTGACAACCAAAAACATTTGCGATGTGTATGGAACAGATGTCATCAAAGTTTGACTAACACAAAGATGGTTTATAAAATTCCGATCTGGGGATTTTTCATTAATCGATAAACCACGGGAAGATCGCGTTGAAGATGGGATATTATTGATTTAAAAAACAATAATAATATTTAAAAAAATAAAAAACGTCAAAACTTTTGCATCAACCTAATATTATTCCTTGGCCCTAACTTTCTATATTTCTTGGAACAATTCGTTGCCAACACTTTCTATTTTTCTTGGAACAATAGAATGTGCTAGAAGCTTCGTTTTCCTTTTAATTCACCGAGTAATCCTTTGGTCAGACCCTCGCGGCAGGTGGTCTCAAAGACTTCTTGAGAAAAGATGTTCGAAAATGTTCCGCCCGGTCACTCCCATCCTAGAACTACGCCGCGCTGCTCCCTCATTGGCTAGTTGATTGGACAAGTGATACTCCCACACTCACAAAATGGCGACACTCCTCCACCTTTAAGCTCCTTGACTGTGACAATATTGTTATTATGTACTCTCTAAACATGAATCAGTGATTTTTTACTGACTGTAAGTGCATATTTACTTTTTATCAAACCTAAAATCGAACTACCTGGAATAAGTGAATACTCACAATATAAATCATCATGTAAATCTAAGAATTCAGAGTTTCGGTATGTCGTTAAAAAATCCACTATTTGAAGACAAGAATATCCATTATTTTAATAAGTGAATATGAAGTTCACTTTCACGATAGTGAAATTAATACCTTATTGAATAAGTTGAATTTACAATCTATACTAGTGGTTCCTAAACTTTTTCGACCCATGGGCCTTTTTTATAGTCAATAGTTACCTATGGACTCCCATAAGGAAAAAAGCTATATAAATACATAGTATAAAAATAACAATTGAAAAAAACATTTTCTTGAAGAAGTGCTTTAAATCTTTAGTTCAGGGCTGAATGAAGAGCCCTAAAGGTTTAAGTGTTGGCAGTAAACACGCTAATTTTCATCTCTGTTTAGCAATTTTGCAGGATTTTAAGAAGAAATAAAAAATGTAGAAAAATATTTTAAATTTTCGTTGTGAAAACATTGCTTAAAACAACTTCAGTTAGAGGATATACAATTAGAACTTTGTACATATCTGTTATATTCATAAGATTTTTCTAGAGTTAGTTTGTGGCTGTAAAGTGCGTGTAAATATTTGGAAAAAATTTAAAAGTAAAGCTCGTTTTAGCTCTCTTATTCATATGGAATTCCATAAACTTTGTTTAACTTGTAGATTTGTACCTAATATTAATTTGTAAATGTAAAGTGAATGCAAATTACACATACTATATTGCTTGTTGTAATACTACAAAACGCTACAGTATACTACATATAGTTGAACTTAATGTATCAAGGCTGGTTTTTGACGTGATAACGTCTTATAAATTGATGAACTACGACAGCAAGTCTGAAAAAGAACGGCCATTTTGTCACGTGCCATTTGAACCTGTGCGTGCAAGTGAGAACGCGATACAAGAGATAGAGAAGCACGATATTATTGTTGAATCCTAGGCAACGTGTTTTGGTTTTTTTCGTATATTTTGTATGCACTTCAATTAACTGTTTTTCTCAAAACAGCAGCAAAAATGGTAATTAATTCTTACATTTAAAGAATAATATGACTATAATTGTTCGTGATTATATTTAAGCAAATTATTTAAATTAAATTTGCAAAAACTGTAAATAATATTTGAAATTTAAAAATTAATGTTTCAACCAGTTTTAACAATATTTGCTTATGTCAAATTATTATTATTGATAATAATAACTATGATTAATTAATACGTGCAAGCGGAACACCGCCACGCGAGCGATTTCGATAACTATAATCAACTATGCCTCGTATTCAATAATTATTGAATCCTATACAACGTGTTTTGTGTTTTTTTCTACAATTTACTTAATAAGATTTAATTAATTTCCTTCATAATTTTCAGTCTGATTTTATTTTGAAAAAATTGTTAATTTTCAATTAACTCCTTCTTTGTATTATACAAAATAATGATAATTCAGTGATAATAATTGAATTCAATTCATAAATGTATTCAATTTTTCATCAATGTTTCACTATGACGTTATCACGTAAAATTATCGTCCGTAAACCGACTTTACAGACAACCAATTTTTATCTTTAACTTTGTCTGTCGCATATTTTTAGTAGATACTATGTTTCTTTTTATTTGCATTCTATTTTATTAAATTTACTTACTAAATTTTATCAAATATTAAATTCAAAAAATTGCCTTTCTTGATAAAATATCCAGTTGATGTTTAGAACACCTTAGAGCTATTTGTAAAATTATTAGACCAAGAAATAATAGATTTAGGAAAAGCTCAAAAATAAAATAATAGAACCTGTAGTTTGGCAAGTATGAACTTAGAATACCAAAGATAGACAGAAAGATTTTATTCTTTATAGATAGAAATATGAAAAAGTGAGGTAAAGCACTAATTGAAACATTTTCTCAAAGCTCCACGAAAGACATTGATTAGAGTCTCGTTTCAGTTAAAATAAAAATTTAAGAGGATAATAATACAGACTATTGACGAAAAGTAAACAAACCCCATCCCATGCACGTTTGTTGTGCCTTATTTGTTTGTTTAGGTCGCATGTTTTGTGAGCAAACACACAACGGGTGAGCTTATTTTTATTTCAAAGCTTAAAGCTTGGGAAAACACCATCGACCGAAAACGGGGAGGACGAGATGGGACGCGAGTGTTTGAAACAAGTTAATATGTCCTAAGCGAATTATCGAGTACTTAAATGAAATAACGTCATTTGTATAAAATACGATAGAGATAAAGTTTCCTGTACCAAATATGGATTATCAGAGTATTAACAGTCGATGGTTTACGATTAATTGGACAATTAATTAATTGAATTTGACAAATATTAACAATCGATGGTTAATGATTAAATTTGGCAAAGAATCAAATAAATGTGAAGTTTTGAGTTTACTCAAGTTTAACTAAAAATCAAACAGAAACTGAAGCTTAGCAAAACTTTGATCAAACTTAACCGGCAAATTTTAAATTTCGTTAGCATCGCACATGCAGGAAGACAAAATTGCACATAGTCAACACAAATTACCTACGATCAGTTTGAACAAACCAAGCTGTAAAAAGCTTGCGAGAAAAGTTCGTTTTCAGCATAATTCCGCCCCATACTTTGATAGTTTTGCTTTCGTTGCGACAAAAGCTCAAACACACAAGCGCTTTATGTCCAACGCTCATCCTTCACTTTTACGTTACAATAACGAATCCTCACACACATCCAAATCCTAAATGATTGATTCGATCGAGAAACGCCAGTGCTGTTTTATTATTCAATCAAGCTGAACGCGCGGTGCTCAAACTTTCCAGGCTTCAATGCACACAATGGATTCAATCAAAATTCGAATATCTGAGCTTTATCCGATTCATATCAATTTTTCCTTGCCCCATATTATACAATAATTTAAAATTCATTATTCCAAAAAAAAAAAAAATCCTTGTCATTATGATCATCGTTCAAATAATAAAAAACCTCTTTCAATTTATTATTATATGACTTCCAATTAATTTTGAAAGCGAAGCAATAAATCGAGGGACGAGGCAAAAAATTATTTCCAATTTAAGATAATACGCATTCATTCGAAAAATGTCTTAAAGATAAAAATGCTCGTTTATGAATAACGACTTTCCAATTGAAAACACAAAAAGAATTATTTACCTCTTATAAATTCCAGTAAAAAAAATATTAATGAGTCTTAAAATTTATTGCAAAAATTAGCATTTAAAAAATGCATTTTCTAGATTACGGTGGACGAAACAAAATAACGTTTAGAAAAGCGAGTCGAATGGAAATAATTAATGTGAGGCTTAAGAAGACGTGCCGTGTTTTCTCTCGTAAACTGGGATAAAAAGAAATATATAGATACCAGTAAGAGATAAGGCCATGCGATAATTTGTTCCCAACTAAAGCTTTGCATTTATAGTCTATATCTTACCACGATTACACGGTACAAAACTAAAATATTCTCTGTGTAAAATTACTTGTACAACTTTTCTGCTGTAATTGTATGTGAAATATTTAAATTTTGCCTAAAATTCAATTGGTTCCATGCTTATTATTTGATTTAACCTATACGTGACAGGCATTCAAATCACTTGATTAAATCAAAAAGCTTAAGCTGCATTCAGTTTTCAATTACGTTATGTTCATACATACATTAAACTCGCATTAAATTAACCCAATTTTCGAACGTTTTTCGAATACGTTTTACGAGTTAAATCCCACCATCGTCTAGAATATGGCAAATATCTACATTTGACATAAAAAAAAATTCTATTGAAATTTTAAAATTCACAACGTGATTTCTTTCACGAGTCCCTAAAGCAAGGTAAATTTGGTTGGAACTTGGCCAGCTTTTATTCCTGTCTAAAATATATTTTAAGAAATACACAAACATCTCTAAAACGGATAATGTTAAAGATTAAAAAGACGATAGGTCAGTCAAAATCTATACCAATAATAAGATTGAAAATTTCTGCTTTTTGAAAAGTTATATAATAAAAACGTTACGTGTTACCTGCGCGAGGGAACAAAAACAGAATTATTTTTCTTAGCCGAGATTTTATCTTATCTAAAAAATATCAGGTATTTTGATGAACACTCTTTATTACCTACAATTTCGTATATTTTATACAAAAAATAAATGCTATTTAAATTGTAATTTTTGCCTGTTTGTTCTTGGCAAATTTGAAAACGACTAGTCCGATTTGGAAGAAATTTTCACATACAGGTAGTAAACATTACAAAAAGTGCTTTTTATTCTGAAAATATTTTGATTTTCTGAGGAAAAAAATAAAAACTAAAAAAAAACTGTGCAACGAAAAACATACATCACTAAACTTGAAAACGCTCAGCGAAGCGGGCGGGGATCAGCTAGTCAACAATTAATTTGCAAAACATGATGTATCTTTGTTTTTAAGGTTTGTACTCATTAGGGCTATGTATTCTCAAGTTTGCAACTCTCAAAAAGGTGTGAAAAAATTTTAATACAGGAAAACCCATACAGGAAATTTTTGAACTTTTTTCAGATTCTGCTCGGTATCTCCTAATCCATGCATTTTTTCTTCCAAAGCTATTCTATACGTTTTTAACGAGCATTAAATTTGTTACAATTTAAGCCCAACCAAAGCTCTGCAGGGCAATGGGTTACTGAGCTACCGCACTTTGAAATTAGGCTTGTTTTTTTCCAAAATAGAAAATGATAGTGTTAGACCTTTTTTGGATCGAAGTTACGTCGAAACCATTGATCCTACAGGCAGAACTTATAAGATATAATGTGTAGACAATTTAACTAGCTTTAAATTAATTGCAAAGTGGGGTCTATAAGCCTTGTAGTTCACCTTAAAATTTTTTGAAAACCATTATAAGGTAAAATCACATTTCGGTGGGTACTCCAGTATTGGCGGATCGTCAAAGTTGTCTTGAGGCTCGTCACCGTCGCGTCGTCTTCTTCAATGAGGATAAGAGGTTTACTCGTGGATCTGATACTGAACCGATCACGAATCAATCCAAGTGGATTTAGGATAATCGCCAAACGCATACACGCTTATGAACTGATTTAGGGTTATTTTTCGTGCACAAGTTGAAAATGTTTGGAAGTAAGACGAAGATTAACGAGAACCCACAAAAATTGTTAAATGAATTGAACGTTGACAGACGTTGATGCCCAGTTCATACGAGTCAACTTTAGTAGACAGATTTTAGTTGATCGATTTGAAAGTTGAATGAAAAACCTAGTGTGATGACTCGTTCAAACTTTTTTTGATTCACTAAAAAGTTGATCACGGTTCTCACACGAGCTTCTTCATTCAACTTTTTTTGATCAACTAAAAACGGGCAACTAAAGTTGATTCGTGTAAACGCGCATGACAGCAAAACTGGATTTTTAATTAGCCACAATTTAGCAAACTGTGCATGAGTAAGAGATGCGCATGAGTAAGAGAATCGAATTTTTCATCCTAACAAAAATCCGTCTTGAACTGATTCGTTATCGGTTCAGTATGGTATCCGCAAACGAACTCAACGACAGCATTCTTGCCCATTTCCAGTATTTTTTTTTATATTTCCCATTTCCCTCTGCGGGGGCGGGAGGTTGCCGACTGGCATTGTGGATGAGTCCAGCCGAGGTCATACATGTTTAAAAATCACTTCATGCAATTGAACATTAAATTTCGCTGACTTTGGACTTAATTATTATATTTCACAAATACCACTTAAAATTCACAACACAAATTATAAATACAAGTAACGTAAATGTAAAAATCACAAACAAAAAATCCAAATTGTTAATTTTGTCAATTCAGTGAGTGAATCAGCACGAAATTGTCCTCGACGACACTTCAATTTGATCCACTGATGACGAACCCATGGCCTTTGAAATTCGTACCTGGAGATACAAAATTAACAATTTGGATTTTTCGTTTGTGATTTTTACATTTACTTTACTTTAATTTATAATTTGTGTTGTGAATTTTAGTGAGTAGTATTTGTGAAATAAACTTCATGTAACAAAAACATGTTTAGGAACATTTCTGGAAAAATGCAATTTTACCTTATATGGGGTTTTTTAAGATTTTTAAAAATGCTCTTAAAAAACAAACAGATTAGCTTTTGATGAAGAATGCATGAATTAAGAAATACCAAGCAGAATCTGAAACAAGTTCAAAAATGTCACGGTTTTTCCTTTATAAAAAATTTTCCACAACTTTTTGAGAGTTGCAAATTTGAAAATGCATAGCCCTAAGAGATTTTTTATGTCGATTTTGACTGGCCTTTAGGTTAACCGTTAACATTTGATCTTAATAAAATAAAATCATTCAAAAAAGTGGTTCCGATATAAAGAATATAACAAAAACCAAAACCAGTTTTTTTTTAATATTCAAATTGGTCGATGTCTTCCCGTCGAAATCTTTAAATTTTATTTGTTGTCCCCGAGGTAATGCCAACCATTTTCAATATACACAACATCATTTAAACCACTCCAAACAAATTGCATATGGGAATTGCGAGAGCAAAAATTTATCTCAACTCCTTTCAACATTTCTTTTTTTTTTTTTTTAAATTTTTCTCCTTAAATCAGTCACGAAAAACGACAGAGCATTTGTTTCCAATACAAATATAGTTTCAAATTAATTTTTCTTCGCCCATAGCGACTACAACCCTGTCGTTCACCATCCCCTTAGTTCCACTACTCACATTCAAACAAACCGCAAACACATGGCCAAACAACTTTTTTATTATAGCATTTGTTTGAACATTTTTCAACTAAGAAACGGAAAAATCTCTCAAGGGCAGTAAAAAAAAATCATTCATCCTACACGAAATTGGCTTAAACTACCCCGAGGAAAAACAATAGGCGGTCGTATCAATTTCTTCAAGTCATTATTTTCATTGAACAAATCAAAAAAGCAATAGGAAATGTTTCTTTATTTTCTAGTTTTTTAAGAGACAAAAAGCCAATTTTTTAAAAAATTTTAAATTGAATTTTTGAGTATTTAATATATTTATTTTCTTCTTAAAGCTCGTTTATAGCTTAAGGAATTTTTTGTTATACTTTCAAGATTTATTTAAGTTCTATACAAAAAAATGAGTAATGAGATAAATAAGTTGCAGATGAGCACAGCAATTTATTTCGTCGATTATTCAAAAAGTTCTCGCTGGCGTCTTAAAAGCTTTTCAATACAAGCTCGCTATATTCCGATACACTCAAGCTGTTTAAATATTGCTCCCGTTGCGACAAGCTTTACTATGGTGCTAGCGAAATCAATCTCGTCAATAGCGCGAAAGCGCATACATTAAGCTTCAAAGCTGTCACTGTTACATAGGAAGCTTGATGCAAATAAATATTTTTCCGTAAACATAATTATTTATAAAACCAAATTGATTTCTGTCCACTTTTCATAGACCATCACATATAATATGTTTATAAGGAAAACTAATAAAACCAATTTCATTCACTCGTCCTTGGTTATACTCAAAATGTTTCATTTCATCAAAATTTACTTCATTTCTTATTTAGTCCCATTCTATTGATATTCAATGATAAGAATTTCTTTTTCCTCTCGTTCTTTCTCAATAACTCGAGATATATTCAATATGAACATTGTTCGAAGGAAATCTTGACTTCTTGATCTATCTAAGGGTTGCGGTTATTTAATACAAACTCTTTCATTTAGAAAACGTTTGCTCGGGACTCGGGATTTTTATTTTTTTCCAAACATTTCAAACCAGCATCCATTGTGTCGTGATATTGGCTTGGGTTTCAAGAGATAAATTCATACAGCATGTTTTTACAAGACAATATCGATTAGAAAATAAAGTATTTGTTAAAATAAAACTAATAAAACCGATCAAAGTTCCGGACAAAATTGGAAATTATAACAATCGAACCGTAAATAATTTGTACAAAGTAAGTTGCAAACGTGAATCTCAATATAATAGTGTAATACAAAAAGTAGATGAACTTGACTGAAATGCAAACTTTCATATTTAATACACATGGTCGTTGATAAAATAATGTTACATAAAAAGATGAAATATAAAACGACAAAATGACATACAATTTTGCTCTTTTAAATGCATTCGTATTAAGAGAAAATTTCAAAAGATTCATAATAATACAACTAGTGTAAATCTTCATCTGTAAAAATTAATTTTTCTTAATTGGTCTTGCAAAAACTTGAAAAAGCTCGACCGATTTGAATTTTTTTTTTTCAATTTAGGGGTGGAAAAAAGTGTAGACAAAACAGATGAAAAATCGAAAAAATAGAAATTGTTAATTTTATACAACTTCGAGTTACTAACAATTAATTTTTAAAATGTTTAACAGCATAACTCTTATTTCTTGCAGTTGTCCTTAAATTATAAATTATTGAAGTTATACTTCTTTAGGCGCGTTATGAAAAAATGATGAGAGTGAAATTTTTAGATGGGCGGCCATCTTGAGACAAAAATTAACAAAATGAATTTGGCCACAAAACCACTCGGTTTCTTGGCGCGCGTAAATTGAATTTTTGTTTTATTTATTTATTTTTATATTTAAATTAAAAATAATTATATATACAAATGATGTTATTAAAAAATAAGTTATTACTTTTCTCGAATTTTGCAGTAGTTGTTAAACAATTTTCAGGTTAGTGATGAAAATGACGTCTGCATTTGATGCATATTCTTAGTTATCACAAAATCTGGATTTCTGAAATGATTCAACCATCTTAGAATAATAATTTAGTAACACAAGATAAGAATAAGATTAAAACATTTACTTTGACAAGTAGCTACTTACTTTATTGCGCAATTTCTATGAAGCTTCGTTTTCATGACATGCATGAATTGTTAACCAGAAAAATGATCCTGACAAATTTTATAAACGCCTGGCAGCTTTCTTTGGATATTATTTATTGATATAAAAAAAATATTATTCTCTTAATTTTATTTTTAATAATTATATCTTTAAATATATATATTATTATTATTATTAAATATTAATTTACAATTTTTAAAAATTTATTATTTGAATTTAATTAATAAAAACTAATTTTTAATGATGCCAAAGAAGTATAACTTCTCACGCGCGTACATAAGTACACGCAACCACTTTTTTATTATTATTTTCAACATCAAAATTTATGATAGCATACACTGTAATAGGTTTTCAAAAAGGCCACGATAAACTTTTTTTCCCGGAAAAACGAACCTTTCCTGTGGAATACTTTTGGAACATTAATGTAAACTTTTGTTCATTATTTTACGCTTCTCTCATGCAGAAACAGAGCGATAATTAAACGTGGTTTTTCATATAAAGATACTTTATAAGACAATGGATTCAAAAAATTACTATAATCTGGAATGGTAGCCGATTCTATGGGATAAATAACCCCTAGTATAAAAAGTCGAACGCATTTTAATAAAATTTTGTTAAAAATAACTCAATACTTAAAAGAATACATTGATTATTATGGATTCCAAAAAATTCACCTTTCCTGTAGGATAGCTACTAAAGCATTATACTAAAATTATTGATTTGCTTTAATGACATATAGTAGGAACTGGTTTTAGGTTTTAAAGTAGGTAATGCAAATTTATTTTGTCTGAAGGCCTGAGGGATAACTAATATCTTCCGGGGAAAAAAGTTTAACGGGTTATGTTGCACTTTCTTTGAAATCAACCTTACCTTAATTAATGACTTGGAATTTATTTCAAGATATTAATTGTTTTGTAAAATACACGGTTATAATTTGGTACGATTCAAATTTATAGACTAGTGCTTTTTGCTTTGAACATGATAAAAAGGGAACAAAATTATAGTAGGATGAAACCCATTGGAAAAAGAAGAGAATATAACAAAAATGAAAATAAAAATAAATTATGTTCGATCTGAAGTGAGGAAGTGGAAAGGGGGTGGGGGCAGTTAAGGGTAAAAACGGTTTTTCTCGATTTCCGACAAAACTATAAGTCCTATGGAAAAAAGTTAAATAGCAACGCTGTAGATAATAAGTAGTAGTTCACTTTTTGTGCTAACACCTTTTTAATATAACCTCAAAATTTATGCAAAAAATTCCAATAACAAAAGTTTTGGTTTTTTATTTTTTAGTTTATATTTTCATGAAATTTGGCAAAAACTTACCTCTTAATGTCCCAAAAATACTGTAATTTTTTTGTAAAAGATAAAAATAAAAAACCAAAAACTTGGTTATTGGAATTTTTCACATAAATTTTGAGGTTAAATATTAAAAAAGGTGTTAGCACAAAAAGTGTAGATCTACTTATTTTGTTATTATCTGCAGCGTTGCTATTTAACTTTTTTCCATAAGACTTATAGTTTTGTCGAAAATCGAGATAAACCGTTTCTACTCTTACCCTCCCCCCTTTCCACTTCCCCACCTCAGATAGACCTTAATTTATTTTTCCTTTCATTTTTGTTATATTCTCTTTCTTTTCCAATGGGTTTCATCCTACTATAATTTTATTTATTTTCAAAAATTATTTTCCCTAGTCTATTAATAAAGTTACACTCAGCAAAGAGGGTGGGTATTATTGTAAAAAAATCAAATAGTCATTTTTTTTATAAACTTTGTCTACATGATCTGCACAGTAGTGCAATAAGTGCGTCAGATCATAGAAGGTTTCTTGGGGGAATGGTCCCAGCGAGCCACTTCGGCACATTTATTTCACTCTAGAATCTATCCGGGCGATCTGTTGGGTTCTATCTCTTTAATCTCCGTATTACTTTACTAATGTCTATAAATTTCCAGCTAGGGTGTTTGGGTGGTTATCTAATTTTTCCATATATTTTGTGCTATATTTTTGGATCTCTTTTTTCACTGTTGCCATTTCGGTATCATCGTGGATCCTGTTGTTGTTGATGTAGTAGGGAGCGTCAATAAAATTTCGGATAGTTTTTCTATGGAGCAATATTTCTTTGTTGGAGTTAGAAGTGTAGACACATAATCATTAAATATAAAACTAGTTAGAAATTCTTAAAGTTCAAGAGTGTTGAAATGAATAAAATACGAACCCAATATAAAATCATATTTAATATATTTATAATAAGTGCTGAATACCTTATGCCAATTTATATTAAATTTTCCTAAGCGATATTTTTATCAATTCTATTGGATTTGATATCGATTTAATTAAGTATTTAGTTAATTACATTTTAGACATTTAATTTTGGATACCAGCGAAGGATAATTTTTTAATTTAGAGTAACTCTTCAAGTTCTCAACTTATTAAACTTTGAACATTTAATTATTATACTTTTATAACTTTGATAAATATCGAAACTAAGAATTAGGTAATAGCTTCCAGAGAGAGAAGGTGTCCCGGGTCTTCTTCTCCGGGTTTGTTCATTTTGAAAAAAAATGTTATTCGTCATCAAAACCTAAGTAACTTATCGTTAATTTTATTAAAAGAAAAACATTTTTAGAGGTTGAAACACACCCCTAAAGTTACTCTTGTGGCTGTAGTTTTACCTATTTTTGTAAATTTGTATTATTATTGTATTATTGGGTAATTATTATCATTTTTGAAAATGCAACAATTAGGAACACTTTTTGTGAACATTTAAGGTGATACCCCTTACAATTCCAAGGGGGTTACACTTTGGACTTACTAACAGGACAGAAATATGAAGAATTTTTTTGCATTTTCAACTTTAACCTAGTAAATTCGGATCAAATGTCTCACCAAATGCTGGCCTAATAAAAATTTAATCTAACAATTAAAAACTTTTGAATTTTTCTCTTTCAAAGCAACATCGAGAATTTGTGACTATAGAAATCCATAAAAGAGATCCTTTAATCTAGTTTATCTCATTCGGTGAGTGCAGGTGGCTGGAATATAAAATTGCTATTATCAACATTCAATTTTTATAAATGATTTTATTGGCCATCAGGAAGTGAAAATCCTATAAACCAATCGGATGGCAGGCATTTTTATGTTTAAAAAAATACCTATACCTATACATAATAGTTTAAGAGCTAGCAACGTTTTCGAGAGAGTATTTTAGGTCGGCCAGTTTTTATATATGTTATCTCTCGCACTATCCCGGACATCATACGGGCTGGCGTCTGGCTGTCGGGAGGGGTTGCGTTTATTATTGCGCATCACAACTATGACAGGTAAAATATTGAAATTTTCAGAAAAAAGAAAAAGTTTCAGATAAAATTTGTAGAAAATAACATTTTAAATAAAAAATGTCCAGTGGCTAGTTTGCCCGCTACAGGCTTGGAAAGGCTGGCTCGACCTGACGTCACTTGAGTAGCCGACCGTTCAGAGATACAGCCGTTGTGCCGACATGTATACAATGAGTTTTACAAGCTTGTAGCGGGCAAACTAGCAACTTTACGAAAATTAGTCACTGGACATTTTTTATGTAAATTGTTATCTGCTACAAATTTTATCTGAAATTTTTTGTTTTTTTTGAAAATTTCAATATTTTACCTGGCATAGGTGCATTAATAAACACAACCCCTCCCGACAGTCAGACAGCCCCCCAGTATGATGTCCGGGATAGTGCGAGAGATAACATATATAAAAACTGGCCGACCTAAAATTCTTCGTTTTTCGACGTCGCTAGCTTTCGTACTATAAGAGGTATAGTTTTATAATGTTTTGAAGAATCATTGGAAATGAAATAAATTACTAATAACTAATAAGTTCACCCTTAGATAGATCAATATTTTGAGTTGAGACCCCACGAAAAATTTGTAGTATGTCAAAAGCGTGGGAACCCTAAGCAGTTTGGAAATTCCTGCCTTAGTCCAATAAAAGTGTGACAACCAGCTTTTACTGCTTACTATTCAGAACTTAAAAAATTTATTAACTGTAGCACATAGTTACTTACAAGCAAAATAATATAAATACCTAATTATAAAATTTTATTTTGTTGTTAATTTAATATCCAACTAATATTTATTTCAAAAATGAAATTAATGTTAAGCAATCAATTTTCGATTAGATAGAAAATTAAATAACTCTACTTAATCAAAATTCAATTACCTACTGATAATTCGTGTCCTTCATTCTTAAAATTGTATCAATCAGTAAACTTTGGGCTGAAAGGATTGGTAATTTTATCAATTTTTGAATGTATAAAGTATTTCATACATACAACAACCTTTTATTAAAAGCGTTAAAGCTCCGTTTTTCAGCTAACCTATCAAAAACTTAAATGTAATATAAACTAATTAAATACGTGGATATCAAGCAACATTTTTTTATTTTTCAAAAATGTTTTATATATAACATACAGAATTAGTTTTTAATATGAGTATGAATCCAATCGACATAGGCTGAAACTTTGGTGAAGACATCCGGTTTGCGGTACATATAACAGTCTTCACCCCACGACACAATACCAACCAAAGTTTTTTCCAAACTGACCAAAGGTGAACCAGAGTCGCCCTAAAAATTAGAATTTGACCCATTTTTTCCACCGAATTATTTTTCAATTATTTTTTCACATACAGTAAAAGCTCCGATACAATCATCGGTCAATGTACACATCTGACCAGGATCTAGCGGATTTGAAAATAAACTGTTACATTTTTCTACTGATTGTGATTCTAAAGTGGCCCATAAAAGAATTTCTGATTTTGTTATAATATAAGGATCGGGTATATCCTTGAAAAGAATTAAAAAGTAGTTATACAAGAAATAATAGAAGTTGTATTATTTTTATTACCGCATAGGCGCCCCAGCCACTTAAATACAGAGAGCTTTTTGGTTCTATTTCATTAGTTTCAAGTTCGATTGCTTGTACTGTGTCGGATAGATTCAATGGCGAGGCGAAACGTAACAGAGCTATATCATTTATGTTAGATAAATAATCATATTGCTCGTGAATAATCACTCGGTCTATGTCAACTGAATGAGTTGCACTCTCATTTAACCAAATTGTTCCTGAGGCAACATGAAATTCAGCCTCATTCATCTTGTTGGTATCACTAAAAATCGTATCTATGACATTTTTGTCTTGTACATTTATACGGGGAGAGCACGACTTAAAAAATCTTCTTTGGGGTGAAACTTGGTATATACATAGGTAATACTCTTTTAAGAAGATTCGATTAAATACGGGGTCCAAACTTTATTTTTTTAAATTTTTGACGTGATAACGTCTTAAAAATTGATGAACTACGGCAGCCAGTCTGAAAAAGAAAGTCCATTTTGTCACGTTCTATTTGAGCCTGTGCGTGCAAGCAAGAACGCGTTACAAGTGATAGAGAGGCATGATGTTATTGTTGAATCCTAGACAACGTGTTTTCTTATATTTCACAAATTCTATTCACTAAAATTCACAACACAAATTATAAATTAAAGTGAAAATAAATGTAAAAATCACAAAACGAAAAATCTAAATTTTTAATTTTGTATCTCCAGATACGTATTTCAAAGGTGCGCCGACGTATTGTCTACAGACGTTTCGTCTACTGAATAGTTTGGTCTACTCCTATATTTCGTCTACATCATAATTTTGTCTAATGAACCTTTTCGTCTACAGAAATTTGGTCTACAGACATTTCGTCTACTAAAAAATTTGATATACTTAATTCTTTTGTCTACTGACAATATGTCTACTAATGAATGTAGACAGTACTTTTTTTAAAACTATGTATTTAGATGCAAGTAATAATGACAAGCAGTAATAATAACAGTGAGCCTGTAATATACGGAATTCCAAATGTATGGAATAAATAATCAAAGTTTTTAGGATAGTAAATTTTGTATTTATTTCGTTATAATACAAATTTGAGGTCTGAACATTTTATTCGCCGTCTCTTCTTTCTTCATCTGATTCTTCTTCCGGCACATCTTCCCTTCCTAATCTTTTGAAGCTTACAGCTTTTAAAAATGTTGTTACTTCATTGGTCACTTTGTAAGTCTTATAATTTTGAATTAAGTTCTCAATTCTTTTCTGATACGCTATATAATTTCCTTTCACAGGCCGTCTTACCGTAACATGCCTTCCGCCCAGTTGAACTACCATAATTTTAGTTTCGCGCTGATCCTTCTTTATGAAGTCGAGAAATTTCTATATAAGTAGATGAATGGTGGGTAGAGATTGATTTCCGGAATCGCAAATGCCATCCTTCTGAGGCGTTTGTTGTTCTGTGCGATTTATTTAGCACTAAATCATGCACGTTCTAACATGCGGGAGGAAATCTTAAGGCTACTGCGCGCCTTCGGCCGCGTGCCGGACGACCTCTTACATAGGTTACCTCGACGTAGATGCCTAGATCTTGTACAATTAATAGCGAAGTAATAAATTAAAATTATGCCATTCAACAAGTAAAACGAAACTGATTGTTGAACAAATGTGGGTGTAGTTACAAATCGGGTGAAATGTCTGAGTAGACGAAATGTCAGTGTAGACTAAATATGGCGGTAGACGAAATATCAGTTTAGACGAAATGTCGGTAGGCAAAATATAGTTGTAGACGAAATGTCTGTAGACGAAATATCTGTAAACCTAATGGATATAGACGTAAAGTCAGTAGACAAAATGTCTGTAGACCAAAAAAAGTAGACCAACAGTCCTGACACGATTTCAAACGCCATGCGTTCGTCATCAGTGGATCAAATTGAAGTGTCTTCGAGGACAATTTCGTGCTGATTCATTTATCAATTTATTTTTTACTTTAATTTATAATTTGTGATGTGAATTTTAGTGAAAAGTATTTGTGAAATATAATAATTAAGTCCAACGTCAGCGAAATTTAATTTTTTATTAACGTGTTTTGTGTTTTCCTGTTACAATTTACTTAATAAGATTTAATTGATTTTTTCCTTCATAATTTTCAGTCTGATTTCATTTTGAAAAACTATTTGTTAATTTTCAATTAACTCCTTTGTATTATACAAAATAATGATAGTTAAGTGATAATAATTATATTCATAAAAGTACGAAATTTTTCATCAATTAGGTATTCTTTATGACGTTATCACGTAAAACTATCGTCCGTAAACCGACTTTACAGACAACTAATTTTTGTAAAAATTTAAGTCTTGATAGTTAAGTCTGTTTGATCAATAAACTCCATTCACTTCTGAGCATTGACAGCGTGGTAGATAATAACGTTTTGAAGTAAGCGTTTTAAGAAATTTAAAGCTTTTTGAGAGAAAATTTTTCAAAGAATTGAATCTTTTAACACTGAATAGGCTGAAACATAGTTGGAGGAGGTGAAAAGGTTACAAACTGTTAACAAGCTCTAAATATCGATAGTTACTTAGATTATATTTAAATATAAATTATTTTGCTCTCTTAGAACCTTTTGAAAAATGGAGTTAAATTTTATTTATAGTTATAGTCATAACCGTCATTTGAACCCTAAACAATTTTGTGGTAGAGAAGAATGCCACTGAAAGTGCCATTCAACCGCTACCGCTAGAAATTCTCTGCTTGACTGGATTGTTAAGCTACTTGACTTAATTATCAAGCTCTTGGGGTTTTGGCTTAAAATCAAATAAAACTCAAGTGAAATATTAAAATTCAAATATCTAGTCCAGTCATTAAAATTTAAATAATAACCACAATTCGTACTCAAGAATTTCCCGTTACTAGATTTGATGAGTTCTTAGCTACCGCTCAAGTGAAACTTATTACTAAATAAATTAAGTGCAAAAGATTTTTTTCCTCAAAATTGGCTGACCATCACGCTTTCTTATTTTAAGGATACACGTCTTAAAGACATTTGTGTACTACCTATATACTACTACCAAGTCTAATCCGAAGTGAATTTTACAAGTCGTACCATCTTGTTAGTTAAAGCAGTCGTGCGCAAACCGTGGGTCTTGACCCCCAGAGGGGTCACGAGAAAATGTTTCAGGGTCACCAAATTTAAAAAAATTTATATGAAATTAAAATATAAAGCCAGCTAAAATAAAAATTCAATTGAAAATAGTTACCGAGAACAGCTAATGAGTTGCGACAAATTTTTTCAAAAAATGGGGGGTCGCAAATGAAAATAGTTTGCGCACTACTGAGTTAAAGAAACGACTTACTCATAGACACAATGTGCGGCTGTTAACCCCCATAATGGGTCAATAATTGAGGCACCACACAAATACAAATTTAGGTTATCGAATAAGGCAAGTTGATATGGAAATTGGCCTTTAACAGCGGGGATTCCGCCCAAAATTTGGACACTGGAAGGAGCACCTTCAAAAAAAAAGCGATCAACCTATTTCCAAATTTTTAGTTGATTTCAGACGTACCTTGAATTGTCGCGATCAAAAGTAAACTCGAGCCTATTAACGCCCACATTTTATTTAGTTTATAATAAGAACTGAATACCAAATGCAGATTTATATTGATTTTTCATAAGAGATAATTTTATCAATTGAATTGGATTTGATATCGATTTAATTACGTTTTTAATTATTTTAGCCATGGTATCATTGATTAAGATAATTTTTCAATTTAGAAAACTCTTCAAGTTTTCAACTTAATAAACTATTAATTATTAATTTTATTTATGAAGAATAAAAATTATCAGCTTACAAAGAGAGAAGGTGTCCCGGATCTTCTCTTCCGGTTTTTTTCATTTTGACAAAAAGTAATTTTTAATCAAAATCGAAGTGATTTATCGTTAATTGTATCAATGGGAGAACATTTTTAGGGGTTGAACCATACTCTTAAAAATCCCTTACAGCTCCAATTTTACAGTTTTTGTAAATTTGCAATTTTAGATTGATTTTCATCAAAATAAATGCAATTATGGGGATCTCATGTCGATCAAATTTAAGGGTTGAAATTAATACATTTTCAGTAAAATAATATTTATTTAGTTTAAGCGAAACTTATTTGAAACTAAATAGCAGAACAAATGAAGAAACTTTAACTTCCCCCCTAATTGGGGTGCAAGCAAAACGTCTTCTCAAATTATATGATATATATGTTTCGGATTTTGTTGTAATTATTACATCGTTAGACTGAGGTACCTCTGCTCCTTTCAGTTTCCCCAAAGGGCAGTGTAGATACTTAGTAGTAAATGCAATATATATCGATTTACCCTTAATTACTGATCTTAATCATTCATTTGTTGGTCCAGGGGTTGAAAATTATTACATTTTCTTGTAGTTTTCTGACACTTCTTCATAATTGTTTGCATATACTAGCAATGCAGTTTTATGTACATTTGTAGTAGCTGTTACTTTTTTAATTACTGGAAGATCGACTGTGAAAATAAGATTAGCTAAAGACCCAACATGTGGTCGCGAACATTCAATGATTGGGATAGATAACTGAAGAAGAAGTAGAACCCAACGACACTTCCTTGTAATACCTCAGCTTTCACTTGTCTTGGTTATTTAGTACGTCTTTTAGCTTTTAGAAATAATTTTACAATTTTACAATTAATAACTATATTCCAGTAATATTATGTTTGTTCAATACATTTGCAAATGACGCAAAATGCTTGAAAGCACAGGAAACGATGTATTTAAAAAAAAAGTGGTTGCGTGTACTTATATACGCGCGTGAGAAGTTATACTTTTTTGGCATCATTAAAAATTAGTTTTTATTCATTGCAATCAAATAATAAATTTAAAAATATTGTAAATTAATATTTAAAAATAATAATAATATATACATTTAAAGATATAATTATTAAAAATAAAATTTAGAGAGTAATATTTTAATTTGTATCAATAAATAATATCCAAAGAAAGCTGCAATACGTTTATAAAATTTGTCAGGATCATTTTTCTGGTTAACAATTCATGCATGTCATGAAAACGAAGCTTCATAGAAATTGCGAAATAAAGTAAGTAGCTACTTGTCAAAATAAATGTCTTAATTTTATTCATATCTTCTGTTACTAAATTATTATTCTAAGATGGTTGAAGCATTTCAGAATCCCATATTTCGTGATAATTAAAAATATGCATGGAATGCAGACGTCATTTTCATCATTAAACTTCAAAAAGTAATTATAACAACTACTGCAAAATTCGAGAAAAGTAATAACTTATTTTTTTACATTAATGTTCCAAAAGTATTCCACAGGAAAGGTTCGTTTTTCCGGGAAAAAAAGTTTATCATGGCCTTTTTGAAAATCTATTACAGTGTATGTTATCATAAATTTTGATGTTAAAAATAATAATAAAAAAAGTGGTTGCGTGTACTTATGTACGCGCGTGAGAAGTTGTACTTCTTTGGCATCATTAAAAATTAGTTTTTATTAATTGCATTCAAATAAAAAATTTTTAAAAATTGTAAATTAATATTTAATAATAATAATAATAATATATATATTTAAAGATATAATTATTAAAAATAAAATTTAGAGAATAATATTTTAATTTATATCAATAAATAATATCCAAAGGAAGCTGCCAGACGTTTATAAAATTTGTCAGGATCATTTTTCTGGTTAACAATTCATGCATGTCATGAAAACGAAGCTGCATAGAAATTGCGAAATAATGTAAGTAGCTACTTGTCAAAGTAAATGTTTTAATCTTATTCTTATCTTGTTTTATTAAATTATTATTTTAAGATGGTTGAATCATTTCAGAATCCCAGATTTCGTGATAACTAAGAATATGCATAAAATGCAGACGTCATTTTCATCACTAACCTCAAAATTGTTTAACAGCTACTGCAAAATTCGAGAAAAGTAATAACTTATTTTTTAATAATATCATTTGTATATATAATTATTTTTAATTTAAATATAAAAATAAATAAATAAGTAAATAAATAAAACAAAAATATAAATTACGCGCGCCAAGAAACCAAGTAGTTTTGCTGCCAACTTCATTTTGTTAATTTTTGTCTCAAGATGGCCGCCCATCTAAAAATTTCTCTTTCATCATTTTTTCATAACGCGCCTAAAGAAGTATAACTTCAAAAAACTCAACTTTTAGAACCTTGAGTTCAAATATCAAAATATCTAAACACACGCACATGAGATTTTCTGAAACTTTTAGAGTAAATGGTAACACGACAAAGGGACTATAAAAAGTCATGAATGCGTATATCTATTGTCTGCAACCAAAGGTTTACTTTTTAAGATATATTAGGTTTGTTCCAATAGTCTAGCTATGGCGATGCACAGACACGAAAATAGACAAAGAGCAGGACAACATTGACCAAGAGACAAGAGTGAGTGAAGAATTGTTTCAGTCTAAGCCGAGGGTCGACAAGACAGTGCATAAGCATGTTTAAACAGTGTCGATGAGTGTCAATATAAGCGCTCGTCATGAAAATGTACGTAAATGGCTGTACTGACTGATGGATGTTCGCATGGAATGAAGCTGCTGAAACAATTTGTCACTCACTCTTGTCTCTTGGTCAATGTTGTCTTGTTCTTTGTCTGTTTTGGTATCTGTGCATCGCCATAGTTGGGCGTTTGGAACAAACCTATACTATACACAGTATACATGCATATCGTATTTATTAAAAGTTAAAATTTCCACCGAAATTATGATAATATTATGCCTTATATCTAAAGAAAAGAAAAATGCAAAAGGTATCGTAGGTTAACAGAGTAATATTGAGGGGTAGTTTCAAGCCCTTAGAAATGCTTATTCGTCGAAATAAAAATCACGAAGTCGTTAGATTTAGACGAACAACAACTTAGGTAGTATTTTAAAATGAATCAAATCGGAGAATGATACTCGAAACACTGTTCTTGATATAGTTACGCAAGCTTTTAATGTTTCACCCTCGTTTTAAAAGTTAAGATATTCCCAATCAAAACGTTAACATTACAATAATTTCCCAGTGATTAATTTTTAACGATAAAAACTCGTTTGAATTGTAACAATTATTTTTCATTGTTTCACATCACAATTAAATTTTCGTTGGCCATTGTGCCGTTTCCATTGAAATCAATTTAATTAAATCCAACATTTTATGGAAAATTATTTTTTCCAAACAATCGACTGAAGAGGAGAAAAAAATTATGGAAAATATCTTTAACTGTCTTAAATCGTCGAACAATTCATGTTGGAACAATAAATCTTGTTTCCAATTGAAATTTGAATTTCCTCAGCTAATAATATTGAAAACATTGACGGTGGTTTCTCGTTGCATCTATAACTAAGATAAGAGGCTTAATAATAATTCCATTTCAATTATTCAGTAAATATTATCTACGTGGAGCTTTAGGTCGAATGCATCAACCGAGTTATTACATTTTACTGATGCAATTGGAAACATCTATATGTACGATATATGTATAAGTCGTTCTCTCTAATTGGTTTTTGATAATCGCATTATCGATTTAAACTTGGTTTGATTGGTGCAGTGTAATTGCAATTATTGAAATGTTGTGGAGTTTTTTTTAAACAAAAAAAAAATTATATGGGTTGGAAATGGAAAGTTCATCGGGCTTTAAACTATTTTGAAACTAATAATGAAGTAAACTGTGTGACACCAACGAATAGTTGGATATGTACGAGTCATCTAATTAAGTAAATTAGGAAGTTGGTAGACTAAAAAATTGGTTAAAGCTAACCATATATTCAAAACCATATTTTGTCTCTATTTATAATCTCCTGATTATAGTGAGGATTTTTATTTTGTAACACGAAAATAATTTTTCAAATTTTAATTTGGTAAGTAAAATCATATTGGTCTATCAAAAGAATAGCAACCAGTGGAATTACAAAATGTTGGACACTTTCCAAATACATTCCAAGACCAGGGTAATTAATTTTTGAACAGAAAAAAATTATAGTAGGATGAAACCCATTGGAAAAGGACGAGAATATAACAAAAATGAAAGGAAAAATAAATTACGGTCAATCTGAGGTGGGGAAGTGGAAAATGGGGTGTTTTTGAGGGTAGAAACGGTTTATCTTGATTTCCAATAAAACTACAAGTCCCATGGAAAAAAGTTAAATGGCAAAGTTGTAGGTAGATCTACAACTTTTGAGCTAACACTTTTTTCACATAACCTCAAAATTTATGTGAAAAATTCAAATTACCAAGTTTTTGGTTAAATATATCTTTTAAAAAAAAAAAATTTACACGAAATTTGATGAAAATTACCCTTTTAATGTTTCAAACACACTGTATTTTTTCTATTTAAAATATTTTGAACAATTTATTAAAATTTACACTTTAATTATTTCATTTTCTGAGAACATTTAACATTGTAATGTATATATTTTTTGCACCATCAAAAATTAGAGGTTTCAACGAAGAAAAAGCTTTCCGATTTTTTCAAAAAATCAGATGTTTTGACGTGAGAATTTTTGATTGAAAATTAGAGTGCTTTCTCGATATTAAGTCATTACAAGGTGAAAAAATAAATACCTACACCTATTCCCCGATTTACACTGAGATTTTCCTTTATAAAACCGTGTAAAAGGAAACAAACTGCGCAATTAAGTCATTTATTCAAATGGAACAAGAGTAAAACATATCCAGAAACTTTAAACTAGGTATAGTTTGCCCAAAAAATGGCGTGATGTCGTAGTGAACTTATTCTAAAAATGAAAACAAAAATAGAAACGAAAAATTTTTCAAACAGTACCTGCTGAAACTTAACAAATTTAGGTATGTTTGAAATTTATTCGCTATCACTTTGAGGAACTATCAGATTTTTTTTCTTGATTGGTATAATGTCACTTCCATCACTAGAATATTCCGAAATTTTCCGAATTTCATTAGTTTATGAACCGTGTAAAAGCGAAATCGTGTAAAACGAGTACCGTGTAAATCGGGGGATAGGTGTATTTAAAAAAAAATACAGTGTGTTTGAGACATTAAAAGGTAAATTTTCATCAAATTTCGTTTAATTTTTTTTTTGTAAAAGATAAAAATTTAACCAAAAACTTGGTAATTTGAATTTTTCACATAAATTTTGAGGTTATGTGAAAAAAGTGTCCCCACAAAAGTTGTAGATCTACTTACTATCTACAACTTTTCATGTTAACTTTTTTCCATAGGACTTGTAGTTTTGTCGAAAATCAAGATAACCCGTTTCTACCCTTAACTAGTTTTGTAATGCTTCTTCGCGTTCTTTTGCCAAATTTGAGGTTTTCTATAAAATATCTGGAATTATTTCGGATTGTACCCCATATAGCAGATAGCTTGGTGAACATTTTGTTGTGCTATGAATTATTTGCATTGAATTCATTGATTTTTTGCCAATTTACACTCGAACACTGGGAAAGTTAAAAGAAGAGATAATGTTTTAACAAAAATGCTCAACTGTTTTTAAGTCTTAAGCATCAATAAAAATACAGTTTAAATCGTTTATAACGACACCGGATATAATGAACAACCGGTTGTAACGTACAAAACCTTCGGGCCCCGTGATATGTCTTAGATAAGACGATACATGCAATACATATCGGTTATAGTGAATATCGCTTATAACGAACGAAATTTGACGGTCCCCTGAAGTTCGTTATAAACGATTTCTACTGTACCTTTATTAAGGTGAAAAAGCAGATATCGTTATGAGCATAAGGCTTGTTTGCTGATTATAGGCTTCTATCTGATACTCACCCGCTTTGCTAAGCGTAGATACCTAAATCAAAGTAAGATTTTATTGTAGAAAGTTTCACACATTAAATCCTTTCCAGTCATTGTGATAAAAACGTTCCAATATTATTTTTTAAATATATTTTTTTTTCTATAACTATAATTTTATTTTCAGATGAAAAATCCGTATTATCAAACCACGGATTAAAAAGCTGATTGAAAATCAAGGGCTAATTATTTCACTATGGTAAGTGATAAAGTACTTTCTCATTAATTTTCAATTATATAAGACCCCAAATTTTACTATATACATATGTGTGTGAAGCTATAATTTCAGTATAGTATCTAACTGGCAAAATAATAACAGTCAAATTTTTAAAAGGTAATATTCCACTCTGAATACTATCAGAAATTCAATGAGTTGCCACAAAATCAAAACCAGCTGCTTTATGATTCAATTAACCTCATCTTTCACTTTGTGGAAGCTGTCACAACATAACAATTAGCCGACAATAATTTCTTTGATGTGACAATCAATCGTAATGTTAAAGTTAGGAGATCACAATTTACAAGAATTTTTAATGAAAACATAACGTTTACAACATCATATACGGGAGATTTATCTAAAACTACTATCGCAATAAATTTCAATTAAAAGTTTCTCTTTGAATAGTGCTAGTAATTACAATTAGGTATATTAATTAAAGACGGTATAAAAAAGCTCGTTTCATTCACATCCTGACTTGTACCAACTATCATCATTCATACACTTGGATTATGTTGAATTAAAAAAGCACACGGCTTCAAAGCGTTTGAAATTAGAAAACTTTAAAATTTCCACGTACAAAGCAGTTAATTACGTCACCCATATTTCATTTTTTCGTTTAATAACTTCCTTGTATGTAACCCTTGTATTATATAAAGCAAAACACGCTGCTTAAGTTGATAAAAATTTGCATTTATATGAGCAAAAAGTTAACATTCTTTTTCATCTAATATACGTAAAAAATTTAAAAGGTATAAAGTTGCATCAGTTGCTCGTTAAAGTCAAGTTTATGTTTGGGTGACTTCAATCGATATAGTATGAAGTTTTAGTGAAAACATCCGGTTTGTTAGAGGTTTTCCAGCACATATCCCTTCATGAAACCACGCCGACTAAAATGTTATTTTCGCTTCGTAAAAGTCCACAAGAAAAATCTTGAAAATCGAAAGTTGTTCAACAAAATTTTCATGGTTATCTATAAAACATAACAAAAATGATCCAATGCAAGATTCGGAAAATGTGCATATGTCCATTGAGATCACAGAATCGGTAATTTTTAAAGTCTGACACTTCTCGATAAAAATTGAAGGTGGAAAATAAGGTGGCCTTAGTTCCAGGTGGTTTAAAATTGGCGAATTTGGTAAAAAAATTTTCCCTTAAAATTATTGATACAATCAAACAGTTAAAATAAATGTTGATTTATAAATAGTTTCTTCATTCGCACCTTAGCCACTCAACAAAAGTGGACTTCCGTGAGCAACTTCTTCGGTTTTCAAAGTCAATAAAATATTGGCGATATAAAATGTAAAAGTGCTATGTCGTTTCAGTGCACCTTATCTTCAAAATCTTCGTGAATTATAACCTTATCAAAATTGACCAAATGTTTTCTGGAATCCCTGAGTCGAATTATTCCGTAAGCGACTCGCAAATATTTGGGGGTAATCTCATAACTATTTCAACTGTATTAATTTCATCTCATAAATAAAATTTTGTTTCAAACCAACTCAGTGGCTTAATAAGCTACTGTTACAGCTCATTCAGGGTCTATGAGTGAGACACCCCAAATATGGGATCCAGGATTGGGGCTATATTGCAACGAGAGTTGATTAGCTTACAATTAGTGTTGCAGGTTGACCCCTAACAACTCCAATACTAGAAGCTCCTATTTAAAGAAAATTTAGACTTTTGATCAAAATTACTTAATTAAGTTAATATTTTTATTCAGGAACCTTGAATGGCAACAGCCAAAACTAAAACACTGCTTATTGTTACTAACATTTAAATAAATTACTTTTTGCAAACTAAGAGAATATTTTTTCTTTTTATTCAGATTTCGTAAAACCCGATAGAAGTTAAATTAAATTAGATTTTATCGGTTCAAATCGGTTAACCAGTTAGAAGATAAAATATTTTTTCTAACTATTTTTTCTTAACATCTTGAGCTTCAAATTTTTTTTCTAAAGTCTCGAACAAATTCATTATATTGTTGATTATTTTTTTTATTATTATAAGGATTTATGAGAAATTATTTTTGTTATATCTCAATATGTTTTTTTTTAAGATCTTCGATGTGTTGGTATCTTTAATGCGTCAATACACCAATAAATCAATTTATAATAGGTATATCAATTTTCCTTTTTTTGGACTTTTAAAACTAAATTTTTATGATAAAAGTTTTCTTACAAAATTCAAGGTCTTAAAGTTTTTGACAAAAATCTTCTGATACTTAAGCTCTAATTAGATAATTTTTTTACGAGAAATAAGAAAAAAAGTAACAACTGGTTGTATTTAATCCTTAAGGAAAATAAAACAAAGTTATGAAGCCATGACCTTTAAAATAATATTGTTGAAAATTTTAATTTATATAGGTACATTTATTTATTTTATTTTAATTTATTTATATGTTTTAAAAATATTTTCTTACCAAAAATGAAGTTTTTTTTTTTTTTTTGTCAAAATTTTTACTATTGGTACATCATTATCAACACATAGTTATAATTTATCAGTAATGGGGTAGGTAATCGTTTTTTATTTCCTATGTACAAAACAATATCGGGGTTTCATCTGGCCATGGATTGAGCTTAATTTTTAAACTTTGAAATGAAATAACTTGCAAATTCAATGACTGACTTGACTTAATATTTTCATATTAACATTTGTTTTGAGTTTGACTTGATCTTAAACCAATTTTTGTAAACTATTTAAGGTTGTAGTAACTACAACGTTTATAAGCGACCGATGAATACAAAAACTCTTGAGAAACGTCATAAATTTTCATTGGGATTTGACCCTGAGACCACTAAAGAGATGCTCACTTTCAAGATTATTACCTTGCTCTGACGTCACTGGTTTGTTGTTTCTGACAGAAGCCAGTAGAGGCGTTAGAAGCCATTAGCTCTCTGCTATCGTCTGCTATCGTTGGTTCTTATCGTTACTATCGTACTTATCGTTCTTATGATTTTAATTGAATAATGATGGTATATCAAAACACTGGTTTAGGTATAGATTCTAGAAGAAATATATCTTCATTGTTCAATTAAAATAAAATAACAAATAAAAATAAAATTAACATTTATTATGTTCATCAAAATTAACTATTGACATAATATAAGTTTAAATTTGTTGTTAAAGGGATTTAATAACCTAAATAAAAAGCATACTTTATTAAATATAGTAGTGCCAACCAAATGCCACCAGGTGGAATCTTCCACAAACCAACGATAGCTAATGGCCTTTAACGCCGCTACAGGCTTCTGTGAGAAACAACAAACCAGTGACGTCATTTTCAAAGATCAAAGAAACGCTGCTTTGTCAAATAAGCATACCTTATGTATCTAATAACCTTGAAGTGAACATTCCTTATGTATCTAATAACCTTGGGGACCACTGGCATATAGAATGACAATCTGGTTAATCATGCTACTAAATGACCCAAACCAAATTTTAGTCAAATAGATTGATAATCAAGTCAAATAGTTAAAACTATTGAAGATTAAAACATGAAATTCGATATTGTTATTTTTGAATTCCACTAAGGAAGACTTTTTTTAAATTTAACCCCTTATAGGCGTTAAAAGAGAGTTGCAAGTATTTCAGCTCCACTCTTAAATTATTAATTTTTTAGATTCAAACTGTTAAATTTATTCCAGCCATCAAGTTGAATAAAAGGACCTATATACTGATGGCCAATTAATGGGATTTTTTTTTTTTAAATTTTGAATCATAAGATAAGTTGAAGTATAGAAAAAAAGTTTTTCTTTGTTTTAAGTAGCTTTTTGAGATATTTTCAAACAATAGTTTTAATAAAGATGTACACAAACGATTCAGTTTTGTTCCTTAATAGGCACAAGCATAAATTTTACAACAATTAGGAATTCCAGTAATAAACAAGTCATTCGTTTCACGTAATTTGTAACACATCTTTTGTTGAGATTCTCAGATGCGGTTTTCTATCAGGATATTTACATTGAACTCCTAGTTTTTTAGAGGCTATCCAAAAACAACGACAAACGAATTTCATTTTTTACACCCCCCGTATTTGTCACAGATAGTCACAGATAGTCACATTTGTAAGACTGCCACCCCTCTGGTGTGACGTCACAGTGTAGTTAACCTATAGTTAGATTTAGTTATATTTTTAAGATTTTTGTTTGCATAGAATTTTTATTTACGAAACTTGACCTTAAAACCCCTCTTGTTTTTTTTACAATGTAACAGTTCATAGATCCCTTTTCCTCCCCTTAATGTGTGAAGTTAAATATGAATGTTCTCCTAACATAGTTAAGTTTTTAACAATTTATATTGGCGGTTCTTAGGATTTGTGTTTTAAGACAACGATTTATTTCATACACACTTTTATTTATTTATTTTACACTATTACACTTATTTATTAACAATTCAACAATCGTTTATTTCACTGTATATAACTGATTCACTGATTGTTACCTAACTAACTGTTTATATCTACCTGATTCTCCTGGCTGTCAACCCGTTATGTATTTTATGTTTCCATAATATTCGAACAGATTTCTGGTATATTCAACCCTAATTTTTATTGTCTATCCTCTTTCTCTTAAATCAAAAATCATCAATGCAACCTTTAGAACATCTTTCGTCTCATTTGGTGAGCACACAGCGGGACGCCATATGCAAGGCCTATGCACACAGACATTTAAATCTTAGACATGTAACAATAGTATCAAATCAAGAATTTAATGTCGCCCTTGATAAAAAAATCTAAGTGGACATTGATTTACCAACTCCACTTAAAGAAGTTTCACTTCAAAATCATCTTGAACCAGTTTTGAATTTCAAGCTAAACGTTGGAATTTTTCGGATTACTTTCCTTAAAGTTGTCTTTGTTTAGATTAACAAATGTCGATTTAGGTGTATTTGAAAAAAAATAGCCCCAAAAACTTTGAATCTACATCTTTTTAGTTCATTGTTGACATTTGAAACACCATAATTACACTCCAAACAAAAAGCTATTTTTTTAAAGATATCTTTCAAAAATTAACTATTTCTATGAAAACTTTACCTCTTTTCTAAGATAAAATAGTTTCATATTTTACAACAAGATGTTCCATAAATTTAAGCAATCTTCAAGTAATGGAGTAATGCATATGCGTGTATCCTGTGTTGAAAAGTAGTAAATGTGAAATATTAAGTCTTATATCTTATCATATTATCCCGGTGGTATTTAAATTAAGTTAATTAAGTCAACTATATACATTTTTTTTTTGTTGGATAACTTTCTTTATTATGATACAACGCTTATGATAAAATAAAACATGTTATTTAAGTTGGTAAAAATTTGCATTTATATGAGTAAAAGCTTAGATATACATCAGATTTGTTTTGTATAAAACTGCATTATACGTTTGTTGAAGTTAGGTTCATGTTCGTATGAATCCAATCGATATAATATGAAATTTTTGTGAAGACATCTGGTTTACCAGCGCTCGAGCAAACATCCCCCCATGAAACCACACCGACTAAAGTGTTATTTTCACTGGCCAACGGACCACCAGAGTCACCCTAAAAAACGCAAGTTAGTAAATAAAATATTCACGCATATCTTTGGAAAGTTACATAGTAAGGTCCGATACAAGTATCGGAAAATGTACATATTTCCATCGGGGTTACAGGGTCGGTGGTTTGATTAAATTTGGTCTTGCATTCTTTGTTGGAAATTGAGTGTAAGGTGGCCCACTCTAAATTTGGAGAGTTTGGATGAACACTTTTTCCCTAAAATTGAATTAATAAAATTAAAAAAAAAAAATGATTCATTGGTCATGATTTGTAGTGAAAATTACTCCAGTTGCTCCCCAGCCACTCAGCAAAAGTGGACTTCCAGGAGCGACTTCTTCGGTTTCCAAATCGATCACGTCAACCGTATCAGACAAATCGAGCGGTGTCACAAAATGGAAAAGAGCAATGTCGTTCAAGTGCTCTTTATCATAAAAATCCTCGTGCACAATTATCTTATCTAACTTGACCAAATGTTTTTTGGAATCTTTGAGTCGAATGATTCCGTAAGCGACTTGAAAGTCATCGGGGAAATTTTCTGATCTAAAATTAAACTTAAAGATAAAATATTGAATTTACAATTTGGTTCAAGGCGGCTAACCCAGAAACGCAATGTGCTGCTGTAACACCCCATTCAGGATCTATGAGCGAGGCACCACAAATATGGGATCCAGGATTGTGGTTGTATTGCAACGAGAGTTGATATGGAAATTGACCTAATGTTGCAGGTTGGCCACCTATTACTTTAACTCCCGAAGGAGCCCCTATTTAAATTAGCAAACATTAGATTTCTAATCGATGTTACTTCACTTTACTATTTTTATTTACCTTGAATGGCCACAGCCAAAAATAAAACACAGCCTGTTATCACCCACATTCTACTTAATTAACAATTAATAAAAATTTTGCTTTTTATATCGTTTTTTAAAAGATTGATAAGACATTGTTGAAAATAATTCTTTTTTTAATTTGATAAAAGCTAATCAATGAGATAATAATTATTAAATATTATATTAATTATTATATGGGTATTTTTTTAAAATGATTTTCTATTTCTCATCTTAAACTTGAAATTATAATTATTAACACAATGCCATGACGTGGTACAAATTCGTAACGTTTAGAATAGAATAAGGGAAATTGACACTTGACAATTTTTTATCATTATTATTGTATTTGATTTTTTTGGCTTTTTGCTGTTCATTGCAGTGATATCCACAAAATGAATCTACCCGGATCAGTTTTGAACCCATGAACTTTGAATTTGATCATTGAGATTGTTGATTTTCAAGGCTTCCAAGCAATATATAATGTATTTAATATTTATCTTTTCTGTTCATATCCTGGAAATTATAGATTTGCATAAAAAAATTGTTAAGCCACCAATAAATTTTTTCTATAAATTACATAGGTACATAATTTGTAACAAAAAAAAACCTCTAAACCTCTTTGGCATCATTAAAAATTAGTTTCTATTAATTGCATACATATAATTAATAAAAATGAAATTTGGAGAATAATAATTTAATTTATATCAACAAATAACACATACAGATAGTTAACCTCAATTATATTGGAGCACTCGAAAAAGTATATAAGCACTTTTTTTTTTACTAATACTTACGAATAGTAAATAATATTAATCTAAATATTCCATTTATATCATTACTGAATATAATTTATTCCTGGAGTGGATACTTTTACGAGAAGTGCGGTTCTTTTGAATTTTAGTACGGCACGTTGAACAGAGATGATGGGGCAATGTCCAAAATGCATTTAAGCATTACGGACTTGCGCTGTGATGATAAAATAGACCGATACTAACGCCTCTAAGAACAACGTGCCGTAATAATAGCCTAAAAGTAATCTGACGTTTAACACGTTTTTTCCGAGTTACCGTTTATGCAGTAAATTTGTATTATTTGACTATTTAATAGCTGAAATACTGTGAAAAACTATGGTTTACAATGAAACCAAGACGTTTATAAAATTTGTCAGTATCATTTTTCTGGGTAACAATTCACGCATGCCATGAAAACGAAGTTCCATACAAATTGCAAAATAAAGTAAGTAGGTACTTTTCAAAGTAAATGTCTTTATCTTATTCATGACTTGTTTTACTAAATTATTATTCTTAAATGGTTGAATCTTTTCAGAATCCCGGATTTTGTGATAACCAAGAATATGCATGGAATGCAGCCGTCATTTTCACCACTAAACACTAAATAGTATGATAACAGCTACTGCAAAATTCGAGAAAAGTAATAACTTATTTTTTAATAATATTTGTCATTTGTATATATAAATATTTTCTAAATAAAATATTAAAAATATATTTAAAGAATTAATTATTTTTAATTTAAATATAAAAATAAATAAGTAAATAAATAAACCAGAAATTCAAATTACGCGTGCCTAGTTAAAAAAAAACCGAGCGATTTTGCGGTTAATTTTGTGTCTTAGTGATGCGCGTGCATCTTAAAATTTTACTCTCATCATTTTTTCATAACGAGCCCAAAGAAGTATAACTTCAAAAAAGAAAAATTGTTTTTAATTTCAAGCGAGCTTGAATTCACATAAATATTTCGTGGTTATTTGTCTTGTAAGATTTGATGTTTTTCTTGATCCTTTACTGGGCATTTGAGGATAATAAAAATGATTTTGGAACAGTTTTGAATCAAAAACCCTGCAATAATTGTCGCTTCTAATTTCCGAGTCTTCTACAATGAAAGACTTTATGAATAACAGACCAGCTTACGGTTTAACCACTGAATATAAATGACAATGACATTGAGGAAGATTTTCACTTCCACTAAGGAAGAATTTTCGCAAGTTTTAATCTGCATGCGAGCATAACCTACTTTTGTCTTCGTAGTTTCTTAATTCGTTCGTTTAAAGGGTTAATTTTTTTTTTAATTCCAAGAAAATCTCCAAAAAACGCCCTCATTGACTTATCTTATTTCGTTCATTTCAAGGGTTGAAAAAATTATTGAATCAAATTATTGTTCTCAGTTTATTATCTTTATTAAATAGATCTTCGTATCTAAAATATTTTATAATTTGAATTTTTGTATTATAATTGTTCTCACACAGCAATATGATTTAGTAGTTTCTCTCATTAAAGACAGAGTTTCATTGTTGTAAGCCTGAACTGCATTTAATTATTTTGTTAAACCACAAGTAGCCACTAGTTTATAAAACTTTGAGAAACTAACATAAGAAAACAAGAAAATACCTAAGGTTACTATTTTGATTTTTGGATAGCACGAATCGAAGATGATCCATCAAGACGGAGTTTTTCAAATTTGAAATTTGTGAAAAAGGAGGTTTTCATAAAAATTTCCTAAGCAAATTTTCTAATGGCTCTATTTTCAGTATTATTTTGAAAAAAGTTTACTTTTCTTTTTCTTATGACTTAAGAAAAAGTTCAGGGGTTCAGGAAAAAGCTTAAAATAAGGTTATCCAGTTAATGTATGATCCGAAACTTGGATTTCTATGTTTGAAAAACACAGTAACAGTACCTTTAATAAAACTACTCAACCTTTGGCATACCAAAATGTACCAAATCACTGGAGTCCTTTAGCATCTAGAATTTTTTGACTTTCAAAAATATTTGTAAGAATTCAATTCTGGAAAAAAATTCAATATTGAAATTTATTTGTAATGGAGGGTCTAGGTAGTCTAAGATAATTGAATACGCCAGATTTAATTTTGAAATTGAACACTGTAAATTATTATTCAAGAAGGAGATTTTATTAATTAGGCATTAATTGTGGAATACGTAATATAAAATTTTGAATACGTTTTGCAAGACTATTGGCTAAATTTCAGAAATAACGCGTTGGATCTCTGTTTTCAGTTCTGGAATTGTTTTTGGTTTATTAATATAAACCTTGGTTTTTACAAAACCCCAGAGGTAAAAATCACATGGCGTTAAGTCGCAAGATCTGGACGTATCTTAATGTAATCCTTTCTAGAAATCATACTACCTACTAGAAAAACGTTCTCTTAACAAATCGATGGTTTCTCTGTCTGTATGGAATGTGGTTCTATTAAAACCGTGCTATTAAAACCACATTTTTCAAGGTCCATGTCGTCTAATTGATTCCACAAAAAGTTAGAAACATGCCATATCGTATTCCATTTACAGTTACTTTAATTAGACCTCCAGCCCATATTCCGCACCAAACTGTGACGTTTTGTGGGTGCATTATTTTTTTGATGTGATAACGTCTTGTAAATTGATGAACATGGGCAGCCTGAACGAAAAAGTGTCACGTTCCGTTTGAGCCTATGCGTGCAAGCGATAACGCGATTCAAGCGATAGAGAGGCACGATAGAGTTCTGCTATTAGAACGCCGCCACGCGAGCTTCTTCGAGAACTTCTACAATAAGCTATGCCTCGTATTCAATAATTGTTGAATCCTAGACAACGTGTTTTGTGTTTTTTTTCTACAATTTAGTTAATAAGATTTTATTGATAATTCATAATTTTCAGTCTTCATTTTAGAAATATTGTAATTTTCAATTAACTCCTTCTTTGTACTATACAAAATAATGACAATTCAGTAATAACAATTCAATTAAATTCATAAAAGTATGCAATTTTTCATCAATGTTTCTTTATGACGTTATCACGTAAAACTATCGTCCATAAACCGAATTTACAGACAACCAATTTTTATAAATAAGGAGATGATTTTCACTACCTCAAATGCAACAGTTTTGTTTGTTAATAAAACCATCCTAATGAAAATGAGCTTAATTGCTTAAAATTATTTGTTTTAAAAAATTTCATTTACTTTTTGTTTTCCCATCATTTAATTAACGCATTGCCTCCGTTGCAATTAATGGTCTTTTGGCATGAGTTCATGTATTAAGTGAACTTTGTAAGGGTGAGGGAGAAAGCCTTGGAGAGAATTCATAGCAAACTGCTTATGCTAATGTTCTCTCACTGACATCTGTTATGTTTCGACCGATCGCACAGGACGAGGACGCGGTACAGGTTTATGTCCACAAGCGAATAAGTTTCCTCAAATTTTAAAATTATTCTTCGATTGGTGAACTCAATAGTGTTAATTTGAATGTTAAAAATGCCAGGTAGTTTCCTTTAAAAGGCAATGAATATACTCAGCTTCATTTGAATATATCTCGAAAACTTAATAAAAAATCATTTTCAAAATTTTTTGTAAAATTTTAAAAAAATTTCTTTCAAAGATGGTAACGAGTAGCGCTAGTTAACTTAAATAGACCATGAAGAAAACTTGAAAAGAAATAAATTTGATACAATTACAAGATAGAATCACTTTGAATCCAAACTTGAACAATTCCAGTTACTTACAATGTTATTAGTATTTGCATGGTATGATGTAATTGAGACGGATAAGTTTTAATGTAGCTTAAAATTTCCAACTAGACAAACACTAAAATTGTTGCAACAGCAGTCTGATAGTTACTCGATGTTTTCTCGTCTAAACTTTTTCAAGTTAATTTCGTCGAATACATTTCATATATATATACCTACGATGTAATTCCTTCGAAAAAAGCGTGAACTTGAACAACAGTTTGTGTAAATGTAGGACACGTGTTTTCATCCTGTTTTTCTTTGACACGAGCAATATAAGAAACGACGACACGACAAGACAATTTCAAGCATACATTTGCCCCATTTAAAAATGCGAATTTTCGCATAAAAGCTTTCCATTTGTCACGTCTATATTTTACGTTTTTCGACATTGTATCAGTAACACTAATGTCAATCACATGTCATGTATACGACATTTTTTTAACTCACATTGTTTAAAAGTTAGTCTTATACCAATTCAACTTTCACGAAAAAGGAAAAAATTTATCTCAAGAAATAAAACACTCAGCCAAAAGAACAACTTTTACATTTTAATAATCGCAAGTTTACGATTTTAATAATTTTGTTTGCTGATTTTTTCTTGTCATGTCTGGGTTTTTTTGTCTTAAAAGCTAATTTCTTGAATAAACGATAGCGAAAAGTTTTTTGCCTCTCTTTACATACGTATATACCTAACTATAATAGGGTACAGTGCTTAATATAAAGTATTCCTTCACATACCGGCGAATTGTGTTTCTTCCAAGTTAATGGCCCTCGCGTATATTATGTCAAGTAATAAAATATTTTATTATCTTTTCGTGATAAATAAAATAAATTATGATAACGAATTTTATATGGATGTGAAACGATCTCGAATATTAAATACGGTATATATATGTAGATATACGAGAAAACATTATAATTGTGTTTTGAGAAAATATGATATATAGGACACCTCTCGTGATTATTACCGAAATAGGTTTTATAATAAAAAATTGTCATATCTAACTTATTTTCTTAAAAGTAGGCTAAGTGCATTTTTACAGTTAGGTACTTAGTAATCATTACAATAAATGCATTTTGGAGTTTTGATAAGCTAAACAAGAATATTTTTTTTAAGAAATGCCTAAACATAATTTTAAAGGGAATCTTTCTATGGAAATTGAAATGTTTAATACATATTGACCATTGCGTAAAATTATTTTGGAACTGATTTTTATGTTCTTTTTGTTCTTGGAGAGACATTGAAGATGATCGTTTGGGTACTTATGGTTGAGGGTCAACTTTCACCAACCCGTCAGTTATGTCAAGTTTTTGTTTCAAAACACTTAGTGAATCACGTTTCAGTGGGAAAATTTGTTGAAACAAGGTAAAATGAGCTTTAACCTTGACTGACAGACATACATTGAAAAGCTTTAAAATTTTTAAGGGCTAAGCTAATCGTTAAGTAATTATTTAAACTAGAGGTCGCCCAGTGGTCGAAATTCGACCATAATTCGTTACAATTTTTACATACCTAAGGGTACACTTCACTTGTAACTGCCTCAAAAACTTTAGTTACTAAGCTAACTACAGCAGATAATGAATTGCATTTGCGAATGTTTGGAAAATAATTTCTTGACTAATTTTTTCTTCAAGGTTCATTTAAAGAAAGTGCATCATATAATGATTGAAAATATTTATTTTAAATTAAGGAAGGAAATAAGTGTAGAGGTTTCAAAATATTTATTTTTTTTCTTCCATAAATCTTTTACAAAATTATTTCAGAATATTCTCTAAAAATTTCAAAACCAAAAATATCAGTTCGTTCATATCATACATTTTTTGAGGTCCCCTGAGTCCAAAAAAGTAGATTTTAGAAACATGTCTGTGTGTGCCTGTGTGTGACAGCCATATCGTATTGAACGCTTTTCCGAATTTCACCAAACTTGGAAATTTTCCTTCATATTATATCTTGTTTTGCCGCGGAGCTTTTGGTTGAAATCGGTTAACCCAAAGCTCCACTTTATCCTCGGGGTTTTTGAGCTTTTTCAATTTTTTTCGAAAACGGCTGCAAAGATTTTCTTTAAGCTTATGATAGTTCTTAGACTTATTAATGGCTACAACTTTTATTTGAAACTTTTTCTTGGGAAAATTCGATTAAGGACGGTTCTGGGTGAAGGTTGGGAATTCACAAATACATATATGTTGTATATTTGTGTGCATATAGTTCTGTGTATAGTTATAAGGTGCTTATATATTTCTTTTAACCAACAGCGAGTTTCATAAATGAAAGTAAAAGAAAGTACTGTGACGCCACGCAGCAGGTATTTTTCTTTTTATAATGTTGTATGTCAACGCAAATAACAGTATTCTGAAATATTTTTTAGACAAAGAAAAAAAATATGACTATGAAACATCAGGGGTTATGTCAAGTGAGTTTCCTACGTTCAAAAGTAAAACAAAAGTACCTCAATGTTTAGATTTTTTCATTTAAAATCCAAAGATAAAAAAATGGAAATAGGCTGCTTAAGTCCTGTTTAAAACTTTGAATTAAGCTAAGCTTTTTTTTTTTTTCAAATAGTACCTACCTACCTAAATTAATTTTTTATTTAATTTATTTGAATAATTTTGCCAAAAGAATATAGTATAAATTATTTATACGTTATATAATAATCAAGAAACACCTGATGAAGAACAAATAAAATGGTTGAAACGTTGTGTATTTGAAGTTATACGTATCTTTTAAATATATTTTTAATAATATTACTCAATAATCAAATAATCGGTTTAATTTCTTTCCTTCAATTTCAATAATTACAATTTCAAAATTTAAATTCCTCTCGTAATATTTTGTTTAAACAATGACATTTGGAATATGGTTGAAGTCTGTGGTCAAACTGAACAACTGAGATTTAAAAATCTACATATTTGTGTGTATTGTGTGTCTGTGTGTGTCAAATGCATGGTAGTGTGTGTGACGTCTTTTTTCATTAATTTAAGGTATTTTGAAGCATTATTATAAAAAAATATTATCTCAAAACGCAACTTCCTCATATAAACTTCAATTGTGCCAAATTTCATACTCCTCCGTTCGTATAATATTCGGTAAAAGGGGTTTAAAATTTTTGCTTCACGTATTAATATATAGATTTTGAATACAAAACTGATGTACTGACTCTTTTAGACAATATCTTGCAAACTATTTAAATTTTTATGAACAACTAATTGTTGCCCGGCCGCTTTGCTGAGTGTACTTAGGACTAAATGGTAATTGTATTTTAATTGTAAAGTGCCTTCTATAGGATATTCCGATAGCTATTACCAATAGTTGGATATTTATTATTACAAATAGCCCCTTCACTTTGTCGAGCGTAAGTCAAATTATATTAATTTATCACTTACATTCTTTTGTTGCTTAACAAACGTTAAAAAGTTACATAACATTTTAAATAAACAAAAAAAGTTAGCTTCTTAAGTAAGAATTCGATAAGTTGAAAAGAGAAAAATATAGTAGAAAAATACGCAATGGATTTCAGTATTGCTATTAATATAGCTTGTATTATTAATTTCAAAATTTACTTTTAAATTTCGACATAGGACTAAGTTCTGTTGGGTTGGTTGCTCGAATTATAAACTGACTGCTGTAACGTTGAGACCTGTTTTGACTGGTTGGGATGGAGGTGGGGTCTTTACCTTGCATTCGTACTATCACTCATTACATCAAAAGTTTGAGTCTTCATGCAGTAAGCTTGAGACCAAAACCAAGGCCTCGCGTTGGAGAAATACTCCGGGGCAGAAACAAGCTAAAAAATTCATAAAGAGCTCCAAGAAGAGAATTCATGACATAATAGGTTCGTTCGCGGATGTGATACTGAATCGATAACAAATCAGTTCAAGACCGATTTAGGATCATCGCCAAGCGCATGAAAGTTTATGAGCCGAGTTACGGTTCGATATTCGCGGTTCACACAAAATGCGTTCGTAATCGATTAATAATTGGTAGCGATCCTCAGATTTTTGTTAAGATGAAAAATTCGATTCTCTTACTCATGCGCAGTTTGCTAAATTGTGGCTAATTCTTAATTCAGTTTTGCTGTCATGCTGCGTTCACACGAGTCAATTTTAGTAGCCCGTTTTTAGTTGATCAAAAAAAGTTGAATGAAAAACCTCGTGTAAAAACCGTAATCAACTTTTTAGTGGATCAAAAAAGTTTGAACGAGTCATTACACTAGGTTTTTCATTCCACTTTTGATCAATCAACTAAAATCGGTCAACTAAAGTTGACTCGTGTGAACGAGGCACCAAGGTCTTTCAACGTTAAATTCAATTAACAATTTTCGTGGGTTCTCGTTAATCCTCGTTTTACTTCCGAATATTTTCAAACTCGTTCACGGGAAAATAACCCCTAACCAGTTCATAAGCGTGTATGCGTTTGGCGATTTTCCTATCCACTTGGATTGATTCGTTACCAGTTCGGAATCACCTTCCGCGAACAAACCTAATGTCACATGACCAAAAGGCGGTAAGGCTCTAAACAGCCTCTAAACAGGCAACGGTACCCTTAATTATCATCTTCCAAGATCGGTAAGGCCGACACCAACATATGTCGTCTCTGTTGAAAAGCGGCAGAAACGGTGGAACACATTTTGTGCTCATGTGAGACAACTTTCAAAAGAAGACTGCAGCCTTTCAAAAAGACGGACATGGCACCTAGCGAGACAGCAATGGCAGCCTAGGCTGGTGCTGGCTTTCTTTAAAAGTCTGATGCTCCTCTAGTTAATTCAGAGGGTCACATCACAATTAAGACCTCATTGGTCACGGTGATAAAGGGAAGAAATATCCTGAGACACGTAGAACGGAGAAAAATTCTTTCAATCAATAATAATATGGCGAAACTAAGATCATTTCATAAAATGATTTCAAAGTTCATTAGATGATAAATTTTATTTAAATTTTCCTTTTAAAAACTATGAACTCTAGTTATTTTAAGCAGTTATCAGGTGAAAAGACCAGTTTTTTTACACAACGTTTCGTCGGTGTTATTCCGACTTCATCAGGCATCTTGAAAAGTCTGTTAACATTATTATACACCGTATTTTATTACGAAACAGTTTTTTATTATTCACTAATTTTATGTCTTTTTACCTGAAGTTGCTTAAAATATTAAACTATTAAGACCTGAAAATTAGTATTATGAATGCAAGTTATTAAAAACTGCGTTTGGGGTCTCGTATATATAGAGTTTGAAATTTTGGACTTTTTAAGGATATGCTAGTTTTCATGGGATCGTAGACACCCTGTATGCAATTGTTTCAAACTATTTGTTCATATATTTAATAACGTTCGTTGTTTCTTTATTTGTATTCGTTTGAAAGGAAACTCAATTCTTACGATTGTTCGTGAAATATGTTGTATACACGAAATCACATTACTAAAAATTCGGCCTTTGAGTCTCATTTTTCATAAAATGTTGGTTTTCCATTCCCAAAAAAAAAAAAAAAATAAGAGAAAATAAAATAAATCAATACGATGAGTGCGATAAGAAGTGAAAACAGAAATCGTAGTTTTCCTTTCTGAGGGGCGGTTGAGATGAGTTAAAACGTGACAAAGACGAAAAGAAAAATAAAATCTTAGATACTAAACAAACAATGGCTTATACCCACTAGATAAAGAACACATATAGATATGTATAGTGTGAATGATGGAAGCTTTATTCGAATCTTTAAGTCGAAGCTTTTTGTAAACGCAATTTCGGCATTTATTTTTATTATCGCCAACGAACGTGGATTCAGTTTCGGATGCGTGTGTGCCATATTATTGATACTGTCAAGTGCCATCACCGAAACGTGTCTTCCACATACTGACGATAATCCCTTATACGATTTCATCTGCCGGTAATTTACCCTCAAATTAACCTCAAGCACGCATCGATTTTTTTTTTTATAACAAACATAAGAACATGATATTTTTAAGATTTAATTCTGATATTTTTGTCATGAAATGTTTTCCATCGTTGAAATCAGTTTTAATTGAATCACGCTCCGCACCGTCCAATTAGGCTATTTTATATTCTAAACAGTTTAAGGGATGTTTTTGATTAAACAAAATGAAACTTTTTCTACCAACCTTTTACGCTCTAAGTTAATTTATGCGACTAATATGATTATTTTTAATAGGAAAATTCAATTTTAACTCCACCAAATTGGCCTTGGCAACTTTGTCTAGGGGTGTGTCTTTAACGTTGAAAGCTGTTTGTTTTTTTTTTTCAATTGATTTAATAGTTTAAAGTTTGACTAATGAGCTTAAAAAGTTTTTTTTTCGATCCTTTCAATTTAACCACTAAATAAGTCTGTGAAAAAAGTTTAATTAACTTAAGAATATTGTGTTGGCATGTGAGATTATATCAAATTTCGTGGTTAGAACAACATTTTGTTACTTTGAAAGTAAGGCTCCGAGGTAAGCTTTAAGTTTTGCAAAGTGCTACGTTTATATAATATGAAATTTCCTCCACGTTGCGACCGCACTTGTTATATTTAATGTCAATTTCTACTAAAACTTTCTTCATCCCTATTTAATATAAGGCATATAACACGAACAAGACTTTGAGATGTAGGTACATCATGACCTAGAAAAATGGTGCAATCATCAATTCGATGAAATTTTTCGAATGGCATCACGTTGAAATCGCGCAAACGACTCCAGTGCAATGTTCTCTCCATCGCATTACACATAATTGAATTGTGAAACAAAAGTGTGGAAAATTTAACTTGGTCTAATCGCGTTTTCCGTTTCACTTATCGAAGAACATTTTCCAGCTCCCTTTTTTATCCTTGATCAAGAGAATGTAAAATTTATTCTTGTCACTCGCGAATGATAAGCTGGAAAATTGACTGCTTCAAAAAATTCATAAAACCAAAAACGGGGTTCGTTCCCATCAATAAATAAAAGTGGGTTGCAATATTTCATTCGTTGTTCCTTCGATTTTTCGTCAAGTGAATGATCAGAAAGACAAAGTCACCTCTTTGAAATTCCTGTCGGGAAATATTTTCTTATTTCAGGATGATTTGTTTTGATCTGATAATATATTATATGATCAAAGACTTATAGGGAAAAATTTATTCCTCACATTTACTTGCTAAATTGCTGAGCAAATTAAATGCAAATGTTGCAGTTTTTACGTTGCGATCAAGTAAATGGCAAACACTCAGTCTGCAATTTTGAAGCGATTAATTGCATCAAAGCGTTATTAATGGCGTCGTTCAAGCTTGGACTACCAACATATTTCTATCATGGCTCAAATCTCGGGGGTATTCGAGGAAAATATTAGGTGCACAAAATGGTTCTCATTTATAAGAGAAAAAAAATCTAACAATTGTTTTGTTATCAATTATTAGTTTGCAAGTACAAATTATTCTCTTGGCATTTTTTATTAATTACTAACTGATTCTCACCCGCTTTGCTTAGCTTACCCCAAATAAAATTAAATAATAGTAAATTAAATCTTACTTCTTACTTATATAATAAACGTGAAAGTTTGTAAGAATGGATGTTTGTTGCTCTTTCACTCAAAAAGTAATGAATGGATCTGGAAATTTTTTTTACTAGTTGTGTATGATAAGAAAACAAAAGTATATAATTTTAAATAAATTATTAACTGGATTTAGTAACATTTATTTTATGATTATGAATACTTTAAATATCAGCTAATATCTGATATGCATATTATGCATTTTAAGTTTCATTACGGCGGATGGAAACTAAATGAAAAATTGAAATGAAAAACCAGATTAAAGTGAACTTAAGGAAATCTAGGTTAAATAAAAAAAAAATAATTTTCTAAGTAAGGCATTAAAAGGGATAAAATAATGCAATATGTATACTGTATAGTCTTTACTATTCCATGCATTTTTATTTCAAATATAACAATTTTAAAATATTTTATTAAAACGCAATCAAATTTTGACTCTATGAAAATTTTTCGATCGAAAATATTTTGAAGGTTGAAAAACATTTTTCTTGTTAACCGACTTCAAAAAAAGGAGGAGGTTCTCAATTCGACTGTATTTTTTTTATGTTTGTTACCTCAGCATTTCCGACTAGGTAAAGCGATTTTGATGATTTTTTTTTTATTTGAAAGCTGTTGCTTCCCGAATGGTCCCATTTTAATTTGAAAGAAATCGTTTACTTCTAAGAGGTTGAAAACTAAGGGATGAAATACTAGCTTTTTATTGGATAGCTCGATTTTGAAAATTCTTTTTTTATTTGAAAGCTAGTGCTTCTCGTGTGATCCCATTTTGATTTGAGAAAAATCTTTCACTTCTAAGAGGTTGAAAACTAAGGGATGAAATATTAACTTCTTATTGGATAGCTCGATTTTTATAATTCTTATTTTATCTGAAAGCTGGTGCTTTCCGTGGGGTCCAGTTTTAATTTGAGGGAAATCTTCCACTTCTAAGGGGTTGAAAACTAAGGGATGAAATACTAACTTCTTATTGGATAGCTCGATTCTTAGAATTCTTATTTTATTTGAAAGCTAGTGCTTTCCGTGGGGTCCAGTCTTAATTCGAGGGAAATCTTCCTCTTCTAAGGGGTTGAAAACTAAGGGATGAAATATTAACTTCTTATTGGATAGCTCGATTCTTATAATTCTTATTTTATTTGAAAGCTGGTGCTTTCCGTGGAGTTCAGTTTTAATTTGAGGGATATCTTCCACTTCTAAGGAGTTGAAAACTAAGGGATGAAATATTAACTTCTTATTGGATAGCTCGATTCTTATAATTCTTATTTTATTTGAAAGCTGGTGCTTTCCGTGGAGTTCAGTTTTAATTTGAGGGATATCTTCCACTTCTAAGGAGTTGAAAACTAAGGGATGAAATATTAACTTCTTATTGGATAGCTCGATTCTTATAATTCTTATTTTATTTGAAAGCTGGTGCTTTCCGTGGAGTTCAGTTTTAATTTGAGGGATATCTTCCACTTCTAAGGAGTTGAAAACTAAGGGATGAAATATTAACTTCTTATTGGATAGCTCGATTCTTATAATTCTTATTTTATTTGAAAGCTGGTGCTTTCCGTGGAGTTCAGTTTTAATTTGAGGGATATCTTCCACTTCTAAGGAGTTGAAAACTAAGGGATGAAATATTAACTTCTTATTGGATAGCTCGATTTTGATAATGTTGTTTCTATTACGTACAACGTACCTTTAAATTGTTCACATTTCAATTTGAAGAAAAAAATCCACCCCTTAAGGATGAAAATAGAGGATGAAATAGTGACATTTAACCGAATTTTGATAATTTTTTTTCTGTTGGAAACAGTAATCCACTTAGTTTTGTTTTCACATTTAAAAGCAAAAAATTTCAACCCTTAAGGGCAAAAAGGAATGATGTAGTAACTTTTAATATTAAACGGCGCTGCCTCATATGAGCAGCGCGTTTGGAAGGTTAACCATTTTCAAGAAAATAAAGTCAGTTATCAAACTTCAGATCACTAAAACGCGAGAAATAAAAATTATTATAAAAAAATGAAAAACCGACTTCAAAATATATAAAAATTCTTAAACAAGAAATGCACTAAAAAGTAACAAAATAATGGCGTATCCTTGCAGTATCTACAACTTACAAATTATTAGGATGATACAATGTACAACTATTGTTATTTTTGGAGTTGGTGTCAGTCAAGAAAATAAATATTAATGGTAATTTGTAAAAATTTAAAAAGGTTTAGTTGGTAATTGGTATTTTGTAGTTTAAAGGTCGCTAAATATTGTTACAGTACGAGTATATTGTTTAAAAGTTCATTTGAAAACTAATTTTCATAAGTTATTCTCGTTTTTTGCTCAGTACCTCTATAGTCGTATTTCCTTGGCTGACACCAACTCCAAAAATAACAATAGTTGTACATTGTATCATCCTAATAATTTGTAAGTTGTAGATACTGCAAGGATACGCTATTATTTTGTTACTTTTTAGTGCATTTCTTGTTTAAGAATTTTTATATATTTTGAAGTCGGTTTTTCATTTTTTTATAATAATTTTTTTTTTATAATCGGATTAAAAATGGCATTGACGACGCATTGCATTTCTTCAAACATTCTCTATTTATGCATCATTTCTATGTTAGACCTTTTTCAATTAATTATTAGATTGATATGTTCGATCGTTTCAAATTTTTCATGATTGGTCCAAACAAGTTCGAAGCTATTTGCGATACCTGTAATTGACAGTATATATTTTGTTACAGTTAGAGATGCTACGTTTGATTTTTCCGGTGAATTCATTCGTAAAAATTATTACCTCTAATTGATTTTTCAAAGTGGAAAAGTGTTTTTCGAGACTTTTTAAAGAATATTCCAGTCTTTTCTACTCCTTTGGAAGCGGAATTTGTTGGTCTTTCATTAGAACTTTTAAGGTTAGTTGATGGTTTTCTTTATTATTTTATAGACCAATCTTTCAATTTCTTTAATTAACAATTCGATTTTCTTACTTGGAAAGGTATAAATTAATACACTTAATAGTTATTTTTTCATCTTGTATACATTTCAACAAACATAACATGAAAAATATTCTATTGAAAAGTGCAAGGTAAAAAATGACCTCGCTAAAATGTAAAATTTTTTTCCAAAAAATTTTTACTAGAAGAATTTATTTGTAATAACACCGTGCAATATTTATGACGTGTTTTTGAAAACTGAGGCAAAAATTTTCTTGTGAATTTCATTCCTTTTTATGTACCTATTTGATATTTTTTAAGATTTTGTCCCATTTATTTAATCTAATTGGAACTTATAGTCTTTGAGCGTTGTTTAACTAATTCCAAAGCTTATCACCTAAGGTCTAACTAAAATTAGAAATTTTATGTATACCAAAATAACTAGTGATGATAAGATTTATAGTCAGTGACTAAAAATTTATTTTTAAAAAATGTTAATTTATTTAGCTTACACTTCATACACTTATTAACTACGCGTTAACAATGATTTATATACATTTAAGCAGTTATTTAGTTCACTGTTTAACTATTCAGTTTTCACAGTCACTTATTCACTAATTATTGTCACTCACTATTGCACTGTTCACTTTATTTCACAATGTTCACAATTTATTTAATACGGTTCACTATTTATTTTAACACTGGTTGAAGATTTATTTCAACACTGACTTGCCTATGTTTCTCCGAGGCTTATATAGGATTTTGCAATCTTTCTCGAATGTTCGGTTCTATTATTCCTTGGTAGAAATTTCCATTCATTTGTTCAATTCTTCGTGCCCGCTGATCTAAAAGACAAAACTCGTAGACAAAGAATATTCTGGAATTCCTGGAATTTTATAAGGTTTCTCTCCATTCGGTGCTCCTCCTTTGGCTGGTGATTGGTTCAGCTCACCCACGGATGAGAGCAGATGACACCACCACAGAGTCATAAAATGGCGACACTCCTTTAGAGACATGGCGGCACATTCTTAGACTTGTGACAATATTTATTGTTTTAAAATAGGGCAATTGAAATGAAATTCCTTCATTATTAATTATTTTTATTTTATTATTAGACAATATTAAAATAATTTAAATATTATAGTCAACTTACAATATCATCTAAGATAATTATAAATAATTGTGCTTAAAAAATCAAGAAGACTTCGTATAAGTTTAAAGCAAAAAAAAATCCTATATAGAAGCTTCTAAAACTCTTTACGAAGAACAAAATTATCTAATCTTCTGTTTAAGGGTCATCCATAAATTACGCCACACGCTAAGGGGGGGGGGGGTACGAAGTGTGAGATTGTGTGACAAGGAGCAAGGGTGGTCAAAAGGTTTGTGACGTCACACGTCAAAATTAAAAATTTATATGCAAATCAAAAATTAAAAATATTACTGTTACTTAAATGGTCTTTTGTTTTGTCCATTTTCTGAAATATTTGAAAATTGAAAAAAAGTGATGTTACACCAGGGGGAGAGGGTTTCACATGTGTGACCACCTGTGACAAGGACTTTAGAGAGGATTAAAACCCATAACATTTGTATGATGTAAGCTAACCGTGGCCTTACCGACTAGTCGGCCGACTATACGGTTTCGTTCCAACCGACTAATCGGCTAGTCGATACTAGTCGAAACATCTCTAAAAATAACATAAGTTGTGGTGTATTGGTTATTGATCGGGTATTGGACCATTTATCTTAAGACGCAATTAATATAATCAAACATTGATGAAAAAGTTTAAAGAAAACTTTACTAAAAAAGTTTTTTAGTAAATTTTTTATTATTTCCTTAAGTTTGGACCATTATTCAAAAGATTTAATCACCAATAAAAAACTAAAACCACAGCTACATATTTTATTGAAATAACATTTTATGTGCTTTTTAAATTATTCATTTTTGCGCTTGAATTTTTAATCTTCTCGATTGTTTCTTTGTTTAAGAGATTGTTTGAATTATTCATGAGCTATTTTCCTATAATATTGTGTATGTATATCTTTGAAAATAAGTTAAAGTTATGTTACTCTTAAATTATTTTTAAAAAGCTTACATATTTCATAAGGCTCTTAATGAGATGGGATGCTTGTAAGTTTGCAAAACTATTCCTCGTTGGAAAATATTGTTAGTTAAGTTGTGTTACATTTTTCTAAATTACTCGTTAGAGCAGCTTGTAATACTAAACGGGAAATATGAGATAGTTTTTCTCGGGAACTTGTCGTGCTTTTCTCGAACCACCTGAAGAAACTTTGTAGGTTTTTTTTTAATTATTTAAAAAAATGACATTATTTGCCAATTGAAATTATTACCAGAATTTGTATTTGGTCTTTGCATGTTTTTTTGTCAAATTCAGGGTTGAAAATATCACGTAGAACATGTTGTCAGCATTTTCTGATTCACATGTTGAAGAGGGTCTGATAATAAAACACGTATCACACTTTTCAAATATTCTCGAATACAAACCTGACATGACATGGATGCAATGTTAGCGTTAGCTGCCAACTTTTCGTTTTATTTTATTATTTTTTTTTTGTGGCAAATAATATTAAATGTGTTCATTTCCTTACCTTATGGATCCCAATTAGTAATGCGATGCACAGGACAATCATGAACAGTTGTGTTCCAATAATGGCGAAATACGCAATTTGAACTCCTGGAAAAAAGAAAATAACGTTTTTTTTTATTTCAACTCGAACAGTATAGGGATCGTGATTTCATCATATAACTTAACAAAGCTTGCGTTTGATTTCAAGAAAAAGGTTGCTTCCTCTCACGACAACAAAAAGTAAAAGAAAAAAAAAACGGGGAAAACGAGAAAAGGCAGGCATCGTGATATTTCCACGCGGCTGGGCATTTAGATAGTTATACACGTTCTGTTAAATGCACGTGTTTGACAACCTTGGCTCATTGACTCACAGCCTTTTCCTACAATTTCCTTCAAATAGGTCAAAACTAGACATTTTCACATAAATCATTTATTTTCTATCTCATCTATGATAAATTAAAGCGATCAAAGACTAAAACCGATTGATAATATCAAGTCTCACTTTAATTTATTTATGTTGCAGATGTGTAGGCAACCATAGTTACGTACTTGCATATATCATTGTAATATATTTTCTTTATTACCAATATTTTCTCACTTCTTAAAACTATTTTTTACTTTAGTCAGGACTTACTGTTTGTCAGGATTTTTTTTCTTCAAATACGTTAACGTCATTCGGTTCAACTATAAATCGTTTCAAAAATTCGTAAAAATTGATTTTCACTGCCGTTTCTTTTAGCGGCCATCCATAAATTACTTCACACGTATTTCATGATTTTTTGACGGTCTTTTTCAAAGTTGCTCACATTCGTAAGACTTCCTCTCCTTTGGTATGACGTAAAATATTTTCAGTTTCCAAATTCTGTTTATTTCCATTAAAAATCTAGTTAGATAAATCTTTAACACATATAGAGATTTACTAATATTTTTATTTTTTTTTGACGTGATAACGTCTTATAAATTGATGAACACTGGGCAACATGCACACAAAAATGTCACGTTCTGTTTGAGCCTCTGCGTGCAAGCGGGAACGCGATACAAGTGATAGAGAGGCAAGATATTATTGTTGAATCCTAGACAACGTGTTTTGTGTTTTTTTCTACAGTTTACTTAATATGATTCAAAATTGATTTCCTTCATAGTTTTCAGTCTGATTTCATTTTGTATGCACCTCAATCAACTGTTTTGCTCAAAACAGCAGCAAAAATAGTAATTAATTCTTGCTTTTTAAGAATAATAATATGACTAATAATAAATAAAGAATAATATGAAAATAATTGTTCGTGATTATATTTAAACAAATTATTTAAACTAAATTTGCAAAAACTGTAAATAATATTTGAAATCTAAAAATTAATTTTTCAACCACTTTTAAAAACATTTATGTCTAATTATTATTATTGATAATAATAATTATGAATAATTAAAACGTGCAAGCGAGAACGCGATACACGTGATAGAGAGGCACGAAGAGTTCTGGTATTGGAAAGCCGCCACGCGTGCTTCTTCGAGACCTTCTACAATAAACTATGTCTCGTATTCAATAATTGTTGAATCCTATACAACGTGTTTTGTGTTTTTTTTTTTAATATAATTTACTTAATAGTATTTATTTAATTTCCTTCATAATTTTCAGTCTGATTTCGTTTTGAAAAAATTGTTAATTGTCAATTAACTCCTTCTTTGTATTATACAAAATAATGACAATTACCTGATAATAATTCAATTCAATTCATAAGAGTATGAAATTTTTCATCAATATTTTTTATGACGTTATTACGTAAAACTATCGTCCGTAAATCGACTTTACAAACAACCAATTTTGTTGTTTACGTACAAGTATTACGATTTAAAATTTTAGATTTTACCATGTCACTTCACAAAGCTTATGACCCCTCCTGTCCCTTGTTACATAATGTCGCAATTCGTTGATTTTCCTCAACATGTGAAGTAATTTATTATTTATGGATGGTCCCTTATCCCATTAAATTGATTTTACGGAATCAAGTGTCATTGTTAGTTAACAGTTTGTTGCATTTGTATAGGCAATTTAAGTTACATATTCGTACATAGACATTCATAAAGATAATTGGTTGCATACATATGCCACCAATGCATTGTATAAATGGTTGTAAAAGTAATATTTTTTTAGATTTAGCAGATTTCATTTCAGAAAAAAATTATTTTTTTAATTAAAATAATCAAATTAGTTAATGTAAAGTGATTTGATTTAATTTCATCAAGCTTGAAAAACGAGTTAAAATTTCTCATTAAACGCGTTTATTCCCTGTTGGAAAAACTGACTGAAAAAACAATTCGTATGAAATATAAAAGGCGTTAAAAACTAATTAAATCAATTAATTCAACCATGTAGCAACAATAATAAAATTTCAGAATTAACGATTGAATTAGTTGAAAAAAATATGTCGTTGCCAAGGTTTTACAAAGAATTATTTAATATTAGCTGTGGTAGTATGAAGATTAGATTGCACGTCGTTGCACTATTTTCCTTGCATTTTAATTTTGTTTTTAATTATATTCTCGTTTCGAGCTTCTTGAACTCGAAAATTAAAAATTGTCAGGCGACAAGTCACTTCCTTTTGTCGTTGATCTTGTTTTTTTTCTTTTGTGACGTGAGCTGTGAAAACTTTTAGACGCATACACATCGATCGTTAACTCAATTTGTTAATATATTCAATTAATTTCCACATACCCTAATTTTACCAAACGTGAAATTTTGTTTTTATATTACATCTAGTTGTACCGCGAAGCTTTTGGTTGAAATCGATTGACCGGAAGCTCCAGTTTATTCTATGGGCTTTTAAGTTATTTAATTTTTTTCGAAAACGGCTCCAACAAATTTCTTTTAGCTTGCTATAGTTCTTAGACTTATTTATGCTTACAACTTTTTGTTGAAACTTTTTCTTAGGAAAATCAAATAAGGAGGGTCTTAGGTTGGTTTTTAGAAATCTGTCTGTGTGTGACAGCGATATCGTATCGAAAGCCCAATCCAATTTTTACCAAACTTGAAAATTTGCCTTTATATTACATCTAGTTGTGCTGCGAAGCTATTGTTTTAAATTGGTTAATCAGAAGCTTCACTTTCTTCTAGGGGTCTTTAAGCTTTTTCAAAATTTTTCGAAAACGGCTCTAACGGTTTTCCTGAAACTTGCTATAATTCTTAGAATAATCAATGCCTTTAACTTTTATTTACAACTATTTCCTGGGGAAACTCAAATAAGGACAGTTTTATAACTAAGGGTGGGACTTTGTTTATACACAGAGGCTGTATACATATATTTAACATATAGGTAAAAGTTCTGATTATGTTGATATTTAAATATTATTCAATTTATAATTTTTTTATCCAATCGTGGGATTTTTTTATGTTCCACCAAGAGCGAGTTTTATAACAAAAAAAGTACTGTGACGTCTTGCAGCAGATATTTAACATAAAAAAACTCATTTTAAGTACACTAGGTATTGATTTATTGAAAGAATTATTCAATTGTATTTTTATTTTCACTGGTTCTTTAATGTCACGTCAACATTTCTGTCCTTAGCAACAATTGTTGTGTTGACTGGGTTAGCTTTGTGGCGACTAGAAATGGAATTCGAACATGCAGTGATACCTCTCGCAACTGCCCTGGCAAAACGACGTTATATACCTTAAGCAATTCAATTTGTTCGGGACCAGTGCTGGCCTCTGTAATTGTATAATATATATTATGTGGAAATAAATATGGATGACCACTCCCACCTAACAGCTTATATATCCTCTAGGACACCCAGGAGTCTCATTGAGCTCCTAATGTCCTCAGGATCTGTTGTTTTTATTTGGAGGTCTTTTTTTAGTTCACTTAGGTTGAATGGTGCACTTAAAAAGGGACACTCACTGTTTGCATGTGCCACTGTTTGGGGTTTGAGTTTGGGATCGTCTTTTCTAAGATGTGTTGATGAGAGAAGGCCGTTTTGGACTCATTTTTGGACCGTCTTTCTGTAGTCGTTGTAGCTTGTATTTGTGTTTGTCCGGTCTTGACCAGGAGTGGTAGTACTTTTTACAGCCTCGTTTGCTTTGATGTTTTCTGATATTCCTTTGTGGGATCCTTTGTATCCAGGCAATAATTAAATTTCTAGAGAGGTGGACTAGATTAATTTCAATTTAATTGTAACTGAAACTTTGAGAATTTTAACTTTCAACCACTTAAATGTAATCTTATCTTTATATGATGAATGGTAGATGATGAAATTTTTTTGGACATTTTTGCATCTGATTTACCGTTAGTTAGATATTAATTAAATAATTAATACTTATATATTAATAATTATCTATATATTAATACGTGAAGCAAAAATTTTAAATCCTTTTTACCGAATATTATACAAACGGAGGAGTATGAAATTTGGCACAATTGAAGTTTATATGGGGAAGTTGCGTTATGAGATAATATTTTTTTATAATACTGCTTCAAAATACCTTAAATTAATGAAAAAAGACGTCACACACACTACCACGCGTTTGACACACACAGACACACAATACACACAAATATGTAGATTTTTAAATCAAAGTTGTTCAGTTTGACCACAGACTTCAACCATATTCCAAACGTCATTATTTAAACAAAATATTGTGAGGGAAATTTAAATTTTGAAATTGTAATTATTGAAATTGAAGGAAACAAATTTAACCGATTATTTGATTATTGAGTAATATTATTAAAAATATATTTAAAAGATACGTATAACTTCAAATACACAACGTTTCAACCATTTTATTTGATCTTCATCACGTGTTTCTTGATTATTATATAACGTATAAATAATTCATACTATATTCTTTTGGCAAAATTATTCAAATAAATTACACAAAATATTAATTTAGGTAGATAGGTACTATTTAAATAAAAAGAAGCTTAGCTTAATTCAAAGTTTTAAACAGGACTTATGTAGCCTATTTCCATTTTTTTATCTTTGGCTTTTAAATGAAAAAAACTAAACATAAAGGTACTTTTGTTTTACTTTTGAACGTAGGAAACTCACTTGAAATTACTTCTGATGTTTCATAGTCATTTTTTTTTGTCTAAAAAATATTTCAGAATACTGTAATTTGAATTGACATACAACATTATAAAAAGAAAAATATCTGCTGCGTGACGTCACAGTACTTTCTTTTACTTTCATTTATGAAACTCTCTGTTGGTTAAAAGAAATATATAAGCACCTTATAACTATACATAGCAGAACTATATGCATACAAGTATACAACATATATGTATGTATTTATGAATTCCCAACCTTCACCCCAGAACCGTCCTTAATCGAATTTTCCGAAGAAAAAGTTTCAAATAAAAGTTAGAGCCATTAATAATTCTAAGAAGTATCGTAAGTTTAAAGAAAATCTTTGCAGCCGTTTTCGAAAAAATTTGAAAAAGCTCAAAAACTCAAAGAATAAACTGGAGCTTTTGGTTAACCGATTTCAACCAAAAGCTTCACGGCAAAACAAGATATTATATGAAGGAAAATTTCCAAGTTTGGTGAAATTCGGAAAAGCGTTCGATACGATATGGCTGTCACACACAGGCACACACAGACATGTTTCTGAAAACTACTTTTTTGGACTTAGAGGACCTCAAAACATGTATGATATGAACGAATTGATATTTAGTTTTGAAATTTTTAGAGAATATTCTGAAATAATTTTGTAAATGATTTATGGAAGAAAAAAAAATATTTTGAAAGCTCTACACCTATTTCCTTCCTTAACTTAAAATAAATATTTTCAATCATTATATGATGCACTTTCTTTATATGAACCTTGAAGAAAAAATAAGTCAAAAAATTATTTTCCAAACATTCGCAAATGCAATTCATTATCTGCTGTAGTTAGCTTAGTAACTAAAGTTTTTGAGGCAGTTACAAGTGAATTGTACCCTTAGGTATGTAAAAATTGTAACGAATTATGGTCGAATTTCGACCACTGGGCGACCTCTAGTATTAATAGTTCTACACTAGTCGAAGTTAAGTCGTTGTTGGTTGTTGTATTTTTCTACAGTTTTCCTGGAGCACCTCGACATTTTAATCCCATGCTCTTAGGTATATTTAGAAGCTGTTTATCAAATTTTGTTAAGAAATGTTAATTTTGGTGTTTCCTTAATTTCGGTAGGAAACTCCTTTAAATTTCAAAAGAAATATCTGACGTCATTGTGTCGGGAAAAGCCTTGTTTTTCTTGTCAAAATAATTATTTGTTTGTTTATTAAAGAGACGTATTGCCTGCTCCGATATTTTACAAGAGCTCTAATTTCGACAATGAGTAAACAGATTTAGTTAAGTCGTCAATGTGGGGATCAAAGCTCGGAGTTTAACAAAGCATAAACGCACATTGGCACATACCCACATACTTCAATACGTTCATATACACCCATTCAATACAAACGCAATCCACGCACACATCCAAGTGTTAAAGGGGCTTTATTCCATTTTCCATTTGAACGAATGTCGGTATTTTCTTACTTGGCTCTCCCCATTCCACATCGAGATGTTTGTTTGAGTCTCTACAAATAATATTTGGAAGCAAGGAAATTTAATTGATCCAATTTTTACAGTCCCATTAAAATCAAAAAAAATATTTCCTTTAATACAACAAGTTTTGTGGAAAATTGTTAAATAACAAAATTTCATTTATTTAAATTTGAGAAAAACTAAAATTAAAACTGGAAAATCTCATCCAATCCCATATTGTATGATCGCTGGTAATGATATGAGGAGAGACAATTTTCATTTGTATTTAAACTCACATTGAAACGAAGAAGTGGAATAGATAAGATTCCACTTATACGTAATATTGTAATAAAGATCAGTAATTTAATGCCTCGCCTCTTTAAAACGATCCAACGTAGTAATTTTCTCTATTTTTTTTTCTGTAGATAAGCATTCGATTAAATGAATTGGATGAAAGCTAAAATATTGATTTTTCAAATTGGAATTTTTTTTTTTTGGTAACACAAAGACAAAAAAATTGATTGCACTTTTTTATTCAGTAGCAACAAATTGAAAGAAAATATAACAGAAAGGAGCATAATGTGAACATATAGACAACTTTGCATATTTCTATAACATAAGATGTGATGAAACGAAGAAAATAGGGATGAAATGGGATGAGTTTTTGTATACAAATATATAGGTACATATAATCTTTTGTATACGGTTTTGATTTATGACAGAGCCTTTATTCACGTTTACGTTACCTTCATGAATATTGTAATAGGCATTCTAAGCAAAAAATATTAAAATAAGGTTTAATAAAGTCTTCTATATGTAGACAAATTAGATATAGAAAAAAGTCAATTTGATTTCTAAGAAATTTCTTGTTTTCAAAAATAAAAGGATATGATGGAAGATGTTATCAAAAAAGCGCTTGATTAAAGTAACATTTACATGCAATGTGCTTTCATTGCGTCGTAGTTTTTACTAGCAACGTTTTTTGTGTTAACCAGTCGACCCTTTTTATGGATTAGGACATCAAGGGTCTCGTTAGCGTTGGTGTATTTAAAATTTTGTTAACTTTATTCCTTAAAAAGAAAACTCATTGAATGCTTTTTTAATATCGCTAAAAATTAAAAAAATTGTCAATTTTTAAAATAAAACTTTTTATACATCGTCTCAATTTGGCTTGTCTTAAACATGTCGCTAAATGTAACACACTCTTGGCAGGGAATCGGCAAGTGTTCGGCAGAGCTCGTATACAAATTGTTAGCTATATACCATGTCGTTTTCCTAGGTCTGTTGCGCGAGTTATTACTGAATGTATTGAGCTATTTTCCTCTCCATGACAACGTTTTAGTATATTATAAGTTGCCATTAATTGTCAATCATATTGGTATTGGAATTTGTATTTTGATCAGTGCATTGATATAAATGTTATTGTTCACTTTATCATGATAGACAAAGATACAGCTAGTGAGAATAGTACAAAAATATCCGACGGTGATGTTATAATAGATAACAACAGGCAGATGATCGATTTAACAATAATCAACAAATTCAATAATGAAAATAGGAAATTCAAAATTAGTTGCAACGGCGCGCGTCAAGTCAGACAGCGAATTCGTGCCCCACCCATTTCTTTTTATTCTATTTTCATACCCAAAATCGAATAATTTTCCGAAAATTTTCAGTTACTAAGTGCCTAAAATCCGAAAAAAGTTTTACTTGGTTTCGTAAAACCACACAATATTTTTTTTTTAATTTTTACTTCTAAACGCGTGCTGGACTTGGGAAGTATCTGAAGAGGCGATCGAAGTTGAAAGGGGAGATAAACGTTTGCAAAAATAAAAGAGAGATAGAGCTACGCTCGTATATCTAATACACAGTGCAGGAGTTATGGATCACATAACAACTATCTCCATATTACTATTTAACCCTTCAATTCCTATTATCTAATTCATTGCGTACGCCAAATGTCTTCACACTTTAATTTAACTTACAAACTCCTAACAATAGTTTTTTTACCAATCATAAACCAATTCCTCTACACAAGTAATTCCTTTTGGAGGCCAGATGTTTTTATGTCTAAATCTGGCTATGCATTCCTTCCAAAAAATCTTTAATGGTTACATCCCATTGCCATTCCTTTAAATAACCCTTAAACTCCCACTACTAACTTCCTGCCTAAAAAAGTTCGTTGTCTGTAAAGTCAGTTTACGGACGATAGTTTTACGTGATAACGTCATAAAGAAATATTGATGAAAAATTGCATACTTTTATGATAATACAAAGAAAGAGTTAATTGAAAAATAACAATTTTTTCAAAATGAAATCAGACAGAAAATTATGGAGGAAATCAATTAATATCTTATTAAGTAAATTGTAGAAAAAACCAAAACACGTTGTCTAGGATTCAATGATTATTATTGAATATGAGGCATAGATTATTGTAGTGGCAGAACTTTATCGTGCCTCTCTATCGCTTGTATCGCGTTCTCGCTTACACACACAGGCTCAAACGGAACGTGACACTTTTTGTGCATGTTGCCCAGTGTTCATCAATTTATAAGACGTTATCACGTCAAAAACTTAATAAGTAGATAAGTTAGAGTATAGAAATTGTAAATAAGCTATAAATAAATAGTTAACCTCAACTACTGAGTTAAGCATTTAACTCAGACCTATTCTCCGATTCCTTTTTGTGTGGATCTTCGTGTGTCCCTACTCTTACATTGAGTTTAACGTCTAGAGTCGAAGGTTTTCATAGATCTAGATGCACTGTACCAGCAAGCGAGCCCGTATATTTTCTTTTTTTCTTTCTCATATTTCTCGTTGTACAATATATATAACTCATATGGCGTAGTAGTACTATATATAAGGCTTCTAGTTTACGGTCGAGTAGCCTCAGAAGAGCTACGAGAAAATTATCATACCTTACCATTTATTTTAAAAAGATTTTTACATTTTGTTTTTTACAATTACAAATGAATATCAATGTAAATGAACTAACCATAAAACATGGAACAACAATCGATGCAGTTTTTTCAGATATCTTTTCAATATGCATTGAAAAACATAAATTTCTAATTTTTCTTATCATTAGCCCATTTCTTTCAGTCTTACAATCGACTACAGTAATTACTAATTTAACCAAAAATGAAAAAAAGTAATAAAAAAAAATTGGCGTTATGTAAAGACGGTTTACAGACGATAATTTTGCTTGATAACGTTAAAATAAACAATGATGAAAAATTGCATACTCTTATGAATTGAATTGAATTATTATCACTGAATTATCATTATTTTGTGTAATACAAAAAAGGAGTTGAATGAAAATTAACAATTTCTTCAAAATGAAAATTATGAAGAAAAAAAATTAAATCTTATTAAGTAAATTGTAGAAAAAAACACAAAACACGTTGTCTAGGATTCAACAGTTATTGAATACGAGACATAACTTATTGTAGAAGTTCTCGAAGAAGCTCGCGTGGCGGCGTTCCAGTAGCTAGAATTCTATCGTGTCTCTCTATTGCTTGTATCGCGTTCTCGTTTGCACGCACAGGTTCAAACGGAACGTGACCCTTTTTCAAACAGGCTGCCGGTGTTGATCAATTTATAAGACGCTATCACATCAATAAAAAAAACTAAAATATTGATTAATATGTGAAAACCCATGCTATATATACACATATACATAGATAGCAAAGAAATTAGAAGTTATACTTCTATTGTGTGGTCCATAAGCAGGCTCAATTATTTTTTAACAGTAATAACTAATAAGTTAAAATTTTTTTTTGTTTTGGTAATCTCTTAATATCACTGTCAAAGCTGCAATTTCGAAATACTTAATCAATTTTGCATTAGTATTGACTATAATAATCTCAAACTTAGTAATAAAGTTAACTAAACGCAATCCCTGTTGCCTATAAAAGCTACCCATTAAGTTTCCCTTACGTAGATAATTTATTACGTATCGTATATACTATACAATATTTAATGGCCTCAAGGAAAATACGGTTCTCTATATATTTGATCTACAAGAAACATCAATAGTTTAGTCACAAGTCTAAATTTTCCGAAATCATCCAAGTGAAAGAATAAAACTAAGATAAACTATCTTTCAAATTACTTATATAATGGAGAATTTTTTTCGGAAAATATTTGAATTGTTTGATCTCTCTAAGAGTTACATTTTATTTACAATACATTTAAGTTGTATATTATGAATTGTGAGGGTGGAAAATTACAACGAAAATTTTCACAAAGGAATATGATCATCGTCATAAAAAATAGAATCAAAGAAAAAAAAAAAAACATTTTATTTCTTAAGAAAAATATTTTTCTCTCAACACATTTATTTCTTGTCGAGATCAAAGCGAGTAACATAAGAAACGGGTAGCTTTGAAATTAAACTGTAAAATAATCTCAATTATTTAATATAAATTTAGTGTTCTTCGGATAAAAAGAAAAATCTCGTACGATAAATATTTAATGTCTCATTGAAGAGCAATTTAAATTCTCGACTAATATCCAGAGATATATCCGACATTTATTATTTGGTCTAGACAGGTGAAATTTTCGGGTTTAAACTCGAAAATGTAATTTTGAGAAATCCTTGTATATTCGTACCTGTAAAATGTTAGATATATTTATTTTATGTATACACACGTTCGCTTTTAGCGGTTTATGTTTGTCACTTCATTTCGTCTAGAGTACATGGTAAGATGTGATAGTACTCACTTAATGTGTATCATTGTAACCTACCTATAGGTATATTTAGGTCTGTCACATTCGTGCTTAAAATGAACATATTCTGGTTTCAAGTGATATGTACCATGGGAATTTTACTGTACTATATAATTTTTTTATCACGTTAAAGAATAACTTAATTGAATGAAAATGAAAGCTCAAATGTTTTTTGCCTTGTTTGATTCCCTGAGAAAAGTTTAAAAGTTTTTGTTAAAAAAAAGTTCTGAAAACTCATAGACAAAAAAAAACCAAAAAAAAAATCTAGGTTCTTTGAAGCTCATTAACGTCAAAACGAACTTATCGGGATAGACGTACATATAAAATGACAATTCGATGCAGATTTTTTGTAGTTGGTTCGAGGCTACGTCGTTTTTCCATTCCATTTACTATTTTTTTCGACTAATTAGATCAATTAATAGTACAGAATGTGATAATTGGGTTTTTTAAAAGAAAAATTGTTATAAATGGAAAAATCGTATATCGATCGTATAGATCATTTTATAATAAAAATATTTTTTTCGTTCTTATTAAAACGTTTTAGTTAGATTTTTGAATCCAGTAACGAAAACTCGTGCATGTGTGTGACGTCACAATGTTAATTTGTAATCATTTTAGCATATAGGTGATACAATAGGTTTGTTCCAATCGTCCAGCTATGGCGATCACAGACATGAAAACAGACAAAGAGCAAGACTAAATTGACCAAGCGAGTGCAGTCAGTACAGTAATTTTCGTGACGAGCGCTTATATCGACACTGTTTCCACATGCTTATGCACTGCTTTGTCGATACTCGGCCTAAGCTGAAAAGGTTGAAACAGCTGAAACTCACTCTTGGTCAATGTGTCTTCCTCTTTGTCTGTCGGTCAATGTTTGAGCATCACCATAGCTGGTCGTATGGAACAAACGTAATATATAGAGTTTTAATGGATTAAAGGGTCTAGCCGAATAAACCTATCTCAGCGGGCCCAGGCTGTTTTTTAGCCTGACGTTTATTTTGTTTTTCTCTACATATACCTCTAGGTGGGAGTAGTAAGTATACTCGATATTAGACTACTACCCCTTCTATTATCGGAGCTAGAGGGATTACAACCCTTAACTTAAATTTTTTTAAAAATTGCTTAAAAATTATTTAAAATTTGATTCTTATAATACAAAGTTTATAAAAGAATTTTAAAAAAAATTTTATATGCATTTGTTGTTTTATTTTTTTAAATAGAACTAAGGGTCGCTATCCCAACATTAGTGCGGATTATATTTTTTAAAAGTATGTTCCACCCAATCGATTTTCTCGAAATTTTTGTGATAAGTAGGTACTTGGTAGTTGCATAAAATATATTTTTTTGGTAGGTGCCAACTAAGAAGGAGGTATAAAAACAGCCCCTTAAATATTTAATTAATTTTTTACTACTTTATTTTTAAAATGAGCACAAAAAATACAGAATTTAGGACTTATTAATTTAAATGTTATTTTGAAAATTTTGTTTTGTTATCTTTATTAGTTTCGGAGAAAAAAAAATAAGTTAAGGGCTGTAACCCCTCTAGCTCCGATAATAGAAGGGTTAGCGGTCTAATATTGAGTATACTTACTACTCCCACCAAGAGGTATATGTGGAGAAGAACAAAATAAACGTCAGGCTAAAAACAGCCTGAGCCCGTTGAGATAGGCTTATTCGGCTAGACCCTTTTATTATCGTCAATTAAGAGATAAATATATCAAATGTGTAAAACTTTAAAAGAAAGCATATCTTATAACTCTTCCAAAAAAAGTAGTTTTGGAATTTTGATGAAATCTAACCTAAATTTTGGATTTAAGGTTTTCTGGAAAATCCATGTTCATTTAAAATCTGAAATAAGGTTATCATCTCTCTTGAATTGGGTAACATTTCAGTTTATCTCAAAGAATCTGTATAAAAATTTTTATAATGAGGACATCCTTTCAATTTCAAACAAAAGTTCAAAATTTCAATTTATCGAGTTTTCATTTTAGTGAGTATTTCGAGTTGCAGAATATGTTTTGACAACATTTTTGATTACCAGACGTTAAGTTTTTCAATCGCTTATTTCCGGCTCTACACTATGGTGATTTTTTGAAAGTACTTTTATAAGAAAGAAAAAATAATATTATATAATATTTTAACCGAATTACAAAGCTTAAATACTGCAAAAGCACAGGATTTTTTTAGGATTGTTGGAAGAAATGACAATAACTAATCTGTTAATGAGGTTCGATTTATCCAGTTTTTAATGTTCTAACAAGGGTTATAAATTTCCATGATAGTTACAACTACGAGAACATGTATGATGTTTCGATATATGAGAAGCTTTACTTAATCTCTTATTTATCTACCCTTTTAATTTACGCGATTGTGAATTATTTGTTTTTGATACCGACTATAAAGTTGTTAAATTAATTAATTTTAATCTCGCTATGTCACATTAAATTTTAGTTCCTTCTTTGTAAAAAGTATTTTATGAATATAACCAAGTGGAATGCTGTCAGGATTATTGAACGACAAAACTACTGTCAAATAACTTCACGTCATTCGCCAGTTGCACAAATTTCTTAATTTCCACGTAAAGCTTTCCATTAATAGTGTTCACCTGTGCGCTTTGCATCAGATTACAAACTTTTTTTGTTAATGTAAAAGTTTCTTAATTATCTTTCCGTAGTTTGTTCACTTAATTAAACCTTCAAGTTTTTTAAGATTAAAACATTTTTTTTAAATTTATAAACGGAGTTAATTAAGAATGAAAATCTCGAGTGAATAAAAAGGGGATTAATCAGGGTTTATTTTGTAGTATACAAGAGGCTTTTAGATAGGTTATAAAGGTTATTTATATGTCTTGAATGTGTTGGGAGCTGTGAACGTTTTTTTTTTCGTCAGATAAAGCGCTTTGCTTGTCTTTTTATATTGACTGATGGATAATTTTTATGATGAGAGAGATAACGTGATAACGGAAAAGCCAAAGCTCGGGTGGTCGTTGGGAGATTGAAAAGCCAATTATCGAGGCTTTTTGTTCGGACAGATTCTTTTTATTCTAACGATGTTGGTTTGTGTGACCTTAGATGAGAGAAAAAAATGCTTATAAGAGTGTTATAAACGGTTTGAGTTTTCAAGGGAATTCTACTACATTGAGCCCAATGAAAATTTAGTTTAATTTTTTGAAGCAAGTGAATTACTTAACTGCAATAAGACAAGTATAAAATGTCCGTTTATAATTCTTTTGTGGCCAAGTTTTGTTTAATGTCCGTGAAACCATTTTTCTTCGCGTTCAAACAATGAAAAACTAATTTTCTTTAATGACACTCTTTTTTGCCTCGTCGTTGTCATTTTCTCGGAGGAACCACGTTTGGGACTATATTATACCAAGTCCATCTCTCAGACATCTTGGTCGCGTGTAACTTTATTATTTAATTTCTTTGTTCCCTCTATACACTGTCCTGTCTCACAGTGCTTGTTATAAAAACGCTGTTAATTTTTATTTTATTTCACAACGTTTGTCTTGAAACGAGAGAAAATGGCGTGATGCGAAGTGAAATTCAATTTGTTTTGAAAATGAGCTATTTAAAAAAAAAGCTCTAAGCGACATTTCGTGCTAGTATCTTGAAAATGGTTGGTTGATGAAAATTTGTTAAGGGGACAACTGAGGGTAGATACTTTGGTGGTCTATAACAAATGGTCCAAAATGTCTTTAATAGAACAAAACAGGACATTTTAGAACAACAACTCAATTTTTGAGCTTTAATGTTTTAAGCACACACCCAAACAAAAAGGTTTTAAATAAATATGCCATTCCAAAACTGACTCCCTTTGGTTTGATTATTTTATTTAACTTTGTTAACTATTATTTAAACTATATTTTCTGTTAGCCTGCACACACAGTTCCATTATCATATATCCTAATTCAATTAGAGCTAAACTTTCGTCGCAATAGGAAATTTTTTGGAGCAATATAAGCTTAGAGTTGTCTAGACTTAACTTTAAAGGATGTCAATTCAGATTTGAGTTAAAAATTAGTATTAAGAATACCTGATTGAATCTCTAGCAAAACTTGGTACAGTAGAGTCTCACTAATCCGGCACTATTACAAACTAAAAAGTGTCGGATTATTGAATTGTATGGAAAAATTCATAATTTGTAGATAAAATAAAATGATTATGTGGTTTTACGAAACCACGATGCAAGTGAAACTTTTTTTCGGATTTTAGGCACTTAAGTAACTGAAAATTTTCGGAAAATTATTCGATTTAGGGTATGAAAATAGAATAAAAAGAAAAGGATGGGGCACGAATTCGCTGTCTGACTTGACGCGCGCCGTTCCAACTAATTTTGAATTTCCATTATTGATGTTAATACTCGAATGTTATTTTCATTATTGAATTTGTTGATTATTGTTAAATCGATCATCTGCCTGTTGTTATCTATTGTAACATCACCGTCGGATATTTTTGCACTATTCGCAATAGCTGTATCTTTGCCTAACATGATCAAGTGAACAATAACATTTATATCAATACACTGATAAAAATACAAATACCATTACAAATATGATTGACAATTATTAATGACAACTTATGATATAATAAATCGTTGCCATGGGGAGGAAAATAGCTTATTACATTTAGTAATAGCTCGCGCAACAGGCCTGGGAAAACGAAATGGTATATAGCTAACAATGTGTATACGAGCTCTGCCGAACACTTGCCGATTCCCTGCCGAGAATGTGTTACATTTACCGACATGCCATAATAAGCCAAAACATTTAAGACAATCTATAAAAAGTTTTACTTTAAAAAAAGTAAAAAATAGGGGGGAGAGAGGCCTGAGTGGAGTAGGCCTGTAATTAAATCAACAGAATCATGTCATTATAGATACTTTACTAAACTCGAACGGAGCCGGATCCATCAGCTAGTAACTATTTATAAGTAGGGGAAGTAAGCCCAAAACGGGTAAGCCGTCTGACGCTCCTGTATGAAGCATTAGCATTTTGTGCGCGTGCACAGAGATTTGTGTAATCCTGACGAGCTTTAAACAGCTAAGCTCAAGCGCCGAAATTGTTTTCAAACATAGTAATTTTAAAAAAAGTTTTATACTAAAAATTTGTTACTATACTAAAAAATTTCAAGTTAAGTATGTCCTGATTAGTCAAAAATTATTATAATATTCGTGTTGTTCGTATCATCGTTTTATTTCAGTTTTATATAAGTTTAAAATTTCATGAACACTTTGCTGCTTTATCTGTTATTTTGAGTTTATTTCTGCTTTAAAAAAAAATAGTGCCTCGGGCAAAACGGGTAGATAGATATAAACAATTTAGCATGAAAAATACACAGAAAAAACCGAAAATGTATTTATGCCTCGTTTGTGGTGATCCGTATGAAGATCCACCTAAAGAAAACTGGATTGAATGTGGAGATTGTAGAGAATGAGCTCATGAAACCTGTACTTCTTATTCTGGTAAAGTACATATTATTGTAATTTGTGCCAAGAATGAAGTTCTGAAGCATTTTAGTTTCAATTTACTATCAGTTTGTAGTTTTTATTTGATATTTAATTGTAATAATTATTGTTCTATATTACAATATTAACATCTCAATAATAATAGGTAAATCTAAAAGTCTGACTAAAAGAGTATAAAATTAGTGTTAATCTCTATCTACTAAATAGCCAATAAATATTGAGGTTCGTTAATTAAATAGGAGTACTACGTAAATGAGTAATGTTAAAACGTTATTTTTATTTAAAACGAAAAAAAATTGATTCATGACTCATTACAGTAAATAATTATAGTTAACGAGCTAGTAACGTTTTCGAGAGAGTATTTTAGGTCGGTCAGTTTTTATATATGTTATCTCTCGTACTATCCCGGACATCATACGGTCTGGCTGTCGGGTGGGGTTTCGTTTATTAGTGCGCATTGCACCTATGACAGGATAAATATTGAAATTTTTAGAAAAAAGAAAATGTTTTATTTGAAATTTGTAGAAAATAACATTTTACATAAAAAATGTCCAGTGACTAATTTTTGTAAAGTGGCTTGTTTGCCCGCTACAAGCTTAGAAAGGCTGGCTCGACCTGACGTCATTTGAGTTGCCGACCGTTCAGAGATACAGCCGTTGTGTCGACATGTAGGTATACAATGTGTTTCACAAGCTTGTAGCGGGCAAACTAGCAACTTTACGAAAATTAGTCACTGGACATTTCTTATGTAAAATGTTATTTTCTACAAATTTTATCTGAAACTTTTTATTTTTTCTGAAAATTTCAATATTTTACCTGTCATAGTTGTGATGCGCAATAATAAACGCAACCCCTCCCGACAGCCAGACGCCAGTCCGTATGATGTCCGGGATAGTGCGAGAGATAACATATATAAAAACTGGTCGACCTAAAATTCTTTTTTTTTCGACGTTGCTTGCTATCGTACTACTAGCCGTTAATCCGTTTTGCCCAAGGTAGTTACCCGTTTTAGGCTTATGTATAGGGTAAAACGGGTTTTCAGATAACTGTTCGTTTTTAAGATATACAAATACTGGACATATAATATGGTCAAATCGTGTTTTATTTCAAAGATTAATTATTTAACTATATTATAAATTAAATCAACGTATCAATCAACGTAAAATCAACGTAATACGAATGTTACAGTTTTTTTTTTACCTTTGCGTTTTGCTTACCCGTTTTGGGCTCACTTCCTCTATACATTTATTAGATAACCGTTTAAAAATTGACCTATACCACTTCCAAATAGAACCATTCATTTTTTCGTTATAAGATAGGCTACATTAACTAATTAGACGTTCGTCGGGAAGAAAATATCAAAGAGCTTTTTATCTAAAAATGATATTTTCCATCATTTACCAGTTTTCCGTTTATTTTTTTTAGGACACCGTCAATGTCCTTATCAAAGCAAGTACATTATATTATATTATATTATACGGTACGAGACATTGTACATAGTGCAAACAGAAAAAGTTTATTGAACCACTAAGTGCCTATGAGATCAAATTGTTTTCAAGTTGGTTTATGTATGATGCAGTGTACCATGCTATAGTACGGTTCTTCAACGTATACCAAGCAGCGCACAAACCCACACAACAATTTGCGTCTTTATCGTGTTTTATGTACGACTATGTCATATATTTGGTTAAAATAAAAATGCTTTTAAGCATCTGAAAAAGCAGCTTCGAGACTCGTTCTTTGTCTCTCTTTCTCTCTCAATGTACTTGTGATAAAAGGGTGTTGTATCATAAATTTAATTTTTCACCATGACTTGGCTGAAATTTTCTCCTCTTTTCTCATACATATAAAACTCTATATATTATAATACATCTAATGTTTTATTCGTGTTTCTATGATAAATTGACGGAATACGACGCGAGTTTCGGGTGGTGAATTTGTTTTTCGATGTAATAATCGCTTTATTTCTGGTACAGTTCTTCGTTTAAAATTTACAAAATATCGCCATTATTTCACCGAGTAGATTATCGAGAGACAATGGTTTTATCAAACTTAGATAGTATAATATAATACGCGTAAACTTATTTTAAAATGAAATTTTTCGATGGGCTTTGAGGAAAAATGAGATTGTTTACCCAAGGTTTTCAGTCGGGGGAAATTATGTGAAAATTATTTTAGTCATATGGCAATTTGTGTAATTAATAATCGTAATAAACGCAAGTGGAACGATGTGCTGTACGTTTAAGTAACATACTGTGTTGACAGACCAATTAGAGTCGAATACGTTGTAGGTACCTAAAATGTTGTTTCCTTTTGTGAAAATCGTACAAAGCACAGCCAAAGCTTGTCTTCACTTTATACATACGAAAGATAATGTTTAAAAAACTTGAAGAAATATCTACTGCGAGGCGTCACAAGGCTTTATTTTACTTTTGATTAGGAAACTTGCTGATAGTTAAAAGAACTATAAGCACTTCAAAAATTTATAAACGGAACTATATGCATGCAGCCTCTATGTACGAGTATATACAAACTCCCACCTTGAACCCCGGAACCTTATATATTTAAATTTTTTTAGGAAAAAGTTTCAAATAAAAGTTGTAGACATTAATTTGTCTAACAACTGCAGTAAGTTTAAAGAAAATCGTTGGAGCCGTTTTCGAAAAAAAAGTTCAAAAAATCTGAGAATATAGTGGAGTTTTCGGTTAAACGATTATAATCAAAAGTTTCGCGGCACAACTAGATGTAATATGCAGGCTAAATGTCAAGTTTGGTGTAATTCGGATAGAGCTTTCCATATATCGCTATCTATCCTTTTTACTATATATTTAGTAGTAAAAGAAAGTTTTCCTTTATGTATATTGTATACATTCTATGTGTATATACACGAATTCCCACCCTCAACCCCAAAAATATCCTTATTTAAATTTTTCTAGGAAAAAGTTTCACTTAAAAGTTGTAGGCATCAATGAGTCTAAGAAATATAGAGAGTTTGAAGAAACTCAAAAACTCCTAGAATAAAGTAGAGCTTTCGGTTAACCGATTTCAACCAAAAGCTTCGCGGCACCACTAGATGTAATATGAAGGCAAAAATCCAAGTTTGTTAAAATCTGGACTAACCTTTCGAAACGATATGGCTGTCACACACAGATTAACAGCCACACACACATATTTATAAAAACCACTTTTTTTGGCTCAAGGGACTTAAAAAATGTATTTTCGGTGAAAGATCGAATTCGAAAATTTGTCCCGAATACAATACATCCTTTATTATAGAGTAATAAAAGGTAGTAAAAAATGTTGCCTCTATCTATAGTCTATACCAATAATAAGCCTGAAGATTTCCGCTTTTTGAATACCTTTATAATAAAAACGTGCCGTCTTACCTGCGCGAGCGAACAAAAACGGAATCATTTTTCTCAGCTGATATTTTGTTTTGTTGAATACTATTTACTATCTACATTTTTATATATTTTTTACAACAAAATAAATACCATTTACATTGTAATTTTACCCAAAAAAAAAACCATTGTTTGTCCAAGGTAAACTTGAAAACGGCTGGGCCGATTTCAATAGATTTTTACCAATAAGTTACTAAATATAAACTACTTTTTATTTCGAATAGTTTTGTTCTGTCTTCTTTCTGTTCTGTTTGTTCTTGGCAAACTCGAAAACGGCTGGTCCGATTAGGACGAGATTTCACATACAGGTAGTTAACATTATAAAAAGTGCTATAAAATACTTTCTTTCCAAAAAATTTCATTTTCTAAGCAAAAAATAAAAACTATAAAAACATGCACAGCGAAAAACATACATCGGCAGGCAGCTGTGATATAATGAACATTTACCCACATATCAAATCGTAGAGACGATATGATTTTAAACGAATTTATTATTCTGATAAATTAATGTTCGCAACTTTAAAAATTATAACAATGATAGAAGTATAGCGATAGGTTAAATTCCTAGAAACCATAACTCCATTGTAAATTTACGGGTAGTTAATATATTATTAATAGTTCGGCTGAGTAAACGTTCGAATTGTCGAGGGAGGAGAAGGAAATCCTCTGCAGTAAATATGATTTCATTCATAAAAATAAATATCTTTGTTCAAAAAGGAGACCCGTAAGAATAAATAACAAAACAGACAGTTCGACTTAAGTGATCCCAATTAGGAGTTTGATTAAGAGAGGTGAAGTCGTTAGGCAGAGCCTCCAGAACAAAAAGAAATCCAACTCAACTTATTTTTCAAGAGAAAATAGCAACTTAGATGTGACCATTGCGTTGTTTTTTTACCAAAAAACTATATTCTTAATTTTCAATTTATTTTAGCAAGATATATAAGAACTCGTTGTCTAATCTTGGAGCCTGCGAAATAGCAGACTTTCTGATAAGGTATAATGGACTTAAAATAATACTATATCCTAGAATAGTGAACCTAAGGCAACCAAACCTAATATCTTAGATCTTAAAAGACATTAAATATTATTTATCCTAAAAATAGTAAGCTTTCTAAAGGTTAGCTACGCATCCATTCTATTAAAATTAATAAATGATTTCGTATGAAATTTGGTGTGAAAGGTTCTCAAGTCTTAAAGGAACACAGGTATAGGTATTTTACAATATTAAAAAAAAAACGTTAAAAAACCTTCCTATAAGATAGCTTATATCTATCCCTGGAAAAGTAGTTTAACTGATTTTTATGAACTTTCTATGAAACAAAGGTCTAGAAATATCTAATTATATTTTTTTGTTAAAATAGCTGAATTTCTTATTTTGGATAGGTAAAGTTTTCTATTATTCAATCAGATTAATTTAGATACGCTCAGCAAAGTGGGCGAGTATCAGCTAGTATATTTACTTATAAAAAAGACCTGGAACTGACTGACAAACAAGTTGGAGTCTAATTTACGAACGATAAAAAAATCAACGGATGATTGATGGTTGTCTCCGAAATTTAGGGTTTAATGTAATACTACAAATAAAAATAATCTCTGCTTTTGTAGTTTCATAGTTTGTTTAAGAGATAAAATTACTCAAGTCCACTATTTTAAATCATTAGTTAACCTTTATACGTTTAGGCTTTAAAATGAAATTTTTGGAAATTGTCCAATTGCTTTCAATAAGGTCATGTTGTAGTTTATCTTGTCAAAGACAGAGCTTTATTTTCTTTAACCTGGACAATGTTTATTTATTTTCTTAAATTTTATGTGACCGAAGTAACGGGTAACCAACACGTACAATATATGACTTTTGAAAAGATTGCGATCACAAACTTTTCTCTCCAACATCATCGAACGGATGAAATTACTATTTTGCACGTTTGTCGTACACTCAATTACGCTCGTGTCTTCCATAACAATCAGTCAATATAGCTAGGTATATTATATATAGGGTAGCAGTAAAACGTGATCGTTGTCGCGATGAAATAATTCGAATCTTGTCGATTTAATTTTTCCACCCGAAACTTTCCCAACTAAGTGGACTTAATCGTAATTTTCAACTTTTACACAAGTACGATGTAGCCGCGAAAAAAATATTGTTTGACTAAAACGAGGCAAAATTGACGATAATGAGTCGATCATTTCATATGGCATACGAGCGGCGGACAAAGTTTTAATGATTCTTTCAAAACTTGACCCCCATCTCTATTCGACAACAACATTTCAATATTATCGTATATTGTGTCATGAAATCCAATTAGTCAATTCAATTTGTTTAAAAACCAAGGATGAGGCGTTAACTCAATTTCTAGAACTAAACTCTCTTCACGTACCATACCTGAGCTAATATTGGCGTGTACATTCATATAATACACATAATATATTTGATAAAAGACTTCAATTCCATAAATCGCTTTAGCGACACACGTTTTTGTTACTTCGTTTCGTTTTCAAGCCACGTTTCCATTTATTTTTGTTTCAAATCGATTTTTAACGAGTCGTATTTTGCGAGTTTTGAAATAATTTTTCTAACAGTAACTTACAAAATGGATGACAGTCAAATCAACCATTTATGTAGGTAACAATCTATATATTAATACGTGAAGCAAAAATTTTAAACCCCTTTTACCGAATATTACACGAACGGAGGAGTATGAAATTTGGCACAATTGAAGTTTATATGAGGAAGTTGCGTTATGAGATAATATTTTTTTATAATAATGCTTCAAAATACCTTAAATTGATGAAAAAAGACGTCACACACACTACCACGCGTTTGACACACACAGACACACAATACACACAAATATGTAGATTTTTAAATCTCAGTTATTCAGTTTGACCACAGACTTCAACCATATTCCAAATGTCATTATTTAAACAAAATATTGTGAGAGGAATTTAAATTTTGAAATTGTAATTATTGAAATTGAAGGGAACAAATTTAACCGATTATTTGATTATTGAGTAATATTATTAAAAATATATTTAAAAGATACGCAAAACTTCAAATACACAACGTTTCAACCATTTTATTTGGTCTTCATCAGGTGTTTCTTGATTATTATATAACGTATAAATAATTCATACTATATTCTTTTGACAAAATCATTCCAATAAATTACACAAAAAATTTATTTAGGTAGGTAGGTACTATGTGATAAAAAAGCTTAGCTTAATTCAAAGTTTTAAACAGGACTTATGCAGCCTATTTCCATATTTTTATCTTTGGCTTTTAAATAAAAAAATCTAAACATAAAGGTACTTTTGTTTTACTTTTGAACGTAGGAAACTCACTTGAAATTACTTCTGATGTTTCATAGTCATATTTTCTTTGTTTGTCTAAAAAATATTTCAGAATACTGTAATTTGAATTGACATAAACATTATAAAAAGAAAAATATCTGCTGCGTGGCGTCACGTTTCTTTCTTTTACTTTCATTTATGAAACTCGCTGTTGGTTAAAAGAAATATATAAGCACCTTATAACTATACATAGCAGAACTATATGCATACAAGTATACAACATATATGTATTTATGAATTCCCAACCTTCATCCCAGAACCGTCGTTAATCGAATTTTCCGAGGAAAAAGTTTCAAATAAAAGTTAGAGCCATTAATAATTCTAAGAAGTATCGTAAGTTTAAAAAAAATCTTTGCATCCGTTTTCGAAAAAATTTGAAAAAGCTCAAAAACTCCGAGAATAAAGTGGAGCTTTCGGATAACCGATTTCAACTAAAAGCTTCACGGCAAAACAATATATTATATGAAGGAAAATTTCCAAGTTTGGTGAAATTCGGAAAGGCGTTCGATACGATATGGCTGTCACACCCAGGCACACACAAACATGTTTCTTAAAACTACTTTTTTGGACTAAGGGGACCTCAAAACATGTATGATATGAACGAATTGATATTGAGTTTTGAAATTTTTAGTGAATATTCTGAAATAATTTTGTAAAAGATTTATGGAAGAAAAAAAATAAATATTTAAAAAGCTCTACACCTATTTCCTTCCTTAACTTAAAATAAATATTTTCAATCATTATATGATGCACTTTCTTTAAATGAACCTTGAAGAAAAAATTAGTCAAGAAATTATTTTCCAAACATTCGCAAATGCAATTCGTTATCTGCTGTAGTTAGCTTAGTAACTAAAGTTTTTGAGGCAGTTACAAGTGAAGTGTACCCTTAGGTATGTAAAAATTGTAACGAATTATGGTCGAATTTCGACCACTAGGGGACCTCTAGTTTTGTTAAAGCCTTGATGGTAAATAGTAGCCTATAGTGCATTTGGGAGTTATATTTGAAACTCAAATTTACTGAAATTTAAAAGATTGCTGGCCACTGTTTCAGGGACACTGGGTAATTATTTTTCTGAAAAAAGGACACCAAGCCAAATAAGTTTAGAATAGAAAAAATTATCAAAATTGGATTTTTAAGTAAAGATTAGTACGTATTCATACTAAATTCATTTGTAATCCTACTAATAATTTGTATGTTAAATGTGAAATTTTGTATGAGTGGATGTTTGATACTCAATTACGTCAGAACGGATGAGCAGATCTAGTTGGGAAATGAGAAAAACGTAATATCCGATAACTATCTGGTATCTGGCCTAACCGGTGGCGTAATTACTATCCGGCCGAATACCGGATAACTAGCGCCTACCCTGTCGAATAGTGGATTTAAAAATACTAATTTTTAGGTAATTAATCGCTTTATTTAGTTAGTAAGTATCACTAATAATGATAATTCGACAACTAAGAAAATGAATTAGCACTTATACTGCGCTAAGGGCAAATTATGGTCAGTGAATACTAATTTCTATGCTTTTAAAGGTAGCAGGAGGTTTCGCTTGTGTTTGTAATTAAGGCCAGTCTCAAAAAAAGTCTTTCGCTGTACACACTGCAGTTGCTAGGTGCTGAAAGATTTTGGTAAACTGTATTTTTGGGTATTGTTTGGCGTTAGCTACCCACCAAAAATTAGGGTCCCAATTCCGATCAATTGGCACTAACCTAAGATAAAAGTCAAGCTTTCGCGTTTCTTTCTTCAGGTTGAACCTGGGCTAGTATTGTTTTCATTTGCTACTTCAGCAAAGCAATCCCAAAGCATTTCATGAACTTTGCGAGATAAAACTGACTCTGTCTCTTTTGCTCTACTTTTTTAGCCGATGCTAAAGATGAACTGCTACTGGAAGACTCTTCAGAAGACATTTTTAAATATCCCAAAAGAATCTCCTGACGCGCTCTTTCAACATAAAGCACTCCCATGTTGTTTGTTTTGAGTCTTTACTTAAGGAATTAAAACGAGTTTCTAATTCAGCTACTAACGTTCCGAATATCTGGCATCCGGATAAAATGCTATCTGTTTCATCACTAGATTATAGTCTAGACCAGGGGTTGGCAACTTTTTTTGACTGCGGGTCAAATTCAACTAATATTGGACTATTAAATACACGTTTGGGTCAGTGGTATTTTCAATTTAAACAAGTTTTTCAGTGAATAAGAGGGTATCAGGCGTTTTAACCCCGGGACAAAATATCCTCAGACAAAATATCCCCTTGACAAAAATATTTGCGATAAAACATTTCATGCAATTTTTGAGCTCATTAACTAAGATTTTGTAGTTAATAATTTTTAAATACAAAAATTAACCCCCAAATTAAATCAAATTAAATTGATCCCCAATTATTTATTGAAAGAGTGTTAAATTGATCCCCATGTGTTTAAATTGATCCCCTAATTGACCTCCAGGGTTCCCCTGGCTGAAGTTTGGAGGCGGAGCCCCCATCAAAAAGAAATTACAGTCATTTGTCAATTATAATTATTCATTGACTGAATGTGCACTTCTTGGTACCGCGAAGTTTTACACAAAAATAAATGTTTGACCATGAAAATTATGCTACAAATACGATTTGCAGTTATTCTATGAGTAATTTTTGCCGTGGCGATATTTTGTCATGAGAATATTTTGTCCGGGGATCAAAACGCATGGAATCAATTAAAGATACATTATAAATTAAGTATATCAAGAAAATAATTAGGGCCACCTATTGGCGCAGTGGCTAGAGCAGTAGTTCTCTCCACTTCATGCATCAAGTGGTACGGATTCGATTCCCGTTGAATCCTAGACTTAAGATCATAAACCTAAAATTAAATTTTGACCAACAAAAATTTTCTGTGTTTAGACAGTCGTGATATGACTTGAGCTGTTAAAGCGACTTAAAACACTAAAAAAAAAAAAAATACGCTTAATATTTATTTATTTATTTTATACCTGTAGGCTAGATTATTATACTTTAGTCAAGTGGAACTAAAGTGGGTCACTAATTATTATCAAACAGGTCACGTCTTGACCCGTGGGTCATTGGTTGCTGACAACTGGTCTAGACTCTAGAGTAGCACATAGTCGACTTTTTATCCAGGCAAAATTTACGGTTCCCTTGGGCAATATATTTGTTTGTTTTTAAATAGGAAGAAATTGACATGCTTTTTTGCATAGTGGTAGTTTAGGGATCAGAAAATTAGAAAATCACATAGGCTACTTTTAACCTCAAAAAAACAGAGCAAAATTTCAATATGATTTTTGCAAGCTTAGGGGCACTTTTAATGCCGAAATAATGCATGATTCACATGGGATATAATTACAATTGAATCCTACAGGAAGCGCTTATTTAAAATGAGTTTCGTTAAGGTTCGTGAAATAGAATTACAGTGCATTTTCCTTGCTATACCAACAATTATGTCTGGAAATTATACAATGATACTTATTATTGTTTTGGAAAACGTAAAGTTCTTGAGAGATAAAATCTTTCTTTTTCTGTCAAAAGAGCTGAAAAGAATTTTTTAATTTTAATGAACGTTGCTATTAACTAATCGGTTTAATTTAGAAGCGCTAAGCGAAGCGGGCGGGTATAGGCTAGTTTACAATATTCGTACAAAAAAAAACGTTCAAGTGAAATTAACCTTCTCTTTTGCGTTGTTTAAATTGAGGAAAAATGAGGATAAAACTTGTACAGTTAGCATTAATATAACGAAAGCGATTATTTTGAGAATTATTATTAAAGGTATTAATGAAACCCTTTTCAATACTAAATTAGATTTTACCCCTTCAAACAATCAACTGTATTATACAATCGTAACAGTTCACCTGTTCTTGACCCATTCAAATCGATAAAAACCGAATCTTGTTTCCCTTTAAATTACGAGACACAAACAAGAAGATTTAACGTTCCACAACTCGATAGACAAATCGTACAGCCATCAATGTTATTTATGTTCTTTTTCGCACGTTCGCTATACACTTTCAATTCGGCGAATCCTCTCGTGTTTATCTTCGAAAAAGTTTCTCCCACGAATTTTAGCTGCGTCTCGCGCATAAAAGATCTGAAATCCGTAAACCGAATATATATAAAAGCCGAACCGCACATCATATAAATCAATTTAAGCCGCTCTAATTCTGATTAATCATTCGGGATTATCAGTCTCAGCCTCTTTCCGTCGAAAAAAAAAAACACTAAATCGAAAAGAAATAAGCACAGATCGGTAATAGAATTCACGCAGATTTTCCCTCAAACATTTTTTGAAGTTATACTTCTTTAGGCACGTTTTGAAAAAATTATGAGAGTGAAATTTTTAGATGAGCGGCCATCTTGAGACAAAAATAAACAAAATGAAGTTGGCCGCAAAACCTCTCGATTTCTTGTCGCGCGTAATTTGAATTTTTGTTTTATTTATTTCCTTATTTATTTATTTTTATATTTAATTTCATATTATTAAAAAAATAAGTTATTACTTTTCTCGAATTTTGCAGTAGCTCTGATGAAAATGACGTCTGCATTTCATGCATATTCTTAGTTATCACGAAATCTGGGATTCTGAAATAATTCAACCATCTTAGAATAATAATTTAGTAACACAAGATAAGAATAAGATTAAGACAATTACTTTGGCAAGTAGCTACTTACTTTATTTCGCAATTTCTATTAAGTTTAGTTTTCATGACATGCCTGAATTGTTAACCAGAAAAATGATCCTGACAAATTTTATAAACGTCTTGCAGCTTTCTTTGGATATTATTTATTGATACAAATTAAAATATTATTCTCTTAATTTTATTTTTAATAATTATATCTTTAAATATAGGCCAGTCAAAATCAACAATAAATTTGCAAAAAATGATGTATCTTTGATTTTTTAATATGTTGTTTGGACCCATTAGGGCTATGTATTCTCAAGTTTGCAACTCTCAAAAAGTTGTGGAAAAATTTTTATTGAGGAAAAACCGTGAACATTTTGAACTTATTTCAGATTCTGCTCGGTATCTCCTAATCTATGCATTTTTCTTCAAAAGCTGTTCTGTACGTTTTTAAGAGCATCAAATTTGTGACAAATTAAGCACAATCGAAGCTCTGCACGTTAATGGGTCACTGACTACGGCACTTTGAAAATAGACCAGTTTTTTCAAAAATAGAAAATTTTAGTTTTAGACCTTTTTTGGATCGAAGCTGCGTCGAAACCGTTGACCCTACGAGAAGAACTTATTGAATATTATTTGTATACAATTTGATTAGCGTTAAATTAAGCACAAAGCGGGACCTGTAAGACTCGTAGTTCTCCCAAAATTTTAGAGAACCCATATAAGGTAAAATCGCATTTTGGTGGGTATTCCAGTATTGGTGGAACGTCAAGGTTAATTTGAGGCTAGTCACCGTCGTCCTTTTCATAGCGGTTTTGCACATTTCCCCAGAGTAAATAGCACACATCGTAGAACATCTAAGCCCTGCTTTCAGGCAAATGCAGCCACCACTCAGCATCTCTTCTTGTATTTACAAGAGAGGTGTTTTAGTAGCTCTCCAGGGGCAGGATTTTGCCGACTGGCAATGTGGATGAGTCCAGCCGGGGTCATACCTTTTTAAAAATCACTCTATGCAACAAAATAGTATTAAGGTACATTTCTGGAAAAATGCAATTTTACCTTTTATGTTTTTTTTTTAAGATTTTGAGGGAACTACGAGGCTAACAGATCCCGCTTTGCACGTTATTTGAAGCTCATTAAATCACTTACGAACATATATACACGTTTTTTTCGTAGGAATAATGGTTAGCAACCCATTTAGCAGTAAGAGCGACAACAAATCAATCATGTTCTGCAAATTTATCGGGATTTTGGCTGGGCTAATATATGTTATTATTATTATTATTATTATTATTATTATTATTATTAAATATTAATTTACAATTTTTAAAAATTTATTATTTGAATGTAATTAATAAAAACTAATTTAGTTTACACTGATGCCAAAGAAGTATAACTTCTCACGCGCGTATATAAGTACACGCAACCACTTTTTTAAAAATAAATTCCCTACCTTTTTTCTAATGTTTATCTTCTCAACCATGAAATCATCTACATTCCATTAAATTAAATGGTGTCATTTAACTCTCAAACACCACCCCCCTCAACAGGGACTCAATTTACACTTACATTTCACACTTTGAATCCGAACAAATTTACCTTGACGATATAAACTCGTAGGTGATAAATACGGTTGGTCGCGTCATGGATGAGTTATTTCAAATGTAACCCTTGCTAATTACGCTGTATGCTTCCCTCATCGCACCACTCTATCAAATGTCCATTCCTGTGTAAATATCCTTGATGGTCTATTTCATCGTTCATAACCGGCAAACTCAAATAAAAGACATGCACACGGCGTGCAACACAGAATGCACCTGCATCAATGAGACAGAATATAATAGAACGGGATGGATTGGGATGAGGGTGGCTTTTAAACGCGATGAAACCAACCCTCTATGTTAACCTTCTATATATGGTATAATCATAACTTTTCATTAAAACTCGTGCCATATAGATAGATAATTATAATGTAGACAGACTGTGAAGAAGACGTAGAAAGAAGGATTCAGCATCATTGTGATACTGTGATTAAATATGGAATATTTAATGAAAAACAAAACGTATTTGACGTGAAAATTTAATTAAACCAAGTGCAACTATTATCAACACATCATCATTATACTTTTTTCATACAAACAAGATTAAACAAATTTTTATATCATTATTTATTATCTATATATAATAATACAATGAATTATTATGGGTATCTACATATTATATTATGTTTGCACGCAAAGTAAATACCGCACTGTTGAAGTTAAATTAAATATCTATATATACACATTTAGTAAATAAACTAGTTCATATACCAACCCTACGTATATTAAATTGTATTTAGCTGGTAGGTATAGGTTTAAAATATAACATTTTGTGAAATATTAAAATAAATAATGCAAATTAATTGAGTAATTATTCAAATGAATGGGGTTTATCTTATTATATGAAATTGATGTTTAATTAGTTGCTTTCAAATAGATTATATTATTAACTTGGAAAAATATTTACCTAACAAGTTAAATGGGAGAGGTACCCACCTACTGTGTATATTTACCGAAATTTTAAATCAAAAGTTCAATATAGTTAAATCAATATTATTTTAGTTAATGCTATTTTGAAATGATAATAGAATATTTTTTGTAATCAATGAGGATCATTATAAATAAATATTATAAAAAAATGAAAAACTGATTTCAAAATAAATAAATAAAAATTAAACAAAAATTCAGTAAAAAGTAACAAAATAATGGCGTATCCTTGCAGTGTTTACAACTTACAAATTATTAGGATGATATAATTTACAACTATTGTTATTTTTGGAGTTGGTGTCAGCCAAGAAAATAAATATTAATGGTAATTTGTAAAAAGGTTTATTTGGTTATTGGTATTTTGTAGTTTAAAGGTCGCTAGGTATTGTCACAGTACTAGTATATTGTATAAAAGTTCATTTGAAAAATAAATTTCATAAGGTATTCTCATTGATTGCTAACTACCGATATAGTCGTATTTCTTGACTGACACCAACTCCAAAAATCATAATAGTTGTACATTGTATCATTCTAATAATTTGTAAGTTGTAGACACTGCAAGGATACGCCATTATTTTGTTACTTTTTAGTGCATTTATTGTTTAAGATTTTTTTATTTATTTTAAAGTCGGTATTTCATTTTTTTATAATTTTTATTTATTTCTCGATTTTAAGTGATCTGAAGTTTGATAACTGATTTTATTTCTTTGAAAATGGGTAAACCTACTAAACGCGCTGCTCATATGAGGCAGCGCCGTTAAATGTTAAAAGTTACTACTTCATCCCCTTTTGCTCTTAGGGGTTGACATTTTTCGCTTTTAAATTTAATGAAAGAACTAAGTGGAATACTTTTTCAAATAGAAAAGAAATTATTAAAATTCGATGATTCAGTTAAATGTCACTATTTCATCCCCTATTTTCATCCTTAGGTGGTGGATTTTTTTCTTCAAATTGAAATGTGAACAATTTAAAGGTACGATGTACGTAATAGAAACAAAATCATCAAAATCGGGTTAGCTAAGAAAAATTTATAACATTATTTCATCCCTAATTTTTAACCCCTTGTGAGTGGAGTTTTTTTTTTATAAAATATGGATAAGAGATTAATTTAAAATGAAGTTTTATCAATAAAAAAGAATTATCAAAATCGAGCTATCCAATAAGAAGTTAATATTTCACCCCTTAGTTTTCAACCCTTTAGAAGTGAAAGATTTTCCTCAAATTAAAATGGAATCACACAGGAAGCATTCGCTTTCAAATAAAAAAAAAATCATCAAAATCGGATCACCCAGTCAAAAGTTCTGAGGTAACAAACATAAAAAAAATACAGTCGAATTGAGAACCTCCTTTTTTTTGAAGTCGGTTAAAAACACATAAAAATTGATTTGAGGCTGCTTTTAAAACTTGGCTGCTCTTATGCTAAAAGATGGAATAAGTCCATGGCTACAGTCTTACCTGCTTTTATACTCGAATATGGATGAGAAATTATAGTAACTATAAAGCAATTTTTTGGTAAAACTTTTTTTTCAGTAAGACATCAATAAGACTGACCCACAAATAGTAAAAGAATCAAATTAATAGGTACATTGCTCGTTGGAAAAAAAAATTTTTGTATCGAAAAATGAAAGCCTTACTCGATATTTTACCGAGTGAATGCTAGGGAAAAATCGATATTAAAAATTCATTTTTCAGCTCAAAATTTATCCATTAAATTGACTTTTTACTTTTAATACTAACATTAAATTTTTATTTTTTAAGGTCCATGGGTGTACATTAGGCGTATGTGTGACCAAAGCTATATTGAAGAAAGGTAAGTCTAAATCTCATTTCTTTGAGTTAAGTTGAACATTTCCATGCTTGATTAGTCGTTTTCAAAGTGATATTAAGTAGCTTATTTTGATAACAATGATAACAAATTGATTTTTGATAACAGCGGATGCAAACTGCATGAATTCTTATCTATACGCATACGATTATTTAATTTTAATCATTTTTTGATTACAAATTAATGGTAGTTAAAACAATTGCAATACAAATTCAAGTATAAAATTTAATATTCCTTTATCCTATATATAAAATGACCTTGAATTACTTAAAAAAAAAAACTCAAACAAAATTTTAAACCTGCCATTTTTATACCTGTTATTACTTATTATAAGAAAAACTTATTTGGGATATACAAAGTAAGGAGCCAACCAAGTTTTTTGACATGAAAATTTGTAAAAGTTGAAAAAGTGGAGTTATTCGATGTGTGCTTGAGACCGGCTCAATTGAGCGTAGACTTAATATTTAATGCAGTTCAGCGAGATATGAGATTAATATAGCTTTTTTTTAAAAATCAATTTCAATAATCAAATAACATTTCAACACTCCCTTTTATTATTACATATTTTTTTAACGAGAAGGAGTTAAGTTGGCGATATTAAAGTTTTTTTAAATTGCTCCTTAAATGCTCTTTTCTGATCCGCAATTGCTCCAGGTGTATAGTTAATAGTTAATTAATAATTACACTTTTAAAAAAATGTTCAACATCAATAATTAAAATCAATATAAAACCCAAAATAATTTTTAATTGAAATTTTTGTTTCTTATTAAGCCTTCTATCTGCTCTTTTTATTACGCAAATTATCAAATTTTTGCAATATTTTTAACTATTTATACATGTATTGTTGTACTATGATGTCATCAACTGCCGTTCGATCTTATAAAAATGAATATGTACTTTAAAATTGAATTACTAATTAATTATATACCTGGAGCAGTTGCGGAACCGGAAAGAGCATTTATGGAACACTTTTTTGGCATAAAGTTAAAAATGATCTACGCTAAGTTCTTTCCAGTTATTTTTAGTATACATATTTTTGTTTTCAATTTTTTAAATGTTTTTCCTCTGTAAGTTAAATATGTTCTTAACATAATAACTTACGCAGACGAAGTCGCGGGTATCAGCTAGTAACTATATAAACAGAACTATATGCGTACAGCAGTGGCGTGCGGTGACTTTTGAAACAGGGCATGCGGTTAGAAGTGGGGGGGGGGTTATAAGAACCACATTTTAAAAATTTATTTTTTTATTTGATAAACGTGGTGTTATAAGTATTTCTTAATTAGCCTTATTCGACGCTCCTTTTTACAAAAATCATCAACAACCGCATCATATAATGTATTTCAAAACCACGAAAATAGTCCTTATCTTAAAGAACAGAACATTTGTATGGTCTTTGGGTCAATAATTCAAAATAACTCACGAAAAGTATTAGTAACAATTAAATTCACTGTTTAAATTCAAAACGGAAAACGCATCTGCTGGCTGTTAATTGCCTATGTGAAATGCCGAGAGAGATAGTATTCGACCGTAGTAGTGCGCATGCGCGACCAATTCGAAGCAAAGCATTGTATGCTACTGTCGCCAACGCATTCATTCAGCTTTTGCCGTTCATTTGACTTGGTAAACTATGCCAATTTTATGAGTGATACCTTTCATTATTACGTAAATTAAAAAGTTTATAAATGATAAAAATATATCATTTTTAGAATGATTTTACAAATGCAATTACGTAAACTAAAAATTAAATGAATAAATCATAAAAAAATATTCAATTTTTAAAATCGTCTTACAATCCATAGGCATGCGCCGCATCTACAGCATGTATGGACCGCACGCCTCTGGCGTACAGCCTCTATGTATATTCGAACTTCCAAACTTAACACCAGAACCCACCTTATTTAAATTTTACTAGGAAAAAATTTCCAATAAAAGTTGTAGGCATCAATGAGTCTAAGAACTATAGAAAGTTTAAAGAAAATCGTTGAAGCCGTTTTCGAAAAAAAATTGAAAAAGCTCTTGATTACAGTGGAACTTTCGATTAACGGATTTTACCTAAAAACTTCGCGAGACAACTAGAAATAATATGAAGGAGAAATTCCAAATTTGAAAATTCAACCCAATTAGAACACTTTCTTTACTATGTATACCTAATATTAGTGAAAGCAAGTAAAAATGGATCACAATTTAATATTAAACTATACGCGGATCCCCTGACGTTTATTAGGGACTCCCAAATCTGAATGATACCGGGAATCCTTGAAAGTCCGTAGGGACCACTTCGGGAACCACTGATATACATAGAGGTTGTGAAAAAAAATTGATTGTCTGTATAGTCGGTTTATGGACGATAGTTTTACGTGATAACATCATAAAGAAACATTGATGAATAATTGTATACTTTTATGAATTGAATTATTATCTCTGAATTGCCATTATTTTGTATAATACAAAGAAGGAGTTAATTGAAAATTAACAATTTTTTCAAAATGCAATCAGACTGAAAATTATGAAGGAAATCAATTTTAAATCTTATTAAGTAAATTGTAGAAACAAACACAAAACACGTTGTCTAGGATTCAACAATTGCCTCTCTATCGCTTGTATCGCGTTCTCGCTTGCACGCATAAGCTCAAACGGAACGTGACACTTTTTCAGACTGGCTGTAGTAGATCATCAATTTATAAGACGTTATCACGTCTAAAACACTACATATGACGGTTTAAAGAAAAAAACATAACAAACCCATATTAAAAAGCTTCTACTCGTAGGACAGTAAAACCACAATATTTCTTTAGTAAGTCTAAAAAAATTTTGCTTTTACATTATGAAGAAAATTTCAATAAAGTGAAATTCGATAGTTTTCTCCCCACTTATCTTCATTCACATTATTTATTCTCCTTAGTTCTGAATCTTTTTATGCGGGGTTCGATTCGCTTTTTTGCATAACATATTTGTACCAAAATTCTATAAACATGTTATAGAACATATGTTATATGTTATATATAATATATAAATATTTTATTATATTTACTATAATTATGACAAAAGGTTGAATTTTCAATCAAATTAGAAAACTATGCTTTGTGCTTTTTTTAATTCCTTCAATGCTACTTAAATTATTCCCGAAAACAAAATCTTTCAACCCCCAACGTTCATAATTGAAACTCTGCTTTTGAAGTAATTATGCCATGCACTAACAAATTAATTGCCGGTGCAATGCACTGACTGGCATAATTAAACAAACAAGCTAAACAATTTGTCAGATGCAGGAAACAATAACTGTCATATGCATGCATAGAGTCGCATTGTTTGCTGATCTTTCTATGATTACTTTAGTTGTTTATGAAACTGTAAGAAAATAAAAACGCTAAAATATTCACCTTGACAAAAAATTTATCAAATTTCCAACAAGGAAATTACATGATAAAATCAGCATGAAAATTTACATGTATGATGTAATTTTCTTGTTTTTAAGATAAAGCTTATCACCAAGGGAATTTATTTCGAGCTTTTGTTACGTAGACGTTGCTATCTCATTGAAATCCTTGTGTCCGTTTTATTTTTAATAAAAAAATATACTTACCATAATATACGTCTTGGAGATCAGCATATTTCTTCATGTTAACACCGATTATCCAGCTGTAGAGCAGGACGACCAAAATCGCGATGTTCTATAAGAGATAAATGTGCATTAGTACAAAAAATTCAAACAAGTGTAAAATTCACTCAAACCCTGAGGGTTCTACCCAGAAACTATAGAATTTGTTTATGTCGTGAACAAATTGTGTTATATAGAACCAAGTTTAGAAGATTTAAAATGAGGACAGATAACTTTTTTACGGAACTCTAAAATCAGAAGGAAAATTTCTTAATCGATAAGCTGGGAAATTGTCGCCAACGCCTTAAAAATTTCAAAACTTTTCTTCCACTAAACAAGTCGCGTTTTTAGGGGTTGTTCAGATGAGACTTGAGCTGTCAAAACTTTTTTAACGCTTAATATATCCATGGTGGATGTTAAATCGAATTTGGTAATCAAATTTAATGGAAATTACAAACGAGAAAGTTGTAATTGAGCGCAAGAAATATTTTCTGGTTGAAGTGAGAAGAAACACGATAATAACAAGGAGTTTTGTTAAATATATTTTTTTTTTAAATTCAATATAAATTTTCGTGGTTGGGAAAAGTTCAAAGTTGAATTTTCAATATTCAACCAAACGTATAAGCAATGTTTCTTTTTAATTGAAGTTTTCTTCTGGGGTTTTGTTTTTCAAAAATGTATTGAATTTAAACCGAGTTTCTCTCGCTGTGAATCACACAAAAAGCCATCAACTTTGCCCCAAGTACATACAAATATTGCGGTAAATGAGTGAAAGTTTACGTTTTTAACCTAACGTGTTTCTTAATACTTTTCTTTCATGTTTATAGATTTTTTAAACGAAAGTGAAAATTTGTTTTTTTACTTCGTCTTCTTTTTCACGTTTAACGAAGGAGGAAAATTCAATTTTATAATGACGTTTCTTTTATGCGTTCAAGTCGCGTCTTTGTCATTACGACGTGTAATTTAATATAAAACGGGCTGAAATTTTCCTGAAATTCAATATGGTTTACCTTTTTTTGTTCTTTTGTTCTAAAATAGGGCACTTAGTTCAAGTCGAATTGTTCGTGAAATTAATCAATCGATACAATGAAAAATTTGATTTGCTTTAATGATGGAAAAATACAAAAAAAGGATGTCCTGAAGTTCACACAAAATTTGAAATATTTGTCTTTGCTACTTTAAAGTGTTGGTAACCAAATTTACACCAATAATAAGATTGAAGATTTTTACTACTTGAATACCTATATAATAAAAAATCTCTCTTGCGCGAGAGAACGAAAAACGGAATCATTTTTCCCAGCTAAAATTTTTATCTAATCTAAAAAATATAAGGTGTTTTGTTGAATACTCTTTATTGCCTACATTTTCATTTATTTAATATAAAAAATAAATTCCATTTACATTGTAATTTCCCCCTAAAAAACAGGGTAATAACAAGGTTTGTCCAGGGTAAACTTGAAAACAGCAGAGCCGATTTCAATGGAATTTTCACAAAAAAGTTATTAAATATTGTAACTAACATTATAGGCTACTTTTTATTTCGAATAGTTTTCCCTGTCTGTTTGTTTGTTCTTGACAAACTTGAAAACGGCTAGTCCGATTTGGACGAGATTTTCACTACAAGTAGTAAATATTACAAAAAGTGCTTTAAAATACTTTTTATTCCGACAAAATGTTGATTTTCTGAACCAAAAAAATAAAAACTATAAAAACTGCACAACGAAAAACATACATCGGCAGGCAGTTGTGATACAATGTACATATACTAACATATCGTAGAGACGATATGATTTTAAAATATGTAATTTGTTATTCTTATAAATTAATGTTTGCAAATTTGAAAATTATAACCATGATAGAAGTATAGCGATAGGTTAAATTCCTAGAACCATAACTGGAACCATAACTCCATTGTGAATTTACGCGTAATTAATATATTATTAATAGTTTGGCTGAGTGAACGTTCGAATTATCGAGGGAGGAGAAGGAAATCCTCTGCAGTAAATATGATTTCAATCGTAAAAATAAATATCTTTGTTCAAAAATGAGACCCGTAAGAATAAATAACAAAAACAGACAGTTCGACTTTAGTGATCCCAATTAGGATTTTGATTAAGAGAGGTGAAGCCCCCAGAACAAAAGGAAATCCAGCCCAAATTATTTTTCAAGAGAAAATAGCAACTTAGATGTGACTATCGCGTTGTTTTTTTTTACCAAAAAACTATATTCTCAATTTTCAATATATTTTAGCAAGATCTACATAAGAATTCGTTGTCTAATCTTGGACCTCGGGAAATAGCAGACTTGCCGATAAGACATAATGGCCTTAACACTATATCCTAGAATTATGAATCTAAGGCAACCAAACCTAATACCTCAGATCTTAAGATAACACATTAAATATTATTTATCCTAAAAAGGTACACTTCCTGAAGGATAGCTACTAACCCATTCCACTAAAGTTTATAAATGATTTCATATGACATTTGGTGTGAAAGGTTCTCAAGGCTTAAAATTTTCTTAATATTTTACAATACTCAAAAAAAACGTAAAGATCCTACCTATAAGATAGCTTATATCTGTTCCTGGAAAAGTAGTTTAACGGATTTTCATGAACTTTCTATGAAATGAAGGTCTAGAAATATCTAATTATTTTTTTTTGTAAAAATAGCTTAACTTTTTATTTTGGGTAAAATTTTTTATTATTCAATCAGATTAATTTAGATACGCTCTGCGAAGCGGGCGGGTATCAGCTTGTATATAATATAGTTGGACATGTGGTGGGTTAGTGTTGGTAAAAATAGAATAGTTAATGAAAAAACAATGCGCTTTCATTATTGTATAACATATTAAAGGTACTGAAAATTAATGATGAGGAAAGCAAGACCAAGACCAAGGTTGTGTCAGAAGACTGCAGCATCTTGGAAAGATGAACATGAGACCTGGCGAGATAGAAATGGTAGTCCCCAGGCAAGCGCTGGATTTCTTTAGATGTCTGATATTCCCCTCGACAGAACATAGGGTTACATCACAATAGATTTCATTGGTCGTGGTGATTGAGGGAAAGAAAATCCAAAATTCATAAATCATTACACTTTTTAAAGCAAAAAAGGCTGTGCCAGTCTTGGTATTGATTGATCTTGGTTTTGGTCTTGCTAATAAAAGACAGCCTTGGTCTTGATCTTAGTTTTGCTAATAAAAGATATTATTAGTCTTGGTCTTGCTTTGCTCATCACCAAGTATCAGCTCCTTTAAAATATTCAATAACCAAAACCCATTGCTCTTCCATTGATTACTTTATCTCTGAAATCTCTATCTTGCATTTTTGGAAAACTAAAACCAATTTTTCAAGCAAACTGAAAATTTACTTTAATATGTTATATGATTTTTTCGAAAAGCATATATAAAAGTTGTTTCTAATAGTTTAACTCTTAAATTTTAATTTTCTTTAACTCCAATCTGTTCCCTCTGTAATGAGGAACCCATGAATGCCTTGCATCTTGGCAATTGTTCTGTACTTGCAAACGTCAGAGAGAATAACGAAAACAACCAAAACCAACTAGTCTTCAACCTCTATTGGACGGCGCGGCACCGAATGACAGAAATGTCAAGCGTGAGCGTTGTATAAGAAGAAGAAGTTTAACTCATAAACCCATCGAGAGTAATACTTTTTCGTTTTGTCTTGCGTATTTGGTCTTGCAATAGGTCTTCCATATTCAGTCTGTTATGTGGTAGTTTGGGGGAGAATGATATAGCTACCTTTAAAGGCTAGAATAATGCATGGTTTCCGTGGGATGGCAAAAACAATTATATCCTACAGGAACCGTACATTTAAAAAGTTTCGGTACAGTTCGTGAAATAGAATTTTAACGCATTTTTTTCCAATTTTACACAATAACGAAAGAAATCTCTACAAAGTTGAAATTAAAAAATTGACAATTTTTACTGGAAAATAAATATGAATTTCAATTTAACACCCAATAAAAATAATAATAAAGTTGTTTAAAATATTTGAATTTTTTAATTGTTCATTGTCGAAGATAATAATTAGAAATAAACGTATTATAATAATAAACTAAAAATTTCAAAGTTTAACAATTACTTAACGGAACGAATTTTAATGAAGTTTTGCTAAAGATCCGGTAGGATAGCTACTAATCTATTCTTTTAAGTGAACATCCATTAATTACGTGAGGCGTTCAGGGGCCGATGGGGTCGCGCCGACTCTCATCTAATCTTACTTTGGGGAAAGGGAAGGTCTCGCAAATATCACGTATTTTTTTGTTTTGAATAATATCACATTAGATTTCGGGTTGGGGAATGATATATGCCAAATCTCATAACATCTTACCAGAGGAGAGGGGAGAGGATTTCAAAAATCGCAAAAAACGCCTGTCGCAATTAATAAATGCCCCCTAAAATAGCTGTACGGTTTTAAATGACATTTGGTATGAAAGATTTTCAAGTTCTAAAGGAAGGAATACAGGTACTTTTTTACTAAAAATCGTATAGAAGCTGATGTGAGACAGCTAACATCTCTTTCTTCAAAGTAGTTTTACGAATTTTGATAAACTTTCTTTGGATCTAAAGTCTGAAAGTATCTATCATTTTTTTTCTGTCAAAATAGATTTACCTTTATATTTCGCTATGAACGTGGGGAATCTTTTAATCAATCAGTAAAATTTAGATACACTCAGCAAAGCGAGCGGGTATTAGCTAGTAAATCATATGTTAGGCGAAAAATGTATTTTATACAGGAATAGGTATATTCGGGAAAAGTGACATTTGGAAAAAGGTTCGGGAAATTGTGAAATTTGATTATTCAGGAAATGTATGTTATTTGGGAAAACACCCAAATACTCTACAAAATTGAATAAGAACCCCAGTGTTATTCAGTAAAATAGGCGATCGTTTATCCTAGATAAACGCATTATACTGTAGAACTATGAGATCTTTTTTCTAAATCGATGAACGAATCTTAATGACAATTGTTACAAAAGACGCCTACATTTTTAAAAACAGAAAAATAAAACATAATTATCTTAGAAAAATGTATGGTTCCTGTAGGATAGCTGTAAATAGAAAAATATGTTTTTATTTTTGATTCTCTCACGGGAACGAAGTAATGAATCAACGTGTACCTGTATCCCTAAAAAATTTAAAAATTTTGCAGGATAGCAATGAATCAAATTATTTTTCCCTACAGAGAAACCAAATGATATCATATAATGTTTTTTTTTGATATGGGCTTAGTTTCTTAGTCAAAAATTGCACATACTTCTTTTTATCTTGGAAAAATGCATGGTTCTTGTAGGAGTTCTCTTTTAGTTTTCGGATCAAGGAGTATCTAGAGTACTTTTAATTCTGGAGAAATTCATGGTATATGTAGGAAAACGGTTTTCCATTCTTAGACGCTTGAATGGATGTCAATTTTTTTTTTTTGTAAAGTACCTTTGATTTCGTTAAGCCTTCACTTTAAAGCCTACTTTTAATAGTGTAAGGTGGGAGTGGTTAACTACATTTATTTACATATAATATTTACAATTACAGTGGCCCCACACAAATTGAATTGCTTAAGGTATATAACGTCGTTTCGTCAGGGCTGTTGCGAGAGGTGTCACTGCATGTTTGAATTCCATTTCTAGTCGCCACAATAGCTAGTGGATCAGAATAGAAAAATAAAGCAAAAAGAACAAACTGAAAAAGTTTGTTATCTTTTAGTTTATGAATAAAAAATACAAAGGAGTCAAATTTAGTCCACAAAACAGAGACAGATCTGCTAGAAATTCGAATAAAAACATTCAAATTAAAAAAATAACAGACATTTTCTATTTAATTCAAATCTTACGTAAAAATTTGGGACGCTTTTTATAATGAAATTAACAGGAAAGAAACACTTTGATCTTGCCTTCAGTTTCTTTTATATAAAGGAAATAATTGCAATTTACAAGAGAATGACGCTTTTGTCGTCAAATATTTAATCACTGCGTTTTTCTTTGAATATTAAATCAAAGAAAAATGTAAAAATGTTTGTCGTCAATAATTAATTGGTGAAGAATAATAAACGATGGCAAATAATAAAAAATACGACAAAATAGCTTGAATCAAACATTGAAATATTAAAAGACTAATTTTTTAGGAGAGAAACTTGAAAAGTAACATTGAAAAGCTCATATTTTCTTTTCAAAATTTAAGTATTAACTTGGTGGATACTTCACTTATATTGGATATAATAGGTCCTGGGCCATACTATATAACATGTCAGGTATTGGTAGATGTACAAATACAGTTTGTAAAGAGAGAAATTGTAAGAGTAATTGGCTGCAAAAGCAAAGCTCGCTTGTCAACAAGTGAATTTTCACAATGTGCCATTGTGCTCGATCTGTCGTTTATTTACCAGAAGAGAGATGCTCTGCTACCATCTCATTTTTCAAATATAAAAATTGGTAGCTTTAGCCATTTGTGCTTGAGAGCTTATCACAACATTCGCTCGAGTCTTTCATTTTGCTACATTTCCCCGGAAAAAAAATTATATTAGTGTAATATCAAAATGAAAACGAACTATGATACATTTTGTATGTTTGTAATCCGACCAAAGATATTTTCGATTAAACATGCGAACGTTTGAAATGAATTTTACAATTCAAATCTCTTTTCGTGTACCAAGTATAGTTTTCATTTGAATGAGCGTTTTCATTTGAGTGACAAGCTTTGCGAGAAAAAAACTTCAAAAAACCGTTCTGAACAAATGTAATTTAGTTTGAAAGTAAAATGTAATTAAAATGAAGAGATTTTTCATGGGTTTATTTGTTTGGGAAAATGGAATGGTTCTGAATTGAAAATTGAAAATTTGGAGAGCCACCAGGGAAAGCGTAGCTGATTTATGTTAAAATCTGTTAAAGTTTAGGCTTTGTTGCGAATTTGTTTGACAATATAATGTTTGTATTATAATGTTTGCTTCGTTGATTTATTGATGATGCGTAGTTTGATGAAAATTATCAATCAAGACCGGAAGAGATTTTCTCATCGTGTCTTGTCAAATTTGGAAATTTAAAAAAAATTGACAGGAATACAGAATTTTGGAAAATTGTTGATGTATTTTATACTAATGGTTCCCAAACTTTTTCAGTTTCGAACACCCTTATCATATTAGAATTTTCCGTAGTACCTCAAGGCATTGGTCTCTTTCAGGGCAAAGTTTATGTATCATTAATATTTTTTTTCATTTACAATTATTCCCTTGTTTGCTTTCATCAGTCTGATATAATTTACGTTTTATCTTAGTCTCTTATTTCTCCTGAGAATAGGTCCATTTATACCAGGGCTTCTTAAACTATGGTTCGCGACCCCCAGGGGGGTCGCAAAGATCTGATACTTTTCAATCATTATAAATAAAATTTTAAAATTAGTATACACACTACGTACAAATATAAATACAAATAAAAATCATACAAAATACTATTGTAGTTTTATTATAACTATTTTTTGAAAAAAGTGGCAATGCAAAACTGTTATGTAGGGCCTATAAATGAAAATATGGAAGTAGCATTTAAAATAATAAATACAACGCGCTCCTCGATTTTCAACTGAACGTTCGACATTGATGTCTGTCCAATTATATATATGTATATGTGAAATGAATGGGTACGTATTCTTTAATCCTTATTTTATTTACATTGTAAAATAGTGCGATATTACATCTACATCTACGGTTAATATATATTTCATTATATGGAGGAGGGGGTCATTTAAAATTTCATAAGCTTGAAGGGGGTCGCTATATAAAAAAGTTTAAGAAGCCCTGATTTATACGATGCTTATCGGATCTTATGACGAATTTTTACATAAATCCAGTATACAGGTGATATTAAGGGCCTGAAACTCTCAGGTACAACCATAGACTTCATGTGCTATGAGCAACTTTAAAATCTATAAATAAAATTTGATTAGCCAATCTTCTACATAAATAAAATGATAGCTATTTCATAATGTTCGCTTTTAACTCAAAAACTACTGGATAGATTTCGATCAATTTTTGCTTTAGTTCTTCTTTCGTCGCTTTGATAGAGTGGGGCAAACGTTGTTATGCGCATGTATAAGTTTTCTCCTTCCACACCCTAAGTGCCTAATGATTACCTATTTCATATTTAAGCGTACGTGATACGAGTAACGGCTTCATGTAACTAAGCGAGACATTAGAATAAATAAAATATTTTTTTAATTCTATTTTTTCTGTTTTTAAATAATTTTTGAAGTTATACTTCTTTAGGCGCGTTATGAAAAAATGATGAGACTGATATTTTAAGATGCTCGCGCATTTTCAGCCAAAAATTAATAAAATGAAATTAGTCGCAAAACCATTGGGTTTCCTGGCGGGCGTAATTTGAATTATTGTTGTATTTATTTTCTAATTTATTTATTTTTATATTTAAATTAAAAATAATTATATATTCAAATGACACATATTATTAATAAATAAGTTATTCTTTTTCTCGAATTTTACAGTAGTTGTTATACTATTTGAAATTTAATGATAAAAATGACGTCTGCATTCCATGAATATTCTTAGTTATCACGAAACTTGGGATTCTGAAATGATTCAACCATCTTAGAATAATAATTTAGTCACACAAGATATGAATAAGATTTAGACATTTACTTTGAAAAGAAGCTACTTACTTTATTTCGCAATTTCTATGAAACTTCGTTTTCATGAAATGCATGAATTGTTAACCAGAAAAATGATCCTGACAAATTTTATAAACGTCTTGCAGCTTTCTTTGGATATAATTTATTGATACAAATTAAAATATTATTCTCTTAATTTTATTTTTAATAATTAAATCTTTAAATATACATACATATATATTATTATTAAATATTAAATTAGTTTTTTAAAATTGATTAATTGAATAAAATTAATAAAAACTAATTTTTAATGATACCAAAGAAGTATAACTTCTCACGCACGTACATAAGTACACGCAACCACTTTTTTTGTATGTTTTTTTAAAATTCTGTTTTAGCATTTTTAAATAACAACCGTTACAATAATCAAATCACATTTCAACAGTCCCTTTAATTATTGCATATATTTTTAACCATTTAGCGAGAAAAGTTTTTTTAAAATTAAACTGTATGGCAAAAATTGGCTCCTTAAGAATCCGCTATTTCTCCAAGCGTAAAGTTATTAGTTGATTAATAATTATTTTTTCAAAAATTTGCAAACTAAAAATTAAGATTTCTGTAAAATCCAAAATAATTTTGAATTGAAGTTTTTGTGTTTTTTTTAAAGCCTACTCTTTTCATTACGCCAATAATTGATCAGAATTTTGCAATATTTTTGATAATTAATTATTTTTAACTATTTATACATGTATTGTTGTACTGTGACGTCATCAATTGCCGTTGGATCTTATAGACATGAATTGTTTAAAAATTATATTATGGGAATTACTAATTAACTATACACTTGGAGCAATTGCGGATTCGGAAAGAGCATTTAAGGAACAATTTAAAAAAAAAGTGATTATTTTGGATTATATATAGGAATTTTTACTTTTGAATTTACAAAATTTTGAAAAATTAATTATTGATTAACTAATAACTATTTACTATATACTTGGAACAATTACGGATTCTGAAGGAGCAATTTTTTAGCATATAGTTCAAAATGTTCTACGCTAAGTTCTTTCCGGTAATTTTTAATATAGTTTTGCTTTCAATTGTTTAAATGTTTTTCCTCTGTCAATTAAATATGTTCTTAACATAATAACCTATGCAGACGACGTCGCGGGTGTCAGCTAGTAGAGAATAATTGAATATTGATTGCAATGTACTTACAGCTCAATTTTAACCCATGTTTAGTTCATTTCAATTCACGTTGACGTGTTTAATACTTGTCCATGAAACAAATTTAGTTTCTAGTCGGTTTCTTTTTATTGGATGAACTTTTTGCCTAATCGGTACAGTGTAGAAGCTGACCTAGAGTCAGACTTTCTTGTGATATGAATAAAGTCACCACCCCTTGATGGTCCTAAAAAACCGATTCTTTTATTTTTGTTATTACTGTGGAGATTAATCCTCCGATAATCAGCATGTATCTTTCACTAGAGCCTTCTTTGATTTATGGATGGAGGCAATTTATTTAGGTTTTCTCATACGGTTGGGTTTGGATGGGAGGCAACTGTTTCGCGTAGCTTTCGATGATTATTTTGGATAACAGCCTTCACTTCTGGCATTGCTAAGTCGTACCACGGGGCATTAGTCACAAATCTCAGAGCCCTGTTCTGAGTCACCTGTACTTGTTTTATTTAACTTTTAAATACTGTACCCCAGAGCTCACACCCATATGTACATCCAAACAGGTCTCACGACTTGAAGATATAAGAGTCGCTTCAGATACATGGAGCCCTATTGCTCATTAGCTATTTTAGTTGCTTAAGAAGTCGAGCTGTGAAACCCGTGATATGCACGTTCCAGGTAAGTCTGGTGTCCATTGTTAAACCCAAGTAATTGTGTCCACCCTCAGTACTGTTCTTGCATTCAAACTTGTTGGGAAGTTTTTTATTTTTATTTAAATGATGAACATTATTACTTTGGATTTCTCTGGGCTAAGACAGATTTTCCATTTTAACACCACCCATCGACCAATGCTGTATGCTCTTGAATATTTTCTGCTAATATTCTTCTGCACAATACGGCAACATTATCAGCGTATAGTGCCAATACTGTTGAGTTAGCCAATATTATTGTTTTGTATTACAAAACTATTGTTTGTGGAATATTCCATATGTGGGCTGTGCGAGGGGTGGGTTCAAATTATGGGACGAGGGCTATATTCACTGCCCATTTAAAAATAACAATATTTTAATATACCTATGCACCATAATAAACAACCACACAAGTGCATTATTTAATCAACTGCAAATTAAATATCAACCTGATTTATAGGTATTTTAATAGTGACTTAAAACAATAAAACTAAAAAATTTAACCAATAACACACTAATTAGACCAGAGTAGATAATTTTTAAACAGAAAAAAAATTATAGTAGGATGAAACCCGTTAGAAAAGGAAGATAACAAAACAAAAATGAAAGAAAAAATAAATTACAGTCGATCTGAGGTGGGGAAGTGGAAAAGGAGGGGGGTTAAGGGTAGAAATGGTTTAGCTCGATTTTCGACAAAACTACAAGTCCTATGGAAAAAAGTTAAAATTGCAAAGGTGTAGATAATAAGAACATCTACAACTTTTGTGCAAACACTTGTTTCACATAACCTCAAAACTTATGTGAAAAATTCCAATAACCAAATTTTTAATTTTTTATTTTTATCTTTTTCAAATAAAAAAAATTTTTATGAAATTTTGTAAAATTTAATATTTTTGATTTAAAATATTAATTTTTTCACCTTATAATGACTTTATATCAAAAAAGCACCCTAATTTTCTTGAAAAAGTCGGTAAGCTTTTTGTTCATTGAAACCTCTACTTTCTGATGATGCAAAAAATATATACATTACAAAGTTGAATGTTCTCAGAAAATGCAATAACTAAAGTGTAAATTATAATACACTGTTCAAAATTGTGTTATACTTACCTATATTGTATTATGTACAATTATGAGCAATTTATTAAAATTAATACTTTAATTATTGCATTTTCTGGGAACATTTAATATTGTAATGTATATATTTTTGCACCATTAAAAAGTAGAGGTTTCAACAAACAAAAAGCTCCCAGACTTTTTAAAAAAATCAGATGTTTTGACGTGAGAATTTTCGATATTACCTAAGTCATTATAACGTGAAAACATATTCTCTTATATTCTCTTCCTTTTTCAATGGATTTCATCCTACTATAATTTTTTTCACTTTTTACCTTTTTTTACCAAAAGCACTGGTCTAAATATATTATTTTAAAACATTAAGTGGTACCCTAGGCTCCAACAAGGGATTGAAAGTTTTGCATTTTTGAGTTTTATTTCCAAGTTTTTTACTTTCCTCAATTCTAATTTTGCAATAATGAATCTACTTGCAAATTTAAAAAATGTCTGCTTTTTTAATTTCTTAATTCACTTCTTTAAAGATTGACATTTTAAATGCTTATTAATCAACTATCTTTAATGGAGTTGATCTTTATACCTAACGTATTGCAACGATAGTTTTCAAACCTTTACTGGGTTTCTCGTTGGGGATTCTTTTATTCGATAACATTTAAACCAAGATAGTTGCACGTGGTTTATGAGGGTTCAGGCATGTAGGTATTAGCATATGAACTTTTAGCAATTAATATTTTATTCTCGATACCCTTAAATTGATTTTTCCGACGCAAATATTTCAATTAATTTAAACTAAGCGTTTCTCTCGAGGCGCATAATTATTCCGATAATTTGCATTCAGCATTATTTCAAAGCGCGATCTTTCCATTTCAAAAACTTCTTAACAAGCATCAGCCGTGTAACAAATCTTCGGGCGTTGTGTTTCGTTTAAAAATTCCAACCGATAATTTTCATGAGCACGAGAAAAATTTATGGTAATTTATTTGCGAAGCACTGACTCAGGCATAGTTTTTTATAGCTATTATTTTTGAATGTCATTCAGACAATTATTATTCGCCAAAAAAAAATCTTTCATATCGAGAAAGAGGTGTGAAAATAAAGCATAAGATCGTCGATAAATTATTCACACAATTGCCGAGAAAACCGATAATTATTCTTTCGCGCAATATGCAAATGAGGCAAACGCGATTATCGCACCAATTTTCAATAAATTGAAACCACTTAATGAAATTTCATTGTTCAGATAGAAAAACAGCATTTGAATAAGGCCTACGTGATGTTTATTACTATGAAAATATTTTCATAGGACTCAAAGGATTCGCTTAAATATCGTCTATATGAAAAACTTGGTCGAATCTCGACCTCACAAATTTCCCCCAATCCCTAATCAAAAGTTTCGTATACATTCCCAAAACCAAAAATGAGCCTCGGGATGTTCTAATCTCGTTCCAATTATAACATCTAATGTCTAATGAATGTGAGAAATTTTCGGTTAGGTGCTCACAACTATGAATAGCATTTACGCTACGATACATTAACGTTATTGGCAACATTCTCCTGATATTGTGAGGAACAAATTTCTGCCCTCGAGCGGTTTAGTTCTACGTAGATATATCATATTATAATGGGATGGAACTAAAACGTTGTATAGTAGTTGGTATCGATGGTGATATTTAATTTAATATCTGTCGTATTGAGGTATGAAGTGAACGAATGATAGCATAGGTATTATCTTTATGCACCTAAGTACTTATTAGGAAATTGGTGCAACAAACGTTATCAGTGTAATGAGATCGAGAAGTGAATGAAGAGATTCAACATGCCTTTGAGTAATCGTAATGTCGTAATTTGACTTTTGTTAATTTGACATCAGGGAAATTTAGTTAGAAATTACCGCCATTTAATTGCATTCAATTTTCATAAGGAATTTCCTGCACTTTCTAAGTCAGAGAAAATTTTCTTCTTAAAATTGTTTTATTAGTTTTTTTTTTTTTATAGAGTTTATAACTTAAGGGGGTATTCTAGTCTAGGAATTTGAAAAAAACCGAAAATTTTTTTTTTCATAATCCGATAGTTTATATCTTCAAAAATATCTCCCTGAAAGGATTTTTCAAAATTTAAATTATTTCTGAAGTTATAGCCGTTTTAGTGTCGTGGCAATTAGACCGGTTGAGATTTAACGTAAATCTTTAAACGCGTTTTTCTCGAAACTACTTTTTTCGATGCGGTAGCCATAATATCTCAAGTTCTAATCAGCCGATTTACTTGAAATTTGGCATGAATATTTTTTAAATATCTCTCTATCGCATGGACCAACAAAAATGAAAATTTTAAATTTGTAATATTTTTAAAAAATTTGACATAACTAATAAATTAGTGAAAAGAACGACCTTTATTTTTGAGTAGCCGCCATTTTATAAAAAAAAAATTTTTTTTCAGTTTTGGAGATTCATGCGATAGCGACATTTGCACTTATCCAGAATCCATCAGTGTTTTATTTGTCAAATGACCACAAGGGTAGAAATCATGGCGACGAGGACACGGCCTTTTTTTCACCCTCTACTTCAAAGACTATAACTACATATATAACAAAAAAAAATTGGTTGTCTGTAAAGTCGGTTAAAGGACGATAGTTTTACGTGATGGCGTCATAAAAAACACCAAATTGATGAAAAATTGCGTTCTTTTATGAATTGAATTATTATCACTGAATTATCATTACTTTGTATAATACAAAGAAGTTAATTGAAAATTAACATTTTTTTCAAAATGAAATCAGACTGAAAATTATGAAGGAAAAAATCAATAAATCTTATTAAGTAAATTGTAAAAGAAAAACACAAAACACGTTGTCTTAGGTAAGGGCACCAACTATCAATATATCAAAATATCGATAGTTGATATTTATTTCCAAATATCAAATTCGATATTTTTTTCAGTGCTTTATTTTATTTTATAATAATTATAATTTATTCCACTTGTAGTTGTTGACAATTTTTCAAGTAATCGCATTTTGAGATGAAAATATCGATATATCGAAGTATCGATATTTTTTATTCTGCGTCTTTCGATATTGCTTGTAAATATCGATACGATATATATCGATATATTTTATACATTTGCCCATCCCTACGTTGCCTAGGATTCAACAATAATATCGTGCCTCTCTATCACTTGTATCGCGTTCTCGCTTGCACGCACAGGTTCAAATGTAGGTAACGTGACAAAATGGCCGAACTTTTTCAGACTTGTTGTCGTAGTTCATCAATTTATAAAACGTTATCACGTCAAAAAAGAATTTTTTGTACTGAATATAAATAAACAAATAATAAAAAAATGGATTTGTAAAAATATCGAATGCTTTTTTTTATCAATTGCCAAAAAACGCTCGAAATTCGGGTCCTTAGACTAGAATACCCTCTTAAGAATTAATTTTCATATAAAGTGTGGTTTATACATTTTATAGGTAGTAAAATTAAACATTAAAAATGTGAGCTTTTCTGTTTTTGAAAAAGAAATGCGCTTCGTCGAACGCTACTTTGGAACTTTTCTAAGGACCGGTTGCCTGACTTCAAATCTTTCACTAGCTGTATTAAATATGGTTTTAGACCAAGAGCCTTGCGTAAAATTTTCCACGTGGTCGAATAACGCATACCCGACTGCTACGAATGGCATCAGACGGAAATTTTTCGGTCTTATTTAACACTGGTCGATACGGCAACAGTAGGTTTGTTCCTATCATCCAGCTATAGTGATGCACAGACGCGACCAACAGACAAAGAGGAAGACAAAATTGACCAAGAGACTGAGTGAGTGAAGAACTGCTTCAGCAGGTTCGTTCCGTGCGGCCATAAAGCCCGAACCAGCAGTCAGAACAACCATTTAAGTACATTTTCATACAACGGCCTGACGACTTATATCGATACCATTTCGGCGATGCTTGCCGCTCGGCTTAAGCTGAAACCTTTTTTCACTCACTTTTGTGTCTTGGTCAATGTTTGAACATTACCAGAAGGAGATTGGAACAAACCTATTATTCTCCTTTTTCGTTCTGGACGCAAACGAGTTGATGGTTTAACGTCCAATAAAGTGGACTTGTTACGAAATTTGGTCACAATTGCTTGAAAGCTGGGAAAGCTTTATAAGTAGGATGATTCTTTTTTTCTCCTTGAGGAAATTTTTTCCCTAGTCGTCATTATGGTTGGGCAGACACAGTGCAAAAACTGACTAGAGTCAAATTAACCTGTCAAATGAATAAGATCACCATCCTTTGATGGTTCTTAAAACGATTATTTTATTTTTATTATTATTGTGGAAATTAATCCTCCACTACATCAGCATGCCTCTTTCTCTTGAGCCTTCTTTGATTCTGATGACCATGAAATTGAAAGAATGCTCTTAATAAATTTTTTACTGAAAACGATTTTTGATAATAAAATTCAATACCCTGCAAGCGTTGTTCGGGCGTAAGTCTATTCACGATGAATTGGCAATGCTAACTGATCATTTTCTACTTTGACACGTGTCACGAATCATGCGTAAACTATAAAAACCAAACACCAAAAAAGCATTCTATAGTTGTAAAGTGCGTGTAAACATTCTGAGAAAATTTTTAAATGAAATGTTGTTCCTTTTTTTTTTACTCTCTCGCATGAAGGATAGGTATTACATTCAACTGTGTTCTACACATCATATTTTTTGATTTATAGTTCCTATTTTCATAATTAGAAACAGTATAATATCAACTCTGTTTCATTCATATTATCTAACATATTATCAATTTGTAATTGTAGAGTACGTAGATGTATATTATTGTAACACTACGCATGCTAAAGACTACTACTTATTGTATGATGAAGATAGTTGAAATTGAACTGTTCTATTAAAAATGGCTTCTGTATTATTTGATCTTTCATACATGGTTAGAATTAAGTCTAGTTCTGTTCTACAGAAAGAATTTTTATTATTTTTAGTTTCTACTTAACTATTTTATTCGACGTATACTCGTACGTTTAATGACCCTTTGCTTATTATTTTTAGATATTCTAAGATAATCGTTCTTAAGGAGTAAATTCCAGTAGCACGTTGTAGCTGCCACTTTTTTTTTCTTTTAATAAAACTTTTTTCTTTTCTTTCAGAATCAGTGGAAAACACTTTGGTGAAACTTAACGTTGCATATTTCTTGGATCGTAAATTGACTTGTAAGTGAAAATTATTTTACTTCTCTCTCGTTTGATTGAATTAAACTTTGGTTAAACTTTCTCGTTCAATATAATATATTATAGGTAGTATTTATACAAATAAGCGCATATAGGGAAAATTATGGATGCCTTCGAAATTGGTTCAAGTCCTTATTAGTTTAAGTGTATGAAATAATTATTTCATTTTGTCAACCCCCACAAATTAGGGTGATGTGTGTGTGTGCAAATTTTGTTTCATTAAAATAATTTTTTAAAAGGCAAGTTGGGATGAATGAAACTTGAACCAATTAAATCGAAAAGTCCAATTCAAAATTTCTAAGTACAATTTTACTTTGAAAGACTTAAAGAAAAAATCTTTTAAATCCTATCACAAAAAAATCGTTCATCTGTAAGTCTTTTTTTTTTTTTTGAATAAATTAACGTTTTTCACGCTATTTACACTCGAAGGGGTTCGACTTAAAAACCCCGAAAATTATAAGACATGCTCTTTTGCCTGTTTTTGTTTTTAAATTGGGGGAAAATTTGACGAATTAGTCGCTAAAAATATTTAATTACATTCTGCAAAGATAAAGTTGAGTTGACCTTTTATAATTTAAGGCATTTCATTGTTTGAAAAAACAATTTAAATATTAAGTAGATGTGAGATTAATGTGGTCTAATAATTTTAAGGTAATTGAAGGAAAAAATTTTTTCTCTGTTGTATAGCCGCGTGAATTGATTAATGAGACGAGATAAGGGAATTTTAAATTTGTAGAAAAACTCGTAGCTGATAAGAGTCAATGTTTGTAATTAAAAGATACCAACTTAGTTAATTTCACTAAAGGTTAAATATTGTAAGAAAAGAGTGAAAACTATAGGAAACGTTTAGTTTAATTTTTATATGAGCGTATTGTTATTTGATTTCGTCGCAAAGCTTTCATAAAATTAAAAAAAATTTGGAAGTTAAATTTTATCTCAAATCAGAGATTAATTATGTGGTTTTGATCTATAATATTGTTAAAAGTTTAGGAGAAATTAGCGCTTTAGTACCGTAAACTATTCCGATAGAATATTTTTTCAGAATAATTTTATTCATCGTATTGCTATTTTATTGACCGGTTCTTAGGATTTGTGTCTTAAGACAACAATTTATTTTATTTATTTATTGACAGTGATACAATTAATTATTTAAAACTCAAGTTAATTGGTATATGCAAAGCTGCAAAAAGACTAGAATGCTGAGCATGCATCAGAGCCTGATAAGCTTTAATATATGGCGAAATTTTGCGACCTGATATTCTTGGCATTCATTGTAAATCCCGATCCATTGCCCCTCGAACGATATTTATCAATACAAAATAACAAGGATCTGAAGAGATATTAACAATTCAACAACGTTTATAACTTGTTACTTGATTCTCGATTTAAAACTGATGTTTATCCTAGCTGTTAACCCGTTATATATATGAGCCTAGATAAACTTTCAGAATATTCAAACTCCAGGTTGTTCCGTTTTTGGCATATTTAACCCTAATTTTTACTGTCTCTAAGTTTTTCTTGTAAAACATAAATGCTCAAAGAAGCCTCTAAAACATTTTTTATCCTTGTGCTGAACGCTCTCTCTTTAATTAATTTTCACGCTTCGGTGAGCACACAGCGGGTTGTCAGATACAAGGCTTATGCGCCCACCCACATACGAGTATAAACACACATTTAAATCTTAGGTATGCAACAGTATGGTAAACAAGTGGCTATCTGTGATTTTGTTCACGTAAAGCTTGTGAATGTAAAAATGTTTATGGGTAATTCTCATGAAATCTTTAAATTCCTGTCCTAGCAGTTTTTAGAATAAACCTAACCGACTTAGGATGTTTTTTTTTCGAAAGAACATCATCAAGGCTAAAAATGTTGGTAATAACGTTGGGATTGTACGGGAATTTGTGAGGAATGTAAAATATATAGTACTCTGAAAATCATTTCCTCACTATGTCCCAAACACCAGATTAGAGAATTGTCTAAAGTTTTTATTGAGAAATTCTTAAGAAATCAGTTTGTAACTATGTCTTGTCTATTGTAAACACAACAAATTTTTAAATTTCTCTGAATTTAGGATCATAAGTCATCAACAACTTGTTAAATGTTAACTCAACACTTGTCTCATTAAAAATAATCATTCCCTCACAGCACTACCAACAGTCGATAAATAGGTATGTTTTTGAGGACTTTGGTAACACCCTAATTAGTTTTTGACAGTTGGTAGTACGGTTACTTGTTCGGAATGGCGATTTGACTTCAAGTTTGTTAGAGTAATTGTTGGAAGAAGATTTCATTGCAATATTTTAAAGATTACATTTTATTTAATCATTCCATCACAGTGAAGAATAAAAAGGTAATTATAATACTATTTCAATTTCGATGACGTACGAAAGTATGTTTTTAGAGGTAGAAAGCGTAGCAAAAAGCTAGCTGGTAACGAACGGTTATGTTGCGAGATTTTTTTATGTTATGATTTGCTTTGTCATTCCCTCACCGTCATTTCCTCATTTTGATTAAAAGTGAGGGGATGATGAGTTATGAGGTAATGATTTTCAGACTAGATCGACTCGGTTTTCGTACATCTTTGCTTACAGAAAATTTTTAATTTGTAAAGTAATATAACCTAGTAGAATTCAAAATATATTTAAAAAAAAATAATACGATTTCATATGAAAAATAAATATAATCATCATTTCCTCACCTCAGTCATCATTCCCTCACATTTAAATCGTCAAAACTCATTTATTCTAGGGACCACGATATTTTTCACTTCTAGTAAGATAAATAGTACAAATTTAAGAGCAAATGAAGATGAATTAATTTTTATATTTTTCATTAATTTATTGATAGGTAATTTCGAGGTTTCATGAGAATTACCCTTATAACAATAGACTCTTCTTTGCTGTTATAATTGTATGATAGCAAAAAACCCATCAAAATCCAACTTTTGACAAGGAATGTAATCAAAAAATGTTGTTTTCCCGGAATAAAGAAACCTGAAATTTCAACGAAAACGATACCCTCGATACCCTTTGCTAAACCGAAAAAAAGGAACGGCTCTTCATCTCGTTAGCTTTAAAACTTTGATGTGCCACCAATAAAAACTGGGTCGCAATAAAATCATATTTGCTTGTAAATTTCGCTTTAATCAAGTGCCCTTTTGCTTCGACATTCTCTTTGATAAAATCTCACGATCACATCCTATATCCTTTTAAAAATATGTTTTTTTTTTCAAATCAAAGATTGTATGATAAAAAACGAGCTTTTTAATATCTAATTTACCTAGACGTAGACCGTTTATGACAAATATTTTTTTACATAAAATTTTTATTAGAATAAAAATGAAAGAGGTTCAACGTTAACTGCATAATTCTGCATCTAAATCATCGAAATAACTTATTTCAAATTTGATTATTATAATTTCTTATTACTTCTTAGTAGTAATATAAAAAAATACTATGAAATTTACAATTTGCAATTTGCTTAATCGTTAATTTTATTTAATGCACAAATAATTAAGAGTTCGTCAAAGATGAAAATACCAAAGAACTTTTCGTTTTAAAATTGCATTCTCTTCTTTTCGGCTTTTCCATTGATACTTGTCCAAATTAATATCTAATTAAACATTTCATCCAAATTTCCAATTATATTCCCTTTAAATTATCAGTTAAACTCCTTTAATAAATCAAAGATAAGGTGGGAGGGAAAATAAATTTGATTTGAAGACTCGTATAAGATTATTAATTAAATTTTTCCAATCAAGCCACGTGCAAGTTTTTAAGGATAGATTTGATTAAAAAAAATTTCAATAAAAATGAATAAAAGATTTGCACTAGTAATGCTCAATATCGAGGTGCAAATTCCGTCCATGTTAATGAATATGCAAAAGGCAAAGAGCGCGACGCTTTTGTCAATCTTCCACATTTTTCATTGACTTATTATGAAATATTAATATTTTCCACGAATATTTTAACGACAGATAGAGCTTTGTACTGATCTGCGTTAATATTCAGACAAATTTTTTTTTCAAATCAAGTTTAATCAGTTTAATACTTAATCAAGTTTAATAATTTATTGAAAGCTCGGTTGATGTAGAGTTGAAATATTTTAGAATTGAGGAATCAAAGAAAACGGAAACTCAAAGAGTCGCAATTTCCAATCGTAATTTTATGAAACTTACGATCGAAGTTAATTTTGATTTCATTTCCACTGTCGCAGTTACGTTTTTCTTTTCGTCTGCACTTTGCGAATGCTTCATTAAAATTAGATAACATCTTCTTTTATCGATATGTTATGGTTCAATGCAATAAAGTTTTTTTTTATAATCACAAATTTTCACGGTAAAAATCTTTTTCTTCTACGTTAAATTTGTCATCATTTTAAGAATCTATATGTAAATTTTCATCTACTCGTAAATAAAAAAATTAGATTTTACAAATCTACCTTTAATACCTATCTTAAGGGATGGGGGATGATATAGGGCAGGGTTGAATATTTAAGTACTTAGAAGCTTCCATAACAGACTAAAGGGGGTTAAAAAGGCTGATTCTAAAAATTTTACCTTAAAAAACTTGGCTAAAGTTAAAGTTCCTAAATACAGGACACAATTTTAAGTTATCCTTTTAAAAAAAAAAAAACTTGATATCGTCTGTTGGTCCTTCAATATCAAGGAAAAGAGATTTTAATCGAAATCGAAGGGATAAAATTTTAAGGCCAAAAAATCCGTGAACTAACCATCGTTGATTTTTTCTACGAGATTTTTTCGTTGAAATTTTGACCAAAACTTACAAATACAGGACAAAATTTTAAGTTATTACTACTAAAGTAGTGTTAAGTTTTTCGTACCACCTTAAGGTAAAACATTGATCTACTTCAGGACGAATTTTTTCTTATTAATAATTTTTATTTAAAAATTTTTCCCCAAAGCATTGCTTTAGCTAGGACTCTGATAATCTACGTATGTATATTCTATCCTTTAATTTGCCCGCAGAGAACATCAAACAACTAGTTTCATATTTTATCTTATTTTAATGATAAAAAATACCTACCAATTTAATTCATACTATGTTAATTTTTAAAAATATTTTAAATACAGGAGACAATTGACATCAGGGGCCTGACATTCTGGGTTCCAAGCCATAGGCTTATTTAACATGAGGAACTTCAAGAGGTGCTAACAAAAATAACTAAAATATACATAATTCCTTTAATTCTTTTTGATGGAAGTATCAAATCTTTATGAGATTTAAGACATTAATAGTAAGAACCAATCAGTTTCGTTTAAATTATGTTGGTACTAATCATCACTGTAATGAGGTGTTGCAAAATGTTGGTAGTTTGATTTTCTTCTCAATACAAATAAGAGGATAGGAGAAAAATGTCAGATCTTTGGTTGGCGTTTCCAAAGGCCAACGATATCAAAATAATGGATGAAGCACTGCATTTTTTAGTTTATTTTGTTGGCAATGCTTAAGGACCTTCTTGTCAAATGAGTGTATGGTGGAGGCTCAAAGTTTCGGGTCTCTGATATTAACTCTTAATATGTTATGTACCTACTTTAAAAAATTTTATTTTATAAGTAAGTAAAACCCCTGTAAAAATACAACAATTTGATTGGAAAAGGCAACTTTAGGTTGGATCTATGAAAATTCTTGCGGCGCTCCTGTTACAAATTCTTGCATCACATAGTTTGGGAATCGCTGTCCTAAAAGTATTAGAAAACTCTTCATTTTTAAAGTGAAACTTTTTATACATCGTCTCAAATTTTTTGGCCTGTCTTTAGCATGTCGCTAAATGTAACACATTCTCGGTAGGGAATCGGCAAGTGTTTGGCAGAGCTTGTATACACATTGTTAGCTATATACAATGTCGTTTTACCAGGACTGTTGCGCGAGTTATTACTGAATGTAATGAGCTATTTTCCTCTCCATGACAACGTTTTAGTATATTATAAGTTGTCATTAATTGTCAATCATATTTGTATTGGTATTTGTATTTTGATCAGTGTATTGATATAAATGTTATTGTTCACTAAATCATGATAGACAAAGATACAGCTAGTAAGAATAGTGCAAAAATACCCGACGTTGTTGTTTCAATAGATAACAACAGGCAGATGATCGATTTAACAATAATCAACAAATTCAATAATGAAAATAACATTCGAGTATTAACATCAATAATGGAAATTCAAAAATAGTTGCAACGGTGCGCGTCAAGTCAGACAGCGAATTCGTGCCACATCCCTTTCTTTGAATTCTATTTTCATATCCTAAATCGTATAATTTTCCGAAAATGTTCAGTTACTTAAGTGCCTATAATCCAAAAAAAAGTTTCACTTGCATCGTGGTTTCGTAAAACCACACAATACTTTTTTTATTCTTCTAAATTTATAATTACATGCCTGTAGTAGCTCTGTTTTCGTTGTTATTTTACAGGTTGCCTTTTGACTACGGAACTTTTTCTTCTTATTTGTTCTTTTAAATGAATTCTTCTTTGTCAAATGATTGGAAATGTTTAAAGTGGAGGTTCATTTAAGATTTTATTGTACTTCCAGCTTCTGAAGATGTTCTCCAATGTTTACCCCTTCAACAATATTCCATCTATCAGAGGTAATAAAACATAGTGCTTATCCTATTATCTAAAGAGAAAATGTTTGTTTATATGAAAAGAATAAACTTTCAAGTTAATAGAACGAAATAAAAAATTATTTCGCCAAATAAAAGTTACACTACTGCTAAGTAACCAGGTACAGACGAGTACTGACTGAGTAACATCTTTTACCGGAAAAATGTATTATCAAAAAAGATCGCGATGTTATTTTACAGAAGAAGCAAATTTTAATAATACTTGGAATTAGGTAGCTTTCAAAAACATATAAAGGTCAAATTTCTTCCTGAAGAAATCTTTGGTCCTTATAAGACACCTATTGAAAGAATAAAGCGTTACATAAGGTTAAACTTAGTGTTAATAGGTAGTGCTTGTTCTATTTAGTAAAAATAAAGTAGTTTATATGTAGGGAATAAACTTTGAAATCAATAAGCCAAATGAAAAATCCTTTTGTCAGATAAAAATTTTTATATCACCTAGTAACATACACGGAAAAAAATAGTGGTGTAAAATTTACAACACTAAACTAGTAATATTGTTACTGCACTGTTTACTATAACCACAAACGTAACATTAGATAACACGCTGTGTTGTATTCAGCTCTAACGTATAGTATTGTTTACTTTCATAGTGTAGAAAATATATGTAGCTGTTACAACTGCTGAGTGTTGTACAATTTACAAATTTTGGCGTTTGCGCATGCGGCGCGTACAACATAACCAATAATTTTGACAAATAAATGAAAGTGTCAAAAATTCAACTACAATTTTACTAGTTCGTGTTGTAAATAATACTACAGTTTTTTAATTACACTTGACTGGTAAACGTTACCACACGTGGTGTCATCCTATATAATACTAGTTAATGTAGTAAAATTAACAAGGAATGTTGTTAAAACTACAACACATTTTTTTCCGTGTAGGATATACCTTATCCCGGGAAATTTATTATCCTTAAAGATTCCGATGCCCCTTTTCAAATAGAAAAATCAAATTTCAAGCTTATTTGGTATAAAAGTAGCTCCCAAAGACTCATACAAAATAATCTTTATCCTGAAGAAAGCTTTGGTTCTTTAAGGATACCTATAAAAACAATAACGTGCAACGTAAGATTAGTTAAAGGTTCCAGACTGGCAATGATATAATTTTAACGGAAAATGCATGTTTTGTAGGAAACCTCAAAATAGATTAACAGGATTATTTGACTACAAACGAAGTAAGAATCGATATATTTTTTAAAGGATTATTTTATGGTTATACTAACAAAAAATAAACATTTTCAATATCCAATTAGGAAAGTTCAACCGTTTTTAAATTTATTTCTGTTTGTAATGAAACTAATAAAAAAAATAAAATTTAGTCAACTCCAAGCGAAGCAGAGAATGTCTGTTACTAACCTATAAAATCCATTTTACGTAAGTTTCAAGTCTTGGTAAATTTTCTCTTAAACACACCAATAGAAAGATTCAAGTTTCAATCGTTTATTTATCTTCGGTTTTGTGTCTGTTTTCATTTCAATCGAAGAATTTAAAACTTGCTCGAAGAATTTTGCATTGCATCTATTCACCCCATAACCGTAATGGAAAAATTTGCACCTATGTATTTCCAAACTGTGGCGTATATAAATCAATAGAAGACAAACATTGAGTGAAATTTTTGTCCCCAAAAAAAAAAGATGAAACGTAGAAAAGGTTTAGACATTTAATTTATATTCAACACCTGTGACCTGGATTTTTTAAATATTTTTTTTATCCTAAAGTTTTTGAACTTGTTTGTACATACGTGGAACGTGATACGTTGGCTTATAGGGGTTTGGATTTGTTTTTTATTTATTTATTTATTTTTCGAGGAAAACTAATTGAAAATTCAACTTACCATCGTATAAATTGCTCCTGTCATCGCGGCATGTTTCACATTTAAAAACCGGCAGCATCCACGTCCGTTAACCGTGTCGTAAGACGGATATAAGAACATTGGTTTCATGACCATTTCCAGTTCATCACTTTGCACACTCGAACACCTGAAACAACACACATACACTCATAGAGAAAAGAAAAATCAATTTAGTAAAACGTTTTTCTTTTTTTCAAATAAAACAACGTGTTAAGGTTCAGCAGTGAACTTTCGACGTAGAGTCTGATAATTTTGAAAGCGTTTGTTTAAACAAGCTTTATGCTCTTTTGAAAATTACTTTAACAACCCGTGCCGAATCGCGGAAATTGCTCGCTTCTCATTTTCTTCTTCTTCTTCTTCGTCGTCTATGTCAGCAGTCTCAAAACTATGGCCCACGAACAATTTATCTGATTAAATAAATAAATGAATATCTTTGTTTGGTCCTTATATAAGTATACTAGCTGATACCCGCTCGCTTCGCTGAGTGTATCTAAATTTAACGGATTGGTTAAAAGATTCCCTACGTTCATAGCGAAATATTAAAATTAATCTATTTTGACAGAAAAAAATGATAGATACTTTCAGATTTTAGATCCAAAGAAAGTTTATCAAAATTCGTAAAAATACTTTTAAAGAAAGAGATGTTAGCTGTCTTACATCAGCTTCTATACGATTTTTAGTAAAAAAGTAACTGTATTCCTCCCTTTAGGACTTGAAAATCTTTCATACCAAATGTCATTTAAAACCGTACAGCTATTTTAGGTGGCATCTATTAATTGCACGAGGTGTTTTTTGCGATTTTTGAAATCCCATCCTCTACCCTCTGGTAAGATGTCATGAGATTTGGCATCATTTCCCCAACCCGCAATCTAATGTGATATTTTTCAAAACAAAAAAATACGTGATATTTGAGAGACCTTCCCTGTCCCCAAAGTAAGATTAGATGAGATTCGGCGCGACCCCATCGGCCCCTGAACGCCTCACGTAATGAATGGATGTTCCCTTAAAAGAATAAATTAGTAGCTATCCTACAGGATCTTTAGCAAAACTTCATTAAAATTCGTTCCGTTAAGCAATTGTTAAATTTTGAAATTTTTAGTTTATTATTTTAATATGTTTATTTCTAATTAATATCTTCGACAATGAACAATGAAAAAATTCAAATATTGTAAACAATTTTGTTATTTATTTTATCGGGTGTTAAATTGAAATTCATATTTATTTTCCAGTAAAAATTGTCAATTTTTTAATTCCAACTTTGTAGAGATTTCTTTTGTTATTGTGTAAAATTGGAAAAAAATGCATTAAAATTCTATTTCACGAACTTTACCGAAACTTTTTAAATGTACGGTTCCTGTAGGATTTAGTTGTTTTGCCATCCCATGGAAACCATGCATTATTCTAGCCTTAAAAGTAAGCTATAACATTCTCTCCCAAACGTTGCAAAAATCATATCAATCTTTAACTATGTGATAAACAAAAAATATATCTATCCCACAGGAATAGTACATCTCTCTTGAGTAAAAATTAGATCCAATCTTCTTAAGGAAAATGAGTTAAGACTCTATTTCATGGATTTTAATGAAACTGCTTTTAAATACATGGTTCTTATAGAATACATAGGTATTTGTTTTGCTATCCCATGGGAACCGTTTATTATTCCGTTATGAGAAGTAATTTATATCATTTTCCGGCCCCTAAACTACCACATTACAAAAAAAAAGTTAATCTTTTGCTCTGTAAAATACAAAAACAAAAATCTATCCCATGAGAACCGTACATTTTTTCTGGATATAAAGTATACTATATGTTAAACCGGATTATAATTTATGACAAATTTCATCCAGATCCATTCAGAATTTTTTGAGTGAAAGAGCAACAAACATCCATTTTTACAAACTTTCACGTTTATAATATAAGAAAGAAGTAAGATCAATAAAGCGATTAGCCATAGTACAATTTATCTCAAAAACTACTTAATGGCCGTTTTTGTTTTTTAGATGCTTTTAAGATATGTACTCCAAATCTTTATCTTTTGGGATAGTTTTTTTAAGTTTTTTTTTCAGCCCCTGTTTTCCGATTTACAAATAAAAAAAACAGCACAGAATTTTGAATATCTAAGCTGTTACCCTAAAAGAAAGGTTACTACTTTCAAAACTTCACAAATTTTTAAATTGTGCATGTCGCATAGAATCTTTTCTAAGAGAAATGTCAACTTCTTCCAAGACTCTATGCCAAAATAACATTTATACACGGAAAAAAATAGTGGTGTAAAATTTACAACACTTAAATAGTAATATTTTTACTGCACTTTATGTTCACTATAACCACAAATGTAACAGCAGATAACACGCTGTGTTGTATTCAGCTCTAACGTATAGTATTTTTTACTACCATAGTGTAGTAAATATATGTTGCTGTTACAACTGCTGAGTGTTGTACAATTAACACATTTTGGCGTTTCTGTTACGCCACGAATTTTAACCAATTTGTAATCGTTACCATTTTTGGTGTATATAATACTATTTAATATGTACAATTTACTCCATTATGTTGTAAAACCTTGTAAAACGGCTGAGAAAAAAAACATCAGAGCCATCTTTACCTTTTTCTATAATTATATTTATAAGATTTTTAATGGTGCCAATGCGTACAACATAACCAATAATTTTGACAAATAAATGCAAGTGTCAAAAATTTCAATAATTTTTACTAGTTTGTCTTGTAAATAATACTACAGTTTTTAATTGCACTTAACTGGTAAACGTTACTACCACACGTGGTGTCATTCTATATAATACTAGTTAATGTTGTAAAATTAACAAGGAATGTTGTTAAATCTACAACACATTTTTTTCCGTGTGTGATGTCTGAACTCTAATATCTTCCAAATGATTGATCTGGGAAACTTTTTATAGAACGTTCAATTTCCATTAAATCCTTTCTTTTAAATTGTTGTTACGAAGAATTGTTTCAAAGTTATGAAAATTTCAAAATAATTTTTTTTCTTGTGTTATTTAAATGGAAAAATTTAAAAAAATGTTTAAGGTAAATCTTAATATTGATATTAATAGCCCGTTTTGGCGCCAATATTTTTGTTTTAATATATACTATCAATTTTTGGAACAACATAAAAAATATTGAGTGGTTTTACAAAACCACAATGCAAGTGAAACTTTTTTTTGGATTGTAGACATTTAAGTAGGTAATTGAAAATTTTTGGAAAATTATTCGATTTAGGGTATGAAAATAAACGATATGCCTAATTGATTTTCTAGATTTTGCATCTAACTACATTTGCTACGCCTTTGGCACAATTTTTCTACTACTTATAACTAATTTTGATTTTTCATTATTGATGTTAAATACTCGAATGTTTTTTCATTATAGAATTTGTTGATAATTGTTAAATCGATAATCTGCCTGTTGTTATCATTGTTAAATAAAGTTTTTTATGGCAAAGAAATAATTTCTGGGCGAAAGGGCTACGCACTAACACAAACAACCTATCGCTCCGACATACATAAACATATGCACCAGCAGAAAGTTCAAATACTTTTAATAAATTCACTATAAAAATTAAGTCAACTCACCAGGAGTTTTTTTCCTGTCTCTATAAGCACGAACTCTGTCGGCAGTCTTTCTCTTACGACGTGAAATTAATTCATCGTCGGATATTTCATGGAGTCATTTTTACTAGTTCATGTTGTAAATAATACTAGTTTTTTAATTACACTTAACTGGTAAACGTTACCAAACGTGGTGTCATCATATATAATACTAGTTAATGTTGTAAATTTAACAAGGAATGTTGTTAAAACTACAACACATTTTTTCCGTGTACGATTGTTTAACTATAAGTGTTAAATTTCTTCGTTTTAAAAAGTTTCAAAAGTACACCCCAAATATAACAGAACTTGTCAGGATTATTTTTACATTTTTTTTTTTTTTTTTTGATAAGAAACACATCTCTAATCAAATTCGAAACAAAACTTCTTATAAAATAATACATTTCGAATTTAAAAAAAAAATAAGCGAAATATATATTGAATTTTACTAATTATGGTAAATAGTGGGTAATAAGGACACTATTTGTAGAATATATTTTTATTTTATTGCCAACATTTCGTCAAATTTTTTGACTTTGTCGGGGCTCTACAGTTAAAATTACAATAAAATAATTAAAATATACAAATTTATTAATTGTTATGCAATAAATTTAAATAGTTCAACTAACCAAAATTCAATTAAGTATTCCAAAGTCTTCAATATAATTTAATTTTAATAAAGACCTTTTGACCGTTAATAATCATATTTTCTTATTAAAACACAATTAAATATTGAAGACTGTGGAATAGTTGAATTTTGGTTAGTTGAACTATTCAAATTAATTGTATATGAGTTAATTAATTTACGATTTAATGAATTAATTTAATTGTATATTTCACCGACTTCAAAAAAAAAAGAGGAGGTTTTAAATTATTTAACAGTAGAGCCCTGATAAAATCAAAAAATTTGACGAAACGTTGGCAATAAAATAAAGAATATTCTACAAATACTGCCCTTATTTCCCACCATTTACCATAAGTACGTACTAAATGTAGAAAGGACTTAAAGACAATATGGATTACATACAATATTGAATATTTACTTCTTTAAAGAAAGTGATCCCAAGTGACCGACCACCTCTGGTGTTATTCATTTTGTAATATATCCGACTTAAAAAAATTTGAAAAGATTCTCAATTTGAGAACTGAAAAGACGTGTATGATCAAAGTAAGAAACATTTTTTGAACTAAAAAGAAAAAAAAATGTATCTGTATTCTTTTCCAACTTACATATATAAATACTGTCAGTTTTCATTTCATTGCATCTATATATTAATACATGAAGCAAAAATTTTAAACCCCTTTTACCAAATATTATACGAAAGGAGGAGTATGAAATTTGGCACAATTGAAGTTTATATGAGAAAGTTGCTTTATGAGATAATATTTTTTTTTGTAATAATGCTTTAAAATACCTTAAATTAATGAAAAAAGACGTCACACACACTACCACGCGTTTGACACACACAAACACACAATACATACAAATATGTAGATTTTTAAATCTCAGTTGTTCAGTTTGACCACAGACTTCAACCATATTCCAAATGTCATTATTTAAACAAAATATTGTGAGAGGAATTTAAATTTTGAAATTGTAATTATTGAAATTGAAAGAAACAAATTTAACCGATTATTTGATTATTGAGTAATATTATTAAAAATATATTTAAAAGATACGTATAACTTCAAATACACAACGTTTCAACCATTTTATTTGGTCTTCATCAGGTGTTTCTTGATTATTATATAACGTATAAATAATTCATACTATATTCTTTTCGCAAAATCATTCAAATAAATTACACAAAAAAAATAATTTAGGTAGGCAGGTACTATTTGAAAAAAAAAGCTTAGTTTAATTCAAAGTTTTAAACAGGACTTATGCAGCCTATTTCCATTGTTTTATCTTTGGCTTTTAAATGAAAAAATCTAAACATAAAGGTACTTTTGTTTTACTTTTGAACGTAGGAAACTCACTTGAAATTACTTCTGATGTTTCATAGTCATATTTTTGTTTGTTTGTCTAAAAAATATTTCAGAATACTGTAATTTGAATTGACATACAACATTATAAAAAAAAATATCTGCTGCGTGGCGTCACAGTACTTTCTTTTACTCTCATTTATGAAACTCGCTGTTGGTTAAAAGAAATATATAAGCACCTTATAACTATACATAGCAGACCTATATGCATACAAGTATACAACATGTATGTATTTATGAATTCCCAACCTTCACCCCAGAACCGTCCTTAATCGAATTTTCCCAAGAAAAAGTTTCAAATAAAAGTTTTAGCCATTAATAAGTCTAAGAACTATCATAAGCTTAATGAAAATCTTTGCAGCCGTTTTCGAAAAAAATTGAAAAAGCTCAAAAATCCGAGAATAAAGAGGAGCTTTCGGTTAACCGATTTCAACTAAAAGCTTCACGGCAAAACAAGATATAATATGAAGGAAAATTTCCAAGTTTGGTGAAATTCGGAAAAGCGTTCAATACGATATGACTGTCACACACAGGCACACACAGAAATGTTTCTAAAAACTACTTTTTTGAAGTTAGGGGACCTCAAAAAATGTATGATATGAACGAATTGATATTTAGTTTTGAAATTTTTAGAGAATATTCTGAAATAATTTTGTAAAAGATTTATGGAAGAAAAAAAATAAATATTTTGAAATCTCTACACCTATTTCCTTCCTTAACTTAAAATAAATATTTTCAATTATTTTATGATGCACTTTCTTTAAATGAACCTTGAAGATAAAATTAGTCAAGAAATTATTTTCCAAACATTCGCAAATGCAATTCATTATCTGCTGTAGTTAGCTTAGTAACTAAAGTTTTTGAGGCAGTTACAAGTAAAGTGTATCCTTAGGTATGTAAAAATTGTAACGAATTATGGTCGAATTTCGACCACTGGGCGACCTCTAGTATTTTATAATAGACCTTATAAAATTAATATTATTTTAAATTAAAGGTAGATAATATGGATTTCAAAAGCAATTAGTCATTTTTTTGTTACAAATTTTTTTGATCAGTCTGATAACTGTGTTACCAACATATATCTCAAATCTGTATTGTTCCCATTGAAAAAATCAAAGATGTTGAATAAAGCAAGACTTAAAAATCATTTTACTTATACACCTATTTAATAAAAATGAGCAAGTTCATGACACATAAATCTTTAGGATCTCAAAAATAATGAGATAAACTCGAGAAGAGAGAGGCATTGAAAATGTAAGCTCCTAAAACGAATATCGAAGCTCCAGCCACATGAAAATTGCAATTTGTTTGACACAGCCTTAAATACGTATTGTATCTTTACACCAGTGACAATCCAGATTATAACCAACGCAATTAAATCTCGACATTAAGCTTGATAACATTTCATTAAAATATAATACAGCCAGCATATAAACTAAATAAGTTTCCACCAATTCTCGTTTTTATCTCCCTAAATTTGTATCAAAGTTTTGTTTGTTAATAAAAAAAAAACTTTGCTTTATTCAACTTGGAAAAAGTTAATGAAAAAAATCTAATTCAGTGACAACTAATCTTTTAGCCAAAATAAAAACTTTTCTCTTGTTCAACTTTTTGACTTGTTCTTTCCCCAATTTTATGCGAGTCGAAAACAACTTTTTAAAAATTCATACGAGCGAGTTTTTTTCCTCGACTATATTCAGTGTATATAAATTTCCTATTAATTGAATCATAATGGTACAAGTAATTCAATATTTGAAAGTCATTAAGATTGGCACTGCCACGAAGAGATAAATGAGCCGCTCAGGAAAATTTAATAACTTTGTCGAGAACGTACCCACACACAAAAGTACGCAGTTAATTGAAAAAAATTAAATCGAAATATGCGTGCTATGCGCTCGAATGGTTTTTAAAAAGAAGAAAAAAAAATTTTTAATGGGGAGAATAAATTGAGACTTGTTGGGAAAACTTATTCATTTAAGAAAATCGTTTTTCTCTTTTTCTTTAATATTATACTTTGTCATTAATTTTGATGCATTAACGTGGATTTGCGATGCAGAACTTCTTCTTCGTTTTCTTCTCGGTACTTAAAAGCTTCTTTTGAATGTTCGTTTCGCCTCTCTCCCGTTAGGGAGTGTTTTTATGAAATTTATTTTATAGGTAAATGTAACTCCGGTTCAATTGGAAGCATTAAGAGGCTTTAAAGCTATTAGAAAAGTTTGTTTAAGAGCTTGTATAAACCATATTTTATTATAACAGAAAGCTTATTCCTGTTTCTCTTTATTAATCTGATTGTAAGTAAATAGAGAAATATGGAAAGGGGAGATTCTATCAATTGAATGAATGTTAAATTCGAAAATCTTTAAATTGGAAGATTTAAGTAATCTGATTGTAATAGTTTAAGAGCTAGCAACGTTTTCGAGAGAGAATTTTAGGTCGGCCAGATTTTATATGTGTTATATCTCGCACTATCCCGGACATCATACGGGCTGTCTGACTGTCGGGAGGGGTTGCGTTTATTAGTGCGCATCGCACCTGTACAGGTAAAATATTGAAATTTTTAGAAAAAAAAAGTTTCAGATGAAATTTGTAGAAAAAAACATTTTACATAAAAAATGTTCAGTGACTAATTTTCGTAAAGTGGCTAGTTTGCCCGCTACAAGCTTGAAAAGGCTGGCTCGACCTGACGTCATTTGAGTGGCCCACCGATACAGCCGTTGTTCCGACATGTATACAATGAGCTTTACAAGCTTGTAGCGGGCAAACTAGCAACTTTACGAAAATTAATTACTTGACATTTTTTATGTAAAATATTATTTTCTACAAATTTCATCTGAAACTTTTTTTTTCTGAAAATTTCAATATTTTACCTGTCATAGGTGTGATGCGCACTAATAAACGCAACCCCTCCCGACAGCCAGACAGCCCGTATGATGTCCTGGATATTGCGAGAGATAACATATATAAAAACTGGCCGACCTAAAATTCTTTTTTTTTTCGACGTCGCTAGCTCTCGGACTATAAGTAAATGGAAAAGGCCGAGTAGATTTTATCGATTACATCGATAATGTTAAAATCGACAAGTTTTAAGTTAATGGCACCTATTTGCCGTCTTTTTTCGCATTCAAGCTGCTGCTTCATTTAAATGGATTTCATTTAGAAAAGTTTTTCTCCAACACAAAATTATTTACTCGCTAGCTGCGAATTATATTAACACACAGCTCGAGTATTTATTTTGTAACGTTACAAACTTTCTCGTTTATATTTTAAATTAATAATAGCCCAAATATTTGATGCTGAAAAAAATACGTTACCTATTTGATAATATATTTGTATATAAAATGTGAGGAAAAGCGTGAAAATTCAAAAACATTTATATCGGATGAGAATGAAATAAATTCATTAATAAAGGTCAGAACTCGGTGGCTTTTTCACAGATTCAGCCAATTAACGGCGCGTCCCAAAGGGTTTGGTTGGCGTTTTTGGGGTTGTTAATTATTTTCCTGTGTATATTTTTTTTTTGATGGAGATTTATTTTTACAAAAATATTACACTGTTTGATGGTTTCATAAATTTTAAAATAAATGAGGGAGAAAAGTTAATTTTTCTGAAAAACTGTTTGGTTCTCACTATTTTTTCCTGTTGGAAAATTTCATACTCGTATTTACATCGATAAATTGTGCGAATGGTAGAGTAATCATGACTTTATCGTTACATATTTATCAAAAATCAAGATTGCGATTTTGTCGGCGAATTTTTTATTTTGTTTTAACGTTAACGTTACTGTATCTAGTATGTACATTATCTAATTTAACAGTGATTCCCAAACTATGTGTCGCGACAAACTTATGAGAGATTCCAAAGTGCGTTATGAGATTAATAATTTTGAAAAATAAATTTGATTTCTGATTCAATTTTTTCGTCGTTTCTTAGAAATTTATATATTGGTGTAAACAGAAGTGTCGCGAAAATTCTTGATTTCTTTCACTGTGTCCTGGGTCAAAAAAGTTTAGGAATCACTGATCTAATACATAATATAATCTAATACATTATAGTTTTGCTAGTTCATAAATAAAAATAAATAAAATCTAATCGAGTGTGTTATAAGGGACCTCTCAGTGTAGGACCTTACAATGTTGTGCAATTATTTGTTAGGTGGTGATATCCGAACTGTGCGATACCTTCCTTTTATTCTGCGATTTTTTTGAGCTTCAGGTCGTTGGTGTAGAGTGGAGGAGACGATTGGGTTTGGGTGATCTAAACTTTAAGCTTCTATTTACCAAACTTATGTATCCACTGGTAATAACTTTATCGACTGTGGTGAGGTTTAAGCCGTGATTCAGGGATAACCCACGAGTATACCATGGTTAGACTCCGTAGTACCCGGTTTTGAAAATTTTGTATTCTATTGATTTGTGAAGGCGAGGCACTTCCCCAGATTGAAGAAGCGTAGTGCCATAGGGTCTAGGAGGGTATTTAAGAGTCGTTTTAGTGTGAATATTAGACGGAAGGATAAATCAATGGTTGAGAGTCATGAGTCTGTTTCGGTAGGTTCGAAGGATTGAAGATATATGACGATGGAATACGAGTCACTTATGGAGTGTTGTTCCCAAGTACTTAATGTTGTTATTGATGGAGGGAAGAGCACCATTCAGCAAGATCTGAGATTCGTTATGTTTATTTTTGTAGGTACATGTTACTAATGAGGATTTACTTGAGTAAAAGGAGACTCTCCAGTTTTGTGTCCAGATCAGATTCGAGGGTTTGGAGGTTGCTGAGGCTGATGGGATGCTATCGCTACGTGTAACAAAGGCAACGTTGTCGGTGAACTGGATTGTTGTGATTTTGGAGATGTAGCAGATATAAAGGATTGAGGTACCTGATTTGATTGCTTTGCTTTAGGAAGTCTGATTTTCGCACTTAACAGCAAAACTGCGATGGGTGAGATAGGAGACTATAACTTTGCAGTAGGAGTCTGGGAGGACGTTTTTAATTTTAGTGAAGATACTTTTGTGGCACACCTTGTCGAATCCTTTTTCTGAGTCGATGAACATTGGAGCTGGAAGGGAGTATGAATGCAGTGATGAGTACTTAGATAAGGCATGACTTTAAGTAAAACGAACCGTTCGAGGATTTCAATGAAGAGGAAGAGTAGAGATATAAGTTTGTAACTGGTTGGGCTTTCTTTGGGTTTGTTGGGTTCTTTCATTAAGGTTGCTGTTGCGTTTTTTCATCGTTTGGGAAAATGCCTATGCGCACTATTACGTTGAAGCTTTGGATGATTAGTACTACTACTATTGTTTTACGGGATAGATGTAATATGAGAGGCTGGACAATGAGATTCGGACAATGCATTTAATAATACAGAGCAGCGCAAATGATTGTAATTGTTAAAATTCCTTTTTATTTAAAAAAATATATTTACGGGGAATGGTTTAGTTATAAAAATGATCAGTCCTAAGAGGAGCTTATTTGTTGCTTTGTGAGCTTTTTAATTCATTTTTCATAAACCAAAAAAAGGTATAAGCCAATTGGGAATTTGAAAAAAAATATGATGGTTTTTTTTAATGTATTTTAAAACTTTATTATTAATAATATTGATATTTAATGCGAAAAACTTGAAAAATTTATTTTTCAATTAATTATAAGCAATTAAAAATTGATAAAATTTAAAAAAAATCACGTGACTGTGAGCGCGCCACGATTGGTCATCATAGTTTTGACGTCATAATGGTAGAGCTATTTAATAACAATAGAGCGTTTACGGCTATTACGTGTGATTTTTGTCAATAATATTGAAAATTTACTACTAAAAAACGATTTAACCATGACAACAGAATTAAATAGATCAAAACATTTTATGAAAACTACCGTTATGACGTCACACACGCTCGGATTTGTTCGGGAGCTGTCGGCGTGTCTCCGGTACTGGATTTAAACATTTATTTTTATTTTGATATAAATTTGGAATTATTGCGAAAAAATAAAAAATAAAAATACTTTTGTTATAAAACTTATATATGATCTTTCTATTTATCACAAAAAAAAATTAAATTCAAAACCCAAATTGGGTTCTGGAACTTGACCAATCTGTTAAGGCCATTTTACGACTGAAATTAGAAATACAGTGGTACCTTGAGATATGAATTTAATTTATTCTGTGATCATCGTCGTATGGCAAAAAAATCGTATCTTAAAGCAATTTTTCCCCTTTAAATAATGTAATATAATATATTAATGCGTTCTAGCGATATGAAACTAACCCAAAACACAGTTAAATTACATATAATATACTTACACAATTTGTAAAAAATAAACGAGTAATAACAAACATGATATTTTTTAATTTATTTATTTCATATTTTTGGTAACTTCGAAGCAACGCTTGAAAAGATGCTTCGTAAAAAGTTTCCTAAAATTGGAGATACATAACTTGTGGATCCATAGGCTGAAGAGTAGACGTTGTATTGGGTGGCAGATCGACAATTTTAATAAATTTATATTCATCTAAAAGGTCATCCTCAACGCCAGTAGGGTGAGCGGGAGCATTATCTACCAGAAGGACACACTTAAGCGATAGACCATTATCGATTAAGTATTTTTTCATTGAAGGCCCAAAAACTATGTTCATCCACTCAATAAAACCGCAAATTCGTATCTCAAATTTTTCGTTGTATGTCGAGGTATAAATTTTACAATATTTCATGTCGTATCTCAAAACATTTATATGCTAGGACATTCGTATCTCAAGGTACCACTGTAATTGAATATTGACGCAAACCCAGTCTATGTACCAATGTACAGCGCACGTTTAACCCATGTTTAGTTCATCTTAATTCACGTTGATCTCAAGGTACCACTGTAATCTGAAATATCTGCTGCGAGGCGTCACAGTACTTTCTTTTACTTTAATTTATGAAATTCGCTGTTGGTTAAAAGAACTATAAGCTCTTTATAGCAATACATATAAACAGAACAATATGCATACAACCTATATATGTACATATATAACATATACTAATTCTCAACATACACCCCAAAACCTTCCTTATTCGAATTTTCCCAGGAAAAAGTTTCAACTAAAAGTTATAGCCACTAATGAGTCTAAGAACTATAAAAAGTTTAAAGAAAATCGTTGGAGCCGTTTTCGAAAAAAATTAAAAAAGCTCAAAAACTCTTAGGATAAACTGGAGCTTTTGCTTAACCGATTTCAACCAAAAGCTTCGCGGCACAACTAGGTATAATATGGAGGTCAAATTCCAAGTTTGGTGAAATTTGGATAAAGCTTTCGATACGATATGGCTGTCACACACAGACATGTTTCTAAAAACCACTTTTTTGGACTCAGGAGACCTCAAAACATGTATTTCCGGTGAAAGTTTGAATTCGAAAATTCGACCCGATTACAACACTTCCTTTACTATCTATATAGTAGTAAAAGAAAGTAAAAAGACTTTTCGTCTTTCTAAAGCATTTGTTTTGTACAAAGATGTTGGTTTAATCTCGTTAATTTTTACGTTGCTTTATATAAGATATAATATATCTCTATCCTCCTTCTTCCCATTAATAAATCGATTTTTTTAAGTTTAAAAAAATACAATTTTATTAATTTTTAGAATAAACACGTTTAAAACGTTTCGTACAAAACGAAATTTCTTTCTCTTCCCTCAAAAATGTGTCTACATTATAAATAGTCTTTCGACAAAATTCGTATGCTGCAAAAATATTAAAATAAATTTCCCCATATTCCACCGGAAAAATGAAAGTTCTGTGGAGTGTAGTGAAATATGAAAAGACGTAAAATGTTCTATTCGCAAAAATAATAATAATGATGACATAAAAATTGTGTATGTAAGTACGTATTGTGAATAATATATAATATAATGCAAATGAAATAAAAATGAATGCATATATACGAGAAATTGTCGATGGGATGAGCGAGGAGCGGAATAGCGAAAAACTAAATGAAATCTTAGGAATTGGTACACAAAAGACGAAAAGGGGAAACATTTTAAGGGAAATGGCAATTTTTGCATGTCACTATATACGATAAGGTATGTTATATACATACTATATGTAGCATGGAAATGCATGTTGAGTTTGGTGCATCTTCCCAAGTGCATATAATGCAAATATGTGTTTGCAATTTTGAAATTACGTGTCGTTAATACTAATATTACGTGCACGGGGTGAAATCAAATTTGCGAATGAGCACGTATCGCTCTATATGAAAATAAATATACAGTGTGCACACGTGTTAACATATATTCTAAATTAGATTTGTTCTCTTTTGATTAGTTTGATACATTAAATGCATTGATTTAATAAAATCTTTAGTCGTGGTGAAATTTTACTGATATACAATATTTGAATCATGCCTTGAAAAAAGTGAAAATATTTTTCTGGCGTCCATTTCCAGGCTATAGCCAGTCAAATAAAACAACATAAAAAAGTTATAAATCACAAAGGGTTTAAATTCCCAGAACATTTTAGTTTACATTTGGAAATTTTCAATCATCCCTCTATATATATGTGTGTGTGTGTGTGTATCGTATGAAATATTTCCAGTTTTCAGTTGGCATTGCAACCAACAAAACCTACATAAAATGGTCGGGCAATTCGACGCTTTCATTCCTCATCCCTCGTCTTTTGGGGCCGCATATGAACATCATATATACCTATATTGGATATATGGACCAAGTGGTACATGCTCGTGTAATAAATACGTATATGATATATACATAAGTCGCGATTTTATTCGACAAGTTCATTTTAATGGGAATGAAAGGTCTGCACTAGTTTATTTGGTTTGGACATTCGAGTTTGATATTCATCAACTTCACAGATGATCATATATAATAATATAATATATCGTTTTCAGAGATTTTAATTAAAGTTTCTTGTTATTCTGATTTGCGTTGGTGTTCATTCGCGTATTGATATAGATTCATTAATAGTTAAATGAGTAAAAATATTTAACTTCGATTTTAAATTGAAACAAAGTTTTGATAAAGAGTAAATTTGACAAAAATATCACCGTTGGCTGTTTTAAGTTTTGAATAACGTGGATTTCACAAGTCAACTAAAGAAACAAGTGAATCGTAAAAAATACTTTTTACAGCATCTTAAGCCTTTTAAGCTTCACATTTGTGCATCATCAAATTTTTTTTTTTACTTTTTTTATTATTAATTTTATTAGATCTATTAAAGTCTATTGAAGTCTATGAAATTTGTGGCGACGACATACATACATTGCACATTACACATAGCGATCAGTAAGTGTAGAAAAGGCTTAAGAATCATTTTGATTTTTTTTTTACTTTATAAGTTGATATTTATAGAATTTTATAAACGGAATTTTTTTTTTGGTACCACTCATAGTTTTCGAATAGTTTTCTTTTTATTTAATAGTACCAAACATTTGTACGGTGCATAGAAAAATTAATGAAATATCGTAAGAATGGTTTGAATTAACTCGAAGGGCTTATACTTTATAATTTATATTATACTAGCTAATTTTCGCCCGCTTCGCTGAGCGTATCTAAATTAATCTGATTGAATAATAGATATTAATAAGATATCGATATAAATATAATAATGATATATTTTAAAACTGTTATATTTCCTCAAATATTTTAATGGAAATCAAATGGTGTAGAGTCAACTTTGTTCAAAATTAAACAATAGTGATGAATGACGTATTTATATGGATAAGGGTTAATATCATGTTAATAAAACGCCTACCTAAATAATGCATAATGCATCTTAGAACAAATTTGATTTCCTGTAAAAAAGTTATAGTAACCCAACCTTAAAAGATGGACATATGCTACCGTGAACTATTTTTTAGAACTTTTTAAGAGGAACAATTTTGCTATACATAATTTTTGCGTTACTTTAACCGTTAACGCAGGGCAGTTAACAGACGCTCTCAAAAGGAATAAATTTTCCAGATTTTTGCAACATTTTTCATTGGTACTCTGCATGTGATGTTACAAAGCCTATAATCTTACTCGATAAATTAGCTATCTAACACTAAAATAATTTTTCAAGTGGGACCAGTAATTCTTGAAATTAGCGCGTTTAACCAAACAAATGAACAATCAAACTCTTCAGCTTTATATATATTAACTAGCTGATACCCGCGACGTCGTCTGCGTAGGTTATTATGTTAGGAACATATTTAATTTACAGAGGAAAAACATTTAAAAATTGAAAGCAAAAATATCTTTAAAAAAACCGGAAAGAACTTAGCGTAGAACATTTTTAACTATATGCCAAAAAATTGCTCTTACATTGCTACTTCAGAATCCGCTATTGCTCCAAGTATATAGTTGTTAGTTAATTAATAATTAATTTTTCAATAATTTGTAAATTCAAAAATAAAAATTGATATACTTATAATCGAAAATAATCAATTTTCAATTTTTTTACATTTACATTTTACATTTGGTACAACAATACATGTATAAATAGATAAAATAAATAATTATCAAAAATATTGCAAAAATTTGATCAATTATTTGCGTAATGAAAAGAGCAGACAGAAAACTTCAATTAAAATTTATTTTGGTTTTTATAGCGATTTTAATTCTTGAGTTTGAAAATATTTAAAATATATCTATACATAATTAATTAGCTATTTACTAAACACCTGGAATAATTACGGATCCGGAAGAGCATTTAAGAAGCAATTAAAAATAAACTAAAAAAAGTGACTTTTTTTGTATTTTTATAGCAATTTTAATTTTTAAAAAATGTTTCTCGCTAACTTAACTCTTTCTGGTTAAAAATATATGCAATAATAAAAGGGAGTGTTGAAATGTAATTTGATTATTGTAACGGTTGTAACTTAAAAATGTATTTTGAATCTGTATTTACAGTAAAATATAAAAATTGCTATAAGGGAATTTAAAAAAAGCTACAAAAAATATATTAAAAACTGCTAAACAAATAGAAAACATAGAATTCAAAAATTTTTTATTAATCTAATATCACGCTGAGTTGCATTAAGTCTACGTTCAAATATGAAATAATCAGTAGGCAGTGGAAGGAGAAACATATTCTCTCCAGCTCATGCGCATTACATCGTTTATACCACTCTATCAAAGCGAGGAGAAATCCACCCCTTAACGCGTTTTGCTTGTAAAAATAGCATCTTTTAAAACTTTAATTACTTTGCTTTTAATGAAGATATCGTAATAATTCTTTTTTTAGATAAGGATAAAGTATATAAGAAGTAAAACAAAAAAAAATTGATTGAAATCTATCCAGTACTTTTTGAGTTAAAAGCGAACATTGGGAAACAGCTATCATTATATTTATATTTATATAGATATAGTATAGATAGTATAAAACAGGTAGGAGACCCAAAAACCTTTTTTTCAAGAATTTTTCCTGAGAAGACTGTTGAATTTATTTAACATAAAAATGTTTTCATTTGTTATGGTAACTTTAAACTATATTTTAACATTTTTGTACCTATTTATATAAATAATAATTTTGAAAGCAGCTATTGTTGATCGTCAAAAGCTTCTCTCAAAAAGGTTTCTTGCAATAACCACGATATTTCGTTTAGTTAGAATATATTGAAAAAGTTTCATTAGTGTCAGTTTTGAACTCTGATACATTTGAAATAAATGCTCTGAGAAATTTTTTCTAAAAATTTTTTTTGTTGAGCGTAAAATGTCCTATAAAACTCTTTTTTGAGTTTGTCGCTACAAAAAACCGTTCTAAAGTTACGAAAATTCAAAGATAAAATAAAAAAAATTTCTGTTATTTAAGTAAATGGAAAATGAAAACAGTGGTTGCGTGTACTTATGTACGCGCGTGAGAAGTTATACTTCTTTGGCATCATTAAAATTAGTTTTTATTAACTGTATTCAAATAATCAATTTAAAAAAATTGAAAATGTATATTAAATAATAATAATAATAATAATAATAATAATAATAATAATAAAAATAAAAAGATATAATTATTAAAAATAAAATTAAGAGAATAATATTTTAATTTGTATCAATAAATAATATCCAAAGAAAGCTGTAAGACGTTTATAAAATTTGTCAGGATCATTTTTCTAGTTAACAATTTATGCATGTCATGAAAACGAAGCTTCATAGAAATTCCAAAATAAAGTAAGTAGCTACTTGTCAAAGTAAATGTCTTAATTTTATTCATATCTTGTGTTACTAAATTATTATTCTAAGATGGTTGAACCATTTCAGAATCCCAGATTTCGTGATAACTAAGAATATGCATGAAATGCAGACGTCATTTTCATCACTAACCTCAAAATAGTTTACCTCAAATAGCGCCAAGAAACCGAGTGGTTTTGCGGCCAACTTCATTTTGTTAATTTTTGTCTCAAGATGGCCGCCCATCTAAAAATTTCACTCTCATCATTTTTTCATAACGCGCCTAAAGAAGTATAACTTCAAAAATGGATTATGCAAACCCTAATATTGATATTAAGAGCTCGTTTTGACACCAAAATTTCTGTATTTATATTCTATCAATTTTTACATAGCATAAGAAAGAAATCGTTTTATTGCTTTAAACATCCTAAAGGATGCTATACCTTTTATCCCTCGTTTTGCAGGCAAATGAATTTGAGTGATTATAGAAATTCGTCTAATTGTATTTATCAGAACTGATATAGCTGTGGTAAAATCCTAAATAGTCTCTGAGATTACCACCAGTAGATTACCATATAGAAGTCTACTTGATATATTATATGCAAGTATAACAAAAAACCTACCTTTAAATTGTGAAATCAATGTCAAGTCATTAACTTTAATCCATACCTCGTACATATGTGCATTGCCTACCGACAGTATATTCCCAGTAAAATAAACTCGCATCCAACCACATTTATTACAAACTCATCCCGTGGCAAACTCAAAGAGATTTGTTTATTATATTCCGCTCTTCAACATTTTATGTTCACATTTCTCGTTCAGCCTCGCATAATAACATCAGAGACCGTACGAATTATTATATTAGTAGTGAAATAGATAAATTTAATGATTTTCAGAGTGAAACTAACGATAATATTTTCTGCTCTAAATCTTGAAGGAACGCATTTTATTTTAATTATTGTTAGCGTGCTTATTCAAATGAGGAGAATACAGACTCTGTTATACGTATAGAGTGCTTTTATGTGTGTGTCTGTCACAAAGCTTTATATTTGCTAATAAAAGTATATCATGTTTAATATAACAACTCATTTGATACGACGACGTCATGCATAATTAACACTGAATCTCTTTAAAAAAAAGTTCTTATACTACTTAATGGATTTTTAATGTAGGTGCATTATTAGAGGAAAGCGTTGACATTTTTTAACAGACATTTGTTGAATTTCCTCTTAGTAATTATAGAACATTAATACTCAAGCAAAGGTGTGCTCGAAGTAATAGGGTGAAAACGTGAGAATTGTGACCACACATATGCTGATGAACGTGAAATTGCTTTCATTGAAAGCTTGTTGGCTTTCATTCAATATCACTAATAGTTTCGTAATTCCACGTGTATTCAACGAGACTTAACTCGACGCTTTATTTAAAAATAAACTTAAACACAAACCGTTAAACAACATGCAATAAAAGCTTTTTTAAATCATCTTCAATTTATATTCCAAAATAAACAGATCATAAAAATGAAGCTTTAAATATTATTCAGAACACATTAAACGTTTAAATATTTATATAATGTCATCATTCAAAAATAAATCAACGATTTAAGGGTTTATCGTTTTTCCTTTATATATTGGCAACCCGATTATTTGCCATGACGACAAGACGTTGAGTTCATAAATCAGGGGAATTAATGCCAAATAATAAATTGCACGTAAAAAGCTCGACACTCTACAGGTTGGTCGGCTAAGAATAGTACACGAAGAAAATACAACAAGTGGCTTTATACATAATTGTTTCTTTTAACCTATGGTTTGACGACCCAAATGGATTTGTAATCCATAAATGATTTGTTTGTCATCTTCCTGAGTAGGCAGTTGATATTTTTTTTAAAAAGTCTTATTTATCGTTTGCAGTGATTTGGATAACGGATTATAATAAATAAATTATTTCGGGTTAAAAGATGTGATAGTAAACCAGAAAATTGATTCTTTAGTAAATATTAACGAGAATAATATTTTGTTTTTTTTTTTTGTTTTAAAATGGGAAAAAAAACTATTTTCAGGGGTTCCCAATGGAACAACACTTTCCTTAAATTTTCGATCTCTCAACTCAATCGGAGTAATTTTTGACTTAAGTCTTTTGTAGGTAGAGTGACCTATTAGCCTGTTGTAATGGCTTCACTTTTTTCCTTCACCATATTTTTCATTGGGCATACACCCATACGCCCATGTCCTTGTGTCGTTGGTCACGTACCACGGTGCATCAGCAATTGCACGTAAGATTTTAGATTTGGCTCGCTGAATTACCGCTATACTTACTTGAATTGCTGGCACAAGCTTATAGTCCTATTCCATAACTCATGGTTTTACTATTTTTTTTTTTTTTTTTTGGTGTTTTAAGTCGCTTTAACAGCTTAGGTCATATTACGACTGTCTAAACACAGAAACTTTCTGTTGGTCAAGTATATCTTAGGTCTAGAATCTTAAGTCTAGGATTCAATGTGGATCGAACCCAGAACCACTTGTCGCATGAAGTGGAGAGAACTAATGCTCTTGTCACATAGGTGGCTCGGTTTTACTATTGTTTTGTTTAATAACAGCTTGTTTTCCAGCGCAGCCTTGATTTTCTTCCCATAAGGCAATACAGTTGCCTAAATCTCTGCATAATTTGGGCTCTCTTTTTAATTATATGGGTTCGCCATATCAATATTTTGTCGAGATGGAGTTAGGTATATGACTGAATTTAATTTTGAGATACCCAAACTTTTAATGTAAACAGTGGGACAGTTGCCTTTTTTCGGTGTTAAATTGAAAGTAACGTTTTTGCCTCATTGAGTGTTATTTTTCACTGTTCCGTCCAAGTTTCTATTAGGGTGATATATGGTGCTGGAGATAAGGTATCGCAACTACAGAGTCCTCGCGAGTAATTCTTATAACCGTGTCGTCAGCAAATGTTCCTACAACCGTGTTGCTAGTCGTCGGCAAATCGGTGATGCATAGCAAGTAAAGAATGGGGCTAATACACTACCCCGAGGAAAACCGGATTTGATAAAATCATATTAAGGGCACAGTTTTAATGAGAAAAGTTAGGTAAATGAGTAAACCTAGGTTTACTCACTAAACTCCGTTATACCTAGGAAGCATGGGTAAAGCTCAAAACATTTGTGAAACTATACATGTTTCGGGTTTTAACTGGTTAAACCATATTCTATCCACTTTCGCTTGATTAAACTTGAATACACAGGATTTGTTAACATAAAGAGTGAAAGTTGTGTGGCGACTAGAAAAGGGAAATCGAACATGCAGTGATAGCTCTCGCAAGTGCCCTAACAAAACGACGTTATATACCTTAAACAATTCAATTTGTTCGGGGCCAGTGCTGGCCACTGTAATTGTATATTATTATTTATTATATATAAATAAATGTAAATAAACACACCCACATTACAGTTACATTCGTTAATCAAGAGAAGGGCTATTTTAGAAGTATTCTTATGACATTTATTGGGAAACCTATTATAATTTTTGTAAACTATCAAACAGGAGAAGAGCCATTGAAAAAATGTTTTATGAATCCAATTTTCTTGACAAGGCTCATAAATGTTAATTCAATAAAATTTATTGCATTCAACAAAAAACTTCTCTATCTGGGCGTGCGTCCGTGCAGAATGGGATGTCGCTATGCTAACTAAAAATAATTAAATATCGCTATGTTGTCGCTATGGTTTCTTGCGTAACAGTGCCAACCAGTGGAGTGAAGTTGGCACGGAATTCAAATAGTCTACATTATACATTGATACCATGCACTAAAACAGCAGTCAATTTTGTTGAGTGCCGGGCTTTTACTAGTTATAGACTAAAGTGAAAATGTTTTAGAAGCTGTTTGTTGAGATTTACCTCTGTTGTTTATGGCATTTTTAGTATATTCAAGTTAAATCAAGCGAAAGCGGATAAAACGAGGTTTACCCAGGTAAAGCACGATACATATACAATTTTAAACATATTTTGGATTTTATCCATATTTCCTGGGTACTATAAAGTTTCCTGGAATAAATGTAAATCTAATTATTCATCTAACTTTACTCGTAATGTTTACATATTGATAAGAACATCCGTTCTGATACAATTAGTAGGTGTTTATGGTAATCCAATTACTAAAGATTTAAAAGCGATCAACTAATAAAAAAAAATATTAAAATCTAATAAGTACTCTATAATCCTATATAATTTCATAAATATTTATTTCGAACTTAACTCATGTGTTCTGGACATTTTGAATTTAACTCTGGTAAACCTAAGTTTAATCATTCACTAACTTTACTCGTAGGTATATAAGAAGGCCCGTGCTTGTATACGCAGATATATTACTTTCTTTTACTACTATATAGATAGTAAAGGAAGTATTGTAATCGGGTCGAATTTTCGAATTCGAGCTTTCACCGAAAATACATGTTTTGAGGTCCCCTGAGTCCAAAAAAAGTGGTTTTGAGAAACATGTCTGTGTGTGTGTGACAGCCATATCGTATCGAAAGCTTTATCCGAATTTCACCAAACTTGGTATTTGACCTCCTTATTATACTTAGTTGTGCCGCGAAGCTTTTGGTTAAAATCGGGTAATCGAAAGCTCCACTTTATTCTAGGAGTTTTTGAAATTTTTCAATTTTTTTCGAAAACGGCTCGAACAATTTTCTTTAGACTTACTATGGTTCTTAGACTCATTAATGGCTACAACTTTTATTTAAAACTTTTTTCTGGGAAAATTCGAGTAAAGGCGATTCTGGGGTGAAAGTTCGGAATTTGTATATCTATATGCATATAGGCTGTATGCATATACAATATATGTATTTGTATAGTTATAAAGTACTTATAGTTCTTTTAACCAACAGTGAGTTTCATTAACGAAAGTAAAAGAAAGTACTGTGACGCCTCGCAGCAGATATTTTTTATAGTAATCCAGTTACTAAAGATGAAAAAACGATTATACAATAAAAAATTGTAACAGTTATTTAAATATCTTTGCATTAGTGTCTTTTAAGTTGTCGTAAGCTTCATAAAAGCTCATATACTTGTGTTAACATCTTTAAGCTCAATTTTGATTTTTTTGAATCCTGAGTTTTGTTTCCTGCACTTTTTCAGATATTTTAGCCTTGTGCTAAATAAATTGTAAGGTAGAAAATATACTACAAAATTGGTTCTTAGAAATTTTTATAGAGTAAATTGTTTTAACGATTAAGTGCAATATATGAAACCATTTCTATCAAACTATAGGTACATTTGGTTATGTTTATTTTATCTATGAAAAAACCAAATTAAGGATCTTGAAATTAAGAAAAATATTTTTTTATATTTCAATTTTAATATTTCTTCTAAAAATAATCATTAAACTAAATATTCATTGAAACTGAAAAAATAAAAATTTTCATTCTGTCATAATATTTTTCCACGCATTGATATCATCCGATATCATCAACATAAATCTGGTGACTTTTTAGTAACTTTTCATTTTCGCCACCCGATTTGTTGCAAGCCAGAAACAAGTGAAAACCGGCATCGCTAGTAGCAAGTTTTCGAAGTATTGTGACGCGTCATGTCAAAAGCCGCGTTGGAAATCATCGGATTTCTATCGGAAAAGCTTTGATTATTCACTTTTGATCGCTATCAAAAGATTTGTGATAATTTTCTCTTGTATTTGATCTATTTTTTACGTTTATTTTCCAAGTTTTCGTGTTACATTTGCACAATATATGGAGCATTAAAATAAGTCGTAGAAACTTCTCGAAGTACGGCGACGCATCTTGTCAAAATTCGCGTTAGAAAATCAGATTTCCATCGAAAAATCGTTGATTCTTAACGTTTGATCGCTAGCAAAAGATTTGTGATCATTTTCTCAAGCATTTGATATACTTTCATTTTGATTTTTACCAAGTTTTTGTGGTGCATTTACAATGCATGTAACATTGAAATAAGTCGTAATGAAATGGTTATGTACAATTAGTGCGGAGTTTAATATACCTTAAAAATCTAATTTTAAGGATGCAAATTTTTGATTTAAACATTTGATTTGTGATCGGAAAATCAGGAAGAGAGACTTTAAAGTGATTCGGGATTGTATTGTGAAGATATTTTCTATATGGAAATTCGGGAATTTGGTGACGTCACCAAAGTCAATTGTCTTGAAGGTATGTAATTTTATTCCATAATATCATACAATTTAAGGAATATATTGATGAAATGGTTTCAAGGTTGAAAAATTGTTTTTGAAAAACAAGAGGATTAACATACAGCTACTTCTAAACAAGACTTGTAGACATATAATTCAATGCAATCAAATGAATTGATAAAAGATTAAAAAGAAATAAATTTTGGTTAGGTCAATAATTTTCAAATACATACGAGAGGTAACTTTCAAAAAATTACTCAGAGGAAAAATAGGAAAATGAATATAAAATTACTGAACTTAATATAACGTTAAAAATATTTTGTTGAAATCACATTATATAAAAACCAAAGGAAAAGTGCATGTGCAAATACTTTTTAGTGGTAGTGTATGTAAATGTTTAAAATAAGCGAACTCGACCGATTTTTTCCATATTTTCTTCACATACAATGTTTTCCCTTTTAATGTCTATTTATTTTTATCTTAGAAACAGGTGTTCGCACTGTTTTTCTCCGGAAACATTGACGTCATTTGATTCAGCTTTTTAAGCACTACGAATTGACATCAAAATCAAAAAACCGTAAAATTAATGTTACACTATTTTCCTTCTGAACATGTTCAGATCAGTTTCACTGTATCAAGTGACGCAGTTAATTTATATACATTGTATAAGTGTAGGCAATCAAAGTAACATGATCGCATTTACGATTAATGAATTTATTAAAGATTGCCTATATATCTATATGAATGAGGCCTGAGTAAAATCGGGAAATGAGATTTAAAGTGAATCGATTTTACAATTTAAGGATGTCTTGCATGAAAATTTAGGGTATCGTTACGTCATAATAGGCAGTCGGTTGTTTTAAAAGTTGATTGTGGGTTAAACGTTAGTTGTTTATAAAAAAAAAAATATTGTGTGGTTTTACGAAACCACGATGCAAATGAAACTTTTTTTCGGATTTTAGGCACTTAAGTAACAGAAAATTTTCGGAAAATTATTTGATTTAGGGTATGAAAATATAATAGAAAGAAAGGGATGTGGCACGAATTCGCTGTCTGACGTGACGCGCATCGTTGCAACTACTTTTGAATTTCCATTATTGATGTTAATACTCGAATGTTATTTTTATTATTGAATTTTTTGATTATTGTTAAATCGATCATCTGCCTGTTGTTATCTATTGTAATATCACCATCGGATATTTTCGCACTATTCTCACTAGCTGTATCTTTGTCTATCATGATCAATTGAACAATAACATTTATATCAATACACTAACCAAAATACAAATACCAATACAAATATGATTGACAATTAATGACAACTTATAATACAACTAGCTGGTCCCCGCCCGCTTCGCTGAGCGTATCTAAATTATAGTGATTGAATAATAGAAACTTTCATTCCATCGACAAAAAAGACATATAGATATTTCTAGATCTTTGATTCATAGAAAGTTCATGAAAATCCGATAAACTACGTTTCCAGGAAGATATTTCATATAGCTATCTAGAAGAGCTAACTAATAGGTTTTATACGTTTTTATGAATATTATAAAATACCTTTACTTCTGTTCTTTAAGTAGCAATACAATTCGAAAATGTTGAATGTAGTAAATATTTAACTGAGTTTTTCGCCAAGTTCAAATTTTTCAATAGTTCAAAAAGTTGAGTAAGTGAAGTAATTGTTGACTGTTTGAATATAATTTAACACGTTTATTTCTAAACATTATAGACATTCAAAAATTAACAATGAAAAAAGTTTCAATTTTTCAAAAATTTACATTATTAATTTATCGATGTTATCGGATGTTAAATTAAAAATCATATTTTGCAGTAAAAATACTCATTGTTATTTCAACTTTTTTGGAGTGATTAAAACACTATTTCACGAACTTTCAGGAAAGCTTTTATAAAAACACGAATCCTACAGGAAAAGTACAATAATTGTTATGCTATCTTTTGAGAACCGTGCATTATTCTATCATATGAATTAATCTTATTAATCTATATTATTCTTTGATCTTTTAACTATCCTATTGCAAACAATAATGTCATGTCAATCTTTTGCTCTTTGACAAACAAAACATATCTATCTTACGGGAGTAGTACATTTTTCCTGGATAAAAAAGAGATCAAGCCTTCTTGAGGATAATGCGCTAGAAGTCTATTTCACGTACTTTAACAAAGCTTCTTTTAAATACACGGTTCCTGTAAGATACAATTGTCTTGTTATCCCACGGGAAGAGTACAATTATGTCGATTTTTGCTCTATGAAAAATAAAAACGTATCTAGCCCACGGGCCCGTACATTTTTCCTGGATAAAAAGTAGACCAATCCTTCTTGAGGAAAATTCGTTAAAACGCTTATCCATGAACTTTTACGAAACTCCTTTTAAATACTCAGTTCCTGAAGGATACAATTCTTATCCTATCCTACGGGAAGCGTGCTATATTCTGACATAAAAGGTAGCCTATATTTATTCTCTGACTCTCAATTAACCACCACATTGTAAGACATTATGGTAATCTTTTGCTCTGTGAAAAATAAAAACATATCTATCCTACGGGAACCGCACATTTTTCCTGGATAAAAAAAAGACTGTAGGATAAGAAAATTATTTTTGACTTGAGGACATTATGAGTTATTACTATTTATACATTATAATCAGCTAACAACGTTTAGTTTCAGCATGATTTTTCTTTACACCAGTTTTTCTATTTTCTCGTTGAAATGAGAAATTTTTCCGAAAAGAAACGTATTGTAGATAATGATTCACATATTTAGCTATCATCATGCTTAAATATCATGCAAAAAAATAGATACCATAAAATATTGGTTTGTAGTACATGCTATGTATCATCAGAGAAGGCGCTGTATGTGAAAAAAGATTTTCCCGCTTTTCTGTTTACATTTTTCCTGAATTTTCTTTGCTATAAACCTCACACAGCCCGAGACCTTTCCATTGAATGCAAAACCGTGAAAATCGGTTCGTGCGTTCTGGAGTTATAGCGTCAGGAAGGAAACCCCGACTTATTTTTATATAGTAGATAAAACGTTGTCATGGAAAGGAAAATAGCTCATTACATTCAGTAATAACTCGCGCAACAGGCCTGGGAAAACGACATGGTATATAGCTAACAATGTGTATACGAGCTCTGCCGAATACTTGCCGATTCCCTGTCGAGAATGTGTTACATTAAGCGACATGCTAAAGACAGGCCAAAAAATTTGAGACGATATATAATGTGTATATATATGAATAATATGTATACAATAATGATTGAATGCAATCAATTATGTTTAATGCATTGATTGCAAATTATAATCATGTAGATTTTGCCCGTTCACATTCCAAATTCATATGAGATAATCCCGAATGAATTATTTACGTAATTTAAAAAAGGATAATTTAATTCCTGCACTGACATTTGTGCATTGATCTTTCATTATTTTGCAATATCGGATAACTGATGCACGTTCTAAGTTTTTTTTGTTGTTGTTTATCTGTTGTCAGTAATGAGTGACATGTGCACTTTTAATAATTCAAAATTGGGGGATGTCGAAAAATGGGGCGCATTTCAATTGATCAGCGCCGCTGAATAATTTTCTACATACCGCCTATTGTATAGGTATACCATTGTAGGGGGCCTATTCAATATTATACTACTAGATATGTTTGCGTGGGAATGCAAATTTTAATAATGCAATAGTTGCATGAATTAAAATGTTTGATAACGGGAGCAAATAAATTCAAATATTTAAATTTGTTTTTTCAATTTATTGTCAGATCATTCTTTTACGCTGGGACATGTTTTCATAATGTATGATTTAATGTTTGGTCCATCGAAATGCAGTTTATTTAAATTGGGGAAAATTGAAGTTTTTTATATGAATTTTGGGTGTTGCATAAACATAAAGCTATTCATAAAAAATGTAAATTGATTTAATTTTTTTTTTAATTTTTTTTTTAATTTTTGTTGTTTTGCAATCCGTCCCAAGACAATAAGCGAATCAGAGCCTGGGAGAACGAAGACTGAGCTGAACTATAAATAAGATAACCACCTATAAATTAGCTATGGATTTATGGTTTCAAGGAATTTCTCGCTAACGGTAACTTTAATCGAAAAAATACTAGTTATCAAATTTGTAGTTTAGGAAAAAATCTACAAAAAACATTCTGTTACATTTTTTCGTAAGACTAACGGTTTTTGAGAAAATTAGAATAAAAAAGTTGTTACGTACAGTATAGTTAACAACCACAAAAGGAAGCTTCATGCAAAAATTCAGCTTTTCGTTAATTTTTCCGAAGTTTGACATTTGTTTTGTGTCTTTATTTCCCGGACTTAAAATGCCATCCAAATTTCCGACTCACATGATGGCATAGAGCAAGAAGCTGGAGCCATTCTTCGACCCACCAACCCGGATAGCATCGTATCATGTTCAAGGTACATGACTTTAATTTGGCTTAAAATCGAGTCAAACTCAAATCAAGTAGTTTATTGATATTGAAATACTAAATTAAGTTATGCATTGATATCACAAGTTGTTTCATTTACAAGTCAAAATATCAAACACATTTTTTTTCAAAAAATCCTCCTAAAAAATCTCCTACTTCAAAAAAATATCAAGATTAAGACGGCATCTACATTATTTGTAGTTATTTTATCGTATGGCATTGTTATCATTTGGCACCGGGTGCCGGGGCATCACTTCCATCACACACGTGGCTTATTTATGGAAGTATACGAAACAATTCCTCTTTAAATAAGACGATTGGGGTTCTTTCTAGATTACTGCCTGTAGGGCAGCTCCAGGACGCTTCAGTCTTACAGTCTCCTCGCTGTTATCAAGTAGATTTATAGCCAGGTAGCTCAGATGATCATTTAAGCGCCCAAGGTATTTGGCGCTGAATCTGGATACTTTTTCCTTTGAATTAAAGATGAACTATTTTTACTTATATTTAATCGATTGAAAATAATTTGTAATTTTCCTTGAATACGTTTCACATTTACTTGAATTGCAAGTAGTCATGGGTTAGCAGGTCGTCATGATCTATGCTGGTCCTGCTGATACACCATGACCTCCCCCTACCCTAGTCGTTTTGTACACTTTTAACAAAAATATTCAAATAGTTTTAAGAAATTTACACCATTTATATCCATTATTAGAATTTCACCAAACTTGAAATTTGGCCTGAATAATACATCAAGTTGTGCAGCGAAGCTTTTGGTTGAAAAGGTTGACCGGAAGCTCCACTTTATTCTTTGAGTTTTTGAGCTTTTTCATTTTTTTTTCGAAAACAGTTCCAAGGATTTTCTTTAAACTTGCTTCAGTTCTTAGACTCATCAATTTCTACATTTATTTGAAACGTTTTCCTGGGAAAATTCAAATAATGATTGTTCTGGAGTTAAAGGTGGGAGTTCGTATATAGTACATAGTGGCTGTAAGCATATAGTTCTAGCTGTTTATATAGTTAAAGTTATACCTAGGTATCAGTGGCTTGCGGTAACTTTTGAAACACGGCATGCGGTCAGAAAGGGGTGGGGATATAAACCAAAATTTTTAAATTTATTTTTTTATTTGGTAAACATGGTATTATATTATGTATTTATTTTTAAAAATTAGCCTTATTCAACGCTCCTTCTTACAAAAATCATCAATAACCGCATCATATAATGTATTTAAAAACCACGAAAATAGTTCTTATCCTAAAGAATAGAACATTTGTATCGCCTCTGGGTAAATAAATCATGAAAATTATCAGTAACAATGAGTAGCAATTAGTAAATCCAAAACGTCAAACGCATCTACAAGCGTCAACCAGTAATGTGAAAGGCCGAGAGAGATAGTACTTAACCATACTGGTGCGCATGCGCGACCAATTCTAGCCAAGCGATCGCGCATGCAACGGTCGTGGCGCATTAATTCGACTTTTGCCGTTCATTTGATGTGGTATTCTATGATAATTTTATGAGCGATACGTTTCATAATTTCATAATTTGGTATTTTTAGAATCATTTTACAATAGATGCAATTACGTAAATTAAAATATGAATAAATCATAAAAAATATTTAGTTTTTTAAATTGTCTCAATCCCAGGGCATGCGGCGCATCTACAGCATGTATGAACCGCACGCCACTGCTAGGTATATATAACATATAGTTAAAGTGCTTATCGTTCTTTTAACCAATAACGAGTTTCATAAAAGAAAGTAAAAGAAGATACTCTGACGCTTCGCAGTAATTATGTATTTTCTTATAGTAGTACTTGAAAAAAATTTGGAAGGGACAAAAGGTACAAAATTCAATAAAATTATTAATCAAGAATAAAATTTTTATTTTTATATTCAGAACTCCCATTAACTACAATCGTATTAAGTTTCATGAAAATTTACATTTTAGACTTGTATTGAATAACACCAACATCTATTAAAATATTATCCGCAGGAAAAATATTATTCTTAAAACTCACCGACAGTTGGAATTAGAATTTTTACGATTTTATTAAATTTTCATATATTCCATCTCCAGAACAATTTTGAACATCTATTAGTTATAAAAATCGAAAAGTTTTTCTTTAAATAAACTTGAAAGCACTTCATTTATACGAAGTTCAATATTGAAACTTTATGTATGAACATTGTATATACTTTATCGTACCACTCTTATATGGCAGTTATTGAAGAGCGATCTTACGACTAATAATTCTCGATAATTAATTGAAGTGCATCTGCGACTAGAAATAGTTGGTACATTCATACATTACCAACTATATACCTATATTGTATAATATATATATGAACCAACACCACTTACTACATTAGATACATATTACTTGACCTCATATCAGAGTGTAGTTATGTTTAAAGCTTAGATTACACCAGCGCACTAATATCGTTCTAATACGAAGACGATATCAAAATATTCACATAGTTAATGAAACGCTAGCGATATCAAATAACTTCTAGTCAACGTTTTAAATACCCACCACGAAAAATTTCTATCATCAGTGAAATGAAGCAGCACATAATCAATTAGTTAAATTTTAAATGTGTCAGCGAAATGATTGGATTGGAATTAATGTAATTATTACGTGAGTGAGGAGGAAAAAAAGCTTTCAACGTCAATTTTTTGTCCATTCGAAAGACTTGAAATAATGTTCATTTGTATTTAATTTAAATTTTCTTTTTATGACGACAACAGGCATCAAGAACCATTTAGCAATGATTAATAGCCGTGTTTGCAGTTTCGCAAATGGTTTGTGTCGTATATTATAATACATGTACAGTGAATATTCGATAAAGTGAACTGCAAGAGACTGTTAAAAAAAGGTTTTATAGTACGGTTTACAAAAAATTTAAGTTATTAAGTTGGACTTATTCATTGTTCGACTTATTGAAGGAAAAATTATCGGTAGTGAAATTAGTATCGTTAGAATCTATATATATATTAATAGGCTAGCAGGTTTTTGTGATCTACCTAGCGTCTAAATTTTTCAACCGATTTTCGTAGTTCTAGAGTGACTCGAGTGTTTGGACTACTTCCGAAATTTCGGTTGCATTTTTGGCTTCTTTGTCGGATCTTGCATTGCCCTTTATGAGATTCATATTAAGTTGATTATTTTCCTCGGTTCCTCTTGGGAGACTATGTTGGCTTGGATATTAGGTATCTTTTGGTTGGGAATAGGATTGGGGTATTCAATGGTTTTGAGACAGGCAAAGGAGTCGGTTCATATTAGAGTTCTATTTTTATTTTCGGTGCTCGCGGTGGAGAGGGTTAATTAAATGGCGTGGGCTTCAGATGAAAATATAGAGAAGTAGTGCAGAAGATGTTAGCTCATGAATATTGTATTTTTGTTGGTTACAGCGCATCCTCGGCCTTGTGCAATTATTGACCCATTCGTGAGTATGATCTTATTGTAGTGGTCTTTGGTTTTTATTTTATGGAAGAGCTGTTTAAACACTTCCTAAGGGGTTCCTTCTTTTGGATATTCATGTATTAGCCTTTTTCCTGGAAAGATTTAAAAAAGATCCGCTAGAGGCAGCACCGGCGAGGAGGTACATATGTTTTGAATTCTCAATTGACAACTACGTCAAATGTATAGAATTATAATGGAATTAACGGAAGATGATGTACCTGGAGCGAAATTGAGATTTGCAAAAGCGCAAGATTGTCTTGTGCGAGATTTAAAACGATGGCGTGCATGTCGTGGCTTAACCATACCAGGTAATAAAAATTTCCTAGTTGAAAGGTTAGTTGGTTCATAAATTTTCTCGTATATGTCATTGTGTTAAAAATTTTATTATATTAAATAAACTAAGTTGATTTTTTTTGTATATTTGAGGATTGAAAAATGCAATGCAAACGGTAATGATAAAAAAAATTTTTGTTGGAATTGATGGTGGTAAATGTCTAGCGGATAAACAGCAACGCATGAAATTACTCAACCCAACTCTACCAAGTTCAACATCATGCCGTTTTTCTTACTACAAACTGGGCAAATTTTCCATCCCGAGCTAATCCTCGTTCTTTCTACTATGCTATTATTTTAAGTAGTAAATTAAGTAACTATGCTTAATTTTACACCATCCTGCTTGTATCGACTATCAGACGTACAATTAGTGAATGCACAATGTTTTGTAGACATGAAATTTTTTATTTTTATTTTTTTGCCCACAATATTTATTTATTCTAACATTAATAATTATTAATATTAATATTTTTAATTATAATATTAATATTTATTCTAATAGTAATAAGACGTACGTTTGACGTTGTTGCCAATAGAGAATTCAAAACATGTACCCCGCCACCGGTGCCGCCCCTAGCGGATTTTTTAAAAATCTTCCCAGGAAAAAGGCTAATTCAAGACGGTCAATTTTTCGACCGCTTGGAAGCAACTAGCAAATATTTCAGATAATTCCTGACACAATAACAAACCAAACCAAAAAGTTCAGCTTATCGAGGTGATGCTTTTTTAAGACTTAAACTATTTAGTGTGATTCCTTCCAAAAGTTTGACTTATCTTTTACTATGGTTTATATGTACGTCTCAAGAAAACTTTCGAATCATTGAGGTGAAAATATGTAGGATTAAGTAGAGATGAACTGAGCTCGGAAAAGCTGTTGAGCTGATAAGTTGACTTATCAAGGGTTCACTGTATATGTAGATATTGTGGCAGATATAATGAGAACATGTTAGGTTGGCCCCGTTTGTTCAGTTTGTCATGCGATATGATGAAATTTGTTCAAAGCTCAACGACGACAGCCTCAACGTCGCGCCATACCATGCCATGCCATGCCACTGAAACATTGAAAGGATAATAAGCAAGTCGTCGTGTGTTCCTCAGTCCTCTACAGTCTGCATGCATTCACCACTATATTGTGCACAGGCAGGTCGTCTGTCGTCGTTAAACACAACACATCATCCGGCCTCTGACACACAAACATAAGGCCTCTTTGTACACCGCATGTACCAACATACATAGTTCATAAACAAAACCGATCGCGTGTTTGCTCGTCTCGTTTTGTCTAATAATATGCACAAACATAGTACACATTTAAAATATAGATAACTCTGTTAAAATTTCTCAAAAGCTCACAGTACTAATTATTAATTGAACGGTATTGTAGTACAAATAAATAAATATTATAAAAAAATGAAAAACCGACTTCAAAATATATAAAAATTCTTAAACAAAAAATGAACTAAAAAGTAACAAAATAATGGCGTATCCTTGCAGTATCTACAACTTACAAATTATTAGGATGATACAATGTACAACTATTGTTATTTTTGGAGTTGGTGTCAGCCAAGGAAATACGACTATATTGGTACTTAGCAAAAAACGAGAATACCTTATGAAAATTATTTTTCAAATGAACTTTTAAACAATATACTCAAACTGTAACAATATCTAGCGACCTTTCAACTACAAAATACCAATTACCAACTAAACCTTTTTAAATTTTTACAAATTACCATTAATATTTATTTTCTTGACTGACACCAACTCCAAAAATAACAATAGTTGTACATTGTATCATCCTAATAATTTGTAAGTTGTAGATACTGCAAGGATACGCCATTATTTTGTTACTTTTTAGTGCATTTTTTGTTTAAAAATTTTATATATTTTGAAGTCGTTTTTTCATTTTTTTATAATATTTATTTATTTCTCGCGTTTTAGTGATCTGAAGTTTGATAACTGATTTTATTTTCTTGAAAATGGTTAACCTTCCAAACGCGCTGCTCATATGAGGCAGCGTCGTTTAATATTAAAAGTTACTACATCATCCCTTTTTGCTCTTAAGGGTTGAAATTTTTTACTTTTAAATGTAATAACAAAACTAAATGGATTATTCTATCCAACAGAAAAAAAATTATCAAAATTCGGTTAAATGTCACTATTTCATCCCCTATTTTCATCCTTAATGGGTGGATTTTTTTCTTCAAATTGAAATGTGAACAATTTAAAAGTACGTTTTACGTAATAGAAACAAAATTATCAAAATCCGGTTAGCCAGAAAAAAATTATAATATTATTTCATCTTTAATTTTTAACCCCTTATGAGTGGAGTTTTTTTTTTAATGGATAGGAGATTAATTTAAGGTTGTGTTCTACAAATAAAAAAAGAATTATCAAAATCGAGCTATCCAGTAAGAAGTTAATATTTCATCCCTTAGTTTTCAACCCCTTAGAAGTTGAAGATTTCCCTCAAATTAAAACTGGACCCCACGAAAAGCACCAGCTTTCAAATAAAAAAAGAGTTTTTGAAATCGAGCTATCCAATAAGAAGTTAGTATTTCATCCCTTAGTTTTCAACCCCTAAGAAGTAAAAGATTTCCCTCAAATTAAAACTGGACCCCACGAAAAGCACCAGCTTTCAAATAAAAAAAGAATTATTAAAATCGAGCTATCCAATAAGAAGTTAATATTTCATCCCTTAGTTTTCAACCTTTTAGAAGTAAAAAATGTTCCTCAAATTAAAATGGGAACACACGAGAAGCACTAGCTTTCAAATAAAAAAAGAATTATTGAAATCGAGCTATCTAATAAGAAGTTAGTATTTCATCCCTAAGTTTTCAACCCCTTAGAAGTAAACGATTTCCTTAAAATTAAAATTGAGCCACACGAAAAGCACTGGCTTTCAAATAAAAAAAATAATTTTCAAAATCGAGCCATCCAATAAGAAGTCAGTATTTCATCCCTTAGTTTTCAACCCCTTAGAAGTGAACAATTTCCTTCAAACTAAAATGGGACCATTCGGGAAGCATCAGCTTTCAAATAAAAAAAGAATCATCAAAATCGCTTCACCCAGTCGGAAATGCTGAGGTAACAAACATAAAAAAAAAAAAAAAAAAAAAATACAGTCGAATTGAGAACCTCCTCCTTTTTTTGAAGTCGGTTAAAAAAGAACCAAGAACGTGTTACACCACGTACACAAAACTCAAAAGGTTTGTTCCAGACGTTGAAGTAAAACACGTCCACGTAAGACAAAGAGCAAGGCACACTGACCAAGAAATAAGAGTGAGTGAAGAAACGCCCCAACCCTCGGCCGTTTGGCCGCACCAGGCCGAGAGCCGATCTATGAACGTACATTTTTACAATAATTACAATTAATTAAAGTACAATTAATTTTCAGTTTTTATCCAGAGATTCAATAAAGACATTTTAATACTAATTTTTATTTAGAGCTTTACTTGATAACTCATCAAATTGATACCTTTTAAAATTTAGTGTAAGTACCTTAAAAAACAGTTGAAGTATTTTCAAATCAAGTGAAGCAGGGAGTTTGAAAGTTTTTGTTTAAAAGAAAATTAAAATTTACAACTAATAACGTCATATTTTATGATTATTTAATAATTAACAAAGTTAAAAGGGATGATTCGGAAATGCCACAATATACTTGATAATGTTTCAGTCTTTTTATTGTATTTTTTCAATACTATAACGGAATTTTTCAAAACTGTATTGAGATTTCTTTTAATTCCTTGGAATTATTTTACAAACATATAACTAACCAAATACTTTTTTTTATTAACACTCGGTGATTATTACACAAATCACTGTTCAATCACTTTTTGCACTAAATCGGTGAGAATATAGCACTTTTCAATGTTCACTATCTTGTTCAGAATCAGACTGATTTCAGAGATTGCGGACCTTTTGTATTTATATATGCAACCTAAGTGACTAGAATGTACTAGAAATTTCTCCATCGTTCAAAACGATTCTTCCCAACACCATTGACTGTTAAATAATGAATTGGTTTTAATGTCTATTATTGAAGTTTCGATCGAACAATCTGGAACATTCTATCCTTTTCAATGGCTGTTTGTTACAACATAATATATTTTTATAACGCCAATAAAAGCTTTAGGCTTAATCTAGCCAGTGGCGGAACTACAAATTTTAGGCCCCCCGCAAAAAAATTAGATCGGCCCCCAACCGTATTCGTATCTAGCGTCCTATATTTTAATTTAGCACCGATTTTCTTGCGAAAGCGTTAGCAGATATTATAATTTTTTTCATATCAGGTGTAATATTTTGTTTTGAAAATTAGCATTGTCCGTTAAGAATAAGGACAGTTTCTTAATATCCTTATTCGTAACATCTTGGTCGAAATCCATGGTATTTTCATCGTTATTCCAATCAATTGCCGTACTGCTTCTGCTATTAACATCTTCACATTGCCCTTCATCTCTAGGTGTAGTAGGTATCTTGCTTTTTTAGTTTTAAGTCAGTTGGATTAATTTTTTCGCTATAAACTTGTTCAAACACCTGTTCATCTTTAGAAGTACTTCGATTTTCTGTGATCGTAGCAAACGATTTAAGAAAACGGGATAATTTTGGTATTTTTGCTAAACGTTACTGTTCCTGTTCCTTTTTCAATTTCTCTTTTTTACTGCACCCTCTTTGCAGCACCGCTAGTACTAATTTTCTCAAACTTTTCGGGCCCCCCAAACTTCGGGTCCTCCGCGTCGCGGGGTCTGGCGATATGGTAGTTTTGCCACTGAATCTAGCCAATAGGAACACACAAAGACAGAGCGGGAAGTTTCAAATAAAATTAATGCACTTAAAAATTTGGGAAAAATATCGTAAAATTCCATTTTTAGGTCTTAAGATTTTCCGCTCTTTAAATTTAGTTTCCACAGTTCAGTGACAAGAGTTTGCAAACCGGTTAAAACCGTTTTTTTTTAGTAAAAATCAAAAACCGAAAACCCGGTTTTTCAATCAAAATGATCGGGTATTTTTCAACTGTATTTAAGTAATATTATTTAACATCAATTTTATAAAAGAAAACACAATAAATAAATAATTTTAACAGGATATTTTAATATCATAAATGTTCAATTTCTGTTTTGTTATTTCTTTTTTGTATAAGTATACTCGTAGTTTTTTTTACGTTCGTAGTTCGTACCGTAAAAATAATAATAAAATAATAAAATCGAAAATAAAAAAAATAATTTCCGTAGTTCGTAATACTTGTTGAAATAGTAGCGTAAGTAAAATTACTCTTTAAACATTTTTTTATCAGTTTTATTAAATTTTGAAATTTGCAAATGAAGTTTTGTAACTGAAGTTGAACTAAAAATAAAAAAAAATCATTAATTAATAGTGTTTTTTTGTAAATAAATACCTTAAGGGTGGGGTGATTTTATAATAGATTTAATTTTCTTAATAACCCGGTTTTTAACCGGTTAACCGGGTTTAAGATAGAAAAAAAAAACCGAAAAACCGGTTTTAACAAAAATATGTTTTTTTGCAAACCCTAGTTCAGTCTTATTGTATTAAAACAATACTCATAATTTACGTTTTACGTACGTTCAACTCTCAATAAGTCGAATCACCATTAACAGCATCACCTCTTTAAGTCAAACTTCTAATCGGGATCACTTAAGTAGAACTGTTTGTTTTGATTGTTAATTTAGGGGGGGGGGGGGGTTCATTTGTAAGTTTGATGTTTCGTGATTTTGAATTGAAATTGGTGAATTGATGATTGATGACCAGTTGATTAATCGAATAATGGAAAAGTAGAACTCTCTCCTTGAAAACTCGAACGTTTGCGGAGCCAAACTACATTTGAAATAACTATAAATATGGTTCCTAGGAGTTTACGTATCGAGAGTTAACTATACTTAAGAATTTTTTAGAATGTTTGAGATTATTTTTTACAAATATAAATAGAATCTATTTTGGATCAAAAAGCTGAATAAGCTTAGAACAAAAGCTTCAACCATAAGTAATTTCAGTTAAAAACGATAAAATATTTACAACTTCTTACTCAAGAATTTAGGATTCAAATATATTTCTTAATCATCCCCAACCGAATGGCCAAATATTTTTAATTTGAGACGAGGAAACGTTGAAAAAAAATCTTCATTTCGTTTTATTACCAAAAGCTTATCTGTCAAAATTTACACTTGTACAACTCGTTGTTTTTCAGATATTTTTAGTTGACTGAATGTTTCATATAAAATAACGACAGTTGTGCCATAGTTTGCAACTTCAGCATCCATACATAATGCTGTTATCATATGCATTTTGATTGCATTTCTGAAATATACGAATTATAATTTGTAACCAAGTGGTGGGCGGTGGCGATGAAATTAACAGCATATTTCGGCTCTTTTGACATTTGGTCATTCAATTTCGCAAAGTTTTGCGTCATATTTTCACACAATTGCGGTTATCGTTTGCATATGTATGGTATATTACGACTGTTGTCGCATGAAATTTCCCAACGAATGATTTTCCAACCAAAATGAAAGAGTTGCAGCGACATATTATTCAAGCGAAATTAATCTAAAGCTTTAATAGTATTTGAAAAGCATAATATTTTATATACGAATGGCTTTGAGGGTACATTTTTTCTTCTTAATACTGTAAAAGTTACGTTAGTAAATTAACAAAGTATTAAGTTGAAGGGTCTTGTTTCAACCATAACCCTTTTGCTCTTGCAATTTCCTTCTATTTCTCGACTATTAGAAATTATTAGGCGAAAGTTCTCAAACGACGGTTTTCCAGCTAAGGAAGTCAATCGAATAAATGGGCGCGATTGTTTTCAAGTGCAGATAACGTTGAATTTTCAAGTGAACTTTGAGCCAAGTTCGACCAAGATCGTTATGAGGCTTTTCATGCATGGCATGATGACATTGTCGAGGACTATTATTATTATTTCTATGGAGCGAACAGCAGCGACGGTGTTGTACTTAAAAGCGGAAATATGTAAAGCATATATATACATATATTAAGTTGTCGACTTGAAGCACTCACTTTATGTATATAAGACGGTCTTTAAATGCACACATTCACTGCTTGATTTGTGGTGAATTACATGACGAAGCTTCCACTAAAAGAATTTGTGTCAAATACAAAGTTTACTTTGAGAAAAATAAATATTGGAGAGAAATTCACTATTTTGATATTCAAAAAATTGTAATACGTAGTTATAATAAAACGAGTGGAAAAGTGTGAATACATGTGGAAGAAAAATATGAGTTTAGGAAAATGTAAAATCTTGAAATATTACCATATTTATTTTAACCTCACCTGTTTTTGATTTTTCACCCACTTCTCTATATTTAGTTGAGCTAAAATTTTGCACATAGACATGTTTTAAATGAAAATTAATGAATCAAATATTAAAATCACTACTTAATCAATTTAATCGTCATAATTATGTAAACAGAATTGTATTTTGATAATTATTTAACAAGTTTACCAAAAGAAGGGGCTAATATCGAAGTAGTTTTAAATGACACTTTACTTCATAAGTTCATTCGGAAAACAGAAAATAGGAATGTCAGCGGTGTAAGAGAGGGCTTGAAAAAGGATGCATTAGTGTGCAACTAAAAGGAAGCTGTGGATGATGTGTTGAAGGGAAGAACTTATATGAGTCTTAAGTTTACAACAGAAAGAATAGGATAGAGGTAGATTAAATTTCTACAATAAATTCTAAGCACATCATTAAACGAATTGCTATTTCTATGTTTACATTGTCAAAGACAACTAAAAGGATTCTACATTAAAATCCTAAAATAATAAAAATTATAGACTAAAAAAATCCTTTTCATATAAATTTACGATGAGGACGTAGAAATGATAGGTTATATTAATTCTGTATCTTGGTTCTAAAAGGGCCTATGTTTAAAATAAAGAAATCGTATTTTACTAACAAATGATATCTATATATATGAAGTACTGATAGTGCAAAAAGGGCCATTCTTGTCCTGGAACAAATACATTACGAGAAACATAAAGTTAACAGCGGCCAATCTCATTATAATTGTGGTGCAAAAAAGGATAATGTGCATTTATTTTGGCATTTTCTGGAAATGGTAAAAAAGGACCTTTGCCCTTTTAAAACCAAGGGACAGAATTATATACAAAGACATTCAATGTCAAAATTTAATCTCTCACTAACTTATTGTCTCTAATTGGTACTAACATCAGATTCCTAATTTATGCTGTTATCAAAAGCTTTCAACTAGCTGCATACTCATACATATATAAATATTTATACATATATACATTTTTTGGCCTGTCTTTAGCATGTCGCGTGTTACATTCTTGGCAGGGAATTGGCATGTGTTCGGCAGAGCTCGTATACACATTGTTAGCTATATACCATGTCGTTTTACCAGGGTTGTTGCGCGAGTTATATTGCTGAATGGCTATTTTCCTCTCCATAACAACGCAACGTTTTAGTATATTATGAGTTGTCATTAATTGTCAATCATATTTGTATTGGTATTTGTGTAATTTGATCAGTGTATTGTTATAAATGTTGTTGTTCACTGATCATGATAGCCAAAGATACAGCTAGTGAGAATAGTGTGAAAATATCCGACGGTGAATTAATTTTACACCGTAAGAGAAAGACTGCCGACAGAGTTCGTGCTTATAGAGATAGGAAAAAGACTCCTGGTGAGTTGATTTAATTTTTGTAGTGAATTTATTAAAATTATTAGAACTTTCTGCTGGTGCATATGTTTATGTATGTCGGAGCGATAGGTTGTTTGTGTTAGTGCGTAGCCTTTTCGTCTAGAAATTATTTCTTCGGCATAAAAACTTTATTTAACAATGATAACAACATGCAGATTATCGATTTAACAATAATCAACAAATTCTATAATGAAAATAACATTCAAGTATTTAACATCAATAGATAGACATCAATAGAATATAGATGGAAAATCTAGAAAATCAATTAGATATATCGTTTATTTTCATACCCTAAATCGAATAATTTTCCGAAAATTTTCAGTTACCTACTTAAATGCCTACAATCCGAAAAAAAAGTTTCACTTGAATTGTGGTTTCGTAAAACCATACAATATATTTTAATGGTGTTCCAAAAATTGATAGTATATATTAAAACAAAAATATTGGCGCCAAAACGGGCTATTAATATCAATATTAAGATTTACCTTAATCATTTTTTTTTAATTTTTCCATTTAAATAACACAAAAAAAAATTATTTTGAAATTTTCATAACTTTGGAACAATTTTTCGTAACAACAACTTAAAAGAAAAGATTTAATGGAAATTGCACTTTCTATAAAAGGGTCTTTAGAAAAAAGTTTCCCAGATCAATCATTTCAAAGATATTAGAGTTCAGAAATCACACACGGAAAAAAATGTGTTGTAGATTTAACAACATTTCTTGTTAATTATACAACATTAACTAGTATTATATAGGATGACACCGCGTGTGGTAACGTTTACCAGTTAAGTGAAGTTAAATAAACTGTAGTATTATTTACAACACGAACTAGTAAAAATTATTGAAATTTTTGACACTTGCATTTATTTGTCAAAATTATTGGTTATGTTGTACGCGCCGCATACGCACTATTAAAAATCTTAAAAATATAATTATAGAAAAAGGTAAAGATGGCTCTGATGTTTTTTTTCTCAGCCGTTTTACAAGGTTTTACAACATAATGGAATAAACTGTACATTGGTTGCTTTCCATTTATTAACACAGAGCGACGCTGCGTTACTCTGCGAAACACTGCAAATTGAAACAGAGTTATCTCAAAATAATACTAGAGCGACTAGAGCAAATACTAGACTGCATTTGACTGCATTTTTGGGTTTTTTAATACCAACCTGAAGAAACTAAATAATTAATAAGCATAGGGAATCATAGGCAGAGAAGAGAATTCTTCTCTTTTGTGTTGGTAATCCTGGGCAAAACACGGTGAAACACGGCTTTTTCTAGTGTCGCGCAGCGTACAGCCGTGTTCGACATTGTCTTAAATGGAAAGCGCATATACGAACACTGCGTTACACAGCGGTCGCTTTTGGTGTAAATGGAAAGCAACCATTGTATGTAGTATTATATACACCAAAAATGGTAACGATTACAAAGGATCTAGCCCAATAGCCATAAGCAAAGTGCCCCAGGCGGTTTTTGAAAAATCAAGATCCTTTATAAATCAAGACGTAAAAAACGTAAGCCAGCAGAAAAATGAATTTGTAGTCGAATTCTAAAACTATATCGACAATTAGGTATAGAAGAAGAATCCTATAGCGACTAAGCAAAGGTTATATTCAATTTCTAAATTACTATTATTTCCAATAAATTATGATTCTAATTATTTTTTGCTATAACAAACAAAAATATTACTTGATTCAAATAATAATACTAACAATATTTGAGTATATACGTAGGTAATATAAGATCTAAAATAATTACAAGTAGGTATTATTTAGCAAACTTTCGTTGAATTTATTATAAATTTAAATTTAAAAAACTAATTTTTGACTCAGGACTTTTTTCTTGACGAAAACCATATTATGGCATATATATATATATATATATATATATATATATATATATATATATATATATATATATATATATATATACAAGCCACAAAGCAATAAATGCATTTACGAAATGCATTGCCTCATGGCTGTTTATTACAAACCTGTCCCTGGATGACCTCATTTTAGTGGTGAGCGACAACTAATTTCTTAAAGCGACTTTTTTTAAATGAAAGATAGATAATAAATGCACTTATAACATTTTTAAAAAAAGGTGTCACTTTAAGGGTTGATGTAAAAAACCACCCTCAAAAAATAAAAATAATATTTTTCATCATTTATAGATTTACAAAAATTCTGAAAAAAATATATATTATGCGTTAAATCAATATCTACGTACAGTTTTAATTTCATGAAAAAATCTTCAATAGTTTTCTTGAAAAAACATTTTAACGTCTGGGGTAGTTTCCCCCGTAACTCCAATACAAGTGAGGGTAGCGGGTTAAAACTGCGCGACAATAAGTTTTCCATGGAGAGGAATCAACACACGGAAGCATTTTTCAAAAACCGCCTGGGGCACTTTGCTTGAACGCAAAACTTTGTTATTTGTACAACACTCAGCAGTTGTAACAGCTACATATATTTACTACACTATGGTAGTAAAAAATACTATACGTTAGAGCTGAATACAACACAGTGTGTTATCTGCTGTTACATTTGTCGTTATAGTGAACACAAAGTGCAGTAAAAATATTACCAGTTTAGTGTTGTAAATTTTACACCACTATTTTTTTCTGTGCACTAATTAAATATTTTTAATTTTTTCCCACTTTGTTCTAAGGACCTTTTTTGTAGATAGTGAAATTTGGGTAAAACAAAAAATGGGTAGAGGTAAACCCTAATATTGATGTTAAGAGGTCGTTTTGACGCCGACAATTTTTATTTATATATAGCATTAATTTTTGGTACCATAGAAAAACAAATTTTTTTAAACACTTTCAAGCTCTTTGAATTATTTAGACTTACGTTTTTCGTACACTGCTAGCATTTACATTTACATTTATGCTACAAGTATAAAGGCTTTCCATAAAAGTATAATTTTTTTATACAGGCTTTAGTTAATATTATGAGACTATATCTAAAAATTCATAGGAAGAAATATACATTAAAGATTATCTTTTTCAGAAATGTCCACATTGTGTCTCATTTAAATCGAAAATCCTTTTTTGAACTTCCCAATAAACTAATTAGGACGAACAAAGCCCATAGTATAAAATACATGCAGACATTGAATTTAACAAAATTATGTCGAAATTAATATTTGAATGAGAGAGGGTCGTCGGTCGTCGAGCAATGCAAACGCCCAACGCCAATGAATTTAATTGTTATTTCCATTTCCGTTTATATAAATCAGAGAATTAAATTTTCGTGAATTTCCCGCGTACATCGGGGAATTTATCTATGCTACATGAATAACGTCTCTTAGAAGTGCTTCGCTGATCAATTTTTGTCCCAACAAGAAATTTTCTCGCTGGCTGAAAATGTAAAATGTTCCTTGCCTACTTATAACGCTTTTTTTCTTCTCTTACACTCACTTCGTTATCGTTTAAACGCTTTTTCGAATAAATTATGTACAATAAAATATTATTATGTTGGGTTTTAATAGTCGGGAAGCACGTAAATCCCTCAGGTGAAATAAATGGCGGGGCGGAGGGTTTGGTTGCAAACGTATAGTCGCCTCGACATGCACTTCATATAGTAAGTTTATGGTTTTATTTATGTATACGAAAATTCGTTTGGTTGTTTGAATTATGGTCTTTCACATGCACCACGTCTTCGCTTTAGCACACACGGACATTTCATCCCTCGACGAGGGTCACCCAGGACGACACCACACTGCATAATTTCATATGTGTGTGTGTCGTCGCAATTGAATTTATTGTTTTGCGCTAATTTCACGATTTAAATGTCGACGAGGAGAAATTATTTGTTGGTTTTTTAACGAACATTTTTAATACACCACCGAGCAAAAGTTTTGGCTCAAAAAACCACTACCTATACATTTATGAGAAACGCGAAATTTTAGTCTTTATAACCCACATCCATCCGCCAAAGCGAATATCAATTTTTAATTAAAATTTATTTCTTTTATTTCAGATTTTTTAATCCTCGGAAAGGACCAACCCCAGTTTCAGCATGGTAAAAAGCAGACATTGTTTCGGTAAGTTTTTTTTATATGAATTTTCTTTTTTAAGGGTATTAAGACAATAAATTGTAATACTTAAAGGTTTGAGCCTTCTCGAGGCATATGATTAAACAAGATAAATGTGCAAACAACCCCAATTTAACTTGGAACCCGTCAAAAACGATCCCCAGAAGCGATTAAATGACATTGCGACGTTTGCAAATAGAACAATTTAGCTAGATAAATATTTTTCTCATTCCCAAACACATAACACGCCATTGTCGTTTCATACATCTCAAAACTCATTCGGGTAAATTTATCTTAACGTTTGTACAAATCGTTTTGATCTTTCTCAACCACTCTACTTTGCACACACATACACACATTATATTATCTACTAGCTGATACCCGCCCGATTCGCTGAGCGTATCTAAATTAATCTGATTGAATAGAAAACTTTACCCAAAATAAGAAATTCAGCTATTTTAACAAAAAAGATAATTAGGTATTTCTAGACCTTTATTTCATAGAAAGTTCATGAAAATCCATTTAACTACTTTTCCAGGAACAGATATATAAACTATCTTATAGGTAGGATCTTTACGTTTTTTTTGAATATTGTAAAATATTAAGAAAATTTTAAGCCTTGAGAACTTTTTACACCAAATGTCATATTAAATCATTTATTAATTTTAGTAGAATGGATTAGTAGCTATCCTTTAGGAAGTGTACCTTTTTTAGGATTAATAATATTTAATGTGTTATCTTAAGATCTGAGGTATTATGTTTGGTTGTCTAAGATTCATAATTCTAGGATACAGTATTAAAGCCATTATGTCTTATCGGCAAGTCTGCTATTTCCCGGAGTCCAAGATTAGACAACGAATTCTTAGAGATCTTGCTTAAATAAATTGAAAATTAAGAGTATAGTTTTTTTGTAAAAAAAACAACGCGATGGTCACATCTAAGTTGCTATTTTCTCTTGAAAAATAAGTTGAGCTGGATTTCTTTTTGTTCTGAGGGCTCTGCCTAACGACTTCACCTCTCTTAGTCAAACTCCTAATCGGGATCACTTAAGTCGAACTATCTGTTTTTGTTATTTATTCTTACGGGTCTCATTTTTGAACTAAGATATTTATTTTTATGAATGAAATCATATTTACTGCAGAGGATTTCCTTCCCCTCCCTCGACAATTGGAACGTTTACTCAGCCGAACTATTAATAATATATTAACTACCCGTAAATTTACAATGGATTTATGGTTTCTAGGAATTTAACCTATCGCTATACTTCTATAATGGTTATAATTTTCAAATTTGCGAACATTAATTTATAAGAATAACAAATTACATAGTTTAAAATCATATCGTCTTTACGATATGCTATGGTATAAGTACATTATATCACAGCTGCCTGCCGATGTATGTTTTTCGTTGCGCATTTTTTTAAAGTTTATATTTTTTGGCTCAGAAAATCAGCATTTTTTCGGAATAATAAGTATTTTATAGCACTTCTTCTAATATTTACTACATGTAGTAAAAACCTCGTCCATATCGGACCAGCCGTTTTCAAGTTTGCCAAGAACAAACAAACAGACAGGGAAAAGTATTCGAAACTTAAAGTAGCCTTTAATGTAAGTTATAATATTTAATAACTTTTTGTGAAAATTCCATTGAAATCGGCTCAGCTGTTTTCAATTTTACCCTGGACAAACCCTGTTTTTTTTTTTGGAAAAAATTACAATGTAAATGGCATTTATTTTTTTTTTGTATTAAATATATGAAAATGTAGGCAATATAGAGTATCCAACAAAACACCTTAAATTTTTTAGATAAGATAAATATCTTAGCTGGGATAATGATTCTGTTTTTTGTTCGCTCGCGCAGGTGAGATGGAACATTTTTATTATATAGGTATTCAAGTAGAAAAAATCTTCAATCTTATTATTGGTATAGATATCCTCATTTATAAATCTAAAGGTTCAAGACTTGAAGATTAGAATGAAATAATCTATTCTTTAAAAGGATAATTTTCTTCTCAGAGTCCTTTTACATAGGTCACTGTTACATAGGCCATACTTATCATAGATTATATGTATCGTATGCTAAACATTAAACAACTTTTGCCTTGTTGAAAAGAAAAAAAACCGGAAAGATAGGAAACTTGAAAACTTTCAAACGTCCCATGACTTGTTTAAATATAAGAATGCCTTAATCAAGACGAAGAGGAGACGAGAATAAAAAAAGGGAAAAATCTTGGCTCTTACGTTGGTTAAATCTGTCAACTTAATAGTTCTTGGGGAGAATGCAAATTGTCGACTGACAAAACAATAAAACTTGTTCGTAATTACTTTGCTTTGCAAGCGAGGAGGAGACGAAACGTGCACATAAACACACCGAGAAGAAAACTTTGTGTGGAGGAAAATTTTCCAGCTCTTACTACACATTCGAAAAACTCTTCTCATCCCTTGCCTCCGCGATACACTTAACTTGCGCTGGCTTTGTGTAAAAACTTTCGGGAAAAACTCTTAAATATTCATTTGTGTTTTTCTCCCTTCCCCTTTGCAAGTATCGACGTTGGGATGAACTACAAGAAATTAACACGTCAGAAGACTGTAAACTTTAAAATTTTTCATATTGTCTATTTGGTTTCATCAAGACGGTGACACATTTTATAAATTGGATTTTGGTTCTTCGAAAGGATTCACTGCTTGACTTGAATTTGACATAAAACTAAGCCAATTCTAAATATTTAAGTATCAAGCCGAGTCAAGTATTGAATTTGTAAATTATTCAATTTCGAAATGTCTGAAAATGTTTCAAAGCTTAATTAATTGCACAAAGTGTTTAACTTGGTGCAACTTTGATCCTTTTTTTGTATGATTTCTACAAATAAACGGGAAATTTTAAATTTTAGTTTGAGGTTGGTCATTTGGTTTTGGTTGCATTCCATAACACGTTTACGAAGAATAGGTTTGTTCGCGGTAGTGATTCGGAACTGGTAAAGAATCAATCCAAGTGGATAGGATAATCGCCAAACGCATACACGCTTATGAACTGACTAAGTGTTATTTTCCTGCGAACGAATTTAAAAATGTTCAAAAGTAAGACGAGGATTAACGAAAACCCACGATAATTGTTAATTGAACGTTGACAGACGTTGATGCCTCGTTCACACGAGTCAACTTTAGTTAAACGATTTTAGTTAATCGATCAAAAGTGGAATGAAAACCTAGTGTGATGACGCGTTAAAACTTTTTTTGATCCACTAAAAAGTTGATTACGGTTCTCACACGAGGTTTTTCGTTCAAGTTTTTTTGATCAACTAAAAGCGGGCTACTAAAGTTGACTCGTGTGAACGCAGCATGACAGCAAAACTGGATTTTGAATTAGCCACAATTTAGCAAACTGCGCATGAGTAAGAGAATCTAATTTTTCATCCTAACAAAAATCTGAGGATCGTTATGGATCGCTAGAACAAATTATGAATCGGTAACGAACGCATTTCGTGTGAACCGCGAATATTGGATCGTAACTCAGCTTAATCGGCGTTAATCAGTCTTGAACTGATCCGTTACCGATTCATTATCACATCCGCGAAAGAACCTAATGATTACGTTCTTTGCCATTTATAAATATCTAACCCAAAAAAGTATTTATAGAAATGTTACTACTTCTTATTAGCCGTACAAGGAAAAATGCATCTTTCGTCTGTGCGTTGTGCTTTTATCAAACACCTCAAATTTTGAGGTTGTTTATTTTTGGGATCGCTGATCATGAATATAATGATCACGAAGTTTCTTGACGTACCTCGGGGTTAGAGGGTATTGGTTAGTAGTTCATATTTGAAAGTCTTAAGGAAGTTTCTCATATAAACTTCGGGAAACAACTACTTGGAGAACTTTCATGGACATTCATGACGAATATGATGTTCACAAAGCTCATTTACCTACCTAGAGGTTAGAGTGCCCTAATTAATAGCTTATATTTAAGCCTTTTAATAAAATTAAGATAAAAATTTCACATGAAACGATCAAGAAAAAACCTCCCAGGAGATTTTTGGGATGACTGAATATGATTTCCACTTATTTAGTTATTTAACTTGAAGTGCCCTAAAAAGTTTTCACGCGGATATTTGCAAACAATTTAAAACAAAGTGCAAGAAGTTTCACCCGGTATATCAGGTTACGTTGTAGTATGGTTAATGTCCCAAAAACCTATGGATGATTGTTTATCATTTTTGGGTAAAATTTCTCCAAAATCTAGCAAAAAAACATTAACCAGGATTTTTTGACCCATAGATAAGAATTTTTTTTTGGTATATTTAGGGGGCAGAACATCTCGGTTAATGCTTTTTTCCTAAATTTGGGGAAAATTTTACCCAAAAATGATCGGAAAACAACCACCCATTTGAAAAAATCTAAGGATTTCATTGGAATTTGAATCCAGGACCACTGCCGTATAGGGTAACTATCAGAGGCGTGCGTTCCATACATTCTGTAGATGCGGCGCATGCCTTTGGATTGTAAGACGATTTTAAAATTTGAATATTTTTTTATGATTTATTCATTTAATTTACGTAATTGCATTTGTAAAATCATTCTAAAAATGTTATATATTTTTCTTATTTATACATTTTTAATTTACGTAATAATGAAAGGTATCACTCATAAAAAGTTTACCAAATCAAATGAACGGCAAAAGCCGAATGAATGCGTTGGCGACAGTAGCATGCGATTCTTTGCTTCGAATCGCATCAATCGCATGCAATCGAAGTCGCGCATGCGCACTAGTACGGTCGAATACTATCTCTCTCGGCATTTCACATAGCCGATTAACGGTCAGCAGATGCGTTTGTCGTTTTGAATCTAAACAGTGAATTTAATTGTTACTGATACTTTTCATGGGTTATTTTGAATTATTGACCCAAAGACCATACAAATGTTCTGTTCTTTAGGATAAAAATTATTTTCGTGGTTTTTAAATACATTATATGATGCGGTTGTTGATGGTATTTGTAAGAAAGAGCGTCGAATAAGGCTAATTTAAAAAAAATTACTTATAACACCACGTTTATCAAATAAAAAAATAAATTTTAATAATGTGGTTCTTATATTCCCCCCCCCACTTCTAAACTGCATGCCCTGTCTCAAAAGTCACCGCACGCCACTGGTAACTATGTAGTCCACCACGCCACTAATTTGCTAGAATAGACTTTTTTTAGATTAACTTCTTAAGAGCCCCTTAGTGGCGTGGTGGACTAGTGACCCTCTACGCCAGGGGTTCTGGATTCGAATCCCAATAAAAGCCCTAGATATTTCCATGCGTTTTCGGATTCGACGGTCGCTAAAAACCATAGTAGTTGATGAGACCTTAAATTAAAAAAAAAAAAAAAAAAACTTCTTACACAATAATTTTCCAATGTTATTTTTGAGAAACAACTTCAAAACTCCCGAAGATGAGCTTTTAGCTAGGAAACCCTTACTTTATTATCAGAAGAAACTTTTTGAATTCAATGAAAAACGCCCGCATTTAAATCAGTCTTTTCACTTTTTTTTCAAAGCTTTGGCCTTTTTTGCCTCACTTAAAACGATGCGTGTAATTCTTTATTCTATAATCGTCAATTTATTGATAGAGTTAATCCATCGTAAAAATGAGAAAGCAAAACGATTAAACGGAGATTTTATGATAGAAAAATCACACATTTTTGAAATGGGTTAAGTTTTTCATAAAATTGTTATAGTTTTAACAAAAAAATAATTTTATTTAAGTATTATAGTTTGTATAAGATAGATTTTGATTGATAATGTCAAAAGCAAACTTTAGTTTGTCGTTTGAGGGCTTTTAGGCATTCACCAACAAACCGATTTTGACATGTCATAGTCAACGTTTCTTCATTCTAATCAAGTAATTAGAGCTTGAAAGCTCTCTTAAGTTTGTTATCTCTTTTATATAATCATTTAATATTTTTCTATGAATTATATTCTCATTGAATAATTCACAGTTCACTTAAGTCTATTATGATTTTTTCGTCTGAAGCTTTCATCCAAGGTATTATTAGCATTTAGCGTTAACAATTTATAATACGAGTATATCTCTTCATTTATGCATTGACTCACAACGAGGTCTGTAATTTCAATCCACGTATGTTTTAACTCCTACCAATTATATCTTGTTTTTATGTTGTTTGATATAGTTAATAATTTCTAGTTAAATGAACGTCAGATAATTATACTTGTAAATGTTTGAAAATAATTTCGTTTTTGTATTACATCCCGATTTTAAACCCGTGAAAATCAACAAACGATTTAAAAATAACAGCGAAAAACATCAAATTAAAACATTGGTAAAAAATGTTTCGCATCGGTGACGTTAAGATGGATAAAAATTATAATCAGGATTTAAAAAAAGCCTTTCGATAATTGAATGAATAAACCAATGGATTTGATGTTAATACGTTTGTCTTTTAACCACATATTAGTACAAAGCTCATATTTGTACTGTTTTTTAATTATTTATTTTAAAGTTGTAAGTCGCAAATGTTTTCAAAGAATTTTTGTAAAGTATTTAGGTTGAATTAAACAAGTTTTTCTAAAATTGTTTTAGGTATTTAGACCATGGTAGATAATTTTTGCACAGGAAAAAAATAATAGTAGGATGAAACCCATTGGAAAAGGAAGAGAATATAACAAAAATGAAAGGAAAAATAAATTACGTTCGATTTGAGGTGGGGAAGTGAAAGGGAGGGGGGATTAAGGGTAGAAACGGTTTATCTCGATTTCCGACAAACTACAAGTCCTCTATGGAAAAAAGTTAAAAGGCAAAGTTGTAGATAATAAGTAGATCTACAACTTTTGCACTAATACTTTTTTTTAACATAACCTCGAAATTTATGTGAAAAATTCAAATTACCAAGCTTTTGGTTTTTAATTTTTATATATTCTCGTATATTTTTTAAAAGTCGGTGAGCTTTTTGTTCATTTAAACCTCTACTTTCTGATGATGGTTCCAAAAACTAAAGTGTTAATTTTAATAAATTTTTCAAATGTGTCTTATGTACAATGTTTAGCAATTAATTAAAATGTACACTTTAATTATTGGATTTTCTGAGAACATTTAGCATTGTAATGTATATATTTTTGCACCATCAGATAGTAGAGGTTTCAATGAATAAAAAGCTCACCGACTTTTTTTTAAAATTCAGATGTTCAGACGTGAGAATTTTTATTATATACTAGAAAATATAAAAATTAAAAACCAAAAACTTGGTAATTTGAAGTTTTCACATAAATTTTGAGGTCATGTGAAAAAAGTGTTATTATAAAAATTGTAGATCTAGTTACTATCTACAACTTTGCCTCTTAACTTTTTTTCATAGGACTTGTAGTTTTGTCGGGAATTAAGATAAACTGTTTCCTCCTTTTACCCCCCTCCCCCCCTCCACTTCCACAACTTAGATCGAACGTAATTTATTTTTCTTTTCATTTTTGTTATATTCTCTTCTTTTTCTAATGAGTTTCACCCTATTATAATTTTTTTCACTTTTTACCATTTTCAAAGGCTAAAAACACTGGTCTAATTGGCCTAACCAAATGCTGGTTTCTTGTAATAAAAGAAAGATTCTTCGTTTTACACTCTTTATTTTAACTTGCCTACGATGTGCCACGTAAATCTGGCGACGGCAAATTAACCCATTTTTCGTGATCGGATCGAGCTGAAGTTTAGCAGGTAGATTCGTTGTCGATGACAATGCATTCTATTTAAATTTTAGCTCGGGGAATGTAGTATAATTTGTAAAAAAAAACAATTTACCCATCCCTATGGAGAAATGCCGCTTAACCTTGGAAATTTACACTTATACCTTATAGAGAGAGTGTTGAAAACTTTGTTTTTATGGATTAATTTGGTACAATTATAAATATATAAGATAATAGTAAAAGTTTTTTTCGAGTTTTGTGTGGTTGAAAATATTTTTAGCTTTAATTTTAGGGGTAGTTGTGGAAGTTCGATTAATAGCGTAGTAACTAAATTATCGATAGTGATACTAAGTTCGAATTCCGAAATCTTCAGGATGTTTGTTTTGGGTTCCCGGATTCAACGATGGCTATTGGCCATAGCAAAAGCGTATAATTTGCTTCACTCGAATGTTTAGAATAAATTTCCAAATCTTATTGGAAATCGCCAAATGTAGTGTTTAAAGCAGAATGCACATTTTTGCAACGTTTGATGATGAATGACGAAAGAATTTTCAGTCAATTTGGATCGTTACAAACAAATGTTTTTCGTTTGTTTTGATTAGGAAATCATAAGTCAAATAGCTAGAGATGTTTGGAAATACAATATACATTATGTTTGAAATGACTTGGATATGAAATTACTTGTGAAAACAATGCTTGACTTGATCTGGCATTTGAATTTTAATATTTGACCTGAGTTTGACTTGATTTCAAGTCAAATTTAGGTCAAGTGACTCTGAGATAAAGTCAGGAAGTGAATCTTTAGTCTTGATCTTGTGGCGACTAGAAATAGAATTCGAACATGCAGTGATACCTCTCGCAATTGCCCTGACGAAACGACGTTATATACTTTAAGCAATTAAATTAAAATCCGGCCAATCTAATTGTATATATTATGTGTAAATAAATGTGGGTACCCCTCCCACCATACAATCTTAAAGTGAAGATACAAATCTGAAAAATATGTGGTTTCAACAAAATGGTGCCACATTTCACATCATATGAAGTAATGATCTTTATTTTCACTTGATAAATCGAACCGAGAAGTTTTTTTTTGGTTTATTTAAGGTCGCATAACTACTAAGGTCATTAGCGACCGTCGAATCCGAAAACTCAGAAAAAACATCTTAGGCTTTCATTGGGATTCGAACCCAGGACCACTGACGTATAAAGCAACTATCTAGTCCACCACGCCACTAAGTGACCTCCGAGAGAGTTGTTGTATTTAAAATAGTAAAAATTTACAGGTTATCTTCAAAACACCATTGTGGAAAAATATAATATTTGTTGCAAATTTTTGAAAATGATTTATATTACGTCATCTCTCATTATTACAAAATGTAATTCTTGTTTAGTTGAGCTTCAACCAGGTGGTATTGCATTTTACATAACAACAGTTTCGGTTAGAGATTTCCTGCTTGACTTGGTTTTCAAGCTTTTGCACTTAAATTTAATTTAAAATCAAGTCAAAAACTAATATTAGAGTATCAAGTTAAGCACTGACACCGCAAGATCTTTTATTTTCGAGTCAGAATATCAACCGCACCCATATGAGGGGGGGGGTACCTATTGGTTTTTATGGGTCTCTGAATGGTAGCTCCAGAAATGAGACGCGATTCAGCCTTTGGTGGTGGTTTGAGTTTTGTAGGAGGTTGACAGCCCAATATAGTTAAGGTGGTCATCTTGTTTCTTTAAGTATTTCGATTGTATCTGCTGCCATGATTGCTAACGAACCAGGTCATAGACTTCAAGGTTTTAGACTGGAATTCTGAAATGAGGTGACCTTAGAGTTACAGGCAGCTTTTCACAGCTGTATTTCATACGTCCAGATAGTTCTGATTATGGACTAAATTGTAGCCAATTTTTCGTTTAGGGACAGTTTAGAAGCAAAATTCCCTTCATATTTTGTTTTAAGTTAAAAATATTAATCTGGAACGTATATGGTTTCAACAAGACGGCTTCACATTTCTCATCACATGATCATCATTTTTAATTAAAAATATGCAGTTTTTTGCACTCCTTCTTATTAAACTATTTCCAAATCGACAGGTTGCTTAACATAAATTTAATAGTCGCATAAAACTTCTGGGATCACACAATGAATAATTAAAAAAACATTTTTAGGTCAACATATTGCTTCTATCATTGACGAGTCGTAGCAATTTTCATTAAGAAAACGTAACGTGCAAATTTCCCCGGATATTGTCGTGTCTGTATTCGTGTGAAAAACCCAAGCGTATCTCACACGCCGGCTGCCAATACGAGGAAGAATTAAGCTCAAAGAAAGCTCGTTTGTCCTTGGCTTCTTCCGCGTAACTTCTCTCTGAGAACCATAAATGAATTTTAATTTAATGAATCCTTCTCTTGTTCGTGTCGTCGTGTGCTACTACGAACGTGTTATTTCCCATGTTAATGTTATTATTAAATTCCTGCAGGTTATTTTTACTGTTCTATTCCTATTGCATTATATACAATGTTGTATCGGTGTATATAAGAAATCGACAAAGAGATAATTTCCTTGCACTAATTTGAATGTAATAGGAATTTTCATCACTCAAGCTTTTCACTTGCTTTGATATTGAATTACATTAAAAATTACTCAACTTTGTAAACCACATCATGATAAAAATGTTATTTCATCAAAAGCTTCTAAAAATTTAATCAGACTAAAAACATCCAAACAAATTTTAATATAATTTACATCTTATGAGACTTTAAAAAAAAAAAAAAAAATTGTTACCGTCTCATTAATTACTTTTACCAACTTGAATGGATTCAATGGCTTCTCGAAAACAAACCGCAAGTGTAAATCAGATGATTAAAGTGACAGACCTCGAGCTTTGTAAAAAGTGCGGGAACGAGTTAAAAAATAATGCTAAAAGTAACGCACTTTTCAAGATTAAAAACGAAGATACGAAGAACATTTTTCCACTTTGTCACTTTCAATTAACCCGCCATTCATCGTGAAAACCCGTAGGATGAGTGGGTGAACATAAAAAACCAAATGGGACAAATTAAAGATAATTTTCAGAAAAAAAGTCAACTTTAGTTTTAATTTAAAGCTGCTTTTTTCGACTCTCTAAATTTGCATATATTTAATAATACTGGATTTCTACGTTTTAAAGCCTCGTAAATAATTTAAATGGTCACAGATTTTTCCATTTAAAAATCTGTACAGTAGTTCCATTATAAATACAATTTAATATAAGCCATATTGATTGGTTATTTCAACTAGTAAACTTTTCTAGAGGAAAAGTTTTTAAGTCTAAACTGCGACTTGACAAAGTTGAGAAAACAAATTTAGTTTGGTATACGTTTCACGTGGCTTGTCGCCATACAGTTTTCATTTCCGCAACGAAAATATTTGTGCTGGAAAAATGTTTCCCATGTCTTCGAGCGAAACTAGTGATGCAATATTTGTTAGTTTTCTTGTCGATATACACGACAAGATATTTTGTTGAGGTTTGGACGGTTTTTTTACCCGCTCGCTTTGCTGATTGAATTTAGTTGATTGATTAATAGATTCCTTACCTTCATAGCGAAATATAAATTAATCTATTTTGACATAAAAAGATGACAAATACTTCCATACTTTAGATCAGTGATTCCCAAACTATGTATCGCGGCACACTAGTGTGTTAAAGTTTCACTTCTACTATGTGTCCCAGCACACAAATAGTTATTTTTTTGTTAGAGGATATTTTGTCTGAGGGCTTTTTGTCTGAGGATTTTCTGTCTAAGGATATTTTGTCATGGGGATATTTTTTCCGGGGATCAAAACGCATGGAACTAGCCGGGTATCTCGTTTTTTTTCCTTCGCTGAATTTTTGCATTCTATTCAAATATTGAAATCAGTGAATTAAGTAAGTAAATTCATACATTTATTTAATTGTGTCGTGGGACCAAAAAAGTTTGGGAATCACTGTTTTAGATCCAACGTAAGTTTATCAAAATTCTTTAAAACTATTTTTTTAGGAAGAGATGTTAACTATCTCACAGGTTCTATACGATTTTAACTATAAAAAGTCATACTAAATGTCATTTATGTAAAACCGTTCAGCTATTTAAGTAGAAAAGATAAGGAGCCATCCTGCAAGAGTCGTACCTTTTTTAGGATAAATGGTAGATATTCAATAACTTAGATCTGAGATATCTTTAACAAAATTTCATTGAAATTCGTTCCGTTAAGTAACTATTAATTACTTCAAAATTTGGTAATACGTTTATTTCTAATTAATATCTTCGACAATAAACAATAACAGAGAAATTCAGTTTTTGAAGTTATACTTCTTTAGGCGCGTTATGAAAAAATGATGAGAATGAAATTTTTATATGAACAGCCATCTTGAGACAAAAATTAACAAAATGAAGTCAGCCGCAAAACCACTAGGTTTCTTGGCGCGCGTTATTTAAATTTTTGTTGTATTTATTTACTTATTTATTTATTTTTATATTTAAATTAAAAATAATTATATATACAAATGACACATATTATTAAAAAATAAGTTATTACTTTTCTCGAATTTTGCAGTAGCTGTGATGAAAATGACGTCTGCATTTCATGTATATTCTTAGTTATCACGAAATCTGGGATTCTGAAATGATTCAACCATCTTAGAATAATAATTTAGTAAACCAAGATAAGAATAAAATTAAGACATTTACTTTGAAAAGTAGCTACTTACTTTATTTTGCAATTTCTATGATGCTTCGTTTTCATGACATGTATGAATTGTTAACCAGAAAAATGATCCTCACAAATTTTATAAACGTCTGGCAGCTTTCCTTGGACATTATTTATTGATATAAATTAAAATATTATTCTCTTAATTTTATTTTTAATAATTATATCTTTAAATATATATATTATTATTATTATTATTATTATTATTATTATTATTATTATTATTATTAAATATTAATTTACAATTTTTTAAAATTGATTATTTGAATGTAATTAATAAAAACTAATTTTTAATTATGCCAAAGAAGTATAACTTCTCACGCGCGTACATAAGTACACACAACCACTTTTTTTTTAAATTTAATTTTTAATTTTTTTGGGTGATAAATTGAAATTTATTTTTATTTTCCAGTAAGTCCTTCAGGTCAGGCCTTCTGGAGGAAAATGCGTTTAAATGTAATTTCACAAACTTTAACGGAACTTCTTTTAAATACACGGTTCCTGTAGGATTCAATTGTTATGCTATCCTATGGGAACCATGGATGATTCCGGCATATGAAGCAATCTATATCATTCTTTGCCTCGTTAACTACCACATGAAAACGATTGTACCTAAATTATATCAAAATTTGAGCTCAATTAATGTAGAATTTTTCTAGTTTTGTCCTAGAAAAAGAGCAACATAATATTTTTACATATATATAAGAAGAAGATATCAATAAAACAGTCACTACGTACGCCATACAAAATAGCCAGCCGTTCTGCCAACGCTTTTTTAATCTTTTATTAATATCTTTTAAGATGTTCATTTTGATGATACGCTGTAAAGGGCAATTATGATCTACATGAAATGCACAACGTATCTAATGTCTTTAATTTGATCAGAAATAATACTGTTTTGTTTAAAATAACTTGGTTAATAACCAATATTTTTTTTGTAATATGTAAAAGATAAAAAAGGTTCCTGTGGGTTATCCTTAGGAGGTAGACATTTTCCGTCGCGGACTTTTTTATCAATCTTTTTAAGATACACAATTTCGCCACATATTAGTTTGATCTATCTCGTAAGGTTTAGCCAGCGTTTGCAATGTAAGTGCACAAAAATATGTTGGTTATGACATCACATTACAAATTTTTAAATTTCCCGACTTTTCTCTGCTATAATATGCATGTTTTAAAACTACAAACCTTCCTCTTGAATCACTCTATCAATTACTGAAAACTGCATTAAAATCCGTTTTGTAGTTTAAAAGATCTAAGGGAACAGACAGCGGGAGCGACTTTGTTTTATACTTTGTAAAGATATGAAACTTAACTAAATAAGTTGTTAAATAATTTGATAATAATTGGTCAAATACTTTCAGTAATTAGTCGTCATTTAGTAAGACTTCAAAGCGATTTAAAACTTGGATATCATTTTTATAAAATTATAGTTTGAGATACTGATACTGATCTGTTGTTTCACAATCAAACGAATAAAACTTGATTGTACCACATCATAAGTATTATGGTTTGTTTGCTCGCTCATAACACTTAAATTTTATCCGAACCGGATGTTTGTTCAATGCTTTTAAACTTGCAATTCATGATGCTTTTAAACGAATTTTATTTATTTAAACTGTAGCATTCAAATCGAAACGAACCGTTGTTAATTTTCATCGATAATGCTTTTGGGTTTTATGTCCCCATCAACAAATCGCTAGAGGTCAATAATCGTTGTCTTAATAATCTTAAGAACGTTCCCATTTCTTGGAGAATTGCGGAAGATTAAAGGCATTGAGGCTAAGTGCTTTAGTATGTCTTTGCTACGATTAACAAACACATAAACATCTCTCGTCGTATCAGATTCAAGTAGAAACATATACAATAGTAATAAAAAAAAAATTAAAAAAAAAAAACTTTGAGACCTCTGTTTGTGAATTACTCTCTACTTGACTCATTTCTTATGCGTTATTTAAACGTAACGTGCTCTCCCAGACTCTTGAAGCTCTCTCGAGGCGTTCACATAAAAGATGCAGGGTGTCAGTGAAATGATGTTAAACGGATTTTCATTAAGAAAAATTCACAATTTTTATGAGTGGAAGATTCGTTTTGCTTTCTTTCGCATTCATCGTTTGCGAGAGTGTTTTCGAATGGTATACACATAATTTATATAATAGGGAAAACGAAACGGGGTATTTTCCACTGTTGAAATCATCGTCTCTTTGATACTTGAAATCTGCTTGAAGCAAACGGATAATCACTTCGCAAGAAATTATTGATTTGTAACGGTCGTAAATTATTATTGGTATAGAACTTAAAACCAGAATTTTTTCAAGGAATTTTAAGCGTTTATTAAGGAAAAACTTGTACAGTGATATTATTTAAAGTATTTTTTTTATGGTCGCTTCAACATCTATGGTCAAATTGCGACGTATAACATGTTTTGTCATATGTAACATATCTCACTGGTTGGCATTTCTTTAGTGTTCCGGTATATTTCCGTCAACTTTAAAAACTTCAGTAGTTTTTTACATTTAGAGCTAGTAGCGAAGATTGCTTGAAGGTGAAGCGCATTTCTTGATAGACTGAACTGTAAGAATTGAAAAATAATGTGCTGGGCTGTTAAGGTTTCACCGCAACAGCTTGGTGGTTCTCCTCCCTCTATATAGTAAGAGTGGGTGACTCGCATGTGTCCCACAGCCAGTCTGATGATAAGTACTTGGTCACTTCTAGTTTGGGCATATTTCCAGATTACAGGAAGTTTGTCGATAGCTTAGTAATTGTGCTTGGATCATCTGTATGAGTGGGTCATCGGTACGTTTGTTTAGTACATTTTGTATTACAGATTTAGATTCAGAAAGAATCGGGTGTTTAGTTCCTTGCTCAGCAACATCTATCGCTTTTAGTGCCTATTCAAAGTATTGTTTATCGGAAGTTACAACTTTTCCCTATCTTTCTGGCAATTTAGGAATACCATCCTAAACCATTCCAACCTTTTTTTGATGCCTTGGACTGAAGTGAAGACCTATTCCAGACAGTGCATTTTGCATCGATCGAAACAAATGGTAGTGGGACTACGTCTGGATATGGTGTGTGGGGCAGAACTTTTCATCCACTCTATTCCAAAAAGTTTTTGACGTGTTGAGCAAGATGTGGCCGAACATTGTCATTTGCTGTAAAATCAATGCCTCGTGTCTGGTCTTCCATTCTGATTATTTTCCCTTCCAATGCTTCCTTTAAACGAAGCAACCGATACAGCTTTCCAGTAACAATTTCACTAGGTTTTAAAAGCTCATAATACACAACTCCATTTTTCTGGTCTCACCAAATACAGAGCATTATTTTGTCAGCGTGAATATTATTCTTCTTCGATATCGAAGTGGCTGGTTGGTCGAGCTTCACATATAAGGTTTGTTCGCGGATCTCATACTGAACCGATAACGAATTATTTCAAGTGGATTTAGGTAAATCGCCAAACCCATACCCGCTTATGAACTGATTACGGGTTATTTCTCCGTGAACGAGTTTGAAAATGTTCGTAAGTAAGACGAAGATTAACGAGAACCCACGAAAATTGTTAATTGAATTTAACGTTGATAGCAAAGGATAGAAAAACTAGCCATTTTTTATCAAACTGCGCATGAGTAAGAGAATCGAATTTTTCGTTCTTAAAAAACCCCGAGAATCGCTAGATCCAAAGTCCCGTTTCGCTATCTTTCTCTATCAACGTTAAATGCAATTAACAATTTTCGTGGGTTCTCGTTAATCCTCGTCTTACTTCCGAACATTTTCAAACTCATTCACGGAGAAATAACCCTTAATCAGTTCATAAGCGTGTATGGGCTTGGCGATTATCCTAAATCCACTTGGACTGATTCGTTATCGGTTCAGTATGAGATCCGCGAACAAACCTTTAATTTTTTGAGCTTCAGGTTATTGTAATGAATCCATTTTTTGTCACCAGTAATTGCAATTCGATTTAAAACGACTTTTTTATGACCCTGAAGCAGCATTTAAGACATGCAAATTTACCTTTCCACGCCTCTTAGCTTCAACTCGTATAAAGTACTCCATTTCGTAGTTTTTAGATGAATCTCAAAGCCTTTATGCGGTTGGAAATGGCTGATTTAGGCACGCTTAATGATTCACTAAGCTCTTCTTGTGTTTAGCATGGGTCCTGGTCGAGTAACTCTTCCACTTTTTCATGTTCAAACTTTTTCAGCTGTCCAGGTCGTTCTTTATCTTTTATGTCAAAATCGCTATTTTTACAACTTTGGCATCCACTAGAAACACTGCGCAAACGATGACTTTTGGCTGCAGTTTTCTTTGCAAAAAAGGTGACTTAGCAAAATTTATCGCAAATTCTGTTATTTCGCCAATTTTCGAAATTTTTTATAATTAAAAAAGTTATAATACGCACATGCAAATTCAATACTGTTGACTAATTTGGACAGTTTATTAATATAGTTTCAACAGGTCAATGTTTTGCTATATTACGTATAACTTACTTAAGTATTGACGAATCGTGGCAAATTCCGAATGTTTAGTTATATAGACCAATATTAAATATAGAAATGAGTGTGTGTGTATTTAATGAGGGTGAGAATTTGTGCAAAAGATAAATTGCACGGGAAATTTATGATGCTTTCCCGGGGCTTCTTTGAAGGGAAAACAAGGGAAATTAATAGACTTGGAAATTGGATTTTAGATGGATTTCAATTTTATACAAAATTTTTGATTTTCATATGAAATGTTTTGAGCATGTTTATTCAAAATAAATGGTGGCTCGTGACAAAAACTTTTAGGAGACGTAAATTTTTTATTTATATAACAATATTTTCTGATAAAATTGTTTTTTGATGGATTATTTTAACCCTTATTGTCTATAATTTAATTTAGAGTTTTATGTTTAAAAATAGTGTAGTAGGTACAGATTTTATATGATATAATTCGCCAGAAGTCATTTTTAGGCATAAATTACATCAATGATCTAATAAAAAAATTGGTTGTCTGTAAAGTCGGTTTACGGATGATAGTTTTACGTGATAACGTCTGAGGTTAGGTGTCAGTTTTTCGAATCACAATTCTCTGAACCCCAATTTTTTGAATCACAATTTTTCGAATCACAATTTTTCGAAACACAATTTTTCAAATGCACAATTTTTTGAAAGAACAATTTTTCGAAAAATTAATAATAAATAATTTTAGGGACTGAAATAATTAGAATAAATTTAGTTTTATGTGCCAGTTTACACAAAACAAATGTAATTGAAAAAAAAAACTTTTATTTAGTAAATAAAATTTAATATTTTTTTTGGACATTTTAACATATATTTACTAAACAAAAAACCATGTAATTTACCTTTGTAAATAGGTACCTATAAGTTATAGTTTACAGATTGTTCATTTTTGGTAAGATTAGCGTGGCGCTTAGAGAATTTGAAATCGCTCAACGTTATGCTTTTGTGTACCATAGAAATCGATACATTTTGACGTCAGCATGAGGTTTAAGCAAGCCATTTGCAAAATTCAAGGTATAAGTAACTATGGGAACTTAGATGGTCCAATTTGAACACTCAATATTTTTTATTTGCGAACACGTTTTCAGTATTAAACTTCCATTGAGTGATAATAATTTTAATTTTTCTGCAATTCAAAGGACACATATTTTATAACCATCACAAATAACACAAAATTTCAAGAATAAAACACAAAAAACACCATAAAATTAATGAAATTCTAACGAGTTTGAACTCAAGTAATATGAAAAATATAATAGGCAAAATAAACAATCCTTAGATACCACGTATTTTAAAGATGACTATAGATTTTAAAAATATTCTATAAATTTAAAATGCTCTAATAATGCAGGATCTGTATTCATAAAGATTTTCAATGAATTCTGAAAACTCATAGATATTTGCAGCATAATTTTTATGTTAAAACATTTAATTTTGTGTAAAACTTCGTTGTGTCAGGAAGTGCACATTCAGTCAAATAATGAAATTCGGATGACTACAATTTCTTTTGTTGGGGGCTCCGCCAAACTCTCGCCAGAGGCCCCCCCTGGACCTCTTTGGCATTTGTAGTAGGAAATTGTTGAATGAATTTATATGAATTAACTTAAAATAAATGACAGGTCCCATAGTTACGTCTTAATTGACAGATTTATCAAAATCATTTCCCATAAGAAAAAGGCGTCTTGAAATCCGGTTATTATTGAAAACGAAGCGAAAACTCGCAAATTAGTACTCTTCATTTTCGTTTTCTTTTGACTTGTTTTATCAGAAACCGTCGTCAATTCATGGTGCCACGCTAACCTTACTCTCCCCTTCATTTTAAGTAGTACATTATCGCTATTTCCAGAACGAAAAGAGATACAGAAATTGTAAAAAGTGAAAAAAAAAGTTATATGTACTGACACATTTATGTACCTATTTAATTTACCCTACCCGTCGAGGTTGATTTACACTGATTTTTGTTCAAAAACACCAACTCTACCAGTAGAAGTTGATTTAGACTGCATTATTTTGGAAAATTGTTTTTTCGAAAAATTGCGTTTCGAAAAATTGTGATTCGAAAAACTGGTCGGACACCATAAAGAACACCTAATTGATGAAAAATTGCGTACTTTTATGAATTGAATTATTATCACCGAATTATCATTACTTTGTATAATACAAAGGAGTTAATTGAAAGTTAACAATTTTTTCAAAATGAAATCAGACTGAAAATTATGGAGGAAAAATCAAATAAATCTTATTAAGTAAATTGTAAAAGAAAAACACAAAACACGTTGTCTGAGGTAAGGGCACTAACTATCGATATATCAAAATATCGATAGTTGATATTTATTTCTGGATATCAAATTCGATATTTTTTTAAGAGCTTTAATATTATAGTTTATAATAATTATAATTTATTTCACTTATAGTTATTGACAATTTTTCAAGTAATCACGTTTTGAGATGAAAATATCGATATATCGAAGTATCGATATTTTTTACTCTGTATCTATCGATATTGCTTGTAAATATCGATACGATATATATCGATATATTTTTTACATTTGCCCATCTCTACGTTGCCTAGGATTCAACAATAATATCGTGCCTCTCTATCACTTGTATCGCGTTCTCGCTTCCACGCACAGGTTCAAATGTTGGTAACGTAACAAAATAGCCGAAATTTTTCAGACTTGTTGTCGTAGTTCATCAATTTATAAAACGTTATCACGTCAAAAAGTATTTCTATAAAATATATAATTATAATATGTTATATAAAGACATTCATGATGCCTGTTTTTATAGTTTACTTATTTTAAATTACTGGTAAATTCTATCGCATAAAATCCGCTAGGGTACTTGTTAACACAGAATTAACTGCTGAAAGTTAACTTTTTAATTTTTTTGAGTCATAAATCATATCACGACTAAAGTCTAAACGTTGATCAATTCTTTCTTAGATTGAAGATCTTAAGTCTAGGATTCCACAGGGATCGAACACAGTACCCTTTGGCACACGAAGCCGAGGGAGCAATTGCTCTAAACCACTGGCTTAGGACCTGGGACTAACCTGGTCTAGAACGTTTCATAATTTGGTCCGATAACAAGAGATACAAATGCTTACGTATATGCTTTTCACGTAACATTACTGTTATCAAATTGTCTATACGTCACAATTTTAAAATATACACACTTTCATGTAGATACATTGACTTTCAACTTGAAAAAAACTTAACTTAACACTTGACTTCATACCAAATATTTTGTGGTAAATTTTATTCTTATATCTTTTTTAAAATTTAAGGTTTAAAACCTTGAATTGTCCCCAACCTTCTTTATTTTACGAAAAATTAACGGGCATATTATTATTAATAACAAACATTTTTCCTTGGTCCCACATATTTTTATGTACGTAAGCTCAATAAAACGCGAGAAAATTTCACAAAACAAATAATGAATTGTTTGTGTATGTTTTTCAACCCTTTCGTTTTGAAATGGGGGAAATGAAAATAATAAAAATGTCATTGCGTGCGAGAAAAAAATTAATATTTTATTTTCGTTTTTCTTGATGGCATTTCTAATTGGTATCCGGTTATAAGTTTAGAAAAATAACATTAAATTGAAATATTGATTTAAAAAACAGGACGAAAAAAAGAGCCGTGAACGAGAAAAAGTTTTCCAAAGACTTTGTGCTGATTTCAAGTTTTGGAGAAAAAAGGTCGCACAAGAGGTGGAAAGTTTTGGTTGTTTATAAATCTTTTTCTCGAAAACTTTGGCAATAATATTCTTTATTATCTCGGATTTGGAAAACTTAATTTTACACTTTTGCTTTTCGTTTCTTTTTTTTCCCCGAAATTAATGAGTAAATGAGACCAAGTTAAAATTAGGTGTGATAAAAAAGTTTACGATTTTGTTTTTTTTTCAATCATTTAATCGTAAAGTTGGTCGTTAACGAAAAGATTTAGTGATTAAAAAAAAATTATTTAATATTTTGGTGTTAAAAAAAATATTAAATAAACTTTTTTTTTCAGATTGCAGATTATCGCCTCAACATATAAGGTAAGAAAACTTTTTATTTAAATGATATTGAAGGTTTTTACTAATAAAAACTTCGATAAAACTTCCATCAAACCTACATCAAAGACAATTATTTCAAATTTAGATTTTCGAGCATACCATAAATCATAATAAATGCTCCCACTAATTTTATAGTATTTGTCAAGGCCTTACAAAATTGATTTTTTCATAACTAATTACAATCCCTCATTTCACCATCTATCCACCCAAACATTTGGGTATGAAATTTACTTTGATTTCCCCCCGAATGTTCACAAAGCCTCGACCTATATCAAAGATTAATTTAATAGACCTTTCATCTTTCGTTAGAACAATAAATGTAAAATAGATTTTATCATTTCATTTCTGTGCTGGAAGAAAAAAAAACTCTTTGAGCTGTATGAAATAAAAAAATTCATAAAATTTTGTTGGAAAAAGTATGGAGGAAACAATTCAAGCTTTGTTTATTTGAGCATGAAATTACTGTCGTTCGTTAGCGAGAGATATTAAGCTCATTTGTTGGTGAGATTTATTGAAAAAGTGGGAACATTTACTATTATAACTATAGACAATGTGAGTTTTAGTGAAGAAAATATTATTAAATTTTTTCTTTACAAGTTTTCATAATTGAAATCTATACTGTGTTAAAATTATAAAGACAAAATGTGCATTCTGTTTGTATGTAGAGGATAATTTTTGGAACCACTGCATCTATTTCAAAAGTTCTTTCACCATTTAAAACATAAATTATTCTTAATGGACATAGGCTGTATATAATATAAATATGTGTCTGTTCTAGTATCTACCCGTGACTTTGCTCACGTAAAATTAAAAAAGAAAAGGTTAACACAGTTTAGACTTAAGAAAATAAAACTATGAAAAAAGAAGCTACAAATTTAGCTTTCTGCAAACAGAACAGCTTTCGTGAATTTTAATTAAAAAAAATGTAACCTATGAAATACGTTAGGTATAAATAGTTTATAAGTATAGGATAGTTTAGGAGTAAAACTTTAAAAAATGCCAAACTTTCAACTCCCTCTTTAGTCACATAGGAATGAACTCTCGAAAAAACTTGGATTGTCCTTCCTTCGTGTAAGTCACAGTTACTATCAGGTATAACACTTTCTATTTTTATTTCCATCTTCAGTGGTTTAAGTAAGATTCTGGAAAGTTGTCAAAATATTCATTTACTACCTTTTCAACTACTTCGTTAGTAGTACTTTGCGCGGGAGTAGTGGACGGAGAACCATGGGGGCGCATCTCAGCGCCGCTTGGGGACTCGGCCATTATTTTTCAAGCGATAGATATGGGCTATAGGAATAGGAACATACATATTCTCTCTGACAGTCAGGCAGCGCTAAGAGCGATTGTCAATACGGTGATTAGCTCAAAGCTGGTGCTGGAGTGTCGGCAACTCCTGGAGGACCTGGCAAAGCACAACCGAGTCAAACTTGGTTGGGTGCCGGGGCATAAGGGAGTTGAGGGAAATGAAGAAACTGATGCTTGCGCAAGGGCTGGTTCGATGACCCCACTAATGGGCCCAGAGCCTGGAGTGGGGATCACCAAATCTGTTGTCAAAAGGGCGATGAAACTCCTACTGGCATTAAATTCCTGGCCAGAAGCACAGCAAAAGATAGGGAGAATCTACCCCTCACTCACAGCTAAGGTCTTACGGCTGGGAAGGAACCAACTCAGGACAATAACAGGACTGATAACCGGACACTGTGGACTGAGAAAGCATCTGCAGACTATTGGGGTGTCTCAACGAGATCTCAATTGCAGATTGTGTGGGGAAGGGGAAGGAAACGTGACCCATGTCATTTTTGACTGCAAAGCCCTCACAAATTGGCGACACCTGTATGGGATAGATGACGCCCAAACAGGCTCAAATCGCGCGAGCTTAGTACAGGGACTGCTTCTGCTAGGCAGAATGCTGAACCTGGAATGAACAGGGATCCTTGCATAGCAGGGATGAATGTTCAGATTCAGGAGTACAATAAGCCTTAGACTGCAGTGCGGAGGGAACGAGCCCCAACCTGGCTTTCTGCTAACAGGGGGAAAAAAAAACTTCGTTAGATGAAAAGCGCTTTCCAGAAATATTTATTTTCAATTTTGGGAAAAGGTGAAAGTTTGATGGAGCCAAGTCTAGAGAATAGAGGGAATGGCAAAATAAATCGTACCCTAAATCCCGCAGTTTTCCTATCACCAACGCCCCCTTGTGAACGGTTGCATTGTCCTGGTGGAAGATGATTTTTTTCTTATTCAAGCCAGGCATTTTTTTCTGAATTTTGGCGTCCTATTGGTCAAGAAGATTTGCGTAATATTTGCCCTTAATTGTTTTGCTCTTTTGCAAGTATAGGTATACTTGATTAACAGGATCTCTTTCACATCTGGGGGGCTAGTTTTAGGGGCTCCTAGTTTTCAAGTTTGTTTATGGTCGCAATTGAGCAAATACGGCACCCAACTCGCACAGAGCTTTTGCATCCCGAATTCTTTATGCAAGATATTTTGCACGCTTTCTTACGAAACCCCCACAACCTTAGCAAGCTTCCGGGCCTTCATTCACCTATAGCCTAGCAATGTGTCGTGGACTTTTTCAATTGTTTCCTGTATTGTTGCAGTTTTTGGCTGTCATTCACGTGGGTCATGTTCGAGGGACGTACGACCACGTTTAAATTTTACTGCCCACTTTTCAACAGTTGAAAAGGAAGGAACAGAGTAAACTCCCTGACACTTTTGTCAACTTGGGATGAATTTCCGTAGGGGATAAACCAGCCAAAACGAAAAATGTTATCACCGATAATCAATTTTATCCGTTTTAACGCAACGAACGCACGGTTTCAAATTAAAAAAAATTCTTTTACACAAACTACTCAAGAGAAAGAGTTGAGACTCATCATACGAACTAATGACATGTCAGGTTTGTTTCACTTGACCATTTGATGATGTTGAAACACGTCCATCGAATGACAAAGAGTAAGACACATTAACCAAGAGACAAGAGTGAGTGAAAATCATGAAGCAAGGGTTTCGCCCTAATTTAAAACTGGTTTTCGCGGTGTTTAAACACCTCCAAATCAGTGCCTGGGCGAGCTATTGTCATAAAAATGTACGTTCATAGATCGGCTCTCGGCCTGGTGCGGCCAAACGGCTGAGGCCTGGGGCGTTTCTTCACTCACTCTTGTCTCTTGGTCAGTGTGCCTTGCTCTTTGTCTTACGTGGACGTGTTTTGCTTCAACGTCTGGAACAAATCTAACATTTTTGATAATTGCATCCCCATTTCTATATCAGGCTGAGAACTTTTTACACCACCCTCTTAAAATCTTTAACGATGATGAAAATAATTTTCATAAGGTTCTAAATTTTAAATAAATTAATTAACATTGTGTAGTGTATGTATGTTACATATTTCCTTCATACCACCAACCAAGAAATTTCATAATTTCTGACTCCCAAGTGAAAATTTTGTGAAAGGCTCGAGGTAATCACGTCGCAACTGGGGCTTTTATTATTTTTCGTGAATGCATCCTGAAATAATAATCCAGCCATAATAAGTATTAGAGATAATCGTAACCCGAAAACCATTTACCTAAAAACAATGCAGTTAACTAATGGATGGTATTTGTGGACGAGAGGGAATTCTAGGTCATACAATAGCTGGCAGTCAATTTCATTAAGCACACACCCTAAGTCCTCAAGGGATTCGTCAGTCCTCAACTTATCTCGCTACTGTTGCAATATGAAACCAATATCGATTATATTGTAACGACATACCTTTGAGCAGCTATAAAATTTTATTTTTCTCAAAAAAAAAAAAATAATAACTAGGAAAATAAATTTTCGAATCAGTTGAGTTGGAGCTTTTTAAGAGCGGATGTTTATTTTAGAAGAATCCATAATGAAAATGTTGGAAAAATGCATCCATTTATATTCTAGGGTATTTTTATAAGTGATGCTGATGAAAATCGTTTGAAATTTGTGGTAAACGTTACGAACTCAATCGTTCGAAAAGTGTCTTTTCAAAAAGACTTATTTATAACGTTACACCATATTATTATTATACTAGCTGATACCCGCGACGTCGTCTGCGTAGGTTATTATGCTAAGAATATTTTAAAAATAATCGGAAAAAACATTTTTAAATATATGCCAAAAAATTACTCCTAAATTGCTGCTTAAGAATCCGCTATTACTCCAAGTGTATAGTTATTAGTTAATCAATAATTAATTTTTCAAAAATTTGTAAATTCAAAAATAAAAATTGCTGTATAATCCAAAATATTCAGTGTTTTAATTTTGTTTTTCAAAAAATTGTCCCTTAAATATTCTTTCCGGATCCGCAATTGCTCTAGGTGTATAGTAAATTAGTAATTCAATTTTCAAACTATTCATGTTTATAAGATCCAACGGCAGTTGATGACGTCATAGTACAACAATGCATGTATAAATAGTTAAAAATAATTAATTGTTAAAAATATTACAAAAATTTTACAAATTATTTGCGTAATGAAAAAAGCAGATAGAGACCTTAAAAAAATCAATTAAAAATTATTTTGGGTTTTATAGCAATTTTAATTTTTGAGTTTGAACATTTTTTAAAAATTAAGTATTAATCAATTAATAACTATGCACTTGGAGAAATTACGGATTCTGAGGGAACAATTTTTCTGTATATAGCTTTATTAAAAAAAAAAAAAAAAATCGCTAACTTAATTCTTTCTAGTTAAAAAATATATGCAATAGTAAAAGGGGGTGTTGAAATGTAATTTGATTATTGTTACGGTTGTAACTTAAAAATGTATTTCAAATCTGTATTTACAGTAAAATATAAAAATTCTAAAAGAGAATTATAAAAAAAACTACAAAATATATTTTTAAAACTGCCAAACAAATAAAAAATAAAATTCAAAAAATCTTTATTAATTTAATATCTCACTGAGCTGCATTAAGTCTACGCTCAAATATGAAATAATTAATAGGCAGTAGGAGGAGAAACATATTCTCTCCAGCCCATGCGCTTTAGATCGTTTGCTCCACTCTATCAAAACGATGAAAAATCCACCGCTTAACGCGTTCTGCTTAGAAAAATCGCAATTTTTAAAATCTTTAATTACTTTGTTTTTAATGAAAGTAACGTGATAATTCTTCTTTTAGATAAGAACCAAGTATATAAGAAGTAAAACAAACAAAAAATTGATTGAAATCTATCCAGTAGTTTTTGAGTTAAATGCGAACATTGGAGAAGAGCTATCATTTTATTTATATAGATTATCATTATTATTAGAATTATTTAAGTTATCACGTTAATGTTGAGGATTGAAAACTATTATTCCAAGTCTTAACCATCAATTAATGTTTTGAATTTTGATGGATATAAAGATGATTGTTTAAATAAGCAATCGATTTATGTTAACTAGGTTTCAATTTGTTGAGAAATAGTTAAACTTAGTGGAAATTATAGTGGAAATAAGTTCTTTTGAAAAGATTTTTCTCATTTGTACAACATACAAACAAGGCCAAAACGATGTCTTCCTACACCCCATCGCATTACTTCCTTATACCCATCACAGATCGCAACCTGCCGCTTGATAACGGGAGAAAAAGTCCGTCTTGTCGATTTTCCGCAGCACAAACTATCCACGAACGAGAAAGGTTGCTTTTAGAATTACAATGTAAATTTTATGGAAATGTAACGGTGACACGTACCTACCTCTCTCAATATACATATGGATGAATGTTTGTATACCTTCTTGCTACATACTACATACTACCAACAAAGTCTTTCTCGTAAGTGTGTTGTCGCTAGCATGTTTATATCTGAAAGAGCTCTGTTCAAACGGAACCGGCAAACCGAACACTGAATAAATGTGCATACAATTTTTCGAAAAACTTTCTCGAATATAAGTAAAATGTACAAAAACTCTTTCTGACGACATTCACGCGACATTATTTCATAAAAATGTTCCATTTGCGTTGGATGAACACTGAAAATATTGTCGATTGTCGGTTCACAGCACAACTGTACTACGTTCATAACGAAAATTAACGATAGATTCAATTTTTAGTTTAGAAATAAATTTTTTCCAGATGCAAAAATGAAAGTCAAACATTGTCAACGTTGTTTGTATCGTCACAACTAAATTGCGGTATTCTCTTGAAAAATAAAATGGGATAAATTTCCTTTTATTTTGGGCGCTCCCAACACCCACCGGGGGCTGCACCCACGGGAGCCCCGCTTCTAAGATAATTGCGAGCAGGTATCAAAACTTCGTAGTTCTGAAAATGACCACCTTCACAAAATGTATTTCCCATAAAAAATAACTTTGGAGTCGTGCTATTAAAATCTAATTTTTCTCAAAAACTGACCAAAAACTTTTGCTTTTCATTTTCGTTTTATTGTGGTGAGATCTATAATGTGGCGCCCGGGAAACAGCAGAAAGTCTAAGAACTGCATAAATAAAGGGTTGGAAATAGAGAATAACATTTTAATTTTTCTTACTAAACAATTCGATTCTTATGCTCTTTATTTCAGTTATTAACTGTGTTAGTTTGCATCCCAGAAAACTGGGCTGGGTACGTCCATGGATAGTTGATAATACCTTAATTAAATACTTTACTCATTACATTAGGTTAAAGTATTTATTAATTTAGTGTTTTAAAATAAAATAAACAGTGATTTTAGCTGATGTTTACTAACGTAAACCTGGTCCTTACAACGTTACGATATTTTGAAATTTAGCTTATATACTAACTTTTGATAAGGAAGGAGAACAGTAGTCGGAGTTAAAAGGCTGACGATTCAGGAATGAGAGCCATTAAGATTTTTTTAAGGGTAAAATGGCCAGATAACACATCTGGCCTCCAAAAGGAATTCCATGATTTTGGGAATTGGTTTATGATAGGTTATAAAACTATAGTCAGCTTCATAGTTAGAAGTTTGTAAGCCAAATTCAGGTGTGAAAACATTTAGTTTACAATAGGAATTTGAGGAATTGAAGGGTTAAATGGTCAATATGGAGTGAGTTGTTATATGATCCATACGCAAGGTTATTAGATTCATAAGGTATGCTCACTTGACTAGGCGGCGTTTTTTTGATCGCTGAAAATGACGTCACTGGTTTGTTGTTTCTGACAGAAACCAGTAGAGGCGTTAAAGGCCATTGGCTATCGTTGATTTGTGGGGGATTTCACCTGGTGGCTGCATTTGTTTGGCACTACTATATTTAATAAAATATGCTTTTTATTTAGGTTATTAAATCCCTTTAACAAAAAATTTAAACTTTTATTATGTCAATAGTTAATTTTTATGAACATTATAAATGTTAATGTAATTTTTCTTTGTTATTTTATTTTAATTGAATAATGAAGATATATTTCTTCTAGAATTTATACCTTACTTAGCTATATATTTTGAATTCCCGCGTCAGTCAACAAACCAGTGTTTTGATATATCATCATTATTCGATTAAAATCATAAGAACGATAAGAACTAACGAAAGCAACGATAAGAACCAACGATAGCAGATAGCTAATGGCTGATAACGCCTCTACTGGCTTCTGTCAGAAACAACAAACCAGTGACGTCAGAACAAGGTAACAACCTTGAAAGTGAGCACCCCTTGATACATACGTCCTTTTCTATATTAAATTTAGTATAAAATGCCATCGTGTGTTTTGTACACACATACCATATTTTTGGGTGATCCTTTCAATTTTTCTTTTACTACTAAGAAAGTATTGTAATCAGGTCAAATTTTTTATTTCGAGTTTTCATTGGAAATTCACTTTTTGAGATCCCTTGAATTCAAAGAAGTGGTTTTTAAAAAAATGTCTGTGTGTGTGTGTGTGTCTGTCTGTATGTTTGTGTGTGACAGCGATATCGTATCAAAAGTTGTGCCCCGAAGCTTTTGGTAATAATCGTTTGACCGAAAGCTCAACTTTATTCTATGAGTTTTTGAGTTTTTTAAAATTTTTCCAAAAACGGTTTCAACGATTTTCTTTAAACTCGCTATAGTTCTTAAACTTATTAATGCCTACAACTTTTATTTGAAATTTTTTCCTGGCATAATTCAAATAAGGAAGGTTCTGGGGTTAAGGGTGGGGCTTATATACACATATAGGCTCTTTACATCTGGTTCTGTGTATTTTAGATATTTAAATAAGTATTATTCAACTTATAATTTTTTTTAGTCAATCCTAGACTTTATTTATGTTCTGTTAACCAACAGCGGGTTTTTAGGTAAAAGAAACTACTGTGACGCCTCGCAGCAGAAATTTTTTATATTCAAAAGTTTGAGCAACACTGTTTTAGAATGGTGAATTCAATACTTATTTTTAACGCATATATAAAGTTTGTTGTTTGGCACAATCAAAAATTTGTTAAGTTAAGGCTTAGGCAGTAATTATTTACACTGTGTAATTTTTGCTTATAACGTTAACGAATTAAAAAAATAACATTAAAAAAGCCTCAAACCGTAAACAAGGAAAATTGTCGGCACTTAAAAAGATCCTCGTCGATTAAAGGCTTAAATCGTTTTCACTTCCTCTCATCTGAGAAAAACATTTACCCTTTATCCGCCTTTTAGGCTGGAAAATGCAAAAGATTTAAATTGCCATCTATAACATATATATACTGCTCATACTATTCACATTTTACATGCATAAACGTTTGAAAAGTGTCTTCTTAAATGAACTATCGGAAAATTCCTGCGGTTCTCGAGGCCTATTCTCTGCAAACGTGCTTCTTTTACTTAGTATCTAATCCAGTCTAAGGGCACACCACCCCCGAACCGACCGACGGTTTCATTCCCTAATAAATCATTCACAGGGCAATTTTCTTGTCCTTAACATAAACTCCGTTTTTATTTTCTTGTCTAATTTGAATCGATTTTTTATCAATGATTTATTGGTGGTTCTAAAACAAAAAATCTCGATATTTTCCAGTGAAGGATTCGATTATATGATAGGTGTTCATTTAGGTTGTGTAGTTTTATCGTATTAATTAGAACCATTAATATTCGGTAATTAATATGTATGTAGATTGTCGTAAGCTATAATATGTGGGGTATGAAGAACGGAGTCGGCACACATTTTGTGACGTTATCGCACTCGCCTCGTAATGTGCTTTGTAATTAGTTAAATAATCCATCATTATTCGATATCCAATCGCGATATTACCATTATAAGATAAAAATAGAAATGAAGAGAAAAAAAAAATTTCAAGGTCAATTAAACACTGATCAATTTTAGTTAGGTTTAAATAGAAAAATATTTCTTAGGGTTTCGTATGTTATAAACGAGCAGTGAAACTTTAACCTTTTTTTCTTAAGTTATTTAAAATCGTATCAACTATTATGATTATTAGTGACTAATAAATTCGAAACCTCATGAAAATTTTGGGCTCCCATAACTCTTAGACCACTATAGAGCTACAATTTTGCTACCATACCTTTGAGTGACCAAAAAACTCCTTATAGTATTGCTTACGTCTGTTCGGGTGTCCAGCAAGCAATTTATTGCCAATATACCTACTTGAAAAAAATTTCAAATGTTAACACATTCATCGATTTTGGTGAAGCAACGATTAGAGATTTAACTTCACGACTTGATTTTTAAGCTACTGTAAGGTGGGAGTGGTTACCCATATTTATTTACATATAAATATTTACTACTACAGTGGCCAGCACTGGCCCCGAACAAATTGAATTGCTTAAGGTATATAACGTCGTTTCGTCAGGGCACTTGCAAAAGGTATCACTGCATGTTCGAATTCCATTTCTAGTCGCCACATCACTCTCCTTTCCTCTCCTAGTGACTTGGTCACGATTATTGTCGTCGTTGAGCTGTGAGACTCTGGACTGCTGCGATTGGAGCCGTCAAAGACGACGTGGGACGAGTATGGAGTAGTACAACCGAAAGCCTAGGATGCCGCTACTTCATAGAAGGGATCCGATGTATGAGGCGACTGTATGACATTCAAAATGTTAGGCGAAACTTGCAGGTTTAAGCAGAATAGCCATTCCTCGCTGCTAGGTTGCGTGCTGCAATTCGGGGTTACCAGAATGTAATGGTGGGAGTGGTTACCCACATTTATTTACATGTATATATTTACAATTACAGTGACCAGCACTGGCCCCGAACAAATTGAAATGCTTTAGGTATATAACGTCGTTTCATCAGGGCAGTTGCGAGAGGTATCACTGCATGTTCGTATTCCATTTATAGTCGTCACAGTATTTAACTTCTCTTATAGTATCGAGCTATTTAATTTATAATGAGCCAAACATTGAAGTCGCATGTTTTTTTTTTAATTTAAGAATGTTCAGCTCAATTGTTGAATCTCTGGAAATTTGAACACCATTTTTGAGGGTTTTAGTGGAAACTTTTTACTAAATGATATGATGTAAGAAATAATTTAATATTTCCTTTACAAACTTGGGAATTTTGTAATATTTTCCCTGTAAACCATGAACGGAGTTCTGTTATCTTACTAGATAATATACATGTAAAAATTTCTAAAATGTATGTTTGTTACTCTTTTCCAAAAAAATCATTGAAGCGATTCTAATGAAGCTGGACAGTAATATCACTTACACATCAAAATAACACATAGGCTATGTTTTATCCTGGAACACTTATTAACCCGGTGAAGTATGATGTTTTTTTGTAAACGTACCAACGAATCTCAATAATATTTTACAAGTAGTATATTTATATAATATTATAAGGGCTAATTTATGCCCTGGAAAAATGTATGGTTCCAGTAAGGTGGCTACTAAACAAATAAAATGTTGATTTTTCACAAAGGAGCGAAATAACGATTCAATGTTAATTGTCGTAAAAAGTTCTTTTATAGGCTGGAGATTTTTTTTTGGATATTTATTCCGAAAAAATTTATGGTTCCTACAGGATAGCTATTAGTAGAAAGATTTGTATTTTGGTTCAATAGTTTAATGCCCTGCAAATATAAGATCCATTTCGTACTTAAAGATGGCATAACATATATTACCTTTTATTCTGAAAAAATACATTTTTTATAGTTTATTTTATAGTTTACCAAAGTTAGGAATCGATGAAAATTTTCATAAAAAGGCTTATTGGTTGTAAATTTTATAGGTTGCTATCCCAAATAATGCTTTATTTCTTAGGAATAAAAATATGTTAATTGAATAATTCTAATGATTCTACATTTGTCAAACTAAGCGAAGCGAGGGGGGGGGTACTAGTAATTAACAAAAGCAATAAATAAAAATACGACACTTAAGTTTAAAAATAACTTTTTTAGTGACCTTATTTTGAAAAGAAAATAATTAAATTATTGAGTTGGTACATTGATAATTTATTATATAGTAAAAAAAAAGATAAAGACAACGGCAGTATAAACTTAAACTAGTTCAATTCACTATTGGTTAAAGTGTTTTTGAAAAAAATATTTCGCTTGTTTAAATATTTTTAGGCAATTTTTTCAACATTAACTTTTCGCTAGTTTTTCTTCAAGTTTTTCCTTTTGAAATGTCTAACCTTTGTCTTCCTTTGCATATTAATTACGAAATTTTCCTCTTAATAGTACGCATTATTAAAGCGAATACATAGAAGTGAAAACAGACGAGTAGATAGAGTGTGAAACTCGTAAAGTAGACAAACCGCACTGGAAGAAGAGGGTTAATCGCATAAATTTACGTTAGTGCCATTTAAGAAAATATTGAACCCCCAAAAACAATTTCCTCGTGGCTTTCCACGAGCAAATACTCGTAAACTAAGCAAATTTCAATTACGCCCGGTTTCTTCGATTGAACGTCACAAAACACAATGTGTTTGTATAACATTATGTATGTATGTACCTATTATATATAAAACACAATATAGTACATAACTTTCCTAAAACTTTCACTAAACTTTCATCCCATGTTCTAAAAACTGAAAACTATTTCATTCCACCATGTTTTCCATTTTTAGAAATATCATTGATTTGATTCTATTTATAAAAAATTTAGGAGAAATAGGTCAGAGAACCTGTCGGATTAGTATTTGAGTTATGAGGCCACTAATGGAAAGATGGAAAATCGACAGAGAAACGTTGAATTTTTTTATACATTAGCACGGAGGAAGAAAAGCGATAGATGAAAGAAGTAAAAGTTAATGTTCCAATAGGTGGTAGATTGTGGGTTGAATTCCATCTGTTGAACGCGACACCAATAAATAATTAATTGATCACCAGATTGATTTCATGGCTCATATCTTATTAAAATATATAGTCCACCCGCTTAAAAAATCGGTCAAGTACGAGAAAAGCTCGCAGTTTTGTATCAAAAATGTTTGTAATATTTTTTGCTGAAAACAAAAATGTTTAATGCCTGAGTCAAACTTGACGTCCACGACGCTGACGCTTCAAAATGTCAAAAAAAAGTTAAACATATAGAATTCCATAGGAATGGTTAAACTCGACGGCAACGCGACAGACGATACGCTCACGACGCGTCAAAGTAGAATGTATGTCAACTATTGACGCTGCTAAATGTCAAATGTGTATGTCATTTTAAAAATGTGTACTACACAAAATAACTGAAAAAATTTGATAATTTAAAATGGATTTTGAAGAAAAATTAATTGAATTGGTGAAACATAATAAAATTTTAAAAGATAAAACTTCAAGAGGATAAAAAATATAAGGCAAATATAAAATTAAAAGCAGAAAAGTGAAAGAATATTGCCGAAATTTTAAATCAAACTGTTTAGTTAATATAATTTTTAAATTATACCTTATATTTTTTTTTTCTTTATTTAAGGTCGCATCAGCTACTATGGTCATTAGCGATCGTCGAATCCAAAAACCCAGAGTAAAAATCTTAGATTTCATTGGGATTCGAACCCACTAGGTGACCTTAATTTTTATTAATTTATAAAAAGTTCAAAATGTCAGAAGCTAGCGACGTTTTGAGGTTGCCTACACAGCAAATTTTTAAAGCGTTCTGAGCGTTTTTGACATATTGACTCGAAAGCGTCGTGGGCATTAACGTCCAGATTGCCTTAGGAGTAAGGGTCAGGAAAATTAAGGATGTTAAAACTCAAAAAGTTAATTCTAGGTATTCGAAGTATAAAAATACATGGTATTATCATGATTTTTGAAACAATTAATGTAAGTTTTTAACTATCATGTAGGTACCAGCCAAGGTTATCAGATACATAAGGTATGCTCACTTGACTAGGCGGCGTTTCTTGATTTCTAAAAATGACGTCAATGGTTTGCTGTTTCTGACAGAAGCCAGTAGAGGCGTTAAAGGCCATTGGCTATCGTTGATTTGTGGGGGATTTCACCTGGTGACTGCATTTGGTTGGCACTACCATATTTTATCAAATATACTTTTTATTTAGGTTATTAAATCCCTTCAATAACAAATTTAAAATTTTAAATATGTCAATAATTAATTTTCATGAACATAATAAATGGTAATTTTAATTTTTTTTGTTATTTTATTTTAATTGAATAATAAAGATATATTTCTTCTAGAATCTATACCTAAACCAGTGTTTTGATATATCATCCTTATTCAATTCAAATAAAGTAATAAAAAAAAATCAAATTGATATTTATTATGTTCATAAAAATCAACTATTAACATAATGAAACTTTTATTTATGAAAGGAAGCTCACCTTCTTAAACTAGATAAACCTAGGAAGATTACAATAGAAAATAAAGTATATGGAAAAACTATATAAAAAAAGTTTAATTTTGAACTTTAACTGAGCAGAATGAAACGAAATGAAATTTCAAACTATAAAGCGTAATAAGAACCTTGCGCAATAAAAACGATAGTAACGATAAGAACCAATTATATCAGATATCTAATGGCTTCTAACGCCTCTACTGGCTTATGTCAGAAATAGCAAACCAGTGACGTCAGAGCAATATATAACTTTGAAAGTGAGCACCCCTTGGGCACTAGCTGATACCTGCCCGCTTTGCTGGACATAGTTAAATTAATAGTTCCCAAAAAAATATTTTTTTTTTTGAGACAAAGAGTGCACAAGAAATTCATTTCATCAAAACATGACCACAAAAAATGAATTTTCAACGTCACTTTTTGCATGCAAGTGTAAAAAGTGACTCGTTTCCTTAAAATACAAGCAACAGGGACGAAAAACAATTTTTTTTTTTTTTAGTTAACTATGTTTAAGGAAAAGTTTTTTTTCAATAAGTGGATAGAAAATCTTGAAAACGTTTAAAAAACTAGCGCATGATTGAAAAAAAAACCTCTTAGAAAAATGTCGTTGTTATGATCACATCGTAGGAAATTTATTTGATCAAATGGGCGCTTTGTTAAGACGTATTATAGAGATTTGGGGGATTTGAACGTGTATACGCAACGATGGCGAGAGTGTGAGCGGCTCGGAAATCGCAAATCGAAATGAAAATATTCCGCATGATTTCGCACAACAGAAATCGAGTCGAGTCGAGGCAAATAGAGGAAAAATGTTAAGAAGTGAACTACTTATACTATAATCCTTACATGTTCTTATAAGGTTCGATGGATGGATGAATGTTATTGGTACAATGTTCGATTGTGAGAATGAAATTCATTTTTCTCTATACCTTTTATCAACTTTCATAGACTGAAAAAGGATTTTGATAGGAAATAATTTTTTCGAACAAAGTGTTGTAGGAGTTTTTTCATTTTTAATTTGTGACTTCCGTTTTGATATAGTATAAACGTTTTCGTTCATAATTATCAAAGATGAGACGGGTTTTCTTTAAACTTTTACTTAGCCGCTCTAATTAAGATTTTATCCTGCCACGAGTTTTCAAGCGCACGATTATCTCTGTGTTTAATTTAATAATTTTTATGACGGCTATATACTAAGAGAGAAAATTAAAAGAGAAAGCGCAGATTTAATTTTAGTCGTGAATGAAAGACATTCTTTAAAGATAATTAACCCTCTCGAAAAATGCGGTGTGCAAATATTATCTTCCTTCCGATCCTAAATAGAAAACTATAAGCTTGAATACAACAAGAAGAAGAATAAAAAATAATACAACTAGATACGGTAAATTTCTCAAGAGAGGTGAAGATATGAGAAAATTGAATTTAAATCGCTTAATACTTCGATTATTGCTTCTCTATTTATTACAGTTTGTGTATAGGGGCTCATCAATTCAAGTAAATAGACATTTTGTATAATTATTATAATAATAATAATAATAGGCATATTTTTGTATGTCGACAATGTAGAGACGGTTTATAATAATGCTTTGCTATTAATATCAATAGTTTATATAGCCCAGCGATTACAGTGACGGGCTCATATGCGAGGAGTCTAAGGAACTAATTCCACATTCGTAATTTTTTTAATTGTTGTATTTTAAGCTTACGACTTGTTTAACTTGACAAATTTAAGTCGAGTAGCTTGAAAATCAAATCAAGAAGCTTAATAATCTAGTAAATTAGTGAATCTTTGGATCTGTATTCAATAGTCAAACTCTAATCAAAACTATTTGCCAAAATCCTGATTTTAAAAGGGTGGAATCTTGTTATCTTCGTCAATGAAAACATTAAGTATTGTATGGGATTCCATGCGTTTTGATCACCGGACAAAATATCCCCATGACAAAATATCCTCAGACAAAAAGTCCTCATAGAATAAAATATGGTATTATCGTATTTGCAGCATAAAGATGTTAAAATATTTAGTTTTGTGTAAAACTTCGCGGTGTCAAGAAGTGCACATTCAGTTAATGAATGAAAATCGGGTAAACGAACAATGACAATAATTTCTTTTGTTGGGGGCTCCCTAAACCCCCTGGACCCCCGTGGCATTAATTAACACAGTTTTTGTGGATTTAACACGAACACATTAGGGTCAATTTAACACTATTTCAATAAATAATTAGGGCTCAATTTAACACGTTTTTACTAAAAATTATTAAATATAAAATCTTAGTTATTGAGCTCAAAAAATGTTTATCAGAAAATTGTGAGGTTTTGAAATTGCATGAAATATTTTATCGAAAATATTATTTCATGGGGATATTTTGTCCGGGGATAATTTGTCAGGGATATTTTGTCGGGGGTATTTTGTCCGGGGATCAAAAAGCCTGATGCCATTGCACGGAATTAGGCTTTTGTTTTTTTTTTTTTTGTGATAAATGGAAAGTTCATATATAAGTTTTATAACAAAAGTTTTTATATTTTTTTGCAATAATTCCAAATTTATATCAAAATAAAAATAACTTTTAAATCCAGTACCGGAGACAGGCCGACAGCTCCCGAACCAATCCGAGCGTGTGTGACGTCTTAATGGTAGTTTTTATACAATGTTTTGAACTACTTAATTCTGTTGTCATGGTTAAATTGTTTTTTAGCAGTAAATTTTTAATATTATTGACAAAAATCACACGTAATAGCCTTAAACGCTCTATTGTTATTAAATAGCTCTACCATTATGACGTCAAAACTATGGTGACCAATCGTGGTGCGTTCACAGTCACGTGATTTATTATTACATTTTATCAATTTTTAATTGTTTATAATTCATTGAAAAAAAAAATTTCAAGTTTTTCGCATTAAATATCAATATTATTAATAATATAGTTTTAAAATATATAAAAAAACCATCATTTTTCTTTTCAAATTTCATGGTTTTCAATAATTGATGGATTTCTAAAAATTAAGTCCTATTAAAATATTTCTTTTAATTCTTCAACTTATTTAACGTTGTAGTTGCTTTCTAAATCAAAAGTATCAGTTCTCTTACCCTAAGATAATAAGATAACGTTTGCTGTGGACCGCTAAGCAGGGGCATTTGAGATTCTCGGATAATTCGCTGTATAGAATTTAAACGCTACTTGTTATACAGCAGACATGGGCGATTGCGACTTCTCAAAGTTTGACGGCTTATAGCAAACGTTATAACTTGTAAGGGTACAAGCAGCGAAACTATGCGCCGCAGCCATGCTACAGGGACGCCACAAGAATGTTCGTAGAGCCAACTTAAAGTTGATTTTTCCAATCAAATTTAAAATTTTATATTTTGCATAGGAGCCTAACTAAGTTACAAAATAAAATTTTATAATATGGTTCATAACATATTTAAATCTAACACCAGAAACCTGAAACTCTGAGCCCGCACCATAAACTTATTTGATAAGAAAACCCTTAAGAATTGCCAACAAAAAGAAACTAAAACACAAAGTGTTTCTTCCATTATTTTGAACGCCAAATAAAGTCTGACAAATGTATTCCTCCTATCTTCTTATTTGTGTTGAGAAGAAACTCAAACTATCAACAATATGCAATACCTCATTACAGTGTGGATTAGAACTAAGATAATTTAAACGATACTGATTGGTTCCTATTATTAATGTCTTAAATATAATAAATATTTTATATTTCCATCAAAAATAATAAAAGAAATTATGTATCTTTTAGTTACTTTTTGTTGGCACCTCTTGAAGTTCCTCATGTCAAATAAGCCTATGGCTTGGAACCCAAAATGTGAGTCCCCTGACGTCATTTGTCTCCTGGATTGAAAACATTTTTTAAAGATCCAATTAACATCGTATGATCTAAATTGATATTAGCTATCACTAAAATAAGATTGAGTAGGAAACTAGTTGTTTGATGCTCTCTGCAGACCAAATGAAAGGATAGAATATATTTGCAGATTATCAAAACCCTTGTGAAAGCAATGCTTTGTTAAATAATTTTAAATAAAAAAGTTACGAATAATATAAAATTCGCTCTGAAATAGATCAATATTTTGTTTGGGGGCGCCGGAAACCGAAAAAGTTTGGGAGCCACTGAGTTAGAGAATAGATATTTTTTGTTTTAGAAAATTAATACAATGTAGGTAGAATAAGTTGAAGAAGTAATAAAAAATTTGATAAGACTTTAGTATTAAAAAAATTTGATAATTATTGAAAAAAATAATAATAAAAAAGAATCAATTTCATGCAATACTTGATTATTTTCCATAGATGTCGATTTTTTTTTTTTTTGTAAAACCTAGGATTTATTTTTCTTCTCTAGGATCATTACCGTTTTTGTTTCCATGTGCTATGATTTTTGGTTAGAACGTTATAACGTTTTATTTACATAGGGTACAGCGTTGTATTGAAAAAATTCAAAAGCCCACAACTATTTAATATTTGTACTACGCATTTACATTTTCTTAAGGTGTTCCAAAAACTGATAGTATATATTAAATCAAAAATGTTGGTGCCAAAACAGGCTCTTGAATATTAAAGTTTGCCTCAATTCATTTTTTCATTTTCCATTTCAATAACCAGAAAATTAATTTTTTATTTTATTTTCATAACTTTGGAACAGTTTGTAACAATAATCTAAAAGAAGGCATTTTTTTTAAGGAAAATTCTCGCTCTACAAAAATCACGGTCTTTAAAGCAAAGTTCTTCAGACCGTTTCAAATATATAGGACTCTAAAAATAACACTAATTATTAAAAAATTTTAATAATTATAATAATTTTCCAACTTTGTTCTAATGACTTTTTTCTAGAGCGTGAAATTTCTTTTTAATCTCACCTTTTAGATTGTTGTAACGATGAATTGTTTTAAATTTATGAAAATTCAAAAATGGATCGAGGCAAACCTTAATTGATATTAAGAGTTTGTTTTGGTGTCAACATTTTTGTTTTATCATATAGTATCAATTTTTGGACACCATAAGAATTTTTTTTCAAACACCCTAATGTACACTTTATGTTAAATCACCCTGCATACGTATAAAACGATTCACATATGTATATGTACCTAACACTTTTTAACCGACTTCAAAAAAAGGAGGAGGTTCTCAATTCGACTGTATTTTTTTTTTAAGTTTGTTACCTCAGCATTTCCGACTGGGTGAAGCGATTTTGATGATTCTTTTTTTATTTGAAAGCTGATGTTTCCCGAATGGTCCCATTATAATTTGAAGGAAATCATTTACTTCTAAGGGAATGAAAACTAAGGAATGAAATACTAACTTCTTATTAGATACCTCGATTTCGATAATTCTTTTTTTATTTGAAAGCTAGTGCTTCTCGTGTGTTCCCATTTTAATTTGAGGAACATCTTTCACTTTTAAAGGGTTGAAAACTAAGGGATGAAATAATAACTTCTTATTGGATAGCTCGATTTTGATAATTCTTTTTTTATTTAAAAGCTGGTGCTTTTCGTGGGGTCCAGTTTTAATTTGAGGGAAATCTTCCATTTCTAAGAGGTTAAATACTAAAGGATTAAATATTAACTTCTTATTGGATAGCTCGATTTTGATAATTCTTTTTTTATTTGTAGAACACAAATTTAAATTAATCTCCTATCCATTAAAAAAAAAAACTCCACTCATAAGGGGTTAAAAATTAGAGATGAAATAATATTATAAATTTTTCCTGGCTATCCCGATTTTGATAATTTTGTTTCTATTACGTACAACGTACCTTTAAATTGTTCACATTTCAATTTGAAGAAAAAAATCCACCCCTTAAGGATGAAAATAGGGGATGAAATAGTGACATTTAACCGAATTTTGATAATTTTTTTCTGCTTTAAAAGCAAAAAATGTCAACCCTTAAGGGCAAAAAAGGATGATGTAGTAATTTTTAATATTAAACGGCGCTGCCTCATATGAGCAGCGCGTTTGGAAGGTTAACCATTTTCAAGAAAATAAAATCAGTTATCAAACTTCAGATCACTAAAACGCGAGAAATAAATAAATATTATAAAAAAATGAAAAACCGACTTCAAAATATATAAAAATTCTTAAACAAGAAATGCACTAGAAAGTAACAAAATAATGGCGTATCCTTGCAGTATCTACAACTTACAAATTATTAGGATGATACAATGTACAACTACTGTTATTTTTGGAGTTGGTGTCAGTCAAGAAAATAAATATTAATGGTAATTTGTAAAAATTGTAAAAAGGTTTAGTTGGTAATTGGTATTTTATAGTTTAAAGGTCGCTAGATATTGTTACAGTTTGAGTATATTGTTTAAAAGTTCATTTGAAAAATAATTTACATAAGGTATTCTCGTTTATTGCTAAGTACCAATATAGTCGTATTTCCTTGGCTGACACCAACTCCAAAAATAACAATAGTTGTACATTGTATCATCCCAATAATTTGCAAGTTGTAGATACTGCAAGTATACGCCATCATTTTGTTACTTTTTAGTGCATTTCTTGTTTAAATTTTTTTATATATTTTGAAGTCGGTTTTTCATTTTTTTATAATATTTATTTATTAAATCAGCACTTCTTATAGAAGAAACGAGTCGCTTATACAAGTGACATATTTTATAATCAACGCCAACATAAACAAATAACCAAGGGACGAAACTTTGCTGTAAAGAAGGATAAAAGATTTTATTTTTTACTTCAGAAATCAAATAAAAAAAAATCTTCTTTGGTAGTAGATAATTTGTAGATGACTCGTTTCGATAATAAATAACGTGCTGTCGAAGCGTTCCAGCAATAAATAACCACCTTGTATTGATAAGCTAAAAGTACACGAGGATAACCAGAAACAATAGAATTCGGTAATTAATCGTTAGCGAAATGCGGTTCAAGTAACAAATGGCTCTAATCTCGAAGTCATCGTTTTATATTATTCTATATAATATGCAAATAACTCGTTAATAATTTCCATAAGAAACCTAAGCAAACCATAGAAAAAAGGGGTTCGTATTTGCAACTAGTAAATAAATTTAAAGCATACACTTTTAGAGTGTCGAAGAAATTTTCCTTTTCTCATCATTTGGCACGTCACATAAATTAATGTTAACACCGAAAACGAGTCACTAACGACAACAAAAACAATCCATTTCTCTACAGTGACCGAGTCCATTTTTCTTCAACTAAACATGTCGAAAATAATATTGGAAAAGCCTCAAATATATCTCTTTGTTTCATCTCTCATCATCATCTCTCGAAAAGCTGACCAAAGCGACAGGTCGTAAATTAATTTTTTTCCTCCATCCCTCTATAAAATTCATTCAATGTCTCCGTTACTCTTCCAAAAAAAAAAAAAAAAAAAATGTATCTGACTAAATTAATGAACGAGCTTTTTATATTCGAAAAATATACGCAATAAAAACGAAAGTAATGAGCTTTAAATCAATTTATATGGTCTCTCTAAAAATTACAAACAAAAAAATCAATCGATTAAACACAAAGCGTCATTTGGCCAGTAAAAAAAAATCGATTCGACTCTCTCAAATTCAAATAAAATCCTCTCGAAAAAAGCCGACTGCTGCTTTAACGATTCGATCGCGAAAATATACGATTTTACAGCCCATTAAAGAAACAAGCCGACATATTTCACAGCTTACACAAAGCCGTCAAGTTTTTCGTATTTTCGCCACCTCGCCTCCCCATTTACACGATATTACGACGACGGCACTTTGCCATATGTCCTTCTATCAAAATCGTCGGACGGGATAAGCGAAAGCAGGAGAGACAAGTAACGACGATGAGACAAAAATCCCGAGCAGATAACAGATTTGATTATTTAACGCCGTGCCTTTCGGACACATTTTCACTGACTTATTTCCTCGAGAAAACAGCTCTCGTTTTCACTGAATAGTTTCCCATAAACCAGTGATTCCCAAACTATGTGTCGCGACACACAAGTTTTGTCGCGAGATTTTCAAAAAATATTTAAATTTGCTTGGGTTTTTGAGTACTCACATTTATTAGAATAAAATGTGTATCTACCAGAGAGCGTAAGGCGTAACGTATATTTATTTTAAGAGTAATTGTGAAAAATAAATTTTATATCTGATTCAATTTTTTGGTTCCATGCGTTTTGATCCCCGAACAAAATATCCCCATGACAAAATATCCTCACGAAAAAACATCCTCAGACAAAAAGTCCTCATAGAATAACTACAGATCGTATGTGCAGCATAATTTTGATGTTAAAACATTAAGTTTTGTGTAAAACTTCGCGGCGTTAAGAAGTGCACATTTAGTAAATGAATGAAAATCGGGTAAACGAACAATAAATATAAAATCTTTTGTTGGGGGCCCCCCGCTAAGGGGGACTCTGTGGACCAAGGAATGCTCACTTTCAAGGTTGCTTCAACCTTGCTCTGACGTCACTGGTTTGTTGTTTCTGACAGAAGCCAGTAGAGACGTTAGAAGCCATTAGCTATCTGCTATCGTTGATTCTTATCATTCTTATGATTTTAATTGAATAATGATGATATATCAAAACACTGGTTTGTAAACTGACGCGGGAATTCAGAATATCTTCATTATTTAATTAAAATAAAATAACAAAGAAAAATCAAATTAACGTTTATTATATATAATATATAATAAAAGTTTAAATTTTTTGTTATAGGGATTTAATAACCTAAATAAAAAGCATATTTTATTAAATATAGTAGTGCCAACCAAATGTAGTCACCAGGTGGAATCCCCCACAAACCAACGATAGACCTTTAACGCCTCTACTGGCTTCTGTCAGAAACAACAAACCAATGACGTCATTTTCAGAGATCAAAGAAACGCCGCCTAGTCAAGTGAGCATACCTTATGTATCTAATAACCTTGCCTGTGGACCCCTTCGGCATTAATGAACACAGTTTTTGCGGATTTAACACGGACACATGAGGGTCAATTCAACACTATTTCAATAAATAATTGAGGGTCAATTTAACACGTTTTTACTAAAAATTATTAAACATAAAATCTTAGTTATTGAGCTCAAAAATTTTTTATCAGAAAATTGTGAGGTTTATAATTACATGGAATATTTTATCGCAAATATTTGTGTTATGGGGATATTTTGTCCGGGGATTAAAACGCCTAAAACCAAGTTTTTCGTCATTTCTTAGATATTCATACATTGGTGTAAACAGGTGTGTCGCGAAAATTCTTGGTTTCTTTTACTGTGTCGTGGGCAAAAAAAGTTTGGGAATCACTGCCATAAACACATAAAGGTTTACTTATCCCCTTATACTTATATTTTTACAGATTTGATACCAAATTTTGTCAGCAAGTTTTAGTCGTCATATTTAAATTACCCCATGTTTTTTTTTTGATAGCTTAGAGGTGTGACCACATGGTGGCTCACAATAAATTTTTTTTATTTGAAAGAAAACTATTTTGATTTCATTCGAGATATTTCAAACTTCAGATAAGGTTTAGCTTAATTAATTCTATTTACTTAATATTCTTCTTTAACTAGTGAATGTCTCATTGGTTTTTGATTTCGAGTTTTCACCGGAAATACACATTTTGAGGTTCCTTGAATCCAAACAAGTGGTTTTTAGAAAAATGACTGTGTGCGTGTGTGTGACAGTAATATCGTATCGAAAGCTTTATCCGAATATCACCAAACGTGGAATTTAACCTGTATATTATATCTAGTCGTGCCGCAAAGCTTTTGGTTGCAATCGGTTAACCGAAAGCTCCGCTTTATTCCAAGTTTTTCAGCTTTTTTAATTTTTTCTGAAATGAATCCAACAATTGTCTTTAAACTTGCTATAGCTTTTAGACTCATTAATGCATACAACTGTTAATTGAAACTTTTTTCTGTTAAAATTCAAATAAAGAGGTTGCAGGGTAAAGGGTGGGGTACCCAGGGGTGCGAGAAGAGTTTGATCGGGGTACGTGCGGCAACGGAATTTGATGAGAATTTTTGTTATAATACAATGTGGTTGCTAATGAAAGTGATTTCCATTAAGTTATATCCATTTTTGTGACAAGGGGTACGTTTATGAAATTTAAAGAAAGGATTGATAATTCTCATGAAATTTTGAAGTTCCTGTCCTAGCAGTTTTTAGAATAAACCTAACCGACTTAGGATGTTTTTTTGCGAAAGAACATCAAGGCTAAAATGTTGGTAATATAACTTTGGGATTGTACGGGCATTTGTGGGGAATAATAAATATATAGTAGTCTGAAAATCATTCCCTCACTATGTCCCAAACTCCAGATTAGAACATTGTCTAAAGTTTTTACTGAGAAGTTTTTAAAAAATCTCTGAATTTAGGATCATAAGTCATCAACAACTTGTCTAATGTTGACTCAACACTTGTCCCATGAAAAATAATCATTCCCTCACAGCATTACCAACAGTCGATAAGTAGGTATATTTTTGAGGACTTTGGTAACACTCTCATTAGTTTTTGACAGTTGGTAGTACGATTACTTGTTCGGAATGGCTAATTAACTTCAAGTTTGTTAGAGTAATTGTTGGAAGAAGATTTCATTGCAATATTTTAAAGAATACATTTTATTCAATCATTCCCTCACAGTGAAGAATAAAAAAGGTGATTATAATATTTCAATTTCGATGACGTACGAAACGTATGTTTTTAGAGGTAGAAAGCGTAGCAAAAAGCTAGCTGGTAACGAACGGTTATGTTGCGAGATTTTTTAGGTTATGATTTGTTTTGTCATTCCCTCACCGTCATTTCCTCATTTTGATTAAAAGTGAGGGGATGATGAGTTATTAAGTAATGACTTTCAGACTAGATCGACTTGGTTTTCGTACATCTTTGCTTACAGAAACTTTTTAATTACCATCATAATTTGTAAATTAATATAACCTAGTAGAATTCTAAATATATTTAAAAAATAAATAATAGCATTTCATATGAAAAATAAATATAATCATCATTTCCTCTCGTCAGTCATCATTCCCTCGCATTTAAATCGTCAAAACTCATTTATTCTGGTGACCACGATTTTTTTCACTTTTATTAAGATAAATAGTACAAATTTAAATTATGAAGAAAATTTTAAATATTCTTAAGTAAATTGTAGAAAAAAAAACACAAAACACGTTGTCTAGGAGTCAACAATAATATCGTGCCTCTCTATCACTTGAATCGCGTTCTCGCTTGCACGCACAGGCTCAAATAGAACGTGACAAAATGGACGTTCTTTTTCAGACTGGCTGTCGTAATTTATAAGACGTTACCACGTCAAAAATACTGATTTTTTACACCTAACTTTTATTTTAAGATACATTTTTAGACTTTTAAATATACAAATAAAAATTTCTTTAGTCTTACACTTTTTCAATCTTCAAGCTTTTAATGCATCATCGTTCTTATTCTGATGACCATAAACTAAAATATAATACAAGCTTTTTTAAAGACAATACTTAGGATTATTTGAAGTTGGGATATAAGTTACTTAATACTCCTAATAAAAAAATCAAAATTCAATATATTTTTATTATAAAATCTTTAAATTAACGTCATTTGATGCCTTATCAGAAATAAGAAAAAAATCAGTCCTCATAACCATATTTTTTATGACTTTCACCACCATCGTCTTGGCCATATTTTTCATTGTTCGAATGATATTGTTCCTGGCCGTGTTCTCCCTTGTAACCCTTGTCGTTTTTCAAGTAGTGTCCCTTATCGTAGAACCCTTTTTTCCCGTGTTCGTCACTCTGGTGTCCCACATCACTATGGCCTCCTTTCTTGAAACTACCCGAATCTGCTGAGTGCTCTGAGTGACCATTTTCGTATTTGTCATGATGACCGCGCGAATCGGACTCGTCGTAGAAGGTGTGATCTTTTTTATACTCATCCTTGTGATAAACGTTATGAAAACCGGTGGTTTTCGAACCTTTTCGATGACTATTGGCGTGATGAAAATTACCACCTTTTGATCCATGTTCGGTCGCCTCACGATCACTGTGGTAACCGGTTTTATCCTCGAAACCGATTTTCCGACCCGCATGCTGGTCGTAATAAGCCTTGGCTGCTTCATTATCATGTTTTCTTTCCACACCTTTTTCATATTGATGGTCTGACTTGTATCCTTTGTCACCTTTATTTCCATGCGACGAATACTCATCTTGATGGTAGTCCTGACCATCTTTTTTCACATAATTTACGACTGGTTTTGGCTGGATGTATTGAACTATCGGATCTTCAGGTTTCACAGGAACATAAGGGACGTAAACTGGTTGAGGTTTGAGGAAGTTTTGAGGGGCATGTGTGACATAGTCCGCCACTGGAACTCCATATGGAAGAGATGCAGGATTTGAATTTAAATGCACATAGGAGCCAGGACTTTGATAAATGTACCCACTTCCCGATTTATCCTGGTCGAAAACTCGTTCACGTTTCAAATAAAGTTCTTGGACACTATTTTTCATGGAATCGACTCGAAAAATTTGACTCGACGAGAAAAGAACCAACAGCAAGAGTTTTCCAATCATTCTCACGAGTGCATGAAAGATTCGAGTCGCAATGATTCAATACTGGTCTATTCTGGAAACTTTTCTTGTATTTATATCGCTCGGGTTTTTGTGCAAGGGGTGTGACATGATCATTGCGTTATCTCATTTTGCGTAATTTAATTGATACGTTGCGAAAATCTTGTTGAGAAAATTTTTTTCGAGGACATATCAGATTTAAGTTTCTTCATTTTATGTACCTAGAGAATTTCTTTCGGCTGAAATATCAACGGTAAACTTGGTCTTGAACTTTTTTTTTTTTGGTTTATTTATTTCTGATAGAATATGTATTGGGTAAGTTTCTTTGGGTTGCAAAAATCTGAGAAATTGAGATTTAACGAAGCGAAGCCCATAGAGAAAAGGTGATGAAGGTTATTGAAGGCAAAGATATTGAATGGTGTTATCAAGCGGAACAAACCACAAAAAACGGAACACACAAAGAGTTCGATTTGATGAAATTTTTATTAATCTTAAATCCTAGTTTTTAGGTAGTAATTTCAAAATACACAAACCTTCTGTAATGGGTTTTAAAGCTGAAGCTTTATATAAAGCAAATAAATAATAGATTGTCAATGTTATTTTTACGAGTGTTAGTATTACGTAGATATTTGTTGAGAATACGAGAACAAATCTCGGTTGGGTTTCAATCATTCCATTAACGGTTGTACGGAAGTAATTCGTTTCGATTCAACTTCAACGGACGACTATTATAGATGATATAAACAAATATCCTAAGTGCTTTTAGTGATTCTTCAGGTATTTTCCTTACTTTTTTCCCTCTTCCAATAAGAATCAAACCAGTATAAAATACCTATCTAATTAAATAGTGGATAAGATGGTGGATACGATACAAATACATTTTATAAGACTATAAGGACAAAAAATTTTGATGGGCTCCACCTGTTGTTCCTTGAGGAATAAAAAACCAGCATATTAGTTTTTTCGCTGATTTTAGAAATGTTTGAATCGCATCTATTAACATTTTCGTAATGAGAGGGATGGGGGGGGAAACAAAATTATTAATGAAATTGTCGGATTCTGTTAGTTTCTTACGATGTCCAAAAGTTATTAATATATATTTTAAAATCAACGTTGGCGCCAAAACAAGCTCTTAATATCAATATTGAGCTTTGCCTAAATCTATTTTTTAATTTTTCATTTAAATAACAGGCTTTTTATTTTTATTTTTGAATTTTCATAACTTTGAAACAAAAAAGGCCCTTTTTGAATAATATTTAGAAAAATTAGTGTTATTTTTGAATTCTGATATCTATGAAACGGTTGATCAGTCAGAGGAGCTTTGTTTTAAGCATATTTTTACTTTCTTTTACTACTATATAGTAAAGGAAGTATTGTAATCGGGTCGAATTTTCGAATATTCGAGCTTTCACCGGAAATACATGTTTTGAGGTGCCCTGAGTCCAAAAAAGTGATTTTTAGAAACATGTTTGTGTGTGTGTGACTGTGTGTGACAGCCATATCGTATCGAAAGCTTTATCCGAATTACACCAAACTTGGAATTTGGCCTCCATATTATACTTACTTGTGCCGCGAAGCTTTTGGTTAATCGAAAGCTCTACTTTATTCTTGGAGTTTTTGAGCTTTTTTAAGTTTTTTCGAAAATGACTCAAACGATTTTCTTTAAACTTTCTATAGTTTTTAGACTCTTTAGAGGCTACAACTTTTATTTGAAATTTTTTCCTGGAAAAATTCGAATAAGAACGGTTCTGGGGTGAAGCTCGAGTATTCGTACATATATACAGTAAAACCTCTTTTTGTGCGGTCCTTTTTTATGCCATTTTATATTTGTGCGATTTTATTTTTGTGCGATTTTTTTCGTGTTATTTTTTTTATGCGGTATATAAATCTCAGCAGCGTTGGCGCCATTTTAATGTTCCCTATCAGTGAACATATACATGTTGTGGACAAACCCTGACTACTCCTTGACGACAACGTATGTGCACTTAGCCCTGTTCATTTGTTTTAAACAATCCCCTGAGAATTTTGAAAGTTTCTCCATGTAAACAATGCAAAATTAAATGTTTTTAAAATATTTCCAGGTCTTATTTAATTATTTAATTTGTTTGAAAGCATTTTCTCATCTATTTCGTAAATAATTGATGTATATTCTAAGTGCGACTTTTTTTATGCGGTCCCTGACGGCCGCATAAAAAAAATTTAGATAATATATCGTACAAAGTTGTTTATTATATGTAAGTATTTATAAAATTTCCGAATATTTTTTTGTACGATTTCTTTTATGCGGTCCCTATCCAACGCACAAAAGGGGTTTTACTGTATAGGCTGTATGCATATAGTTTTGTTTATGTGTATAGTTATAAAGTGCTTATATATTTCTTTTAACCAACAGCAAGTTTCATAAATGAAAGTAAAAGAAAGTACTGTGATGCCTCGCAGCAGATATTTTGTAGACCATAAAACATTTTAATAGAATGTTAATATTAATCTTGAAAAAATGTGTGGTTCCTTCAGAACAGCTATAAATAGAAAAAGAGGAATACTATAATAGATCAATGTGTATTTTCATATAATAAAATTATTATATGTTACAGATTATTAGCTTATGAAGTTGTCCCCGAAGAATTAATGATTCATGCGGGATAATATTACAAATAATTTTTGAGTTTCTAGAATGTAAAACAACATTCTATACTTTCACTATAAATCACTATAAATATTAATAATATAAACAAATCAATCATAAAAAATATTTTTTTAGCATCTTAAGTCTTTTAAGCTTCACATCTGTGCATCATAAATAATTTTTTTAACTTTTTTTTACTACTAATTTTATTAGATCTATTGAAGTCTATAGAAGTCTATTGAAGTCTATTGCAATCTATAGAATCTATTGAAGTCTATGAAATTTGTGGGACGACATACATACCATAGTCCGCACATTACACATAGCGATCAGTAAGTCTAGAAAAGGCTTAAGAATTAAGCCAAATCAGATCAGGTCACTTTCGCACTCAAAAAGGGAGTAGGCCTTCCGGTCACCCTAAATTCTGTCGAGATCCCTTTATCAGACAGTATTAAGTACCTTGGGATCAATCTGTACCGAAAAGGAAATCTATGTACAATAGATTTAAAAATCTACACTAGCTTGTTGGAAAATGCTTCAAACGTTCCCTTGAGAACAAAATATTTTTATACAGAACAATAATAGTCCTAATCTGGACGTACGGGGATTGAGCTTTGGGGCTCTGCCAGCAAGTGCAACATTAAGATTTTAGATAGACCTCAATCAAAAATGCCCAGAGAGCTGGCAGACGCTCCATGGTACATGACTAATGAAGCCATAATAATTATATCAGTAGCTAGAAAGATTGAGACTCGTGCCAGAAATTACTATGAAAAGCTCAACCAACACTCAAACCCGCTAATGTTACCAGCCCTGTAGCCTCAAAATAGTAGGCGATTAAAAAGGAAGGTGCCCCGTGAACTGGTTATGGTATAAAGAGATAATCCATTGAGAGTATTCCCTATCAAGCCTGATCCAGACAGCAGATTGGATAAAAGAACCATTGTCCTGATGGTCAGTAAAAATAAGTATAAAATATATCTTAAAAAGGAATATCATTGAAAAAGAACATAAATACTTTCATTATTCGAGCTTTTTGTGAACCCTTCAAGGTTCACACCATTCAAGGTAGTAAAAACTAACATGGCATTTGTAAGGTGAGAGTGGCTACCCACATTTATTTACATACTAGTTGACACCCGCCTGCTTCGCTAAGCGTTTCAAGTTTGGCAATGTATGTTTTTCGTTGCACAGTTTTATAGTTTTTATTTTTGCTCAGAAAATCAACATTTTTTCGGAATAAAAAGTACTTTATAGCACTTTTTGTAATGTTTACTACCTGTATGTGAAATACTCGTCCAAATCGGACCAGCCGTTTTCAAGTTTGTCAAGAACAAACAGGTAGACAGAAAAAACTATTCGAAATAAAAAGTCGCCTATAATATAAGTTACAATATTTAATCACTTTTTGTGAAAATTTCATTGACATCGACCCTGCCGTTTTCAAGTTCACCCTGGACAAACAATGTGTTTTTGGGAAAAATTACAATGTAAATGGCATTTATTTTTCTGTATAAAACATATGAAAATGTAGGTAATAAAGAGTATTCAACAAAACATCTTACATTTTTTTAGATTAAATAAAAACCTCAGCTAAAAAAAATAAATTCGTTTTTGTTCGCTCGCGCAGGTTAGATGTAACGTTTTTATTATATAAATATTCAAAAAGCAGAAAACTTCAATCTTTTTATTGGTATAGATATATATTTACAATTACAGTGGCCAGCATTGGCCCCGAACAAATTGAATTGCTTAAGGTATATAACGTCGTTTCGTCAGGGCAGTTGCGAGAGGTATCACTGCATGTTCGAATTCCATTTCCATTCGCCACACAGTAAAATGAGATAGTAAAAACTGAGTTTTGTTGTTACTATTACCTAACCCCTAGAGATGCATTGCTTGACTTGGTTTTCAAAATATTTGAATTAAATTCTCTTCAAAATCAAGTAAAACTCAAGTGGAAAATTTGAGTATTGATTTCATAAGCTATTAATTCGTTTTCAAGTCTATCAAGTTCAGTTCATTTTAAAATCACTCTTATCAGCACTATGCATAGCGACATTTGAGGTTCGCTGAACTAGTAACAAAGAAAAAAGACAAAAAAAAATTCTTGGAGTATATAAAGTAAAACAAAATTCCTAACAGTTCATGTAAACCATCAGTTGGCCATACAATTAAAATATTTTATAATTTTTATATATTAAAATCTAAAATGTTTAAAACATTCTTCCAGTTATCTTGAGCAAAAATTTTGTGTGAACCACCTGTTGGTCACACTATACACCTTTTTTTTAGAACCCAAAACTCAGTTGATATTTCCATAAAACAACTCAAAAGATTTCGAAGCTTTGTTTTTTTGTTTTAATCTTCGATATGAAGCGTTAATAATTAGATTCATACAACAACTCATCTTCGTCGATTGTTTCTAACGATCTAACGTTAACGATTCAGCCTCGTCTTATTATTATTACAACAAGCAAACCTTTTCGCAACGCTGACTTCCTTTTCGGCTTTCATTTCCATTATTTTCGTTTATTTATGAACACAATCGAATGAATTATTTATTCGGTCATATGAATATTTCATGTTACAATGGAAATAAATTGCCCTGCGTTGTAGGCAACCCATTCTACATGCATGTATTATCAACATTTGTCCTCACAGTTGTACATGAAATGTTGGGATTTTTTCCAGACGATATTTAATTATTTCAGTATTTCATGTCAAAGATTGTACACTATTCTCAGATGTGCCATCAACTTATTAATACAAATAACCTGGTAAGCTTCTGTTAAAAATTTATGATTTCAATCTGAAAGGTTATTTTGAAAGTGTTGTTATGTAAAAAGTTATTCGGGTTATTTTTCGCGAACAATTTTTTATTTGTCCAAATAATTGGTTGAAAACTTTTACACGTTTCCGGTGTATTAACGTCCATTTATCATGATTACAACGCAATGGGGGTAATTTTTTTTCTTTGCCCCTATACCTATACTCTCAGACCTGTTGCTTTATACTATGGGTATAACAAATTGTAAGGCATATTGACGTGATAACTATAAAAGTTTAGTCTGTAGTGGTATTATTTTTTTTCGTGGCACTTTTGCTTTGAGTAGAACGGAAAAATGGTCAGCTATCTTTTTTTAAATCTTCATTTTATAGGTCAGATGGAAATTTATAATTTTTTTAAATTGTATTTATAGACGCTAAACTGCACGGTTATTTACGTCTGTTGTCCTTGTTATACTGCAGTCTTAGTTGTCTTTCACTTTGTAACGTTTTTACGTGTTTGAGGATTTGTGTATAATGACAACAAATTAATTTTTAACAATTGTTTATTGATTTATCTTACACTATTGTCACTTATAAAATACACGTTAACAATGAGTTAGTTCACTGTTTAACTAGTCAGTTTTCACAATCACTTATTCACTAATTATTGTCATTCACAATTGCACTGTTTCACTTTATTTTACAATGTTCACAATTTATTTAACACTGTTCACATTCACTAGAGACTGTTTACGTTGACGATTTATTTTCAGACTGTTCACGTGCACTATTTATGTCAAGACTGACTTGCCTTATGTTTGTCCAGAGCTTATATAAGATTTCGGAATCCTTCTAGCACATTCTATTCTATTATTCCTTTGCCAGGAGCCCCAGCTTTCTAATTTTCTTGGAAACTATTTGTCGCCACTACTTTCTTATTTTCTTGGAACGATATAATATGCTAGAAGAATTACCTTAATTACGCGATAATACTCCGCCCGGCCACCCCATCCATCAACCACACCGCATCCTCATTGGCTGGCTGATGGGGTAGGTTATAATCCCAGACTCTAAACATGGCGACGCTCATCCATCCTTAGACCGTGACAACTTATTGCTGCCCATATATTACTCTTCATTGATCATCATATTGGGTACATTGTGTTCTACTGTTTTTCAGGCATTACATGTCTCACACATTGGAGGTTGTTCCCTCTTCAGTATGGGTTCGTGTGAAAAATTGCAATGCCCTACTCTTAGTCGGCAGTCTGTTATTTCTTCTACTCTATTAGTTCTTGGTCTTCCAGATATTTATTGTGTCCTTGATCGGTTGAAGTTTGTTGTTTACTTCTTCCTGCCATTCTCTCAGATGCCTTTGTTTGGTAGTCTTTTGGGCCACCATGTCATCTAATGGTAATTCGATCGTGGTACTGTCAGTCATTCCAGGACTTCTGGAAGCCAGGTCAGCCTTTTCGTTACCATCAGTTCCGCAATGGCCAGGGATCCATATGATTTCGATTGTCGCGTTCTTACTTATAACTCTATCGATCCTATCGTGGATCCTAGTTGTATATGGGTGTGTACATGTCCAGACATCTTCTGTGCTCGCTAAAGCACTATAGCTAAGCGCTAAGAGTCTGTGCAAATTAATATTTTGGTTGTCTGTCCTGAAAAAGTATGCTTTCTATAGCTTTCATTATTGCATACAATTCCGCCGAGTAGATGGACATTTCTAATGGAAGCTCGTATGGATTGTTACTTTCCGAGCCGCATGCAGCTCTTCTATGATTTGCATTTCTTGATCCATTGGTAAATATCAATTGATGTTAAGGGTATCGATAATGTTTGATGTTTTGAAATTCCCATTTGCATTGTTTGCAAATCCCCTCAAAGCAGTGCTCGGCAACCCGCGGCTCTTTTATCCAAATTATGTGGCTCTTCAGCCTGTTCAAATGATATATTTTAAAAAAGGCAGTAGATCATATATGGAAAGAAATTTCAAATTCTCAAAAGGAAGAGCAAGTTATATTTGAAACATGGAATAGTCTTCCTGAGAGTTACAACCAACTTAATGTTTAGCCAAATGAACATCCTTAAAAGTAAATCAAGATTCTCTCTCAGCAATTGGTCTAAAACTAAAGACCTCAAATTATTAACCTGATGTAAAACAAATCTGTGAATCAATAATGATCTATATAGCTTTTTACACTATCATCCTTGCGGCTCTTGGTAACATTTTTTAAAATTATTTAAGGAAAATGGCTCTTTACTTAAAATAAGTTGCCGACTCCTGCCTTAAAGCATTGATTTCTCTCGATTACAGAAATTTTATTTCTATTAATAAGTGGTAACAAAACTCTTGGGAAGGGGGCAAATTTTTTTGCAGCTATCCCTTTTCAGGATCCATAGTGTGTAGTTATAGGTTTGTTCCACTTGTCCATTTGATGATGTTGAAACACGTCCATCGAATGACAAAGAATAAGACACATTGATAAAAGTGAGTGAAAATCATGAAGCAAGGGCTTAAAACTGGTTTTGCGGTGTTTAAACACCTCCAAATCAGTGTCTGGACGAGCTATAGTCATAAAAATGTACGTTCATGGCTCGGCTCTCGGCCTGGTGCGGCCAAACGGCTGGGGGCTGGGGCGTTTCTTCACTCACTCTTGTCTCTTGTGTTTTGCTTCAACGTCTGGAACAAACCTTATGTAAACTCAGTTTACATGTAGATAACAGCAAGTTCTAAAATCATCCTCAAATAACACGGAAATCGTTTATGAAATCGAAAAAAGGTTCACTTTTTCTATATGTACACTAACATTTATAATAACAATCTTCTTTTATTATAATGGCTATATTAAATATTTGTTTGAGAAGGGCTACTTCCTTTGCCACCCGCTGATACGACTTTTAATAAACTACTTTTAGCCACAACAAACAAACAGACATTTTCTTCGGGGAAAAAAGGCGCGACCGGATTTGGGATTAATGAAATAACGAGGTTTTGAGGACATTGATATTAATTTCTTCGTCACAAATTGGTTTATGATAGGCTTCGCGTTCTCTTTTCCCGCACTCTCATTTTTTGTTATCATATAAATTCGAATTTTCCACATTGAGTCGAGGACAAAATTTGGCAAGTCGAGTTCCACTGAAAATGATTGAGATTTATATAGGTAGTCCTTGTGGAGGAGAATTTCTTTTTTCTTATATTGTAATATATAATGTACATGTAGAAAGTTTTCACGTCAATTTTAATATTTGATATGGATGAAACGATGGTATCGATCAGCATATTTCGCCAATTGAACAAAAATAATATATGATGTTTTTTGCTTTCTTGATTTTTCTTGGAACATTTTGTTTTTCTTAAAAAACTTTTTGCAATGTAAGACTGTTTTTGGTTTGATATTTACTTTAAATCGAGTGAAATTTTCTGATATTTTATTTTTGTTTGAGAACAACGTTGATATAATTTAATCTAATTTCGACAAGGAGAAAATGTTTAAATTGGAAAAGATTACAACTTGGCAATGGGAAATCTTGTACATTTCAGTCAGGAAACCATTGATTAGATTTGGTGTGTGTTAACTGTTAGTGTATTGTATTGTATAAGCACATAAAGTGAGCTTTTTCTTCGTCCTCGTCGTATGTGGCGTTTAACATTTGGCGTGACACAATAAATATCGCTTAGTGTCGTTCTCGATACGGCGATACGTTCCCCGTTCCAAAGGACTTAGAGTTTTATTGCAAAACTCTTATCAGAAAACAACGTGTCTTAAAGACGTGCCTGTACATTTCTCTGTCTTATTCACGATCAGCCATATACGACAATCAATTTTACTATATCTCGCGGTTACGATATAATACTACGATATAAGTGTACATATAATCAGACCCGGACTGACCCTAGGGTAGATTGAGTTCAATAGATTGGGTAGAAAGCGAGCGTAGAAAGCCACACAACGTAACATAAATGTAAAAGTTACACAATGAAAATATCTGCTGCGACGCGTCCCAGAACTTTCTTTTATATGAAACTCGCTGTTGGTTAAAAGACATAAATAAAGCCTACGTTTGGACAAAACATTTAAAATTGAATAACCTATACCAATAATAAGATTGAAGATTTTGGCTACTTGAATACCTATTTAATAAAAACGTTCCATCTCACCTGCGCGAGCGAACGAAAAACGTAATCATTTTTCCCAGCCGAGATTTTTATCTAATCTAAAAAATTTAAGGTGTTTTGTCGAATACTCTTTATTGCCTACATTTTCATATATTTAATACAAAAAAATAAATGCCATTTACATTGTAATTTTCCCCAAAAAAAAAAACAGGGTAATAACAGGGTTTGTCCTGGGTAAACTTGAAAACAGCTGAGCCGATTACAATGGAATTTTCACAAAAAGTTATTAAATATTGTAACTTACATTATAGGCTACTTTTTATTTGGAATAGTTTTGCCTGTTTGCCTGTTTGTTCTTGGCAAACTTGAAAACGGCTGGTCCCATTGAGACGAGATTTCACATACAGAAAGTAAACATTACCAAAAGTGCTATAAAATACTTTTTTTTTTTAATTTTAATTTTCTGAGCAAAAAAATATAAACTATAAAAAAACTGCCCAAACGAAAAACATACATCGGCAGGCAGCTGTGATACAATGTACATATACTATATCATATCGTAAAGACGACATGATTTTAAACTATGTAATTTGTTATTCTTATAAATTAATGTTCACAAATTTGAAAATTATAAACATTATAGAAGTATAGCGATAGGTTAAATTCCTAGAAACCATAACTCCCTTGTGAATTTACGGGTAGTTAATATATTATTAATAGTTCGGCTGAGTAAACGTTCGAATTGTCGAGGGAGGAGAAGGAAATCCTCTGCAGTAAATATGATTTCATTCATAAAAAGAAATATCTTAGTTCCAAAATGACATCCGTAAGAATAAATAACAAAAACAGACAGTTCGACTTAAGTGATCCCAATTAGGAGTTTGACTAAGAGAGGTGAAGCCGTTAGGCAGAGCCCCCATAACAAAAAAAAAATCCAGTCCAACTTATTTTTCAAGAGAAAATAGCAAGTTAGATTTGACCATAACGTTGGTTTTTTACCAAAAAACTATATTCTTAATTTTTAATTTATTTTAGCAGAATCTATAAGAATTCGTTGTCTAATCTTGGACCCCGGAAAATAGCAGACTTGCCGATAAGACATAATGGCCTTAATACTATATCCTAGAATAATGAGCCTAAGGCAACCAAACCTAATACCTCAGATCTTAAGATAACACATTGAATATTGTTTATTCTAAAAAAAGTTCGCTTCCTAAAGGATTGTTACTAATCCATTGAAATAAAACTAGTAAATTATTTCCTATGACATTTGGTGTGAAAGGTTCTCAAGGCTTAAAATTTTTTAAATATTTTACAATATTCAAAAAAACGTAAAGATCCTACCTATAAGATAGCTTATATCTGTTCCTAGAAAAGTAGTTTCACGGATTTTCATGAACATTCTATAAAATAAAGGTCTAGAAATATCTAATTATCTTTTTTTATAAAAATAGCTTAATTTCTTATTTTGGGTAAAATTTTCTATTATTTAATCAGATTAATTTAGATACGCTCAGCGAAGCGGGCGGGTATCAGCTAGTATTTAAATATATATATATAGGTATAAGTATAAACAGAACTATTTGCATACAGCCTCTATGTACGAGTATATACGAACTTCGGCACTTTCCCCCAGAACCCCTTTTATTTGAAATTTCCCAAGAAAAAGTGTCAAATAAAAGTTGTAGACATTGGTGAGTCTAAGAACTATAGCAAGTTTAAAGGAAATCGTTAGAGCCATTTTCAAGAAAAAAAATTGAAAACCTTTAAGGTTTGTTAAATAAGAGTTTGAACACTTTACACTTTAGAACTCAATAATCTATAAATTTTACTATTTACTATTATTACAGTAAGTAACTAACAGTAACAATTAAGTATAGCTCTGACTAAACGGTTATTTTATAAGTATGTTCATTTTTTACGAAAATTTCTTATGAAGAGGAAGGGGTGAGTAGTTGTAATCTTATGATTTCTTACAATAAGGGTGGGGGTAAATAAGCTTCAGAAACGTCTTACTAAATTTACGATTGGCCCCTTATCTTCTGAGAATTTAGATAGTTACTACATAAACGGTAAAGAGTAGGGTTTGCAAACCGGTTAAAACCGGTTTTTTAGGAGAAATCAAAAACCGAAAACCCGGTTGTTCAATAAAAATAAACGGGATTTTTTTAACTGTATTTAATATTATTTTAAATGAATTTTACAAAAGAACTTTGGTGAAGTATTTAAGAGACTTCGACGGATTCAGAAAGAACATTTTCTGTGTCAGGAAATTTTGACAACAAAATTCGAAGTACGAGTAAAATTACTCTTTAAACATGTTTTTATCAGTTTTATTTAACTTTTAAATTCACAAATAAACTTTTATAACTGAAGTTGAATTAAAAATAAAAAAAACATTAATTAATGGTGTTAAATAAATAACATACAATAAGGGGAAGGGTGAATTTATTATAGATTTCATTTTCTTAAAAACCCGGTTTTTAACCGATTAACCGGGTTTAAGATAAGAAAAAACCGAAAAACCGGTTTTAACAAAAATACGGTTTTTCTTTGGTTTGTTTCTTTTGGTTTGTTTCTAAAATATCCGGACTGCTTTTTGGTGGCAGTCCGGGCCTGCGACCATCAATTTTACTATATCTCGCGACTATAATATACGATATTATGCTACGACATGTACAGTACAATTTTAACACCAAGAAAAATCAAATATTTTATTCTTATCTTCATTATATTTATTTCCTTGGCTTCTGCTTGTTCTATTTGAGGCGGTAAAATAAAGGGTCGTTATTTAAAGTCTTAAATCGTTCCGGGGATTGAGAAAAATCTGACCGTTTTTTTCACTTATCTTCAAAGAATGTTTTTTCTGATCAACAATTTAGATTTATACAGAGAAAATACAAAAAAGAACAACAGGTGTTTGAAAACATTAAAAACAATTTTGTTGACCATCAGTTGGACACTACATTAAACAGTAAAAAAAAAATATCTTTAACTTTTTGATATTTACATTCATAAAAAGTTAAAGTTCTTAAGAGCCCCTAGTTTATAGCCCTTAGCCCCTAATTGTAAGCATTCAAGCTTATTTTATTTGAACTTATCTTGATTTGAAGACTAATTATTATGACTGTCGTAGGCCGTAACTAGAGATTCATTATTTGACTTTATTTCCAAGCTACTTGATATTAATTTGACTAGTCAAGCTCAAGTTAAATGTTGATATGTAAACATCAAGTCAAGTCAAGCATTGAATTTCCAAGTTATTTCATTTCAAGGTTTAAAAATTGAGCTTAATTCATTGCCTATATCTGGTATCCTAGTAAGTTCTAGTTAAAAATATATTTGTATGTATACTCAAAAATCAAGCTTGAAAGATGATGACAAAATTCTTACAGTTAGAATGGGGTCAGCTAGAAAAAATGTTCAATAGGGGTTCCGCGAACTACACAAAGATTAAGAGCCCTTGATATATACTATAAAAGTGTCCTTATATTTGAGTTGATTAATCCCTAGTGGTAGCTAAAAATTTCGTGTAAACCACCAATATTTTATACCTTTCAACAAACACCCACACTAAAACTGAGAGCTTTTTCAAAATTGACAGGATATTTACCGAACTTGATTCTACACGGAAAAAAATGTGTTGTAGTATTAACAACATTCCTTGTTTATTTTACTACATTAACTAGTATTATATAGGATGACACCACGTGTGGTAACGTTTACCAGTCAAGTGTAATTAAAAAAAGTAGTATTATTAACAACACGAACTAGTGAAAATGTTGTTGAATTTTTGACACTTGCATTTATTTATCAAAATTATTGGTTATGTTGTACCGCGCGCGCCGCATGCGCAAACGCCAAAATTTGTTAATTGTACAAGACTCAGCAGTTGTAACAGCTACATATATGTACTACACTATGGTAGTAAAAAATACTATACGTTAGAGCTGAATACAACACAGTGTGTTATCTAATGTTACATTTGTGGTTATAGTGAACACAAAGTGCAGTAAAAGTATTACAAGTTTAGTGTTGTAAATCTTATACCACTATTTTTTTTCCGTGTAGTTAAATCAGAACAACATAAACATAATAAGGACATGTTATTGGGTCAAAATCGTTACATTTTCAAAAAAACAATCTTAAACGCAGAAATAATTTCTAAGGGCTATTGTATTTGTAATTAATAAATTAAAGTCAGTAACAGATTTAGATTTTATACCGCCCTTGGTTCTATTCTACGTGCCGCCATTTTTCTACATAAAAGTTATTTTAAAATTAAAGGTATACACCTATATAGTTATAAACTTTCACTTATCAAATATCATTTTAAATATGACTTCTTAAGTTGATATAGGTATACAGTGTAAGATCTATATATCAAAATTGCAACAGTTTTATATGGAGTTTTTATTAAACAAAGAGTACAAAAAATAATTTTAAAATAAGTTATTGGAAACAGTAAAAAGGAAAAAGGAACAGTACCTAAGTAAACACATGCTAGGCAATTACAACTAGCATATGAACACATATCTATGAATCTTATTGTGTAAACATAGTAACTAGAATTCTTTATCAGTATTGTGTTTGAAGTTCAGTGATATTAAAATTTATCGAAGTCTTAAAATTGAAGTATTGTTTCGCTATTGAAAAGGGTTGTTACGTTTTATGAAACTTTAAAAAATAAGTAACAATATAAATCAAAATTTAACAGTTTCTTCACTTAAAAAGTTTTTCGTTACAGATAACTTCGTTATATAAAGTTAAAATTATTTCAAATATAAGTTAGACGTTTATATTTAGCTTAAACGTTTCTATCAATACAAAACAAATCCAAATCTATTTTAAATTTATCTTTATATTTTACGCTTTCGATTTGTTTGTAAATTTTTGCCGCCCTTTAAATTATGCCTGTATTATACAAGTAGAAAACTTGGTATAATAAAATCCTGGATAATATTCGTAGAAAACTAATTACAATAAAATCTGAGATAATTTTCGTAGAAAAGTAGGCGTCATAAAATCTTGGATAACTTTCGTTTAATACCAATTATTGGATAGGATTGGAATTAAGAAGTTATGGAAATCAATGACCAAAACTTTTGTTTCCACGTTTTCCTTAAATTTTCGCAAAGAGCTTTGATGGAAATTTGTGTGCAAATAGTTTGACCATAGTTTGCCTGCTCATTTTCGAGCAAACTTTATTATTGGAAAAATAATTATGCCAATGATACGTTGCAAATTTTGTAAAGACTTACAGCTGAGTTTTTTTACCTGGTCCAAGTTCCCGAAAAATTATTGATTTTATATATTTTATTATTTTTCTATACAGATTTTTTCAATATTCGTTTAGAAAATTTGGACCAAATACGTCTGGTATAGGGTTTGCAAAAAACCGTATTTTTGTTAAAACCGGTTTTTCGGTTTTTTTCCCTATCCTAAACCCGGTTAACCGGTTAAAAACCGGATTATTAAGAAAATTAAATCTATACTAAAACAACCCCACCTTTATTGTATTTATTTACAAAAAAAACACCATTAGTTAATGTTTTTGAAGTTATACTTCTTTAGGCGCGTTATGAAAAAATGATGAGAGTGGAATTTTTAGATGGGCGGCCATCTTGAGTCAAAAATTAACAAAATGAAGTTAGCCGCAAAACCACTGGGTTTCTTGGCGCGCGTAATTTAAATTTTTTTTGTATTTATTTACTTATTTATTTATTTTTATATTTGAATTAAAAATAATTATATATACAAATGACACATATTATTAATAAATAAGTTATTACTTTTCTAGAATTTTGCAGTAGTTGTTATAGGTACTTTTTGAAGTTTAATGATGAAAATGACGTCTGCATCGCGGCGCGTTTTCAGAAGCATTAGTAGCGTTCTATTTTATCATCACAAATTAACAAGATGAAGTTGCCCGCAAAACGGCTCGGTATTTTTAACTAGACGCGCGTAATTTGAATTTTTGTTTTATTTATTTACTTATTTTTATATTTAAATTAAAAATAATTAATTCTTTAAATATATTTTTTATATTTTATTTAGAAAATATTTATTTATACAAATGACACATATAAATAAGTTATTAATTTTCTCGAATTTTGCAGTAGCTGTTATACTATTTGAAATTTAATGATGAAAATAACGTCTGAATTCCATGCATATTTTTAGTTATCACGAAATCTGGGATTCTGAAATGATTCAACTATCTTAGAATAATAATTTAGCAAAACAAGGCATGAATAAGTTTAAGACATTTAGTTTGACAAGTAGCTACTTACTTTATTTCGCAATTTCTATGAAGCTTCGTTTTCATGACATGCTTGAATTGTTAACCAGAAAAATGATCCTGACAAATTTTATAAACATCTGGCAGCTTCCTTTGGATATTATTTATTGGTATAAATTAAAATATTATTCTCTTAATTTTATTTTTAATAATTATATCTTTAAATATTAAATAACGGTTTTTAAAATTGATTATTTGAATAAAATTAATAACAACTAATTTTTAATGATACCAGAGAAGTATAACATCTCACGCGCGTACATAAGTACACGCAACCACTTTTTTTTATTTTTAATTCCACTTCAGTTACAAAACTTCATTTGCGAATTTTAAAATTTAATAAAACTGATAAAAAAATTTTAAAAGAGTAATTTTACTTACACTACTATTTCAATAAGTATTACGAACTACAAACATTATTTTATTGTTATTTTTTACGGTACGAACAGAAATAATACAGAAATTGAACATTTAGAACATTAAAATTTCCAGTTAAAATTATTTACATATTGTGTTTTCTTTTGTAAGATTCATGTTATATAATATTAAATACAGTTAAAAAAATACCCGCTTATTTTGATTGAAAAACCGGGTTTTCGGTTTTTGATTTTTACTAAAAAAACCGGTTTTTTTTTAAAACCCGGTTTTAAACGGTTTGCAAACCCTAGTCTGGTAGGCACCCTGATGAAAGATGATAAGGTATTTAACAAAATTTTTCTTTACAATTTTGTTGTATGATTTCTTTTAAAATTACATGAATCATAAAGAAACTTTTTGGTAGTTTTACTCCAATGTAAAACGTCATTAGTTAAAGTTATTAAAAGAGAAGTTATTCATTGCCATCTGTTTAATTTAAATATAACGGAGCTTTATTGAATTGAAATACTTTTTAAAAAAAATTAATTAATTGATACATTATAGAATTTGCTTATTTGATAGGTTTCTTAATGCCTGGTTTGTTGGTTAATTAGTTGAACTACATAAAATATTTAAGTAATCATTTAAATTCAGTGTCAATGCCAGTTAATTATCACCTCGATTTCCAAGCGCTTAATTGTTCGAGTTGCCTACCTATTCATTTATTATCTAATGACTAGAGGATGAGAAGTTTTCCTAGACATAATCAAACTTTTCAAAATGATTTTTTTCCATGACCAATAAATTCACATGAATATTAATCATTTAAAAAATTGAAAGTTTTTAACTTAAAAAAAATTTCCAATAACAATGTTTTCAAATTTTCTTTTCCATTTGTTTCAATTTAAAAGATTCACAAAAAATTTCTTATTGAATTTAAAAGACTAATTTTTAGTGAAAAGTTTATGACTTACTTGGCGTTAAAAAATCAAAATGTTGAAAGTTTTGAGAGCTTTGTGTTGGTGAATTGTTGATAAACTTCGTTTAAAATCGCGTCGTAATACACGTAAACAAACCGGGACTGGAAAATCGCGGCACGCCACCGTGCGACCAATGCGAGTTACGAGTCAACTAAAGTTTATCAGCCACACGGAAAGCTCTCAACGTCACATGTACAGAGCTTTGCCTCCCTCCAAACCATCAAACTTGCGCACCACCCATATTTGTTTATTGTATATATCGGTGTTGAATATAAAAATACGTTACTTATATAAGAAAGTAACGCTTTACTTGTATAAACGGCGTTAATTATAATTTTTTCGTGTCCAAAGCTTTTTTCGGTCTCTTATACAAAGGACTATATTTAGTTTCTTATAGAAAAACAAATGTTAATGATAAATTTTGAAACGCTTATTGAAATTATTTATATGGAAAATCCATTCAATGCTTCATCCAAATATTGCAGATAAGTTTCTAAAGGTAATTAGTTAGGTTTTAGGTTGAAATAACGTGTAATATTTATAAGTTGCTTTAACTCTTTTAATTTGAATTCAATGTATTTGTTTTGGTTTTACATTCTCCAAAACACTTCAATATTCGAATTGTTTAAGGGGGTATTCTAGTCTAGAGGCCCGAATTTCGAGCGTTTTTTGGCAATTGATAAAAAAAAAGCATTTGCTATTTTTACTATACATTTTTTTATCATTTGTTTATTTATATTCAGTGCAAAAAATTAATTTCAAAATATCTTCTGCGAGGCGTCACAGTACTTTCTTTTACTTTCGTTTATGAAACTCACTGTTGGTTAAAAGAAATATTAGTACTTTATAACTATACATATAAACAGAACTATTGTATATCCATACAGCCTATATAGGCATATGGATATATGAATTCCGAACCTTCACCCCAGAACCGCGCTTTTTCGAATTTTTCAAACCCCAGGAAAAAGTTTCAAATAAAAGTTGTAGGCATCAATGAGTCTAACAACTATAGACAGTTTAAAGACAATCGTTGGAGCCATTTTCGAAAAAAAAATGGAAAAGCTCAAATCCTCATTGAATAAAGTAGAGCTTTTGGTTAACCGATTTCAACCAAAATCTTCGCGGCACAACTAGATGTAGTATGCAGGCTAAATTGCAAGTTTGGTGAAATTCGGATAAAGCTTTCGATACGATATGGCTGTCACACACAGACATGTTTCTAAAAACCACTTATGAGGGGACCTCAAAACATGTATTTCCGTTGAAAGCTCGAATTCGAAAATTCGATCCAATTACAATACTTTCTTTACTATTAAGTAGTAAAAGAAAGTTATATGTATACACTATACAGATTATATATATATATGTACATATACATAGGTATACAAATTCCAAACCTTCACCCCAGAACCGCCCTTATTCGAATTTTCCCAGGAAAAAGTTTCAAATAAAAGTTGTAGCCACTAACGAGTCTAAGAACTATAGAAAGTTTAAAGAAAATCGTTGAAGCCGTTTTCGAAAAAAATTGAAAAAGCTCAAAAACGCCAAGAGTGAAGTAGAGCTTTCGGTTAACCGCTTTCAACCAAAAGTTTCGCGGCACAACTAGGTATAATATGAAGGTTAAATTCCAAGTTTGGTGAAATTCAGATAAAGCTTTCGATACGATATGGCTGTCGCACACAGACACACAGACACACACACAGACATGTTTCTAAAAACCACTTTTTTGGACTCAGGGAACCTCAAAACATGTATTTCCGGTGAAATCTCGAACTCGAAAATTCGACCCGATTACAATAATTCCTTTACTATATAGTAGTAAAAGAAAGTTAAAAAAATTTTTTCATTGAGTTATGCGTCTTTGAAGTAGAGGGAGCAAAAAAAAAGGCCGTATCCTCGTCGCCATGATTTCTACCCTTGTGGTCATTTGAAAAATAAAACAATGATAGATTCTTGATAAGTACGAATATCGCTATCGCATGAACCTCCAAAACTGAAAAAAAATATTTTTTCATAAAATGTCGGCTACTTAAAAAGTAAAGATCGATTTTTTCGCTCATTTTTTAACTTTGTTGAATTTTTTAAAAATATTAAAAATTTCAAATTTTAATTTTTTGTTGGTTCGTGTGTTAGAGAGATATTTAAAGAATATTCATGCTAAATTTCAAGTAAATCGGCTGACAAAAACTTGAGATATTATGGCTACCGTATCGAAAAAAATAGTTTCGAGAAAAACGCGTTTAAATTTTTACGTTAAGGCTCAACCGGTCTACTTGCCATGACACTAAAACGGCTATAACTTCGGAAATAATTTGAATTTTGAAATTTTTTTTTTTTTTTTCGAAAAAACATTTTTTTCGATATTTTCAAATTCCTAGACCAGAATACCCCCTTAAATTTTCACTATCACTTTCAAAATCTGTGGTAAGCCAATTGAATGGAACGATTCTAAAAACACCGTATGCTACTTGGAAGTACATCTGTACTGTTGACTCACCTGGTGGCTACATTTAGAAAAAAAAGCTACCAGAAGCTCATAATAAACAGAAAATTATCTTTATGTGCTAAACGTTCTCTTATGATCTATAAAGCAATTTTGCGTCTCTTAATAACATGTGGCGACTAGAAATGGATTTCGAACATGTAGTGATACCTCTCGCAACTGCCCTGACAAAACGACGTTATATACCTTAAGCAATTCAATTTGTTCAAGGCCAGTGCTGGCCATTCTAATTGTAAATATGTGTATGTGAATAAATGTGGGTAGCCGCCCCCACCTTACATTCTGGTGACCCCGCATTACAGCACGCAATGCAGAAGCGAGGAACTGCCATTCTGCCTAAACCTACAAGTTTTGCCTCATATTTTGGACGCCATACAATCGCCGCATACATCGGACCCCCTCACGAAGAACTCAACTATGGAGTAGCGGCATCCTAGCCCTCTTCATGACTGTGAAACAGCTGTGAAATGAGTGCGATTTAATTTAAAAGTGCTGAGGGCGCCTGCTGTCTGCTCAATAGTGACTTCTTAGTGAAATAACTAATTGTGCCCGCTCTCATGCATAGCAAATTGCTGAACTAAATATTTTTCTCAGGATCTTTTTCCCTTGAAGAAAATCATATATATACAGGCCATATAAGGCAAGAAATGCATTTATGAAACGCGTTATGACTCATTGCTGTTTACAGTGCCGGACCTAGCTGACCCTTGGCTTAGGGTAAAGCGAAATTGGCTTTCAGCGCCCTTTGGAAGCTCTGGTTTCAACTGTGCACAAAATAGCTGTCACCCATGAAAATTAACAGGACATTGTTGACTAGATTCAAGGTTAACCGAACCGTGTCATATAGTTAGATTTAGCTTTTAATAAAATCAGACTTAGTATTTAAAAAAGCTCCATTATCTGCGGATTTATCTAAATGCAATCGATGGACATTTACAAAGTTTTCATCGTCTTCCTACAGATTTGACACTGTCCCGCGTTTTTCAAAACACGCTATCAAAATTGTATTTTTTGCTGAAATTTGTTTTTCGCATTTGAGTTTTTGGCGTCCCTTGTTACCTGGCGCCTAAGGCAACCACTCCTCTCGCTCTACCCCTGGGCCGGTGCTGGCTATTAATTTGAAAGATGTTTTCGAAAACGGCCCCAACGATTTTCTTTAACTTTCTATAGCTCTTAGACTCATTGATGCCTACAACTTTTATTTGAAATTTTTTCCTGGGAAAATTGACATAAGGACGGTTCTAGGGGTAGAAGTTTGAGGCTGTATGCATATAGTTCTGTTTATATATAGTTATAAAGTGCTTATAGTTCTTTTAACCAACAGCGAGTTTTGTAAATGAACCCGGGAAAAAATGTTTTTGTCTAATCATATATAATCAGATCTGAAAATTGGCCAGGTATGATCATATATAATTATATAGGATTAGAAAAAAATATTTTTCTCGGACAATCAATTACTACAAGTAAAAGCACATTTTTCGATACTATTATTATTAAAACTAAATAAAATAAAATAAAAACACCAACTACAACGATAACTAAAAATATTGTAACGTTTTTACGGGTTCGTTGGTTTGTGTATAATGACTACGAATTTATTTTTAAACAATTGTTTATTTATTTATCTAACACTTATACACTACAACAATGTTCACTGTCAACAATAGTCACAGTACTGTTTAAATTTTACTATATACACAATGTACACTTTATTTAACAATGTTCAGAATTTATATAACACTGTTCACTTTAACACTAAGCACTTTCACTATTTATTTTAACACTGTCGATGAATTTATTTGAACACTCGATGATTTATGTTAATACTCTTCGGTGGTTTATTTTATACTGACTTGTTGGCTCATCTTTCGGATTATTTATAGTAAGCGATCATCAGCCTAGAACTTTCGAAACCATAAATCATCCGTTACCAAAATTTTCTATTGGTAATCTTAGCGCCTGTCTTTCTCTCCTCCATTGGTAAATCAATGTAGAAAATACTAGAACACTCGTTCCTTGTCATATTAATCCTTTGGTCATAAAACCGCTTCAGGGGGTCCATCCTTTTGTACAATTCTTATCGCTGGTGATTGTTTAATACTGCCCTTCGGGCGCCAGACACAAATGGGTGTCTTGGATTTGTGACAATATATTACAATATGGATGAGTACACGATAAAAAATAAGTTTGTCTAATCGTATATAATTATATACGATATATGATCATACCTGAGCAATTTCCAAATCTGATTATATATGAGTAGACAAAAATATTTGTTGTCGGGCACTCACTCATATTGTAATATCTTTTTAGTTAACGCTAAACTTGGTGTTTTTTATTAAATTTTATTTAGTTTTTATAATAATAGTCTCGAAAAATGTGCTTTTGCTTGTAGTAATTGATTGTCCGGGAAAAATAATTTTGTCTAATCATATATAATTATATATGATTATACCTGGCCAATTTTCAGATCTGATTATATATGATTAGACAAAAACTTTATTTAACGGGAAAGTAAAAGAAAGTACGGTAACGCCTCGCAGCAGATATTTAAGAAGAGTACCACTCCAAGGGTTGATGTAAAAAATCTACCCTCAAGAAATAAATATATTATTTTTCCTCGTTTATAATTTTTATGAAAGTCTAAAAAAATTTTTTTTATATGCGTTTATGTATATAAATATACAGTTTTAATTTAATTAATAATAAAAATTTTGAATTGTTTTGTCGAAAACAGTTGAAAAATAACATTTGGGGTAGTATCCCCTGTAACTCCGAACCAAGTGGGGGTAACGAAAGGAATCACCGCAGGAAAATATTTTTCAAAAATAACTTAGGGTATTTTCTTTGTGGATATTAGACAAGACTCTTTTTTGTTAAAATAATATATCTTGAAAATTTGAAACATTTACTTTTAAAAATTGTTATAACTTTTTAACGGCTAGTCAATATTATTTTCAAAATTCTAACAGTAGATTTCAGATTATCTAAGGGATATTTCAGTGAATTTTCATTCCCTATCATCATTTTCATTTACTTCCAAACATCCTTAAAACCACTTGAAAGTGTTTTTTACTTTCTTTTACTACTATATAGTAAAGGAAGTGTTGTAATCGGGTCGAATTTTCGAATTCGAGCTTTCACCGGAAATACATGTTTTAAGGCCCCCTGAGTCCAAAAAAGTAGTTTTTGAAACATGTCTGGCTGTGTGTGACAGCCATATCGTATCGAAAGCTTTACCAGAATTTCACCAAACTTGGAATTTGGCCTCCATACCTAGTTGTGCCTCGAAGCTTTTGATTGAAATCGGTTGAACGAAAGCTCTGCGTTATTCTAAGAGTTTTGGAGCTTTTTCGATTTTTTTCGAAAACAACTTCAACGATTTTCTTTAAACTTTGTGCAGTTCTTAGATTCATTGGTACCTACAACTTTTATTTGAAATTTTTTCCTTGAAAAATTCGAATAAGGGCGGTTTTGGGGTGAAGGTCGGGAATTCGTATATTCATATGTATATTGTACATAGACTGTATGCAGTGGTGGGATTCTAATAATTTTACAACCAGTTCGCTACAAAAAGATTTGGTTGGGAGATTATATTAAAAAATGTTTACAGCTTTTTAAATTAAAAAAAATCTTCACACTGTTGCCATATTCCCTGAAAAATCGTATATCTATTTTGTAGTTATATATTTTTTTGAGTAATTTTATAAAATAGCATAAAATTAAAATTTAAAATATAATTTTTTTACTTATAATTGGCGGTTCGCTGAACTTGAAAACCATTAACGAAACGGTTCTATCGAACCGGCTGAATCCCACAACTGGCTGTATGCCTATACAATATTTTTGTTTATATGTATAGTTACGAAGTACTTATAGTTATTTTAACCAACAGTGAGTTTCATAAATGAAAGTAAAAGAAAGTACTGTGACGCCTCGCAGCAGATATTTTACTTACGTTTCAACTTCGAATGTATAAGGGTTTGAATTTTGTACATATCAAAAATAAGTTTATTCGACAGCCAATAAATAGATTTTTATTAATTTTTTGATTTAACTGCTTTTGAAAATGGATGACTTAATTACTGCTGCTTCAATAAGTAGAAAATTTCTTACAAAAAACCAAATTTTATATTACTCTCTGACATACAAACAGCAACGCAAAATATGTACCTACCTCTAATCTCTATCCATATTTATGAAAAATTGTATCATAAATATTCGCCCATTTCCACGTTAAAAATATGCTTCGTGGAAAATGAACATCGATCCGACACCAGGTGGGTTAATTTATTTGGAAATTTGCAGACGTTTGATTAATAGTCTGAAAGTTTTAATAGGATACAAAAAAAAAAAAAAATACTCAAATTTTTAAATATAACATTTTATTTACATTTTGAGACTTAATTAAACAAATACCAAATGGGATATAAAATATTTTATTTAAAAAATAAGGACTAATCACATTGAAAAATAGTCACCATATATTACCATTGTTAATATAAGCGATGGACTACTAGGGCAGTGATTCTCAACTAATGTGCCGCGGAACTTTGATTCTTGAACTTTGTACTTTGATTTAGTAAATCTGCATTCTATTCTCTATACAGTGGTACCTCGACATACGAGTTTAATTCGTTCCACAACCTTGCTCGTATCTCGAATTTTATCGTTTATCTCTATTAAAAAGATCAGATGCACGACCTGTTGCAACTTTTTGAGACCTTCGACTTGCTAAACCGAACTCGTATCTCGAATTTCGCTCGTAACTCAAAGCAAAAAATCAGTGGCTCGCCGGCTCGTATCTCGAAAAACTCGTATGTCGAGGTACCACTGTATAGTGTTTATTATATTACATTGAAAATTATTATTATAAACTATATTACAGTGTGTATTGCAGTATACGTTCCATTAATCGCTCACAACGCTCGAAATGTTCTTTCAACAATTATAAAACAGTGACTGAAATAACATTTTGAATGTTGTGAACGCCTAGTGAAACGCACTCATGGTTAAGTTAAATTAGCTTATTGTCAGTTTTCCGCTAAATTTTGTCATTTTACGTGTGTTCCGCTAAAATAAGTTGAGAATCACCGTTTTTTTTTTACAATTCGAAAAGTTCTTGAAAACCTGCGTGGATTTGCGAGATCATATCAGAGCAAGTCATCGCTCGACCAAAGCTCGCAAAAGCTTTAGCATTGCACTCTCGAGTTAGACGACAAGCTGCATAACAAGCGATCATTGCTTTGATGTTTAAGTCTGAGGTTTCGCTCGGTTGTTGCTGCAAGGACCAAGCTAAAAATGTACCCAGAGAACCGCTTAAAAGGTCACCTTGGCCTCCACAACGACGACCCGATCCCGTCGCTGAACAACACACGAAATTTTCTAGATCAAAAATCGAATCATTCGGGCCCTTTTGAACAACAATGATATTGTTTCCGAATGTCTTAAGGACTTTGATGGTTTTTAACATGTCAGTAGAATCAGCATGAAAAATTCGCTTGAATTCAACGGCATTTGGTGTGAGTATGGCCAGTGGGTAGTTTTTTATGATATCAGGATTGGATGAGACAATAAACAAACCATCAGCATCAATCACTAATGGTTTGGAAAGTTCCCGACATTTACTGATCAGCTCAGTAACCACATTGATGGTGGACTCGTCGCGGCCTAAGCCTGGTCCTATGACTACCACATGAAACCGTTCCAACCACTTAGAAATTTGATTGACCCCATCGCTGGCGTCCAACAACGGATGTACGATCAACTCAGGACTGTACGACTTGATCACCGTCGACGAGTCCTTCGAGCAAAACACATGCACCAGGTCGGCACCCACTTTCAACGCACTGATTGCCGAAAAATATGGTGCTCCTGTGTATTCGAATGAGCCGCCGATGACTGCAATTCGCCCGGCTTGACCTTTATGCTTGGTTTGGCACAAAGCCGGGACGATTTGTTTGGCCATGAACATGAAGTTGTCCTCATCGCGAATTGTTGGCATCCACATGGTGTTAGAAAAGTGGCGAACAGGGCTGACCAGACGAAACGGGATGCACGCGATGGACTTGAACGCTTGCATTAACCAAAAGCGTCATTTGGATCGCAAATTAATTCAATTTTACTTAACCTCTGGTCACAAAATGTCATTAGTTTGACAGTACGAGAGTGGAGCACTCTAGCGCTAAAACTGTTGAACTAGACAAGATGACAGATTTAAGTTAAAATGGTTCAAGTTTATGACCAATAATTTATTTTTCTTACTCAAAGAAAAGCTCAGAAAAACTGGATCATGTCAATTGAATGTAACATTAACACGATTAGCACAGAGCTATTAATTTTATTATTTTTACTTTCATTGAAACGTGTTAAATTGTGCCATGTTAAATAGCGAAATTAAAATATTTGAAGGCATTCGTCAAATCCGCCAAGTCATAAACCGTAGGTACAGTTCCAGATTGAAAAAAGAAAAATTTAAGGATAATTTAAGAGACCACATATTAACAAGGAAAAGCTCAATTTTAAGCCAACAATTTCTATTTTATAAACAACAAACTACCCTACTATTAAAAAATGGGTTGGCTAAAATTAACGTAACTATTAGACTAAGGCTGAAACCGTTGAAAATAAAATAGTGGGATGATACCCATTGGAAAAGGAACAGATTATTACAAACATGAAAGAAAAGGTAGATTACTGGTGATCTGAGGTTGGGAAGGGGTTAGTTTTTAAGGATAAAAACGATTTATCTCGATGTCTAGCAAAACTACAAATCCCATGGAAAAAAATTAAATATCAAAGTTGTAGGTAATAAGAAGATCTACAACTTTTTTATTTACACTCTTTTTACATACCCTCAAAATGTATGTGAAAAATTCAAATAACTAAATTTTTGATTTTTAATTTTTCTTTTACAAAAAAAAAATCACGAAATTAGGTGAAAACTTACCTTTTTATGTTCCAAACACACTTTAATTTTTTCGATTTAAAATATTTCTTTTTTCGCCTTATTTTGACTTAATATCGAAAAAGCACCCTAATTTTCAGTCGAAAAGTCTCACGACAAAATATCTGCTGTTTTAAAAAAAAGTGTGGGCTTTTTGTTCGTTGAAATCTCTACTTTCTGATGGTACAAAGAAAAATATACATTACTTTGTTTTTTTTTTTTGAGGTTATTTAAGGTCGCTTCAACTACTTTGGTCATTAGCGACCGTCGAATCCGAAAATCCAGAAAAAAATCTTAGGCTTTCATGGGATTCGAACCCAGGACCACTGGCGTATAAGGCAACTGTCCAGTCCACCACGCCACTAAGTGACCTACATTACTTTGTTAAATGTTCCCAAAAAATGCAATAATTAAAGTGTGAATTTAAAAAATAAATAGCTCAAAATTGTATTATGTGCAATTGTATTATGTACAATTTTGAGATATTTATTAAAATTTACACTTTAATTATTTCATATTGCTTCGCAATATAACAAGGCTTCATCAGGCTCTCTGATCTATGCTCAGCATTTGTGTCTTATTGTAGCCTTGCATATAACAATTCTATATAATTCGTATAAACTCGTTTTTTATAATGAAAGGAATTATTTATGAAATTGTTATATGCAACTACTATATATGTTACTATAATAAGACACAAATGTTGAGCCTAGATCAGAGAACCTGATGAAGCCATAATATATGGCGAAACATCGCGAACTGATATTCTTGGTGTATTTTTTGTAAAAAAAAATTCTCTAATTACATCTATAATGTAATAGTTACATAACGAAAAAATGCTATGCTAATGTTAACAGGATTCAAGTAATATTTTAATCTGTAGTGCAATTAAGCATTGGGATTGAAAGTCATTTCATTTCTTGATAAATTTCTATTACTACATAACGTTTAGGTAATTTTTTTACTATCCATTTCAATTCCTAAAACCTTTAGTAGCATTATTTGCTTTTTTTATAGACGCCTGCCATTGACATACAAAAGTACCAAAGGGTCTAGCCGAATAAGTCTATGCCAGCGGGCCCAGGGTGTTTTTTAACCTGACGTTTATTTTGTTCTTCTCCACATATACCTCTAGGTGGGAGTAGTAAGTATACTCGATATTAGACCGCTACCCCATCTATTATCGGGGCTAGAGAGGTTACAACCCTTAACTTAAATTTTTTTTTCTCCGAAACTAATGAAAACGAAACAAATTTTTCAAAATAACATTTAAATTAATGAATTCTATATTCTGTTTTTTTTTTGTGCTTACATCAAAATATTTAAGTGGTAAAAAACATTAATGAAATATTTAGCGGGCTGTTTTTATACCTCCCTCTTAGTTCACACCCACCAAAAAAATATATTTTATGCATCTATTTAATAACTACTTATCACAAAAATTTTGAGCAAAACGATTTGGTGGAACATATTTAAAAATAATATATTCCGCACTACTGTTTGGATAGCGACCATTTGTTCTATTTAAAAAACAAGTAATTCATAAATTTTTTTTTTTAAATATAACAAAAAATATCTTCATTAGTTTTGGGGAAAAAAAACTTTTCAGTTAAGGGTTTTAACCCCTCTAGCTCCGATAATAGAATGGGTAGCGGTCTAATATCGAGTATAATTACTACTCCTACCTAGAGTTATATGTGGAGAAGAACAAAATAAACGTCAGGTTAACAAACACCCTGGGCCCGCTTACATAGGCTTATTCGGCTAGACCCTTTCTATGAATAGCCCGATATTTTTTCCGAGTTGTTAAAGTAATTCACAAACTAATTTTTTGTTATTTCCAGGTGGTGTTCCCCGTTCTCTGTATTTGAACTGGACACTATTATTGCGTTTAATGGGTTCTTGTAGCGGAAAGAGTACGGACCAATACGCATGCTCTTACATCCACTGACACTACGCCAAGTTTGTTTGGTGAGTACTTGAAATACTTTCTCATATAACAATTAAATTGATTCCAATGACTGTCCATTTAGTAAATCTGATAACAGATATAAATATAGTCGTGGAAACTCCATCAATATGTTAGATTTCAACTTGATTATATATCGGGAAAAGAGTAAAATATCGATTATAACATTCCGTAAATATATGCGTGGTAAAAAAAGAACGTAATTAAAGATGAAAATATTTATTGTCTTAGAATATAAGATGTTAAATGGGAAACATTACAATAGGGGTAGTCATTAAAAGTCCAAACTATACAATGCATATACCATGTCGACATTATTTTGTACAACTTATTGTTTGATTCAAAGTTAACTAGCGCAAATACTTGACTGAAAATGTGCATTGTATTAAGGACATTTTAAATGAAACGTAGATAACTTATGATACAACTAATACTCTTTGTCTAGATTGAAAAATTAAATGGAAAAGGCAGACTGTAATATAAATACTCTTGCAGAAATGAATGAAAATTTGATCAATGAATCGGCGATAAAAATTGCTTTATCAATCACAGAAAATTAAACAGTCCATTTTCTAAGGAATTTTTTTTTTAAATATTATCACAGTGCTTTAGTTGGAACCAAATATTTGGATCATTGCACTTTGTAAATTCTTTCATATGGCCTTTTTTATATGATCTCATCTTCATTTTTGTACCATCTTTCCGATAGTAGTTTTAAGTCTATCGTTGAAAATCTCCATTTTTGAGTTGGAGACTTTTCATCACATTTTGTAACGTACAGTTTTTTGGCTCCTGGATCGCAGTCGAGACATCGGAGAGTACTTTCACCATGTACCAACCATTGATGATTCTGAAATTATCAAAGAATAATAAATTTAATAAATAAAAATTATGATAAAATAAAAAAAACGACTTCAAAATACAGTGGTACCTCGACATACGAGTTTAGTTCGTTCCGCAACCTTGCTCGTATCTCGAATTTTATCTTTTATTTCTATTAAAAAGATCAGATGCACGACCTGATGTAACTTTTTGAGACCTTCGACCTGCTAAACCGAACTCGTATCTCGAATTTCGCTCGTAACTCAAAGCAAAAAATCACTCGCTCGTATCTCGAAATACTCGTATGTCGAGGTACCGCTGTAAATAAAAAACCTTAAACCATAAATGCACTAAAAAAAATAATAATTGCGTATCCTTGCAGTGTCTACAACTTACAAATTATTAGAATGATATAATGTACAACTATTGTTATTTTTGGAGTTGGTGTCAGCCAAAGAAATACGACCATATTGGTACTTAGTAATAAACGAGACTACCTTATGAGATTTATTTTTCAAATGAACTTTTAAACAATATACTAGTACTGTGACAATATCTAATGACCTATTAACTACAAAATGCCAATAACTAATTAAACCTTTTTTTCAAATTTACATTAATATTTATTTCCTTGGTTGACACCAACTCCAAAAATAACAATACTTGTACAAAATATCATCCTAATAATTTGTAAGTTGTAGACACTGCAAGAATACGCAATTATTATTTTTTACTATTTAGTACATTTTTTTATTTATTTTGAAGTCGGTTTTTCATTTTGTTATAATTTTTATTTATTTCTCGATTTTTAGTGATCTAAAGTTTGATAACTGATTTTATTTCTTTGAATATGGGTAAACCTACTAAACGCGCTGCTCATATGAGGCAGCGCCGTTAAATGTTAAAATTTACTACTTCATCCCCTTTTGCTCTTAAGGGTTGAAATTTTTTTAATTTTAAATGTAATGAAAGAACTAAGTGGAATACTTTTTTAATAGAAACAAAACCATTAAAATTCGATGATTCAGTTAAACGTCACTATTTCATCCCCTATTTTCATCCATAAGGGATGGATTTTTCTTCAAATTGAAATGTGAACAATTTAAAGGTACGATGTACGTAATAGAAAAAAAAAATTTCGAAATCGGGTTAGCCAGGAAAAATTTACAATTTCATCCCTAATTTTCAACCCCTTATAAGTGTTTTTTTTTTTTTTTTATAAAAAATGCACATAACATTAATTTAAAATTATGTTCTACCAATAAAAAAAAGAATTATCAATATCGAGTAATCCAATAAGAAGTTAATATTTCATCCCCTAAGAAGTGAACGATTTCGTTCAAATTAAAATGGGACCACACGGGAAGCACCATCTTTTAAATAAAAAAAGATCATTCAAAATCGGTTTACCCAGTCGAAAATTTTCATAACAAACATAAAAATAAGTCGCATTGAGAACCTCCTCCTCCTTTTTTTGAAGTCGGTTAATGCGCTAGTGATAGAAGTGAAATTTCTTAAGAAATAAACACAATAAAATTTAGTGCACAAGAGAGAGAGAAACTTATGTAACATTACTTAAAGGTGCATTTTCTTCCTTCAATTTCCGCTCACTTTTTGATTATTGAATCACCGCCTGAGAAGTTTCACTTCAAAAAAAATAATTTACCGGGTCATAAGTCCAATATTGATTTCCATGGGACGAATGGCAATCGTACAAATTCACTTGCGGTTTTTCGCCTCCACCAGGAACATCCCAACATATTTTGCGGCCCTTTGGTCGTATATCTTTGTGCCAGGTAAACGAAAAGTTTTGATTATCATTGCCAGTACATGAATAGAGGATAAGTGGAAGCTCTTTGTTAGCATTGGCTGTATCGACGCAAAGCTCTGAGGCAGCCACACTCTGTATACTTCCATAAGCATAATCCGGAGGTTCTACATATGGATATTTTTTCGGCAAATCAAACGCCACCGTTTCCATGAACCATTTGAACGGCTTACAATTCAAATTCGTACGAATAGCCCGTTGTTTGGTTAAATCTCCCGGGTCAATGGCACGATAATGCGGCCGACGCATATATAAATACTCAGCGTATTCATCCATCCATACCTCAGCGACTCGTCGATAATTTCGACCAACGAAATCATACGTGCGGGCATTGGGAAACGGTGCAAATTTTCGATAAATATGCCCCACGCGCGAACAAGGCGCATCGTACATTTTACCACCACATTGCCAAATTTTAAAGCTCAGCTCGTATTGCTCACCACCCCATATATCAAGACCATCGTCGTAGCCTCCCAGTTCCCAGAAAAATTTGGCACTGATCGCAAACAGTCCACCGGCCATCACTGGACTCCTACAAGTGAAATATTTTGGTGTAATCTTAGTATTAAATTTCACAAATACCACTCACTAAAATTTACAACACAAATTTTAAATTAAAGAAAAAAAATTTTGCTTTAATTTATAATTTGTGTTGTGAATTTTAGTGTGTGGTATTTGTGAAATATAACAATTAAGTCCAAGTCAGCGAAATTTAATTTTTTCTTAGTTTTAAATTTCGATTTTGATTGATTTACTTGAATGGTTCGGTCGGATCGAGTTTATCCTCGGGAAGAAGTGGCAGTCTTTTGTAGAAAAATTCCCAGTCAAAGGCACCGCGAGCTCCTTCATCCTGGGCTCGATATTCGAAATTATCAAAATCGATCACATCGATAAATGGACACACACAGGTTCGATAATCTAATTTGATCGGCTCTAAAAAATTATTAATTAGTTAATAAACGTTTACCTAAATAAATAAAATTATAACAAAATGAAAAACCGACTTCAAAATAAATAAAAAATCTTAAACAAAAGTGCACACTATAAAGTAAAAAAAATAATTGCGTATCCTTGCAGTGTCAACAACTTACAAATTATTAGGATGATATAATGTACAACTATTGTTATTTTTGGAGTTGGTGGTAGCAAGGGAAATACGACTATATTGGTACTTAGCAATAAACGAGAATACCTTATGAGACTTAATTTTTCAAATGAACTTTTAAACAATATACTAATACTGTGACAATATCTAGTGACCTTTAAACTATAAAATACCAATAACTAATTAAATCTTTTAACAAATGAACATACAATTTTATTTTTTTGGCTGACACCAACTCCAAAAATAACAATAGTTGTACATTATATCATCACCCTAATAATTAGTTGTAAACACTGCAAGGATACGCAATTATTATTTTTTAATTTTTAGAGAATTTTTTGTTTAGAATTTTTTATTTATTTTAAAGTCGGTTTTTCATTTTGTTGTAAATTTTATTTATTTCTCGATTTTTAGTGATCTGAAGTTTGATAACTGATTTTATTTGTTTAAAAATGGGTAAACCTACCAAATGCGCTGCTCATATGAGGCAGCGCCGTTAAATGTTAAAAGTTACTACATCATCCCCTTTTGCCCTTAAGGGTTGAAATTTTTTGCTTTTAAATTTAATGGTTGAACTAAGGGGAATACTTTATCCGATAGAAAAAAAAATCAAAATCCGATGATTCAGTTAAACGTCACTATTTCATCCCCTATTTTCATCCTTAGTGGGTGTTTTTTTTTCTTCAAATTGAAATGTGAATAATTTAAAGGTACGATGTACGTTATAAAAATAAAATTATCGAAATCGCGTTAGCCAGGAAACATTTATTAATTCATCCCTAATTTTTAACCCCTCATGAGTGGAGTTTGTTTTTATAAAAAATGGATATGAGATGAACTTAAAATTATGTTCTACAAATAAAAAAAAAAGAATTATCAAAATGAGCTATCCAATAAGAAGTTAATATTTCATCCCTTAGTTTTCAACCCCTTAGAAGTGAACGATTTCTTTCAAATTAAAATGGGACTACACGCAAAAAGCACCAGCTTTCAAATAAAAAAAAGTTATTATCAAAATCGAGCTATCCAATAAGAAATTAATATTTCATCCCTTAGTTTTCAACCCCTTAGAAGTGAACGATTTCCTTAAAATTAAAATAAAAAAATTATCAAAATAGCTTCACCCAGTCGAAAATACTGAAGTAACAAACATTAAAACAAATAACATACAGTCGAATTGAGAACCTCCTCTTTTTTTTAAAGTCGGTTAAAAAGGACAAGTGCAAGACGTATTCCACCATGAAGATTCCATAAGAGCTTACTAAATATCTCGTTTTGTTTTATAGCGACTTTTACCTCCATAGAAAATTTAGAGTAAACTGAAAGAAACTATCACGTAACAAAACGTTCCTTAATTCTAATTTCTAGCTCCTTGTGGCCACTGCTTGCCAACAGTGACTAATGTAATGATCAGTGGAGTGACTAAAACACTTCAGTAAAAATACCCAAATTAACTTTTAGAATTAAAAAAATAACGTGAAGAATTTAATGTCTGACGGGGATTCTCTGACTGCACTAGTTTTTTTTTTAAAGCGTAAAATATGTAGTTACCCAGTAATGGAGGCAACCAGTTGATATTGGCTTCCACGTGCGAATCGAGAAAGACGAAAACATCTCCAGTGGCAGCACGAGCACCTACAGATCGGGCATTGATCAACCCTTGTCGCTTTGGCAAATGAATCACTCGAACTTTTGGAATTTCTGCACTGAAAACCTCAGCCGTTTTTTCTTCAAACAAACATAAAAATTCATTAATCAATATCAAAAATGTTGACTCCCCCGATCAATTCTTACTTTTATTACTGAAATCATCGACCAAAATAATTTCTTTTAATAGGTGTTTCGGGGAGCGATTCATTACACTATGAACCGTTCGCATCAACGTACTCCAATGCTCGTTATGGAATGGAACGATAACACTAACAGTAGGCAAGTCTTGTAAATATTTTCGTTTTAAACAACTGAAACAAAATAGAACAGCATATTCGTTTTTGATTGATAAAACAGTTTTTTTGAGGTTTCTACCCGGGATTTCTAATGTCTTTGATCGCACGATCGACTGAAATTCGATCACTTAGCGCCCCATTGAACCCATTTTCTGAATAGAGCCGGTCAACTTCTTCCTTTGGTACGTCAGTAAGAAAAGCAGGGACGCCACGCTCTCCAAGACCTAGAAAATTTTGGCTTCAAGAATTATTACTGTTGTTTTGTAAAGTTAATATTTTATAAATATTAGTAGTATAGATTTTATACGATATATATTTCACCATATGAAAGGTATAGGCAACTCAAATTGCATCGCTGTTCAACATATTGACGTGTTGCCCCGGAGACGTATTTCGATTGTCATGAGTCTTTCTTTTCAGATAGTGTTAAATCTTCGTAATTAATATATAAATGCTTTATTTGCTAAATCGATCAACTCCATTTTCTAATTTGTTTTTAAATTTTAATATCGAAGCACTTAATTAGTTCCTTACTTTATATTTAAAATAAATTTCTCTACTTAACAACAATTTCTTATGAGGCATTGCATCATAGAGTTTACAAAACCAATTTTATTATTTTTCTCAACTTTTTGTTTTATGGAGTTAATTGATTTGGAATCCATATGATTCATATATCAGTCACGGAAAGATCGAAGGCTATCTTCTTCATCAATGGTCATCAGTCATGGTGACTGGAATGTAATAAGATGTACTTCTCAATTCATCAGGGGGCTTCCATTAATGACATAATTTTTTGGTTACTTGGACTCTCTTCTAGGGATGTGAAAAAATAATCGATTATGGAAATAATCGATTAAAATTGATTTTTAAACGTATTTTAAACGTATTTTTAATATTACAAAAAATCGATTAATAACCGATTTTTTTTTATAATCAAAGATCAATCAATCGATTTTTCATTTGCCACCCCCCGACACTGAGTGTGGTCTTCTATAGCCTGGAGCGCGAATAGGGATGTGAAAAAATAATCGATTTTAATACGTATTTTTAATATTACAAATAATCGATTATTTATTAATCGATTTTTCTTGCTAAAAATACAATCGATTAATTAAAAATCGATTTTTTATGTAGAACGTCACATCCCTACTATTTTCTCCCCTATGGTGAGACTTGATGAGATGTGGTACAGACCTCATCCCTCACGTGATACACTTACCAGATAAATTAAAAAAATTATATAAAGTAACTAGCTGATACCCGCGACGTCGTCTGCGTAGGTTATTATGTTAAGAACATATTTAATTTACAGAGGAAAAACTTTTAAAAAATTAAAAGCAAAAATACTTTTAAAAATAACCGGAAAGAACTTTTTAAACTATATACCAAAAAATTGCTCCCTCAGAATTCGCTATGGCGTCGAAGTGTATAGTTATTAGTTAATTATAGTTAATTTTTTCAAAATTTGTAAATTCAAAAATAAAATCGCTATAATTATAATCTAAAATAATCACTTTTTTCAAAAAATTGTCCCTTAAATATTCTTTCCGGATCCGCAATTGCTCCAGGTGTATAGTTAATTAGTAATTCAATGTTTAAACTAATCATGTTTATAAGATCCAGAGGCAGTTGATGACGTCATAGTACAACAATAGATTAAAAATAATTAATTATTAAAAATATTGTAAAAATCTGATGACTTATTTGCGTAATGAAAAGAGCAGATAGAGAACTTAAAAAAAAAAGAAAACAAAAATTTTAATTAAAAATTATTTTGGGTTTTATAGGGATTTTAATTCTTGAGTTTAAAAATTTTTTAAATGTTTAATAATTAATTAACTATTAACTTTACACCTGGATCAATTGCGGATCCAGAAAGAGCATTTAAGAAGCACTTAAAAAATAAGAAAAGTTTTTTTTTTTGTATTTTACAGCAATTTTAATTTTTAGTTTGCAAATTTTGAAAAAATTAATTATTAATCAATTAATAACTATATACACTTGAAGAAATTGAGGATTCTGAGGGAGCAATTTTTTGGCATATAATTTAATTTAAAAAAAATGTTTCTCGCTAACTTAACTCTTTCTGGTTGAAAAATGTATGTAATAATAAAAGGAAGTATTGAAATGTAATTTGATTACTGTAACGGTTGTAGCTTAAAAATGTATTTTGAATTTGTATTGACAGTAAAATATAAAAATTGCTAAAAGAGAATTTTAAAAAAAAAGCTACAAAAAATTTTTTAAAAACTGCTAGAAAAATAGAATTTCTAAAATCTTTATTAATCTAATATATCGCTGAGCTGCATTAAGTCTACACTCAAATATTAAATAATTAGTAGGCAGTGGAAGGAGAAACATATTCTTTCCAGCCCATGCGCATTATATCGTTTGCCCCACTCTATCAAAGTGACGAAAAATTCACCGCTTAACGCGTTTTGCTTGTAAAAATCGCATTTTTTAAAACTTTAATTACTTTGCTTTTAATGAAGATATCGTGATAATTCTTTTTTTAGATAAAGACCAAGTATATAAGAAGTAAAACAAAAAAAATTAACCGAAATCTATCCAGTAGTTTTTTCATTTATATAGATAGATTTTGATTGCAATTTATGGCTATGGTTCACTTCTAGTGATTTGGGAGGGAAGGGGTATAAAAGATGTATTCAACTGCTATAGTCATTAGTGATGTTTGAATCTGAAAACCTAAGAAAAGGTTTTGGAATTCGACCACTTGCGTTTAAAGCGTTAAAATCTACTCAGTACTCCACTAAGTGGCCTCCTAGTGATTTATATATCGCATAAAATATGTGCTACAATATTTGTAAAGCACAAGAAACGTGTCGTTTATACCTGTTCGAGCTTCATCGAGTTTCATCACATCATAGTTGTGCCAATCGATTTTTACGTAGTGAAGAGACTAAAAAGAGCCACGTTAACGTTTCATATCATTTATTTATTATTTATTTGGCCAAATTACCTCAGAGATTGGAGGTGCATCGTACGCCTGACGTGGATTTACGATTCGAAAAAGAAACGACGTCAATGTAACGGTAGCTAAGACTAAGACTAGGTATTTAAGGAAGGCTTTAAAATTACGCCGCATCGTTGGCAATTTGCATTATCTACAAAAAAAAAAAAAAATCTTTAAATAACAACAGGAAATGAAAAATTTTGTCTGTGATATCAAAATGAGACAAATTTATTAAAGGCTTACTTTCAAAAAAATCGACAAATCAACGAATTTGACCACGGAAACTAAGCGTTCAAGTTAAATTTTTTCGAAAAATCATCGCTGCTTAACAAATAATAAAAGTTTATTACATTTAAATTTAAAATTACAGATAAGATTAGAATTTTGAAAGAAGGAAATAAAATTTAAAAAATTTTCTCTTCTGATAACGAAATTTATTACAAATAAAAAAAAATTCAAATGTACCTTGGTTATTTAAACGAGTTTCATTGAAACCGTAGACCGTGTAGCGATTAAAATAGTATATGAAAAACAATTCGTAATTAGTTTACGAGCCACATATTATCTGTACTTAGTTTTCGAAAAGTTGTAAAATTGTAAACGTGTGAAAAATCTGATTATTACATTTTTATTTTCTACTCGGCTCTGCGGTTAATTGGCTTGTTAAGGCCGACAACACGTCGTGTATTGACATACAATTGGTTAGAGAGAGAGAACTCGCAAGCTTATAGGCGGCCTTGCGAAGGTATGAATGAGATGAAACGAAACTAGTAAACGATAGTAAATGGACATGCGCTATAAAACTTGTTTGATAAAACGTCAAAATTAGTTTGACTTGTAAAAAATGTAAATAAATTTAATCAATTTAATTTTCTTTACTTTTAAACCTTCTTTTACTTAAGATAAATTTTATGAAATAATCCCTATGCTTATTAAGGCTTAGTTTAAAGATTTAATCTTAGATATTTAAATAAGGTGCCATTAAAATGAATTAAACATTGATACTTCAACTGATGATGTAGCTTTTGATTAATAGATGGCGGTAAAATCTTATTTAGGTAAATCTTAACAATATTAATCAATAATTACGTATTTAACCGTTTTAACTATTTCAAATATCTATTAGGCGCTGAAAATTAGTTTAACTTTATAATTAGGTAGAAAGAATTAATATTGATTACATGGCAGAAAATTTGTCTTTAAACAAGAGTTGAAAACTTTCCCACCTTTGATACTAGGTGAAGCATCGCCTCATTGTTGAAATACCACCGGTTGATGGACACCTTGCACAAGTTTTTCTTAATTAACTCAAAATATTTTCGTTGACCAAAAGTTTTAAAGGAACAAAATACGTTTTATAACATGTTTTACATTAAAAGTATGAAGCGAATAATTTGGCTATTACTTAACGACTAGTCTAGTAAATATCATTCAAAGTTTTCAACAATTGTAAGGTCACTTATTGGCTTGTTTGCCTAAATAGTTGCCCTATAAATCTATGACTAAGGTGACCATAGGATCCGAATTTCCACCTCGCGTCCCGAATTTTTCTAGAAGCAATATTTGTCCCGGATTGCCCCGAATTTTTGAAAAGGTTTCTTATTTTTAATATATTTCAACTAGAAATATTTAAACAAAATTTGAACCGAAAAAATTGTACATTTCAAAATACGCGGCACGCTTTAAACCATTTGTAACATACAGTGAACTTTCGATTCTCCAAATCCCCTTCCACCTAACTAAAATACTGATTTTTATTATATCCTTAAATAATATTTGTTATGTATAATTTTTGTTACAAAAAATAATTAAAAAAATCATATTTAAGTCATTTAACTTCACTATTACCCCCCCCCCACTAAAAGTTCCCGTCCCGGATTTGAAATAAAAAAATATGGCCACCTTACCTATACGCCATGAAAACCAATATGAAAATTTGTAAAAGTTGAAAAAGTGGTTGTTACTGATTGTTAACTTATTAACTGTTTATATATAACTATATAAAAATTATTTATAATGGGCTCCGACATGTTTCTAGAATATTCGAACTCCAGATTGTTCTATTTCTGGCATATTCTACCCTAAATTTTACTGTCTATCCTTTTTCTTTTAAATCAAACATCCTTAAAGAGATATCGAGAACATCGTTCGTCGCAGTTTGGCTGACAACTCTCCCTTTATATACTCTTCATTGTTCGGTGAGCACACAGCGGGACGCCAGATGCTAGACCTAGCACCTAAGCACACAAACACACACATTCAATTCTTAGGCATGTAACACTATTAAGACCATTTTTACACTATGATAGAAATCACGGAATTACAAGTAAAGCCTGTTTGTTTAATAAGAATAAATTTCCTTTATAACATACTAGAAGTTCACATCATAATTTTTCTTTTGGTTTACTTAGGGTTTTTTGTTTTGTTTCAGGAACGGAGAAGTTAACGTTGTTGAAGACCACGGGAATAATCACTCACATTTTTCTCAATTTTCCATTCTTCATCTTCGTAGAGGAATATTACGTCGTCCTGCTTCACAGTTTTCTATGACTCTTACCTGATGGTGAAATATGCGGAAAGGATGAAATTTGAAGATAGTATTGGATATCAAATTGGGTAACGTTGTTCAGTCATAAAGTAAACTTTACAAGATCTGTAAAAAACTGAGTAATATATAGCCAAGGCGTAATCTAAATTCTTTTCTAATAGTTTTTTTTTTTTTTTTTTTATACTTAATAGCAATTTTATATCATTCCAAGAAGAATGGCGAACTGATGGATTGAATACAATACATGATAAATTGTTGATTTTTAACAATTTGGAAAAATCTTGGTTCGTTACTCAGAGATGCCAAACGAAAGGAAATGGATTGTTGAATTTAAAATCTTGAGAGTATAAAAACGAGGAAACTATATTTTTAGTATTCAGCTCGTTACCATAACTAATATTAGTTCACTTTATAGTAACATCGTTGAAAGACGTTCGATGATGATTAGGTAAATTAAACGTGCTACTTAATTTGTAATGATGTAAATTTTGTTCTATAATCGGAACCTTTGAAGAAATCTTGGGTCAACGTCAACTAAAAATGTTTCGAAGGAAGCAAATTGCGAATTGAGTTACCAAAGGTAAGAAATATTTGTAACTGTATTGAAAGTCTTTTCTGAAATTTATCAAGTTTGTACTTTTTCATAGATTATAAAGGATCCGGTCTACTTAATGGCAAAGCGATTAAATCTCCAATCCATAACAAACACATTAATTGAAGACTGAACATCAATAATGAGCTAAGTGCTAAAAACAAAAAATTGAGTTAGACCCGAAAAAGCATGCTAATGTCCCGGGAAAAAAATATTTTTGTCTAATCATATATAATCAGATCTGAAAATTGGCCAGGTATAATCATATATAATTATATATGATTAGACAAAAATATTTTTTGTTGGACATGTAATATCGTTTTAGTTATCATTGTACTTTGTGTTTTAATTTTATTTTATTTAATTTTTATAAAAAAAATAAACTCTCGAAAAATGTGCTTTTGCTTGTAGTAAATGATTGTTCAGGAAAAAATATTTTTGTCTAATAATATATATAATTATCTATGATCATACTGACCAATTTTCAGATCTGATTATATATGATTAGACAAAAACATTTTTTCCCGGTGTGCCATTAATGATCATTAATAGTAACTATTAATGTATTAGGTTAATGTATATATTAAGTTTCTGGCCAAGGCACTTTTTTGGCACAATTTTTGGGACATAGCCCATTTTTTTCCGTTTTGCGGGTCCCATGATATTTCTTATCACTTTTATCACTGCGACCAAGGAGGTCTACAGTTCGCCCATTATTGATGTCCCACCATCAATTATTTTATAATCTATTTGTAAAAGCAATACTTGTATTTCGATAAAACATTGTAAAACATTAATAAATTTTTTTTTACAATTTATGTTTCAAGTATGATTTATTGTACCTTCTATTTTAATTTTTCAGAGACCAACACTTTTTAAGTTTTTGGAAAGAAAAATAGTTTAAGATAATGGGTAGATAAAAAAATACAGTACACAGGAAATTTTAATCATCGCGTTCATTATTTGCTTTTAATTGATAAGTTAATTTATGTAAGTTTGTGAAGTTGATGTGCACAATTATGAGTATTAAGTAAAAAAAAATTTTAAATCGAAATTTAGGATTATCTCGGAAATGACAAATAGTTTTAAAATTGGGTTCGATAAATTTTCCAATGTTACTTAAATCTATCTATAGGAATTCCAAGTTTCACTAGAAAATACAATTGTAAAGTTTTGACCAAAGATTTTTTTTTCCATAACTTTGTAGGTGTATTGATTGTTGGATCAAATGATAAAGGCAGAAAAAAATTTACTTTATATTGGATAAAAAATGTTCTTCCGTTATATTCTCTTGTAGCATCATTAGATTACCAGTGACCGGTTTGTAGTGAACCCCTGAGTTCGATTCCAGCACACCCCAGTTTTTTAAAATGTTATTGCATTTCTCTATTTGTTACAGTGCAGCGTTAAGACTCGGCCATTATCCTTAAATTGAATTATTAAGTTTAATTTCGATCGAATAATTTGATTCATAGATCACTAAAGCCTATCGAGATTTGAAGGGATAAATTTTGAGGAATCGACGACTCGATACTCGTCAACTATGCAGTCGCTGCAGAAAAACTCTGAGATATTCGTTATTTTTCGATCTCCATAAATTTTGATGAATGCGTAGCTTAGGCACATCAAACATACACAGACGATATTCTTGTTGCCTATACAAATCATGAAAATTTGTAAAATCGAAAAATACGAATATATATCTCGGAATGGATATAATATTTCAAAAATCGACAACGACAACTTTTCCGGTCTTACTTTCGACTATTTACATTCTGAGTTTCATCGTGAAAATGATTGGGGAAGTCTCGATTGAACTTTCTTTCTTGGCCCAAGTTTGGAGTTGTATAAACACATTAAAATTATATGCAAATAAAAAATTACTTTATATAGAAGTTTTAATGAATATTTCTTAGTTCTCTTGTAGCCTAGGTGATAGAGACGTCAGCAGCCAAGCTGAGGGCCCACGGTTCGATTCCAGCATCAACTGTTCCAGGATTTTTTTTCTTATGTTAATGAATTTCTATATATATTACAGCTTGAATTATCATATATTATTGTACATTTGGATTTTCCAGTTATCCTTCGTTTTAATTCGATCCCCTTCAATCGTTCAGTCCTTCGTGGCTTGAACGATCGGATGGATTGAAGTTATTTTCTTTTTTTCTCATTATATTTTGAAAATATCATTGGACATATGTTAATTTGGTTAGGGATTTTTAAATAGCTTTCCTCAAAACAAAAATTTGGTCGGAAAATTAGGTGGTAAATTTTCCAATTTTCACTTTTAGTAATGCGAGGTTTGAATCGTGCTTCAATTTCCAGCCGATGCACAAATTTTGATTTTGTATTTTTCAAATTTTTGATACGTCACCGCATCAAAACCGCACCAAAATCTGAGAAATTCTTGAAAAAGTGGCAAAATTGGCACTTTTTGCAACTTTAACGTCGAATATCTCGTTAACTATCGATTCTACGTTAGCGATCATAGTATCATTGGACTCAGCATGAATTACTCTATCGATTGACACCAAGAAAGTCCCGGAAAAGCTTAAGGGAAAGATTTTAATTTTTCGATTTTTCAGATTTTTTGAGTCCCTGATGAAACTATCGATGAAAAAAAGTTGAATTTCATGGACGAATTTTTCGATGAAACTCAGAATATAGATTGAGGAGGACGTCAATGTAAAACTTTTCTTGTCAGATTTTCAAAATCTTTTGTCGTTTCCGAGATAATCGTGATTTTCGTTTTACAAATTTCCCGTTATTGAAGGAAATTTTATTTTAGATTTTCATCTGTCAAAATAAGATATTTACTGCAAATCTATCCACATTGCGTTGATCAATTTCTGAACTTGCATTTTCAAACGTTAATATCTAAAACGAAAATCGCGATTATCTCGGAAACGACAAAAGATTTTGAAAATCTGACAAGAAAACTTTTCCGTTGACGTTCTTCTCTATCTATATTCTGAATTTCATCGATAAATTCATCCAAAAAATTCAACTTTTTTTCTTCGAAGGTGTTTCATCAGGGATTCAAAAAATCTGAAAAATCTAAAAAGTAAAATCTTTCCCTTAAGCTTTTCCGGGACTTTCTTCGTGTCAATCGATAGAGTAATTCACGCTGAGTCCAATGATGCTACGATCGCTAACGTACATTCGATAATTAACGAGATATTCGACGTTAAAGTTGCAAAAAGTGCCATTTTTACCACTTTTTCAGGAATTTCTCAGATTTTGGTGCGGTTTTGATGCGGCGCCGCATCAAATGTTTGAAAAATGCAAAATCAAAATTAGGGGATCGGCTAGAAATTTAACCCTGATTCATACCTCGCTTTTTCAAAAGTGACAATTTTGAAAATTCCCCCTCGAATTTTCAGACCCATTTTCTTTTTTATATCACCTATTTTGTCGCTATCGAAACAAAGTATTTGAAAATTTGAATGGATTAAATTTTCATATTGAGAAAAAAATAAAAACCTATCGATCACAAAGGATTAGAACGTTTGATGAATCGAATTTTTCGATCGAATTACAATGCTGAAATAACAATTATTAATGAAATGTTTTATGAAAAGCTGTAAGAACATATAAATCCAAGAATATTAGAAAAAAACCAAAGGTAGTAACCGGGAATCGAACTGGAGACCTTCTGCTTTACTGCCATTCGCTGTACCGCTGAGCTACAAGAAAAGATATAAAAATGCCATTAAATTACCTATATAAACGATTCTTTGTTTGACACGTATCAACACTAAAATGATACAAGTCCAAACTAGCGAAATGAAAAAGTTCACTCGAGACTTCCCAAATGAATTTTCCAATGAAACTTTGAATATAGATAGCCGAGACTAAAATCGGAAAAGTTGTCGTTGCAGAATTTTTAAAATTTTCGATTTTAACGATACTTTGTGTTTAGTATAGGCAACTCATACAATAGTAATGTAAACATTAAATGTCTAAGCTAAACATTCATTAAAAATTCTGGAGATTGAAAATTACGATTACCTCTAATTTTCCGACAATTTCTCCGCGATAATTCATACTGTTAATGTTTAGATGTGATTGTTCTTCTCATTTTAATTAGGGGTTGCGTATATTGTAACAGAGTTAGTCAAATTGAGGAAATGAAAAATGTTAAGGAAATGTACAGTTAAAAAAAAAAAACCCAATTTTTCTATTTATTTTTTATTTACATATTAAATTGAAATAATATGTATGCAATATTGAAATCTATTACAAAGTACATAATATAAGTATCAACCATTTACATGCCGACGTTGCATATAATTATTATTATGTAATTGAGAATATGAATCATTTTAGATAAATAGGTAACATGAACTACGTTAACAACAAAATACTACATCACTAAATATTATCATAAATAATAAATAATTATATAAATATTCATAGTATTTACAGGCATCATACAAATCAATTAGTAAATTCTTCAATATTCTATTTTCCTTAATCCTTAATCATTTGAGGTAATTTTTCCTTTTTAAAATTTCAAATTTTAAGCGAAACTATAAATAAAGAATAAATTGATTGCACTTATATTGAGTTATAAAATCAGAGCATTAAAATTTGTGTGTTTGGTTACAAGTTATAAATAGATCTCTTAATGAACCCACAACGTCACATTTACGTAATAGTTCTGTAATATCAAGAGAACATTCTTCCATTACGTAACTTTTACATTCTGATAATATTGTACGTTCATTGAGAGTTGAGAGTATTACAATAAATATATGAAGAGGCGCGGTTCAATTAAAAAAAAAAATCTGATATCCGTACGAGTGTTACAATTCCGTACGATGATTGATTGAAAAAATAAAACTTGAAATTGTCTTTTTTTGAAAATTAATGTCCAAATGGTCGGCGAGCGGATCGTCGAAATCGTCGAGTTGAGATCACAAAAGTTGTGCGATCACTGGCTTCAATAAGCACATGTGCTCTGCGCCACGCACGGGCAAACGGTTCAGGGTGAAGTGCCGGATCATTTCGGGAATGCTGTCGAATGGTTTGCTGAACTGGCCCAAAATGTACTGTCCCGAATCCGAGTCACGTTGGATTCGCATGTGCATAAAACCTCGAGCACTCCTGAAAAATTATTAAAACCCAAATTAATTCACTTGGAAAAATATTTTTTTTTTTTTTTTGAAACCTACTTTAACGATAATGAATAGTCCAGTCGTGTCGACTCACTGTTACGAACCAAGAAACTTCCCTCTCGCAACAGTTTCAAGACACCCTCAGCCTCGATGCGGGTAATCGATCCGTGATACCATCTAATTAAAAAAAAAACAACGATAAATCTCTTGTTAACATTTAAATAAATGAAAATTATAATAAAATAAAAAACCGACTTCAAAATAAAAAAAAAAATCTTAAAAAAAAAATTCACTAAACAGTAACAAAATAATGGCGTATCCTTGCAGTGTCTACAACTTACACATTATTAGGATTATATAATATACAACTGTTGTTATTTTTGGAGTTGGTGTCAGCCAAGGAAATAAATATTAATATTCATTTGTAAAAAGGTTTAATAAGTGATTGGTTTTTTGTAGTTAAAAGGTCACTAGATATTGTCACAGTACTAGTATATTGTAAAAAAGTTAATTTGAAAAATAAATGTCAGAAGTTATACTCGTTTATTGTTAAGTACTAGTTTAATCGTATTTCCTTGGCTGACACCAATTCAAAAATAACAATAGTTGTACATTATATCATTCTAATAATGTGTAAGTTGTAGACACTACAAGGATACGCCATTTTTTTTTACTTTTTTGTTACTTTTAAAATATGGGTAAACCAACTAAACGCGCTGCTCATATGAGGCAGCGCCTTTTATATGTTAAAAGTTACTACTTCATCCCCTTTTGCTCTTAAGGGTTGACATTTTTTTCCTTTTACATGCAATGAAAGAACTGAGTCGAATAATCTTTCCATAAGAAAAAAAATCATAAAATTCGATGATTCAGTTAAACGCCACTAATTCATCCCCTATTTTCATCCTTAGGGGGTAGATTCTTTTCTTCAAATTGAAATGTAAACAATTTAAAGGTACTATGTACGTAATAGAAAAAAAATTATCGAAATCGGGTTAGCCAGGAATAATTTATAATTTCACCCCTAGTTTTTTCCCCTTATGAGTGAAGTTTTTTATAATAAATAAATATTATAAAAAAATGAAAAACCGACTTCAAAATAAATAAAAAAAACTTAAACAAGAAATGCACTAAAAAGTAACAAAATAATGGCGTATCTTTGCAGTATCTACAACTTACAAATTATTAGGATGATACAATGTACAACTATTGTTATTTTTGGATTTGTTGTCAGCCAAGGAAATACGACTATATTGGTACTTAGCAAAAAACGAGAATACCTTATGAAAATTATTTTTCAAATGAACTTTTAAACAATATACTTGAACTGTAACAATATCTAGCGACCTTTAAACTACAAAATACCAATACTAAACCTTTTTAAAATTTTTACAAATTACTTTTAATATTTATTTTCTTGACTGACACCAACTCCAAAAATAACAATAGTTGTACATTGTATCATCCTAATAATTTGTAAGTTGTAGATACTGCAAGGATACGCCATTATTTTGTTACTTTTTAGTGCATTTCTTGTTTAAGAATTTTTATATATTTTGAAGTCGGTTTTTCATTTTTTTTATAATATTTATTTATTTCTCGCGTTTTAGTGATCTGAAGTTTGATAACTGATTTTATTTTCTTGAAAATAGTTAACCTTCCAAACGCGCTGCTCATATGAGGCAGCGCCGTTTAATATTAAAAGTTACCACATCATCCCTTTTTGCCCTTAAGGGTTGAAACTTTTGGCTTTTAAATGTAGTAACAAAACTAGTGGATTATTCTTTTCAACAGAAAAAAAATTATCAAAATTCGGTTAAATGTCACTATTTCATCCCCTTTTTTTATCCTTAAGGGGTAGATTTTTTTCTTCAAATTGAAATGTGAACAATTTAAAGGTACGTTGTACGTAATAGAAACAAAATTATCAAAATCGGGTTAGCCAGAAAAAAAATTATAATATTATTTCATCTCTAATTTTTAACCCCTTATGAGTGGAGTTTTTTTTTAAATGTATAGGAGATTAAGTTAAGGTTGTGTTCTTCAAATAAAAAAAGAATTATCAAAATCTAGCTATCCAGTAAAAAGTTAATATTTGATCCCTTAGTTTTCAACCCTTTAGAAGTGAAAGATTTTCCTCAAATTAAAATGGGACCACACGAGGAGCACTAGCTTTCAAATAAAAAAATAATTTTTAAAATCGAGCCATCCAATAAGAAGTTAGTATTTCATCCCTTAGTTTTCAACCCTTTAAAAGTGAAAGATTTCCTTCAAATTAAAATAGGACCATTCGGGAAGCACCAGCTTTCAAATAAAAAAAGAATCATCAAAATCGGTTCACCCAGTCAAAAATTCTGAGGTAACAATCATAAAAAAAAAACATACATGGAGAACCTCCTCCTTTTTTTGAAGTCGGTTTAAAAATGGAAAAAAATTCTTACCCTTGGCGTTCCAACGGTAAGTCGATATCGACCAAATCCAATGATGGGTCTCTCATATTTAAATTTAATCCAATTCCACCCAAATTTCGCATTCCGCCCTCTCCCAAATTTAATGTCAATTTTGGTCGGAACATATCTAAAAACAGAATTTCATAATTAAATCGAAGGGAAAAAAAATTGTTAACTTGGTTGCTAAACAAGTTGATTATCAGTCAAAAGGAATATAAGTTGATCAAAAACTAAACTGGTGACCAATAAAGTTAGTAACTATTTGGTCACCAACAGAGATTAAGTTAATCATTAACCAAGTTAGCGCCTTAGCCACCAACCAAATCGGTAACAAAAATTTTGACCATCCAAAATAATAAACAGGTTAAAAATAATAAGATTTTGTTGCTATTCTGAACGCCAACCAAGTTAGCGATTAGTTGATCTTCAAGACTTTCGTTACCACCCAACTAAGTGGACCATAAATTGATCACCAATCAAATAGCCAAGTAGTTGGTCATCAACCAAGTCGACAACAAGTTGGTAATCGAACTAATAAAATTAGTCGCTTACCAACTAAGTCAATCATAAGTTGATCACTAATCTAGTCGGTTTATTTTGGCCACTAACCGGGTTAGTAACTATTTGGTCACTAACTAAACAGACATTAAATTAAGGTGACCATATTTTTTTATTTCAAATCCGGGACGGGAACTTGAAGCGGGGGGGTGGGGGGGTGTAGTTAAGGTAAATAACTTAAATATGATTTTTTAAATAAAAATTATACATAACAGATACTAATTAAGGATATAATAAAAATCAGTGAGTGAGTGAAAAGTGAGAACTATAGAACTAGATAAGTCGCTGATGACCTTGGATGTTCCAAGCGACTATAAATAACCAAGAAAAAATTAGTATTTTTTTAATTGCATTTTTTTTTTAATCAGAATTACTGAGTACAAAACTTTTTATATTTTTCTAAACTATGGATCTTTATTTTTAGTAGGTCTTTTTCGCTTTGAAGCATTGTATAAAATTCTGTACAATTTTCCACATAATTAACTTTAGTAAGTACTTAATATCGCTTTTAGTGAGTCTATTTCAAGTCAAGTTTTAAATATATTTAAAATAAATATTGAAGATAAGAACCTTTTCAAAAATCCGGGACAAAAAACCTGAATCCGGGACAAATATTTCTTCTAGAAAAATCCGGAACAAATATTTCGTCTAGAAAAATCCGGGACAAATATTTCTTCTAAAAAAATCCGGGACAAATATTTCTTCTAGAAAAATCCGGGACGCAAGGTGGAAATCCGGGACTGTCCCGGTCAATCCGGGACGTATGGTCACCTTAATTAAATTGGCCACCAGACAAATTAACAATTAATTGGTCACCAACTAAATTAGGAACTAGTTGATTACCAATCAACTTAACAACTAAAATTTCGACTAAATTAGCAATCCAACTATGTTAGACTAAACTATGAACCTGATTACCAACCATACTGGTAACTACTAGATTACCAAATAAAGAGCTACCAACAAGTAGAACGAAGTTAGGAACTTAAAGAATCAACTAGGTGAGTGATCAATAAATTGAACACCAACCAAGTGGGTAAGTACATTGGTGACCAACAAAATTAGCAACTATTGGGTCACCAACTAAACTTGTATTAAAATAGTCAGTAATTAAATTGGTAATAAAAATTTCGACCAAGTTAACAAATAATTTTTTTCAATTTAATTAACCATGGGTACCATGGGTACATACCTTGCTTACTATCACCATACTGAATACTTTGACTAGAAGACGCCAAGGACATCCCACTATCCGTTGTCGGTTGCGAAGACTTCATACGGCGTCTCAACTTTGGCATATCAAACGGTAAATCACGCAAATCCACGCTGGTTGCACTTCCCGAAGTGCATGCGTCCTGTTGCATGTTGTTACGTCGTCGTCTCAACTTTGGCATATCAAACGGTAAGTCGCACAAATCTTGACTCTGGCAATCGTTTCGCATCGTGATACTACTATCCGATGGCAACAAGAACCCAAATCCATTTCGTGATTGGACACCTTCACGAGACTGAATCGAAATACCACTGTCCGAACCTTGAATTTCCGCCTCACCCACTGAAGGTTTGAACGCCAAATTTAACAGATTTTTGTTGGGTGCCATTTTTCGTTTGATTTTAAAGTTGCTGTTTTCCGTTGCCGTCGTAGCTGTTGGAGTCGTCACTTCCTCAGGAGAACATTTCTGCGAATTGTTATTCCGGTTGTTGTCCGACGTCTCAGACACCGGTTCTTGAGACGATTTATCCGAAATCGGACTGAGAATATGCAACTTGTTCGCATGTCCCGAAAGAAACACCTGAGGAACATGGTGGTAACCCAAACTTCCCGAGTCGGAACTATGTGAAGACAATGAAGTCGAGTGTCGACTCTCCGAACTACTCGTACTTCGATTCCCTTCACTTGTACTACTTCGAATCGACTCCATACTTCCCCCGCTGCTACTGGTCTCAACACTTTCCGTACTCGAATACTTAAGCTTCGATCGCAAAGGTTTTCCTGTTTTGTCATGACCTTTTCCCGATGGTCTGCCTTTAAATTCCAATATCATACTCTTACAATCTTTGCTTCTCGGTCGACTTTTGATCTCTAAAATAGGACCCGATTCTAACATTTTAATTCGATCATTGGTGGGCCGACCTTTAAACTCCATGATACTACCATCGCTGCTGGTCGGTGTTTCTCGTGCTCGAAGTGACTTGATCGGAAGTCGCAGGTCTTTAATCCTTTGATGTGGTGAAGGATTTGGTAGATTTGGTGCACTTCGAATGCTATTCATGATAAGATCCTTGCCGGGGAATTTGGCTGGGAGTGGTGCGGTGGATGGAGGTGACGGGGTGAAACCCCGAAGCGGCAATTGTGGATCAGTATTTTCCACTTTGTTTGCGCTTATCGTACAGTCGGCTAGTTCTTCCGATAGGAGAACGAGACTATTGCTGCTGTTCTCTTGATTCATGTGACTAGAAGCAATCGATTTTGGACGGCTTTTATCCGGGCGTGAAGTGAGTTTTTTGTTGCGCGGGTCATGCGAACAACCTGCCAGTGAGCTGGCACGTGACACCTGCGCCACTTTGTTCGTGTTGAGTTGTAGAAGGATGGGATGGTTGGCAACTTTGTCGATTTCGTCGAGGTCATCGTCTGATTTGCTGACTTTACAGTCGAATGCAGTCTCGTACAAATGGCGTTGGCGAGTCATCTCGTCGTCATCCCAATCGGCTTCGGGGTCTTCAGTGGAACACACACAAGAATGGGTGCTCAGACGATTCGCAGGCATATGCAACGGTGATGGTTCGTCATCGCTTGCGGTTATCTCCTTGAAAATACCATCTTCAGTAACCGAAAAACGTTTCAATCCAGCGATCACATCACTACCGGGAGTATCTAACGTGGTACTTCGACGATAATATCTTCCTGTATGTATCTTTTGGGGTGACTCCTCTTTAGTCCTGTATAGATCTGAGTAGTAATATGGAGAGGGATGCCGTTTGAGCAATGGATTTTCAGGTCGATCAGGCGACTGAAGATTGGCCAACGGAGGAAGAATTGCTTCTGTAATACTATCAGGCGAATTTAACTCTAGTGGCTTCGACCCTTGACAACACTGATCACAAAAATCATCCTCCTCAGAATTTGGCACTTCAGAATCATCCTCTAAAACACAAATGGTAAAACTTCGGACACTTATTAAAATTATCCCTTACCAGTTGGATATGGTCGAATGTAATTTGGCGCTTGTGGAATTTCCGGGGGAGCCGAAGGCTCTATGAAATGTACTGTGGTGTCTTTGGGTTCACAGTAAGCCTCGACAAATTCAACTCTCTGTAAGAGATAAAATAAAGTTAGCTTGCAGGGAGTTTTGTTTCGTTTCCCGTTTGGGATTAGGGGATGTTTTTAGTTTCGTTTGTTTTTTGTTCTATATAAATAACATGAGGGAATGGTAGAGAAGTTTAATAAATGATGTCTTGTATGAGAAAGAACCAACCTTTTCCGATTTGGCGGGACTCGGCGGCGCCCAGGTGACGACGTCTGTGACGGCGGCTCCAGCGCTGCTTGGCCGATTTTTGGCTACGTGATCGACGGGAAGACTGTATTCGTCACACAACGAAATCTAGAATAAAAAAAAGACAAAAATTTAACAAGATTTAATTGAAAGAAAAAAGCTCAATGACAAAGATAAGATCAGAACAATTCAGCACTTTTCCCCTTTGGAGAACAATAACGACGTTGAGGTCGATATTATTTATCTAAAGCACTTCACCTACATACACATAATGAGTCAGAAGCTCTGAACGATGGTGCATTCTCCCTCGACTTGTGTCCACCCAGTGGCGTAGCGAGCTTAACTCGCGCCCAGGGCACAATACTTTTTTAGCCACCCCCCCCCCAATCTAAAGAAGTCAAATTACTACATACATTTGCCTTGCTTTTGATGAAGTAAATTTTTCAATAATATCATCCAAGTTGATAATTTCAAATTTTTGTCTTTCAACACTTAAAAATCCCACGATTTAGCTGCACTACCTATTGCAAGTGTCACGGATATAAAAAGAGACGGAAAAAAGTTATATTTTCTAGAAATCAATAATAATATAAAATATCCAGCAATTCTTTTAAAGTGAAACTTTTTATACAAAGTCACAAATTTTTTGACCTGTCTTTAGCATGTCGCTAAATGTAACACATTCTTGGCAAGGAATCGGCAAGTGTTCGGCAGAACTCGTAACACATTGTTAGCTATATACCATGTCGTTTTCCCAGGTCTGTTGCGCGAGTTATTACTGAATGTAATGAGGTATTTTCCTCTCCATGACAACGTTTTATTATATTATAAGTTGTCATTAATTGTCAATCATATTTGTATTGGTATTTGTGTTTTGATCAGTATATTGATATAAATAATGTTGTTCACTTGATCATGATAGACAAAGATACAGCTAGTAAGAATAGTGCAAAAATATCCGACGGTGATGTTACAATAGTTAACAACAGGCAGATGATCGATTTAACAATAATCAACAAATTCAATAATGAAAATAACATTCGAGTATTAACATCAATAATGGAAATTCAAAATTAGTTGAAACGGCGCGCGTCACGTCAGACAGTGAATTCGTGCCACATCCCTTTCTTTCTATTATATTTTCACACCCTAAATCGAATAATTTTCCAAAAATGTTCAGTTATTTAAGTGCCTGAAATCCGAAAAATAGTTTCACGTGCATCGTGGTTTCGTAAAACCGCACAAAAATTTTTCTTTTCCTTACCTAGTAAAGGAAGTATTGTAATCGGGTCAAATTTTTGAATTCGAGCTTTTACCGGAAATACATGTTTTGAGGTCCCCTAAGTCCAAAAAAGTGGTTTTTAAAAAAAAATGTATGTGTGTGTGTGTGTGTGACAGCCATATCGTATCGAAAGCTTTACCCGAATTTTACGAAACTTAGAATTTAGCCATCATATTATATCTAGTTGTGCCGCGAATCTTTTGGTTGAAATCGGTTAGCCGAAAGCTAAACTTTATTCTTGGAGTTTTTGAGCTTTATCAATTTATTTCGAAAACGGCTCCAACGATTTTCTTTAAACTTTCTATAGTTCTTGGACTCATTATTGGCTACATTTTTTAATTTGAAACTTTTTCCTGGGAAAATTCGAATAAGGGCGGTTGTGGGGTGAAGGTTGGAAATTCGTAAATACATACATATATATATGTAGGTTCTATGCATACAGTTCTGTTTATATGTACAAGTATAGTTATAAAGTGTCTATATTTGTTTTAACTAAGAGCGAGTTTCATAAATGAAAATAAAAGAAAGTACTGTGACGCCTCGCAGCAGATATTTTTGTTTTGCGGACCATTTGGCGCCCCTTTGTGAGTAGCACCCGGGGCATGCTGCCCCCCATCGCTACGCCACTGTGTCCACCACATATCATCACACCAAAAGATCACCTAAACAGATTGAACACGATGACGCCATGATCCATCCATCCCCCCAATTACGTAATGGGGGATGATTTCCGTGAATTTTACGAGGCAAATAATGCTCTTATTTTTCGCCGTGGCAATTCGGTAGAAATGAAATTTTTTCTTCAACTCTCTAATCAATTGCAAGCCTCAGCATGCGACCAATAAAAGTTGGTTACATCGAAAGCGTTTCTCTTAATTGGCCACAGGAACACGAACCAATTACCGTCCAATTGTTTTCCGGCAACAAATTAAAGCTCGACACTTTGATTAACACCACGCAGTAGAAATGAGATAATGAAAAAACAATTTACAGACCACAAGAAATGTTTTCATGTTAAAAAAAATTTTTCTTCACAAATATTTTCTTGTGTGGGTTATTGAAGGCATTTTTGCACGTGCTTGAATCGCCGCCGCGTCTTGGGCAAGTTGCGACGCTCTAGGGGTGACTTTTATGCGTCTAAAGGGAGTCGCTTTGCGGCATTTACGAGTGACATCGTTGACTCGCTATCTCCCAGTTATAAATTCTATGATTGCCATTACAGTGTTCAATGGTCAAACATCGAACCGACGTGCGCTTGTTCATTTAATGAATTTCAACCCTGTATTTACTTAAGCCGACAATGATCATGACCGAGGGGGGGAGGAGGGAGGAAAACAAGCACTTTAATCATGAGATGCTCACTTAAAGATTTATTGGTTCACTAAAAAAAAGAAAACTGTTGAAAATTTGCCACTTGCTCGATTTTATTAGAAAATTTTTTAATTAAATCTCGACAAGAATAATTGGTGTCTGTATCAAGGATTTCGTTCGTTTTATTGACATTTTTCACGTTAATCAAAGTCTTGTAATGAAATGTATCTACCAAAAACAAAAAAAATCATTTAATTTAAAAACGGGAAGCAGCGTTCATCAATTGCTGTAACGAACCATAAATTGTCTGATTTTTTTAAAATGAAATTTTTCACTTATTGTAAGTTAAATGAAATGAGAAACAAATTAATCCTCCCTAAGTAAGATTTTCAACGCTTCAATCGTACATTACAATAAAAAGAGTTAGAAAATTAAACGTGAATAGGACAGAAATCAAGCTCTAAAGTGAAAAATTCTGTAGACAACTTTATAATGAATATGAATTGAAAATAATTAGGGATTCATTATTAACTTGATTTTAAGGGGTTATATACAGTCAGGAAGCCCAAATAAAAGACGATTTTTTTCAGAGAAGACTTTATAATTTACAAATGCTTATAAAAATTTGTATCCATATTATGGTTACTATAAACTATATTTCAACATTTTTGTATTTGTAAAAATAAACTATTAATCTTCAAAAGCTCCTCTCAAAAAAAGGATATTACAGTGACTACGATTATCTCTAGACTGGATCATTTAAAATGGAAAACCTAACCGGATTTCGTTATAGTAATGTATAATCTTGTAACAAAACAAAGGGATAAGCAAAATACATTTTTTTGACAAAATGGAAGCTTCTCAACCATCGATCAATTAAGTACTAAAAAATATTTTACTTATATTTTACTTTACATAGAGTGAAAACTGTCTTTACAAAGGCTCTGGCCCAATAGCCATAAGAAAAGTGCCCCAGGCGGTTTTTGAAAAATGCTTCAGTGTGCTGATTCCTCTTCATGAAAAACTTATTGTTGCACAATTTTAACCCGCTACTCCCACTTGTATTGGAGTTACGGGGGAAACTACCCCAGACGTTAAATTTTTTTTTCTAGAAAACTATTAAAGATTTTTTCATGAAATTAAAACTGTACGTAGATATGGATAAAACGCATAATATATATTTTTTCAGAATTTTTGTAAATCTATAAATGATGAAAAATATTATTTTTATTTTTTGAGGGTGGTTTTTTACATCAACCTTTAAAGTGACACCTTTTTTTAAAAATGCGAATAGTGCGTTTATTATTCATCTTTCATTTAAAAAAAAGTCGTTTTAAGAAATTAGTTGTCGCTCACTACCAAAATAAGGTCATCCAGGGACAGGTTTGTAATAGACAGTGCATTTTGTAAATGCATTTATTGCTTTATGACTTGTATATATATGCCATAATATGGTTTTCGTTAAGAAAAAAGGTCCTGAGAGAGAAATTAATTTTTGAAATTTTTTATATTTATAAATATATATATATTTTCTTATATGCCAGAGATAAAAGAATAGTCAAAACAGTAAAGTATTAAATACGAAAGCGAGCTGAATGAGGTGGAGGTGGTGAAATCGGCTGGAAAGATTAAGAATACTACTTTTTGGGATGCAAGAGAAATTTTCGACACCAATTACTTGGAAAAAGGGTTAGCAAAGAACTCAAAACTAAACGTCTTCATTTAGAAAAGAAAATCATAATTTTCCTTCAAAACAATGCACGGCCACCTGTGCAGTTTTAATGGCTATAATCGTGGAATTGATCTTCGAACTGTAATCATATTCCACATTTTGACCAGATTTTATCTCTAACAATTTTTTTTACCAACTAAATCTATACTAATATATAAAATTGAAGAGTTTGTTTGTTTGTTTGTTTGTTTGTTTGATTGGTTGAACGGGCTAATCTCAGGAACTACTGGTTCGAATTGAAAAATTCTTTTAATGTTGGATAGCCTAATTATCTGGAGAGGCTTTAGGCTATATAACATCACGCTACGACCAATAGGAGCAGAGCATCGATGGAAAATGTTGCAAAAATCAGGAAAAAAATTTCTTTTTGAGAGCGTTCGTGGCCTGCCCTGCGTAAACGGTTAAAGTTACGCAAAAATTATGTGCAGCAAAATTGTTTCTCTTAAAAAGTTCTACAAAAAAGTTCGCGACGGCATATGTCTATCTTTTACGGTTAGCCCGCTATAACCCTTTTAATGGTTATTAAAGTTGTTTCAAAAATAATTCATTACTAGCGAAGTTGTTTTTAGAAACATATTATTAATTCTTACTCAAATTAATACGGTTTTTAATGAAATTTGATATGATGATAAATGACAATCTAAGTCATTAAAAAGAATACTTTTTACTACGGGAAAATGTCTCATTTATCCGGGAAATTAAAAAACGGGTTGGAGCAAAAATTATGCATAAACTCTATTTTTAGTTGAAAATGGATTTTGGTGATATTTAAGTATGATAAATATGCGAATCATTATCTGAAACACGTTTTATTTCGGAAAAATTTCTCATTTCATCGGGAAAATAGAGAAAAACTGGTTCGAAGAAAAATCATGCTGAAACCAAACATTTTAATAACTCATTTATTAGCTAAGAGTTAAGTAATAACTCATAAGGTCCTCAAAGCAAAATCATAATTTTTCTTTTCATACAGTCCACTTTTTATCCAGGAAAAATGTATGTTCCCGTAGGATAGATACGTTTTTAGTTTTCACAGAACAAAAGATTACCATCATTTCTTGCAATATGGTGGTTTAAAAGACAGTGAATATTATGGGTTACTTTTTATGTTAGAATATTGTACGGTTCCCGTAGGATAGGCTAAAAATAGAATCTTTCAGGAACTGAGTATTTCAAAAGAGTTTTCTAAAAGTTTATGAATAAGAGTTTTAACGAATTTTCCTCAGGAAAGCTTGATCTCTTTTTTATCCAGGAAAAATGTTCTACTCCCGTTGGATAGATATGTTTTTGTTTTTCACAGAGTAAAAGATAGAGATGATTTTTTGCAATATGATAGTTGAGTGATAAGATAATAATATAGATTATTTCTTATGCCAGAATAATGCACGGTGCTCAAAGGATAGCATGATAATTGTCTCCTGCGGGAACCTGTGTTAAAAAAAGGTCGTGAAATAGATCTTTAAAGTTCGTGAAATAGCGTTTTAACACATTTTCTCTTTAGGATTAAAATAAAAATTACAATTTTCACTTGAAGATATGATTTTTTATTTAACATCCGAAAAATAATGAAAATTTTTGAAACGTTGAAATTTCTTTCATTGTTAATTTTCGAATACATATTAGAATTTAACGTGTTAAAGTACATTTAAAAAATCAACAATTACATTTTTAACTTTTAACATTTTTCAAGACTCCCCACTCTTTAAAATATGTTAGGCTTGCTAAGTGTGCGCTTGCGCTTTTCCTTCTCAACATTTGTGTACTTCTAACTTTTTTTCAGTAGTCAGTACTCAGTAGTACTGAGCTAATTCATAGATCATTAGACATCATTAGACATTCAGGCATTCAGCTCCTTGCAATATATTATATCAGATACAGAAGTACAAGTTTAAAATATATTATTTGTTACAACGGTTACAGGCGTTGCAATAATCAAATAACATTTCATTTTTTTTTACGTTACTCTTTGTTTAAGTTTCATATATTCTTTTTTCTTCATTATATTTTAAGTTTACATACGTAAATTTTATCAATAAAACACCCCAGTAGTGTTATGCAGCGTTCCTTTATTATTCCCGTTCCCGTGACATTTTTTACTATAGTTCCACTCTTACTGATCATAGTGTGATGTACCTAAGATAGCTCATAAGTCATGTTATACTTTTAACGTTACAGACATACAATGTTTTTCTTGGTTTCGTTCGCGTGGTTTTAAATTAGCATTATAGGTACCAAATTTTATCTCTTCAATGGTTCTTAAGTGATTTGTGGATAAAACAAAGAAAGTTTCAACTTCTTTAGAATTGTGCCATAGGTTCCCCACGTTTAACCCTCTCGCATTCTTATCTGACGCAGACGGAGTTGCGCGGGTCAGCTAGTTTAAAAATAATTTGGCGGGCAACGGTTGAGGCGAACGAAGGAGTCATCTCCCAAACAAATGCTTATGTTGAGGACCTTCCGAAATCGTACTTTTTGAACGAGTTAAGAATCTCGAGAAAACGCCTGGAAAAGTGTATTGAGCTATATGTTGAATATGGAGAATATTCCTCTAAGGACTTATTGAACGACCGTCGTAAACCATACGTTTTGATGTTATGATTGTTAACGTTATGCACCATAATGAAATTTTCAAAAAATTTTCAGGGATCAATTTCGATAACAACACAATGAATAAGCCATAAACCTAAGCCTACTATGCCAAATATTATGTTCTGTGACATACGAGATATTTTTTTTTCAGTAATTTGATGAGAGATGAAAGCTTCATTATGTATAGACTCGGGAAAAAAGAGGCCGGAAAACGGAAGCAAGGAAACGACCGATAGATGTGTAATAGTAGTAGTCGCAGGAAAGCCCCAACATCTCCAACACTCAATGAGTGAGTGAAGTGAACGACTTGTGTATTGAATGGTGTGCATAATTTCACTCGACTCACTATCCCTCGGGACTGTGTCGACGAGTCGACTTTTAGTCGAGCCGGGCTCGTTTTACATTTTCACATTTGCATAATCGTAACCAAACTATCTACGAGTCGAGGCGCGCCGAGTGAAAGTTAATTGAATGAGATGTTTCATTAGAATTAGTGAAATGGTGAAACCAAATATTACACTATTTGTTACTGTTATGGGCACCCATAGTTGGGGGCTCAAACATAGCATGATCACAAAGTCACTCATTTAGTTAGAGTCATGGAAAATTGAGTTTTTTAAAGTTGTTATTTTCATTTTTACCTTACTTTTCGATATCAAATTGAACAGAAATTTTTAATACACACTTGGCCTCATTGACCATAAATAGATCTTTTATCAAATTCACTAGTTTTAAATGGAAAAATAATGCCCAACAAAATATGGCGCTAGTTCCATATCGAATCATATTCTTCACAAATTCATTTAAGCTTAAAATAAAAATTTTACCAAATAAATCTATGGTAGGAGAAAAAATTTTTAAAAAATATTACAAAATTTTATTGATGACTAGCTGATGACCCGCGACGTCGTCTGCGTAGGTTATTATATTAATAACATGTCTAATTTACAGAGGAAGAACATTTTAAAAATTGAAAGCAAAAATAACCGGAAAGACCTTAGCGTAGAACATTTGTAACTATATGCCAAAAAATTGCTCTTTTGGAATCCGCTATTGCTCCAAGTGTATAGTTATAAGTTAATCAATAATTAATTTTTCAAAAAATTATAAGGTCAAAATAAAAATTGCTATATACACCTACCCCAAAATAATCACTGTTTTTATTTATTTTTTTCCCAAAAATTGCTCCTTAAATACTCTTTCCGGATCCGCAATTGCTCCAGGCATTTAGTTAATTAGTAGTTCAAGTTTTAAACTATTCATGTTTATAAGATTCAACGGCAGTTGATGACGTCACAGTATAACAATACATTTTTAAATAGTTAAAAATAATTAATTATAAAAAAAAATTTCAACAATTATTTGCGTAATGAAAAAAGCAGATAGAGAACTTAAAAAAAATTCGATTGAAAATTATTTTGGGTTTTATAGCGATTTTAATTCTATAGTTTGAAAATTTTTTAAAAATGTATTTATTTATTAACTATGTACTATATACCTGGAGCAATTGCGGACCCGGAAGAGTATTTAAAGAGCAATTTAAAAAAAAAACGACTTTTTTGTATTTAACAGCAATTTAAATTTTTAGTTTGCAATTTTTACGAAAAATTAATTATTGATCATTTAATAACTATACACTTGGAGAAATTGTGGATTCTCAGGGAGCAATTTTTTGGCATATAGTTTAATTTTAAAAAATATGTTTCTCGTTAAGTTAACTCTTTCTAGTTAAAAATTATATGCAATAATAAAAGGAAGTGTTGAAATGTCATTTGATTATTGTGAAAACAGTTGTAACTTAAAAATGTATTTTGAATTTGAATTTACAGTAAAATAAAGAAAATTCTAAAAGATAATTTTAAAAAAGCTACAAAAAATATTTTAAAAACTGCTCAACAAATAGATAATAGAATTCTAAAAATATGTATTAATCAAATATCTCGCTTATCGTGAGCTGCATTAAGTCTACGCTCAAATATGAAATAATCAGTAGGCAGTGGAAAGAGAAACATATTCTCTCTAGTCCATGCGCATTACATCGTTTGCCCCATTCTACAGAGTGTTTATTATGTTCCAGGCCGATGTTGTTTGGCCTCCATTTTGGTTATGGTTGACATTTGTCAGTTTGCAGTTAACAGTCGTGAAGAGCAGTCCTTAACAATTTATTATGGCGCATCTAACGCCTCAACAACGTGTTTGACTTTTTTGGATTAGCTCATTTCGACTTGGCTGATTTTGTTAATAAACAAAATAACCGGTACTGGGGCACTAAAAATCCTCAATTAATACACCAACGGCCTTTACACCCTCGTAGAGTGACTGTTTGGTGTGGCATTTGGGCCGGCGGCCCAATAATTGGGCCACATTTTTATGGAGACGCAAGAGGCAATGCTGTAACCATTACTGGTGATCGATATCGTGACATGTTGGAAAACTTCTTGGTTCCCGAATTGGATCGATTGGGCATGCAACACGTGTGGTTCCAACAGGACGGTGCCACATCACAAACAGCTAGCGATACGATGGATATTTTACGAGAAATTTTTCCCGGTCGACTAATGTCAAAAAGAGGTGATATTGATTGTCACCCTAGATCCCCTGGTTTGACTGCCCCCGACTACTTTCTTTGGGGGTACTTGAAGGGAAACAAGGTAACAAGCCAACCACCATGCAGGTGCTAAAGGACAACATTATTCAAGAAATTAGTGCAATAACACCCAAAATGTTTCAAAATATGGATAAAAGAGCACGCATCTGCGCCGCAGCCAAAGGCGGCCATTTGGCCGATATTATATTTCACACATAATTGTTATAAATCAAACTTTCATGCAATAAAATATTATCAAAAAATTTTGTAACGTTTAAGATTTATTCAGAAAAAAACATCGGCCTGGATTATAATAAACACCCTGTATTAAAGCGACGAAAAATCCACCGCTCAACGCGTTTTGCTTGTAAAAATTGCATTTTTTATAAACGTTAAATACTTTGCTTTTAATAATAAGGACCAAGTATATAAGAAGTAAAACAAACAGAAATTGATCGAAATCTATCCAGTAGTTTTTGAGTTAAAAGCGAACATTGGAAAATCGCTATCATTTTATTTATATAGATGGAGGAATGTGTCTACCGCACATGTTTTTGACGATCCTTTTCATTATATTGAATATAATCTATACTAATATATAAAATTGAAGAGTTTGTTTGTTTGTTTGTTTGATTGTTTGGTTAAACGCGCTAATCTCAGGAACTACTGGTTCGAATTGAAAAACTCTTATTGTCTTGGATAGCCTAATTATCGACGAAGGCTTTAGGCTACACAAAGTTACGCTACGACCAATAGCAGCAGAGTGTCAATGGAAAATGTTGCAAAAACCAGGAAATTTTTTTCCTTTTGAGAGCGTTTGTTGCCTACCCTGCGTAAATGGTTAAAGTTACGCAAAAATCATGTATAGCAAAATTGTTCCTCTAAAAAAGTTCTAAAAAAAAGTCCGCGACGACATATATCTATATTCTAAGGTTGTCCCGCTATAACCTTTTTAATGGTTATTAAAATTGTTTCAAAAATAATTCATTATTAGCGAAATTGTTTTTAGAAACATATTATTAATTCTTACCCAAATAAATACGGGTTTTGATAAAATTTGGTATCATGATAAATGACAATCTGAGTCATTAAATAGAATACTTTTTATTACGGGAAAATGTCTCATTTATCCGGGAAATTAAAAAACGGGTTGGAACAAAAATTATGCATAAACTATACATTTTTATTTGAAAATGAATATTGGTGATATTTTAGTATGATGATAGCTAATTATGCGAAATATTATCTACAATACGTTTTATTTCGGAAAAATTTCTCATTTCAAAGGGAAAATAGAAAAACTGGTTTAAAGAAAAATCATGCTGAAACTAAACGTTATTAGCTGATTATAATGTATTAATAGTAATAACTCATAATGTCCTCAAGGCAAAAAATAATTTTCTTATCCTTCAGTCTTATTTTTATGCAGAAACAATGTGCGGTTCCCGTAGGATAGATATGTTTTTATTTTTCACAGAGCAAAAGATTACCATAATTTCTTACAATGAGGTGGCTAATTGAGAGTCAGAGAATAAATATAGGCTACCTTTTATGTCAGAATATAGCACGGTTCCCGTAGGATAGGATAAGAATGGTATCCTTCAAGAACTGAGTATTTAAAAGGAGTTTCGTAAAAGTTCATAGATAAGCGTCTTAAGGAATTTTTCTCAAGAAAGATTGGTCTACCTTTTATCCAGGAAAAATGTACTTACGGGCCCCGTGGAATAGATACGTTTTCGTTTTCCATAGAGCAAAAATTCGACATAATTGTACTCTTCCCGTGGGATAACAAGACAATTGTATCTTACAGGAACCGTGTATTTAAAAAAAGTTTTGTTAAAGTTCGTGAAATAGAGTTCTAGCGCATTATCCTCAAGAAGGCCTGATCTCTTTTTTATCCAGGAAAGATGTACTACTCCCGTGGGATAGATATGTTTTTGTTTGTCATAGAGCAAAAGATTGACATGATTTTTTTCAATAGGGTAGTTGAAAGGCCGGAGAAAATAATAGATTATTAATTCGTATGTTAGAATAATGCACGATTCTCAAAAGATAGCATAACAATTGTACTTATCCTGCAGGAATCGTGTGTTTAAAAAAGCTTTCCCTAAAGTTCGTGAAATAACGTTTTAACACAATCATTCCAAAAAAGTTTAAATAAACATTACAATTTCTACAGCAAAATATGATTTTTAATTTAACATCCGATAACACCGATAAATTAACAATGAAAATTTTTGAAATATTGAAACTTCTTTCATTGTTAATTTTTGAATGCCTATAATGTTTAGAAATGAACGTGTTAAATTACTATTGAATTACTACTTAACGAACACAAGTATAGGTATTTTTTAATATTCATAAAAACGTATAGAACCAATAAGATAGCTCTTCTTCGTCTTTTTTTGTTGATGGGATGAAAGTTTCCGTTATTCAATCAGTATAACTTAGATACGCTCAGCGAAGCGGGCGGGGACCAGCTAGTATATAATAAGCGTGGTCGTATAAAATTTAATTCTTATTTAGACTTTATAAACATTCGGTATAAAATGCACCTAATATTTCCATAAACAGTTGGAGTATGGAAATCGAGGAAACCACAAAGTTCGGTATCTCGCCATATTATGCAAATGGTTCACTCGCAATTGAATTCATAATTCATTAAACATACTATATAATATTTGCCCGAGCAAATGCGATGACATTATTTGAATAATTTTCGAACAGACAAACTGAATAAAAGCGCATATACACACTATGCGAATTGCGATATGCACGTGCAATATGATATGATCAAGAGAAAGCTGTGTGCACTTTTGTGACTAGGTGCATCATACAACTACTATCTTGGTGTCCCTCAACCTACCAACCTACATCATGGTTAAGAAACTAAACTAACTTAGACACGAGCTATATTATGTGGCATGGAAAGCAAAGAAGGAACGTGCGAACATTTACTTGTGGAAAATTTTGTGCTTGGTACATAATATGTATGCTAAAGAGGGAGAAATCTGATAGGAGCGGAATGAAATAGAAGTACTTTCACCATCATCATCTACGTATAATTAAATTTCAACGACCCCATCATATCGTATATTGTCATACTTGAAATTTATAGCGAAAGCTCATTTTTCGTCTGTCTCGCTTTTTTCTTCCTTTAAGGAGTTATATACAGTTAGGACTTTCAAAATATCAATTTATTAACATCATTTTTTTAATGCAGGTACTTTTAATTCAAAAAAGTTGATCAAAAATATTATTTTAAAGATTATTTTATAAGGAACGTGGCCAAAATTATAAACCAAAAATTATTCAAGAAGAAAATACAAGATGTACGTAACTTTTTGAACTGAATCAGACTGAATGTACACTTACCGAAAGTAAGTACCTACACTTGAGAAAGAATGTACACTTACAAAGATAAGATATTTAGTTTTCTATAAAACTTCGCGGTATCAGTAAGTGCACGTTCAGTATTATAAACTAGGGTTCTGAATGAAACCAAAAAAAAAATACTGCCAGCACATGTGAAGGACATACTGAACCCGGAGGGTCCTGGCTTTGGAGACTATTGGGGGGGGGGGGGGGGGGCAATAAAAAAAAGCACCTGTTTAACAGCCTGTAATGAAGTTAACAAGATGTCGCGAAATAACCAAGTAGTTATAGCGACATAAAATAAATCATACAAAAAACACAGATAGACTTTTAACTATCATTATTTATATAAAAATATTGACTTGAACCATTTTTAACAGAAATGACGGAGATATTTGTCGCTATGACGTCACTGTTTGTTTCCTTGGTTACGAAGCATTGTAAATTTAGTCGATTTAATTTAAGTTAACTTTAGAGGTAACTTTGAGTTGTTTGCCAAGAAAAAAGCTTTTGGATCCCTCACTCGTTCAATTAATTATCACATTCTGTACATTGTACTTATTTTTTGTACAGTTTTTTTCGTGAATTTTTCCGATATTTTAATATTAACAGATGTAGTTAGAGGAGCAATGGATCGATATTTACAATGAATGTTACGAGAGTATCAGGTCGCGACGTTTTACCATATATTACAGGTTTATCAGGCCATCTGATGTATGCCCAGCACTCGTGTTCTTCTATAGCCCTGCATCTCACAGTTATATAAATTTTTTTTATTTTCATAATTGTCAATCATTACTATCAAACTCGATTTTAAAAGAAAAGAAATAATATTTATAATTGTTTAATGAAAGGCTATAGAAGGAATCGAGTGCTGAGCATACATCAGTAAGCCTGATGAAGCTGTAATATACGGCGAAACGCCGCGATCTAATACTCTCGTAGCATTTATTATAAATCTCGATCCAGTGCTTCTCTAATTATATCTATTAATACAAAATAATAAGGATCTGAAAAAATATAAATGATATTTTAATAGTTATTCTACTGTTTGGAGAGCGGGGAGGGGGGGGGGGGCGAACCCAACAAATCAGTGATCATTAAAATCGTTTCAGCCATTCTAGAATTATAAATGGTGTAACTAACCCGACTTTATTTTATGTAAGTATGTAATTTGTAAGATCACAATTTTGAAATAAAATCGATTTTTGACGTGATAACGTCTTATAAATTGATGAACTACGGCAGCCAGTCTGAAAAAGAACGTCTATTTTGTCACATTCCGTTTGAGGCTGTGCGTGCAAGCGAGAACGCGATACAAGTGAAAGAGAAGCACGATATTTTTGTTGAATCCTAGACAACGTGTATTGTGTTTTTTTTTTACAATTTACTTAATAAGATTTAATTGATTTTTTCCTTCATAATTTTCAGTCTGATTTTCAATTAACTCCTTTGAATTATACAAAATAATGATTATTCAGTGATAATAATTGAATTCATAAAAGGTTTGTTCCACTTGTACACTTGATGGTGTTAAAACACGTCCATCGAATGGCAAAGAGTAAGAAACCAATAGACAAGAGTGAGTGAAAATCATTAAGCAAGGGCTTCACCCTAATTTAAAACTGGTTTTGCGGTGTTTAAACACCTCCAAATCAGTGCCTTGACGAGCTATAGTCATAAAAATGTACGTTCATAGATCGGCTCTCGGCCTGTTACGGCCAAACGACCGAGGGCTGGGGCGTTTCTTCAGTCACTCTTGTTTCTTGGTCAGTGTGCCTTGCTTTTTGTCTTACGTGAGCGTGTTTTACTTCAACGTCTGGAACAAACCTAAAAGTACGCAATTTTTCATCAATTAGGTGTCCTTAATGACGTTATCACGTAACACTATCGTCCGTAAACCGACTTTACAGATAACCAATTTTTTTGAGAAGAGGCCATTTTGTTAAAAAATTGTTTTTGCCTATTCTTTAGATTAATTAAAAGGTTATCCATTTGTTTAACGAAATTATTTCGGATTTATCATTTTAAATGATAAGTTCAGAGATATCGTAGTCACCACAACATCCTTTTTTCGAGAAGAACTTTTGGAGATCAGCTCTAGCGACTTTCAAATTTATTATTTTTACAAATACAATTTCAAGTTGCCATAAAATGTGTACAAATTTATAGATCAATAAATTCAAGAGTCTTCTTAGGAAAAGGGGTTGAAAACGCTACTGACTGTATATAATCCCTTAAAATATTTACTAAGTTGAAAAAGATGGATGCAATTTTATTTTTGATCGGTAATTAACAAAAATTTCACTCTAAAATTTATCAAAAAAAAAAAACATTTTTTTCAGCATGCTCTCGAATAGGTAAAATTTTTACCACAAAAATGTCAGTCTACAATACTACCCTTAATCAAACCCCTAATATCCACCTTTCGTCGTCAATTCACCACCACTCGTTAATTACATATCAAACGCAACCAGTCATAAACCCGGTCTTTCCAAATCCAATCTCATCTCACTCATCAAATAAAAAGCTCTCCATAAAACGTTCGCTAATAATCTCTAAGCTCTAAACAAGATTAAACCGAGACAAATTTTTCATTAGTTCCTAGTCTTCAAATCCTATTTCTTACGCACATCCCTTTTGTGTATGCCATCACATCTCGTTGAAATTGTTGAAATTCCACAATCTAATTACGCCAATTTCTTGTCACAATGAAGAATTGAATTGATAATTTGTAAGCCACTTTAACAATCTTTAACCGTCATCATTATTTATATGGAAATTCATCTTAACATCCAACCACTGACAAGACTTTATGAAACTTTCATTGGAACGAAACAAGAAGTTGTCGAGGAATTTACTAGGCCTTTACTATATATCTAAGCCTGGTGTTCTTACATAGGGTTTGTCTCGTCACTGATGAGGCAGAGTGTAAGCGTCCATTATTATGATAATGTCCTTGATAGGGCCACCGTCATAAATCGTTGTTTTGTCACCGGCAAATTCGCGAAAAGCATAATCATACAAACATTCATAACAGATAGCCCCATCCCATCATATCCATCCACCAAGCCTCGCAAAAAGCTCTCTGTCACTCTTGATATCTGAATATTGTATCTATCTTTGTCACAAAGACTTTAAGTCGTCGTCCCTTAGACTTTCGAGAAGATTCGACTCGACGACGTCTAACCTTCCCTCTATAATTCCCATATAATTTATATACATTCATACTATGGGTATTGAGAGAATATTTTCCTCGAAATCTCTATAACATGAGGTTACGAAACCGGGGGGAGGGGGACGAAAGACGACATCGCAACAAACATTTCTTGGTCCTTTTGAACGAGAAATGCATTCCCTATATATCCCGTATTTTCAACTATAGGCATCTATTAAGCACCATATAGTAATAGAAACGACTTGAGCTCTGGCAGCACATAAAATTATTGTTTGCCCCTCTTTCCCACTGGCTGGAAGATTTGTTTTATGGGCGAGAAGATTATCATTTTCCATTAAGGGTCGGTAATATCGTTGTAGTCGGGATTAGGGATTTTAAACGGGAAATTTGTTACGCATGGATTAGCATTGCACCTGAGTTATATGTAAATATACGCACACATAATAAAATATTGAATGCAACACGCTGTTATTTAGATTATAGAAACGAGGGACTTGACATGTGCTTGTTGAAGAATAATTTATCGGGATCGAAGGATCAAGCAATAAATAAACTTGACAGAAACAAAAATTGGTCGGAACTTGAGAAATTTTACAAGATCTATAAGACGGTTAAAGGAAAACAATTTTTTAAAATTGAATCGAAAATTTTGGAAAATACGAAAAAAGGCACGAGTAAATTATTTTACTTTATGTTTTTCTAAAGCCATATACTAAGGGTGATAGAAACTAAATTTCGTGTGAATTATCCAAAAATTTTATGACAAAGCGATAAATTTTGACGTCAGCATGAGGTTTAAGCAAATCAATCAAAAAATTATACCGAAAAAGTAACTGTAGGAACTTACATGAAGCAACCAGAACCTATAACATTCAGTTAAAAACTCCCCCATTTTTTATTTGTGAACACATCCAAATTCCATTTTCAATGAATGATACTTTTTATACATTTTTCAATCCATACATCCAAAATATTTTTTGAAATTTAATTTCTTTTACAATTATAATTAAAACAGTTTACGTTATTCAATTAAATAACATAAGAATTCCTGTTTTAAAAATGTAAAATAATCAATGAATAGGTTTGTTCCAATCGACCAGCATTGGTTGTGCACGAGCATTGACGAAAGTGCGTGAAAGAGCCGAAGAGGAAGGTCTGCAATTACTTTGTGCGCAAGTCTACCATCAGGTTAGCCATTGGGTCGACCTAAACGATACTACAATGAAAACTAAAATCGGTTACCATGTGTTTATATCTGACCGTCATAAAGTGATAAGTTCGCTTGAGTTACAAACTCACCCGCTCAAGGTACACGCATAAGCAAGAACAGTATGAGTAGAACGGCTTTTAGACGTTCGTACACAAAAATGGTGTATTTGTATGTCGCTTGGAAAGAACCTAAAAGTAAACTGTACACACTACAGATAATAAAAAAATTAAAGATTAACAGACCATAAAATAATGAAATTCTAAGTAAAGTTATTTCGAGGTTCAACTCAAGCAATACTGAAATAAATGACAAAAAATATCTGCTGCGAGGCGTCAAAAAATTTTCTTTTATAAAACTCGCTGTTGATTAGAAGAACTATTAGCACTTGATAACTATATAAACAGAACAGTATGCATACAGCCTCGATGTATATACAAACTCTCACCCTGAACCCAAGAACCTTCGTTATTTGATTTTCCTAGAAAAAAAATTCAAATAAAAGTTGTAGACTTTGATAAGTCTAAGAACTATAGCCAGTTAGAAGAAAATCGTTGTATCTGTTTTTTCAAAAAAAATTAAAAAAGGCTATAGAATAAAGTTGAGCTTTCGGTCAACCGATTTCATCCAAAAGCTTCGCGGCACAACTAAATGAAAACGCAAGCTAAATTTCAAGTTTGTTAAAATTCAGATAAAGCTTTCGATTCGATGTCGCTGTCACACACAGACACAGACATGTTTCTAAAAACCACTTTTTTGGACTCAGGGGACCTCAAAAATGTATTTCCGGTGAAAACTCGAAATTGAAAATTCGTCCCGTTACAAAATTTCCTTTTTACTTTCTTTTACTACTATATAGTAAAGGAAGTATTGTAATCAGGTAGAATTTTCGAATTTGAGTTTTCACCGGAAATACATGTTTTGAGGTCCCCTAAGTTCAAAAAAGTGGTTTTTAGAAACATGTTCGTTTCTCTGTGTGTGTGTGTGTGTGTGTTTGTGTGTGACAGCCATATCGTAAGCTTTCGAAGCTTTCGAAAGCTTTATCCGAATTTCACCAAACTTGGAATTTAGCCTGCATATTACATCTAGTTGTACCGCAAAGCTTTTAGTTGTAATCGGTTAACCTAAAGCTCTTCTTTATTCTAGGAGTTTCTGAGCTATTTCAATTTTTTTCCAAAGATGACTTTAACAATTTTCTTTAAACTTTCTATAATTCTTAGACCTATTGATGCCTACAACTTTTATATGAAATTTTTTTCTGGGAAAATTCGAATAAGGACGGTTCTGGGATGAAGGTTGAGAATTCGTTTATACAATATACATACAGGTTGTATGCATATACTTAGTTTTGTTTATATGTAATACTAGCTGGTCCCCGCCCGCTTCGCTGAGCGTATCTAAATTATACTGATTGAATAATGGAAACTTTCATCCCATCAACAAAAAAGACAGATAGATATTTCTAGATCTTTGATTCATAGAAAGTTCATGAAAATCAGATAAACTACTTTTCTAGGAACATATTCTATATATAGCTATCTAGAAGAGCTATTTTATTAGTTCTATACGTTTTTATGAATATTATAAAATAGGTACCTATACTTGTGTTCCTTAAGTAGCAATACAATTCGAAAATGTTGAATGTATTATATATTTAGTAACTGAGTTTTTCACCAAGTTCAAATTTTTCAATAGTAATTTAACACGTTTATTTCTAAACATTATAGACATTCAAAAATTAACAATGAAATAAGTTTCAATGTTTCAAAAATTGTCATTATTAATTTACCGATGTTATCGGATGTTAAATTAAAAATCATATTTTGCTGTAGAAATTGTAATTTTTAATTAAACTTTTTTGGAATGATTGTGTTAAAACGCTATTTTACGAACTTTAGGGAAAGCTTTTTTAAAAACACGATTCCTGCAGGATAAGTACAATTGTTATGCTATCTTTTGAAAATCGTGCATTATTCTAACATACAAATTAATAAATTATATTATTCTCTGACCTTTCAACTACCCTATTGCAAAAAATCATGTCAGTCTTTTGCTCTATGACAAATAAAAACATATCTATCCCACGGGAGTAGTACATTTTTCCTGGATATAAAAGAGATCAGGCCTTCTTGAGGATAATGCGCTAGAACTCTATTTCACGTACTTTAACAAAACTTCTTTTAAATACACGGTTCCTGTAAGATACAATTGTCTTATTATCCCACGGGAAGAGTACAATTATGTCGATTTTTTGCTTTATAAAAAATAAAAACGTATCTAGCCCATGGGCCTGTACATTTTTCCTGGATAAAAGGTAGACCAATCTTTCTTGAGGAAAATTCCTTAAAACGCTTATCCATGAATTTTTACGAAACTCCTTTTAAATACTCAATTCCTGAAGGATACCATTTTTATCCTATTCTACGGGAACCGTGCTATATTCTGACATAAAATGTAGCCTATATTTATTCTCTGCCTCTCAATTAACCAGCTCATTGTAAGAAATTATGGTAATCTTTTGCTCTGTGAAAAATAAAAACATATTTATTCTCCGGAAACCGCACATTTTTCCTGCATAAAAATAAGACTGAAGGATAAGAAAATTATTTTTTGCCATGAGGACATTATGAGTTATAACTATTAATATACTCTATTATAATCAGCTAAAAACGTTTAGTTTCAACATGATTTTTCTTTAAACCAGTTTTTCTATTTTCCCGTTGAAATGAGAAATTTTTCCGAAATAAAACGTATTGTAGATAATGATTCACATAATTAGCTATCATCATACTTAAATATCACCAATATTTGTTTACAAACAAAAATGTATAGTGCATAATTTTTTGTTCCAACCCGTTTTTCAATTTCCCGGATAAATGAGACATTTTCCCGTAATAAAAAGTATTTTTTTTAATGTTTCAGATTGTCATTTATCATCATACCAAATTTCATTAAAAACCGTATTTCTTTGGGTAAGAATTAATAATATGTTTTAAGAGCAATTTTGCTAATAATGAATTATTTTTGAAACAACTTTAATAACCATTAAAAAGGTTATAGCGGGACAACTTTATAAGATAGATATATGTCGTCTCGACTTTTTTTAGAACTTTTTAAGAGGAACAATTTTGCTACACATGATTTTTAACTTTAACCATTTACGTAGGGCAGGCAACAAACGCCCTCAGAAGGAAAAAATTTTCCTGGTTTTTGCAACATTTTCCATTGATGCTTTGCTGTTATTGGTCGTAGAGTGATGTTGAATAACCTAAAGCCTTCGTCGATAATTAAGTTATCCAATAAAAAAATTTAAATTTCGCTGACTTTGGACTTAATTATTATATTTCACAAATACAATTCACAAAAATTCACAAAACAAGTTATGAATTTAAGCAAAAATAAATGTAAAAATTTACAAACCGAAAAATCCAAATTGTTAATTTTGTATCTCCAGATACGTATTTCAAACGCCATGCGTTCGTCATCAGTGGATCAAATTGAAGTGTCTTCGAGAACAATTTCGTGCTGATTCACAAAATAGTCCCGAATTGACCTCAATTTATAGGTCCTTTCGATCCCTTTCTCTTTTACAATCGCTGCAGCTGGGGGTGCAATCCTTTCGTCCATTCTCTTCTTACCCTTTCCCAAAACGCCGAATAACGCCGAATCCTGAATCGGTCCTTTCTCCCAGTTTAAAACTTTCCCTTTTCTTTTATAAATTTCAATGCTTTCGATGGCATCCAATCTCTTGTTCTGTTGAACATTTTTCAGAAGTTTTACTTCGGCTAACTTGTGGCCTGTTTCAACATTATGTTCCGCTACACAAGATTTTTCCGTTCTGGAATATTTTATATTTGCCAGATGCTCCTTGTATCTAGTTCCTATTTTTCTTCTGGTTTGTCCGATATAGCTTTTCTCGCATTCCATACACGCAATTTGATAAATACCTGATCTTTGAAGATCAGGTATTTTATCCTTGCAACTCAGGACGCGAGGAACAGCAATGGGAAATCCATTATCTCCGTTTCTGGCCAATTTGTTTATGAGCAATTTTGAGATGGAGGCAAAAAGAAGTTGTCCACAATTTCCGAGGGTGTGGTTCAGATATGTTGATGACATTTTTGCGATTTATAACAGTGAGGAGTTGGATCCAGATTGGTTTTTAGGATTCCTTAATGCGCGACAGTCAGGTTTAAATTTCACGGCGGAAAAAGAGGACGGTGGAAGTCTACCCTTTTTGGACCTAAGGATCGGTAGAACGGGGAAAAAGGTCTCATTTGATATATATAGAAAACCCACACACACGGACCGATACATAACTTCCGAGTCAGCTTGTCATGGGACTCAAAAACATGCGGTTTTCCACGCGCTGGTGAATAGACTCCTGAACGTGCCATTGACGGATGAACTCTATACGAAAGAGTTGAATTACATAAAAGGAGTGGCAGCCTTTAATGGATTTTCAACCAACGTTGTGGAGTTTATTCTGAAGAAGGCTGTTTGGAGGAAAAAACTGATGGACGTCACAACCTTAGGATCTGAGGAGGAGAAACAAAACAAA